>CM060885.1:63094166-64472500 GCA_030762935.1 Hymenopus coronatus | reverse complement strand
GCAGTCCCATGAAACAGCCGTTTGGTTTCTAAATCGCATTAATCAATCCTCCGGCATATATAATAAGCCCACCTGCAATAATAATTTATTAACGCAGTTCCACATTTAAAAAAAATCTTGTGTTCCATTCACATGACTTTCTACTCGTCTCTGCAACAAATTGTAGTTAAAAAGCGTATGCTTCTATTTGCTTCATGCTAATTAGTAGAAATAGTCTTATTACTTGTTTCCTTTTAAATAGAAGCGAAATAAGGGAGTACAATATGTTAAAGTGATAGTCAAAAGCTCCTTGCTATGTGACTGAAGTTCCTTTGTATGCATAGGAGTTGCCAAATTCCTGTATGAAAAAAGTATAAGTTTTTCAAAGCTGAAACCAATAACAAGGAATATCTCAAAAACTATCAACACCACAAAAAATGAATATAAAATAAATTGTGTATTTTAACGTGTCCTACTTTGTGTAGTAAGTAGTTATCCGTCACTAACAGTTTAGCAGTTATGCAAAATTCCTTAAAATTCGTCCAGAATAAAGTAGTCTTCAGAGGCTATTCCCAGAAAATTCAAGATATACATTTTATTTGTCAAGTAAATATCTTTAATATACGATATTTTAATCAAAATCGTTAAAGCCATTTTTAAGAAAATCAAAATTTTCAAAATTTTTTCCATGTAAAGGGTAATTGGGGTGGGGGGATTTTCTTGAAAATCTTCGTGTTGCATCCTTGGAAGATACCAAACTTAAATACCAATATACCACACACACGGACATTTTTCTAAAAATGTTTTTTTTTTTTTTTTTTGCATTCAGGGTGTCTCAAAACATGTATTTCCGGTGAAATCACGGTATCAAATTTTTGGGTACAATACAATACCTCCTCTATACACTATGTACATAGTTCGTATAGAGAAAGTAAAAATACTGCTACATGGATGAGTTTCTTTTGTTCCGGCTGTATTAATGTGGGCGTCATGGAGAAATTCGTTCAATTACCTGTTAATGCCCCAGGGCTATATGGTCATTTTTATACGGCCAAGGCCAAGGATTAACCGGAAATAGTTCTTGTTATTTCCTGGGCTGAGGTAGAAAGTGTGTTCCAGGATTTCTTATATCGTAATCGGCTACCTTTTAATTTTCGTTTATTGCCCAGAAGCTACAGCATAAATTTTAGGATAGGTATATTAATATATAAAAGTCAGTGTATTGTCTTGTTAATTTCTCTACACGCGCTATGTACATAATGTATAGAGAAGGGTATTGTACCCAAAAATTAGATACCGAGATTTCACCCGAAGTACAAGTTTTGCGTTCCCCCGAATGAATTTCAGTTCGGTATCTTTCAAGGATGCGACACGAAGATTTTCAAGAAAAATCCCACCCCCAACTACCCTTTACATGGAATATTTTTCGAAAATTTTATGTTCTCAAAAATGGCTCTAATGATTTTGATTAAAATCTCTTGTATATAAGATATTTACAAGCCAAATCAAACGTATATCTCGAATTTCCCATTCTAAATTGGGCGTGAAAGATAGCTTATTTTTGCTCAGAGGCCTCTCTATTAGGCTTGAGGTTCTTTTACGTGTCGTAAATGTACGGCACGGGACCAACGGCTTTACTTCCCTTCCGAAGGAAGCCATGCTAAGGATTTTTACGCCCGAAGAAATCCCTCGTCCTCCACCGGGTTTGAACCCGCGACCTTGGGTATATGAAGTAAGCAAGGTAACCATTACACCACGGAGGGCGACTGCAGATCTCGATGAAACACCCAATTTATGTCATATACTTTTTTTTCGTGGAGTTAGCCGTTTTCGAGATATTCCTTGATATTGATTTCAGTTTTAAAATACTTAAACTTTTCTCATATGATAACTTGTCAACTCCTGGCCACGCAAAGAAACAGATTTCAATCCCATAGCAACCACATTTTAAAACATTTGACTATCAGATTAGCCTAGTGTGTTCCCTTCTTATAATATGACCGTTTCTGTTAATGTTTTAGCATGAAATAGAAGAATAAGCTTATTAACAATAATTTGTTGGAGATGTAGAGAAAGTCATGTGAATGGAACACGTAAGATTTTTCAACGGTCTGTTGCGTTTCAGCAGGACCGCCGTCCCCACTGCTAAAAGCAACAAAGAAAACAACATTTGATTGTTAATTAAAGCAAATTATTGATACGGCAGCCCCATTCGTATTTAAAAGTCTCAAATTACCTTTCCCAACATTTTTCTACCCCTGGGATGTCACCTCTACAGAATTTTTTACTCCCATTTTCATTACATTCATTCCTATATTTTCAGTTTTAGCAATTGTGACTAAAGTCAAATTATTACACGATGTACTTGTATTTTGCGCTTTCCCATTTCAAAATTTTAATTTCTCTACACGAACTATGTACGTAGTGTATAGAGAAAGTATTGCATTCCATCCAAAAATTCAATACCGAGTTTTGGGGTCCCCTGTATCCAAAAAGGTCCGTGTATGTTCGTGCCTGTGAACATAATAACTCTTAAACGAAAAGTCGGTAAAATACCAAAGTTGGTATTTAAGTTTAGTATCTTCCAGGACTGCCTGAGAAAAATCCATCCACCTCAAACTACACTTTACATAGAAAAATTTCGAAAATGTTGATTTTATCAAAAATGGCTCTAATGATTTTGATTAAAATACTGTATTTTAGAGATATTTATAAGGAAAATAAATGTATATCTTAAATTTTCTGGGAATAGGCTCTAAACATCTCTTCATTCTGAATGAATTATGCAGAAATTTGCGTAACTGCTAAACCGTAAGAGATAAACAAAAATGTACTGTAAAAAATATGTAGACACGTTAAAGCACACAATTTATGTCATATACCTTGTTTTTTTGTTTGTTTTTTTTTCGTTGACTTGACCATATCTAAGATATTCCTTGTTATTTGTTTCAGATGTAAAATACTTAAACTTTTCTCACAAGGAATGTTGTAAGCTCCAGGTCATGCATTAAAATGTATTTCTTCCACATGGTAACCAGCTTTTAAAAGATCTGACTATCGTTTTAGCCTAGTGTATTCCCTTATTTTCATGTTCAGCAAGTAATTAAGACGATTTATGCTAATGTTTATCTCGATTATCCGAAGGTAGATAGAAAAATATGCTTTTAACAATAATTTGTTTCGGCGATTTAGAGAAAGTCATGTGAATGGAACACAACAGATTTTTTTGAGATCTGGCGGAGATACAGGTTTTATTTTCTCTATTATAGCATATGAAAGACAAAGGTGGTTAAATGCAATATATCCTACAGAGCAAAGTTCATCACAAATTTCCTTAACTGTTATTATATTTGAGAGTAGCCGAGTCAGTTATCATATATTTTCATTATTTCTACCCTGACCTTATTGCTGCTCTATAATAGTTATGTTGCTTATAATTTTCATTTTGTCTCACTCAGCCTCTAGCACCTAACGATTGTCATACAATTTTCTTTTTCCAAACGTTTTCACAGAAGTTAATTAATTGTTTTTTTCGCACCATTCGTGTGAAGGACAGGAGTTGGATGTGTCAAGCCAGATGAAACATTCAGTCGCGGTTATGGTATTATTTAAGTCTAACTTTTTCCATCCATGACTCATGATGAAGTGCCAAAAGAATAATAAATGAATAGGAAACGTGGAATAGGTTTAAAATTTGCTTGAAGATGGAAGGAAGAACTTCAGAAAGGCGTACGATTACATAACAGCCAGAATATCTAGCATAGAATTTAAATGAAAGTTTTTACCTTTAATATTATCTATACTTAATATTACCTATTAATCCTTTATGGCCTGCCAGAACTAGTTTTAAACGCTTATATATAAGTAGGGTTTGTACTCAAGGATTAATTTTGTTACACTAATACTCAAATATAAAGTACAATGACTAAGTGTGTATTATATTATAAAAACATAGAATGTTTTCCATAAAATTGATAGCTCCCAAACGTGTCACCACACCGGTTATTTTACGCGGGCCCTCTCTTTCCTTCTCACAAGCAAATTTGACTCCAATCATTGGGACTCGAGCTCGTGAAGTTCGGCTTTGAATGAAATGCCATTCCATTATTTATGGGCTTAACATTCATGGTTATTCGAACCGATTCGTTGATGATTCCTTTGGCAAGGCTATGGAATTAGAGAAAAGGCTGTACATATAGTAAATTAATTTGAGCAACTAAGGGTTAAATGTGAGAAAAAAATCTGACGTGTTCCATTCTCATGATTTTCTCTATATCTCTGCCAAAAGTATTATTAGAAAGCTAATGCTTCTATTTACTTCATGCCAATCGAGAAAAAGTTAGCAAAAATAGTCTTATTACTTGCTTCCTTGTAAGTAGAAGAGAAATAAGGGAGTACCATAGGTTAAAGTGATAGTCAAAAGCTGGTTGCTATGTCACTAAAGTTCCTTTGTTTGTATGGATGGGTGTTGTCAAATTCCTGTGTGAGAAAAGTATACGATTTTTAAAGGTGAAACCAAAAACAAGGAATATCTCAAAAACAACATACTCCACGAAAAAATGTATATATCATAAATTGTGTGTTTTAAAGTGCTCTACATTTGTTGTGTGGTAAGTTTTTATCCATCTCTTACGGTTTATCACTTATGCAAGATTCTGTAAAATTCATCCAGAAAATTCAAAATATACATTTTATTTGTCAGGTAAATATATTTAATATACGACATTTTAATCAAAATCGTTAGAGCTATTTTTAAGAAAATCAAAAATTTCGAAAAAATTTCCATGTAAAGGGTAGTTTGTGGTGGTGGGATTTTTCTCAAAATCTTCGTGTCGCATCCTGGAGGATACTAAACTTAAATACCAACTTTGGTATTTTATGACTTTTCGTTTTTGAGCTGTGTTCACAGACAGACACACACACACACGGACCTTTTTGTGAAAATGCTTTTTTTGGATATTGGGGACCCTGAAACATATATTTTCAGTGAAATAATCTCGGTATCGAATTTTTGGGTGGAGTGGAATACCTTCTCTATACACTATGTACATAGTACGTGTATAGAAAGTAAAAAAAATTGCAAATCGGTCTATAAAGCCCGCGAAATGTAAAACGCCTGTTATTTTTTGACCACACCTCGCACACTAGTAACATAAATAAGTATTATGAACCATGGCTTTGCTGTCTGCAGTTTTAAAGAGGTCGGTTCTTACTTCATATCGAGTAGCGGCACTGAAATGGACCGGCAGATGTAAATCGGCACGGATTACGAGCTCGTCGCAGATTGGGCCTCGGTGTTGGCTGCGCATAATTAAAAATATCGCGTCCCTTCAGTGATTGGCTATCATCATTATCGTCACCATGAGTGACCATGGTAATTTTCCAGCCATGCCCCGGGTTATAATTCTCATTTCCAATCTCTTTTTGTAATGTTAACACTCGGATGCATGCCCGCAGCGTCTATTGCATTAAATACCTAACGCACCACCTGATGCTCTTTAGGCCCCAATTAGGGAAAAACGCTAGCCCTGGTCACGGCTCATCAACATAAGTGCTTCGGTAACATTCGACATCGTTCTAAACATATGTTTAAAACCACCTCATTAATTCCTTTTGGAGTAGGTATCAACTCCACAGAAAAAGTATTTGCATTAGAAAAATCTATAGCATGGAAATTTTTACGTTCTTCACACGTACTATGTACATAGTGTATAGAGAGCGTATTGTATTGCACCCAAAAATTCGATACCGAGATTTCACCAGATATAGATGTTTTGGGACTTCCTGAATTAAAAAAAAGTATTTTTAGAAAAGTATCCATGTGTGCCTGTGTGTCTGTGAGTGTATCTGTGTGCGTGTGTTTATGTGTGTGTATGTGGGCAACATAGCTCAAAAACGAAAAGACCGCTAAATACCAAACTTGGTATTTAAGTTCAATATCTTCCAAGGTTGCGACACGCAGATTTTCAAGAAAGTCCCCCCACGCCCAACTACCCTTTACATGGAACATTTTTCGAAATTTTAGATTTTATCAAAAATGGCTCTAACGATTTGCATTAAAATATCATATTATAAAATACTTTTTACTTTCTCTACACGCACTATGTACATAGTGTATAGAGAAAAATTCGATACCCTGATTTCACCGGAAATATATGTTTTAGGGTTCCCTGTATCCAAAAAAAAATTTTTTATCAGAAAAAGGTCCTATGTGTGTGTGTCAGTGTGTCCGTGTGTCAGTGAACAATAACTCAAAAAGGAAAAGTTGGTAAAATACCAAACTTGCTATTTAAGTTTAGTATCTTCCAGGGGTGCGACACGAAGATTTTGAGACAAATCCCCCCACCCCAAACTACCCTTTACATAGAACTCGTTTCGAAAATTTTGATTTCCTAAAAATGGCTCTAACGATTTTGATTGAAATATCGTATGGTAAAGATATTTACCTGACAAATAAAATGTATATTTTGAATTTTCTGGGAATGGACTACTTTATTCTGAGTGAAATTGTACACGGTGTTATGCCTGTGGCCCCTACTAATTTGCGAACTTTGATTCGTCGATCACTCAAAACCATATCTTGGATTTTCTCAATCATTTCGGAGGAAGTCACTTCTACTGGACTCCGGAACGATGTTCATCATTTTTGGATGTACAACCACGTTATAATTAATTTATGCAACTGTAAATTGCTGCAAACGCAGGAGCAGTTGTGCCATGAACTTCTCCAACTCGGCTTTTATTTTGTTTCGGTGTTAAGCCTTTTAAATAGAAGTGTTTACTCACCTAAAGAAGCATAAGATTGTTGATTCAATCACTTATGGCAACAAAACCACTTGATGGATATAGCTGAAATTTTAACTGCTATCTAGTAAGAGACGATGGTTACTATATATGCACATTTTTTGATGCTGTGAGTGTAATTTCTTGATTTTTAAGGACTTTCTGAACGCCCTTCTAAGTTTGGTATTTCAGTGACGTTTCGTTTATAGGTTATGCTGTTCATATGGACTTCACCTTTGCACTTAATATTACGTTTTATTTATCTTGTTTATGATTACAGATATATATTTTGGTAACATTTGGCAATGATCTTATTCAATATTATGTATTTACAATTATTTTGCCACATTCTATATTCACACAAATATAATCACAGCTTCGATGTACCCGAGGTACGGATAATACGTAAATATTCGTAGCTTTGATATTAAAAATGTTGAGTTGTATCGTAAATACGCCAGCATATCTATCGCTTTATGCCCAAGTGTCATTAAAGACTAGCATAGCGCCTTGAACCCTAAAATGTTGCCGTATCAAGAAATAAAATCGTCGGATCACGGTTTTAGTGCCGCTTTTGTTTACGACATACTCCTCTATGTGGAAGGACGAAGTAACATTTTAATGTAGAATTTAAAACCATCGTAAAAATGTTCGCGTTTGGACAGACTTGTGAAATTTATTTATCGAACGATTCGTGTATTGATTATCTAAAGAATTTTTATCACCATAAACTTCCATGCTGAAATGGAGCACTTCGAATCACCTATAAGTGGTAAAAGCTACAATAAATGCTTCCGAACATCGTTGAAAACTCAACGATACGATTTTTCCTCTCTCTAGCACGTGCATAGCAGGTTGAGAAAGTATTACATTTCACTCCAAAAATATCCGATGTGTTATATTTAAACGATTTCTACCTAACTTGCCACAAACTTTCTTCACAAAATCTTAATCTTCTATTTACTCAATGCTGATCACGATAAACATTACCGGAAATTGTTTTAATACATATTTCTTTATAGGATCAAAAATAATAAGAGAATACAATAGGCTAAGCGATAACTTTTTTTATATGACTGAGGCTCGTCATTAAATTATGCCCTTGAAATTCCCATGTATTTGCATGAAAAGGATAAACAAAAATAAAACAGAAAAAAGAAAGGAAGGGAAAAAAATTATAACATTTCATTTAAAAATGTTTTAAGTAAGGAAATTTAAACATAAAGGAAATATTTTGGAACAGCTTAAATTTGTAAAAAAATTTGGTGACCTCTAGCTGTTCCTACAAACAGCTGTTCCTTATTCTTTATTCGTGCTAAACATTACCAGAAATTGTCTTATTACTTGCTTCCTTGTAAGTAGAAGAGAAATAATGGAATACGCAAGGCTATAGCTATCTCTATGTGAAACGGTTGAAATTCGGTTTGCTTGTGCATTCCCGGGATTAAAAAAAAATTTGATGTGTTCTATTCACATGACTTTCTCTACTTCTGTGTAGCAAATTATTGTTAATAAACTTATTCTTCTATTTACTTCAAGCTAATCAAGAAAAAATTAGCAGAAATAGTCTTATTACTTGCTTCCTTGTAAGTAGAATCGAAATATGGGAGTATCATAGGTTAAAGTGAAGTAAAAAGCTCGTTAGTAGGTGACTGAAGTTCCTTTGTTTGTATGGACACGAGTTGACAAATTCCTGTATGAGAAAAGTACAAGTTTTTCAAAGCTGAAACCAAAAGCAAGGAATATCTCAAAAACGATCAAATCCTCGAAAAAAAAATTATGTAACATAAATTGTGTGTTTTAATGTGCTCTATATTTTTTGTGTGTTAAGTTTTTGTCCATTTCTTATGTTTTAGCAGTTATGCAAAATTCTTCCAGAATAAAGTAGTCTTCGGAGGCTATTCTCAGAAAATTCAAGATATACATATTATTTGTCAGGTAAATATCTTTAATATACGATATTGTAATCAAAATCGTTAGAGCCATTTTTGAGAAAAACAAAACTTTCGAAAAAGGTTCCATGTAAAGGGTAGTTGGGGGTGGGGGGATTTTCTTGAGAATCTTCGTGTCGCATCCTTGAAAAATACTAAACTTAAATACCAAGTTTGGTATTTAACGGTCTTTTCGTTTTTGAGCTATGCTGTCCACAGACATACAGACACGCACGCACACTTTTTTGGGTACATTAAAATACCTTCTCTATCCCTATGTACACTGTACATATGGGGCTAGAGAAAGTAAAAAGGTACCGCAAAAAATGTAGATCTCGTTAAAACACATAATTTGTCGGATACGTTTTTTATGCAGAATTGACCGTTTGTGAGATATTCCTTGTTTGTTTGTTTGTTTTGTTTAACGTTCTTTAATCTGGTTGATCATATCGGACTATGAATGAAATTGATTAAATAGTGCTCAAATGATCTCGGGGTCCATGGAGCTTAAAGTTACTCAACATTCGTCTTCTCAGGAAAAGGGAAAACCCCGAAATAAAACCTTATCCGGGTAACTCACCCTAAGCAAGATTTGAACTCACGCCTTTTGAATATGAGGCAGACACGCTACCACCACACCACCCAGGTGGACGTATTATTGCTTGTTATTGGTGTCAATTTTAACTACTTAAACTTTTCTCAAACGGGAAGTGGCGTTTCGTTCCATCTTGCTTGTTTCATTGCTGGTCATGCAAAGCCAACCGAACTTCCATTGTTTCACACAGGACCTGCCTATCTCTTTAAGCTAGTATATTCCCTTATTTGCCTTCTACTTACAAGGAAGCAAGTAATAATACCATTAAGCTAATGTTTACTTTGATTAGCATGTTGTAGATAAAACAAATAATATTTTATAAGGAAAGCTGTTTACGTAACAGCTAAGAAAATCTTATGTGTACCATTCATATGACTTTCTCTATATCCCTGCAACAAATTGTTCTTAAAAAGCTTATGCTTCTATTTACTTCATGCTAATCTAGAAAAATTAGCAGAAATAGTCTTATTACTTTCTTCCTTTAAGTAGGAAGAAAATAAGGGAGTAGCATGGGTTAAAGTGATAGTCAAAAGCTGGTTACTATGTGACTGAAGTGCATTTGCTTGTATGGACATGAGTTGACAAATTCCTGAATGAGAAAAGTTAAGATTTTCGACCCTGAAAACAAAAGCAAAGAATATCTAAAAAAAAAAACGATCAACTCCAAAAAAAATGTATACAACATAAATTGTGTGTTTTAATGTGCTCTACATTTCTTGTGTGGTAAGTTTTTGCCTATCTCTTACGGTTTAGCAGTTATACAAAATTCCGGAAAATTCACTCAGAATAAAGTAATCTTCAGAGGCTATTCCCAGAAAATTCAAAATATACATTTTATTTTCGGCAAATATCTTTAATATACGATATTTTAATCAAAATCTTTAGAGCAATTTCTTACAAAACAAAATTTTCGAAAGAAGTTCCATGTAAAGGGTAGTTTGAGGTGCGGAGATTTTTCTCAAAATCTTTGTGTCGCATCCCTGGAAGATACTAAACTTAAATACCAAGTTTGGTATTTTACCAACTTTTCGTTTTTGAGTTATCGTGTTCACAGACACGCGGACACACACACACACGGACCTTTTTCTGAAAATACTTTTTTTTGGATACAGGGGACCCTAAAACATATATTTCCGGTGAAATCTCGGTATCGAATTTTTTGGTGGAGTGCAATACCTTCTCTATACACTATGTACATAGTATGTATAGAGAAAGTAAGAAATAAGGGAATGGGACATATTAGATTTTTTCCCCTTTTCCCCCTTGAATGTTAAGGGCGTGGCTTATATGGGAAGGCAGAACATTTTCGGGCCAAAACGGTATAGTACGAGGGCCATCCAAAAAGTCACAGACGATTTGGAATAACTAAATAATAACGAAAGATATCAACATAAAACTTTCTTTACAAAGTTACAGTAACTTTTTATATTTCTCAATGCAATCTCCATTCTGTCAAGATGTTTATTGTCACGTTCTAGTTTTTTTAATGCCACTGTTATACTTTCATAACGTCAATTAGCCTGGTCGTAATAATGACAATAATTCTATTAATTATCTAGATGTATATAAGTAAAGAAAGTTAACATTTATTAATTTGTATACATAGGAAATAAGAAGTCAGTTGTTGACTTGAAAGCTACACAGAATCCTGACGCCAGTCTGCAGAGACGGGTGAGAAGTTGCTTCTTTTGTGTAAGTCACGTACGAATTTCTTATACAGGGGCAGTGCAGTTTAAAACCCACGAGGGGACTTCTGCTTTATAAGCGTAGTGTCACGTGGTTATTATGAGGTATTCTGGGAGATTCGCAATGGTTTTTGGGTCACGATGGTGTCATTTTGGCGGACTTTCTAACCAATCAGGAAGAAGCCACGTTTTTAGTATAAAAGAAGTAGGGTTCGACACATCGAGGTCGTGTTTGCTAAGAACTTGTCCGTAAGAGGCAACGTCGTTGTGCTAAGAATCTGCTCGTGAGAGGCAACGTTGTTTTGCCAAGAATCTGTCCACGAGATGCGGTAGGTCGTTGTTCTACAACAACAACAAAAAAAAACAACAACAACAACAACAACTCTGTTCGCGAAGTAATGACGTGCAACTTAAAACTCTGTCCGCGAAGTAAGATTACTATGAGAAGAAACTGTTACTGAATTAAAGTAACGTCGCTCACTTATTTAATAGTCGGCTCGTGATTACTTGAGAGTGAATTATTCCGTGTATTTAACGTAGAAACAGTGTAATTGAGAGTATGTGTGAGTGAGCGGTAAGAGTACCAGTCAGCAGAATAACAGTGTACAGCAAGGTGCTTGTTTTGGAATCTCCTTATAGAATAAATAACAGTAAAAGCTGACAAGTATTTTCTTCGCAATTAAAAAGATCACTCCTACAACTCCTCCCACTTGCCAAATCCACGCCAGAAAGAGTCAATGATCGTCCAAGACTGAGCAACGCCGTGGCAACCCATCCAAGAAGAGCTTCAGTACCAGGTACGTGAGTGTAGTGGAGTTGATTTGAAGTGACACTTAGGTACGCCGCACATAAGCACCCACGTTGAGGCGTAAACTTAACAACGTAAAATTCCTATTACATATGACTGTCCGACGAGCGGTGTAAACTACAAACCACCACCAGATAAAGTCTCGTTCTATATTACCTCACAACACGGGGTAATAACGCGTATAAAAAAGCCCATTACAGTCAAAGAATTTATTCGTTTTTTTAATGCACAAAATGTTCGGCCAATCGAATTTAATAGGCAAATAATGCAAGTGTATAGGGATTATGCAATAAAAGAGTCTTCAGTTAGGAAATGGCGCATAATTTACGAGTAAAAGAGAAAGAACCAGTGTGCCCGGAAAAGACCAGAGTGGAAGTTCATCAATCGTTATGAAGGGATTGAAAGTAAATGTCCATGAAAGAATTCAGAAAAAACAGTATTTCACTTTGATCACTTATACATGGCTGTTTGGGTGTGAGAATTGATGAAAGAATTCAGTAAACCCGATTTTTCACTTTGATCACCTATATATGACTTTTTGGATGGAAGAGTTGATGAAAGAATTCAGTAAAACCGATTTTTCACTTTGATCACCTATATATGACCTTTTGGATGGAAGAGTTGATGAAAGAATTCAGTAAAACCGGTATTTCAGTTTGATCACCTATATATGTCTTTTTGGGTGGAAGTTGATGAAAGAATTCAGTAAAATCGGTATTTCAGTTTGATCACCTATATATGACTTTTTGGGTGGAAGTTGATGAAAGAATTCAGTAAAACCGGTATTTCAGTTTGATCACCTATATATGTCTTTTTGGGTGGAAGTTGATGAAAGAATTCAGTAAAACCGGTATTTCAGTTTGATCACCTATATATGTCTTTTTGGGTGGAAGTTGATGAAAGAATTCAGTAAAATCGGTATTTCAGTTTGATCACCTATATATGACTTTTTGGGTGGAAGTTGATGAAAGAATTCAGTAAAACCGGTATTTCAGTTTGATCACCTATATATGTCTTTTTGGGTGGAAGTTGATGAAAGAATTCAGTAAAACCGATATTTCACTTTAATCACCTATACGTGACTTTTTGGATGTAAGAGTTGATGAAAGAATTCAGTAAAATCGGTATTTCAGTTTGATCATCTATATATGTCTTTTTGGGTGGAAGTTGATGAAAGAATTCAGTAAAAATCGGTATTTCAGTTTGATCATCTATATATGTCTTTTTGGGTGGAAGTTGATGAAAGAATTCAGTAAAAATCGGTATTTCAGTTTGATCATCTATATATGTCTTTTTGGGTGGAAGTTGATGAAAGAATTCAGTAAAATCGGTATTTCAGTTTGATCACCTATACGTGACTTTTTGGGTGTAAGAGTTGATGAAAGAATTCAGTAAAACCGATATTTCACTTTGATCACCTATACGTGACTTTTTGGACGGAAAAGATTTCGCAGCGGGTGAAAACCTCAACATCTTGGCTCAGATCTTTGGCGGTGGAAGAAACACCGGTACCACGTGACAATGAATACCTTGATAGTAATAGCAATTACGTTGAGAAATTGAATAAGGTATTGTTACTTTGTAAATATAGTTTTGTGTTGATGTCTTCTGTTATTATTTAGCTATGCCAAAAGTTCGTTGCTTTCTAGATAACCCTCGTAATAATACTCGTATTAATAGACAGAAATCGGTATATGTGTGTACCGATTTTATTATTCAGTTAGTCTCAAAAGGTGGAGTCTTGAGTTTGGAAACTTCAAGTGGGATCACTTAGGCTAATGTGCCACAAGTGGAGGAAACCTAGCAATTTTGCAACCGGAAGACGGTTGGCAGACTTGAGGACAGCGCATGTAGCAAGGTGATTATGCATGGACCTGGTGGCTATCACGATGATGATGATGATTACGTACATGATAATGACTTAGTTGGCAAGAAAGTACAGGCAGAGAAATATTGCACAGCTTGGACGAGTTTGTTAACCCGGGGATTCCTGTTTTGCACCTGTCGGTCTTCACAAGCTCTACAAGAAAGGAATTTATGTTACCTAAAGCTGTTAAATAGACATTTCTCTCTCTCTCCCTCCCTCTCCCTCTCTATCTCTATCTATCTGCAACACTTCAAGCATACAATCTTCTGGCTTTCAACTGTTTCTTTAAAAGAAACTAGACAGCTGCCCTACGTAGCATGGTTCCAATCACAGTTGAATTATTCTTTAGATAGCTGATACTAAAAGTAGATCATTTACCATGTCAGTAGTGTTAAAAGTAGAAAACTATGCCACCCAGTTTTATAAAATTATAACGCTCCAATGAAGCCAGCTTTGGTTTATGCATCCATGATCTCTGAAAGCTCGTATCGATCCATAAAATGGCGGATGATTTAATGTCATGATCATGACTCTGCTGAACGAGACGAAATTATGCAAGGAGCGCAAAAAGAAAAATCTGATGTGTTCCATTCACATGGCTTTCTCTATATCTCTGTAAAATAGTATTGTTAATAAGCTTATCTTTTATTTATTTCATGCTAATCTAGAAAAATTAGCAGAAATAGTCTTATTTCTTGCTTTATTGTAAGTAGAAACGAAATAAGGGAGTACTATAGGTTAAAGTGAAAGCCAAAAGCTGGTTGCTATGTGACCATGTTCCTTTGTTTGTATGAACAGGAGTTGACAAATTCCTGTATGAGAAAAGTATAAGTTTTTTCAAAGCTGAAACCAAGAAAAATGAATATCTCAAAAACGATCAACTCCAGGAGAAAAATGTATATAAACATAAATTGTGTGTTTTAACGTGATCCACATTTTTTGTGTGTTAAGTTATTTATCCATCTCTTACGGTTTAGTAGTTATGCAAAATTCATCCAGAATAAAGTAGTCTTCAGAGGCTATTCCCAGAAAATTCAAATATACATTTTATTTGTCAGGTAAATATCTTCAATATACGATATTTTAATCAACATCGTTAGAGCCATTTTTTATAAAATCAAAATCTTCGAAAAAAGTTCCACATAAAGAGTAGTTTGGGGTGTGGGGATTTTTCTCAAAATCTTCGTGTCGCATCCCTGGAAGATACTTAACTTAAATACCAAGTTTGGTATTTTACCGACACACACACGGACCTTTTTCTGAAAATACTTTTTTGGATACAGGGGACCCTAAAACATATATTTCCGGTGAAATCTCGGTATCGAATTTTTTGGTGGAGTGCAATACTTTCTCTATACACTATGTACATCGTACGTATAGAGAAAGTAAAAATTACAACTGAATTTTGTTACATTATTTTCATATGTTTATTATTTTCACTGCCTCTGTGTATAGAATGTTTTCGTTCTGTACGAGTAAGTCATCATGTTGTCAGCACTGATGCTAAGCAAGGTAACAACTGAATATCGCAGATCATTAAGTATGAATTCCGTGAAATAGGTAAAACAATTTATTTATAATTATAATATGTCTATCACGAAACTCAGCCTACAGTCAAAATATAAAACACCATTTTTACCACATGTATCATAAATAACTACTATCTCCCATCCATAGTTTCAAAACATAATAAAATAAACGAAAAGAGTAGCAAACTTACAACATTTGATGAAGTGTCGAAAACTGAAAATAAATTGAAAACCAAAATCTTAGACATTTATCCTATAATTAAACATGTGCAAATTGCTAAAAATAAAATGTATTAAATATAATTTGCTTTAATTGGGGTTTAATTCCTACTTTATTTTTAATTTTTGGATAATGAATTCCAAAAATCCAGCAGAGCCTATATGTGACTTTTAGCGTGGAGCCATCATCGGTTGTGATGATCTATTTCTAAGTTAATATAATTTTAAATATCTGTGCCATCCCCTCAGTGGTGTAGTGGGTTTAAACTCGGTGGTGGATAATGGATTTTTTTTTTTTGGGCGTAAAAATCTTATGGCTTCGGAAGAGAAGTAAAGCCGTGTGTATCATGTCGTAGATTTATGACACGTAAAAGAACCTCAAGCACGATAAAGAGGCCTATGAGCAAAATTAAGCGGTCTTTCGTGCTCTAAAGAATGGGATGCTGAGAACCATAGAAGCTAAAGAATGTCCATAAATAAAATTCCATTTCCATTTTATGCATTTTCTTAGGTCTTTAGTTGTTTAATAAGTTAAAAACTAGATTGCTTTCACATAATAAGAAATCCTTAACAATTAAAACGGAATAGAGGTTCAGTTGGTGAATATGAAAATTCCCAATTACCAGGTCACCAAGCTAACCTCTTTTGAAAATACACAGTCAAGCACTGAGAAATGTAATTTCCTCATTTGTTTACTATAAAATATTGGTTAGCTGGTTTACGACATGTAGGGTTTCTGATATGGCCATTGCCATTGGTCGTCGCTACGTCCCCCATCACGGTCCATGACAGATGTCATGGATGGGGAGCAGTATTGGAGGGTGAGACGTGGTCAGCGCCTTGAATCCCTCCCGGCCGGTTAATGCGGTCCTCATGACCTGGAGCCGCTACTTCTCCATCAAGTAGCTCCTCAATTGCCCCCCCCCAGGAACCTCGCGAGGCTGAGTGAACCCCGTTCCGGTTCTCCCAGCGGGCGAAAAAGCCTCACGCCGGTACTGGGAATCGAACCCAGGTCTCCCGCTTGGTAAGCAGCTGCGCTACCACCGCGCTAAGAAGACGACCATTCTAGCTTATATTGAACTTAAATACCAAATTTGGTATTTAACTCACTTTTATCTTACTGGTAAACCTTAAGAGATAGACAAAAAACTTACTGCACAAAAAATGTAGATCTCGCTGAAACACAAATTGATGCCATATACATTTGTTCGTGCAGTTCATAATTTCCGAAATATTCCTTGTTATTAGCTTCAGTTTTAAAATACTTAAATTTTTTCTCATACCGGAATTTGTTAACATTGGCCATGCAAAGAAACGGATTTCAACCACATGGCAACCAGTTTTTAAACGATTTGATTATCGTTTTAGTCTGCTGTATTCACTCATTTCCCTTCTACTTATTGGGAAGCAAATAATAAGGCAATTTGTGTTAATGCTTATATCGATTAGCACTTATTAGATAGAAGAATTATCTTTTTAAAATAATTTATTACAGAGATGTAGATAAGTTCATGTGAAGGAACACATCAGATTTGTTTTTATTTTTTATTTTTGATATTCTACGCTTATCTATAGTAAATAAATGTATTGACCTTACCTCTGATTTACGTTTTATTAAGCTTTTAAATTTTGAGTACTTAGTTACCATTGTTTACATGACGCATTTTTCGAAGTTTTCGGTTTTGTAAATGTGGCTCTAACATTTTGATTAAAATACCCTATATTAAAGATATTTATATGACAAATAAAATGTGTATCCTGAATTTCTTAGGAATAACATCCTCATTCTAAATGAGCTTAGCAAAACTGGTAAACCCTAAGGGATAGTCAAATTACTACACAAAAAATACATTTTGTTAAAGTACATAATTTGTGTAATATACTGTTTTTGTAGAGCTAATAATTTCCAAGTTTAAAGCACTTCAGCTTATCCAAATGGGAAGCTCTCATCCATGACATATCTCTTTCGTTTTACTCTTGGCTATGTAAGGGGACCAAATATCAATGATAATCGTATAGCGAAAGCTTTTAAAATTTTAATGTATTCCCTTATTTCGTGCTACTTATACTGGGTTAAGTTTTATCTTGATTAATACGAAGTGCAGAGAAGAAAAATCTTTTGTAAGAATAATCTATTGCAGAATTACAGAGTGAGAATGGAATACAGATGTTTTTCACAGGGACTCAAAATACATTTTCGGTGAAATCTGGACGTCAAATTTTGAGTTAAATACAATATACTACGTAGAGAAAGTAAAAAAAAAAAATCTGATGTGTTCCATTCACATGACTTTCTCTATGTCAGTGCAACAAATGACTATTTGCTTCATCTAATGCAACAAAAATTAGCAGAAATAGTCTTATTACTTGCTTCCTTGTTAGTAGAAGTAAATAAGGGGGTACCATAGGTTAAAGTGATAGTCAAAAGCTGGTTGCTCTGCGACTGAAGTTCCTTTGTTTGTATGGACACGAGTTCACAAAGTCCTGTATGAGAAAAGTATAAGTTTTTATAGCTGAAACCAAAAACAAGGAATATCTCAACTCCACAAAAAAATGCACACAACATAAATTGTGTGTTTTAAGGTGTTCTACAGTTGTTGTGAGGTAAGTTTTTGTCCATCCCTTGCGGTGTAGCAGTTATGCAAAATTCTGTAAAATTTACCCAGAATAAAGTAGTTCTCAGAGGCTATTCCCAGAAAATTGAAGATATACATTTTATTTGTCAGGTAAATGTCCTTAATATACGATATTTTAATCAAAATCGTTAGAGCCATTTTTTATAAAATCAAAATTTTCGAAAAAAAGTTCCATGTAAAGGGTAGTTGGGAGTGGGGGGATTTTTCTCAAAATCTTCGTGTCGCATCCCTAGAAGATACTAAACTTAAATACCAAGTTTGGTATTTTACCAATTTTTCGTTTTTGAGTTATCGTGCTCACAGACACACACACACATACAACATGGACCTTTTTCTGGAAATACTTTTTTTGGATGCAGGGGATCCTAAAACATATATTTCCGGTGAAATCTCGGTATCGATTTTTTTGGTGGAGTGCAATACCTTCTCTATACACTATGTACATAGTACGTACAGAGAAAGTAATAGAAAGATTCGTTCTCGGTCATCTGGTATTATGTAAAGCGATCTAGTGTGCGCGATGGTTTTAGGTCTCACTTTAAGACAAATCCAGGAAATGAGACCAGATTTACACGGCAGTCATCCAGCCACCAATTTCTCTCTCCAGGAATCCGAAAGATTTAATCTCAGCAGATATCGAAAAACTAAAACTCTATTACATTTCTACGGAAGATAAAAAAGGAACTAGACCAAAATGAGACAAATAACTTGCTGTCGAACATGGAGTTTGGAGAAGTAACGGTGGGTGGGCGGAGATGCAACAAGAAAATCGTTTAAAATCTAGCACACAGACGCGCAAAGCTATGAATCGAGCAAAACAGGGAAATAAAGAAAGAAAAGCGAGGTCTGGTCCCACTGGATTCCCTACGCAAGGATAGAAAAATCCCCACAGTGGTTTACATGCTCCAAGAAAGCGCTGTGTTCTCCAGAAGTCAAACAAGTGAAGGAGAAGAAAGTGATTTTTTTCTTCTTTCAATTTCGCTGGTACTCAATGGAAAATATGAACCGCTTCGATTCCAGTATGATATGGGAACTTTGGGATGGCCTAGCTCAAAAAAAGTCTGATGTGTTTCATTCATATGAGTTTCTCTACCTCTGTAATAAATTGTCAAAAACATATTCTACTATCTACTTCATGATAATCGAGATAAATATTACTAGAAATTTTCTTAATTACTTGCTTCCTTGTAAGTAGAAGGAAAGAAAGGGAATACACTAGGCTAAAACGATAGTCAAATCTCTCAAAAGCTGGTTGCCATGTAGTTGGGAGCCGTTTCTATGCAGAACCAGGAGTTCACAACTTTCCGTGTGAGAAAAGTTTAAGTATTTTAAATCTGAAACAATTTACAAGAAATATCTCAGAAATGACCAATTCAACGAAAAAAATATACTCTCAGAAAATTGAATATATACATTTTAATTGCCATATAAATATCTTTAGTTTACGATATTGTAATCAAAATCGTTAGAGCCATTTTTTAGGAAATCAAAACTTTCGAAACTTTTTCCATGTAAAGGGTAGTTGGGGGGGGGGGGTAATCAAAATTTTCGTTTGGTATTTTACCCACTTTTCGTTTCTGAGTTATCATGCTCACAGCACACGGACACACACACAAATACGGGATTTTTTCCAAAAATATTTTCTTTTTATACAGGAGACCCTAAAAGGTATATTTCCGGTGAAATCTCGGTATTAATTTTTTTGGTGGAATGCAATAGGTATACACTATGCACATAATACGTGTAGAGAAAGTAAAAATATCTGACGCGTTTCATTCACATGACTTTCTCTACATCTCTGTAACAAATAACTGTTAAAAAGCATTTTCTTCTATATATTTCATGATAATCGAGATAAACAATACCAGAAATCAAGACAAACATTACCTCTTGGATTCTTGTAAATAGAAAGGAAAATATCAAATTTCTACCATTCACATGATGTCTTCTAGCGTTCAGTAAACAAACCTTCATTCAAAACATTAATCTGTTATCCACACCATGTTAATCAAGATAAACATGAGCAGAATTAGTCTTATTATTAGCTTCCTTGTAAGTAGAAGGGAAATAAGAAAGTGCACAGGATAAACAGATTATCTCGTCCTTTAAAAACCGGTCGCTACGTGAAACAATTGAAATTCCAATCTCTTTGCTAGTCAGGAGTAAACAAACAAGAAGATGTCTTTTCGTTTGAGAAAAGCTTAAGTGCCTTAAAATTTAAACCAATAATTCGAAATATCTCGAAAACGGTTAACTCTACAAAAAAAAAAAAAAAAAAAAAAAATATATGACAAATTTTTAGATTTACATATTTGTGTAGATTTTACGGTTTGCCAATTATACAAGTCATCCAGAATGAAGAGGTCTTTAGAGGCTATTGTCAAGTTAACGAGAGTGTCAATTGTCAGCATCATATCAGCATCGCCAGCGAGCTGGAAATTCGTCCAGCAGGGTTCCTTTTACATGTCATTAAACCTCTTGAAATTGGGCAGTCACTTCAAAGCTTACTTAAAAATCACCGGTCTGGGCCGAATCGATATACAAATTTGCTATGCATTTAAACATAAGTAAAGATACGGTAGGTAAAGTGTTGTCAGCTGATAGCGTATCGCTATATGCTGACTTTAAAATTTCATCTTTTTGTTTGGCAGAGAGAGAAAAAGTACTATAACCATCCCACTGAGGAAAGTATAACACGTATTTGAAAAGTCAGATCTATTATTTTGGAAACTGTTAACTCCACAAAAAATAAAAAGCTGATGTGTTCCATTCACATGACATTCTCTACATCTCTGCAACAAATTAGTTTTAAAAAGCTCATGCTTCTATTTACTCCATGCTAATCGAGAAATAGTCTTATTACTTGCTTCCTTGTAAGTAGAAGGGAAATAAGGGAATAGTATAGGTGAAAGCGATAGTCAAAAGCTGGTTGCTACGTGACTGAAGTTCCTTTGTATGGACAGGAGTTGACAAATTCCTGTATGCGAAAAGCTAAGTTTTTCGAAACCTGAAAACAAAAACAAGGAATATCTAAAAAAATGATCAACTCCACGAAAAAAATGTATATAACATAAATTGTCTGTTTTAATGTGCTCTACATTTTTTGTGTGGCAATTTTTTGTCTATCTCTTACGGTTTAGCAGTTATGCAAAATTCTGTAAAATTCACTCAGAATAAAGTAGTCTTCAGAGGCTATTCCCAGAAAATGCAAAATATACAGTTTGTTTGTAAGGTAAATATATTTAATATACGATGTTTTAATCAAAATCGTTAGAGCCATTTTTTAGAAAATGCAAATTTTCAAAAAAAGTTCCATGTAAAGGGTAGTTTGGAGTGGGGGGATTTTTTTCAAAATCTTCGTATTGCGTCCCTGGAGGATACTAAATTTAAATACTAAGTTTGGAATTTTACCGACTTTTCGTTTATGAGTTATCGTGTTCAAAGGCACACACACACACACGGAACTTTTTCTGAAAACACCATTTTTAGATACAGGGGACCCTAAAACATATATTTCGGTGAAATCTCGGTATCGAATTTTTTGGTGGAGTGCAATACCTTCTCTATATACTATGTACATAGTGCGTATAGAGAAAATAATAACAATAATAAGTTTACGAAAAAATAAATAGAAGTATTAGATATAAAATGCTGCTTTAACGAGAATTGCTTGCGGATTACCAGTTATGCAAAAGTCATACAGAATGAAGAGCACTTACGAGGCTATTACCAGTAAATATAAGGTAGTATTGTGGTGGTAGCGTGTCTGCTTCACATTCAAAAGGTCGTGAGTTATTTATATTTATATTTTTAAGAGCTAACTCTCTTTAAAATCAAATGAGGAATTAATTTACGAAAAATCACATTTTCTTCATTACAACACATGAAATGCATATTTATTATCCATTGAAAATCATAACCTCTCAAAATATGAAAAATCACCTTCATATTCTGGCGTTATGCTTTTTAATAAGCTACCGTAGACTATACAAAAATCTTATGTGTACCATTCACATGACTTTCTCTATATCCCTGCACCAAATTGTAGTTAAAATGCTTATGCATTAGCAGAAATAGTCTTATTATTTGCTTCCTTGTAAGTAGAAGCGAAATGACAGAGTACCATAGGTTAAAATGATAGCCAAACCTGGTTGCTATGTAACTGAAGTTCCTTTGTTTATATGGGCAGGAGTTAAATTCCTGTATGAGAAAAGTATATTTTTCAAAGCAGAAACGAAAAACTAAGAATATGTTAAAAATGATCAACTCCACGAAAAAAATGTATATAACATAAATTGTGTGTTTTAACGTGCTCTACATTTTTTGTGTGTTAAGTTTTTGTCCATCTCTTACGGTTTAGTAGTTATGCTAAATTCATCCAGAATAAAGTAGTCTTCAGAGGCTATTCCTAGAAAATTAAAAATATACATTTTATTTGTCAGGTAAATATCTTTAATATATGATATTTTAATCTACATCGTTAGAGCCATTTTTTAGAAAATCAAAATTTTCGAAAAAAGCTCCATGTAAAGGGTAGTTTGGGGTGGGGGGATTTTTCTCAAAATCTTCGTGTCGCATCCCTGGAAGATACTAAACTTAAATACCAAGTTTGGTATTTTACCGACTTTTCGTTTTTGAGTTATCGTGTTCACAGACACACGGACCTTTTTGTGAAAATGCTTTTTTTAGATAAAGGGGACCCTAAAACATATATTTCCGGTGAAATCTCGGTATCGAATTTTTTGGTGGAGTGCAATACTTTCTCTATTCACTATGTTCATAGTGCCTATAGAGAAAGTAAACATGTGTATAACATATATTATGTGTTTTAACGAGATCTACATTTTTGTGTTGTAAGTTTTCTCTATCTCCTACGCTTTAACAGTTATGCAAAATTCTGCAAAACTCATCCAGAATATAGAGGTCTTCAGAGGGTATTCCCAGAACATTCAATCAACGTTTCAGAGCCATATCTGAGAAAATAAAAAATTTCGAACATTTTTGCATGTTGGTGAGGGTGAGGAGATTTTCTTGAAAATCTTGAGCTATGCTGTCCACACACACACACACACACACACACACACACACACACACATATATATACACACACACAGACGAACGAAATGTATATCTTGAATTTTCCGGGAATAGCCTCTGAAGATCTCTTCGTTCTTGTTTACTTTTGTATAAGTCGTAAAGCGTAAGAGATAGACAAACACTTTCTGCACAAAAATTGTAGTTCTCGTTAAAACACATAATTATGAAAAATTTATTTTTGGTAGAGTTAACGGTTTTTAAGATGTTCCTTGTTGTTCGTTTCAATTTTAAACTACTTAAACTTTGGATAGGTAGAGTCAGACTGAAAAATTCAATGCCATAGCCACGATTTGAACCACAGATGTCCCAATCTCTAGCCGGTTGCTCTGCCACTGAGCTACCATGGCAACATGACGGCATAGCATTGAATTTCTCAACTGACTCGCATGTTTCCCGGTAAACAAAATTGTACTTACAACATTGCAAGCCGCCATTGGGGTTTTCATCTCAAAATAATTTGAGAACACCTTGTGGTTTACCGTGAAACATGCGAGTCAGTTGAGAAATTCAATCTGTGCCGGCATGTTGCCATGGTAGCTCAGTGACAGAGCAACCGGCTAGAGATCGGGAGATCCGTGGTTCAAATCCTGGCTATGCATTGAATTGTTCAGTCTGACTCTACCTATCCAACTCCTGTCCTACACACGGCTTGTGTGAAAAAGAATTAATAAAAAAACCAATACTTAAACTTTTCCCTAGCGGGAAATTAAGTTTCATTTCATCTTCTTTATTTTACTCTCGGGAATGGAACAGGGAACTGGATTTCAATTGTTTTACATAGCAATGAGGTTTTAAAGGATTTAACTATCGCTCTTTTATTTCTCTTCTACTTACAAGGAAGCAAGTAATAAGATTACTTTTGCTAATTTTATCTTGATTAGTATGATGTACATAAAAATATAATCTTTGTTTGTGGAACAACTGGATAAAGTCATGCGAAATGAACACACCAGATTTTTCTATTTATTTTACGTCGCCTGAAGTATTTGCTCACATCGCGACGCTTCTGTTTCGTTGATCGGTGTATAGCAGACAGTAGCGTTCTACAGTGACTTTCAAATAGGATGAGGTTTGTCCTTGAGGGCCACCAGGCCGGCAGCCAACCGGAGTGCTGCTGTGTTGACAAAGTGCATTCTCGCTTAACTGGGGAGTAACGCGCTAAGTGATTCCGTCTCTCATAAATACCACTTCCGCTAAGACAAAATATTCAAATTTTGCAAAAAAAATAATGCATGAGGAAGATAGGGAGTAATGTTTGTAGCAGAACCGTAAAAACCACAGATTTTTAGCTCAAATAGTTTTCATAATACACTTGAATAAACTTTATGTCGCCAGGCAGATTTGCATGCTCAGTGTGCGAGTGAGAGGGAAATATGAAAAGAGTAGGGGGTAGCGACCTGGCAACACAGAGCACGATAACGCATCTCATTCGCCGCAGAGTAGAAATCTTCCCATTTGAAAAACACAATAGATCTTACTTTCGTTTCGCGCCAAGTGAATGCCTCGATGCTTTCAGCAACTGTCATAAGTCATCCTATTTTGGTCTCGGGGTAACATGCTATCCTGTGGCTCCCATGATCGTGGGTATAAACCCGACGGAGGGCAATAGATTTTGTTTTTCGCGCGTAGAAATCCTTGGCACGACTTCCTTTGGAAGGGATGTAAAGCCGTTGGTCTCCTACCATTGATGTACGACTCGTAAAAGAACCTCAAGACTGATAAACAGGCTTCTGAGCAATATTATAGAAGGACCGGAGCAGTTAGAGGGCGTTCTTAAATGAAACTCCATTATTAGCTCTAATCATATAGCGTCATCTGGAGTCAGGCCTCCACCATAGCATTTTTCTCCGCGGCAAAATTTTGTTGTTCGGGTGCCGTCCAGGCTAAGTACTTTCACTATTTGTGTATAAATGGCAGAGCAATTGCATTTACCAATTATTTTCAGTTTTACTACAGTTTTAGACCGAATGTGGTACTTTGGGTCGTTGTGTTAAGCAACAATCGAGTATTTACTAAATGGGGGAAACCACGAAAAAAAAGTATAAAATAAAAATTTGATGTGTTACACTCAAATGACTTTCTCTAGCTGCTCTACAAAACTCCTACAAAAGATTCTTCTTCTTTGTACACAATGCTAATCAAGATAAATGTTAGCAGAATGTTATTACTTAGTTACTTGTAAGTAGATGGGAATAAGGGAATGCACTATGCTAAAGTGATTGTCAAATGTTTTAAAAGCTATCGTTATTCGATTGCCATTGCAAATCGCTTCTTTGCTTGGCCAGGAGTAGAACAAAAGAAAAACAGACACTTCCTGTGTGAGAAAAGTTTAAGTACTTCACAATTGAAACCAATAAAAAGGAATATCTCGAAAACGGTTACCTCCACAACAAAAACGAAAAGGACAACAATTGTGTGTTTTGTCATGAAGTATATTTTTTGTGTAGTACTTTTTTCTATCCCTTACGGTTTGTCAATTAAGCAAAATTCAGCAAAATTCATCCAGAATAAAAAGGTCCTCAGAGGCTATTCCCAAACAATTCAAGATATACATTTTTTTTCGGACATAAATAGCTTTGATATAGGGAATTTTAATCAAAATCGTTACATCCATTTTTAAGAAAATCAAAATTTTCGAAATTTTTTCCATGTAAAGGGTAGTTTATGGTGAGGGGATTTTTTTGAAAATCTTCGTGTCGCATCCTTGGAAGATGCTAAACCTAAATACCAAGTTTGGTATTTAACGGTTTTTTGTTTTGGGACTATGTTGTCCACAGACAGACAGACACACACACACACACGGACCTTTTTTAAAAATGCTTTTTTCGGACTCAGGGGACCCCAAAACATATATTTCCCGTGAAATCTCGGTATCGAATTTTTGGGTGCATTACAATACCTTCTCTATCCCTATGTACATTGTACGACGTACGTCCAGAAAGTAAGTTCCGTTTGGTAATAAAATGAAATTGTGTACAGATACAGAATAATTATTTATTGCACAAAATTCTAAAACTCTTAAACTACTTTTCCACATAACTGCCGAAATGTTGCAGGCATTTGTCATAGCGTGGCACAAGTTTTTGTATACCTTTTTCATAGAAGTTTGCCGCCTGTGTCTTCAAAAAGTTGGAAACATTTTCTTTCAGCTCTTCGTCATTGTTGAAGTGTTGACCGCCAAGCAAAGACTTGAGATGTAAGAACAGATGAAAGTCGCTAGGAGCGAGGTCAGGGCTGTACGGAGGATGGTCAAACATGTCCCAGCCAAATCCCTGTAGGAGGTTTTTCGTCACATGTGCAGTGTGTGGTCGTGCGTTGTCGAAAAGAAAAACAACACCTTTTGACAGCAATCCTCGGCGATAAATTTCAATTGGTTTCACTTTCTAGCATTCAGAAAACGAATCACAGATCTGATTTCACAAGCGGCGGGATTTTCAATCAACACCAACATTGTAAACAAGCACAAAAAAGCGTATGTGGCTGACAGCTATCTCAAAATGGCGCACGTTTTTTCTCCTTGATAAAGACCGTCTACCGCGCATGTGCGGAACTGCGATCGCAGCGCTGCAGCGGAGATAAATTGAAATCGAACTTACTTTCTGAACGTACCTCGTATGACTTAAATAACTAACATTTGACCATGGACGGACATCCACTCCGGTATTTTTGGTGAAATTTGGACTCGAATTTGAGGGTGGAAAACAATACTGCTCTTACTTATGCATAATAGAGAAAGTATACTGGGTTTGAGAAAGAGAGAAATGCTCACGTTTGTTATGTAGCGTTTCTTTATCACGTTTGAGAATTCACGCCAGCTACATGTTTTACGGGGGTCAGCTTCATTCCGACCAACACTTGGAGGACCAACCCTAGTATTTATGGTCTCTAGAGAGATGGTGACCCAGTCGTTTACGACACGTGTAGACGGGCTGGGGGGTTATTCTTTTAATTCTGGTTATATGTAACACTAACCTACCTAGTGATTTTCTCATGTTAAAAAACCTGATGTGTTCCGTTAATATGACTTTCTCTATATCTCTGCAACAAACCTTTGTTAAAAAGTTTATGCTTCTATTTACTTCATGCTAAGTTAGAAAAATTAACAGAAAAAGCCTTATTACTTGCTTCCCTGTAAGCAGAAGCGAAATAAGGGAGTACCATAGGTTAAAGTGATAGTCAAAAGATGGTTGCTATGTGACTGAAGTTCCTTTGTTTGTATGGACAGGAGTTGACAAATTCCTGTATGAGAAAAGTATAAGATTTTTAAGGCTGAAACAAAAACAAGAAATATCTAAAAAACGATCAACTCCACGAAAAAATGTATTTAACATAAATTGTGTGTTTTAATGTGCTCTTCATTTTTTGTACGGTACGTTTTTGTCTATCTCTTACGGTTTACCAGTTACACAAAATTCCGTAAAATGCATCCAGAATAAAGTAGTCTTCAGAGGCTATTCCCAGAAAATTCAAGATATAGATATTATTTGTCAGGTAAATAACTTTAATATACGATATTTTAATCAAAATCGTTAGAGCCATTTTTAAGAAAACCAAAATTTTCGAAAAAAGTTCCATGTAAAGGGTAGTTTGGGGTGGGAGTATTTTTCTCAAAATCTTCGTGTCGCATCCCTGGAAGATACTGAACTTAAATACCAAGTTTGGTATTTTAGCTACTTTTCGTTTTTGAGTTATCGTGTTCACAGACACACGGACACAGGGACACACACACACACAGACACACACACAGACAGACACACACACACACACACACACACACAAGGACCTTTTTCTGGAAATGCTTTTTTTTGATACAGGGGGTCCTAAAACATGTATTTCCGGTGAAATCTCGGTATCGAATTTTTGGGTGGAATGCAATACTTCTCTATCCCTATGTACATTGTACAAATGGGGCTAGAGAAAGTAAAAATCTGATGTGTTCCATTAGTATGACTTTCTCCACATATCTGCAATACATTATTATTATTATTATTATTATTATTATTATTATTATTATTATTATTATTATTATTATTATTATTATTATTAAAAAAACTTATTCTTCTATTCACTTAGTGCTAATCAAGAAAAAATTGGCAGAAAGGGTTTTACTAACTGCTAACTTGTAAGCAGAAAGGAAATAAGGGACCCATAGTCATACCTTTGTTTGTATGGACAGAAGGTGACAAATTCCCGTATGAGGAAAGTATAAATACGAGTGTTTTAAAACTGAAACTAATAAAGGAATATCTCTAAAACTATCAATTCCACGAAATAAAAGTATATAACATAAATTGTACGTTTTAACGAGCTCTACATTTTTTGTTACATAAGTTTTTGTCCATCTCTTATGGTTTACCAGTTATACAAAATTTATCCAGAATAAACATGTCTTCAGAGGCTATTCCCAGAAAATTGAAGATATACATTTTATTTTTCATGAAAATATCTTAAATATAAGAGATTTTAATCAAAATCGTTAGAGCAATTTTGAAAAAATCGAAACTTCCAAAATGTTTTCCATGTAAAGGGTAGTTGGGGGTGGAGGATTTTCTTGAAAATCTTCGTATGGCATCCTTGGTAGATATCTAACTTAAATTCGAAGTTCGGTATTTAACGCTATTTTTGTTTTTGAGCCATGCTACCCACAGATAAACACACACAAACATAATACAGATAGACACATACACGGAAATTTTTCAAATTTTTTTTTGGGTATATCTTCTGTATACACTATTATATAGTACGTATAGGGAAAGTAAAAATGTGAGAGATGGCAATTTCATGTTTGTCTTACTGCAAGTTGAGACAAATTATTCGGTAACAATAATTCATGATTCATATTGAATCCAAAATTCAGCAAAAAAAAAAAAAAAAAAATCTAGAGTGGCATTACATTCATATGAATGTTACTCACCATCTCTACTATGTATAGTATTTATGTAGATCATTTCATTCCACCCAAAAGCTTGATGTCGAGGTTTCAAACAAATATCTGTTTTGAGCTACTGAACCCCAAAAAAATAATTTCAGATGAAAGTCCGAATGAATGCGTGAGAGAGAGAGAGAGTGTGGGTTCATGCTGCCACTACTCCACATTATGATGGAAAATGAAACGCGTTCGCATTTTGATTGTGTTTTATTGTGGCAATTGAGACTGTCTAGCATTATATTTTTAATTCGTAATTTGAGAGATTCTATCCCAATTGAATACGTGAGAAGTATGTATTTTGCTTTCTTTGAATCTGTAATCAGATATGGCCTAATTCTTTGGGGTGGTGCTAACAAAGTAAATGGAATTTTTTGTCTTCAAAAGAAAATTATTAGAATAATTAAAAAAAGTTCCTATATAACCCCATGTAGACCCCTTTCTATTGAGTTAGGCATTTTAACTATTTATAATCTTTATATTTTAGATAATTTAGTATATATACATGCCTCTTGTCATAGACATATTTTGAGGATGGATATTCATAGTTATAGTACTAGATACAGGTCCAACGTAAACATTCCATATTATCGACTAACAAAATCTCAGAATAGTTATAAGTACTTAGGTATTATGTTGTATAATAACTTGCCTGACAGTGTTAAATGTTTAAACATGCAGAATTTTAAGTCCAGGATATATTACATCCTTTTTTGCAACGCCTACAGCTCAAAACGCTATGTATGCGGACGATACTGCAATCTTCTCAACACATCGCAATATCCACACCGCCAGAAATCACCTTCAAGAAGCCTTAAACTTAATTATACCCTGGCCAAACAGCTGGCGTATTTCGCTCAACCATCAAAAATGTGAAGCAATGGTCTTCACATTATGCAGATGGAACTATCCACCACCAGTAACGCTCCCAGCGAAACAGATACCCTGCAAAACTGAGACAGAAACAGTGAAATATCTCGGTGTACTCCTGGATCGACGACTCACATGGAAACCACATATAAGCAACAAACTTAAACCAGCCCGAGCAAGACCTCAATAAAAGATCTTCACTCAAAAATTGCACACTACTTTACACGACTCTATTAAGACCACTGCTGCTATACGCTTGTCTAGTTTGGGGAGGAAGTAGTCCTTCCGAAATCAAACGTATCCAGACATTTCAAAACAAAATATTGCGAACCTCAACGAATGCACCATGGTTTGTCAGAAATAGTCAACTACATAGAGAAACTGGAATCAGCATCATTCAACAGTCAATTTCTTCAAAAGCCGAAGTTTTACAGCAAGCTAAAAGACGTCTCAGGAGCCATTCACTATTCTCTTGGCAGAAAATCTAGCTATCCAACTCACATCAAGAGTCGCCTACCACTGGACCAACTCTCACTGAAAGACTTTCTGTAAAATAAAAACAAAAAATGTACCTACTTATGAGGGGCCCAATGGGACTTACCTCATTTCAATGTTATTCAGAACCATGCATGTTAATCATGTCTAAAATCAATGATCTGTAGAGCGCACATGCACTGATCGATCAATAAATCATTTAAAAAAAAACATCCTTTTTATTCTATACATGAATATTTTTATGATAAATTTTGTGATCTTGTTTTGTAATTTATTATGACAAGGTTATTGTACTGCTTTCAACAGACGTTGTCAATGCCTGCATAGTGATTTTAGACAAAATGAAAATGAAATGAAATGTTTGTGGTTGGATGAAATGTGCCACGTTGCAGAGCAGCACTTGTTCGCTCTTGACCATAACTAATAGAGAAGAGCTGGTTGAGATCTTCGCTTCGGCCCCTACCTGGGGGCGGCTACCGCCTCCAACTTGGGTCAACTAATTTTATAGCGGTTACTGCCGAGCCGCCGCCTCACTTCGTAATAACATTTAATTAACAAAACTCCCACAGCCTCTCCAAGGAGCTGTAACCCAGTTTGAGCGCGTATGGCGTTTCATGTTTGTTTATTTCCTCCTCTCCAACTCAATCCTATTTTAGTTCCTCTACTACGTATGTGCTAGTAGGCAGAGGAAGTACAGACTCCACTCAAAAATCCTATACTGGAAATACAAGGGCCGTTTTCTTTTTCAACCTCCAATAGGCTATAAATTAAAGAGAAGTTCATAGAAAACAACTAGTTTATCACTAAAAGTTTTGTACACTTACGCTTACTTTTCAACATAATCACCGAAAAGATTGAGACATTTATCGTACCTGTGCACAAGCTTTGCAATACCCGCTTCAAAAAATCTGATGTGTTACACTCACATGAATTTCTCTAGCTGCTCTACAAAACTCCTACAAAAGATTCTTCTTCTTTGTACACAATGCTAATTAAGATAAATGTTAGCAGAATGGTATTACTTAGTTCCATATAAGTAGCACGGAATAAAGGAATGCACTTTACTAAAGTGATTGTCAAATGTTTTAAAAGCTATCGTTATGCGATTGTCATTGCAAATCACTTCTTTGCTTGGCCAGGAGTAGAACAAAAGAAATACAGACACTTCCTGTGTGAGAAAAGGTTAAGTACTTCACAATTGAAACCAATAACAAGGAATATCTCGAAAATGGTTACCCCCACAACAGGACAAAAATTATGTGTTGTCACGAGGTACATTTTTTGTGCAGTACATTTTTTTCTATCTCTTGCGGTTTAGCAGTTAAGTAAAATTCAGCAAAATTCATCCAGAATAAAGATGTCTTCAGAGGTTATTCCCAAAAAATTCGACATATACATTTTATTTCGGATATAAATAGCTTTAATAAACGGGATTTTAATCAAAATCGTTAGAGCCATTTTTAAGAAAATCAACATTTTCAAATGTTTTTCCATGTAAAGGGTAGTTTGTGGTGAGGGGACATCTTCATGTCGCATCCTTGGAAGATACTAAACTTAAATACCAAGTTTGGTACTTAACGGTATTTTTGTTTTGGGACTATGCTGTCCACAGACACACATGCACAAACTTTTTTTAAAAGTGCTTTTTTCGGACTCAGGGGACCGCAAAACATATATTTGCGGTGAAATCACGGTATCGAATTTTTGGGTGCATTACAATAGCTTCTCTATCCCTATGTGCATTGTACCTATGGGGCTAGAGAAAGTAAAAATGTTGCCAACAATGATTTCAAATGAGCATTGAATTGTTTTGAATTTCTGTGTACTTTACGACGTTTGCGGAGAGCCACTCAAAGCAAACGAAGAGGAATGCTGACTTCAGGAAGTGTGTTGATCCATGACAACGCTCGTCTACACATTGCTGGCACAACCCATCGGCTCCTTGAACAATTCCAATGGCACATTTTCGATCATCCGCCATATAGTCCAGACCTGGCACCCAGTGAATTTTTTCATATTTTTCTTGAACTGAAGACGTAGCTAGGAGGGCAGCACTTTCAAACCAACGAAGATCTTCAAAACAACGTCAATGCTCATTTGAAATCATTGGCGGCAACATTTGTTGAAGCGGGTATTGCAAAACTTGTGCACAGATACGATAAATGTCTCAATATTTTCGGTGATTATGTTGAAAAGTAACCATAAGGGTAGAAAACTTTTATTAATAAAGTAATCGTTTTCTATGAACTTGTCTTTTATTTATAGACTATCGGAGGTAGAAAAAAAAAGGTCCTCGTACATATTTGGAACCACTCTGAAATTAAAAATACATAAATAAACACATCTCGTGTGTGTAGTCTATGGGTGAACAGCATAACTGAAACATCTAATGTGTTCCATTCCATAACTTTCTCTAGCTGTTCCACAAACAAATTTTTCTTACTAAAAGTTATTATTTTATCTGTATTTTGCTAATCTAAATACTCATTAGCAGAACTGGTCTTGTTACTTGCTTCCTTGTAAGTAGAAGGGAAATAAGGGAATACACTAGACCTAATGTCAAATCTTTTAAAAGCTGGTCACTATGTGAAATAATTGAGGTTTGGTTCGCTTTGCATGGTTCTGTTCGTCAAAAGTTAATTACTCATAGTTTAAAATTTAAACTAATAAAATTAAATATCTCGATAACGGTCAATTCTAAAAGAAAAGCTTATATGACAAATTATGTGTTTTAACGAAATCTACATTACTTCTGGAGTAAATTTTATCTATCTCTTACCATTTAACCGTTATGTAAAGCTCAGCCAGAATAAAGAGTTCTTCAGAGGTTATTTTCAGAAAATTCAAAATATAAATGTTATGTGTTATATGAATATCTTTTAGCCATTTTGGAAAAGTCCATATACTCGAAAAATATTTCATATAAAGAAAGGGTAGCTGGGGTGGGGCATTTTCTTGAAAATTTTTGTGTCGCACTCTTGGAAATACTGCATTTAAACACGAAGTTTGGTATTTAACTTACTTTTCGTTTTTGAGCTTTGCTGTCCACACACACACACACACAGAGAGGATCATTTTCTAAAAATGCGTTTTCCGATTCAGGGATCCTCAAAACATGTATTTCCAGTGAAATTTCGATATCCAATTTTTGGCTGGAATACAATCAATACCTTCTCTATCAACACACGGGCTAGAGAAAGTAGAAATCAGATGTGTTCATTCAGGTGACGTCCTCTAGTAAAATTATTACTACAAAAGATAACTCCTTTATCTCGAGATAAACTTAAATTTAAACAGAAAAATTTAAGCAGAAAGGTTTTATTACTTCCTTATAGTAGAAGGGGAAGAAGCTTATAGGTCAAAGGGATAGACAACTCTTTAAAAAATCTATGTGAAACAATTGATATTCGGTTGACTTTGCGCGGTCTCTAAAGACGTTTGGTCTGAATGAATTTTGCGGAATTTTGCATGACTGTAAACCGTAAGAGATAGACCTAAATGTAACACACAAAAATGTAGAGCTCGTTAAAACAATTTCTGTTATATACATTTTTTTTTTTTCGTGAGGTTGAGCGTTTTTGAGACATTCCTTGTTATTAGTTTCAGCATTAAAATACACATATTTTTTTCTCATACAGGAATTTGTCAGCTCCTGTCCATATAAACAAAGGAACTTCAGTCACAAAGCAGCCACCTTTTAAAATATTTTATTCGATTTAGCCTATGGTACTCCGTTATTTCCCTTTTACTTAAATTAAAGTCCCTTTGTGCTATTGTTACTTTTTCTACACGTACTATGTACATAGTGTATAAAGAAGGTATTGTACTGTACCCAAAAATTCGATATCGAGATTTCACCGAAAGTACATGTTTTGGGTCCCCATTTTTACAAAAAGTTCCGTGTGTGTGTATGTGTGTGTGCGTGTGTCTGTGTGTCTGTGGACAGCATAGCTCAAAAACAAAAAGTCCGTTAAGAACCAAATATGATATTTAAGTTTGGCATCTTCCAAGGATGCGACAAGAAGATTTTCAAGAAAATTCCCCCACCCCAACTACCCTTTAAATGGCACTTTTTTCGAAAATTTTGATTTTCTAAAAAAATGGCTCTAACGATTTTTATTAAATTTTCGTATATTACAAATATTTACCTGACAAATAAAATGTATATCTTGAATTTTCTGGGAATAGCCTCTGAAGACTAATTTATTCTGGATCAATTTTACGCAATTTTGCATAACTGCTAAACCGTAAGAAATGGATAAAAAATTACTACACAGAAAATGTAGAGCACATTAAAACACACAAGTTATTTTACATACAGATTTTCGAGGAGGTAATCACTTTTAAGGTATTCATTGTTTTTGGTTTCAGCTTTGAAAAACTTATACTTTTCTCACACAGGAATTTGTCATTTCTTATCCATACAAACAAGGAACTTCAGTCACATGGCAACCAGCTTTTGACGTTAGTTTAATCCATGGTACTCCGTTATTTTGCTTCTACTTACAAGGTAACAAGTAATAAAACTATTTCTGCTAATGTTTTACTGATTAGCATGAAGTAAATAGAAGAAGTAAACTTTTAACAATGAATGTAATTATTGAAGTGAAATAAATACCTAGTTATCTTGTAGACGTGTAAAGAAAGTCAGGTGAATGGAACGCATCAGATTTTTTGCAGAAGTGTTGAAGGCATCAAGTGAGGAAAGTTTTTATTTATCCTTTCTTTTTTCTCTCTCTGTTTCTCTCAAGTGACGAAAACTTGAGGAAGGAATGAAAGTTCTCTTAGGTAGAGGTTTTAGTGGCAAACTACTAAATAGTTGGGATGCATTGTTCCAACTGACGTCAGAAAAAATGGGATTTCTCTCTAGCACGTGTAATCTCAAAGGGAATTTACAGCATGCTGTTCTTGGCGATGTCATTCCTGCAGAACACTTTGTTGTTCTCGCTTTGTTAACGAACAACAAACCTTACACAATTCTATGTGTAACAGCTACTCGACATTTTACTTTCTCTAGTGCATATGTACAACGCACACAGTAGTTAGAGAGGATATTGTACTTCACTCAACAATTCCCTACTGAGATTTCATCGGAAATATATATTTTGAGGATCCTGGATCCAGAAAGAAGCATTTTTACACGCACTATGAGCACAGTAAATAGAGAAGGTATTGTATTTCACTCAAAAATTTGATTCCAAGATGTCACCAGAAAAGAAGTTTTAGAAAAATGTTCGTATGTATGTGTGAAAAAAAGTTAAATGAAATAGAGTTTTATTATGGACGATCTTTAACTGCTGTGGTTCTCAGCGTCCCATTCTATACTGAGCGTGAAAGACCGCTTAATTTTGCTAAGAGGTTTCTTTGAGGTTCTTTTACGTGTCGTAAATCTACGACACGGGACCAACGGATTATATCCCTTTAGAAGGAAGCCATTCTAAGGGGTTTTTTAGGTCCGAAAACAACCATCGTCGTCCGCCAGGTTTGAACCCGCGACTTTAGGTATATGAAGTTACCATGGTAACCATTATACCACGGAGAGTGACCGTGTGTATGTGTATCTGTGGACATCACATATAAAAGCTAAAAACCGTTAAATACCAACTTAGTATTTAAGTTTAATATCTTTCAAGGATGTGACACGATTATTTTCAAGAAAATTCCCTCACCCCACCCCAAAATACTTTTACTTGGGAACATTTTTGAAAACTTTGTTTTTCTCAAAAATGGCTCTAACGATTTTGATTAAAATATCGTATATTAAAGATATTTACCTGAAAATAAAATGTATATTTTGAATTTTCTGGGAATAGCCTCTGAAGACTACTTTATTCTGGGTAAATTTTACGGAATTTTACATAACTGCTAAACCGTAAGAGATGGACAAAAACTTACCACACAACAAATGTACAGCACGTTAAAACACGCAATTTTCTCATACAGAAATTTGTTAACTCCTGTCCATACAAACAAAGGAACTCCAGTCACTTCAGCTTTGACTATCACTTTAACCTATGATACTCCCTTATTTCGCTTCTACTAACAAGGAAGCAAGTAATAAGACTATTTCTCCTAATTTTTTCTCGATTATATGAAGTAAATAGAATAATTTGTTGCAGATATGTAGAGAAAGCCATCTGAATGGAACGTATCAGATTTTTTATTTACAAACACAATCGATGTCGGCCGGTGTTGTATTTAATGGTTGTGTTTGAAGAGCAAAATAGGCAAATGTTTTAATTAATTAATTGAATTCTAGTAGTGATACAAAGAAACAAGGAGACTGTTATATCGCTCTTACAATTAGAGCACAAAAAGCTTCCCAAACAGTTGCTCATCGGAATGCGTTGTTGTTGATGATGATGAACATTCCGATCATTTCTAGCGTCAGAAATCAAAATGCCAAAATGGATATTGGACATTGAATACATTTTTGTATTATATTTCCGATATCGCTTGCCTGTAAACCTCACGTCACCTACTCGCCGAGAATTCGCAAAGAGACACTTTTGCCCGCTTTGCTAATTTGCAAACAGCTCTTGTGGAACGATTCGTCTGGAATAAATAGGCAAATAAAATTAGATTTGTCGTCGTCAGACCGTTGAGAACGCACCTCCCCCCCCCCCCAACCCACTTGAGGACCAAGGCAACATCGATCCTTAATTTAACGACACTTGCAAACTTTTGTCCCAGTGGACAAAAACATGCTGTAAATTTGTTTTTAAATTGACGGTGTCACACAGACTTGACAAATTATTTAGCATCTCTCACAATGTCACATCGAAGCGTTTCGTTTCTCGGGAAAACGAATAGCTGCTGTTTGTTTTGACGGCATCTCCTTTCACTCAACATTCCGTTACACCCGTTTGATGGCAGTATTTGCATTTATATTATTGTTTGTACAGAGAAAAGTGCGAGCACGCCAATGCCTTACAACTTCCTAAAAAAAGATCGATTCTGTCGCTTTTCCTAAGCGAGGCAAAAAAGAAATGTTTCAATTCCTAACTACATCTGATCGGCGTTTGTTTCTAAGGGCGATAAAACACTTTGAAAACTGCTTAATATACCAGGAATACGTCGAAAACGTTTCCTGGCAGTAATCCAATAAAACGCTTTAAGACACGCGCGCGCACACACAAACACACACGCACACAAATACGAAAACTGATTTTCGTAAAGGAGAGAAAAGCTATAAAATAAAAATTAATAAATTAATTAGCTAGTTTGTTTAATATTCATAAAGTGGACATAAAAATGAAGGAATAAAACCCTTACTATTTACTCTACCAAGTACTATGTAGATACATATTGGGTAGAGAAGGTATTATACTCCACCCAAAAATGTGATATCAAGATTTCACCGGAAATAAACTTTTTGAGGACCCCTGAATAAAAAATATGATGTGTTACACTCACATGACTTTCTCCAGCTGTTCTACAAACTTCATACATAAGAGTCTTCTTCTTTCTCCACCTTGCTAATCGTGGTACTCATTAGCACAATGCTCTTATTATTTAGTTCCGTATAAGAAGGAAGAAAATAAGGGAGTACACTAGGCTAAACCAATAGTCAAATGTTTTAAAAGCTGTCGTTATGCGATTGTCATTGAAATCGCTTCTTTTCTTGGCCAGGAGTAGAACAAAAGAAAAACGGACACTCCCGTCTGAGAAAAGTATAAGACTTCACAACTGAAACAAATAACAATGAATACCTCGAAAACGGTAAGCTCCACGAGAAAAATGTATATGACAGAACATGTGTATTTTAACTAGACTTAAATGTTTTGTATAGTAAGTTTTTGTCAATCTCTTACGGTTTACTAGTTATCCCAAATTAAGCAGAATTCATCCCGAATAAACAGGTCTTCAGAAGCTATTCCCAGAAAATTCAAAATATAAATTTTATTTGTTAGGTAAATATCTTTAATATGTGATATTTTAATAAAATTCGTTAGAGCCATTCTTAAGAAAATCAAAATTTTCGAAAACAGTTCCATGTAAAGGGTATTTTGGGGTGGGGGAATTTTTCTCAAAATCTTCATGTCGCATCCCTGGAAGATACTAAACTTAAATACCAAGTTAGGTATTTTAGCTACTTTTTGTTTTTGAGCTATCGTGTTCACAGACACACGGACACACACACGGACCTTTTTCTGAAAATGCTTTTTTTGGATACAGAGGGTCCTAAAACATGTATTTCAGGTGAAATCTCGGCATCGAATTTTTGGGTGGAATGCAATATTTCTCTATCCCTATGTATATTGTACATATGGGACTAGAGAAAGTAAAAATAATTGTTTTGGGGTCAGAGGCTTTAAAGGAGATGTCTGTGTGTGAAAAGAGCTAAAAAACTGATGTGTTCCATTCATATGACTTTCTCTACATCTCTGAAACAAATTACAGTTAAAAAGCTTATGCTTCTATTTACTTCATGCTAATTAGCAGGAATAGTCTTATTAATTGCTTCCTTGTAAGTAGAAGCGAAATGAGGGAGTTCTATAGATAAAATGATAGCCAAAAGCTGGTTGCTATGTAACTGAAGTTCCTTTGTTTGTGTGGATAGGGGTTAAGAAATTCCTGTATGAGAAAAGTATGTTTTTCAAAGCTAAAACGACAAAAAAATGATCAACTCCACGAAAAAAAAATGTGTATGATATAAATTATGTGTTTTATCGTGAGCTATACTTTCTGTGTAGTAAGTTTCTCCCCATCTCTTACGGTTTAGCAGTTATGCACAATTCCGTAAAATTCATCCAGAGTAAAGTAGTCTTCAGGGGCTATTCCCAGAAAATTAAAGATATTCATTTTATTTGTCAGGTAAGTATCTTTAATATACGATATTTTAATCAAAATCGTTAGAGCCATTTTTAAGAAAATCGAAATTTTCAAAATTTTTTCCATGTAAAAGGTAGCTTGGTGTGCGAGGTTTTTCTTGAGAATCTTCCTGTTGCATCCTTGGAAGATACTAAGTTTGGGCTCTAACGGTCTTTTCGTTTTTGATATATGCTACCCACAGACACACACACATACACACAGACAGACATACACGAACAATTTTCTAAAAATGCTTTTTTAATATTCAGGGAGTCTCAAAACATATATTTCCGGTGAAATCTCGGTATCGAATTTTGAGTTGCAATGCAATACCCTCTCTATACACTATGTACATAGTTCCTATAGAGAAAGTAAAAATCTGATGTGTTACACTCATATGACATTCTCTAGTTGGTCACAAACAAATTTCATACAAAATTCTTCTTTCTACACCATGCTAATCGAGACAAACATTAGCAGAATGTTCTGTCGCTATATGAAACAATTGAAATTCGGTCCTCTTTGTATAGGTCAGGGATAAAACAAAAGAGAGCTGAAACGAAAGACAGCTTTCCGCTTGAGAAGAATTTAACTATGTTAAAATTGAAACAAAGAACAGCCCAAAACGGTTAACTCTATAAAACATGTGCATATAACAAATTGAGTATTTTAACATCTATAAGTTTTATGTGTTAAATTTTTGTCTCTCTCTTACGATTTACCGTTACATAAAAGTCGTCCAGAATGAAGAGGTTTTCAGAGGTGATTCTCGGGAAAGTTAAGATTTTATTTATCATGTAAATCTTGAAGTATTGTTATATAAGCTTAGTAGTTTCCAAGGAAGATACGAACATTTTAAGGAAATTCCCCGAAACTAAATTGCCCCTTATACACCGAATGGCGCATCTGCCCCGTTTTTGACGTATGCAGATATCCCTTCATGCGTTGCAGAACTCAACGGAGTTACTCTAAGTTAAAACTCACCAAGAGGAGGAAAGTGAAAGACCTCGCTGTAAGAGCGGAGAGGGAGAGAGGTTGTGTTCATTACAAGCGGTAAATTGAACGTTTCTTCGCCAGTTCTCCATGGCTGGTTTTAACTTTAAAATAGCGTCGTTGGGTCACCTAATAGAAGATTTTTCGAAATTTTTCATTTGCATTAAAACGGCCCTAAACAGTTTGATTAAAATGCTGCATATTATATATAGTACATGGTAAATAAAATATTCATCTTCAATTTTTTGGGAAAAAGGCTCTGAAGTCCTCTGGATTCTGGATGAGTTTTGCGTAACTGTAAAAGATACACAAAAACTTACTACACAAAGATGTAGATATCCTCAAAACAGACAGTTTATAAGCTATCTTTTTGTTGGGTAGCTGACGGTCTCAGAGATATTCCATGTTATTGGATTAAATTTTATAACACTTTAGTTTTCTCAGACTCTATATTTCTTTTGTTTTATCCTGGCGATCAAAGAGAACCGGATTTTAGTGACAAACACATAGTTGTGGAGTCAAGTAATCAATTGCGTTCATAAATAATACAGGCGCTCATTTAATAATACGCGTAAATTTATGCCGAAAACCATATTTGCTTAGAATTTTAAATGCTCAGGAAGATGAAGATGACAAAAAGCCAAAACACATTAAACACTCAAATACTTGCAATAACCCATATTGGATATCAATGTACAAATGCAGCTATAATAGCAAATACAACTCCTATGGAAAGTATATATTTCGCATTAATGAACCCCACCCCAGTCCTCATACTCTGAAAGGTGTTTTCTCTAGCACGTAATTACATACAATGAACATAGTAGATTTTACCGCAGATATACGTTTTGAGGTCCCCTGAGTCCAAAAAAACATTTTAGAAAAAGGTCCGTGTGTGTCTAGGCAGCATTGCTGAACAACGAAAAGAGCGTTAAAAATCAAACTTGGTATTTAGTTTAGTATCTCTCAAGGATGCGACACGAAGATTTTCAAGAAACCCCAAATCCTAAACTAACCTTTGCATGGAAAAATTTTTGAAAATTTTGTTTTTCTCAAAAATGACTAATGATTTTAATTAGAATACCGTATACTAAAGACATTTACATTACAAATAAAATGTATATTATGAAATTTCTCGAAATAGCCTATGAAGACCTGGCTGAATTTTACATAACTGATAAACCGTAAGAGATAGGCAAAATCTTGCTACACAAACATGCAGATGTCGTTAAAACACGCAATTAATGGCATATATATTTTATGGAGTTGATCATGTTGAAGATATTATTGGCTCCTAAATTCTCATCGAGGATTTCTTAACTTCTGGCAATGTAAAGAAACGGATTTCACACACATGGCAACCAGCTTTTAAAATATTTGACTATCATTTTAGTCTATTGTATTCCCTTATTTCCACTCTACTTTACAAAGAAGCAACTATTAAGACCATTCTCTAAGTTCATCTGCATTAGCACGAAGTAGAAGGAAGCTTTTGTAAGCAGCTTGTTGGCAAAATAGGTAGAGAAAGTCATGTGAATGGAACAAATTAGATATACACACACACACATGTTTTTCTTGTACAGTTGGCAGTTTTTAAGATACTCTTTGTATTTGGTTTGAGTTTTAAACTGCACTATTTTTCTCAAACGGGACCATGTAAAGCAAAATGAATCTCTATTGTTTCACACAGCAAGCAGTTTTTAAAAGATTTGACTATGGCTTTATCCTAATGATTCTCTTTTTTTATTCTATTTTATTTATTAATTTTGTAGCTTTAAGTCCTTTAACCTGGTTAGTCATATCGGATGATGAATAAAATTGGTGAAGTAATGCTCAAATGATCTCGATGGAGCTTAAAGTTACTTAACTTTTGTCTCCTCAGGATAAGGTAAACCCCCGAAAAAAAAAAACCTTATCCAGGTAACTCGCTTAAGCGTGATTCGAACTCACGATCTTTTGAATATGAGGCAGACACACTACCACTACACCACCCAAGCGGACCATCATGTACTCTCTTATTGTTACTTTCTCTACACGTACTAAGTACATAGTGTATACAGAAGGTATTGTAATGCACCCGAAAGTTCGATACCGAGATTTCACCGGAAATACATGTATTGGGTCCCCCTGAATCCAAAAAAAGCATTTATGGAAAAAAGGTCAGTGTGTGTGTCTGTCTGTCTGTGAGTGTGTGGACAGCATAGCTCAAAAACGAAACTACCGTTGAATACCATCCTTGGTATTTAAGTTTGGTATCTTGCAAGGATACGACACGAAGATTTTCAAGAAAATATCCCACCCCCAGCTTTCTTTTACATAGAACTTTTTTCGAAAACTTTATTTTTTTGTCAAAAATGACTGTAACGATTTTGGTTAAATTATCGTACATTAAAGATATTTATTTACTCGACAATAAAATGTGCATCTTCAATTTTCTCGGAACCTCCTTTGAAGACTACTTTATTCTGGATGAATTGTACTGAATTTTGATTAACTGCTAAACCGTAAGACACGGAGAATCATATACCACATAAAATATGTAGAGCACGTTAAAACACAAAATTTATGTAGTTTGTATTTTTTTCGTGGAGTGATCGATTTTGAGATATTCTTTGTTTTTGGTTTCGGCTTTGAAAAACTTATACTTTTCTCATACAGGAATTTGTCAACTCCTGATCATACAAACAAATGGACTTCAGTCACATAGCAACCAGGTTTTGACTATCACTTTAACCAATGGTGCTCCCTTATTTCGCTTCTACTTACAAGGAAGCAAGTAATAAGACTATTTCTGCTAATGAAGCATGAAGTAGAAAAAAGAATAAGTTTTTAACAACAATTTGTTACAGAGATGTAGAGAAAGTCATTTGAATGGAACACATAAGATTTTTCTTCTACTTATAAGGAAGCAAGTAATAAGATCAATTCTGCTACTGTTTATCGGATTAGCATGAAATAACCTTTTGTAAGAATAGTTTGTGTATGGAAGATAGAAGAGCTGTGTGAATGGAACATATGAGATTTTTTCTCCAAAACTGGGTCGTTATGTAGTAGCCAAGCTAACAGCGTAGCCTTCTAAAGTATCAGTGGAGCTGCACGTCAGAAAGTTCTCCCAAACTGCTGTCTACACATTGACAATGGGATACATGCAAATGCAGTCAGTCTCCTTTGAAGGAGGTCGTTATAAGTTTATGAGTTCAGAAGTTCAATTTATACTGTTAGTCTTGGAAACTTCCGCACAGTAATTGTACAGTAGTTTACACAGTCAGGAAAAGCTATTCGCTGTACTTAATAAAAGGATAAGTAGCGTGAAGTAAGTTCAAAGTGGAGCTAATTCACGGCTGTTGCACTTCTTATTCGAAGTTTATCCGGTGGATCCAAACATAATGTCTATCCTTAACATTACTTTTCTTAGGATTTACGTCAAGAAACGGCAGACCGGTTTCATCTGCGGCTGGCCTATCTGACCCATAGGTTTTTTCAAGGGCTTCCCCGTACCTGACCGAATGCTGGTAAATTTTCTTTCAGCCCCAAATTTTCTGTCTCTCTGTATGATTTTTATTGTTATTTCACTCTGTCTTCATCCCATTATTTTTTTTTGTTTTTACTTTCTCTACACGTACTACGTGTAAAAATCTGAGGTGTTCTATTCACATGACTTTCTCTACATCTCTGCAACACATTATTGTTAAAATGCTTAGCCTTCTATTCACTTCGTGCTAATCGAGAAAAAATTTAGCAGAAATAGTCCTATTTCTTGCCTCCTTGTAAGTAGAAGCGAAATAAGGGAGTACCATAGGTTAAAGTGATAGTCAAAAGCTGATTGCTATGCGACTGAAGTTCTTTTGTTTGTGTGGACAGGAGTTGACAAATTCCTGTGTGAAAATAGTATAAGTTTTTAAGGCTGAAACCAAAAACAAGGAATATCTAAAAAACAATCAGCTCCATGAAAAACATTCATACAACATAAATTGTGTGTTTTAATGTATTCAACATTTTTTGTGTGATAAGTTTTTGAATATCTCATACGGTTTAGCAGTTATGCAAAATTCCGTAAAATTCATCCAGAATAAAGAAGTCTTAAGAGGCTATTCCCAGATTTTCAGGTAAATATTTTTAATATACGATATTTTAATTAAATCGTTAGAGCTATTTTGAAAAAAATCAAAATTTGCGAAAACAGTTCATATATATATTGAAGTGGGGGAATGTTTCTCAAAATCTTCATGTCGCATCCCTGGAAGACACCAAACATAAAAACCAAGTTTGGTATTTTACCGAATTTTCGTTTTTGAGTTATCGTGTTCACAGCCACAGGGACCTTTTTTACTTTCTCCATACGCACTATGTACATAGTGTATAGAGAAAGTATTGCACTCCACCAAAAATTCGATACCGAGATTTCACCGGAAATATATGTTTTAGGGTCCCCCAATATCCAAAAAAAGCATTTTCACAAAAAGGTCCGTGTGTGTGTGTGTGTGTGTGTCTCCGTGTGTCCGTGTGTCTGTGAACACGATAACTCAAAAACGAAAAGTCGGTAAAATACCAAACTTGGTATTTAAGTTTAGTATATTCCAGGGATACGACACGAAGATTTTGAGAAAAATCCCCCCACCCCCAACTACCCTTTACATGGAACTTTTTTTCGAAAATTTTGATGTTCTCAAAAATGGCCCTAACGATTTTGATTAAAATTTCGTATATTAAACATATTTACCTGACAAATAAAATGTATATCTTGAATTTTCTGGGAATAGCCTCTGAAGAGTAGTTTATTCTGGATGAATTTTATTGAATTTTGAATAACTGCTAAACCGTAATAGATGGACAAAAACTTACTACACAAAAATGTAGAGCACATTCAAACACACAATTTGTGTTATATACATTTTTTTCGTGGAGTTCGTCGTTTTTGTGACATTACTTATTTTTGGTTTCTGCTATGAAAAACGTATACTTTTCTCATACTGGAACTTGTCAACTCGTATCCATATAAACAAAGGAACTTCATTGACATAGCAACCAGCTTTTGACTATCACTTTACCCTACGGTTGTCCCTTATTTCGCTCCTACTTACAAGGATGCGAGTAATAAGACTATTTCTGCTATTTTTTTCTGATTAGCATAAGCTTTTTAGGAATTATTTGTTGCAGGGATATGGAGAAAGTCAAGTGAATGGTACACATCAGATTTTTTGAAAATGTGTTCTTGTTTTTTTGGATACAGGGGATCCTAAAACATATATTTTCGCTGAAATCTTGGTATCGAAATTTTGGGTGGAGTGCAATACATTCTCTATACACCATGTATGTAGTACGTGTAGAGAAAGTAATAATGAAAAACGTCCGTGTGTGTATGTGCGTGTGTCCGTGTGCCTGTGACCACAATAGCTCAAAAACGAAAAGTCGGTAAAATACCAAACTCTCTATTCAAGTTTAGTATCTTCCAAGGATGTAACACGAAAATTTTGAGAAAAATCTCCCCTCAAACGTTCCTTTGGATGGAAAAAAATTCTTTCAAAAAAGGCTTAAACGATTTTGATCGAAATATAGTATATTAAAGACATTTATATGGCAAATAAAATGTATATATTAAATTCTCTGGGAATAACCCTCTAAATATCTCTTTATTCTGAATGACTTTTGCTGAATATTCGTAACTGGTAAACTGTAAGATATAGAAACTTACAACACAAAAATGTAGATCACGTTAAAATACACAATTTATGTTACATACGATTGTTTCGTGGAATTGACCATTTCTGAGATATTCCTTGTTTTGTTTTCAGATTTAAAAAACTTAAAATTTTCTCACATGGAAAGTTTTACTCCTGGTCCTACATAGAAACGGGTTTCAACCACATGGCAATCAGCTTTTAAGAGATTTGTGTATCGTTTTAGCCTAGTGTATTCCCTTATTTTCCTTCAACTTACAAGGAAGCAAGTAATTACGCAATTTCTGCTAATGTTTATCTCGATTATCATAAAGTAGCTAGAAAAACATGCATTTTAACAATTATTTGTTACAGCGATGTAGAGAAAGTCATGTGAATGGAACACAGCAGATGTTTTCTTCATCATTGGAAGTGTCGGTAATGGCGCTCGATACAGCCTGGCAAGTGAAAAATGAGCTCATTGAAAACCTCCGCCTCTTGGCTTACGCTGGTTGCCGGGATGAGGACTGGCATTGGACCCTGTGGGGAGGGGGGCGGGGTCCACGATCTACCTGTCCGTGGTGCTTCCATCTGAAAACCATAGGGACCCTGTTATAGGTTTCTCTTGATTCCGGCCGCCCGGTGTTTCCTCTCATTTACCCCCCCCCTCAATGGATATTTTTATAGTATTTGACGCCCACGTTTACTACTTATGGCACCGAAAGCGGTGACACTGATAATACACGGAATGCGATGGCAAGAACCCGGAGAAAAGCCGCTTCTGCACCGCTTTGTCCACCACAAAACCCACATGCTGTCGCCTCTTGGTGAGCTGAGAAATGGAAATGGAATTTTATTTATGAACGATGGATTTTTTCGGGCATAAAAATCCTAAGCATGGCTTTCTTCGGAAGGGAAGTAAAGCCCGTGTCGTAGATTTACGACCGTTACTTTACAAAAAATCTGGTCTTACACTCACATGACTTTCTCTAGCTCTTCTACAAACTTCTCACATAAGAATACTCTTCTTTCTGCACGTTGCTAATGATATAATCATTAGCAGAATGTTCTCATTACCTAGTTCCTTATAAGTAGAAAGAAAATAAGGGAATACACTATGTTAAACCGATAGTCAAATGTTTTAAAAACTGTCGTTATTCGATTGTCATTGCAAATGGCTTCTTTGCTTGTTTAGGAGTAGACAAAAAGAACAACGGACACTTTCTGTCCCAGAAAAGTATAACTACTCACAAGTGAAACCAAAAACAAGCAATATCTCGGAAACGGTTACCTTCACAACAAAAATGTAAAGGACATAAATTGTGTGTTTTGATCAGATCTACATTTTATGTGCAGTAAGTTTTTGTCTATCTCTTACCGTTTAGCAGTTAAGCAAAATTTAGCAAAATTCATCCAGAATAAAGGGATCTTCAGAGGCTATTCCCAGAGAATTCAATGTATACAGTTTATTTGGTATGTAAATATCTTTAATATACGATATTTTAATCAAAATTGTTAGAGCCATGTTTTAGAAAATCAAAATTTTCGAAAATTGGTTCATGTAAAGGGTAGTTGGGGGGATTTTCTTGAAAATCTTGGTGTCACATCCTTGGAAGATACCAAACCTAAATACCAAGTTTAGTTTTTAACGGTCTTTTCGTTTTTGAGCTATGCTGTCCACAGACACACATACACGGACCTTTTTCTGAAAATGCTTTTTTTCTTGGATTCAGGGGGTCCTAAAAATGTATTTCCGGTGAAATCTCGGTATCGAATTTTTGGGTGGAATACAATACTTCCTATATACACTATATACATAGTACGTATATAGAAAGTAAAAAGTGTAGATCTTGTTAAAACACATAATTTATGTCATATATATATAGTAGAGTTGACTGTCTCTGGGATATTCTTTGTTACCAGTTTCAGTATTAAACTACTTAAACGACAATTCGTTTCATCTCTCTTGTTTTACTGCAGGCCATGACAAGCGAAGCGAGCTTCAATTGTTTCACATAGGACCAGTTTTTAAAAGATTTGACTATAGATTTAGCATAATGTATTCGATTATATCTCTTCTACTTTCAAGGAAGCAAGTAATAAGGCAATTTCTACCAATGTTTATCTTGATAAGCATGTATTGGATAAAAGAATAATCTTTTGTAACGAAAATTGTATATGTATGTTTGTGTCATGTGAATGGAACACATCAGATAAATTTATGATATGAAAAATTCTGTGGTAGAAAAATCTAACTGATAAGTTGAAATGTACACCACAAGGAACATTTTTGGAATCGTATATTTAAAAAACACGCTATTTAATATTTGAAGTGGCATTTAAAACTTCCATTTAAAATGTCACGTGACACGTTTTTAAATTGCAAGTGGTTAAAATAAATTTGACATATTAATCTACAAGTACTCTCTCTCCCCCCACCCCCATGTCATGACAATCCAAAAGGAACCTTGGGCTACCGCTGCATCCCCCAATCTCGGTCCGAAGGTGTCATGAATGGGGTGTAGTTCTGGAGGGTGATCAGCGCTTCGAGACCCACCCGGCCGGTTAGTGTGGTCTTCTAGATCAAGTAATTCCTCACTTGGTCCCCCAGAATACTCAAGCGCCTGAGTGCACCCCGGACGAGAAAATTCCCCACGCCGGTACCGGGAATCGAACCCAGGTCTCCCGCTTGGAGACGACCAATCTACAAGTACCATGGCATATTGATGTGCTAAAATACAAAACTTAACATTTTCAAGAATGTTAGCTAATGTTCACAAGTTGCTCCCCTTAAGAATAGCTTGAGGGTGTAATGGGTAGAGAACATGTGTGAAAGTAGTATGAGAACAGTCCTCAATGTTTCTATAAATTAAACTTGAGGTTTCTCACGGAAACCTAGAAATTCAAAACAGAAAAATCTGATGTGTACCATTCACATGACTTTCTCTATATTTCTGCAACAGATTATTGTTAAAAAGCTTATGCGACTATTTACTTCATGTTAATCGAGAAAAAATTAACAGAAATAGTCCTATTACTTGCTTCCTTATTAGTAGAAGCGAAATAAAGTATATTATTGATTAAAGTGATAGTCAAAAGTTGGTTGCTATGTGACTGAAGTTCCTTTGTTTGTATGGACAGGAATTGTTAAATTCCTGTATGAGAAAGGTTTTTTTTTTTTTTTTAAACCTGAAACCAAAAACAAGGAGTATCTAAAACGATCAACGCCATGAAAAAAATGTATATAAGATAAATTGTGTGTTTTAAGGTGCTCTACATTTTTTGTGTGTAAGTTTTTGACTATCTCTTTCAGTTTAGCAGTTATGCAAAATTCCGTAAAATTGATCCAGAATAAAGTAGTATTCAAGCTATTCCCAGAAAATTCAAGATATACATTTTATTTGTCAGGTAAATATCTTTAGTATACGAAATTTTAATCAAAATCGTTAGATCCATTTTTGAGAAAATCAAAATTTTCGAAAAAAGTTCCATGTAAAGGATAGTTTGGGGTGTGGGGGAGTTTTCTAAAAATCTTCGTGTCGCATCCCTGGAAGATACTAAACTTAAATACTAACTTGGTATTTTACCGACTTTTCGGTTTTGACCTATCGTGTTCACAGACACACGGACACACACACACAAAATCTTGGTATCGAATTTTTGAGTGGAGTACATAGTACGTATAGAGAAAGTAAAAACTCAACAAATTTGAGACGTTGCTCATTTAGCGGATTCAACTGAAAAGAAATTTGTGTTGAATGTAATGAATGGAAGTGATAACCCTGTGAGATGTAAGAAACTTCCACTGCTGCGTTCGTTATTTTGTAGCATTGTTACGTTTTCGTCGTTGGCATTCAGCGTTGCAAGGCCCTTATCTGAGTAGACTGCCTGCCTTCTATTGTAATTAAAGGTCGCGTTTATGTAGACTTCCTTATTGGAGAGCTCCGCTGGGAAATGTGCCTTAGCGCAGACAGCTTCCAAGCAGCGGTTTTATCCATTAAAGGCACAACCGGGATATGCTAATTCTCTATGACGCATTTAATGATAGCAAGCTATCTTCTGCTTACTACACCAATTTGATCAGCACTGATCGGAGCTCCTGGAAAATCGGTTGTATTTTAGTCCCAACGTCGCGGGTTCAAACCTAGCTTAGAGCGACGGATAGTGTACAGAGCAGGTATTGTATTGCACCAGAAATTCGATACCGAGATTTCACCGGAAATATGTGATTTGAGACCCCATGAATCCAAAAAAAAAAAAAAAGCATTTTTAGAAAAATGTCCGTATATGTGTGTCTGTCTGGTATCTGTGTGTGTGTGTGTGTGAAAGGTTACCTTGCTAACTTCATATTCCCAAAGTCGCGGGTTCAAACCCGGCGGAGGACGATGGATTTTATCGGGTGTAAAAAGCCTTAGCATCGCTTCCTTCGGAAGATAAGTAAAGCTGTTGGTCCCGTGTCGTAGATTTACCGCACGTAAAAGAACCTCAAGCCCGATAGAGAGGCCTCTGAGCAAAATTAAGCGGTCTTTCACGCCCAATTTAGAATGGGACGCTGAGAACCACAGCAGTTAAAGAGCGTCCATACATAACACGCCATTTACATTTGGTATGTGAGTGTGTTGGTATTTAACTTTGGTATCGTCCAAGGATACGACACGAAGATTTAAAAAAAAAAAAAAAACACCCCAAACTACCCTTTACATGGGTAAAATTTCGAAAATTTTGATTTTCTTAAAAATGGCACTAACGATTTTTATTAAAATATCATATATTAAAGATATTCACCTGAAAAATAAAATGTATATCTTGAATTTGCTGGAAATAGCTTTTGAAGACATCTTTATTCTGGATGAATTTTACTGAATTTTGAATAACTGCTAAGCCGAAAGAGATGGACAAAAACTTACTTCACAAAAAATGTAGAGCACGTTAAAACACACAATTTATGTTATATACATTTTTTCGTGGAGTTCGTCGTTTTTGAGACATTCCTTATTTTTGGTTTCTGCTATGAAAAACTTTTACTTTTCTCAAACAGGAACTTGTCATCTCCTATCCATATAAACAAAGGAACTTCATTGACATAGCAACCAGCTTTTGACTATTACTTTAACCTATGGTAGTCGCTTATTTCGCTTCTATTTACAAGGAAGCAAGTAATAAAACTATTTCTGCTCATTTTTTCTGATAAAGTAAAATAGAAATATAAGCTTTTTAAGAATAATTTGTTGCAGGGATATAGAGAAAGTCATGTGAATGGTACACATCAGATTTTTTCAGGTTAATCCAAAGCCTAAATGACTCAAAAATCAGGAAAGTACGTAATCCGAAGTGAATTCCTGAGAAGCCAGAATCCTACTACTAAATATGAAGTGCATAAGCATGAAATAAAGTGTAAACAGTCGTGCAAATTGAAACATTGATTTCAAAAACATTCCAAATCTCTCCGATAGAAAACGGAAATGGAGTTTTTGTTTTTACAGACGCTCTTTAGCTGCTGCTATTCTCACCGTCCCATACCATACTGGGCGTGAAAGACCATCTAATTTTGCTCAGAGGAATCTTTAACAAGCTTAAGGTTCTTTTACGTGCCATTTGAATCCGCCACCTGAGTGTATGAAGTCAACATGATAACCATTGCACAACGTAGGACGACTACTCCTACATATAGTGACAGCTGAAGTTGTAGTGATTTTAAAAGTATCCAAAATTCTGGACTTTGGAAGTTCTTGATGTCACCAAGTGTGTTCAATGACGCTACTGTCCCCAAACAGCTGTTAGTGTCTTAAAATGGTTGATGCTGTTGAAACTCATGATGACGGTAGTATATTTGTGTTACAAAGAACAACATATTTAAGTTTGCTAGCTGCTTTGTGAACGAAGTCCTAAAACCAGACCAGAGCAGTTGGCAGGCTGATGGCAGCCCGAGGTGTGTTAGACGTGTCCCTGTTCTCGGAGAGAACTTAACCACGTTCTGACGGGAATGTGGGTTTTTGCAAGATGGCGGGTAAGTGTTGGGGTTGTGGAGTGACGGGAGGAGGCAAGTGTTGCCCCTCAACGGTTGCCTATCATGGTGCAACGGCCCTTGTGCACTGCTGGTGTGAGTTTATTCAAAATGTTTGTTTTGAGATTTTAATTTTGAATCCAAGCAACTCTTGAAGGATTGTAAGGAGCTTAGCCGTAGCAGCTGTTGGAGGTGCTCCTTCGTTACCGGGGATGCCCGCAAGCCATGCGGGGAAGCCGGTATCGCCTGAAGCGGCGGTTTGTGGGATTATAATCCCCAAGAGACCTAACGAGGGCGCTCCGATGGAATGGTAAACCTTCGTTGAATTTTGTTGCCCGACGCCTAATCTCGTCCTCCAGGTATGGTAGAACCAGAGGCTTCGTGCAGGAGTCTCGTTGGAAAGCCACGAGGCACAGAATAGATAGCCCGAAGACATCTATTCTGTACCCGCTGAAGCAACAACAGACTGCCCCAGATCTCACAGGCGTAGATTAGCAAGGGGACTATGAGATCCCTCAAAAGGTGCAACTTAAGGGGAACCGGCATCGTGGACTTCCGTATCTGGAAGCCTAATATGGAGCCTGTAATCCTTCATTGTAAGCCATACAACGCAATGAAAATTCAACAAAAGAAACTTGATGATATCAATTCTTTGGTGAAGTATTTACAATCATATGCTGTTATATTCATTATGATCTGATGAGACAAAAAATGAAGATAATGTTATAGAGAATAAGTAAAAGAACTTTGTAAGGAGAGCTAACTAAATGCAGAAAGCAACAGTTTTGTTTCTATATTTTCTTATAAAATACAATCTTTCAGTGTAATCTATCATATCTGTTCATAGCAACGTTTGAAATATACTGGTTTTAATTTCTATATTTTGTTATAAGTATAATATTTCAATAAAGTTTAATAATTTAAAAAAAAATCTTACATTTATTTCGAACGGTCCTATGATTTCAAAAACGTTCCAAATCCACTCACTTCGTGCACCCCGTATCAGTCAGGTAATAAATTTAAGAAATTCATAATGCTAAGAATACTAAAAATATGAGTTTCAATTACATAAATTTACAAAAATTTGGTCTTTTGAAAAAATTCACGTTGTTGTCTCTCCTGAAAAGTTTTACTCCCTGGATTGGGACGCTTTTGAAAACACCGTTTAAGTTATTATGGATCAGTATCAAATATGGGAGATTTTTTGTATGTAGTAGCTTACCTGGTTGTTCATATCGGACGATGAATGAAATTGGTGAAATGCTGTTCAAATGATCACGGGGTCCACGGAGCTTAAAGTTAGTCAACATTCGTCTTCTAAGGATAAGGGGAAAACCCCGAAAAAAACTTTATCCGAGTAATTCAACCTAAGCGAGATCCGAACTCACACTACCACCACACTACCCAGAGAGAAATTGTGGTTTTGAAAGCTCTGCATGCTCTAGATTTTGAGATACCGGAAAAAATATCCAACTGCAAACAGCATACTTTCACCTGCATATTATAAACCTTAACGTTTAGAGAAACATTGTTTCTGATAAAACCCCTTTTACTAAAATATAAAGTAATAATAGATACTACGAACAAGAGTGACAAAGTATACATAAACGGTATGAAGTATAAAATTAAGGTTTGGTTCCCACTTGATTTTATGTTTATTTATTTATAATTGTACAGGGTTACTACAAAAGAAATAGACAACTTCAACTGCCTGTAAAACAAAAACTATTAGATATAGCAACCTAATTATTTTGGAGGTATGTTGAGAAACTCTCAAAGTTTCGTTTGTTGCTATTGGCAACGCTGTAGTGTTTTGTTTGTTGTTGCAGAAGCTGAAATGGCGGAAAATCCTGTGGAAAAGGCATATTGCGTGTTGGAATTTGCTAGAACGCAATCAGCAACTGTTGTCCAACGACATTTTGGAACACGTTACCACAAAACGCCACCGACTAGACAGTCAATCTACGACTGGTATAGAAAATTCAAGACAACAGGATGTTTGTGCAAAGAGAAGAGCTCGGGAAGACCAAGAGTTTCGGAAGAAAACGTTGAACGTGTTCGTTCTGCCTACATAAGAAGCCCACAGAAATCGACATCTAGGGCAAGCATGCAATTACAAATTCCACAGCAAACTGTATGGAAAATCTTGCGGAAGCGACTGCACATGATGCCTTACAGATTACAGATGTTGCAGTTTCTGAGTGAAGAAGATAAGGTCATACGGCGTGACTTTTGCATCGACATGTTGCGACATGATGAAGACGATGCTGGTTTTTGTGAGAGCATCATTTCATTTTTGTGGTAACGTGTTCTAAAATGTCGTTGGACAACAATTGCCGATTGCGTTCTAGCAAATTCCAACACGCAATATGCCTTTTCCACAGGATTTTCCGCCATTTCAGCTTCTGCAACAACAAACAAAACACTACAGCATTACCAATAGTAACAAACGAAACTTTGAGAGTTTCTCAACATATCTCCAAAATAATTAGGTTGCTATCTCTAATAGTTTTTGTTTTACAGGCAGTTGAAGTTGTCTATTTCTTTTGTAATAACCCTGTATTTCTATGATGACAAATTTCTGTACCACATTTTTCAACTGTTTTTTTTTTTAATTGATATGTTTCGTAGAAGACTTGGTTATTCCGTACGTATAACATTTTCAATCTTCTTTCGCACATATGAGTTAAAATAATGTATTTATTTATCACTAATATCGTCTTCTTCAGATAACAGCATGGCGGTTTCTTAGTTTAAACCGCAGTTCAGTGCGATTTAAGACAAGCTAGGGATAAGCTCGGCTTAAACTACGGATTGTAAAACTCCATTGTAGCTTAAGCTTCCTTTCAAGTCCGATGTGAAACCGGGCTTAATTGACTATACCGACGAAACGGCGTGGAGCTAATATTAATAAACGAAAATGGCCGCAAAAGGATAAACAGAACGTTCGCCCACGCCTTCCATCGCTCTGCAGCTACGGCCTTCCGCCATGACTGCTCCACCTCTGTGGTTATAAAAAAATCCCTTGACTACGATTTACGGTTTAGGGCCTTAGCCTTTTGATACATCTTGAGGCTTAGGACCCTAAAGAGTAATTCGCGTACCGTAATTTTTTCTGCAAGTTTGGCAACATTTAGAAGCAAAAGTAATAACTACATTTACTCGCATAGCCGTTCAGCATAAATAGCACATCTGGTCGCCATTTTCTACACAAAAGCTAACAAAAGCTACTAGCTAAATCACAAGTAAACTTTCACCACATAGCATTGAAAAGTCTAATGTGTTACATTTACATGACCTTCTCTACCAATCGTTTATTACTAGAAATATGTATTCCACATTCTTACGAAGGTTTCATTTTCTTCTTGACTTCGTTTTAGTTAAGATAAAATTAGGCAGAAACAGCTCTACATTACACATTTTTTAATACTTTTAGATACAGAGGGAACAACCTTAGTTAAACAACCAATGTTTAACAAGTAAAATCGGCAGATTCATTTCCAACAAAATAGAAAATTCCCAAAAATTTTCCACGTAAAGAGTAGTTGCAAAGAAGTTTCCTGAAAATATTCGTTATCTTGTAAGATACTGAACTGAAATACGAAGTTTACTATTTATCCTTTTAATTTCCTTTTGTTTAATTCAGAGCTCATATTTTTTCGGTGAAATCTCAGTGTCAATATTTTGTCTCGTATGCAATACCTTCTCTATATGCTATTTACATTGTACATAGTAAACATTAAACATTCTTTGTTAGTAAGCACGAGGTATTGGAAATTATAAATGCATTAGCACAATTTGTAATACATTGTAAATCAAGAGGCAACACATAAGTGTGGAAGCAGAGTACAAATAATTATAAATACACCTTAATTTATTTGTCAAAAGTACTAAATTATACTAATTAACATTTCCATAATAAAGCTACAATTGAATATCACTGAACTTATTTTGCTCTCTAATTATCACATCAATATATTTAGTCAATTATCCATTTTGCTATATTGAATATTTAATTACCAATTTACTTCACTGTAATAAATAAACACTTTAGATTCCATTTATCGCCACTAACCTGAATTTTCTTAGAACTTGGATTCTGAATGGGTTGTAGGTTAGACTTGTTTCCAAGTGTTTTGTTACCATGGATTTTAATTTCCCTACCCCCTGCACAATTCTCGATTCAATCCAAAATGTTATTTTGTGTAAACACAAGCAAAAAACACTCAAAACACTGAAAACTAACAAAAGACTTTACCGCGAAATTCTCACCAAGAGGAAAGAAGTAATGGCCTTCTGATACTGTAAACAAATACATGCAACCTAAGAGCAGAGTTAACCTAACAAAACAAAATGTACCGTCTTTTTATAACAAGAATTAAAAAGAAACAAGCATACATACATGGTTGTATGCAGCATATGACTTGCCTGTGTAGTGGACTGGTCAACGTTTTGATGGCTTTTAGTTTTTGAGTTATCGTGTTTTTTTTTGTTTTTTTTTTTTTTTTTAAACAAACAGTAACGGAGTCTGATCAGGACTCCGGTACTGTATCCCTATTTACATTTCCCCCCGTAGGTTTTACTGATTACTGGTTTAACTGTTTCTTTTACAAACATATACACATTGCACAAACATATAACACCCATGCCCAAGGCGGGACTCGAACCCACGATCCCCTGCCCACAAAGCACCAAAGCGAGACGCTTTAGCGAGCGTGGCCATGGGGACCGGCTCGTGTTCACAGACACACACGCGGGCGCTTTTCTAAAAATGTTTTTTTGGATACAGGGGACCATAAAACGTGAATTTGTGGTGAAATCTCGGTATTCAAGTTTTGGGTGGAGTGCAATACCTTCTCTAACGATATATACCCTTGTGAGGGTAGAGAATAATCGTGATTAAAGCAGCATATCCACCCGACCAGGAATCGAAACTGGGAACTCCAAGTAATAAGTCAGTTAACTGACCACTAAGCCAGCCATGCATATCTTACCTCGTATATAATTCCTTGGTGATTTCTATAAAGTCCTTACGAAGGAGATGTTTTCTCGGCCCACAGCGACGTTTTTTACAGCTCACAACTCATCTCTATTTTGCAGGTGGGCAGGTATACAGTATGTACTGGATACGGATACGTGTGAGGAAACATGATATTGTGCTTCACATTTCCATACAAAAAGAAGAGACAGATTTTAATTGTACATGTTTTGCGGCGCTAGTGTCGCCACTGATGCATGATATCGGTGGCTGTCTGTCGACCGGATATAGTTTACACGTTCTGTCTTTGTTCTTTATTTCCATCTCGTGTTTCCTATCATAAACAAATGAATAACATCAGATTCTTACTGAAGAGAGGGACAACACATTTGGCATACAGTGAAGGTAGGCAGGGCTAAGAATTCCAAATGGCACACACAAGCAAAGCGACGCACCTTTTAAAAAATGTCATACTTTATTCACATAATTCTGCAACAAATTATGGTTGCAAAAGTTTATAGTAAGATAGTTTTATTGCATATTTCTTTGAAGGTACATTAGGCTAAAAAAAAAAATCTGTGTTGTATTTCCACGACTTTTTCTACATATCTGTAACAAATTATTGTTTATAAGTTTACTCGTCTATTTATTTCATGCTAATCCAGATAAATATCAGCAGAAACGGCCTTATTACTTAGTTCCTTATAAGTAGAAGAGAAATATGGGAATACACTAGGCTAAACCGACAGTCAAATGTTTTAAAATATGGTTGCTATGGGATTGAAATCCGTTTATTTCGTGGTCAGGAGTTGACAAGTTCCCGTATAAGAAAAGTTTTAAGCATTTTAAAACTGAAACCAATAACAAGGAATATCTCGAAAACGGCCAACTCCACGAAAAAAAAAGTATATGATATGAATGCTGTGCTTTAAGGAGATTTTTATTTTTTTGTAGAAAGTTTTTATATACCTCTTACGGTTTTCCAGTTATACAAAAGTTATTAAAAAAATAAGCAAAATAAACAGGTCTTCAGGGACTATTCCCACAGAATTCAAGATATAATTTTGTCATGTAAATATCTTTAATATAAGTTATTTTAATAAACATTGTTGCCGTTTTAGAGAAAACTAACATTTTCGAAATTTTTCCATGTAAAAGGTAGTTAGGGTGAGGGGATTTTCTTGAAAATCTTCTTGTCGAATCCTTGGAAGACACGAACTTAAATATTAAGTTTGGTATTTAATAGACTTTTCTTTTTTTAGCTATGATGCCCATATACACACAAACACACACTCAGACATTTTTCTAAATATGCATCTTTTAGATTCAGGGGGTCCCAAAACATGTATTTCGGGGAAAATCTCGGTATCAAACTTTAGGGTGAAATACAATACCTTCTCTATATATTGTGTACATAGTAAGTGTAAAGTAACACAGAAAAACCGAATGACGGCTTCCCATTTGAGAATTCTATACGCATTGGGAAATTTAATCTAACTGTAGTGAATATTTTGGAAATTGTTAAATTGATCAACAAAAGTATATTTGACATAAACGTATGCTGTAACGAGATTCCATTCACATGACCTACTCTACCTGTTCTGCTAACAAAATGTTCTTAGAAAAGAGCGTTTACTTTTCTACATTATGATAATCAAGACAAGCATTAGCAGATGTTATTGTTTGCTTCTTCCTAAGCAAAAGGAATTTAAGGACATACACTAGCATAAAGACTGAGTCAAATATTTTAAAAGCAGGCCGTTATCTGAGCAATTTAATTAAATAAAAGAGAGATAAAACGAAAGGTGACTGACCGTTTGAGAGCTGTTATGTAATTTACAATTGAACCCATAAAAAGGAACACCTCAGAAAATTACTATTCTACCAAAAAAAAAAAAAAAAAAATGTATATGTAATAAATATGTGTTTCACCAGTTCTATATTTTTTGTGATAAGTTATTTTACAGCTCGTACGGTTTACCAGTTATACAAAATTCATTCACAATAAACAGTCTTCGAGGCTATTTCCAGAAAATTCAAGATATACATTTTATTTGTTATGTAAATATCTTTAATAGGGTATTTTAATGAAAATCGTTGAGCCATTTTTGAGAAAAGCAAAATGTTTAAAACATTTTCCATGTAAATGGTAGTTTGGGGGAGGGGGATATTTTGGTGAAAAGCTTTGTTTTGTAACCTTGAAAGATACTAACTTTAAAATCCTAGTTTGGTGTTAACGGTCTTTTCATTTTTGAGTATGCTGTCTAGACACACACACAAACACACACACACACAGTAACCTTTTTTTAATTTTTTTTGTTTTAAATTCAGGGGTACCAAAAGACACATTTCCAGTGAAAGAAATCTCGCTATCGAGGTTTGTCTCATGTGCACCCAAATATTCGGTATCGAGATTTCACCGGAAATACATGCTTTGAGACTCCCTGAATCCAAAAAAAACATTTTTAGAAAAATGTCCATGTGTGTCTGTGTGTCTATTTGTACGTGTGTGTGTGTGTCTGTGGGCAGCATAGCTCTAAAACGAAAAGACCGTTAAATCCTTAACTTGGTATTTAGGTTTGGTATCTTACAAGAATGCGACACGAAGATTTTCAAGAAAATCCCCACACCCCAAACTACTTTTTACATGGAACTTTTTTCGAAAATTTTGATTTTCTGAAAAATGGCTCTAACGATTTTGATTAAAATATCATATATTAAAGATATTTACCTGACAAATAAAATGTATATCTTGAATTTTCTGGAAATAGCCTCTGAAGACTACTTTATTCGGGATTAATTTTACGGAATTGTGCATAACTGTTAAACCGTAAGAGATGAACAAAAACTTACTATACAGAAAATGTAGCTCACGATAAAGCACATAATTTATGTCATTTATATTTTTTTCGTAGAGTTAATTGTTTTTAAGATACTCATGGTTTTTCGTTTCAGGTTTAAAAACTTACATTTTCTCATACAATAGTTTGTCAACTCCTGTCCATACAAACAAAGAACTTAAGTTACATAGCAACCATCTGTTGGCTAACCTTTTAACCTATGTTACTCCCTTATTTCGCTTCTACTTACAAGGAAGCAAGTATTAAGACTATTTCTGCTAATTTTTCTCGATAGCATGAAGTAAATAGAAGCATGAGCTTTTTAACTACAATTTGTTGCAGAGATGTATAGAAAGTCATTTGAATGGAACACATCAGACTTTTTTATAGTGTTTAACTTAGAATGTCCATGATGATTACTTGATCTCTTGCTTTGAGAGTTTGGGAATGTAGAAAAGGTTTGGTGCAGCCAGAGGAATCTTCTTGAAGTTTGCTGCTTATTACTTACATTTCTATTTCCACTTTTGCATGTACATGTGGTTGATAAAGCTGTTGATGTGCATGGAGAGGCAATTGAAGGCTTTCATTTATTAGATAATAAGTTAACAAAAAAAAAAAAAAACAGTTGGTAAAATTAATAGTTAATAAAATTTAATTGGAGTATGACCTTTAGTTTATTACGTTAATATAAGTTTGGAACTTTCATCAATTAAATAAATATTTCGAATAGGAGAGTGAAGGGGGAATTGGATTGGTTTGTAAAAAAATGGAAATTGAGTTTTATTTCGCTCTTGAATACTGCTGTGGTTCTCGGCGTCCCATTATATATTGGGCGTGAAAGACTATTTAATTTTGCTCAGAGGCCTATTTATCAGGTATCTAATTATACATAAGAATTATAAGAATATGTAAGTATTTTCCGAATCTAAACTCATAAAATTACTAAGCAACGCAAAGTAGGTTATGACATTGGCACCACAGAGGCCAGAAAATCAATAACCCAGGGCATGTGCGCTAATTCTACTTTCAACCAAAATATTTATTTTTACGAGAATAGTTATATTTACACACCTTTATCAGCAAATACGTATTGTCAGGTGCTTCATTCATGAAAGTTTTAATTTCATCTGTGGAAAATATTTTCGCTTTTTTCCCCATTGTATCCTAACGATTTCTGTTTTAACAGGGAGTTTAATAGTGAATAGTTTGTCCACAAGGTTGCGGATTTCATTACATTCCTTCAAAATAAGCTATGAGGAAATTTTCCGAGACTGTTATTTTACATATTTGAAAGGCTTATCACCTAAAGAAATCAAGGAGAAAATGGACAGTACAATGAAAGACTCTGCCCCTTCATATTCAATGATTAAAAGGTGGATTGCAGAGTTTAAAATGGGACGTACGCGCACTAGTGATGAGCGTCACTCTGGACGCCCTGTAGAAGTGACAACTCCAGAGATCATTGAAAAAAATTTACCGTTTAGTACTAGAAGACCGCAGATTAAAGTTGTTTGAAATAGCAGATGCTGTAAACATATCAAAAGAATGCTCAGGTAATATTTTAAGTAATGTTTTGGGCTTTCACAAGGTCTGTGCAAGATGTGTGCCGCGTTTGTTGACACCTGATCAAAAGTTGCAAAGAAAAACTGTTTCTGTTAAGAATGTGCAGCGCCACGAAAAATCCAGTGAATTTTTGAGACGCCTTATTACCATGGATGAAACTTGGCTACATCACTCCAGAAAGTAAATCACATTCAAAATAGTGGATTGCGCCAAGTGAACCAACTCCAATAAAGGCAAAGTCAATTTTGTCAGCTAACAAGGTTATGGCTAGTGTTTTCTGGGCTGCACAGGGAATTATTTTTATTTATTACTTGGAAAGGGGTAAGTGTATCACTGGTGACTACTACGCAAGCTTACTGCAATGTTTGAGTGATGAGGTGGAAAGAAAAGGGGGAAAGCTTGTTTCATCACGACAATGCTCCGGCCTATCGTTCAGTCATATCAATGGGAAAAATATGCGAATTAAAGTTGGAATTGCTTGAACATGCACTTGATCTAGCACCACCTGTTCCCAAACCTCAAAAATGTCTTGGAGGACGAAGATTTCACACCAACGAGAAGGTCATTGATGCAGTAAACAGCTATTTTGAAGACCTTGATATATCACATACAGAGATGGTTTAATTTAATTAGAACACCGATTTGACAAATGTATTAGCCTTTCTGGAGGTTATGTTGAGAACTAAAGAAGAAAATCTGATGTGTTCCATTCACAGGACTTTCTCTACATCTCTGTAACAAATTATTGTTAGTAAGCTTATCTTTTGTTTATTTCATGCTAATCGAGAAGAATTAGCAGAAATAGTCTTATTTCCTGCTTTATTGTAAGTAGAAGCGAAATAAGGGAGTACCATAGGTTAAAGGGAAAGCCAAAAGCTGGTTGCTATGTGACCGAAATTCCTTTGTTTGTATGGACAGGAGTTGACAAATTCCTGTATGAGAAAAGTATGTTTTTCAAAACTGAAACCAAGAAAAAGGAGTATCTCAAAAACGATCAACTCCACGAAAAAAATGTATAACATAAATTGTGTGTTTTAACGTGATCTACACTTTTTGTGAGTTAAGTTTTTGTCCATCTCTTACGGTTTAGTAGTTCTGCAAAATTCATCCAGAATAAAGTAGTCTTTAGAGGCTATTCCCAGAAAATTCAAGATATAAATTTTATTTGTCAGGTAAATATCTTTAATATATGATATTTTAATCAAAATCATTAGAGCCATTTTTTAGAAAATAAAAATTTTCGAAAAAAGTTTCATGTAAAGGGTAGTTTGGGGTGGGGGATTTTTCTCAAAATCTTCGTGTCGCATCCCTGGAAGATACTAAACTTAAAATTTAAGTTTGGTATTTTACCCACTTTTCGTTTTTGAGTTATCGTGTTCACAGACACACGGACACACACGGACCTTTTTCTGAAAATACTTTTTACTTTCTCTATACTCACTGTGTACATAGTGTGTAGAGAATGTATTGCACTCCACCAAAAAATTCGATACCGAGATTTCACCGGAAATATATGTTTTAGGGTCCCCTGTATCCAAAAAAAGCATTTTCACAAAAAGGTCCGTGTGTGTGTGTGTGTGTGTGTGTGTGTATGTTTGTGTGTGTGTACGTGAGTCTGTGAACACGATAACTCAAAAACGAAAAGTCGGTAAAATACCAAACTTGGTATTTAAGTTTAGTATCTTTCAGGGATGCGACTCGAAGATTTTGAGAAAACTCCCCCCACCCCCAACTACCCTTTACATGGAACTTTTTTCGAAAATTTTAATTTTCTGAAAAATGGCTCTAACGATTTTGATTAACATTTCGTATATTAAAGATATTTATCTGACAAATGAAATGTATATCTTGAATTTTCTGGGAATGGGCTCTGAAGACTACTTTATTCTGGATGAATTTTTCGTAACTACAAAACCGTAAGAGATGGACAAAAACTTAACCCACAAAAAATGTAGAGCACGTTAAAACACACAATTTATGTTATATACATTTTTTCGTGGAGTTGATCGTTTTGAAGATGTTCCTTTTTCTTGGTTTCAGCTTTGAAAAACTTGTACTTTTCTCATACAGGAATTTGTCAACTCCTGTCCATACAAACAAAGGAACATCAGTCACATAGCAACCAGCTTTTGGCTTTCACTTTAACCTATGGTACTCCCTTATTTCGCTTCTACTTACAAGGAAGCAAGTAATAAAACTATTTCTGCTAATGTTTTCTGATTAGCATAAAGTAAATAGAAGTATAAGCGTTTTAAGAATAATTTGTTGCAGGGATATAGAGAAAGTCATGTGAAACACATCACATTCTCTATACACTATGTACATAGTGCGTATAGAGAAAGTAAAAAAGTTAAGTGGTGTTTTCATTGAGAGGCCTGGGACTTATCAGTCGATCCTCGCATTGGTTGTTACACCCGGTATATAAGTATGTATGCGTGCACCTCTTGATAATGTTCAGTTCCTTGAGATCGAGAGGTTTTTACCAAATATTAATTACCCAGTTGGCTTACATTCGCTAGAAAGGGTTCTACCATCATATTCGCAACTTCCTGGAAACCTGTTCCAAATCGGATTACTAAAGCGCTGCTTAATTAACATATATATGACGCAGCAAGTCGAGGTTCCTTTTTTTTTGCACGTGTACCAACACAACAGATATCTCGCTGCTGCACAAGATATGAATGTGATTACAAAGCGCGACCTTGCAATTGAAGCAAACCTAATCTTAGGTAAATGTTCGGTAATGAAGTATACTTTACAGGCAAATCACAGACTACCAGATAAGCATTAGCAGCGATTGCCATGTGTTTTCTCGAAATATCACGAAACAATATCAAGCTACAAGCTTCGAGCGATGTAATGCAGCAAGTGGTTTATACAGGGAGTTTTAGAATACTTGCTTTCTTGCCTTCTCTACAACATATGATAAGTAGGGGAAATGTACTCTACTCAATAAATTGACACCGAGATTTCACCAGAAATACACGTCTTGAGCCTCTCTAAATAAAAAAAAAAAAATCTCATGTGCTCCATTCACATGACTTTCTCTACATCTCTGCAACGAATTATTGTTAAAAAGCTTATTCTTCTAATTACTTCATGCTAATCGAGAAACAATTAGCAGAAATAGTCGTATTACTTTCTTCCTGGTAAGTAAAAGCGAAATAAGTGAGTACCATAGGTTAAAGTGATAGTCAAAAGCTGGCTGCTATGTAATCCAAGTTCCTTTGTTTGTATTATCAGGCAAATTCCTGCATGAGAAAAGTATTAGTTTTTTAAAGCTGAAACCAAAAACAAGGAATATCTAAAAAAGCGATGAAGTCCACGAACAAAAAGTATATGACATAAATTGTGTGTTTTAACGTGCTTTTCATTTTTTGTGTGGTAAGTTTTTGCCCATCTCTTAAGGTTTAGCAGTTATACAAAAGTCCGTAAAATTCATCCAGAATAGTCTTCAGAGGTTATTTCCAGAAAATTCAAGATATACATTTTATTTGTCAGGTAAATCTCTTTAATGTACTATATTTTAACGAAACTCGTTAAATCGATATTTTTGAGAAAAATAAAAGTTTCGAAATTTTTTCTATGTAAAGGGTAGTTAGGGATGCGGGATTTTCTTAAAAATCTTCGTGTCGCATCCTTGGAAGATACCAAACCTAAATACCAATTTTGGTTTTTAACGGGCTTTTCGTTTGTGAGCTAAGCTGTCCACAGACAGACATACATGGGAGTTTTTCTAAAAATTCATTTTTTTGGATTCAGGGGGTCCCAAAACATGTATTTCCGATGAAATCTCGGGATCGAATTTTTGGGTGCAATACAATACCTTGATCTAACAATACAATGCAATACAATGATCTAACGATTTTGATTAAAATCTCGTACATTTAAGATATCTACTTTACAAATAAAATGTATATCTTGAATTATCTGGGAATAGCCACTGAAGACTACTTTATTCTGTATGAATTTTACGAAATTTTGCATAACTGCTAAACGGTAACATAAGGACAAAAACTTACCACACGCTAAATGTAGAGCACTTTAAAACACACAATTATATGCATTTTTTTTCCCCTGAAGTTGATCGTTTTTGGGATATTTCTCTTTTTTTTTTAGTTTCAGTTTTGAAAAACTTATACTTTTCTCATACAGAAATTCGTCAACTGCTGGCCATACAAACAACCAGCTTTTGACTATCACTTTAGCCTACGGTACTCCTTTATTTCGCCTCTACTTACAAGGAAGCAAGTAATAAGACCATTTCTGCTAATTTGTTCTCGATTAGTATAAAGTAAGTAGATGCAAAAGCTTTTTAACTATAATTTGTTGCAGAGATGTAGAGAAAGTCATGTGGGTGGAACACATCAGATTTTTTAATTTTATGTTTGAAAGCAATTTCTGAGGAAGTAAAATTGTCTCTAAAATTGGCCCATTATATCAAAACTAATTGACACTATTGACTTAAAATTTGACCATACATTTGTAATAAAATTGGATTTATTTTATCGAAAAAGTTATGCATATGGATTAATTATTTTCTTAAAATTTAATATCATAATTTTTATGATATTTTAAGAGCTTTTCTTCTAATGCACGGAAGTATTTTATTTTTTATCAATTAGCAGTGAAGGTATTGCTGAATATATTTTTGTAAGTTTTTGCTGATTATTTAAATATTTGCTGAGATAATGGGTCAAACTTTAACATTGGTAATATAGGCACCCCTTAAATGGATAATAAGTGTTTTGCAGAATAGTTGGTGGAAGTGGGTGTATATAAGAGTTTATTTCTACACAGCATTCAATGTGGTCATTACATATCTTTTTTATAATAATTACAATTAATTAAATAGGAGTATTTGTTTAATAGGAACTAAAATAAAAACTAACCTTGAAATTTATATTGGTTACAAGTTAAGCAGACGCTGACTGAAATGTTTTTGTTTTATTTATTGCTACAAACAGGTTAAACCATCTACCTCCAGGAATGTTAGATATTTTAATGAAAGACAAACGAGAAGCTTAGGTTTTTGTAGTTGATGATTACGTGTGTGGTGAATTGCTGACGTACGTTGCAATGCTCGTGACTTTGGCAATGTTTTTATGTAAGCTTGGTGCTTGTTTACTTTAGAGCGAGCACTATCAATTTCACACACAATACAAGTGACGCTTGGAACCGTTCAGTGGCGGCCATTAGTGTAAATCTATTAGAGGTTGGCTCGCACCTAAGCTGGCCTCTAGCTGTTCCTCAAACAAGCGTTTCTGCAAAAGATTATTCTTTTATCTACATCATGCTAATCAGATAAAATTGCCAGAAATTATCATAATTACTCTTTCTTGTAAGTAAAAGGAGAATAAGGGAGACGGAGGATGTTAGGGTAAAATCAGATGGAGAACAGCATGCTGATACTTAATTCTAAACAGCCAAAACTGTCCAAGCTTGGACTCATAATGAAAGAACTGTACTAAGAGATAACATATTTGTGTAAATGTTATATTCCTGAAATATGGATTATCTGTATAAGTGAATAGAGGTGGGTGTGCTCGATAGCAAAGCGTTCTTTCTTTTGTTGGTTTGTTGTTCTATTGTAGTAGTGTTTTTATATATGTAAAATAAGGGTAGGTGATATTTTAAATTCAATTATTTTTAGTGAACATATACGAACATGTAAATACGACTGTATGATGCAATTGAAGTATTATTATCTTCTGCCACCACCACCACCACTACTAAATGAAACAGAGTTTCATTTATGGACGCTCTTTAACTGTTGTGGTTCTCAGTATCCCATTCTAAATTGGGCGTGAAAGACCGATTAATTTTGCACAGAGGCCTCTCTATCAGGCTTGAGGTTCTTTTACGTGCCGTAAACCTACGACACGGAACCAACGGCTTTACTTCCCTTCCAAAGAAAGCCATGCTAAGGATTTTTACGCCCGAAAAAGTCCATCATCCTCTGTCAGGTTTGAACCTGCGACCTAGGGTATATGGTAACCTTTACCCACGGAGGATGTCTACGACTACTACTACTACTACTACTACTACTACTACTACTACTACTACTACTACTACTACTACTACTGCTGGGAAATAGGGACGGCACTCTTGGGGTTGGCACTTTTAGGTGGGACAGAAATCTCAGGGCTACCTATCCGACTAATGGGCGACTCAATTTGAAAACTGTAGGGACCCGGGTATTGCTTGCTGAGCAGTCATCCCTGGTTCCGATCGCCCGGTGTCTCCTCTCACCTTTTCCCTTGCTCCCGTGGGCTTATCTCCAATGTTTATCTCGATTACCACGATGTAGATAAAGTAACAATAGTTTGCAGAGAAAGTCATGTGAATGGAATACATCAGATTTTTACTATCTCTAGCCCCGTATGTACAATGTACATATGGATAGAGAAGGTATTGTATTGCACCTAAAAAGTCGATACCAAGATTTCACCGGAAATACATGTTGTGGGACTTGGTACTTAAGTTTGATATATTTCATGGATGCGACACAAAGACTTTCAAGAAAATCGCCTTACAACCCTTTACATGGAAAAATTTTCAAAAAGTTTGTTTTTTTTTAAAAATGGCTAACGAATTTGAATTAAAATGCCACACATTAAAGCCATTTCCATCACAAATGAAATGTATATCTTGAATTTTCAGGGAATAGCTTCTAAACGTATCTTCATTCTGCATGAGTTTTGTTGAATTTTACATAACTAATAAACTGTAAGAGAGACAAAAACTTACTACACTAAAGATGTAGATATTGTTGAATCACACAATTATGTTGTATACATTTTTACTTTCGCTGCACTTACTATGTAGATAGTGTATAGAGAAGGTATTGCACTCCAACAAAAATTCGATACCGAGATTTCACGGGAAATATGTGTTTTAGGGTCCCCAATATACAAAAAAATCATTTTCACATAAAGGTCTGTGTGTCCGTGTGTCCGTATGCCTGTAAAAACGATAACTCAAGAACGAAAAGTCGGTAAAATACCAAACTTGGTATTTATGTTTGGTATCTTCTAGGAATGCGACACGAATATTTTGAGAAAAATCCCACACCTCCAACTATCCTTTACATGAAAGTTTTTCGAAAATTTTTATTTTCTTAAAAATGGCTCTAACAATTTTATTTAAAATATCGTATATTAAAGATATTTACCTGACAAATAAAACGTATATCTTGAATTTTTTTTGGAAATAGCCTCTGAAGGCTATTTTATTCTCGATGCATTTTACGGAATTTTGTATAACTGCTAAACCGTAAGAGATGGACAAAAACTTACCACACAAAAAATGTAGAACATACTAAAACACACAATTTATGTCAATACTTTTTTTGGTGGAGTTCATCGTTTTTGAGATATTCCTTGTTTTTGGTTTCTCCTTTAAAAAGCTTATACATTTCTCATACAGGAATTTGCCAACTCCTGTCCATACAAACAAAGGAACTTGGATTACATAGCAGTCAGCTTTTGACTATCACTTTAACTTATGGTATTCCCTTATTTCGCTTTTACTTACAAGGAAGCAAGTAATTAGACTGTTTCTGCTATTGTTTTCTCGTTTAGCATGAAGTAAATAGAAGCATAAGCTTTTTCACAATAATTTGTTGCAGAGATGTAGAGAAAGTCGTGTGAATGGAGCACATAGGATTTTTTTTAATTGTAAGGCTATTTCAGACCCCATACCCAGTGAGGCAGTGAGACTAAACGAAAGATAATGTTATTCGAGTTTATCTCTCTGTTCTAATATAGTACTACTTACAGAACATCTCATTCTGATTATTTTTAAAGAGGCTAATGAAGGCGCATGCGTTTACCCCTAGATCTTATCTTCAAAACGTATTTTTGTCTTGAGTCAATAAATAAAGGAAATATTTGTATGTCAGAGGATGATTACCTCACAGCTGGAGTAGAAAAAGTCTCTAGTTAACTTTTTACGGGAATGTTCGTGCTTTTTCAATGTAGGTAATACACAAGTCGACTGAAACATGATTTATGTTCCTGCTTCCACCTCTCTAATTAAGCCATCCATGATTTCTAAAACAACTGAACGTAGAACAGTTAACATGTGTATTCTACCAACTTAAGAGATTTGTTCACACTGCCATTACAACAGGAGTTGGCAGCGAAACAGTGGCGGTTTAGGTGGGAATGGCGAGGAGCCAAAGTTTAAACAATATAGGCTAACATGAATTTGGGAAAAGCAAATTTCCCCCAAAGTCCGTTTAGTATGTCATATGATAAGGGTCATCTTTGTGATACACAGACAAATAATATTCCTTTGTCATTTCTCTCTTGAAATGACCCATTATTGCATTGATATCACACTTCAAGCTGATTTGTACTTTCTCTACCACATACATTGTACTAGTAGATAGAGAAGGTATTATATTTCAACCCAGAATTCGGATAAGATATTTCACCGTAAACACATGTTTTGAGGACCCCGGATTTAAAAAAAACTCTACAAAAAGGTCTGTGTGTGCGTGTGTGTATCTGTGGACAACATTAAAAAATCTTATGTGTTCCATTCACATGACTTTCTCTTCATCTCTGCAACAAATTATAGTTAAAAGCTTATTCTTTTATTTACTTCTTGCTAATTTAGAAAAATGAGCAGAAATGGTCTTATTACTTGCTTCCTTGCAAGTAGAAGGGAAATAAGGGAGTACCATAGGTTAAACTGATAATCAAAAGCTGGTTGCTATGTGACCGAAGTTCCTTTTTTTTGTATGGACAGGAGTTGACAAATTCCTGTATGAAAAAGTATGTTTTTCAAAGCTGAAACCAAAAACAAGGAACATGTCAAAAACGATCAACTCCACGAAAAAATGTATAATACATAAATTGTGTGTTTTAATGTGCTCTACATTTTTTGGGTGTTAAGTGCTTGTCTATCTCTTACGGTTTATCAGTTACACAAAATTCCGTAAAATTCATCCAGAATAAAGTAGCCTTAAGAGGCTATTTCCAGAAAAATCAAGATATACATACTATTTGTCAAGTATATGTCTTTAATATATGATATTTTAATCAAAATCGTTAGAGCCATTTTTTAGAAAATCAAAATTTTCGAAAATTTTTCCATGTGAAGGGTAGTTGGGGGTGGGGGATTCTCTTGAAAATCTTTGTGTCGCATCCTTGTAAGATACTGAATAGGCAGACAGACACACACACGGACATTTTTCTAAAAATTATTTTTTTGAATTCATGTGGTCTCAAAACATGTATTTCTGGTGAAATCTTGGTATCGATTTTGGGTACAGTGCAATACCTTCTCTATACACTATGTACATAGTACGTATAGAGAAAGTAATATAGCAAGAAAAAAAGGAACAGGAATGGCATAGCTTAGGCTGGAAGGTTGCAGGACATTATAGACAATTTAGGTGGGAAGAGCTAATCTTTGTAGCAAAAGTCATGTGAAAGTAATAATCAGATTTTCACAGTTTTAATTTTAATTGCCCCAAAGTTGTACGGTTACATTATACATTCGTCCGTAATGTCTTACAACGTGATTTAAATTCACTTGGAGGGTTGCTAAGGAAACTTTTAATGTTTCTTATTCTGTATCCCTAACGAAGATAATATTAGTATTCATGACACGTTTGGTGCTTGTTGGTTCACCTTACTTTTAAGTTATGATGCAAGAGCGCTGAAGTTTGTATCGTTTAGATGCACTTGAGGTGGCCATCGAAACAGATAACTCCATGTAAACTGCTAAAGTTGCAATAGCAGGACATGCTCAGAGCATGCAGTTTGCCAACATCAAAGTTTACTACACAGAAATTACAGTAAGGTCCTTACTACTCCTGAGTTACCATTTGCAAAACGTCAATTACCTCTGCAACTAAAAATCTTGCCTCCTAATTCGCAATTCAGCCTTTTTCAAAGATTAAACATGGAATAGGCTTATGGGGTTCTTATGCTGTTAAATTTGGATGAATAAAACTGAAAAGAACAACACGTAACAAACTACTGTTAAAAGAACATTTATTCTTTTATTTACTTCATGTTGATCGGGGTGAACATCAGCAGAAAAGGTCGTATTACTTACTTCCTTTTAAGTAGAAAGAAATAAGAGAATACACTGGGCTAAAGCAATAGTCATAAGCTGGTTGCCAAGTGGTTGAAATTCATTTCTTTGCATTTCCAGGAGCTCAAAACTGCCCCTATGTGAAAAGTTGAAGCATTTTAAAACAAACCCAATTACAATAAACTTCTTAAAAATCTGGTGTTCCATTCACATGACTTTCTCTACATCTCTGCAACAAATTATTGTTAAAAAGTTTATGCTTCTATTTACTTCATTCTAATTAAGAAAAAATTAGCAGAAATAAACTTATTACTTGCTTCCTTGTAAGTAGAAGCGAAATAAGGAAATACCATAGGTTAAAGTGATAGTGAGATGGTTGCTATGTGACTGATGTTCCTTTGTTTGTATGTATGCACAGGAGTTGACAAATTCCTGTATGAGAAATGAATAAGTGTTTAAACAAGGAATATCTCAAAAACGATTAACTCCACGAAAAAAATGTGTATAACGTAAATTGTTTGTTTTAATGTGTTCTACATTTTTTGTGTGGTAAGTCTTTGTCCATCACTTTAACCAATTGTACTCCATTATTTCGCTTCTACTTACAAGGAAGAAGGTAATAAGGCTAGTTCCGCTAATTTTTTCTCGATTAGCGGGAAGTGAATAGAAGCATAAGTTTTTTTAAAAATAATTTGTTGCAGAGATGTAGAGAAAGTCATGTGAACGGAACACATCAGACTTTTTAAATATATGTACGTTTTTGTAAACACGTTTTTATTCAGTCTCAAAATGTGTATTTGTGGTATATATCTTCTGTATATTAAATACACTTATATGCCAAATAAAATGTATATATTAAACTTTCTGGTAACATCTTCAGAAGACTTCTTCATTTTGAATGACTTTTGCCTAACAGTTCTAGTTACTGATACACCCCAAAAAATCTTATGTGTTCCATTCACGTGACTTTCTTAACATCTCTATTACAAATTATTGTTAAGAAGCGTGTTCTTATATCTACTTCATGCTAATGGGTATTTTGTTCACACACACAGTCAGACGCACGCACGGACCTTTTTCTAAAATGCTTTTTTCGGACTCAGAGAACCACAAAACATATAGACTATGCACAAAGTACGTGTAGAGAAAGTAAAAATAGATAAAAAGTTACTTTACTATACAACAAATCTGATACGTTCCATTAATATAACTTTCTCTACATCACTGCAACAAATTATTCTATTTGCTTCATCAAATGGAGCAAAAGTTAGCAGAAACAGTCGTATTACTTGCTTCCTTGTTAGTAGAAGCGAAATAAGGGGTACCATAGGTTAAAGTGATAGTCAAAAGCTGGTTGCTCTGCGACTGAAGTTCCTTTGTTTGTATGGACACGAGTTCACAAAGTCCTGTATGAGAAAAGTATAAGTCTTTGTAGCTGAAAAAAAAAACAAGGAATATCTCTAAAACAATCAACTCCACGAAAAAATGTGTATAACATAAATTGTGAGTTTTACGGTGCTCTACATTTGTTGTGTGGTAAGTTTTTGTCCATCTCTTACGGTTTAGCAGTTATGCAAAATTCCGTAAAATTGACCGAGAATAAAGTAATCTTTAGAGGCTATTCCCAGAAAATTCAAAATATACATTTTATTTGACAGGTAAACATCTTTAATACACTATTTTGTACTCAAACTCGATAGAGCCATGTTTTAGAAAATCAAAATTTTCGAAAAAAGTTCCATGTAAAGGGTAGTTTGTCCCATCCCTGGAAGATACTAAACTTAAATACCAAGTTTGGTATTTTACCGAGTTTTCGTTTTTGAGTTATCGTGTTCACAGACACACACACACTACGGACCTTTTTCTGAAAATCCTTTTTTTGGATACAGGGGACCCTAAAACATATATTTCCAGTGAAATCTCGGTATCGAATTTTTTGGTGGAGTGCAATTCCGTCTCTATACACTATATATATATATATATATATATATATATATATATATATATATAGCACGAGAAAGTAAAAATATAGATCTCGTTAAAACACACACTCTAATTGTATGCAATTTTGCTAACCATATCTAAGATATTACTTGTTATTGGTTTCAATTTTGAAATATTTACAGTTTTCTCAAACAGAATGTCGTTATTCGTTTCACATCTCTTATATTTTACACCTGTTCATGGAAAGAGAAGCGAATGTCAATCGCATAGCGACAGCTTTTAAAACATTTGACTGTCGCTTTAGCATAGTGTATCGCCTTATATCCGTTATACTTACAAAGAAGTGAGTAATAATATCATTTCTGCTAATGTTTACCTCTGTTAGCATCATGTTACAGAATGGGTAGAGGAAGTCATGTGAATGGAACACATTGGTATTCTCACTTAAAATTCCTGGCTCTAATTATCAGCATGTTAACTTCATTGCACTTATTAAACAATGCAGCAGGCATACGATACGATTTCCTCCGCCAACATTCTCCTATGAGTAACTAAATATTCCATCAAATCGACTGAAATCTAACACTTTAAATGAGTTGTTTTAATCTTTAGCAAGGTATATGGGAAGTTAGTTAAGTGAACAAAGAGAGCTCGAATAACACTGTTCCTCCGATAACTTGTGGCTACTGCAGTGGTTTAGGGTTCTAGGAACTGAAGCTTATAGAAATAGAGTATTGATGAAGCTCTGATACACAATTAAATGAGGTTGTGGTATTAGCAACCTTCCTCAAGCCAGGAACCTTATTACCGGAGGCAACAGTTGAGGAAAAACCAGTGATTGCTTCACTTTTTATCAGTAAATTACACATCACTTTTAGTACTGTTTATTTTCTCTGCAAGTACTATGTACCTAGCGTGTAGAGAAGGTATTGTATTGCACCCAAAATTTTCATACCGAGATTTCACAGGAAATATAGTTTTGTGTCCTCCTGAATCGAAAAAAGGGATTTTTATAAAAAGGTCATGTGTGTGAGCATGTGTGTGTCTGTGGACATCATAGCTCAAAAACAAAACGACCGTTAAATACTAAACTTGGTGATTAAGTTTGGTATCTGCCAAGGAGGTCCCGGGTTCGATTCCCGGCGGGGGCGGGGAATTTTTCTTTAACCGGAATTATTCCCTATCCCCCATAGAGTCTGGAAGTATGAATGCGAGAGTGAATGTGCGTGTGTTTAGTAATATAAAGTTTAACCTAATGTTCTGAACCTACAGTTTCACAAGTGAAAGCCCCCGATATGACCATTGATGTTAAAGGGGGCTATACAAATGAAGCAAAAAAAAAAAAAAGGATGGGACACGAAGATGTTTATGAAAATCCCTCCACCCCCAACTACCCTTTATATGGAAACATTTTCGAAAATTTTGATTTTTTTTAAAAATAGCTCTAAGATTTAGATTAAAATATTGGATACTTCATATATTTACCTCACAAACAAAATGTATATCTTGACTTTTCTGGGAATATCCTCTGAGAACTACTTTATTCTAGATACATTTTATGGAATTTTGCATAACTGCTAAACCGTAAGAGATGGATAAAAACCTTCCGCACAAAAATTGTAGAGCTCGTTAAGACACACAATTTATGTTACATACATTTTTTATGTGGAGTTGATCGTTTTTGAGATATTTCTTGTTATTGGTTTCAGTTTTAAAAAACTTATACTTTTCTTATACAGGAATTTGTCAACTCCTGTGCATACAAAGGAACTTCATTCACATGGCAACCAGCTTTTGACTATCACTTTAACCTATGGTACTCCCTTATTTCCCTTCTACTTACAAAGAAGCAAGTAATAAGACTATTTCTACAAATTTTTTCTCGATTAGCCTGAAGTAAATAGAAAGCTTTCTAACGATAATTTGTTGCAGAGATGTAGAGAAATTCACGTGAATGGAACACATAAGAATTTTTAAAAAGAGTCCATGTTTGTACGTGTGTATGTGTGTGTGTGTGAGTCTGTGTGAAAGAGAGAGAGAGAGAGAGTGTATGTGGACAGCATAGCTCAAAAACAAAACGACCGTTAAATACTAAACTTGGTGTTTTAGTTTGGTATCTTTCAAGGATGATACACGAAGAGTTTCAAGAAAATTCCCCCAACTATCCTTTTCATAGAAAAATGTTCAAAAATGTTTTACTTTCTCAAAAATGGCTCTAACAATTTTGATAAAAATCTCTTATATTTAATACATTTATTTGACAAGTAAAATGTAAATCTTCAATTTTCTGGGAATATATTCTGAAGGCACCTACCTTTATTCTAAATTAATTTTGCGGAATTTGGCATAATTGGTAAACTGTGAGGAATAGACAAAAACCTACTTACAAAACTTGTAGACCTCGTTAAAACACAATTTTTATGTTTTATATATATATTTTCGTGGAGTTGACCGTTTTTGAGATATCTCTTGTTGGTGGTTTCAGCTTTAAAATACACATACTTTTCTCATACAGGAACTTGTCAACTCCATCCCATAGCAACCACATTTTAAAACATTTGACTGTCGGTTTAGCCTAGTGTATTCCCTTATTTCCCTTCTACTTATAAAGACCGTTTCTGCTAATGTTTTAAGCATTAAATAGATAGAAGAATAAGCTTTTTAACAATCATTTGTTACAGAGGTATAGAGAAAGTCATTTGAATGGAAAACATCAGATTTTTCTTGGTATTCTCTTATACAGTGCTTTCCTTATATTGCAGGGCGGCGGATCGCTTTTTTTTCTTCTTTTTTTTTTTTTTTGGTAGTCTTTAACGCCCGCTTTTACTGCTCTGGCACCGCAGGCGATGACATTAATGATACATGAAGATGGAGCCCCGGTGGAATGAAATGGCGGAGAAACCGGAGAACCCGGAGAAAACCCGCCCCAGCGCCGCTTTGTCCACCACAAATCTCACATGCGGTCGCTTGGGATCGAACCCGGGCCGCCTAGATGAGAGGCGAGTGGTCTGGCCGCGCGGCCGCTTATGTGTGTTCTGTGCTATATTGTTTGGTTGGTTCATTGCGGAGGGGATTTCATATTGCAGCCACCATGGGCTTATTGTGTCAGACTCCAGAAGGATATGCTGATGCTTTGATGGGCGGCCGAAGTATACCGCGGGGAAAGAGTAGTGTGATAGGTCTCTAACTTAGTCAAAGTAGATTCGACTGAAGAATTCAATGTCGTAGCCGGCATTTGAACCACAGATCTCCTGGGCTCTAGCCGTTTACTCTACCACTGAGCTACCATGCGAGTCAGTTCCGGATATTGCCATGATAGCATAGTAATAGAGCAACAGCTAGAGACCAGGAGATTCGTGGTTCAAATCCCGCCTAAGCCATTGAATTCTTCAGTTTCACTCTACCTATCCAACTTCTTCCTACCTTGTGTGAAGAAAAAGAACAACTCTGATGTGTTCCATTCAAATGACTTTCTCCACATCTCTGCAATAAATTATTGTTTAACAGCTTATTCTTCTATTTACTTAATGTTAAACGAAAAAAAATTAGCAGAAATAGTCTTATTACTTGCTTCCTTGTAAGTAGAAGCCAAATAAGGGACTACCATAGGTTAAAGTGATAGTCGAAAGCTGGCTGCTATGTGACTGAAGTTCCTTTGTTTGTATGGACAGGAGCTGACAAAGTACTGTATAAGAAAAGTATAATTTTTTAAAGCTGAAACCAAAAACAAGGAATATCTCAAAAACGACCAACTCCAAGAAAAAAATTCATATAACATAAATTGTATGTTTTAAAATGCTCTACATTTTATGGTAAGTTTTTTCCCTTCTCTTACGGTTTAGCAGTTATGCAAAATTCCGTAAAATTCGTCCAGAATAGTGTACTCTTCAGAGGCTATTCCCAGAAATTCAAGATATACATTTTATTTGTCAGGTAAATATCTTTTATACGTAATATTTTAATCAAAATCGTTAGAGCCATTTTTGAGAAAATCAAAATTTTTGGAAAAAAGTGTCCATGTAAAGGATAGTTTGGGATGGATTGATTTTTCCCAAAACCTTCATGTCGCATTCCTGGAAGATACTTAACTTAAATAATAATTTTGGTATTTTATTGGTTTTTCGTTTGTGAGTTATCGGACACACGGACCTTTTTGTGAAAATTCTTTTTTCGATTACAGGAAACCCTAAAACATATATTTCCGGCGAAATCTCGGTATCAAAATGTTGGGTGGAATGCCATATCTTCCCTATACACTATTGTACATAGTACGTGTAGAGAAAGTAAAAACACATAAATCTTGTGCTGAACTGAACACATCAGAATTTTTCAGTCTAATGCTACCTTTCAACTGGAATGATTATTGAAATTTCAGGTCTGTAGGCAGTAAACTATTTAGCGGCTAGCAATTTTGGCTTTGCCTGGAGTTACCGGTTGAGTTGCCATCGTGGGAAACAGTAATGAGAGGTAAACACGTACAATGCGATAGAAAGAAAGAATGTCACCCACACAACCGTCTCTTTTATTACGATCAGGAATCCCACGAAATCCTTGAAGCGTGTAAAGAAGCGGACACTGACAGTTTTGTCACGGTGGGGAAGTGCCCTATTCCCTGTAGCTCTAGAAGGTGACTCTAGATCTGTACCCAGGGTTCAAATCATCGATCTTCCCGTAAACCATTCCCCCTGGGCCTCAAAATGAGTTTTCCAACCGAGAACGCGTTCCCTGTTATCACATAATTTGACAGCATCAGATTTCACTGGAAATATATGTCTTAAGGTCCCCTATATCCCAAAAAAAAAAGACATTTTCAGAAAAAGGTCCGTGTGTGTCCGTGTGTCTGTGAACATAACTCAAAAACGAAAAGTCGGTAAAATACCAAACTTGGTATTTAAGCTTAGTATCTTCCAGGGATGCGACACGAAGATTTTGAGAAAAATTCCGCACCCCAAACATTTTTCGAAAATTTTGATTTTCTCAATAATTGCTCTAATGATTTTGATTAAAAGACAAACTGTATAATTTAAATTTTCTGAGAATAGCTTGACAAGATCTCTTTATTCTGGATGAATTTTGCTGGATTTTGTATAACTAGTAAACCGTAAGAATATAGAAAAACCATCTACACAAAAAATGTAGGTCTCATTAAAACACACAGTTTATGTCATATACATTTTTTCATGGAGTTGCCCGTTTCCGAGATGCTTCTTGCTATTTTTCAGTTTTAAAATACTTAAAACCTTTCACTTTAGGGAATTCGTCAACTCTTGGCAATGCAAAGAAACGAATTTCATCCACAAGGCAACCAGCTCTTAGAAGATTTGACTATCGTTTTAGCCCAGTGTATTCCTTTGTTTCCCTGCTACTTACAAGAAAGTATTTCTGCTAACGTTTATCTCGATTAGCATGAAGTAGAGAGAAGGATAAGATTTTTAACAATAATGTGTTACAGAGATTCAAATAAATTCAAGTGAATGGAATACATCAGATTTGTTTTTCGTTGAGAAGATGGTCGATTCTCTTTTGTTTAGGCAGGATTCTAATTATGTTGTGTACACACTTTCCAGCAGGTATACATACGCCTTCTATAACTCAACTGTATGCGTGACTCTACCTATAATATTACCAATACACAAAAGTGGTGGCACCATCCATCTTCTTACTATACAAACTTGACCATAAATTTACTTTTCAAGCAAACCAAATTGGTCCAGAAGTGTGCTCAAGAGCTGTCTCATAGCATTGGTCCACTAGCTCGGATCCAAGTTGTGCTGGAAAAACAGGTTGTGATCCTTTATAGCTTGAGATATTTCAAAATCTAACAAGAGATGTCGTAAGCAACATCTGATTACCTGCTATGATTTGTGGAGCCCAGGCACACTCAGAGAATTCTAAGTGAACTTCTTTACTCAAGAGATTCTCTTGATGACGCCATTTTAAGTTCTTTTTAACGACTTTGATATGGTGATGAGAAAACCTATACACCAATAACTTCATTCTCGAGGATAAACTTAAGTATCACTGTAAATGAATGAGCGTTTTAACATTGGAACGTTAATGATAAAGAAGTTCCATAATCATCAAAGGAATTAATCAACATTTTAACAATCATTAAGTTTAAAAATCTGATGTGTTCCAATCACATGCCTTTCTCTACATCTCTGCAACAAATTACTCTATTTACTTCATCTAATCGAGAAAAACTAGCAGAAATAGTGTTATTACTTGCTTCCTTGTAAGTAGAAGCGAAATAAGGGAGTACCATGGGTTAAAGTAATTGTCAAAAGCTGGTTGCTATGTGACTGAAGCTCCTTTGTTTGTATGGACATGAGTTCACAAAGTCCTGTATGAGAAACGTATGTTTTTTATAGCTGAAACAAAAAACAAGGATTATCTAAAAAACAATCAACTCCACGAAAAAAATATATATAACATAACTTGTGTGTTTTAAAGTGCTCTACATTTGTTGTGTGGTACGTTTTTGTCCATCTCTTACGGTTTAGCAGTTATGCAAAATTCCGTAAAATTGACCCGGAATAAAGTAGTCTTCAGAGGCTATTCCCAGAAAATTTAAAGCATACGTTTTATTTGTCAGGTAAATATCTTTAATATTCGAAATTTTAATCAAAATCGTTAGAGCCATTTTTGAGAAAATCAAAATTTTCGAAAAAAGTTCCATGTAAAGGGTAGTTGGGAGTGGGGGGATTTTTCTCAAAATCTTTGTGTCGCATCCCTGGAAGATACTAAACTTAAATACCAAATTTGGTATTTTAATGACTTTTGGTTTTTGAGTTATTGTGTTCACAGACACACTGACACATGGACACAGACGCACACACACACGGACCTTTTTCTGAAAATACTTTTTTTTTTGGATACAGGGGACCCTAAAACATATATTTCCGGTGAAATCTCGGTATCGAATTTTTTGGTGGAGTGCAAAACCTTCTCTATACACTATCTACATAATATGTATAGAGAAAGTAAAAAATCTGGTCACATGACTTTCTCCGATCTCAATAGTTTATTAGTGGATATACAAACAATTCTTACGAAATTATATACTTTCATCTACTTCAGTTTAATTTTTGCATAAATACAACACACATCTATTAGATAAGAATGAACAGCGACTGGCAAATGTTTAAAAACTGAATCGTATAATGGGTGTTTAGTATTTTAGTTTCCCTATCAAGAGAATTAAATGTAAATAATAGATGTAGAAGCTACTGTATCGTACAGGCAGTTCACCGAAATTGATGTTTCTGAAAAAAAAAGAAACAAAAGAACATTTTTACTTTCTCCATACGTACTATGTATATAGTGTATAGAGAAGGTATTGCATTGTATCCAAAAAGTCGATACCGAGATTTCACCGGAAATATATGTTTTGAGACTCCCTGAATACAAAAAAGCAGTTCTAGAAACATGTCGTGTGTGTGTCTGTCTGTGTGTATGAGTGTGTCTGTGGGCAGCATAGCTCAAAAACGAAAATACTGTTAAAAACCAAACTTGGTATATAAGTTTGGTATATTCCAAGGATGCAAGACGAAGATTTTCAAGAAAATCCCCCACCATAAACTACCCTTTACATGGAACTTTTTTCGAAAATGTTGATTTTCTAAAAAATGGCTCTAACGATTTTGATTAAAATCCCGTATATTACTGACATTTAGATACCAAATAAAATGTATATCTTGAATTTTCTGGGAATAGCCTCTGAAGACCTCTTTATTCTTGATGAATTTTGCTGAATTTTGCTTAACTGCTAAACGGTAAGAGATAGACAAAAGCTTGCTACACAGAAAATGTAGAGCACGCTAAAACATACCATTTTTGTTATATAACATTTTTTCGTGGAGTTGATCGTTTTTAGTTATTCGTTGTTTTTGATCTCACCTTTCAAAAACTTATATTTTCTCATACAGGAATTTGTCAACTCTTGTCCATGCAAACAAAGGTACTTCCGTCATAGTATCCTGGGTACATAGTATCCAGCCTTTGACTATCACTTTAACCTATGGTACTCCCTTACTATTTCTGACATTTTTTTTTCTCGATTAGAATGAAGTAAATAGAAGCATAAGCTTTTTAACAATAATTTGTTGCAGAGATATAGAGAAAGTCATGTGAATGGAACACATCATATTTTTTAGAAAAATGTTCATATGAGTATTGTGTGTGAACAGCATAACCCAAAAACTAAAAGGCAGTTAAATTCCAAACTTTATATATATTTCAGAATTTCTCAACAATGCGGCATGAGGATCTTTAGGAAAATCCCTCCATAGTAACTTCCACTACATGGAACATATTTATAACATTTGGGTTTTATCAAAAATAGCTCTAACGATCTTGACTAAATTATCAAGTTTTAAGACATTTTATGCAATATGCACTCTGAATTTTCTTGAATAGCTGCAGATATTCCTTTCATTCTGATGACTTTTGCATAACTGGTAAACCCCAAGAGATGTACAAAATCTTACTACACAAAAAATGTAGATCTCCTCAAAACACACGATATATCTTTTGTTTTACTCCTGGTCATGGAAATAGGCCAGAATTTCAGTGTCAATCGCATAGAGACCACTTTTAAAAGATTTGGCTATGTCTTTAGGCTATGTATACCCTGATGCACTTTCTCACAAGGAAGCAAACAATAAGAACATTTTGTATCAATCTTTTCAGTGATTATGTTGAAAAGTGTGCAAAAATTTTAGTAATAAAATAATTGTTTATTTATAGCCTATCGGAGGTTGAAAAAAATACGCCCCTCGTAAATGCCCATGCGTGTAACGCGAGTTTACACGGAGAAAATGTGACAACGTTACTTTCTGTGTCACTGAATGCCGGTATCTTATCGCAGCCTTCAATGCTGACGTGTTGACCTTTTCAGTAGCCGGTAATAGCCAAGCTTCAATTGAAAGATCATTGGCATGTGGGAAGAAGCAGGTTTTGTCGCACCCTATACGAGAAACTGTACAGGCAACCGCAAGCGTGATCAAAATCAGTTTTACCTCCGCAACAGCCTGGTTATGAGGTAACCTTCATGAGAATTGGAAGAGGAAAACGTTATGAAGGAGGGTAAATAACGGAGAAGCCGGAGAGAACAAGAAAAAAAGAGGAAGGAGGTAGCAAATTACGGGATAGTGCGCTAATTCGCTATATGGTTCATTTCCTTGGAAGATGCTGTGCTAGGAGGGCGGTAAACTTCATAGGGTTGCTGCTCTCGTTCTTTGTTTTCACGCTTGGCAAGATACGAAATGAATTTGCTGAGCTTGTAACGCGCCTTCATAATAAACACACTGCTTATCTTCGAGTTATGCGCGTGCGCTAAATCCCTCAGTCGACTGACGGTAGCGACACAGTTCTCGAAAACAAATGACAGTAGGTGGATACCACAGTATAGCACACCTCTTTAAGGTTTGACAGAAAAGTATAGTATATTACATTCACATGACATTCTGTATCCACTGACGTTTAATTACTATCTCTACTACAAACAACAGTTAGGGAAAGTATTTTATTCCACCCAAAAATTCGATACCAAAATTTTACACGATTTGAGGCCCCTGACTGATACAGGTGGCTCAAGTGTATTTGCCTGAGACTGGCTTCAGAAAGTCATGGGATCGGTTCCCTGCGGCCAACTTCTCTGATCCATGGGTTTTTCGAGGGTTTTCCCGGTTCACTAGGTGAATGCTGTCCCTTCATTTCATCTTCATTTCTTCCCAACCGGCCTCTTTCAGGATTGTAAATGTCGATGAGGACTGCGACAGAGTCGCTATTCCATGGAGGTGACTGCGCCATGGAAATACAGTTCTCGGCCACTGGATGGCGTTAGTGGTTGTCTATGGACTGAGCTATGGACTCCTGGCGCTCCTTTGCGTCAAGATGAAGAACTGCTCATGAACTGTTAGGGATCCTCCACGACGGCTCCCTGCCTGTCCGGATTTCGGCCGCCCTCTGAAGTTACACTCATCTCATTCTTCCTCCGGAGGTTTGACGTACTAAAAGCCCACGGGTGCAGTGTGGAATACTCCTCCGTAACATACACACACAGACAGAGACAGACACACAGAACACACAGACAGACACACACAGAACACACAGACAGACACACACAGACACACACACACAGACACACACACACATACACACTTGGTCGCACTCCGTGGAGTAGTGGTTTTCACGCTAGTCGAGGCGCAGGCTGATGGATTTTTTTTTCGGGCGTAAACATATTTAACATGGATTTCTTTAGAAGGGAAGTAATGCCATTGGTCCCATGTAGTACATTTAGGGGACCAAAACTAAGTGGTCTTTCACGTCCAACATAGAACGGGTCGCCGAGAACCACAATAGTCAAAGCGCGTCCATAAATAAAACTCAATTTTACACACTGACTACATTACGCGAAGGGCGTGGTTATCTTTTAAAACTCCAATGAGGAATTTACTATTTTAATCTACCTTCAGTTCTGTGTGTCGCTCTCTATGCTGTAGTGGTTACCATTCTAGCCTCTAATACCCAAGATTGCAGGTTTAAACCCAGCGGAGGGTAATGGATTTTTTCGGACGCAAAATTCTTAGCATGGCTTCCTTCGGAAGGGAAGTGAAGCCAGTGGTCCCGTGTAATATTTATTTTCATGTAAAAGAACTCCATACCTTGAAAGAAGATTTCTGGGGAAATTCTGCCATTTAGCGTCCTTAAGTCGAATTTCGTCCTACAGTGCCATCTGCGGGCGACGAGCCGATCCCTCGTCACTATGGCGCATAGCGTCAAATTCACGAACTAGAAATTGAAATCCGATCAAGGTAACGATGTCCTATGCGCCATTTAGGAGCTACAGGAAATGTACTAAAATTGTTGTACAATGATGTGGAGGGTTTATATTCATTACGTATTTTCTGTTGGTACAAATGTAGACACACTAGCTTACAAATTAAACATATAAAGCATAGACCCCTAACAAATAATTATTCCCTAGTATTTCAATAACATTGTAATAAACAAATGAATATAAATAATCTTTTCCATGAGTTTGAATTTTAGATACCAAAATTGATGAATTTAACATCCTGTAAAAGCAATTTGATCAATTTATTCTCCGAAAACCTAAATTTATTTAATTTACATATTAATAAAATTATAATTAAATGAACTTAATTCGTTTCAGATTACATCGCATCCCATTATAAATGCTTCAAACTCTATTTCCCCCCCCCCCTTATAATTGTAATTCGATGCAGTACGGACGCTTTAAAGGAACGGATGAAAAATCCCTGGATATTCACACAAATAGAGTGAAACAACGGTGGAAGATCTTATATACCTATACTTAACCGCCTCACCCCACCAACTGTCTTCCAGTCTACTGAATAGTCTATAAGTACTGTCAAGTGATGGAAGAAACCTCAATTATAACTCCATGGCACGACAGCTCACGGGGAACCTTGGCCTACCGCCCGGCCGCTGCGTCCCCCATCTCGGTCCACTACAGACGTCATAGATGGGGTGCAGTATTGGAGGGTGAGACGTGGTCAGCGCCTCGAGCCCCTCCCGGCCGGTTAATGCGGTCCTCACGACCTGGAGCCGCTACTTCTCCATCAAGTAGCTCCTCAATTGGTCCCCCAGGGACCTCACGAGGCTGAGTGCACCCCGGTCCAGGTCTCCCAGCGGGGGAAAAATCCCCACGCCGGTACTGGGGATCGAACCCAGGTCTCCCGCTTGGTAGGCAGCTGCGCTACCACCGCGCTAAGGAGACGACCGAAACCTCAATTAGATTGGTCAAATAATGCGTTAGACATAGGTTAACTTTTAAAACGTTGTGCCTTTTATTTGATCACACTGTTATTTAATAACACAATATCTTCATTACTTTAGCATAATACAGAAACCCTTAGCATAGATATGACATAGCATTTCACACTCTCAGGTTCTTTAAAAAAGACTTATAGTGTGTAACCTAGGAAAAAAAATCTGATGTGTACCATTCACATGACTTTCTCTATATCCCTGCAACAAATTATTTTTAAAAAAACTTATACTTCTCTTAACTTCATTCTAATCAGTAAAACATTAGCAGAAATGGCCATATTACTTGCTTCCTTGTGAGTAGAGGTGAAATAAGGGAGTACCATAGGTTAAAGTTATAATCAAAAGCTGGTTGCTATGTCACTGAAGTTCCTTTGTTTATATGGAATGCAGTTGACACATTCCTGAATGAGAAATGTATAAGTTTTTCATAGCAGAAACCAAAAATAAGGAAGTTCACAAAAACGACGAACTCCACGAAAAAAATGTATATAACATAAATTGGGTGTTTTAACGTGCTCTGCATTTTGTGTGTGTTAAGTTTTGTCCATCTGTTACGGTTTAACAGTTCTTCAAAATTTAGTAAAATTCATCCTGAATAGACTACTCTTCAGAGGCTATTCCCAGAAAATTCAAGATATACATTTTATTTGTCAGGTAAATACCTTTAATATACGAAACTTTAATCAAAATCGTTAGAGCCATTTTTGAGAAAATCAAAATTTTCGAAAAAAGTTCCATGTAAAGGGTAGTTGGGCGTGGGGGGATTTTTCTCAAAATCTTCGTGTCGCATCCCTGGAAGATACTAAACTTATATACCAAGTTTGGTATTTACCGACTTTTCGTTTTTGAGTTATCGTGTTTTACAAACACACGGACACACACACACACGGACCTTTTTCCGAAAATGCCTTTTTTAGATAAAGGGGACCCTAAAACATATATTTCCGGTGAAATCTCAGTATCGAATTTTTTGGTGGAGTACTATACGTTCTCTATACACTATGTACATAGTACCTATAGAGAAAGTAATGATCTGCTTTATAACTACAGAAACATACATCCATGCATCCACCCGTCCGTCCCTCACTCCCTCCCGCCATACAACATAAACTGAATTTTATATATTAAGATAATTCAAAGAGATTTTACAACAAAAATCATAATACCAGGTATTCCTCTTGCTTATCAGCGGAAACGGTAAGTGGGTAGTGCAATTCCTCTCTGACGACAAATACAGGGTAGTTGAGTCACCTAATGTGCACTACAAGCGCGCTAAATCTTATTAGAAATTCTTAAACTCGTCCACTAAACCTCATTTAACTTAATACTCATACATTAAAAAATATTAGAAGTAGTCAGAGCAACCTTCCTGCTCTCCAAAGAACATCTTCCGAAATGTGATAGATGCCAAACAAGGCACTCTATACCACAGATGGAGACTGAAAAATCAAATTCCAGAAGATCCCACTGCTCTCTATGCAACCAACCTGGTTCCACGATTTTTACAATTTTTAAAACATATCTCTTTGTACACACTTTTATAAAAATCTGTAGTGTTACACTCACATGACTTTCTCTAGCCGTTCTACAAACTTCTTACATAAGATTCTTCTTCTTTCGGCACCTTGCTAATCGAGGTATTCAGCACAATGTTCTTATTACATAGTTCCTTATAAGTAGGAAGAAAATAAGGGAATACACTGGGCTAAATCGATAGTCAAATGTTTTAAAAGCTGTCGTTATGCGATTGTCATTACAAATCACTTCTTTTCTTGGCAAGGAGTAGAACAAAAGAAGAACGGAAACTCCCGTCTGAGAAAAGTATAAGTACTACACAACTGAAACTAATAACAATGAATAACTCGAAAACGGTAAGCTCCACGAAAAAACTGTGTATGACGTAAAATGTGTATTTTAACTAGGCCTACATTTTTTTGTATAGTAAGTTTTTGTCTGTCTCTTACGGTTTATTAGTTATGCCAAATTAATAAAAATGCATCCAGAATAAACAGGTCTTTAGAAGCTATTCCCAGAAAATTCAAGATAAACATTTTATTTGTCAGGTAAACGTCTTTAATATACGATATTTTAATCAAAATCGTTTCAGCCATTTTTAAGAAAAACAAAATTTTTGAAAAAAGTTCCATGTAAAGGGTAGATTGGGGTGGGGGGATTTATCTCAAAATCTCCGTGTCGCATCCCTGGAAGATACTGAAATTAAATACCAAATATCGAATTTTTGGGTGGAATGCAATACTTCTCTATTCCTGAATATTGTACATACGGGGCAAGAGAAAGTAAAAAAATAATTTTCATAAACTGTTAGCATAAACTATAATTGTTTTTGTTAATTGCAAGATATTAATATAATGATCAATAAGACAATGTTGTTACAAAAGTTGATTTAACTATGTTATTATACTTAATGCTTATTTTGTTTAAATCTTATCTTGCCACACACTTATTGTTATTTTTGGACCGCATTTCTCTATACGCTCTGTGTACATAGTGTATAGAGAAGGTATTGCACTCCACCCAAAAATTTGATGCCGAGATTTCAACGTAAATATATGTTTTAGGGTCCCCAATATCCAAAAAAAGCATTTTCTTAAAAAGGTCCGTGTGTGCGTGTGTGTGTGTGTGTCTTGATATTTAAGTTTAGTATCTTCCAGGGATGCGAGACGAAGATTTTGAGAAAAATCCCCCCACCCCAACTACCCTTTACATGGAACTTTTTTCGCAAATTTTGATTTTTTTAAAAATGGCTCAAACAACTTTAATTAAAATTTCGTATATTAAACTTATTTACGTGACAAATAAACTGTATATCTTGAAATTCCTAGGAATAGCCTCTGAAGAGTAGTTTATTCTGGATGAATTTTACGGAATTTTGAATAACTGCTAAACCGTAAGAGATGGACAAAAACGTACTTCATAAAAAATGTAGAACTCGTTAAAACACACAATTTAAGTTATATAATTTTTTTCGTGGAGTTCGTCGTTTTTGAGACATTCCTTATTTTTGGTTTCCGCTATGAAAAACTTATATTTTTTTCATACAGGAACTTGTCAACTCCGATCCATATAAACAAAGGAACTTCATTGACATAGCAACCAGCTTTTGACTATCACTTTAACCTATGGTAGTGCCTTATTACGCTCCTACTTAAGCAAGTAATAAGACTTTTTCTGCTAATTTTTTCTGATTAGCATAAGGTAAATAGAAGTATAAGCTTTTTAAGAATAATTTGTTGCAGGGATATAGAGAAAGTCATGTGAATGGTACACATCAGATTTTTATATTGTTTAATCCTACCACGGTTTATTCTCATTGTTATTAATTCTACTGTAATCATGCCTCTGTTATTATTTATAGCATACTTTTAAGATCCTGTCTTGTTTCTTGTTTATTGTTAATAATCCTGAATGTCATTATTATTGTATTATTTATTTAAGTTTATTCCATAAAAACACACTTTGTAAATGAAAAGTCGCTAAAAACCTTGTAGATAGGTGACTGACTATAAATAAAAAAAAATTGATGTGTACCATTCACATGACTTTCTCTATATCCCTGCTACAAATTATTCTTAAAAAGCTTATGCTTCTATTTACTTTATGCTAATCAGAAAAAAATTAGCAAAAATAGTCTTATTACTTGCTTCCATGTTAGTAGAAGCGAAATAAAGGAGTGGCATAGGTTAAAGTGATAATCAAAAGCTGGTTGCTATGTGACTGAAGTTCCTTTGTACGGACAGGAGTTGACAAATTCCTGTAAGAGAAAAGTGTAAGTTTTTAAAGCTGTAACCAAAAACAAGGAATTTCTAAAAAAACGATCAACTCCACGAAAAAAATGTATATGACATAAAAACTGTGTTTTAATGTGCTCTACATTTTTTGTGTGGTAAGTTTTTGTCTATCTCTTACGGCTTAGCAGTTATGCAACATTCCGTAAAATTCATCCAGAATAAAGTAGTCTTCAGAAGCTATTCCTAGAAAATTCAAGATATACATTTTATTTGTCAGGTAAGCATCTTTAATATACCTCATTTTAATCAAAATCGTTAGAATCATTTTTAAGAAAATCAAACATTTCGGAAATTTTTCCATGTAAATGGTACTTTCGGGTGGGGGGATTTTTCTCAAAATCTTCGTGTCACATCTCTAGAAGAGACTAAACTTAAATACCAAGTTTGGTATTTTACCAACTTTTGGTTTTTTAATTATCGTGTTCACAGCCTGAGTGCAATACCTTCTCTATACACTATGTACGTAGTACGTGTAGAAAAAATAAATATCTATTTTCTAACGTAAGCAGTAGCTAAGTATTTGATACTAACCATGTTTTCACTTTCTTGATGATTCTAGTAGCAAGATATTCGCGTGGATGCGACAAGAAAGGCGCAACACTGTTTCTTTTCCCTTAGTGTTGCTCAAGTTATCTTTTCTCTTATTACTTTTCCTCCCATTCTCATTTCCTCGACACTCGCATCACAGTTTGTTCCTTCTCTTTACATCCTCCTTAAGATGTCATGTGCTCGTTTTTAACATTTCCTTTATTACCTTATACTTTCCAAGTCTCCGGATTTTCCTGCCCCTACATTTCCATTTTAACCTTCTCCTGAGTGCCTCTTCCGTTAATGATGTTATCTTTCCTGTATTTTATTTACCGTTTCCAGCAAGAGCACGAGTGTATCTGTCGCCATGTAGTCGCCTATTCTCCAGCTTATTTTACCTGTTTTCATCTGTTTGTTCGGCCATTTTGGACTCTTCTGACGCTGTAAATCGTTTAGCATAGCTATGGGGGATTTTCTAGAAAATCTTCGCATCTATTTTTGGAAGATCATGTACGGAGAGTCGAAATGGCCTATTTTGCCAATGCTATCTCAGCAACTATTTAAGATAATTAGCTAAATTTTTAAAGGTATATTCAGCAACACCCTTGATTGATGAAAAATCGAATACTTCTATTGAATAGAAGGAAACATATGATTTCTTTTTAACAAAGATCTTAAAATTTATTGAAAAACGATGATTTTTAAATTTAAAAAAATAGCTAATCCATATACATAAACAATTTTCGTTAAAATAAAGTCCATTTAGATGCAAATGTTCAACCCCTGGTGTCAATTAGTTTCTGACACAATGGACATTTGTATATATAATTTCACTTCTTCAGAAATAGCAGTTAAACGTAACATTAAAAATGATGTAATCTAACTTTCCAAACGCAGCTTCGCAGTATTTCGAAATTCTCACATGAAAGAAATACAAACGGGATGCCAGTGCTGCGAATAGCTAAAGGAAAACTTTTCGATCAAAATAAAAAAAGATATCTTTTCTAAGCCTAATATTTAAACGTATTGATGTTTTTCCAAGTGAGTGTGCCAAAATATTCTAAAAACTACTGTGCAAGATTATTTTCAGCAATATAAATAAGCTATTTTATGAAAATTACACCAAAATGAGTAGAAGATTCAAAATATGCATGTGCAATTCAAACATGAAAATGGGGAAAAAAATGATGAAAATACTATTTCGACTCCCCTTAAACAAGATTTTGAATATTTAGTTATGTTGCTCACACACTCGCGCTCTTTCTAAAAATCTAATGCACTTTTACATTTGCATCATTTTCTCTATTCATAAAAACAATTAGTTCTAACTTCCTGAGGTTAATCGCATAAACATTCGTAAAAATACATTTATTATACATTTCTTTGTAGATAAGGGAATAAGTGCACTCGGCTTAAGCGAAGCTTAAATCTTTTAACAACAGTTCATTTTATGATTGCATTGAAAATATGCTATTTTTGCTTGAACCAAGAGCAAGAAAAAACAAATAATGGCATGGCATTTGAGAATGGTACTATAATTTTAAATTTTAAACAAATAATATGGAACATGTCTGAAATAGAAATCTCAACCCCTCTAAAATATAAATTTGACATAAATTCCGTACTCTAACAAATTTATTTTTTCTCTTTATTAAGATGTTAAAATCTTATGGTTTACCAGATATAATAAATTCCAAAATGAAGAAGGCTTCAGAGTCTATTTACAGAAAATTCAGGATATACTTCCAAGGATGCGACCCAAAGATTATCAAGAAAACGCCTTGCCCCTAACCACCCTTTACATGGAAAATTTTTCGAAAATTATGACTTACTCGAAAATGACTAAAATGTCATATGTTTAAGATATTTTTATGTGAGACGACTTGTATATCTTCAATTTTCTGGGAATAGTCGCTGAAGACCTCTTCATTCTCGATGACTTTTGTATATCTTTTGTGTTCCTAGTAAGCTTTAAGAGACAGATAAAACCTTACTACACAAGAAATGTAAAACTCATTAAAATATCCAATTAGTGTCATATATGTATATTTTAGAGTTAACCGTTTTCGAGGTATTACAGTTATTGGTTTCAGTTTTAAAGTACTTTAACTTTTCTCAAACAAATAGAACCAAATTTCAATTATTTCACTTAGCAATCAGCTTTTAAAAGATCTAACTACGTCTTCATCCTAGTGTATTCCCTTATTTCCTTTCTACTTACAAAGAAGTGTGAAGTAAGACCAATTTGGTCAATGCTTATTTCAGTTACCATGACGTGGATAAAAGAATATTTTTTGTAAGGAAGGTCTGTTTGTGAAAGTCATACTTTTGTTTCACTCATAGCCACGCAAAGAGAACTGAATTTTATTACTTCACTATTGACCAGCTTTTAAAATAGTTAGCTATCTCTTTAGCCTAGTGCATTTCCTTGTTTATTTTCTACTTACAATGAAGCAATTAAGAACAATTCTGATAATTTTATTAATATCTGGACATCTATTACCAACACGTGCTTCACTTGGTCATGGTGTAGATGGAGTACCTTGGACGCGTGTTTCCAAAACTTTCGTTGTCATCCTCTCGCAGGTTTGCAGACACCATGACCAAGTGAAGCACGTGTTGGTAATAGATGCCCAGATTTTAATAAAATTGACAGCTTCACTGTATGTAATGGCTTTTTTAACATTTTTAAATTCTGCTAATGTTAATTTCGATTAGCATGATGCAAATAAATGAATACTGTTTTGTAAGAATAGTTTTTTTGCAGAAAAAGTAGAGAAGGTCATGTGAAGGTAACATCAGATTTTTATCATCAGCCATGCTTCCAGTCTAACATGCAAGAATAGCGTCTTGATTCTTAACAAAGCGTTCATGAATCTGCATGGGTAGAAGTTCAGCAAACAACTCGTAAAGAAACGGACTCTGCTGCGAAGGCAAAGTCATTCCTAAGTGTGGGTGTGTCCACAGATGCACGATCAGCAAAACAAAAAGGCCTTGTGGGAAGGTGGTGATGAACTCACAGCAATTTGTTCAATACTATTATTGTTAATTAGCTTGTTCTTTGCATATCTGATTTGTTGAGCGTGATTAATCACTTCAACAATGAGATCGTGACTTGCTACCCAGCAACTTTACAAACCTGTTTTGTAACACTGTTACAAGCAGTCATAAAGATCCCGTTGACATTTAGAAATATACCGACTTGCATTTAATGAATGTAATTAACAAAATGCTCCGAAACTTTCGACTTACTCCGCTACTGCTAGTAGGGTACAGCTACTCTACTAGTAAAGTAGAGAAGGTATGCTTTCCGTCTAAAGCATGTTTTGAGTTCTCCTGAATAAATACTACAAAATGACTCAAATGTGCGGGCGTGTGACAGCATTTAAGTTCAATATCTTCCAAGCATGAAATATGAAGATTTTTAAGAAAATTCTTTACCCCACATACTCTTTTCTTACGAAATTGATAATCATGTCTCGCATTCCCAAGCATGTTTAACGACTTTCAATAAAATATCCTATATATAAAATATTTTCATAGTAAATAAAATGAATATTTAACTTTTCTGTGAATAACCTAGGAAGTTCTCCTCAGTCTCCATGACTTTTTGTTTCTCTCTCTACACGTACTATGTACATAGTGTATAGAGAAGGTATTGCATGCCACCCAAAAAATCGATACAGAGATTTCACCGTAAATACATGATTTGGGTCCCCCTAAATCCAAAACCAGCATTTTTACAAAAAGGTCCGTGTGTGTGTCTGTGCGCCTGTGGACAGCATAGCTCAAAAATAAAACGACCGTTAAACCCCAAACTTGGTATTTAAGTTTAGTATCTTCCAGGGATACGACACGAAGATTTTCAAGAAAATCTCCCCACCCCTAACTACCCTTTACATGGAACTTTTTTTTCGAAAATTTTATTTTCTTAAAAATGGCTCTAATGATTTTGACTAAAATGTCAAATATTAAAGAAATTTACCCGACAAATTAAAATGTATGTTTTCAATTTTCTGGGAATATCCTCTGAAGACTACTTTATTCTGGATGAATTTTACGTAATTTGCATAACTACTAAACCATAAGAGGTGGACAAAAACTTTACACTCAACAAATGGAGAGCACATTAAAACACACAATTTATGACATGTATATTTTTTTCGTGGAGTTGATTGTTTTTGAGATATTCCTTTTTCTTGGTTTCAGCTTTGAAAAACTTTAACTGTTCTCATACAGGAATTTGTCAACTGCTGTCCATACAAACAAAGGAACATCAGTCACATAGCAAGCAGCTTTTGGCTTTCACTTTAACCTATGGTACTGCCTTATTTCGCTTCTGCTTACAATAAAGCAAGAAATAAGACTATTTCTGCTACTTTTTCTCGATTAGCATGAAATAAATAAAAGATAAGCTTATTAACAATAATAATTTACAGAGATATAGAGAAAGTCATGTGAATGGAACAGATCAGATTTTCATTGTACCTTCAACAAAATATGTAAATGTGTAATTAAGGTTTAACAAGAAGAATATTGAAGAGTACGTTTATTAAAACATAGTTGGTACAAGAGTGAGTACAGAAGATGAGATGAAATCAAATTAGCTCAGTTGCAAGTGTTTACCTTGGGGTGGTATTGTTCGAATCCGGAGGTGCAGGTTATATGCATTGTTATGGTGTTGATATTTGATTGGCTTAGCTCAAGGTTTTTATTAGCATGGAAACTCTTTCAGGTTGTGGTGAGACACAAGAGCTTTATTAACTGAGTCCGGCCTTTTTCCGCCGTTGAACACACGCGTGTACTTTATTTTTTTACTGTGACGTTACACTTTACTCGCCCGCTAATGTTATTGTTTATTAATGTTGAGGCCGTGATTTATTACCTACTATGATCGGTCTTAGAATCACTTACTTCCGTCACAACTAAGGATTACACCACGCGCTCAATTACCACATCTTGGTCGTGCGGGAGTTCGTCAAGTACCTCACAATTAAAAGGTAGCCTGTTCGGTTACACCACGGATTCTAAAATCACATCTTGGTTGTTCGGAGGTCCAAGTGCCACACAGTTAAAAGGTAGCCTATTTGGCTCCAATACGAATTCTAACATCTTACTTGCCCGGAGGTTCTTCAGCAAGTGCCTTACACTGTCGCCTGACCAGCGGAGAGCATTTGTCTTCCTGTGTCCCGTTAGTTACCCTTGAGCAGGGCACTCTCGCCCCTTTCCCTCGGGTCAACGCACGGCAGGCAACAGGATCTTTTACCCCGAGCCCGTGCCTTATACGTGTTAAAAGTTTTTCTACCCTTGCCATTTTTATTGTATATTTATATTTTATCTTCGTGATATATTTTTTTTCCCGGGACAAGATATGTACTGTCAGCCTATAACTACACATTTGTTTATGAGGGCAACACTGAAAATTTTTAGCATGTCATTTGGGAGGGGGGGGGTAGCTTAACCTAATAGGTCATATTGCACGATGAATGAAATCATGAAATTGTCCTCAAATGCTCTTGAGGTAAACGGAGTATAAAGTTAAATCGAGATTCGCCTTTTAAGGACAAGGGAAAACATCGAAATAAACCTTATCTGGGCAACTCATAAGTGAGATTCGAGCTCGCGACCTCTTGAAGTAGACACGGTAACCACATACTGCCGCTATGCTATCTTATTAAAATGTCTGACGTGCTGCGAATTAGTTGCCGCGAAGTTTGCTCGATTTGGTCTAATAGTTTCTTGATTATAATCATTTAAAAACCTGATGTGTTCCATTCACATGACTTTCTCTATATCACTGCAACAAATTATTCTACTTACTTCCTCTAATGGAGCAAAAATTAGCAGAAATAGTCTTATTACTTGCTTCCTTGTTACTAGAAGCGAAATAAGTACGAACCATAGGTTAAAATCATAGTCAAAAGCTGGTTGCTCTACAACTGAAGTTCCTTTGTTTGTATGGACACGAGTTCACAAAGTCCTGTATGAGAAAACTATTAAGTCTTTACAGCTGAAAAAAAAACAAGGAATATCCCAAAAACAGTCAACTCCACAAAAAAAATGTATATAACATAAATTGTGCGTTTTAAGGTGCTCTACATTTGTTGTGTGGTTAAATTTTTGTCCATCTATTACGGTTTAAGAGTTATGCAAAATTCCGTAAAATTGACCGAGAATAAAGTACTCTTCAGAGGTTATTCCCAGAAAATTCAAAATATACATTTTATCTTTAATATAGGAAATTTTAATCAAAATCGTTAGAGCCATTTTTGAGAAAATTGAAATTTTCGAAAAAAGTTCCATGTAAAGGGTAGTTTGGGGTGGGGAGATTTTTCTCAAGATCTTCGTGTCGCATCCCTGGAAGATACTAAACTTAAATACCAAGTTTGATATTTTGCCGACTTTTCGTTTTTGAGTTATAGTGTTCACAGGCACACGGACCTTTTTGTGAAAATGCTTTTTTTTTTTAGATAAAGGGGACCCCAAAACATATATTTCCGGTAAAATCTCAGTATTGAATTTTTGGGTGGAGTGCAATACCTTCTCTATACACTATGTAGATAGTGCGTATAGAGAAAGTAAAAATGATGTGTTCAAATGGAAAATGAATTGACTAGAGGAAATTGCCGGGCTGTGATAGTTGCCGATTTTAAATCGCCATTACCACCTAAACATAGCGAAAAGTAGATTAGAAATGTATTTGTCGAAGAAGGCGCATCTAAGACAACAATTTATAATCGGTACAGCGTATACTAAAGACATCAGCTTTTTCTTAGTGACGAATGTCATGAAGGACACCCTAGAACAGAAATATTGCTGTTGTTCCAGCAATCCCTGAGGAAGACCAAATGAATTTATTGGGGTCACATTAGTAAGAGCAAAATCTAAAACAATCTGATGTGTTCCATTCACATGACTTTCCCTACATCTCTGCAACAAATTATTCTATTTACTTCATCTAATCGTGAAAAAATTAGCAGAAATATCTTATTACTTGCTTCCTTGTATAGGTTAAAGTGACTAAAAAACTGGTTGCTCTGCGATTGAAGTTCCTTTGTTGGTATGGACACGAGTTCTCAAAGTGCTGTATCAGAAAAGTAAAAGCTTTTATAGCTGAAAACAAAAACAAAGCATATCTAAAAAACAATCAACTCTGCGAAAAAACTGTGTATAACATATATAGTGTGTTTAAAGGTGCTCTACATTTGTTGTGTGGTACGTTTTTGTCCATCCCTTACGATTTAGCAGTTATGCAACATGCCGTAAAATTGACCCAGAATAAAGTAGCCTTTACAGGCTATTCCCAGAAAATTCAAAATATACATTTTATTGGTTAGGTAAATATATTAATTATACGATATTTTAATCAAAACCGTTAGAGACATTCTTTATAAAATAAAAATTTTCGAAAACAGTTCCATGTAAAGGGTAGTTTGAAGTGGCGGGATTTTTCTCAAAATCTTCGTGTCGTATCCCTGGAAGATACTAACTAAACTTAAATACCAAGTTTGGTATTTTACCGACTTTTGGTTTTTGAGTTATCGTGTTCACAGACACACGCACACACTGACACACGTACACACACACGGACCATTTTCTGAAAATATATTTTTTGGATACAGGGGACCTTCTCTATACACTGTGTACATAGTGTGTATAGAGAAAGTAAAAAATATGATGTGTACCATTCACATGACTTTCTCTACATCTCAGCAACAAATTATTATTAAAAAGCTTATGCTTCTATTTACTTCCTGCTAATCGTGAAAAAATTAGCAGAAATAGTCTTATTACTTGCTTCCTTGTAAGCAGAAGCGAAATAAGGGAGTACCATAGGTTAAAGTGATGGTCAAAAGCTGGTTGCTATGTGACTGAAGTTCCTTTGTTTGTATGGACAAGAGTTCACAAAGTCCTGTATAAGAAAAGTATGTTTTTTATAGCTGAAACCAAAAACAAGGAATATCTAAAAACCAATCAACTCCACGAAAACAATGTATATAAGATAAGTTGTGTGTTTTAAAGTGCTCAACATTTGTTGTATGGTAAGTTTTTGTCCATTTCTTACAGTTTAGCAGTTATGCAGCATTCCGTAAAATTGACCCAGAATAAAGTAGTCTTCAGAGGCTATTCCCAGAAAATTCAAAATACACATTTTGTTTGTCAGGTAAATATCTTTAATATACGATATTTTAATCAAGATCGTTCGTCATTTTTTAGAAAATCAAAATTTTCGAAAAAAATTCCATGTAAAGAATACTTTGCGGTGGGGGGATTTTTCTCAAAATCTTCGTGTCGCCTCCCTGGAAGATATAAAACTTAAATACCAAGTTTGGTATTTTACTGACTTTTCACACATACACGCGCCTTTTTCTGAAAATACTTTTTTGGGATACAGGGTACCCTAAAACACATTTCCGGTGAAATCTCGGTATCGAATTTTTTGGTGGAGTGCAATACCTTCTCTATACACTATGTACATAGTATGCATAGAGAAAGTAAAAAAAAAAAAAACAGAAAAACTCTAGAAAAATTCCAAGGTGGCATTCAAATTTGGTTTGGGATATCGTTATTCGTGGTAAATTTTGGATTTAGTTTTACGATCCTTAAAAATTCATTCGACTCAATGGATCTTTTGAACAAAACCTAAGTCAGCTCTATATATATGACTATCGTGTGTGTGAAAGAGTGTAGTAAACTTTGGTCTATCTCTTATGGCTTACCATTATGCAGAATTTATCCTGAATGAGGCTATGCAGAAGCTATGTTAAGAAAATTCAGGTGAGTTTAATTTGCCATGTAGGCACTTTTAATATACATAATTTAATCTAAATCGTTAGTCACTTTTTAGAAAATCTAAAATTTCGAATAGTATTCCATATAAAGGTTATTTTGGGGATATTTATGAAAATCTTTGAGTGGCATCCTCGGTAGATGCTGAACTAAATTATTAAGTTTGGTATTTAGCGGAAATTTCGCTTTTGAGTTATCGCCTTCACGAATACACAAACTCAAACACCTACCTACCTTACCTTACCTTACCTAACCTTACCTAACCTACCTAAACTGATATTCATACAGACATCTACACCATGATCTTTTTCTAAAAATACTATTTCCTTTTGAATTCATAAGACCCCCCAGAAGTGAAATCTTGATATCGAACTTTTGGGTGGAATACAATACGTTCTCTACCACCTACTATGTGTATAGTACGTGTAGATATAGTGAAAACGGAATAGAGTAAAATTTTATGTTTTAAATAGAGAAGGAAACAAATTATTTTTGGTAACAAAAAAAAAAAAAGCATAATTTGGCACAAAGCGTCAGGGTTTTTTGACTGTCCTCTTAAAGGAGAATATTTTGAAGAAAAGTAAAATAATTTAAATGTTTTTAAAACTAACGTTGTTTGGTTTTCTAAAGATCCTCATTTCCTCTATTGTCTCTTTGTAAATATCGAACCGCAGACATCAAAGAACTGTGTCGCTGACCCTAAGGCAGCCTCTTTCTCGTCTAGACATCGTGGGGAGTATTCCGGGCAGGTACTGACCCTGCCCCCATTGTTACGCTCTCTTCTCTTGGAAAAGCATCGATATGTATAGCTTGAAATTTTGTTCTCTTACCTTTGACACGGAGACAAAATGTCTCGCATAGAAATAATAGCTTCTGACGTCATTAAGTTTTCTCTTGCGTTTGGGGTATTTTTCTGTATACCGTCAACATAAACTAGCTTCATCAAAACAATATATAGCGGCTTTAAACCTCAGTAAACAAATTATATTGCTGGAAATGAGAGGAGTTAGTTGATCGTATTAAAACACACGTCTTTTTTTTTTTTTTTTTTTTTAAACTTTCCCTATACGTACTATGTACATAGTGTATAGAGGAAGTATTGTATTCCACCCAAAAATTCGGTAGCGAGGTTTCACTGGAAATACATGTTTTAGGAGCCCCTGAATTTAAAAAAAGCATTTTCAGAAAAAGGTCCGTGTGTGTGTCTGTGGATAGCATAGCTCAAAAACGAAAAGACCGTTAAATACCAAACTTGGTATTTAATTTTGGTATCTTCCAAGGATGCAAAACGAAGATTTTCAAGAAAATCCCCCCACCCCAACTACCCTTTACATGGAAATGTTTCGAATATTTTGATTTCCTTAAAAATGGCTCTAACTATAATTAAAATATCACATATTAAAGCTATTTCTATCACAATTGAAATCTATATCTTAAATTTTCTAGGAATATTTTCTAAAGATCTGTTTATTCTGAATGAATTGTCCTTAATTTGGCATAATTAGTAAACCGTAAGAGATAGACAAAAACTTACTGCATAAAAAAGTGTAGATCTCGTTAAAATTCACAAGTTATGTCATATACATTTTTTTTCGTGAAGCTTACCGTTTACGAGGTATTTCTTGTTATTAGTTTCAGTTTTGAAGTACTTATACTTTTCTCAGACGGAAATGTCCGTTATTCATTTGTTCTACTTCTGTCCAAGCAAAGCATCGACTTGCAATGACAATCGCATAACGTCAGCTTTTAAAACATTTGACTATCACTTTAGCTTAGTGCATTCCCTTAGTTCCATTCTACTTATAAGAAACTAATGAATAAAATTCTGCTAATGTTTATCTCTGGTGTTGAAAGAAGAATTATCTTTCGTAAGAAGTTTGTTTGTAGAGTAGCTAGAGAAAGTCATGTGAGTGTAACACATAAAGATTGTTTACTTTCTCTTGCACGCATTTATAATGTACGCAGTGTGTAGAGAGGTATTTCACCCTATTGAACCTATGAAAGTATGCATATACTCATATCTGATGTATCCAAATAGAACTGAAATTTAATCACATAGCAACCAAATTTTTAAATATTTGACTGTTGCTTTAGCCTAGTGTTAAAAAAATCGAGTGTTATTTATAGATGCTCTTTAACTACTGTGTTTCTCAGGGTCCCATTCTATACTGGGCGTGAAAGACCGCTTAATTTTGTTCAGAGGCCTCTCTAGAGGCTTGAAGTTCTTTCACGTGCCGTAAATCTACGACACGGGACCCACTACTGTACTTGCCTTCCGAAGGAAGCCATGCTAAGGATTTTTACGCCCGAAAAAATCCATCGTCCTCCACCGTGTCTGAACCCGCGACCTTGAAGTATATGAAGTTACATAGTAACCATTACACCACGCATGGCAACAAATTAGCGTAGTGTATCCCTTTATACACCTTCTACTTATAAGGAATTAAATAATAAGACCATTTCTGCCAATATTTATCTTGATTAATATGAAGTCTCTAGATAAAAGAATAAGCTTTTGTAAAAAAAAAAATTCTTACAGAACAAGTAGAGAAAGTGAAAGGAGTATGTCAGATTTATATAATTAGTACACCTAATTAATACCTTAGGCGAAAGCTATATAAAATACATCTGTTCAAAACACAATATTGTTTTACAAATGCAATTTTTCTACTATAATCTATTTCAGAGATATCGTTATAGAAATGTTTCGGGTTAATGAATACCTGTATCAGCCTTTTTAAGTCCTGCCGATATTTAGTTGTCTTTTGTGATTGCATGAAACCAGGTAGAAGTTTAAAATCAGTGTATAGCTTCCAGGGGTAGAAATAACATGGTACTATCTAAATTTTGCTTACAGAAATTTCTTTTTTTCTCATGTTTATCTTGGAATAAAATGATATAATTAACTACCTTTAAATATAATACAAAGTGTAAATGAAGATTCTTTTAGAATTAAGCAACTTAATTTTTACAACATACAAGAATACTTAAATATAGATGTATTTTAAGATACGATGACTTGCTGACGAAACCTATTGCATTGTATGTATGCCAAATGATGAAATATCATTATCATTATGAGTTTTAAAAATGTGGCTGTCGCTATTACCTTTGTACCTATCCTAATGAAATGTGTAATACAGCTGTTTCTGCCCAAGATTTCTGCAAAGGTTTAACTTACATAAATTAAAGTAAACTAACCATAAACTATTGTAAGAATAGTTTTAAAGCCATAAATAATCAATACAAAGTAAAGAAAGTCATACATTTGAAGTTGATGATTTGTAATAGTCAGTAGGTTACCCTGGTACATGCCGAAAGGGGTTCCAATCTACAGCCAATATGGGCTTACTGTGCAGCAGATCCCAGGAGAGGATGATATGATATGAGAGTATATAACGGGCAGCCGAACCCTACCGACCAACCGTTGTGGGTTCCTAACATGAATGAATGAATAAGTGTATTTATTGACATAACAATATCATACATAAAATTTCAACAATCGCACGGGTCCACAGACCGTACGTGCTTTTGTAAAACACATTAAAAACAGAATTAAAACAACAACAGCAGCAAAGAATTAAAAGAGTAAACACGAAAATAAAAAGATAAAGGCAATACACAATCAAAAGCAATATTAAAACAATAATAAAGAATTAAGAGTAAACCCGAAAATAAGAATACAAAGATATTCAAATATAGCAATTTAAATGTACAGCACAGAGTACACCTTCATAAATTCAGCCTCTTATAATAGATAATTACACTTAAAAGACATATATACACATAATATATACAACCCTAGCACAACAGTGACCTAAGTATGACATAATATATATGTATGTAGAACATTGTAGTCACTTTTGTTTAGTTGTTCTTGTTCCTCCCCCCCCCCCGCCCTTCTCTATTGGCAGCCTCCTCAGATCTCAGCTGTCTTGCCTTAAGTATAAATTTACCTAGCCCGTCCATGTTTTCCGTGCCTGTCAGTAGCGTCCAACATGCTTCTAGCCCTACATTCGCAGTGGTAAAGAATCGCGGTAAATATTTTTCCCGCCATTCCTCCGAACCCCTACTTCTTGCCAAGATGTGAGTCCACGACTCTTCCTCCTCGCAAATGGGACCGATGGGTTCCTAACAAAGTCAAAATAGTTCATCTCAAAGCAGGAAGCTCTAGCAGCCCATGCTCTGGGTATGACTGAAGACTCCAAGTCCTACAGACGATTCCAGCGCCACCCCGCCGCCGAGAGCTTTATTTCAAAGCGCGTTCACCACCACGAGAGGCGCCACTACCGGTCATGCCGACACCTACAAGCCTGAAATAAACCGGTTGAAATGAAATGAAGGATTTCAAGGGAATGAAGAAGCCTCTCTAGTACTTTCCTGGTGTCCTGAGAAAAGCCCAAAAAAAACTATAGATCAGAGACAACCTCAGCAATCGAAACTACGACCTCCCGAATGCGAGTCCCAGACGAAACGCCGAGTCACGTGGTTCAAAAAGGCAGGGAGATTCTACCCAAAGCAGAAAAACATCTTATGTATTCCATTCACATGACTTTCTCTTCATCTCTGTAACAGTGTTAAAAACTTATTGTTCTAACTACTTCATGCGAATCGGGAGAATATTGTAAGTAGAACTATTGGAATAAACTAGGTTAAAATAATTGTCAAATTTTTTAAAACCTGGTTACCATTTGTTTAAATTCTCTTTGCATTGCCAGGAGTTGACAAAATCCCAAATGTGAAAAGTTTGAAGTATTTTAAAATTGAAACCAATAACAAGAAACATGTCAAAAATGGTTGACGTCATCAAAGAAATGCATATGGCATAAATTGTGTGTTTTAATAAGATCTACATTTTTTGTGCGGTAGGTATTTTTACTTTCTCTATACTCACTATGTACATAGTGTATAGAGAATGTATTGCACTCCACCAAAAAATTCGATACCGAGATTTCACCGGAAATATATGTTTTAGGGTCCCCTGTATCCAAAAAAAGTATTTTCAGAAAAAGGTCCGTGTGTGTGTGTCCGTGTGTCAGTGTGTCCGTGTGTCTGTGAACACGAAAACTCAAACACGAAAAGTCGGTAAAATACCAAACTTGGTATCTGAGTTTAGTATCTTCCAGGGATGCGACACGAAGATTTTGAGAAAAATCCCCCCTCCCCAAACTACCCTTTAAATTTTTTATTTTCTAAAAAATGGCTCTACCGATTTTGATTAGAATATCGTATATTAAAGTTATTTACCTGACAAATAAAATGTATATTTTGAATTTTCTGGGAATAGCCTCTGAAGACTACTTTATTCTGGATGAATTTTTCATAACTACTAAACCGTAAGAAATGGACAAAAACTTAACCCACAAAAAATGTAGAGCACGTTAAAACACACAATTTATGTTATATACATTTTTTTCGTTGAGTTGATCGTTTTTGAGATATTCCTTTTTCTTGGTTTCAGCTTTGAAAAACTTATACTTTTCTCATACAGGAATTTGTCAACTCCTGTCCATACAAACAAAGGAACATCAGTCACATAGCAACCAGCTTTTGGCTTTCATTTTAACCTATTGTACTCCCTTATTTCGCCTGTATTTACAAAAAAATAAGAAATAAGATTATTTCTGCTAATTTTTCTCGATTAGCATGAACTAAATAAAAGATAAGCTTATTAACAATAATAATCTATATAGAGAAAGTCATGTAAATGGAACACATCAGATTTTTATAAACAGGTCTTCAACAGTTATTCTCAGAAAATGCAACATATATACATATTTTATTTTCATGTAAATATCTTTGATACACGGTATTTTAATCAAAATAATAAGAGAAATTAAACATTTTCGAAATGTTTGCCATATAAAGGGTAGTTTGGAGTGATGGGATTTTCTTCTTCCTTAGAATATTATAAACTTAAATACGAATTTTTGTATATTACTGACTTTTCGTTTTTGAGCTATCGTATTCACAGACACACACGAGCACACAGACACACGCATGGACATTATTTCTAAAAAGGCTTTATTTGGATTCAGGGTGATCCCAAAACATGCATTTCCGGTTAAATCCTGGTATCGCATTTTTGGGTGCTTTACAAGATTTTCTCTATGCACTATGTACATAGTACGTGTAGAGCAAGTAAAAGGAATGGAATTTCAATTGTTTCACAGGTTAATCTTGATTAGCATGACATAGATAACATATTGATCTTTTGAATTAAAAGTTTTTTTGCGAAACATTTAGTAAAACTAATGTGAATGGAACACATCAGATTTTTTGTGAAGTAACTATTTTTTTATCTCTTACGATTTACCAGTTATGCAAAATGTAGCAAAATTCATCCATAATAAAGTCTTCAGGGGCTATTCCCAGAAAATTCAAGATATACATTCAATTTTTCATGTAAATATCTTTGATATAAGGTATTTTAATCAAAATGGTTACAGCCATTTTTGAGAAATTAAAAACTTTCGATTTTTTTCCATACAAAAATTATCTTATGGTGACGGATTTTCCTCAAAATCTTAGAAGATTCTAAACTGAAATACGAAGTTCTGCATGTTACAGATTTTTCGTTTTCAGTTATTGTACTAACGCATATTTCCGGTAAAATCTGGATACGAATTTTTGAACTGGAATGCTATATCTTCTCTATATACTGTGTACTACACTGTACATGTAGAGAAAGTAAAAAGTCAGTACGTGGTCTACCGGACAAACACATTTGGGGATCTCTGGTCAAAATAGCACATATTCGTAATGTCAAATGCAAAAATATAACTAACTTAGAAATGGAAAAATGGTTTCAAGGTCACTCTACTCCTCTACCTTCAGGGTATTTGTCGTAATCCGCATGTCAGAGTGGATAATCAGAATTCCTCTTGTATCATTAACGTATTTTACGCTCCATGCTACGGCATGTAATTTTTCTCGTTCCAACACGCGAAGCAGAGGAGGAAATACCAGGAACAAAATTTGGCCAGGTGCAAAGAACTGATTGCGCTCCGGGGTAAGTTTTTTAATGACAAGATGCGCTCCAGAAATAACGAGCGGTGTCTTGATCCTTGATCGATATTAATACCTTGATGACGATTAATTAGCTTGGCCCACTTTATTTAATTACAGACGACCATTTAATTGAGCCATTCGGAGAGAAATCGCAATAACTTTACTGACATCTATCTTATTTTCTAGGTACCATTCATAACTGTCAATTCTACGCCACTTAGTTTAGTAAATGGACCCAAGGTTGCGGTTAGCTTTGATTCTCTTTGCTACCCAGGAATGAGGTATAGGATTATAAATCTTGAGAGAGGAAGAATTAAAATTCTATTAAAACGTGGTTACATTTTTGAAAGCCTTCTCTCATGCACAGGTACAGATTTACCTTAGAGAATAATATATTTGTGTCTTCCTTTTACGCCATCCCTCCTTTTACTCTTCCTCTACCTCATCGTGTACGCTTTTATCTCCCAGGAATTGAAGTGGAGATAGTGCACACTAAAGCACACACTGCTTGCAGTGTTTTCCATGTATAGGTAACAAGAGAAGCAGGCGATTTTAAATTTCGATTATTTCCGGTACGCTCAACAGTCTTTTTGTTTTTAGTTCTTCTAGCACGCTTGTACTATGTAAATAGTAAATGCAGAGAAGGTATTGTATTTCACTCCAAGAAAATCAAGAAAATCTTCCCACCCCAAACTATCCTTCACATGTAAAAATATTTCGAAATATTTTATTCTCTAAAATGGCTAACGATTTTGATTAAAAAAAGGTATCTTAACACTACGCGCCCCCTTGAATTATCTAGGAATAACCACTGAAGATGACATTAATTCCAGATGACTTTTGCATAGCTGGTAAACCGTGAGAGACAAACTTGAGCAAACAAAAATTTAGATTTTGTTAAAAAACACAATCAATGTCACATATTTTTTTTAGTTAACTATTTCTGGTATATTCTTTGTTATTAGTTTCAAAGTTAAAATACTTAAAATTTTCTCAAACGAGAATGTGTCGTTTCTTTTTCTTTTGTAGTACTGGGGAGGCAAAAATAACTGAACTTCGATCACATATCTATCAGCTTTTAAAAGATGTGACTATTGATTAAGCCTAATATATTTCTTTATTTCCTTTTCGATTACAATGAACTAAATAATAAGGCCAATTTCTGCTGTTTATCTCGATTAGAAAAAAGTAAATGGCGTTTATTTACGGACGCTCTTTCACTATTGTGGTTCTCAGCGTCCCATTCAAAATTGGGTGTGAAAGACTGCTTAATTTTGCTCAGAGGCCTCTCTATCAAGCTTGAGGTTCTTTTACGTGCCGTAAATTTACGACACGGGACCAAGGCTTTACTTCCCTTCCGAAGGAATTCATGCTAAGGATTTATCTCGATTAGAAGATGTAGATGAAAGATTTTATAAGGAAATTTGGTTGTGGGACAACTAGACAAGGTCACGTGAATGGAACACATGAAATACTTTTACTTTCTCCATACGCAATATGTACATAGTGTATAGAGAAAGTATTGGACTCCACCAAAAAATTCGATACCGAGATTTCACCGGAAATATATGTTTTAGGGTCCCCAATATCCAAAAAAAGCATTTTCACAAAAAGGTCCGTGTGTGTGTGTGTGTATGTGTGTTTGTTATGTGTGAGTGTCCGTCTGTCCGTGTGTCTGTGAACACGTTAACTCAAAAATGAAAATTAGGTAAAATACCAAACTTGGTATTTAAGTTTAGTATCCTCCAGGGGTGCAACACGAAGATTTTGAGAAATATCCCCCCACCCCCAACTACCCTTTACATGGAACTTTTTTCGAAAATTTTGATTTTCTCAAAAATGGCTCTAACGATTTTGATTAAAATTTCGTATATTAAACATATTTACCTGACAAATAAAATGTATATCTTGAATTTTCTGGGAATAGCCTCTGAATAGTAGTTTATTCTGGATGAATTTTACTAAATTTTGAATAACTGCTAAACCGTAATAGATGGACAAAAACTTACTGCACAAAAAATATAGAGCACATTAAAACACACAATTTATGTTATATACATTTTTTCGTGGAGTTTGTCGTTTTTGTGACATTCCTTATTTTTGGTTTCTGCTATGAAAAACGTATACTTTTCTCATACAGGAACTTGTCAACTCCTATCCATATAGACAAAGGAACTTCATTGACATAGCAACCAGCTTTTGACTATCACTTTAACCTACGGTTGTCCCTTATTTCGCTTCTACTTACAAGGAAGCGAGTAATTAGACTATTTCTACTATTTTTTTCTGATTAGCATAAAGTAAATAGAGCTTTTTAAGAATTATTTGTTGCAGGGATATGGAGAAAGTCATGTGAATGGTACACTTCAGATTTTGTTCATTCAGGAGACCCCAAAATTCATATTTTCATTAGTAATACCACGAGTGTTTTCATCTTGTCGATAATTCACGATCGGAGCGGAGCGTCTATTTGATAAGACAATTCGGCGAAAGTGGCTATATATATGCATGTTTATTTACTGATTTTTACTTTCTCTAAACGTACTATGTACATCGTGTATAGAGAAGGCACTGCACTCCACCCTAAAATTCGATACCGAGATTTCACCGGAAATATATGTTTTAGGGTCCCCTGTATCCATAAAAAGCATTTTCACAAAAAGGTCCGTGTGTGCGTGTGTGTCCGTGTGTCCGTGTGTCTGTGAACACGATAACTCAAAAACGAAAAGTCGGTAGAATACCAAACTTGGTATTTAAGTATAGTATGTTCCAGGGATGTGACACGAAGACTTTGAGAAAAATCCCCCCACCCCAAACTACCCTTTACATGGAACTTTTACCGAAAATTTTGATTTTCTTAAAAAGGGCTCTAACGACTTTTATTAAAATATCATATATTAAAGATATTTACCTGACAAATAAAATGTATGTCTTGAATTTTCTGGGAATAGCTTCTGAAGACTACTTTATTCTGGACGAATTTTACGGAATTTGACATAACGTTTAAACCGTAAGAGATGAACAAAAACTTGTCACACAAAAAATGTAGAGCACATTAAAACACACAATTTATGTTATATACATTTTTTTCGTGGAGTTGATCGTTTTTGAGATATTCCTTGTTTTTAGTTTCAGCTTTGAAAAACTTTACTTTTTTCTCGCAGAACATTGTGAACTTCTGTCCATACAAACAAAGGAACTTCAATCACATAACAACCAGCTTTTGATTATCACTTTAAACTATGGTACTCCCTTATTGCGCTTCTACTTAAAAGTAACAAATAATAAAATTATTTCTGTTAAATTTTTTCTCGATTAGCATGAGGTATATAGAAGAATAAGCTTTTTAACAATAATTTGTTGCAGAGATGTAGAGAAAGTCACGTGAATGGAACACATCAGATTTTTTTTTCTTTCTTCACTGCCTCCTGAATTATGATATGGCCGACCGTGTCTACATCCAATGTACGAATATCGATGGCAACAATAGAAATAGGGAACAATTATTGTACTTCAGCTTTTAATAAGTGATACACGAAATAGGCCGTCTCCTTAGCGTGGTGGTAACGCACCAGCTTACCAAGCGAGAGACCTGGGTTTGATTCCCGGTTCCGGCGTGGGGATTTTTCCCCTTCTGGGAGACCTGGCGCGGGGTGCACTCACCCTAGTGAGAAGCTTCTTGATGGAGAAGAAGCAGCTCCGGGCCATGAGCGGCCGGGGGGTGGTCGAGGCGCTGACCACGTCTCACCCTCCAATACTACACCCTATCCATGGACCGAGATGGAGGGGGGGCGCAGCGGCCGGGCGGTAGGCCAAGGTTCCTTGTGAGTTATTACATGAAATGGAAACAAACGTTATTTTATTTGAGGTTATTGCACACATCTCATACATAAGAAATACAAGTAATGACTTTTTCACTCCGTTTTTGAACTAAATACATATGAACTGGATAAAACTTTAAATAAACATTGTAACAGAATTAATTGTAAGTACAATTGTGAAACAGAGTTATTAAAAGTGAAGCTTGGCTGCCTGGATTGTCAATCTGTTACCCAGCGACATTGCAGATTCTATTGCAGTTTTAGATTTGACTCTGCCATTGGTCGGTTAACCAACATAGCTGCCCATGCGCAAGTAGACAGAACGAACGGAATTCTGTGCATTTCGCATTGGAAAGCTGAACCGATTTTTCAGAAAATCCATTTTTACCTCTTATTTCGATCCAGTTTATTTATATACATCTAAAAATCTGGTGTGTTCCTTGCACATGACTTTCTCTGCACCTCTGCAACAAATTATTGTTGAAAAGCTTATACTTCTATTTACTTCATGGTAATCGAGAAAAAATTAGCAGAAATAATCTTATTACTTGCTTCTTTGTAAGTAGAAGCGAAATAAGGGAGTACCATAGGTTGAACTGATAGTCCAAAGTTGGTTGCTATGTGACTGAAGTTCCTTTGTTTGTATGGACAGGGTTTGACAAATTCCTTTCTGAGAAAAGCATCGTTTTTCACAGCTGTAACCAAAAACAAGAAATATCTCAAAAAATGATCAACTCCGTAAAAAAAAAATGTAACCAACATAAATTGTGTTTTAAGGTGCATTTTTTGTGATGTAAGTTTTTGTTCATCTCTTATAGTTTAGCACTTATGCAAAATTCCGTAAAATTCATCGAGAATAAAGTAGTCTTCAGAGACTATTCCCAGAAAATTCAAGATATGCATTTTATTTGTCGTGTAAAGTGTTTAATATACGATATTTTAATTAAAATCTTGAGGGACTTTTTGTAGAAAATCAAAATTTTCGAAAAAAGTTCCATGTAAAGGGTAGTTGGGGGTGGGGGATTTTTCTCAAAATCTTCGTGTCGCATCCTTGGAAGATACTGAACCCAAATACCAAGTTTGGTATTTTACCGACTTTTCGTTTTTGAGTTATCGTGTTCACAGGCACACGGACACACACACGCACGGATCTTTTTCTGAAAATACTTTTTTTGGATACAGGGGGCCCTAAAACATATATTTCCGATGAAATCTCGGTATCGAATTTTTGGGTGGAGTGTACATAGTACGTATTGAGAAAGTAAAAAAACCTAACGTAACCTAACCTCGACGAAATCTCGAAACCTGTCGTTCACCTGCCACGTAGCCATATTGTCTGCATAACCAATAGAAAGGCTCAGAAAAGAGCGTTAGTCTGAACTAGAATCTGCAATCTGGCTTTAACCAATAACCAAGACCGGCGATTAAACATACGAACGTCAGGTGCGACAAGATTTCAAAGAAATGAACATCAGCTACGATTTGATTTTTACTTTCTCTATACGCATTATGTACATAGTGTATAGAGAAGTTATTGCACTCCACCAAAAAATTCGATACCAAGATTTCACAGGAAATATATGTTTTAGGTTCCCCTGTATCCAAAAAAAAGCATTTTCAGAAAAAGGTCCGTGTGTCTGTGAACACGATAACTCAAACACGAAAAGTCGGTAAAATACCAAACTTGGTATTTTAGTTTAGTATCTTCCAGGGATGCGACACGAAGATTTTCAGAAAAATCCCCCCACCCCAAACTACCCTTTACATGGAACTTTTTTTCGAAAATTTTGATTTTCTAAAAATGGCTCTAACGATTTTGATTTAAATATCGTATATTAAAGATATTTACCTGATAAACAAAATGTATATTTTGAATTTTCTGGGAATAGCCACTGAAGACCACTTTATTCTGGGTCAATTTTACGGAATTTTGAATAACTGCTAAACCGTAAGAGATGGACAAAAACTTACCATACAACAAATGTAGAGCACTTTAAAACATAATATTTATGCTATATACATATTTTTCGTGGAGTTGATTTTTTTTGAGATATTCCTTGTTTTTAGTTTCAGCTATAAAACACATACTTTTCTCATACAGGACTTTGTGAACTCGTGTCCATACAAACAGAGGAACTTCAGTCACATAGCAACCAGCTTTTGACTATCACTTTAACCTATAGTACCCCCTTATTTCGCTTCTACCTACAAAGAAGCAAGAAATAAGACTATTTGTGCTAATTTTTCTCGTTTAGCAGGAAGTAAATAGAAACATAAGCATTTTAACAATAATTTATTGCAGAGATATAGAGAAAGTAATGTGAGTGGAACACATCAGATTTTTTGGCAATATCGCTCCAGTCAGATGACCGCGACTGGTTGAAATTGCCTAATCTCGGCCATTCCATTGGCGTTTTAGGAGTTGAACTGAATAGTCAGTGAAATCTGCATATAGAGCTTTTGGGTGAAATACAACACATAATTCCGCTACTTTTTATTCCCAATATGGTTTGCATGAGTTATTTTTGCTTTTATTTGCATTATTCCTTTACTAATGAAGGATTCTGGACATGAAATTGCTAGTTGAGCAGAAGTAGAAAGCTGGAATGACTCCTGAAGAGCGTAGCATCTTCAACAGTAGTTGCAATAGGCCCAAAGGGATAATGTTACCATGTTTATACAGTAAATCAAGGCATACGATTAATAACGCCACCTTTCGCCCTCAGCACTGAGGAACACGAGATCTGTTGTTTATGACGAAATTACTACCCTGGTTATAGATACACACTGCGACGAAAATGTGCTTTAAATTCTGCCACAGACGTCTAATATCACGGTTCCGGCGATTTTCGAATTCCACACGTGTTTCTGGGCCGCAATAAAATTTTTTCTGTGCTGCGCACGGAAAGAGACAAAGAAATCTGTCGTAAAATAGCTGTACTTCCAGGGGCAATATTGCCCCGCTTCTCGAATCTCACTTTTTCTTTGTTTATCATCGGTTGCCTACCCCAGAAAGCTTCACTGCCATTCATGATGCACCTCTCAGCTTGAACAGACTTTTACTGTTATATTTACTTCTGTAGGTCACATAAGAACCTCACTCCAACATCGCTTAATGATTTTAAGCTTTCTTTCTAAAGGTATATACAGGGTGTTAATGAACTAAACCAAAATAATTTGCGAGATTGTGCACGTGACTGATATAAGTAACTTGAGATCGGCGATGCATGGTCCCCGGATAAACATAACGCAACTGCATAGCGTTAAACGTGTGGTTATCAGGTGCTGATAAGTCAGTGTTAAAGCAAAACAGGTTGAAAAAATCTGATGTGTACCATTCACATGACTTTCTCCATATCCCTGCAACAAATAATTCTTAAAAAGCTTATAATTCTATTTACTTTATGCTAATCAGATAAAAAAATTAGTACAAAAAGTCTTATTTCTCGCATCCTTGTAAGTAGAAGCGAAATAAGGGACAACCGTAGTTTAGTGATAGTCAAAAGCTGGTTGCTATGTCAATGAAGTTCCTTTGTCCATATGGATAGGAGTTGACAAGTTCCTGTATGAGAAAAGTATACGTTTTTCATAGCAGAAACCAAAAATAAGGAATGTCACAAAAACAACGAACTCCACGAAAAAAATGTATATAACGTAAATTGTGTGTTTTAATGTGATCTACATTTTTTGTGTAGTAAGTTTTTGTCCATCTGTTACGGCTTAGCAGTTATTCAAAATTTAGTAAAATTCATCCAGAATAAACTACTCTTCAGAGGCTATTCCCAGAAAATTCAAGATATACATTTTATTTGTCAGGTAAATATGTTTAATATACGAAATTTTAATCAAAATCGTTAGAGTTATTTTTGAGAAAATCAAAATTTTCGAAAAAAGTTCCATGTAAAGGGTAGTTGGGGGTGGGGGATTTTTCTCAAAATCTTCGTGTCGTATCCCTGGAAGATACTAAACTTAAATACTAAGTTTGGTATTTTACCGACTTTTCGTTTTTGAGTTGTGTTCACAGACACACGGACACATACACACGGACCTTTTTGTGAAAATGCTTTTTTTTTTTGGATGTTAGGGACCCTAAAACATATATTTCCGGTGAAATCTCGGTATCGAATTTTGTGGTGGAGTGCAATACTTTCTCTATACACTATGTACATATTGCGTATGGAGAAAGTAAAAATGGCTTAGAATGTCTTTAAAACTGCTGCCCGAGTATAGAAATATCGATTTTCAGCTGCTCATTACTAGCGTTCTCAACATTTAATGTCGCAAAAATGTGTAAAATCTCGAACTAATCACTGGACAGTGCGACACTGAGCATTCTTTAACAACGTTGTTGAGCTAACCTACTCTGGAGGCGTTTTTAATGCGTAACGCGGGAAGCTGCTATTCCAAATGTCATGAGTTTAATTTCTGTCATAGAGTAAATGCTTTTATTATTTTTTTTTTTCATTCCAGACGAAGTAAAATGTAAATGTCGTGTTATTTATGGACGCTCTTTAACTACTGTGGTTCTCAGCGTCCGATTCTAAATTGGACGTGAAAGACCGCTTAATTTTGCTCAGAGGCCTCTCAATCAAGTTTGAGGTTCTTTTACGTGCCGTAAATCTACGACACGGGACCCACAGCTTTACTTCCCTTCCGAAGGAAGCCATGCTAAGGATTTTTACACCCGTAGAAATCCATCGTCCTCCGCCGGGTTATTCCAGACGAAGTGCCGCGATACGTGAACGAGACCCGAACACGGAAACTATTTTCACTTGAAAGCCAGTATCATAACTACTACGCTAGATAGGTACGCTGTAATACGTTCCTTCGTTTTTCGTTTAATGCTCTCGAAAATTTTATATTTTAGCCAGTGGAGTACTGACACTTCAGAAACTTATAGCCGTTACTTCATTTCAATAAACAGGCCATAAGTCTCCTATCTCAAATTATTTATTTAAGTAATCTACATATTTCCTGAAAATATTTCGGTGTAGTTCATCAACATCCTGTATATAATATAGGTGTTAATGAACTACACCGAAATAACTTGCGAGATTGTGCACGTGACTGATATAAGTAATTTGAGATCAGCGATGCATGGTCCCCGGATAAACATAATTCAACTACATAGCGTTAAACGTGTGGGTATCAGGTGCTGATAAGTCGGTGTTAAAGCAAAGCAGATTGAAAAAATGGCTTAGAATGTCTTTAAAACTGCTGCCCGAGTATAGAAATATCGATTTCTAGCAGCTCGTTACTAGCGTTCTCAAGATTTAATGTCGCAAATATCTGTAAAATCTCGAACTAACAGTGCGACACTGAGCATTCATTAACTACGTTCTTGAGTTATGTGGCTTAATGCGTAACGCGGAAAGTTGCTCTCCCAAAGGTCATGAGTTCGATTCCTGTCATACAATAAATGCTTTTTATTATTATTTTTTTCATTCCAGACGAAGTGTTATGATACGTGGCGTGCTGGCACTTCAGAAACAAATTCGTTACTTCGAAATGTCAATAAACAAGTCATAGGTCTCCTAACTTAAATTACTTATTTAAGTAATCTAAATATTTTGTGAAAATATTTCGGTATACTTCATTAACATCATGTATGTGCTCCATGCATATCACTTTCTCTATATCTCTGTAAAAATGTTCTTAATAAGTTGATTCATGTATCTAGTCCATGCAAATCGAGATAAAACTAGCAGAAACGGTCTTATTACTTAGTTCCTTATTAAGTAGAAGGGAAATAAGGTAATACACTTGATTAATCCGACTATCAAATGTTTTAAAATGTGGTTGTTATGGAATTGAAATCCGTTTCTTTGCGTGGCCAAGAGCTGACAAGTTCCTTTATTTTAAAACTGAAACCGATAACAAGGAATATCTCGAAAACAGTCAACTACACCAAAAAAATGCATATGATATAAATGGTGTGTTTTAAGGAGATATACATCTTTTGTATGGTAAGTTTTTATCTTTCTCTCACGGTTTACCAGTTAAGCGAAATTAAAAAAAAAAAAAAAAAACACCCAGAATACAGGTCTTCAAAAGATATTCCCAGTAAATTGAAGACATACATTTTATTTGGCAGTAAATATCTTAAATATAAGAAATTTTAATCAAAATCGTTACAGCCAGTTTTGAGAAAATCAACATTTTCGAATTTTTTTTCATGTAAAGGGGAGTTTGGGGTGCGGGTATTTTCTAGAAAATCATCGTGTCGCAATCTTAGAAGATATCAAACTTAAATATCAAGTTTGGTTTTTAACGGCATTTTCGTTTATAAAGCTCCTTTAACATCTAAGGTCATATCGGAGTCCTTAGCAATAACTTGTCTGCAGGTTCTTTATGCTGGATTTAAATCATTTTATTTTCCTCAACCCCACACACACACACACACACACACACACACACACACACCACATCACTCTCATATATATACTTCCAGACTCTGCGAGGAATAGGGAATAATTCTAGTTAAAGAAAAATTCTCCGCCCCAGCTAGGTGCAACAGTATGTTAGTACGACGCATATATTAGTTTAATCATTAGTTTGTAATATTTAACAAAAGAAATATATGCTCAGTAGAACGCAGTACCGTGGAAGGTAGAAAATCCCTTTTGTATTCGTCAAGGCTACGGGCTTTGTTGAAAATAACACACATTTTAATGCATTAGGGACATAAGTAACAAACCTTAAGAGGAAGTTAGGTACTCTCCCTTTGAAACTGGAAAAAGGGAATGTTGCATTGTAGAACAAGGCCACGTGGGTGTAAAAGAAAAATCCCCGATAGTCACGTGATAATGCCACTTTACGCGCCCTTTTTCAGTCAATCAAAAAGGAGGGCAAAACTCGGACCTTTTTGTATATAAGTGACGTGCGGACAAGAAATCAGGTTCAAAAGGTTCACAAGAGAATCACAGGTTCTTAAGGTAATACACATCATGTAGGAAATCGCGCGCCGTATATTGCAGAATATAAGTGTTTTATAAATTAATCTGACGGACAATCATCATCGTGAATGTTAAAAGGACCGAGAAACTCCAGACTACATTGATTAATGCAAAGTTATAACAACTCCGTAAAAGTGGAAGTAGCACGTAAGGTAAACGGCTTCTTCAAGTTCGCGATCGGTTATGTCGGGAGTCGCTCGCAGGGTTAGTGCCTCAAATGAATAATAATTCACCAATAAAGGAAGCATACAGTGAATTAAGTGAACTTTCTCTGTTTTTTGAGTCTAACAGCAGTGTTACATACCCTTGTCATTCTTTCCCCTCTGAGTAAGAGACAACTCATGGTTACTAGAACAAGCCTAGCCGGTGCAACCAAGGGAATATGTAAGGTATGTAGAGAAATTCACTAGCATTAACTCCAGGTAGACTCACCTGACAGAGTCATACTGACACCGCAATAATGCCACGACATATTGGCACCCGAACGTTGACGTTACTAAAACAAACTACGACATAGGCATCGAACCTGGGACCTCCGGATGAGAAGTTAGCTTTTTTTTGTAGTGTTTAACGCCCGCTTTAACTATTTATGGCACCGCAGGCGGTGACATTGATGATACATGAATGATGATGGAGCACCGGTGGAATGAGAAGCGGGGGAAACCGGAGTACTCGGAGAAAACCCGCCCCAGCGACGCTTTGTCCACCACAAATCTCACATGCGGTCACTTTGGATCGAACCCAGGCTGTCTAGGTGAGAGTCGAGTCGTCTAACCACTCGGCAACGGCGCGGTCAGAAGTCAGCTCGCTGACCACTCGACCACGGAGGCAGTCAACATGTTTTTGTTGGGACATATAAAAGTAATACGACAGAAATGCGATGTGGGTGATATCTCTGTGCTACATCAGCACAAAGCAACCCGCCTCATGTAATTTAGCTATGATGGACGCCGAAGTTCATTAATGCTGCGGATTCTAAAATCAGGTGCTCTGGGATCTGGGTTGACAACAGGCAACACGCCCACTCGCAGCACATGGCCTGTATGTAGATTAGTTCCTCTGTGTGTGCGCGCGCCTTTCACTTGCGTGTCACTAATAAACCCCCCCCCCACCACTACTTTGTGCTATTTCATTTCACCCAGTGCACTCTGCGCGTGTGAATGTTAATGTTCGCCATGCTTATGGATGGTAATTTTTAGCATTTTGATTTGTACAATTAACACGTTGTAGCGTGCAAAATTTGCAATTTTGATAACCAGATAATCCTTCCACACAGCGTTAACCAAAACTAAAATGACATTTATAAACAATTAACAGCCAAATAAAAAGTGTAACGTCTTCCATTCACAGATTTTTTTTTTTTACATCTAATTGTTAAAAAGTTTATTCTATCTACTTCATGATAATCGAGATAAACATTAACAGAAACTTCCTTATTACTTGGTACCTTGTAAGTAGAAGGGAAAACTCTAATGTGTTCCATTCACATGATGTCCTCTAGCCGATCGGTAAACAAACGTTTTATTCAAAACAATCTACATCATGCTAATCAAGGTCAACATAAGCAGATTTACTCCTATGACTAGTTTCCTTATAAGTAGAAGGGCAAGGAGAAAATGCACAGGATAAAGCAATAGTTTCGCCCTTTAAAGCCGGTCGCTATGTGAAACAATTGAAATGTGATGTAAAAAATAAAATGTAGGGATAGAATTTAGATATTACTGAATTGTAGGGCCGAATTCAAACCATGTACTGATTGAAGTGAAATAAATACATATCCAGCCATCCATCCATCTGTCAGTCTGTCTATCTCCATCTCTCTATCTCTATAAACATTTACAAATACACAAAAAGACATGCCCAAAGTGGGACTCGAAACCACGATCCCCAGCGCCACGAAGCACCAAAGCTAGGCATGAATTCAATGACAGCTGTTCATAGCTCACTTGATGCTGCTGGGATATAAACCTGGTACCAGCGGCACCACGCCGAGTAATTTAAAGTGCTGCGTGTTTTCAACTGCCTATAGGAAGTACTTAGCTTTAAGAACGCGAACCCCTGTACTTCATGGTACAGTTCTAGCGGTGATAGGATAATCACAAGAACACTTAAATGGTGGAGTGCCTGCTTCAAGCACCCCGCACTCACGTGCAAGTGCCCCCCGGAGCCGTTTTGGGAGTGGCGGCATTATAAGAACACACACCGGGGTTTGAACGCTGCTCTTGATGTTCAGTTCTTGAACCATCCCCAGCTGAATGTCAGGAAGGGTAGAAGGTGTTTGCTGTGAGATGCGTAGAAAATGAACAGTACACGCAAAATCTCATGTACAACTTCAACACTATGGAATCTTCTAAAAAACGATACCTTAAAAAGTTCATTGTTCTATTTGCTTCTTAAGATAAACTTTTATTACACATTTCGTTGTAAATATAAGAAGAATACTTTAGGCTAAGCGATAGTCAATTTTAATGTTTAGTTTTCAACTAATCAGACTGAAATTTTGATCATGCATTTATGTTGTATACTAGTTATATGCTTTAAAATGTCCTTTATGTATCATAAGTAGTTTTTGAGTTATTAACTTTTAAACAAAAAAGATGACGCCAAATTTAAATCACTCCACATGATGAAAATGATGAACAATTTTATTTGTTTGTTACGTTCTCTAGCCCCGTATGTACAATGTATATAGGGATAGAGAAGTATTGTATTCCACCCAAAAATTTGATACCGAGATTTTACCGGAAATACATGTTTTAGGACCCCCTGTATCCATAAAAAGCATTTTTAGAAAAAGGTCCGTGTGTGTGTCCGAGTGTCTGTGAACACGATAACTCAAAAACGAATAGTAGTTAAAATACCAAACTTGGTATTTAAGTTTAGTATCTTCCAGGGATGCGACACGAAGATTTTGAGAAAAATCCCCCCACCCCAAACTACCATATACATGGAACTTTTTTCGAAAATTTTTATTTTTTCAAAAATGGCTCCAACGATTTTGATTAAAATAATGTATATTAAAGATATTTACCTGAAAAATAAAATGTATATTTTGAATTTTCTGGGAATAGCCTCTGAGGACTACTTTATTCTGAGTGAATTTTACGGAATTTTGATAGCTGCTAAATGGTAAGAAATGGATAAAAACGTACAATACAAAAAATGTAGAGCACATTAAAAGACACAATTTATGCTGCGTACATTTTTTGAGGAGTTGATCGTTTTTGAGATATTCCTTGTTTTTGATTTCAACTTCGTAAATGTTAACTTTTCTCGTACAGGAATTTGTTAACACCTGTCCATACAAATAAAGGAACTTCAGTTACATAACAACCAGCTTTCCACTATCGCTTTAACCTATAGTACTCCCTTATTTCGCTTCTACTTATAAGGAAGCAAGTAATAAGACTATTTCTGCTAATTTTTAACAATAAGTTATTATAGCGATGTAGAGAAAGTCATGTGAATGGAACACGTCAGAATTTTTCCTGTAGCGTCCCTGATAGTTTCGTATCTGTAACATAAATATTTGAAAAGAGCAGGTTTTTATATATAATGTCGGTAGGCGGCAGCACTCTCGTACCGGTAGGTTGGTAGTAATGCTCTATTTTGTAGACCCTACGTGCATTTGGCATACCAGACAGTGGAGGTGATGCGAGAGGAGCAGTACAGCGCAATCAAATTCTGTTTTCGTTTAAACCATACAGCCACCAAAACTCATGAAAAGCTGAAGCAAGCGTACAGTGAATATGCATTACCTCGTGCAACAGTGTTTAGGTGATTCAAGGACTTCAAAGAAGGCCGACTTGTCAGTGTTTCGGCTTCTGCTGTGACTGAAGTCAACAGCAACACAGCTGCTGTGATTGTCCGATGGGATCGACGTATAACATTACGTAACCTCAGTGAAGTGTTGAGCATTTCACATGACAGTGTGTTTACAATTATGCATGACCATCTCCATATGATCCGAGTTTGTGCTCGTTGGGTGCCACGTCTGTTGACTCCCGAACAAAAGGCTGTGTGAATGGAGACAAGCCGTGAGCTGCTGCGTCTCTTTGCTGATGGAGGAGATGCATTTTTTAAATCGATTATCACTGGTGATGGATCATGGCTTCATCATTATAATCCTGAAGGAAAAAAAGCCAGCACAGTGGAAATCGCCAGGTTCCCCAACACCAAAAAAAGGCAAAAGTTGTTCCATCTGCATGGAAAGTGATGGTGATTACATTTTTTGACTGTAATGGAATGGTTTACCAGCATGCAGTTCCCCCGCACACTACCGTTACAGCAGCATACTGCACGTCAGTATTGGGTATACCGAGGAAGCACATTGCAAAGAAACGACCAGAGCTTTCTCAGACTGGGTGGCAATGCACGGCCCCAAGTCGCAAATCAAGTCATGCAGTTTCTGGCTCGATTCAACATTACCACAACGACCTTATAGCCCCGATCTTGCACCATGTGACTTTTTTTTTATTCCGATCACTAAAGGCAAAGCTTAGAGGTATTCGATTTGAGAACTCTGAAGCAGTGCTCAAGAAAAGTGAGGCGATTTTCAAGGACCTGACAAAGAATGGTCTGCAGCACGTGTTCAAGGACTGGCAGAGACGCTATAAAAAGTGCATTGAAGTAGGAGGGGACTACTTTGAAAAAGATCATGTAAACATTGAGTTGGAGTAATAAACATCTGTAAAAAAAATCAGTCTCAGTCTTTGTTGATCAGCCCTCGTAAGTAGAAGGGAAATAAGAGAATACGATAGTCAAATCTTTTAAAATCTGATCGCTTTCTGATTGAAATTTGTTCGCTTTGCATGCCCAGATGTAAAACAAAAGAAGCAAGAATGACAAATTTTCGTTTGAAAAATGTTTAAATGTTTATCGATTAACAGAGCGTATGCCTCAATTGTGTATTTCAACGAGACCTGCATTATTTGTGTAGTAAGTGTTAGTCTAACTTTTATGGTTTACCAGTTTTCCAAATTACATCCAGAATAATGAGGTATAAAATATGAAAAGTAACAGATAAAATACCATAGAGTAGTATTAGACAAGAAGTAAATAAATCCAGTGCTCTTTGATCTATTTATTAATGAATTTCAAAAGAAATAAGAATAATACAGATTCCCAAAAAGAAATAGCACATATACCAGGTAAGCTTTCTACTGATGATTTAACAAGTAGTCTCTTAAGAAGTGTATTAAAACAATCACTAACGTGCATTTGCTTTCAGGCACAACTTACTTGGCCAGGAGGTTTGAGTGTTTGGACAAGGGCCTGTAAGATAAGCATCCGTGGTGTGAAATGCTCTACTCCTACAATCATGGATGACTGGATGATTCGTCTTTTGAACTCAAGAGCTGTTTAGGAAAGCACAAAGATAGGTAATGGCAACAATAGAACATGAATGAAAGATCATCTTGAAGAACAAAAATATACTTGTTCTCCCAGTTGTTATTAAACATCCGCCGTTCACTCATATTGCACATATAAGCCACCACTTCACTGACAAGGCTGCCACGGGGCTAACACCGGAATGAACCGGTTTCTTTGGCTCTACGTGACTGTTAATGGAGACGAGTGGGAGGGTAAGTTTACACCTCTTGCACTTAACCTACACAAACACATAACACTAAACATCCATACACAAAAATAAAATAAAAATCTCTCTAAAATCCCTGGTACCTAATCTCTAAACCCAAGGCTAATATGCCAGGTTTTTAATATTTATTTACAGTCATACAGCATGCATTTATTGTTTACAGATTATTTATAAATTAATAAATAAAATATATAGTATAAAAGTAATAATAATATAGTTATTATTATTTTTATCTTATGCAGGCGCATCGACATCATTGCTTATAAGATATCTGATGGTAGCGGAGTGATCCTTGATCCTACTGTTCGCTTTGAGTCCCACTGTGAACAGCCTGAAGAAGTGGGCACAGAAAAAAAGGCAATTTATGAATCTACCATTCCCTTTTACAAGGACAAATATAATCTTAAAAATATATCAGTCACCGGATTAATGATAGGAGCCAGAGGGACAATCCCCAAAAAATTACACCAATTTTGGATAGGTTATGGCCATTTGTATTCGTTTTAATGCTGGTGCTATAACGATTCATTAAGTTTTGTTCTGTAATTTTGAACTTACTATATTGATTTTTGAGAACATTGTATGCGCTATTTGTATTAGATTTGAAGTCTATCATTTCTAATTTTATATGTTACTTGTGCTTAGTTATACCATTTATTTTTAGCATTGTAAATTATTTTTAAAAATGTTAATTGTGTAGTTATACATGGCAGCCCTCAATTGAGGAAAAGAATAAAATAACATAAAAACAAACAAAATAAAATAATAAAATATTCTAACAGTTATTATACTTTCATAATCTAATTTAATAAAAATCACCAATAAAATATAAATTAAAATTATAAACAAATATGACAAAATACACTACACATCCATACTCAAAGCGGGATTAGATTTCACCATCTATTCGCGGCAGAACGTCAACACCAAACGCGCCAACGACCAGGGCAAACATTGCAGTGAAATAGCACTTTGTTGTTAGATTGAGCAAGACAACCTACTCCATTGTCACCTTTAAAGGGAAAGTTCTTTTCCTTACAGGAAGAGCGAGATATTGTAGTGGCCGATCTACTTCATGCCGCAGAATATTAAGGAAGTAATTTGAAAGGTTGTAGCACAGGAGAGATGTGACACAGAGAGCCGCTGCTACGAATCGATTGAGGAAGGAAGGGGGGGGGTTCTTATTGAACAGGCTTTGTGGTTGTAAGACACATTCACAGTTTCCCCCCAAAAGCGGTTTGCACAGGTGTTTGTGTTTTGTTGACACTATGCCGAGCGTAAAATGGCACATGTACCGTTTTTAAAGAGCTCTTAGAATACAGCGGGGAGCTATTATATACCAGATTTGTTCAGCTCCTTTATTCACGATGTGTACACTTCCTTCCCTCCTTTGCTTTTTCATTCTTCGTGTTTCAACTTATTTGTTTGTCTCTTTTATCTATCAGCAGCAATGCAAAAAATCTGACGTGTTCCATTCACATGACTTTCTCTATATCTCTGTAAATTATTATTGTTAATAAGCTTATCTTTTATTTATTTCACGCTAATCGAGAAAAATTAACAGAAATAGTCTTATTTCTTGCTTTATTGTAAGTAGAAGCGAAATAAGGGAGTACCATAGGTTAAAATGAAAGCCAAAAGCTGGTAGCTATGTGACTGATGTTCCTTTATTTGTATGGACAGGAGTTGACAAATTCCTGTATGAGAAAAGAATAAGTTTTTCAAAGCTGAAACCAAGAAAAAGGAATATCTCAAAAACGATCAACTCCACGAAAAAAATGTATACAACATAAATTGTGTGTTTTAACGTGCTCTACATTTTTGTGGGTTAAGTTTTTGTCCATCTCTTACGGTTTAGTAATTAAGAAAAATTCACCTTCAGAGGCTGTTCGCAGAAAATTCAAAATATACGTTTTATTTGTCAGGTAAATAACTTTAATATACGATATTTTAATCAAAATCGTTAGAGCCATTTTTTAGAAATTCAAAATTTTTAAAAAAATTCCATGTAAAGGGTAGTTTGGGGTGGGGGGATTTTTCTCAAAATCTTCGTGTTGCATTCCTGGAAGATACTAAACTTAAATACTAAGTTTGGTATTTTACCGACTTTTCGTTTTTGAGTTATCGTGTTCACAGACACACGGGGACACACACGCGGACCATTTTCTGAAAATACTTTTTTTGGATACAGGGGACCCTAAAACATATATTTCCGGTGAAATCTCGGTATCGAATTTTTTGGTTGTGTGCAATACCTTCTCTATACACTATGTACATAGCACGTATAGAGAAAGTAAAAGTTACGAAAATCCCATTTAGACTCCCCTTAAGAGTCTTCAAAATATATATTTCAGGTGAAATTTCGGTATCGAATATTTGGGTGGAATATAATACCTTTTGTATCTACTATGTACACTGTACATACGTGTTGGAGGAAGTAAAAAGCAGCTGTGAAGTAGGAAAAGCAGTGTTTATGGTCTCTGTGAATATGCTGTGCAGTAAATAACGTCCGGGGTGGTACCAAAGGAATGGCTCTAGCGCATTAAATAAACTGTCTGATAAAGTGCACCTTCTCTCTTCAGTTAATAAATTGTCCTGTACGATGAACACATCGACCCAAAACTACACGAATGAGCATTTGCTTGCTTATTTCGAATTTTCAGTGCTCCGGAGAATTTCCTCTCGCTGTAAATCACGGAGTTCTATTCCCATAACCTTTATTGGAGCTATTTTCTGGTACAAAGGGAAAGGATCGCCCACCCGCAACCCAATCGTCCTCAAAGGAAACCCTAGCCGACCAGCATCATTCATTAGAGGCCTAGTTCGTGAAAACCGCCGACCAGCAGAACTCGAGGGACTTGACTTCCAGAGCAAAGGAACCTCCGTGAATGGCTTATATTGAAAAACCGTTCGTTGTCTTCTATGCAACAATACTTTCCTCTTTGACATCACAGACATTAAATCTTCCGCTGCTCACGACAAAATATCAAAGGCGGATCTCACTAAAAGGCACAATTTAATTGCACGCACTCTCATTTCAATTTTGAACCATAAATGCCTTTAAAGTATCTCTGCGATTAATACATCTATGAAATTTGACTAAAAACAGTGAAAAAAAATCTGATGTGTTCCATTCACATGACTTTTTCTATATCTCTGTAAATTATTATTGTTAATAAGCTTATATTTTATTTATTTCATGCTAATCGAGAAAAATTAACAGATATAGTCTTATTTCTTGCTTTATTGTAAGTAGAAGCGAAATAAGGGAGTACCATAGGTTAAAGTGAAAGCCAAAAGCTGGTTGCTATGTGACTGATGTTCCTTTGTTTGTATGGACAGGAGTTGACAAATTCCTGAATGAGAAAAGTATGTTTTTCAAAGCTGAAACCAAGAAAAAGGAATATCTCAATAACGATCAACTCCACGAAAAAAAATGTATATAACATAAATTGTGTGTTTTAACGTGCTCTACATTTTTGTGTGTTAAGTTTTTGTAGTCTTCAGAGGCTATTCACAGAAAATTCAAAATATACATTTTATTTGTCAGGTAAATATCTTTAATATACGGTATTTTAATCAAATCTTTAGAGCTGTTTATTAGAAAATCAAAATTTTCAAAAAAATATTCATGTAAAGGGTAGTTTTTGGGTGGGGGATTTATCTCAAAATCTTCGTGTTGCATCCCTGGAAGATACTAAACTTAAATACCAAGTTTGGTATTTTACCGAGTTTTCGTTTTGAGTTATCGTGTTCACAGACACACGGACACACTGACACAGGGACACACGGACCTTTTTCTGAAAATTATGTGTTATACATTTGGTTTGCAGAGTTAATGGTTTTCAAGATATTCCCAGTTATTGTATCAGATTTAAGATCTTTAAACTTTTCTCAAATGCGAAATACTTTTCTTTTCCTCTGTTTCTTATTGACTCTTAGCAAGCTAAAAGAGAACTGAATTTCAATTGTTTCACATAGCGACCGGCTTTTAAAATATTTCACTAGTGCTTTAGCCTATGCATTCCTGCATTCCCTTTTACTTACAAAGAAGCAAATAATAAGATAATTCTGCTAATGTTCATCATGATGTAGATAAAAGAATAACCTTTTGTAAGAAAAGTTTGTTTGCGGAACAGCTAGAGAAAGTCATATGAATGGAACACGTCTGATTTGTCACTTCTTTGTTTAGCCAATTTTAATCTGCCTCTCAAGGTACATTAGAGAAAATGACATTATTTTCGAAATTATGCACAAAATTTTGGGGTATGAACAAAACAAAAGTTTTTTTTTTTTTTTTTGCAATATAAAAAAAGTATGGCGTGTTTCATTCACATGACTTTTCCCACCATTTCTCCAAACAGACTATTCTTACAAAAGATTATGCTTCTATTTCATGATAATCCAGATAAACATCAGCATAAATGGTTTTATTACCTGCTTCCTTCAGTGGAAGAGAAATAAGGGAATATAATAAGCTAAAGCGATAGTAACATTTTTAAAAAATGTCCCTATATGATAGACTTTGAAATTCTGTTCTCTTTGCATGGTCAGGAGTAAACCTCCTCCTCTAAAAGACGTGAATAATAAATACCTTCATAAAAATTTGGCTGTGTTTTAACGAGATCTATATTTCTTGTTATAAGTTTTGTTTATTTCTTACGGTTTTGTAGTGTTTCAAAAGGTATCCAGAATAAAGATGCTTCAGAACCTATTTTCAGAAAATTCAACAAATTTTATTGTTCATTAAAATATCTCTAACATTTGGTATTTTATTCAAAATCGTCAGGGCCATTTTTGAGAATTTCATTTTCGAAAAATATTCCATGTAAATGGTAGCTTCGGATGAGTATTTTCCTGAAAATATTTTTGTATGCAAATTACGAAGATATTGAATTAGAACACCAACTTTGATATTTAATGGACTTGTTTTTGATATATACTGTACATAGGCACATACATACACACAGATCCTTTTATAATAATGTTGCTTTAGTGTCCAGAGATCCCCAAAACATGTTCCGGACGAGACTGAACTGAATTTTTGGGTGAAATACAATATTTTCACTCGCAGTAGAGGAAATAAAAATGTTTTTAAAATGGGAAGCTTAAAATGTGGTTTTAGGATACCTGCAATACTTTCTTATGGTAAATAATATTGTAAGTAGTATAGAAATTAATGTAAAAATCCAACGCGTTCCATTCACACGACTTTCTCTACATCTCTGCAACAAACTATTGTTAGAAAGCTTATGCTTTTATTTACTGCATGTTAATCGAGAAAAAAATAGCAGACATAGTCTTATTACTTGCTTCCTTGTAAGTAGAAGCGAAGTAAGCGGGTACCATAGGTTAAAGTGAAAGTCAAAAGCTGGTCGCTATGTGACTGAAGCTCCTTCAGTCGAGTTGACAAATTCCTGTATGAGAAAAGTATGTTTTTCAAAGCTGAAACCAAAAACAAGGAATATCTAAAAAAACGATCAATTCCATGAAAAAAATGCATATAACTTGAATTGTGAGTTTTAACGTGCTGTACAATTTTTTGTGTCGTAAGTTTTTGTCTATCTCATACGGTTTAGCAGTTGTGCAAAATTCCGTAAAATGATTCCAGAATAAAGTAGTTTTAGTCTTCAGACGCTATTCCCAGAAATCTCAAGATATGCATTTTATTTGTCAGGTAAATATCTTTAATATACGACATTTAATCAAAATCGTTAGAGCAATTTTTAAGAAAATCAAAATTTTCGAGAAAAAAAATTGCATTTAAAGGGAAGTTTGGGGTGGGGGAATTTTCTCAAAATCTTCATGTCGCATCTCTGGAAGATAGTGAACTTAAAATACACACGGACACACAGCGGACCTTTTTCTGAAAATGCTTTTTTTTTTTGGATACAGGGGACCCTAAAACATACATTTCCGGTGAAATCTCGGTATCGAATTATTCTCTATACATTATGCACATAGTGGGTTTAGAGAAAGTAAAAATATGAATGATACATAGGTATCTTGTTAGCGAAGAAGTCCGTTTCTTTAACTTAAATGTAATTAAGTTAGGTCTAATGGTAGAACAAGCGATGCTGTAATATTATTATGAACTTCTCGTTTGCAATCGGAATCATTTGAGGGAACTTAAAAACTGAGCATCCCTTGTGGGGATCGAACCCACGACCTTTGGATTAGAAGTCCAACGCGCTATCCTCTGCGCCAAAGGGACCGACGGCTCTGATCGCTCTCTGTTTAGCAGGAATACCTTTGATTAGCTTAAACAGAATTACAATAGGCATATCAGGGAGTTAAATAAACTGCTATTGGATCCAAAATCTCTGGCAGAGGATAAGGACGGAATGGTAAGTCAATTCCCCCAATGAAGATGGAATTCCTGAGAAACGTGGCGGAACTAACGCGTGGAGATGAAATAAGAAATGAGAACATAAAGCAAGATGGGGGACAAGATGAGCTTCCGGAAAAAACATCACGTGCGAATGGAAAAGGGAAACGCAATTCCGCCAACTCGTCATACACCGATAACCTCAGACCCGAACAACTGCTTGTTTTCTTCTTATTTTATACCGACAGATAGCCTTTCAGTTCTGTAGCGATCATGTGAAGCACCTCAAGCAATGTGTGCATTTTCTGCAGCAAACAAAAGAGCAATACTGGTTTTTCAAATTACAGTTTTCACTTTTTCTCTTTTAACCTACTCTAGGGAGGGAAAATATTGCTTTACATCTCACAAAAAATGCATTTTAGCAATTACCGAAAATACATGTTTTGAGATCCTGAATTAAACATTATGGAGTACCCGTTTTGTTGCTTTTTACTTTCTCTACTCACTATGTGCATAGTGTGTAGAGAATGTATTGCACTCCACCAAAAAATTCGATACCGAGATTTCACCGGAAATATATGTTTTAGGGTCCCCTGTAACCAAAAAAAGCATTTTCACAAAAAGGTCCGTGTGTGTCTGTGAACACGATAACTCAAAAACGAAAAGTCGGTAAAATACCAAACTTGGTATTTAAGTTTAGTATCTTCCAGGGATGCGACACGAAGATTTTGAGAAAAATCCCCCCACCCCCAACTACCCTTTACATGGAACTTTTTTCGAAAATTTTGATTTTCTCAAAAATGGCTCTAACGATTTTGATTAAAATTTCGTATATTAAAGATATTTACCTGACAAATAAAATGCATATCTTGAGATTTCTGGGAATAGCGTCTGAAGACTAAAACTACTTTATTCTGGAAGCATTTTACGGAATTTAGCATAATTGCTAAACCGTATGAGATAGACAAAAACTTACGACACAAAAAATTGTACAGCACGTTAAAACTCACAATTTATGTTATATACATTTTTTTCGTGGAGTTGATCGTTTTGGAGATATTCCTTTTTCTTGGTTTCAGCTTTGAAAAACATACTTTTCTCATACAGGAATTTGTCAACTCCTGTTCATAAATTTAAGCTTTTTAAGAATAATTTGTTGCAGGGATATAGAGAAAGTCATGTGAATGGTACACATCAGATCTTTTACTTCCTCTACACGTACTATATACGTAGTGTATAGAGGAGGTATTGCATTCTACCAAAAAATTCGATACCGAGATTTCACCAGAAATAGACGTTTTAGGGTACCTTGTATCCAATAAAAGTATTTTCAGAAGAAGGTCCGTGTGTGTATGTGTGTCAGTGTGTATATGTGTGTCTGTGAACACGATAACTCAAAAACGAAAAGTTGGTCAAATATCAAACTTGGAATTTAAGTTTGGTATATTCCAGGGATGCGACAAGAAGATTGTGAGAAAAATCCCCTACCCCAAACTATCCTTTACATGAAAAATTCTGAAAATACAATGTATATATTGAATTTTCTGGGAATCGCCTCTAAACACATCTTTATTCTGGATGAATTTTGCTGAATTTTGCGTAACTAGTTAACCGTATGAGATGTATAAAAACTTACTACACATAAAATGTAGATCACGTTAAAACACACAATTTAATCATATAGGTTTTCTTTTTTATTTATTTATTTTTTTTTAATTGACCATTTCTGAGAATTTTCTTGTTGTTTCAGATGTAAAATACTTAAACTTTTTTCACACGAAAAGTTGTAAACTCCTGGCGCTGCATAGAAACGGATTTCAACCTCATGGCAACCAGCTTTTAAAAGATTTGACTATCGTTTTAGTCTAGTGCTTTCCCTTATTTTGCTTCTACTTACAAGGAAACAGTTCTGCTAATATTATTTCGATTATCATAAAGTAGAGAGAAGAATATACTTTTTAACAATAGTTTGTTACAGCGATGTAGAGAAAGTCATGTGAATGGAAAACATCAGACTTTCTTTGTATTGCTTTTGTTTTTAGTTTCAATTGTATGGGCCCCTTTAACTGCTATTGTCATATAACTGCTTGTGAAGCTCTATATTAACTACAGCTGATGCACGTTAGGTTAATCATTTTATATCATTATACGCACGCACATTCACTCTCACATTCATACTTTCAGACTCTGTGGGGGATAGGGAGTAATTCCTGTTAAAGAACAATTCCCCGACCCAGCCAGGAATCGAACCTGGGTCCTCCGGGTGAGATATCAGCTCACTGACCAGGTGTATCCGTGCGTAACATATATGGACACTGGAATAATTGTTTTTTCACATAAGCCGTGTGTAGGACAGGAGTTGGATAGGTAGAGTCAGACTGAAAAAGTATTTACAACATTGTAAGTCGCTATTGGGGTTGTCATCTCAAAATAATTTGAGATCACCCGGTGGTTTACCGAGTAACATACGAGTCAGTTGAGAAATTCAATGCTATGTTGCCATGGTAGCTCAGTGGCAAAGCAACCGGCTAGAGATCGGGAGATCCGTGGTTCAAATCCCGGCTACGGCGTTGAATTTTTCAATCTGACTCTACCTATCCATAAATGGATATATTTTACTTTATCTAGCACATATGTACAAAGTATATGCTAAGCAGAGGAGGTAATATATTGCACCAAAAAATTACATAAAAGGTTTTATTTGAAATTCATTTCTAGAAGAGGTCATGTGTATGTCTGTGGACAGCATTACCCAAAAACGATAAATCGGTTAAATACGAAACTTTGTATTTAAGTTCAGTTTTCCAAGGATCCGACACATCCCCCCCTCCCCACACAAAACTCACCTTTACATGGAACTTTTTCCAACTTTCAATTTTTTCAAAATTTATTTTTTAAATACCATTTTAAATTAAAATGAAATTAAAGATATTTTCCTGAAAAATGAAATGCATATCTTGAATTTCTATTAAATAACCTCTGAAGTCCACTTAATTCTGAATGACTTTTATTTAACTGGTAAACAGCACGAGTTAATCAAAAATTTACTATAAAATGTACAAATGTAGATCTCGTTAAAACGCATAGTTTATGTCATATATAGATGTTAGTAGAGCTAAACATTTACGAATATTCTCTGCTGTTTATTTATTTATGTATTTATTTATTCTTCAAAAGCTTTAGCCCTAATTAACAAAAGCATGTAAGGATTTTAGCTTATAACATTATAACAAGTATTCAGAATTGGTATATAAAGTGTTAAAGAAGTGGATATATAAATACATCACAATGTTTTATAAATTACTTAAACTTATGAAATCAACATCTTCTTTTGAATATCTGGGTTATTAGTAGTGTGAAAGACATTTGGTTAGAAGTCAAGATGTTGTTCTAAATTGAACCCCTTTGCACCAAATATTGGAAATCAGAAAGTAAATGTAAGATATTTTCACTAGACTTTAGACAGAATTTAATAAATAATAATAACAATAATAATGATAATAACAACAACAAATACTCTATGGCAGCGTGTGTGCAAGTGGGTATTAGATGGAAATGTTTAGATGCTCACATTTGCGACATAATAATAACAAAAATCATCCAGCAGATCCTTTCCTGGAATTTGATTAACTTTAGGTTAGGCTTTACTCTTCGAGATGAACTTGTCCGGTTTGGTTCTGTCCTTGTCTTTGGAACACACTACCTGCTCTGTCTAAACTCTTGGAAAGCACGCATCTCCTCTCAACCCTCTATTTTCTGTTGAATAAGCTACATGCTCTTTGCAAATACATCCGTCACAATAAAGAGAATGACAACAAGAGGGTAAAACATTTTTAGAAAAAGGTCCTATGTGTCTGTGTGTCTATGGACAGCATAGCTCAAAAACGAAAAGACCGTTGAATACCAAATTTGGTATTTAAATTTGACATCTTCCAAGGATGCGATACGAAGATTTTCAAGAAAATCCCCTACCCCTAACTACCGTTTACATGGAAACATTTTGGAACATTTTGATTTTCTCAAATATGACTCCAATGATTTTGATTAAAATAACGTATATTATAGCCATATACCTGACAAATAAAATGTATATCTTGAATTCCTTGGAAATAACCTATGAAGACTACTTTGTTCTCGATTAATTTTATGGAATTTTGTATAACTGGCAAACCGTAAGAGGTAGACAAACACTTACTTAACATGAAATGTAGAGCTCGTTTAAACACACGATTTGTGTTATATGCATTGTTTTCGTGGAGTGGATCATTTATGAGATATTCCTTGTTATTGGTTTCAACTTAAAGAAACATACCTTTCTCATACGGGAATTTGGCAACTCCTGTCCATACACTAGGAACTTCAGTCACACAGCAACCAGCTTATGACTGTCACTTTAACCTATGGTACTCCCTTATTTCCCTTCTACTTACATGGAAGCAAGTAATAAGACTATTTCTGCTAATTTTTTTTCGATTAGCATGAAGTAAAAAGAAGCATAAGCTTTTTAACAATAATTTGTTGCAGAGATGTAGAGAAAGTCATTGAATGGAACCATCAGATTTATTATTATTATTATTATTGTTATTAAGTGTAACGTCCTTTAATCTAAAACGTCATATCGTACAATGAATAAAATAGGTAATAAGGTGCTCAAATGAAGTATTGGTACATGGATCTTAAAGTGATATGACATTCCTTTTCTCAGATTCGAAGTCGATACCACTCCCTTACAACGGAGGCGTCTAATATTATTATTATTATTATTATTATTATTATTATTATTATTATTATTATTATTACTATTATTATTATTATTATTATTTATATATTTTAAGGCAGTAACTGAACTAATGTTATCTCACACATTGGTCTTCAACCGAATACTACATTACCTCAAATCACCCATTTCCTCACGCTCATGCCTGGCTACAAGCCGACCACTCGTTCCATGTGCTCCATTCTGAGGTTTCGTGCCGTTAGCACCCGACAAGCTTCTGACCCCTAGGCATCCACTTGTAAGTCCTAGGGGGCTCTGAGTCCCTATGAAACTAGTTTGAGGTGATGGGCTTTTCTTAAAAACCTTGTGTCGTATCCTTAAATATCATGTTTAACCTAATATACATACACACATACTTATGTACTTATTTAAGGATTTATTTTTCAAAAATAATTTTGGGGGGAAATCCAGGAGGCTTGAAAACGTATATTTCTGGTGAAATATTGACATCAAATATTTAGGTGCAATGCAATATTTCCCTAATTACTATACCTATAAAGGGAAATAATTAACTTTCATATGACTCGAAAAGGTAAGAGAAAGTCCTGTGAATGCAATATATGAGCTTTCTTGTTACGTTCTATTGTGAATGTTTGCAAGAAATATTTTACTGCTTCTACGCAGATATCCGGACTGGTGTATGTGTATTGAAGTCGAAAGTAATTCATTCATCTTTTCTCTCGAACACTTTTGTTATTACCAAGTGAACATAACGACGAAAACAAACAAATTTGTTAAGGAATTTTCTTCGCTAAGCATTTCCTTTGTAAGTATTTTATTATTGAATTATAAAGGTATGGAAATGAGGGCTTTGTTTCTCTCTGAAATGACATAAGCTGAAACAACAGAGAAAAGCTTTTTCTTTTTTATAAACATGTTTCTTATTAGTACTACGTTTTGTAAAAGACAGGCAACAAAACCATTTATATGACAAAATATTGAGAAACACAAGAGCATCCATGTTTAAAAGATGTTTAGGTATGTAATAAAGTTACCGACTAAAAATCCAATATACAATATACTTAGGTACTCCTTCGCTCTCTTGCGTAAAAGAATTCCAAGAACTCCAGAACTTGGCAGAATTAACAGTTCATTACTCCAATGCCGAGGAAAGTAAACCATAAATTCCGCTTTATTTTGAGAAGCTATTCAAGAAAGTATGTAATAATGAATAGATCTAACACAGTCGTGGTAAACCTACTCATAAATATAACAAGTTAATTTTAACTTTCTCTACATAGTTCATGGATGTAGGCAGAGAGGTAGTACACTCTACCCAAAAATTCCCTACCGACATTTTACCGGAAATACACGTTTTAGAGTCCCCTGTATCCAAAAGAAATTAGAAAAAGCTCCATGTGTGTGTCTATGAACACAACAACTCAAAAACGAAAAGTCGATCAAATACCAAACTGGTGTCTACTTAAGTTTAATATCTTTCAAGGATGAGACAAGAAGATTTTGAGAAAAACTGCCGCAAACCATTCTACACTTCACATGGAAAAATTTCCAACAATTTTGATTTTCTCAAAATGCAACTAGTGTTTTGATTAAAATATCGGAAGTATATTAAAATATTTATAACATTTTCTGGGAAGAGCCTCTGGGGAGCTCTTCATTCAGGATGAATTTTGGTGAATTTTGCATAACCGGTAAACCGTAAAAGAAAGATAAAAACGTACTATACAAAAAGTATAGATCTCGTTAAAACTCACGATTTATTTCATGTAATTGTTTTCGTGGAGTTGACCATTATGAGATATTCCTTGTCATTGATTTCAGTTTTAAAGTACTTCCTCATACGGGAATTTGTCAAATCCTAGGAATGCAAAGAAACAGATTTGAGGCACGCGATAACCAGCTTTTAAAAGATTTGACTATCGCTTTTTCCCTTCTACTAACAAGAATGTAAGTGATAAAGCTGCTAATATTGATCTGGATTTGACTGAAATAGATGGAAGAATAAGCGATTTAATAATAATTTGCTACAGAGATATAGAGAAGGTCATGTGAATGGAACATATCAGATTTTTATTTCTCTACACATATTGTGTACAGAGTGTATAGAGAAGGTATTGGAATGTGTCCAAAAATTATATACCGAGATTTTACTGGAAATACATGATTTGGGTCCCCATAAATGAAAAAATTAAAAAAAAACACATTTTTTGGAAAAAGGTCCATATGTGTGTGTGTGTGTGTTTTGTGTGTCTGTCTGTGTGCCTCTGCACAGCATAGCTCAAAAACGAAAAGACCATTGAATACCAAACTTGGTATTTAAAGTTTGGTATCTTCCATGGATACGACACGAAGCTTTTCAAGAAAATCCCCCCCACCCCCAACTACTCTATACATGGAGCTTTTTTCGAAAATGTTTATTTTGTCAAAAATGGCTCTAACGATTTTGATTAAAATATCGTATATTAAAGATATTTACATGACAAATAAAATGTATATTTTGAATTTTCTGGGAATAGCCTCTGAAGACTACTTTATTCTGGATGAATTTTACGGAATTTTGCATAACTGCTAAACCGTTTGAGATGAAAAAAAACTTACCACACAAAAAATGTAGAGCACGTTAAAACACACAATTTATGTTATATACATTTTTTTTCGTGAAGTTGATTGGTTTTTGAGATGTTCCTTGTTTTTGGTTTTAGCTTTGTAAAACTTATACATTTCTCATACAGGAATTTGTCAACTCCTGTCCACACAACAAAGGAACTTCAGTCACATAGCAACCAGCTTTTGTCTATCAATTTAACCTATGGTACCCCCTTATTTGCTTCTATTTAAAAGGAAGCCAGTAAAGAGAATATTTCTGCTATTTTGTTTTCTCGATTAACATTAAGTAAATAGAAGCTGAAGCTTTGTATCAATAATATGTTGCAGAGATGTAGAGAAAGTCATGTGAATGGAAAACATAAGATTTTTTACTTATGCTGTCCACATACCCAAGCGCACACACGTTTCTAAAATAGTTTATTTGAATTCAGATGTTCTCAAACATGTATTTCCGGAGAAATCTCAGTATCGTTGTTTTTTGTGGAATGCCATACATTCTCTACCTACTGTGTATGTGGTATAAAAAGTAAAATCCAAGTTTGAGTGGCCGGGTCGAAAAAATTCGAACCCGAATGAGAGCCTTACACGCTACCTCACATATCTACTGCTGTCGTAGAATTTTGTTCTTTTCTTTTAGTTTTTCAGGATCTCATTTTAGCGCAAAGATTAATGCGGAAAACGAAGAAACAGGAATAGCATGCAAATATGTAAGTGTATTTGCAAAAAGAAAGCAACACTTTGGCACGTCCTAGTAGAAAACTACACGATGATAAAAGCCAGTTTCTTGCATGTTGTCATTAGCGTTATGTGGACGTTTTTCCAGCAGGAAGTTGTACATAGACGTTACCTTCAATTACAGAATTAACTTGGAAGCTGAGAAAACTTGCTGTAATTTGCGACGTCTATAAATTCGCTTCCTCTCCGGACAGTGTGCAAGGCTGGAGCAAATGCTGCTAGAAGAAAAATCGTATGTGCTCCGTTCACATGACTTTCTCTACATCTCTGTAACAAAATTATTCTATTTACTTCATCTAATCGAGAAAAATTTAGCAGAAATAGTATTATTACTTGCCTCCTTGTTAGTAGAATCGAAATAAGGAAGTACCATAGGTTAAAGTGATAGTCAAAAGCTGGTTGCTATGTAACTGAGTAAGTTTTTTTATAGCTGAAACCAAAAACAAGGAATATCACAAAAACAATCAACTCCACGAAAAAAATGTATATGACATATATTGTGTGTTTTAAGGTGCTCTACATTTTTTGTGTGATAAGTTTTTGTCCATCTCTTACGGTTTAGCAGTTATGCAAAGTTCCGTAAAATTGACCCAGAATAAAGTAGTCTTCAGAGGCTATTCCCAAAAAATTCAAGATATACATTTTATTTGTCAGGTAAATATCTTTAATATACGATATTTTAATCAAAATCGCTAGAGCCATTTTTTAGAAAATCAAAATTTTCGAAAAATGTTCCATGTAAAGGGTAGGTTGGCGTGGGGGAATTTTTCTCAAAATCTTCGTGTCGCATCCCTGGAAGATACTAAACTTAAATACCAAGTTTGGTATTTTACCGACTTTTCGTTTTTGAGTTATCGTGTTCACAGACACACGGACACACTGACACACACACACACACACACACACACACACGGACCTTGTTCTGAAAATACTTTTTTTGGATACAGGGGACCCTAAAACATATATTTCCGGTGAAATCTCGGTATCGAATTTTTTGTTGGAGTGCAATACGTTCTCTACACACCATGTACATAGTACGTGTAGAGAAAGTAAAAAGTATTGTGTGTTTTAATTAGATCTAGATTTTTGGTGTGTTGGTTTTTTTTTATCTCTTAATGTTTGCCCGTAATATAAAATCCATCCAGTATCAATAGGTCTTCAAAGGCTACTCCCAGAAAATTTAAGATGTACATTTCGTTTGCCATAAAAATAACTTATACATAAGACATTTAAACTAAAATCGTTAGAGGCTGTTTTGAGAGTATCAAAAATTTTGAAAAATGTTCCATGTAAAGGGTGATATGGTTTGAGGTCAATTTCTTGAAAATATTCTGTCGCATCCTTGCAAGATACTGAACTTCAATGCTAAGTTTGGTATTTAACCGACTTGTCGTTTTTGAGCTATGCTGTCCTCAGACACACAGGGACCTTTTTCTAAAAATGACTTTTTCAGGCTCAGGGGACCTTAAACATATATTTCTGGTGAAATCTCGGTATCAAATTTTTGGGTGGAGTACAATATCTTTTCTTTCCACTGTGTACATTGTACATACAGAGAAAGTAAAAAGTAAAGCGCATAGTCCGTCGGGTTTGAATTCGTGACCTTGAAAACCAGATGTTAGCATGCTAGGAATAAAATAAAAGAGATGGGTCATGGTTATCTGCGCCACCCATTACATCATCAATCATCCTTTATACAGTTAAACATATCTAAAGTGGTTCTTCCAAAAATGGTCTTACTTATACAGTGACCGTCAAATTAAGGTAATATAACCTTCAGAATTGTTTCATCAAGTTATTAAATACAGTAGGATCTACAGTATATTAAAAGTAACAAAGACATTAATGCACTTAAAAATATGATACAAAACTTTCACTACAACTCTGTAACAAATTATTGTTAGAAGGCTTTGCTTTTATATACTTCAAACCAATGGAGATAAACATTATCAGAATAGTAGAAGGGAAATAATAAGATACACTAGTCTAAAACAATAATCAAATATTTTAAAAGCTGGTTGCTTTGTGGTTGAAACCCGTTTCTTTGCATTGCCAGCAGTTGGCGAATTCCCTATGTGAAAAGTCATCTTATTTTAAAACTGAAACAAATAACAAGGAATGTCTAAAATTGGTTGACTCTACAAAAAAAATGTATATGGCATAAATTGTGTGTTTTAACAATACCTACATTTTTGTGTGGCAAGTTTTTCTTTATCTCGTTCAGTTCACTAGTTATTCAAAATCCAGAAAAATTCATCCAGAATAAAGAAATCTTCTCAGACTATTCCCAGAAAATTCAAGATATTAATTTTATTTGTCAGATAAATATCTTTAACGTACGGTATTTTAATCAAAATCATTGGAACCGTTTTTGAGAAAATAAACATTTTGAAAACTTTTCCATATAAAGGGTAATTTCAGGTGGGGGAATTTCCTTGAAAATCTTCATGTCGCATCTTTGGAAAGTACTAAACGTAAAATAATAAGATTCTTCGTTTTTGAGTTATCGCCTACACAGCACACGGACACTCACACAAACCTTTTTCTAATATTTTTCTTTTGATTCAGGTAGTTTCAAAACATGTATTGCCGGTGAAATCTCAGTGTCGAATTTTTGGGTGCAATACAATACCTTCTCTATACACTATGTACATTGTATGTGTAGAGAAAGTAATTAAAAGCTTATTTAATTTATATGGAGTACATTTAACAAATTAGTAATAAGAAGTGCATTTGCTATGAAAAGAAAAGCATACTGTGTGCCGTGCCATGCCATGCCGGCATGTTGCCAGTGGTGGAAATCCGGGAGATCCATGGTTCAAATTCCGGCTATGGCATTGCATTCTTTCAGTCGCTACCGAACTCCTGTCCTACATACGGTTCTTGTGAGAAAACAGTTAAAATTATCTACATTTTTTGTTCCATCTATCTCTTACGGTTTACGAATTTTGCAAAATTCCTCCTGAATATAGATGTCTTCAGAGGGTATTCACAGAAACCTCAAGATATACATTCTACTTGACATGTAAATAACTTTAATATACGACATTTAACGAAAATAGTTTGCGTCATTTATGAGAAAAGAAAAATGTTCGAAATAAGTTCCATATAAAGGATAGCTGGGGGTGGGGGGATTTTCTTAAAAATCTTCGTGTCGGATACTTCGAAGATACCAAACTTAAATTCCAAGTTTGGTATTCAACGTCTTTTTGCTTTTGAGTTATGCTGCCCACATACACTCACGGACATTTTTCTAAAAATTATTTTTTGTGGATTCAGGGATCTAAAAACATATTTCTGGTGAATTCTCGGTATTGAATTTTTGTGTCCAATACAATACATACCTTCTCTATGTACATAATACGTGTAGAGAAAGTAAAATGTGTTAGTTGGTGAAAAAAATGTGTTTTAAATGAGTGTTTGCCTGGGTAATTGAAACTCAAACAATCAAGAGAGAGAGGGAGGGAGGAGGAGAGAGAGAGACTGAATGGCGCTAGGAGTGGCCTCCTGATTAACTAAATTAATATAAAACTAAATAGCTCGTATACTTTTTAGATTTGCATGAAGTTGTGATATCTAACAAGTATCGGCAATTAAGTTAATTATTGAAAAATAAAAGTAGTGAATTGTAGCGAGTGGTGCAGGCCACTCGGACAGGAGTTTGAGAGCCTCTGCGCGCAGAATCGAATGGGAGCTTAATTAATTTGTCAATATACTAATTGAAGCTCTCGCATATAAATATCTTTGACTGGCTGTGCGCTCTATTTCACTTTGATCGCGTTCTGTTTGTACAAGGGCAAACGGTTATGTTTCCACCCCAGCAAAGTGACCATCTCTAAGCTCAGAGCGCAGGTAATTACCGTTACATAAATAGAGTTCAAACCATGGTACAGCGCGCGCGCCTGCAACAAATTTACCCAGGTACACACAGCTCTTTGAATCTGCCATACTGTTTATGTGAATGTGGCCAACTGTATTTTCTCTCACAATATTCGTTCGTAACGTGCCAAAAATCAAATTCACTCTTCTTTCTCATACATCCGCACCACACTTTCAACAGAAATACACGATTTGAGATCCTTTACATAAAAAATCTGATGTGTTCCATTCACATGACTTTCTGTACATCTCTACAACAAATTATTATTAAATAAAACTTATACTTCTTTTTACTTCATGCTAATCGAGAAAAAATTAGCAGAAATTGTCTTATTTGCTTTCGTACAAATAGAAGGGAAATAAGGAGGTAGCATAGGCTAAAGTATTGCATTTTTCACTCAAGCCGTGTGTAGGACAGGAGAGCCAGACTGAAAAATGCAATGCCATAGCCGGGATTTGAACCACGGATCTCTAGACCACACGGCTTGTGTGAAACAAAAACAATTAATCCAATACCAATTGACCATAATTGTTGGCTTTGCTATGAATCCTGGGACTTAAGTACTAACAACATTGTAAGTCGCCAATGGGGTTGTCATCTCAAAATAATTTGAGATCACCTTGTGGTTTACTGGGAAACTTGCCAGTCAGTTGAGAAATTCAATGCTTATGCCGGCATTGTGCCATGGCAGCTCAGTGGCAGAGCAACCGGGTAAGATCGGGAGATCCGTGGTTCAAATCCGACTATGGCATTGAGTTTTTCAGTCTGACTCTACCATAGACTAAACTATTAGTCAAAAGCCGGTTGCTATGTGACTGAAGTTCCTTTGTTTCTATGAACACACACACACACACACACACACACACAAATGGATCGTTTTTAAAAATGCTCTTTTTTTGGATTCAGCAGAACTCAAAACATGAATTTCGGGCGAAATCTCGCTATCGAATTTTTGGTCGCATTACAATACCTTCCCTATATACTATGTACAGAGAAAGTAAAATTATTGTTAATAGGGTTATTCTTCTATCTATTTAATGCTAAAACATTAACAGAAACGGTATTGTTGCTTATTTATTTTATGAGTGGAAGCGAAATAAGGAAATACACGAGGCTAAAGCGACAGTCAAATGTTTTAAAATGTGGTTGCTACGGGTTTGAAATCCGTTTCTTTGCGTAGCCAAGTTTCCGTATGAAATGTTTTGATTTAAAATGAAGTCAATACCAAGCAATATCTCAAAAAACGGCCAACTCCACGAAAAAAATGTTTATAGCATAAATTGGGTGTTTTAAGGAGCTCTACATTTTCTATTCAATAAGTTTTTGTCTATCTCTTACGGTTTACCAGTTATGCAAAATTCAATAACATCAAGAATTAAGAGGTCTTTAGAGGCTATTCCCAGAAAATTCATTACATACATTTTATTGGTCATGTAAATATTTTAATATACATACTTAAATCAAAATCGTTAGAGCCATTTTTGAGAAAATCAGAATTTTCGAAAATGTTCCGTGAAAAGGGTAGTTTGGGTTGGGGGATTTTCTTGAAAATCTTCGTGTCACGTTCTTGGAATATGCTAAACCTAAATGCCAAGTTTGGTATTTTACGGAGTTTTTTTGTTTTGTTTTTGTTTTTTTGTTTTTGTTTTTGAGCTATGCTGTCCATAGGCAATCACATGGAACATTTTCAAAAATTTTTTTTTCAAACTCAGGGAATCCCAAAACATATTTCCGATGAAATATCAACATCGAATTTTTGGATGAAATACAATACCTACGTGCTGAGAAAGTAAAACAAAAAAAATCACATTTTTACTTCTCTAGCCAGTATACATAATGTGCATAGTAGATACAGAAGCTATATTGTATTGCACCCAAAAATTCGATTTCGAAATTTTGAGTCCCCTGAACCCAAAAGAGCATTCAAGAAAAATATCCGGGTGTCTCTGTGGACGGCAGAGCTCAAAACGAAAAGCAAAACGATTTAAAGTCCACTAAATAAAATACAAAAACAAAACAATTCCTCATTTTCACTTTCTCTAGCCTGTATATACAACGTAAGTACCTAGTGGATAGAAAAAGTATTGTATTACACCCAAAAATTCGATATCGAGATTTCACGCAAATATATCTTTTGAGTTCTCTTGAATCCACAAAAAAGATATTTAGAAATATGTCCGTGTATGTGCCTTTGAAAATATGTGTGTGTATGTGTGTGTTATTTATTTATTTTTTTAATTTATGGACGCTCTTTAACGGCTGTGGTTCTCAGCGTCCCATTCTATACTGGGAATTTTGCTCAGAGGCCTCTCTATCAGGCTTGAGGTTCTTTTACGTGCCCTAAATCTACGACACGGGACCCACGGCTTTACTTCCCTTCCGAAGGAAGCCATGCTAAGGATTTTTACGCCCGAAAAAATCCATCGTCCTCCGCCGGGTTTGAACACACGACCTTGGGCATATGAAGTCAGCATGGTAACCACTACACCACGGAGGGCGACTGTGTGTGTGTGTGTGTGTGTGTGTGTGTGTGTGTGTGTGAGCAGCATAGCTCAAAAACGAAAAAAATTGTGTTAAATACCAAACTTGGTATTTAAGTTCAATATATTTCAAGGATGCAACACGAAAATTTTCAAGAAAATTTCCTCACCCCAACTACTCTTTACATCGAAAACTTTTTGAAATTTTTGATTTTCTCGAAAACGGCTGTTATGATTTTTATTAAAATACGGTATATTAAAGATGTTCACATTACAAATAAATAATAATTACAAATAAAACGAATATTTTGAATATTCTGGGGATAACCTCTTTGTTTTCGTTGAGTTTTGCAGAATTTTGCATAACGTTTAAACCGTAAGAGAGACAAAAACGTATAACAGAAAAAAATGTAGATTATGTTATAAATGTTGTTCTTGTAAAGTTGACCGTTATCGAGATATTCACTATGATTGTTTTAACCTTAAACTAATTAGCTTGCTCAAATGGGACCATGGAAAGCGAACCGAACCTTAATTGTTTCACATAGCGACCAACTTTTAAAAAAAAAAAATACTATCACTTTAACTTAGCGTATTCCCTTCTACTTATAAGGAAGTATGCAATAAGAACGTTTCTGCTAATGTTTATCTCGATAAGCATGAAGTAGATAAAAGGATAATCTTTAGTAAGAAATATTTGTTTGTGGGACAGCTAGAGAAAGCTATGTGAATGGAACATATCAGATTTTTTATTCTATAATGCTTACCTACACCAAATAGAGAAAATACTGCATTCCAGCAAAAAAAAAAAAAAAAAAAAAAAATCTGATGTGTTCCATTCACATGCCTTTCTCTACATCTCTGCAACAAATTATTGTTGACAAATTCCTGTATGAGAAAAGTATAAGCTTTTTAAAACTGAAACCAAAAACAAGGAACATCTTAAAAGTAATCAACTCCACGAAAAAAATGTATATAACATAAATTGTTTGATTTAATGTGCTCTACATTTTTTGTGTGGTAAGTTTTTGTACATCTCTTACGGTTTAGCAGTTAAGCAAAATTCCGTAAAATAAAGTAGTCTTCGAAGGCTATTCACAGAAAATTCAAGATATAGCTTTTATTTGTCAGGTAAATATCTTTAATATATAATATTTTAATCAAAGTTGTTAGAGCATTTTGAGAAAATCAAAATTTTCGAAAAAAGTTCCATGTAAAAGGTAATAGTGGGTGGGGGGATTTTCTTGAAAAATCTAAATGTCGCATCTTTGGAAGATACCAATTTAACGGTGTTTTCTTTTTTGAAGTATGCTGTCCACAGTCACACACTCACACAGACAGGGACCTTTTTCCAGAAATGTTTTTTTTTATTTTGCATTCAGGGGGACCCAAAACATGTATTTCCGGTGAAATATCGGTATCGAATTTTGGGTGGAATACAATATCTTCTCTATACACTAGTACATAGTACATGTAGATAAAGTTATATGATATGTACATTCATATGACTTTCTCTACATCTCTGTAACAAATTAATATTGAAAGGTTTATCTTCTACCTGCTTCATGCTAATTGAAGTAACATTAGCAGAAATTGTTGCATTAGTCGCTTCCTTGTAAATAGAAGGTGTATAAATAGGTACACTAGCAAAAGCGATAGTAAAATCTTTTAAAAGTCGGTTTCCACTATTACGTTCGAAAAATTCCATCGCCCTCCACCAGGTGTGAACCCGCAACATTATTTCTACACCACAAAGGACGATTACAGTAGCTTTAATAGCATATAAAAGAATTCCGAAGGGTCGAAATTCCATCACACCAGTGGCGATCAGTTGGCAACGTCGTTAGCAGACAATTCTTTTTTTTTTTTTTCTGTGTACAGCAAAACTCAAAACCGAGAAATCGTTGGTATTTTAGTTCAGCATTTCCAAAGATGTGGGCCGAGGATTTTGAAGAAAACCACTCCACTCCAAATTATCCTTTACAAGAAAAATGTTTGTTGTTTTTTTATTTTCTCAGATATAGCTGTAACGATTTTGATTAAAATGCCTCCCAAGAACCGAATTATCCTTTAAATCGTTCAAGCGAAGTGACTTTTTGTTGTTTCCACGCTCGGTAAGCGAATGTTGGGGTGGTTCCTCTTACAGAACTTTCCTGACCCTTATTTCTATAACTGACAAATGTTTCAGGATTATGGGTTCCTTTCGATGGTGTTAGGCATGTGGCGGATAGGCGTTAGACGCACGTGTTAAACATATGTCTTCCCTAGCTCGTACAGGACTGTAAAATAAGGGGCCCTCGTCCAAGTGGCCCTTATTCTCGTAGGTGGGAGGAAGTACGCCAACTGAAAATGTTAGGAACCACGTCCATGCTTGCGTCCGTTGTTAATTGGACCTGGTCGCCTCATCCCTCCCTCCCAGAGGCATGATAGAAGCACAAGGGCGAGGAGTCTACGTGCGGTGCTTTGCCCCTGCTGTGGGTGTTTCTAATCTCAACCCCCCCGCCCAGGTTTCACGGTAGAAGCAAAAAGGGCAGAGTGCCACACATTATTGTTGTTCGGTTAAACTTTCAAATATATTAAGCAAATATCTCCTGTCAAACTGTGTATATATTTTGGCTCTCTCTCACTCTCGATGGATGGATGGAATTTTTTTATAGTATTTACCGCCCGCTCTAAACACTTATGGCACCGCAGGCGATGACACTGACGATACATGGAATGAAGATGGAACACCGGTGGAATGCGATGGCGGAGGAAACCGTAGAATGACATTTTTATTTATGGACGCTCTTTAACTGCTGTGGTTCTCAGCGTCCCATTCTATACTGGGCGTGAAAGACCGCTTAATCTTGCTCAGAGGCCTCTCTATTCCTTCCGAGGGAAGCCATGCTAAGGGGTTTTACGGCCGAAAACATCCATCGTCCTCCGCCGGGTTTGAACCCGCGACCTTGGGTACATGGTCGCTTGGGATCGAAGAGTCTAGGTGAGAGGAGAGTGGTCTAACACGTAAAAGAACCTCAATCCTGATAAAGAGGCCTCTGAGCAAAATTAAGCTGTCTTTCACGTCCAACATAAAATGGGACGCTGAGAACCACAGCAGTAAAAGTGCGCCCATAAATAAAACTCCATTCCCATTTCTTTTTTACTTTCTCTATATGCACTATGTACATATTGTATAGAGAAGGTATTGCACTCCACCCAAAAATTAGATACCGAGATTTCACCGGAAATATATGTTTTAGGGTCCCCAATATTCAAAAAAAGCATTTTCAAAAAAAGGTCGGTGTGTGTGTGTGTGTGTGTGTGTGTGTGTGTGTGTGTGTGTCCGTGTGTCTATAAACACGATAACTCAAAAACGAAAAGTCGATAAAATACCAAACTTGGTATTCAAGTTTAGTATCTTCCAGGGATGCGACACGAAGATTTTGAGAAAAATACCCCCACCCCCAACTACCCTTTAAATGGAACTTTTTTCGAAAATTTTGATTTTCTCAAAAATGGCTCTAACGATTTTGATTTAAATGTATATTAAAGATATTTACCTGACCAATAAAATGTATATCTTGAATTTTCCAGGAATACCCTCTGAACAGTAGTTTATTCTGGATGGATTTTACTGAATTTTTAATAACAGCTAAACCGTAAGAGATGGACAAAAACTCACTACACAAAAAATGTTGAGCACATTAAAACACACAATTTATGTTATATACTTTTTTCATGAAGTTCGTCGTTTTTGAGATATTCCTTATTTTTGGTTTCTGCTATGGAAAACGTATACTTTTCTCATACAGGAACTTGTCAACTCCTATCCATATAAACAAAGGAACTTCATTGACATAAGAACCAGCTTTTGACTATCACTTTAATCTATGGTTGTCCCTTATTTCGCTTCTACTTACAAGGAAGCGAGTAATAAGACTATTTCCGCTATTTTTTTCTGACTAGCTTAAAGTAAATAGAAGTATAAGCTTTTTAAGAAAATTTTGTTGCAGGGATATAGAGAAAGTCGAATGGTAAACATTAGATTTTTACTAAACCTTTTTCACCTTAATCTTGCATATACCTAATCTCAAAATGACATCGCAGGAAGGAAGCTAAAGGAAGCGTTGATGTACATATTGCCTTTTACGATGGTTGGTGTTTATCAAAAAGTTAATTCCAAAGTTGTGCAAGACGATACTGCAAGTACGAAGGTACACTTGAGAGGCATAGAAGATTGTTTTAGGAGTCGCAAGCAGACCATAGAAACTGATGATATTTTCCCCTGCTGTGTCGCTATGGAATCCCTTCTAGCAGAAATTAACAAGCACGCTTCCTCTCGTCTGATGTTAGCCCTAGGCTATGGAAAATCCCTGGGGCTTGGACAGCTGGTCATGTTACATTATCCTTTGATTATCCTGCTCAAAGAATGTTACCAATAAATTGCTGTTGCTGGTCTCTATAAAGATACAATTGTTGAATTAGGAGCAATCTTTATTTTCTCTAAAAATACAACAGACAGAAGGCATTGCATTTCACCCAAAAATTTAATACCGAGATTTAACCGGTGGTTTTACGAGGGCTACAGGTTATAAATAAAAGACAAGTTCGCAGAAAGTAATTATTTTATTACTAAAAGCTTTGTACACTTACACTTACTTTTCAACATAATCACCGAAAAGATTGAGACATTTATCGTACGTGTGCACAAGCTTTGCAATATCCGTTTCAAAAAATGTTGCCGCCAATAATTTCAAATGAGCATTGACGTTGTTTTGAAGATCTTCGTACTTTACGTTTGCGGAGAGTCATTCAAAACAAACGAAGAGCAATGCTGACTTCAGGAATCGTGTTGATCCATGAAAACGCTCGTCCACACACTGCTGGCACAACCCATCGGCTCCTTGAACAATTTCAATGCGATATTTTCGATCATCAGCCGTACAATTCTGACCTGACACCCAGCGACCTTCATCTTTTCCCTGAGCTGAAGACGTGGCTAGGAGGGCAGCACTTTCAAACCAACGATGTTCATCTGAAATCATTGGCGGCAACATTTTTTGAAAAGGATATTGCAAAGCTTGTGCACAGGGACGATAAATGTCTCAAATTTTTCGCTGATTACGTTGAAAAGTAACCATAAGTTTACAAAATTTATAGTAATAAAAAAATAATGCTTTTCTATGAACTTGTATTATATTTATAGCCTATTGGAAGTTGAAAAAAAAAAACGGCTCTCGTAAAAACCCTTGAATCAGAAAAAGAATTTTTAGAAAAAGGTATATGTGTATATGTGACTTGTTCTACATCTCTCTAAAAAATTAAAAAAACTTATTCTTATATCCATTTCATGATAATCGAAGCAAATTGTCTTGATCACTTGCTTCCTTGTAAGCAAAATGGAAATAATGGAATACACTAGGCTAAAGTGATAGCCAAATCTTCTAAAATCCAGTTGCTATGTGGCTGAAATCCATTTCTTTGCATGGCCAGGGGCTTACAAATGTCCGTAAGAGAGAGTATTTTAAAACTGAAACCACTAACAAGATATATCTCATAAACAGTCAACTCCGCGAAAAAATGTATAACTGTGTGCCTTAATAAGATCTTAATTTTTTGTGTAGTACTTTTTTTTTGTTTACCAGTTATATAAAATTCTGCAAAATTCATCCAGATTAAGTGGTCTTAACCGGATTTTCCAGAAAATTAAAAATAAACATTTTACTTGTCATTTAAATTTATTTTGTATACGGTATTTTAATCAAAATTGATATTACCAGTTTTGAGAAATTAAAAAAAATATTGGGGGATTTTTCTGAAAATTTTCCTACCATATCCTTGTAAAATACTATAGATACTTATGTAAATACCAAGTTTGACACAACACACACGGACTTTTGTGTAAAAATGTGTTTTTTTTTGGGTACAGGGGAACCTCAAACGTGTATTTCTGGTGAAATCTCGGTATCGAATTTTTGGGTGGAGTGCAATATTTGTTCTACCAATGTACTACTTGGAGACAGTACGAAAAAATCTTATATGTTCCATTCACATGAATTTCTCTGTATCGCTGTAACAAATTATCGTTAAACAGCACATTCTCCTATCTTCTTTATGATAATCGAGATAAACATTTAGCATAAATTGTCTGAATTAGTCTTCCACCTAATTTGAAGGAAAATAAGGGAATATACCAGGCTAAGGCGACACTAAAATATTTTAAAAGCTGGTTGCTATGTGGTTGAAATCCGTTTCTATGCATGCCATGAGTGTACAACTTTCCGTGTGAGAAAATTTTAAGTATGTTAAAATCTTATACACATACATGAAATATATCAGAAATGGTGAATCCTACGAAGAAAAAAAAACTGTGTATAATATAAACTGTTTGTTTTAACAGATATACATTATTTTTGTAATAAGCTTTTTTGTCGATCTGTCATGGTTTTCCAGTTATGCAAAATTCAGCAAAATTCATCCAGAATGAAGTAGTCTTTAGAGGCTATTCCCAGAAAATTCAAAATATACATTTCATTTGTCGTGTAAATATCTTTAATATACGCTATTTTAATCCAAATTGTTAGAGCCATTTTTGAGAATTACAACATTTTCGAATTTCTTTCCATGTAAACGGTAGTTTGGGGTGAACGGATTTTTCTCAAAATCTTCGTGTCGCATCCCTGAAGACATTGAACTTGAATACTAAGTTTGGTAGTTTTACCGACTTTTCGTTTTAGAGTTATCGTGTTTACAGACACACGCACACACATACACACGGACTATGTTTCTGAAAATAACTTTTTTGGGATACAGGAGAGCCTAAAACGTATATTTCCGGTGAAATCTCGGCATCGAATTTTTTGGTGGAATGCAATACTTTTTGTATACACTATATTCATAATACGTGTAGAGAAAGTAAAAATCGATCATTTGCAGTAACCCGGGTACTAAAACAACAGGCCGCAGTTAATGGAGAGGGTAAAGTGGTCGCCTTTATGTAATACGCAAGCTCAGAGAGCATTTAGTATGTTAAAGATTAATGAAGCAGTTCTGTGCAATGTAAATAAGGGATTATTTCCTTATGATTATTTAATGACGGCTAATAATAATAATAATAATAATAATAATATAAGCACCGTGATATTTTCTAAAGGTTCAACGGTACCAATCTCTCGCTTTGTCCCCCTCCCTCTCTCTCGCCCCCACACATATAGTCAAACGTGTTTGTGCAACAACTCTATTTTTGTTTTCATACATGAGTAATCCATATTATGCAACAATGTTAGTGCTTTTGTTTGAAGCCCAAACAAAACAAATACAGATTTTCTCTCATATGAAATCTGTTTCGTAAAAAAGAGTAATGCAATAATCAACTAACACGTTGAAAAATCAGACGTGTTCCATTCATGTGACTTTCTCTACATCGCATAACAAATTATTGTTAAACAGCTCATTCTTCTAATCTACTTTATGATTATCGAGATAAACATTAGCAGAAAATATCTTAATTACTTGCTTCCTTGTAAGTAGGAGGAAAATAAGGGAATACATTAGGCTAAAATGATAGTCAAATCTTTTAAAAGCTGGTTACCATGTGGTTGCAATTCGTTTCTATGCAGGACCAGGAGTTTACAGCTTACCATGTGAGAAAAGCTCAAGTATTTTAAATCTGAAGCATATAACAAGGAATATCTCAGAAATGATCAATTCTACGAAAAAATGTGTATAACATAAATTGTGTGTTTCAATAAGATCTACATTTTCTATTTAGTACGTTTTTGTATATCTCCTAAGATTTACCAGTTATGCAAAATTCCGCATATACATTTTATTTGTAAGGTAAATATCTTTAATATACGATATTATAATCAAAATCATTACAGACATTTTTGAGAAAATCAAAATTTTCGAAAAAAGGGTAGTTTGGGGTGGAAATTTTGTGTCGCATCCTTGGAAGATAGTGAACTTAAATACCAAGTTTGATATGTAACAGAATTTTCGTTTATGAACTATGCTGCCCTTAGACACACACACACGGACATTTTTGTAAAAATGCATTGTATTGCAATACAATACATTCTCTATACACTATGTACATAGTATGTGTACAGAAAGCAAAAAGAGTAATGAAACAGTGAATCGTTAGCTTAAGCAACACATTGCATCTGTGTTTAAAGCTTGATAATTGAAAAATCTGATGTTTTCCATTCACATGACTCACTCTACATCGCTATAACAAATTATTGTTAGAAAGCATATTCTTCTATCTACTTTATGATAATGAAGATAAATATTAGCAGAAAATATCTTAATTACTAGCTTCCTTGTAAGTAGAAGGAAAATACACGACAGTCAAATCTTTTGAAAGCTTCTTACCATGTGGTTGAAATCCGTTTCTATGCAGAGCCAGGAGTTTAATTTCTTACCGTGTGAGAAATGTTCAAGTATTTTAAATGTTAAACATATAACAAGGAATATCTCAGAGATGGTTAATTCCACGAAAAAAAAGGGTGTTTTATAGTGATCTACATGTTTTGTGTAATAATTATTTGTCTAACTCTTGCGGTTAATCAATTGCAAAATTCAGCCAAATTCAGATTAAAGAGGTCATTAGCGGCTATTCTCAGAAAATTCTAAAAGCGAGAGTCAAATGTTTAAAAAGCTGGTTGCTATGTCATTCAAATCCATTTCTTTGAATGACAATACGTTCACAAATTCCCAATGAGAAAAGCTTCAAATATTTTTTAACTGAAACTAACAATAAGAATTATTTCGGAAATGTTAAATTCCACGACAAAATGTTATGATATAAATTGTGTGTTTTAATTAGATCTACATTTTCCATGTAGTAAGGTTTTTTTTTCTTCTGTTACGTTTTACCAATTATGCAAAATTCAGCAAAACTCATCTAGCTATGCCAGAAAATTCAAATTATACGTTTTATTTGTCATGTAAATACTTTTAATATACAGGATGTTAATCAAAAGCTATTTTTGAGAAAATAAAACTTCTCAAAACTTTTTCCACGGGAAGAATAATTTGGTGTGAGAGAATTTTCCTCAACACTTTCGTGTCGCATCCTTGGAAAATACTAAGTTATATACCAAGTTTGATATTTATCCTTTTCAAGACACACGGACGTGCGCGCGCACACACATAAATACACAAGAACATTTACCTAAAAATGCCTTTTTTCGGACAGTTGATGCTGAAAGTAGGTCTTTTACTAGATGTCAATAGCGTCAAAAGTAGGAAATTCTGTCACTCAGTGTTATAAAATTATAACACTCCAATGTAAACAACAAGCCTCATTCAAGTAGGCTATGCCTCTGAAAGTTCGTATCGATCCATAAAATGGCGGATGATTTGAATGTCAAGAAAATGGAATCTGCAGAACCATACAAAATTATGACGGCAGCGGAGAGAGCAAAATTACAACTGCATTTTGTTACATTATTTTCATAGTTTATTATTTTCACTGCCTTCGTTGTGTAAAATGTTTTCGTTCTGTACGAGTAAGTCATCATGTTGTCAGCACTGATGCTAAGCAAGGCAACAACTGAATATCGCAGACCATTAAGTATGAATTCCGCGAAATAGGAAAAAATCTATTTATAATTATAATATGTCTATAAATATTGAGAACTGTCTAAAAATCTAATGTGTTTCATTTACATGACTTTCTCTACATCTCTGCAAAAACTATTATTACAAATCTTATGCTTCTATTTACTTCATGCAAATCGAGAGAAACCTAACAGAAAGAGTTTTATTTCTTGCTTCCTTGTAACTAGAAGCGAAATAAGGCAGTACCATAGGATAAAGTGCTGGTTGCTATGTGACTGAAGTTGCTTTGTTTGTATGGGTAGGAGTTGACAAATTCCCGTATGAGAAAAGTATACGTTTTTAAAGCTGAATCCAATAAGAAGGAATATTTCAAAAACGATCAACTGCCCGGTATCGAATTTTTGGGTCGAATACAGTACCTTCTCTATACTCTCTGTACATAGTACGTGTAGAGAAAGTAATAATACATGGCACTCGTTCTTCCCTTTCAACTCACAATATAAAATACTATTTTCACCACTTGTATCGTAAAGAACTATTTTTACTTTCTCTAAACGTACTATGTACATGGTGTATAGAGAATGTATTGTATTGCACCCGAAATTCGATACCGAGATTTCACCGGAAACATATTTTTGAGAACCCCTGAATCCAAAAAAAGCATTTTTAGAAAAATGTCCGTGTGTATCTGTCTGCCTAGGTCTGTGTGTGTGTGTGTGTGTGTGTGTGTGTGTGTGTGTGTGTGTGTGTGTGTGTGTGTGGTAGCATAGCTCAATAATGAAAAGACCGTTAAAAACCAAACTTGGTCTTTAAGTTTGGTATCTTCCAAGCATGTGACACGAAGATTTTCAAGAAAATCCCCCCACACCAAACTATCCTTTACTTGGAACTTTTTTCAAAAATTCATACTTTCTTAAAAATGGCTCTAAAGATTTTAATTAAAATCTCCTATATTTAAGATATTTTTACTTGACAAATAAAATGTATATCTTGAATTTTCTGGGAATGGCCTCTGAAGACTACTTTATTCTAGATGAAATTTAGGGAATTTTGCATAACTGCTAAACCGTAAGAGATGGACAAAAGCTTACCACATTGAAAATGTAGAGCACGTTAAAACACACAATTTATGTTACATACATTTTTTCGAGGAGTTGGTCGTTTTTCAAAATATTCCTTGATTTGAGTTTCAACTTATAAAAACTTTCATACAGGAATTTGTCAACTCCTGTCCATACAAACAAAGGAACTTAAGTCAAATAGCCTATGGTACTCCCTTATTTCGCTTCTGCTTACAAGGAAGCAAGTAATAAGGCTATTTCTGCTATTTTTTTCTCAATTAAAATGAAGTAAATAGAAACATAAGCTTTTTAAGAATAATTTGTTGCAGAGATGTAGAGAAAGTCATATGAATGGAACACATCAGATTTTTTTTAAATAGGGTACCCTCAAACATTTATTTCTGGTGAAATATTCGTATCGAGTGGAGTGCAATATCTTCTTTACTTGTGTACCATGTTCTATGTAGAGGAAATAAAAATAGAGAACGAATTGGGTGGGTGCAATCTACTTTACAATACATGACAGCATTTTCGCTTACTTGAGAGCATATCTTCTTAATATGCTACTTCCATTTATAGAGGGAAGCGTGTAATGAAAGAGAAAGATAACTGATAGGTAGGATAATGTATCAAGTTGAGTACACTGCTTGTGTGTGTGGGGGGGGGGGAGAGCGAAAACAATAAAACAGTTAGGAAAACGCAGAAGCATCAGCTGTCGTTGGAGCCGCGGCTCAGAGCTAAACGTGTACTCTGAGTTCACTGAACTGAACTTCCGCTAGACCCAAAATCAACTGGAGCTTAGCCCCTGGCTATGTATCTGTGTCTGCTGGAGAAACATTTTACTAACATTATGGAAGTGCAACTCTATCCTCCATCTAGAGAAACATAATATAGCTTTAGGAACGGAACACTGCCTAAAAGCATGTGCCCAGTGCTCTCTAACTTACGCTTCAATAAACACTGCTGCTTTTGCTTTATATACATCAGTCATATGTAAATATCATAAATATATTTTATTATTCATAACTGATTTATATGCTATAGACATTTTTATTTTCTCTATATGTACTATGTACATAGTGTATAGAGAAGGTATTGTACTCCACCCAAAAATTCGATACCGAGATTTCACCGGAAATATATAAAATGGTTTTCCTCGTCTATTCAAAGAAAATTCAAAACATACATTTTATTTGTGATGTAAATATATTTAATATGCGGTATTTTAATCAATATAGTTAGAGCTAGTTTTGAGAACAACAAACTTTTCAAAAACTGTCCATATAAAGGATAGTTTGTGTGCGTCGCCATAAGCTAACAATACCCACTAAAAAAACCACTCCACCGGAGAGAATTTGGGTGTAGGAATGCAGCAGTACCGCTTGTTGCACCTGCGGATTCATGGAGTGGGTGTGTTGGCTGGCCAGAGGCCATAGCCAGGAAAGAGTGAGAGCCAGGACACAAACATGACCGGAGCCCTGATTGCGCCCTTGGAAGATTTGTGGTGAGGAATAGATACGTATTACATTTGGTATATATTCTAAGCTAGTAATATTTTTCAACTACTGCTGCCCTGTCTGGCGTAGTAATTAGTTATTAGTTGTGTTCAGCCCTGTAAGAGAAAGGACGTAGTCATTTAGTAGAGATTTCATTGGTTTCTCGTGGCCTACCTTAGTGGTCACCCATCCAAGTGATGGCCACGCCCAATGCTGCTTTACCTGTAATAAAACCTTATTCTAATCACTTATTAGTAACATTCAGTTAGTTTGTGATGGAGAGATTCTCCACATAATCTTCATATGGCAGCCTTAGAAGACACTAAACGTAAGTAACAATTTTGATATCTAAATATCTTTTCGTTTTTGATATCCACAAACAGATATAAACATACATCCACGCACACATGGACCTTTTACTAAAAATGCTTTTGGGGGCATCATGGGACCTCAAACTATACATTTCCGATAAAATCTCGATATCGAATGTTTGGGTGGAATACAATACCTTCTCTGGCTACTCTTTACATTGTATGTACACACGTGGTGGAGCAAGTAAAACTGAAAATGCATTTGTAGTTTTGTTTTGTGTATGATGTACCCAAAGGTTGCCCTAATAGGGCATACATTTTGTGAGACAAGGCACACCTTCCTTGTTACAGTATTCAGCACTCGAATTCTTGGAAAGTTCGCAAAGTTTGACTTCATTAAACGAAGCCACATGCAACAGCCGAGTGCACAGGGCAAAGGGATATTTCGGTGTAAAGCTTGAGTGATTTTCCCTTTGTAAGCATAATGTCGGTCGCTTATGATTTTCTGGACGGTTAACTTCAGCATCTGAAATCCACCTGAAGCACGATGGATCTACTTCCGAAGGATGCATTGGCATGCGGGTACAGACCTACAACCTGAACGGATTGTCAAAAGAAATCTCTTATACGAAATGCTAAAAGTTTCCTTCAAACTCACATTGAGATGGTATTGTAATCCACCCAAAATTAGATACTGAAACTACACTGAAAATTCATCTTTTGAGACCTAATAAATAAAAAATCTGATGTGTACCATTCAGATGACTTTCTCTATATCCCTGCAACAAACTATTGTTAAAAAGCTTATACTTCCATTTACTTTATGCTAATCTGAAAAAATTAGCAGAAATAGTCTTATTACTTGCTTCCTTGTAAGTAAAAGCGAAATAAGGGACTACCATAGCTTAAAGTGATAGTCAAAAGCTGGTTGCTATGTCAATGAAGTTCCTATGTATATATGGATCGGAGTTGACAAGTTCCTGTATGAGAAAAATATAAGTTTTTCATAGCAGAAAACAAAAATAAGGAATGTCTCAAAAACGACGAACACCAAGAAAAAAATGTATATGACATAAATTGTGTGTTTTAACGTGCTCTACATTTTTTGTGCAGTAAGTTTTTGTCCATTTCTTACGGTTTAGCAGTTATTCAAAATTCCGTAAAATTCATCCAGAATAAACTACTCTTCATAGGCTATTCCCAGAAAATTCAAGATATACATTTTATTTGTCGGGTAAATATCTTTAATATACGATATTTTAATCAAAATAATTAGATACATTTTTTAGAAAATATAAATTTTCGAAAAGAGTTCCACGTAAAGGGTAGTTTGGGGTAGGGGGATTTTTCTCAAAATCTTCGTGTCGCATCCCTGGAAAATTCTAAACTTAAATACCAAGTTTGGTATTTTACTGACTTTTCGTTTCTGAGTTATCGTGTTCACAGACACACGCACACACACTGACCTTTTTCTGAAAATACTTTTTTTGGATATTGGGGATCCTAAAACATATTATTTCCGGTGAAATCTCGGTATCGAATTTTTTGTGGAGTGCAATACCTTCTCTATACACTATGTACATAGTGCGTGTAGAGAAAATAAAAAATCGTATGTGTTACACTCACATGACTTTCTCTAGCTGCTCTGCAAACTTCTTACACAAGATTATTCTTCTTTCCACACAATGCTAATCGAGATAAACATTAGCAGAATGCTCTAGTGATAGTCAAGCTGTCGAACTGCGACTGCCAATGCAAATCACTTCTTTGCTTGGCCGGGAGTAGAACAAAATACAGTTCTGTCTGAGAAAAGTATTAAGTACTTTACAATTAAAACCAATAACAAGGAATATCTCGGAAACGGCAAAACAAAAACGTATAGAACATAAATTGTGTGTTTTAACGAGAACTATGTTTTTTGTGTACTACCTTTTTATCTCTTACAGTTTAGCAATTATGCAAAATTACGTCTTCAAAGGCTATTCCCAGAAAATTCGAGATATAATTTTTTTTGGCATGTAAATATTTTTAATATACGATATTTTAATCAAAAACCGTAAGAGCTATTTTTGATATTTACAAAATTTTCGAATTTTTTTCCATGTAAAGATTAGTTTGGGGAGGGGGAATTTTCTTGAAAATCTTCATGTTGCATCCTTGGAAGATACCAAACTTAAATACCAAGTTTGGTATTTAACGGTCTTTTCGTTTTTGAGCTATGTTGCCCACAGACAAACAAACGCACGCACACACACACACACACACCCGGACATTTTTTTAAAAAACTTTTTTTGGATTCAGGGGGTCTCAAAACAGGTATTTACAGTGAAACCCTAGTACTGAATTTTTGGGAGCATTACAATACCTTCTATTTACACTATGTACTAGTATGTATAGAAAGGAAAGAAATCTGATGTATTGCATTCACATGATTTTCTCTACATCTCTGCAACAAATTATTGTTAAAAAGCTTATGTCTCTATTCACTTGAAGCTAATCGAGAAAAAATTAGCAGGAATAGTCTTATTAGTCGTGGAGATCAGCTCCACGAAAAAAAGTGTACATAGCACAAATTGTGTATTTTAACGTGCTCTTGCATTTCTTGTGTGATAAGGTTTAGCAGTTACGCAAAATTTCGTAAAATTCATCCAAAATAAAGTAATCTTTAGAGGCTATTCCCAGAAAATTCAAGATATACATTTTATTTGTCAGGTAAATATCTTTAATACAGGATATTTTAGTAAAAAATTATAGCCATTTTTTGAGAAAATCAAAATTTTCGAAAAATGTTCCATGTAAAGGGTAGTTTGGGGTGGGGTCATTTTTCTCAAAATCTTCGTGTCGCATCCCTGAAAGCAACTAAATTTAAATACCAAGTTTGGTATTTTCGTTTTCGCGTTATCGTGTTCACAGACACGGACACACACGGACTTTTTTCTAAAAAAAATTTAATACAGATGACCCTAAAACATATATTTCCGGTGAAATCTGGATATCGAATTTTTTGGGAGTGCAATACCTACTCTATAAACTATCTACATAGTACGCGTGGAGAAACATGTCTGTGGTTGTATGGGCAACATAGCTCAAAAATGAAAAATCGATTAAATACTAAACTTGGTATTTAAGTACAGTACCTTCCACGGATGCGACACGAAGATTTTCTAGAAATCTCCCACCACCAACTACCCTTTATATTGAACATTTTTCGAAATTTTTGATTTTCTCAAAAATGGTTTTTACGATTTTGATTTAATTACCGTGTATTAAATATACTCATATCAGAAATGAAACGTATATTTTGAATTTTCTGGGAATATCGCTTGAATTTTGGGTGAATTTTGCATAACTGGTAAGCCGTAAGAGGTAGGCAAAATTTTACTCCACAGAAAATGTAGATCACGATAAAACACACAATTTATGTTACATACATTTTTTTTCGTGGACTTGACGTTTTGGAGATATTCCTTGTTTTTGATTTCAGCTTTAAAAAACTTATAATTTTCTCAAACAGGAATTTGTCAACTCCTGTCCATACAAACAAAGGAACTTGTCACATAACAACCAGCTTTTGTCTATCATTTTAACCTATGATACTCCCTTACTTCGCTTCTACTTACAAGGAACCAAGTAATAAGACCATTTCTGCTAAGTTTTTCTCTATTAGCATGAAGTAAATAGAAGCATAAGCTTTTTAACAATAATTTGTTGCAGAGATGCAGAGAAAATCATGTGAATGGAACACATAAGATTTTTTTTAACTCTGGGAATCTTGAAGCCTGTATTTTCTGTAAAATGTCGATGAAATTGGTGAAACTTTTGGACACTAACTTATAATTTGGGTGCTAGTTAAGGCAATATTACGCAATCAGATGCATCCCAATTCAGCCCAGTTATGGCATCAGCTGACCTCTGTGCTTTGAATCTCTTCCTTCTGAATTATCATACACACACGCCTATATTTTCGGTAACAACCCCTTTGTCTTTGTTTACTTAGACCACCGTTGTCAAAACCAACAAACACATCATGCGCATGCGCGCGCGTGTATTTGTATGTGCGCGTCTGTGTTTTCCACCCATTGTGGCGGTAACTATTTTGCTTGTATTGGGTTAAAACGCTTAGACGCAATATCAACATTGCTGTATGCGTTGTATTGAACAGAAAAAAATCCGATGTGTTCCATTCACATGACTTTCTCTACACCTCTGCAACAAACTATTCTACTTACTTCATCTAATCGAGAAAAAATTAACAGAAATAGTCTTATTATTTGCTTCATTGTTAGTAGAAGCGAAATAAGGGGGTACCATAGGTTAAAGTGATAGACAAAAGCTGGTTGCTATGTGACTAAAGCTCCTTTGTTTGTATAGACACGAGTTCACATAGCCCTGTATGCGAAACGTATAAGTTTTTTATAGCTGAAACCAAAAACAAGGAATATCTCACAAACAATCAGCTCCACGAAAAAATGTATATAACATAAATTGTGTGTTTTAAAGTGCTCTACATTTGTTGTGTGTAAGTGTTTGTCCATCTCTTACGGTTTAGCAGTTATGCACAATTCCGTAAAATTGACCGAAAATAAAGTAGTCTTCAGTGGCTATTCCCAGAAAATTCAAGTTATACATTTTATTTGTTATATGAATGTCTTTCATATACGACAATTTAATCAAAATCGTTAGAGACATTTTTGAGAAAATCAAAATGTTCGAAAATTTTTCCATGTGAAGAGTAGTTTGGAGTGGGAAGGATTTTCCTCAAAAGCTGATGTTCCATTCACATGACTTTCTGCACCACTTATACAACAAATTAGTCTTACGAAACTTGTTCTTCTCTCTAATTCATACTAATAGAGATAAGTAGTAGCATAAATAGTTGTATTACTTGGTTCCATATAAGTTGAAGGGAAATAATGGAAAACACTATATTAAAACGATAATCAAATCCTCTAAAAACTGGTTGCTATTCTATGTATTTGAAATTGTCTTCTGTTTACATAACCAGGATGAAAAAAGTAAATAATGACTTCCCGCTGGAGAGGGTCTAACTATAGGACATTATAAAACCCATATCGAGGAATGTCTCTGAAAAGATTACCTACACAAAAATGTATATGAGATAATATTTGTGTTTTAACCAGGTCTACATTTTTACTTTCTCTGCATAGTACATGGTACGTACGTACAAATAGTTTTACACTTCACCCAAAAATTCGATACAAAGATTTCACCGAATATGCGCGTTTTAGGGTGCCCTATATAAAAAGTATATTTATTAAACGATCCGTGTGTCTGTGGAAAAAATGAAAACTCAAAAATAAAATCTTAGTAAAATACCGATCTTTGTATTTAGGTTTAGTATATTCCAAGAATGTGACACAAGATTTTCTAGAAAATTTGTTATTCTCAAAAATGTCTAACGATTTTAAACAAAATGCCGTATATGAAAGATATTTACATCACAAATAAAAATTATATTTTTATATGTAGCTCTTCATTCGGATGAATTTTCCAAATTTTGTGTAAACCGTGAGAGGTAGAAAAAAAAACTTACTGCACAAAACATTTAGATCTCGCTAAACTACTCAAATTATGTCATACATTTATGTTAGAGTTGACGGTTTTCGAGATATTCCTGTGTTCAATTTTAAACTCCTTTAGCTTTTCTCAAACGAGAGTATTTTAAAAGATTTAACTATCGCTTTAGCCTAATGTATTCCCTTCTGCTAAAAAAAAAAAAAAAACATGTAATAAGACCAATGCTGCATTAGCATGGTGTGGATAAAAATAATATTTTGTAAAATAGTTGGCATATGGAACAGCTAGAGAAAGTTATGTGAATGGAACACATCAGATATTTGTGTAGTAAGGTTTTTCCCGTCTCCTATAATTTTCCAATTATGCAAATATCATTTATATGATAAGGTTTGCATAGACTGCTGCACGTAGCCCAACGGAAGTTGGTGTCGTCAAAAAGTCCACCAGGAGTGCTATCGGAAGAGGTTAGTCACTTACATCCTGTTACTTAATCAGCTTATAACGAAACTTGTATTTTCCCCAAGAATATGTAAGAATCAAATCCCAATAAATTCAGATTAATTCTTAATTCCTAATTAGTAAAGCATTACTAAAACAATATAGTTAAACTCTCGACAATGACACGCGTGACAATACCTTTTAACTGAGGTTTAACTTCTGACTGAGTGTGTATTGTTTAAGATTATCACTGGTCGATGAAACAGCAGTTTTTGATAATGATTTCCTAAAGAAGCATTTGCTCATATAAACACAGATATAGAAGTACTTGGCTAGCTACACACACACACACACACACACACACACACACACACACACACACACACACACACACACACACAACTGGTTAAGAGCTATCCTCCACATTTTGTATGTTAAAACACCATAAAGGTTCCTTAGAGAAGCATTTGCTCATATAAACATAGATATAGAAGTATTTGGATAGTTACACACACACACGCAAATGGTTAAAAGGTATCCACATTTTGTATGCTGAAACACCATTAAGGTTCCCTAAAGAAGCATTTGCTCATATTAACACAAATTTAGAAGTACTTGGCTAGCAACACACACGCACGCAACTGGTTAACAGGTATCCACATTGTGGTCAGACGTCAACCATGTGGTCAGCACTGGTTTTGACCGTTGCTCATTATTCACTCGGCAGGGAATACAGGCATGAGTGACAAATACATTAAAACTGAAGGAGAGAGCGCTCCATGCAATTGCTAGTGTCAAGATAACGTTACCCAGAAAGAGGAATGCGACTGCCTTCAATCAGGCCATGCCAGCGAAATGCTATGTTACAGTTGACCATTTAATACATACTGGGGTCGTCTGATAAGCCCCGTGCCTCTCAATTATAACAGAATTTAATTTTTTTTCCCTGTATTTCTCAACATAATCTCTAGAAAGGCTACAAGGTCCTCAAAATAGCTGTTTACCGCATCAATGACCCCCTCGTTGCTGTGAAATCATCGCCCTCCAAGACATTTTTTGAGGTTAGGAAACAGGTGATAGTCACTGGGTGCTAGATCTGGTGAATAGGGCGGATGTTCGGGCAATTTCAACTTTAATTCACACATTGTAATGACTGAACGATAACCCGGAGAACTGTCGTAATGAAACAAGATTATTTTTTTTAACCTCTTCACTCAAACTTTGCAGTAGGCTTGCGAAGTAGTGATACTTTTACCCTTTTCCAAGTGTTCAATAAAAATAATTCCCTGTGCATCCCAGAAAACACTTGTCATAACCTTGTTAGCTGACAAAAATTGACTTTGCCCTTTTTGGATTTGGTGCATCTGGCGCATTCCACTGTTTTGACTGTGATTTACTTTCTGGAGTGTAGTGATGTAACCAAGTTTCATCCATGGTAATAAGCCGTCTCAAAAATTCACTGGAATTTTTACGGTAGAGCTCCATATTCTTAACGGAAAACAAGTTTTTCTTTGCATCTGTTGATCAGGTAATGGTTTTAATTGTTTTTTCACACAAGCCGTGTGTAGGACAGGAGTTGGATAGGTAGAGTCAGACTGAAAAATTCAATGCCTTAGTTGGGATTTGAACCACGGATCTCCCGGTCTCTAGCCGGTGGCTCTATCACTGAGCTACCATAGCAACATGCCGGCATAGCATTGAATGTTCCTTGTTATTGATTTCGGTTTTAAAATACTTAAATTTTTCACCTACCTGAATTTTTCAACTCCTGGCATTGTAAAGAAAGATTTCATCTAATGGTAACCAGCTTTTAGAAAATTTCGCTAACGTTTTAGCCTAGTGTATTCCATTATTTCCCTTCTACTTACAAGAAAGCATTTCCTAATAATCCCCATTAGCGTGAAGTACGAGTAGATACAGACATAAGATTAAGTATAATTTGTTAGAGATATAGACATCCATGTGAATGGAATACATCAGATTTTGTTGTTGTAATATTATGGTCAGCTTTTAGATTGGAAAGTAATTGAAGTCTTTCTTTCACCTACCAATAACCCCATAGGTGGTTTTGTAGTTGTGTGTATGCTGATTTTTATTTTCTCTACACGTACTATGTACATAGTGTATAGAGAAAGTATTGTATTGCACCCAAAAATTCGATACCGAGATTTCAATGGAGATACATGCTTTGGGTCCCCCTGAATCCAAAAGGTGTGCGTGTGTGTGTCTGTGGACACCATAGCTCAAAAACGAAAAGACCGTTAAATACCAAACTTGGTATTTAAGTTTGGTATCTTTCAAGGATGCGACACGAAGATTTTCAATAAAATCCCCCCACCCCCAACTACCCTTTACATGGAACATTTTTAAAAAATTTTGATTTTCTCAAAAATGTCTAACGATTTTGACTAAAATATCGTATATTAAAGATACATACCTGAGAAATAATATGTATAACTTGAATTTTCTGGGAATAGCTTCCGAAGACTACTTTATTCTGGATGAATTTTGCATTAACAGCTAAATCGTAAGAAATGGACAAAAACTTACCGCACAAAAAATGTAGAGCACCTTAAAACACACAATTTATGTTATGTAAATTTTTTTCGAAGATTTGATCGTTTTTTAGATATTCCTTGTTTTTGGTTTCAGCTTTGAAAAACTTGTATTTTCTCATACAGAAATTTGTCAACTCGTGTCGATACAAACAAAGGAACTTCAGTCACCTAGTAACCAGCTTTTGACTTCACTTTAACCTATGATACTCCCTTATTTCGCTTCTACTTACAAGGAAGCAAGTAATAACACTATTTCTGCTAATGTTTTCTCAATTAGCATGAAGTAAATAGAAGAATAAGCTTATTAACAATAATTTATTACACAGAAGTAGAGAATGTCATGTGAATGGAACATTCAGCTTTTTTTGTTTTGTTTCATTTGTACAGCTCCCTTGAACTTCAATGGCCATATCGGGAACTTCGACTTGTAAAATAACTCGTATTACTGTAGACTTAGAACATTAGGTTACTCAATTTTATATTACTAAACACACACACACACACACACACACACATTCATACTTCCAAACTCTGTCGGGAATAGGGAATTACTCTGGTTAAAGAAAAATTCCCCGTCCCGCAGAGAATGGAACCCAGGACCTCCGGGTGAGAAGTCAGCTCGATGACCACTTGACCACGGAGGCAGTCTATACTGCCCTTATTTAACATTAGAAACTAGACCAGCTGTACGGTTAAATTGATTACATTAAAGTGCCGTGTCAGAAACCCTTGGACATCAGAAGAAAATATCTTCATGGTCAGAGAGGGTGCTAGCTGGGTTCGAACCCAATGCCGGTCCCCGTAGCCGCGCTCACTAAAGTGTCTCGCTTTGGTGCTTCGCGGTGCACGGGATCATGGGTTCGAGTCCCACCTTGGGCATGGGTGTTTCTGTGTTTGTAAATGTGTTTGTGTATGTATACGTAAAAAGGAAAACGAATAGGTTAACTAAGGAAACTTAGAAACTAGGAAAAAGAGGTAAAAAGGAATACAGCACCGGAGTCCTGACAAGCCTCCGGAACTGTATTTTTTATACATATATATATATATATATATGTATAAAAAAAAAGAAAAGAAAAGAAAAAAAAAACCAGGGCCTCGCGAATGTGGGGCATCGACGTTACCGTCTGAGCTAACTCACTCGGTAGACATAAGGTGAAAGCTTCTAGCATTCTCTGCCGTGAAGTTACGTTAGCTACCAAGCAAGACTGCCTCCGTGGTCGAGTGGTCAGCGAGCTGACTTCTCACCCGGAGGTCCCGGTTTCGATTCCCTATCCCCCACAGAGTCTGGAATTATGTGTGTGAGAATGAATGTGTGCGTGTTTGAGTTGTTTCTAATTCGAAGCACCCGATATGACCTTAGATGCTAAAGGGGGCTCTGGAAATGAAAAAAAAAAAAAAAAGGAAAGAAAGAAAAAAAAAACATTAATTGTGTGTTAAAAAAAATGGCAGCGCCCGTCAAAGCGTCTCGCTTTGGTGTTTCGCAGCGCAGGGAATCGTGGGTTCGAGTCCCGCCTTGGGCATGTGTGTTATATGTTTGAGTATGTGTGTGTGTGTACAAAGTAAAACAGAAATTCAGTAATCAAAGTAAACAAATTAGGTAAATAAAAAGTAGGGTATACAGTGCCGGAGTCCCAATCAGACTCCGGAACTGCATTTAAAAAAAAAAAAAAAAAAAAAGCAATATAAGATCGACTTATTCCATTAACTTTTACGATGCAGAAACAGGTAACAAAAAATCAAGATAATTGAATAGAGAGGAAACACTCTAAGGAAGAAAGGAAAAGAAGAAAGGACACGAAAATTACTCATATAGATTACGCTTTGTGTCCATTCTCCGGCATCCTTGCGTGTCCTTTTAACGGCCGCAAACAATAACAAACTCCGTGTGAAGTAAATGGGGTGATGATGGATGTAAAAGCGGCATAGCATCAAAAGAAAGGAAATGGTCGCCGACCTCTGACCTTTGATACGCGAGCGATCATAACCAGAGCAGGTTTTCTTGTAGGGTTCGCCAGTAACAATGATTTGCTTCTTCTCATTCCATGCACAAGAGTAAAGGTGGATCAATATATCACGTAGGACGGGTTAATATTGGTTGTGCAAGCAACGCAAATCATCAGCACCCGGACATCCCCCCCCCCACACGACGTACAGACGCCTCCAAAAATGTTCATTTCCTGCCGTAACATTCGAGGCTAACATTCCACATACCCAGACTTCAATTATCCCCATTGCCCATTCTAATGTTTTCTTTCGTTGGTTTCCCTGGTCGGCAGATCAGTTGGTTTTCCGTTCACCACGATTTCACTTTCTCTAAACGTATTATGTACATAGTGTGTAGAGAAGGTATTGTGTTCCATCCAAAAATTCGATACCTTGATTTCACTGGAAATACACGTTTTAGGGCCCCTATATCCAAAAAAAAAAACATTTTTTGAAAAAGGTCCCCGTGTGTCGATACAACTGTGAACACAGTAACTCAAAAATGAAAAGGCGGTAAAATACTAAACTTGATATTTAAGTTTAGTATCATCCAAGAGTGCGACTCGAAGATTTTGAGAAAAATCCCGCTACCTCAAACTACTCTTTACATGGAAAAAGATTTAGAAAATGTAGATTTTCTTAATGTAACAAGAAATAACTCAAAAACAATCAAATCCACGAAAAAATTTATATAATGTAAATTGTGTGTTTGAATGTATTCTACATTTTTTGTGTGGTGAGTTTTTGTCCATCTCTTACGGTTTACCAGTTATGCAAAATCCAATAAAAATTATCCAGAGGCTTTAGAGGCTATTCCCAGAAAATTTAAGATATACATTTTTTTGGCATGTAAATATTTTATCTATAAGATATTTTAATCAAAATCGTTAGAGCCATTTTTGAGAAAATCCTAGTTTTCACACGTTTTTCCATATAGTTTGGGGTGGGGAGATTTTCTTGAAAACGTACATGTCGCATCCTTGGGACATACAAAACTTAAATACCAAGTTTGGTATTTAACAATCTTTTCGTTTTTGAACTATTCGGTCCACAGTGACACGCACAGGCTCACAGACACAAACACACACGCGGACATTTTTCCAAAAACGATTTTTTTTTTATTCAGGGGGACCCAAAACATGTATTTCGGGAGAAATCTCGGTATCGAATTTTTGTGGGTGCAATACAATAACTTCTCTATACACTATATACTTAACACGTGTAGAGAAAGTTTTGTTTTTCACATTCAAGGGTGCCAAAACGTTTATTTCCGATGAAACTTCGTTATTGAATTTTAGGCTGTAATGCAATACTTTCTCTGCTTACTGTAGGTTTGTAGTAGAGTAAGTAGTAGCAGACTTATATTTATGACTCTTTAATTGCTAGCTCTCAGTGTCCATATTGGGCGTGAAAGAACGCTTAATTTTGCTTATCAAATTTAAGGTTGTTTATCCTACCATTAATCTACAAAAAGGACCTTTCTGAAGGAAGCAATGGTAAGCAGTTTTACACCCGCCCGCCGCCGGGTTTGACCCCGTGACCCCAGATGACCAACGGCAAAGCGTTTCACTGTCGAGTACTTTGTTATAGCTGAGGAAGTTCACCTAACTTGTATCATTTTTGTTTTTGGATATCATTATCGTCGATATTCATAATCATTATGATAATGCACCGCTGCTATTAGCACTAATTGTAATAAATTTCCTTCCTGTTTTAAAATCACACACGATGTATCTCCTATACTTAGTTCTGATTTTTTCTCTGCTTAGATCTTAATTGATACCCTTTTTGATGTTGTTATACATAATATGCCTAAATCTTCCAATAATTTTATATACTTTCTGACGGTAACCAGTTTTAAAATCTTCATCGCATTATGTGTACATACTTAAAGAAAATGTGTGAGAGAGAGACAGAGGGGAGGGTGAGAGAGATAGAAACACAGAAGGGGGAGATATTCCGCATAGAAGATATTTTACTCGAAATATGTGCTTTGAGACTCCCTAAATCCAAAATAAACATTATAGAAAAATGTCCCTGAGGGATAGCGAGATAGAGAGTGACAGAAAGGGGAAATGGATCTCATAAAAAAGAAATTTATTTTGAAAGTCTCTTAAAAAACCTTATGTGTACCATTCACATGACTTTCTCTACATCCCTGCAACAAATTATTCTTAAAAAGCTTATACTTCTACTAACATCATGCTAATCAGAAAAAATTAAAAGAAATAGTATTATTACTTGCTTCCTTGTAAGTAGGAGCGAAATAAGGGAGTATCATAGGATAAAGTGATAGTCAAAAGCTGGTTGCTATGTCACTGAAGTTCCTTTGTATGGACAGCAGTTAGCAAATTCCAGTACGAGAAAAGTATATATTTTTCATAGCAGAAACCAAAATCAAGAATATCTCCAAAACGATGAACCCCATGACAACAATGTATATGACATAAATTGTGTGTTTTAAAGTGCTCTACATTTTTTGTGCAGTAGGTTTTTGTCCAGCTCTTCGGTTTAGTAGTTGTTTAAAAGTCCGTAAAATTCATCCAGAATAAAGTAGTCTTCTGCTGCAATTCCTAGAAAAATCAAAAAATTCATTTTATTTGTTAGGTAAATATCTTTAATGTACGATATTTTAATCAAAATCGTTAAGCCATTTTTTATAAAATCAAACTTTACGAAAAAAGTTCCATTTAAAGGGTAGTTTGGGGTGGGAGAATTTTTCTCAAAATCTTCGTGTCACATCCTTGGTAGATACTAAACTTAAATACCAAGTTTGGTATTTTACCGACTTTTCGTTTTTGAGTTATCGTGTTCACAGACACACTGCCACACGGACACACGGGCCTTTTTTGTGAAAATGCTTTTTAGTTTCTCCATACGCACTATGTGCATAGTGTATAGAGAAAGTATTGCACTCCACCAAAAAATTCGATACCGAGATTTCACCGGAAATATATGTTTTAGGGTCCCCAATATCCAAAAAAAGCATTTTCACAAAAAGGTCCGTGTGTGTGTGTGTGTGTGTGTGTGTGTGTGTGTGTGTGTGTGTGTGTGTGTGTGTGTGTGTGTGAACACAATAACTCAAAAAAGAAAAGTCGGTAAATTACCAAACTTGGTATTTAAGTTTAGTATGTTCCAGGGATGCGACACAACGATTTTGAGAAAAATACCCCCACCCCCAACTACCCTTTACATGGAACTTTTTTCGAAAATTTTGATTTTCTCAAAAATGGCTCTAACGATTTTGATTAAAATTTCGTATATTAAACATATTTACCTGACAAATAAAATGTATATCTTGAATTTTCTGGGAATAGCCTCTGAAGAGTAGTTTATTCCGGATGAATTTTACTAAATTTTGAATAACTGCTAAACCGTAACAGATGGACAAAAACTTACTACACAAAAAATATAGAGCACATTAAAACACACAATTTAAGTTATATACATTTTTTCGTGGAGTTCGTCGTTTTTGTGACATTCCTTATTTTTGGTTTCTGCTATGAAAAAGGTATACTTTTCTCATACAGGAACTTGTCAACTCCTATCCATATAGTCAAAGAAACTTCATTGACATAGCAACCAGCTTTTGACTATCAGTTTAACCTACGGTTGTCCCTTATTTCGCTTCTACTGACAAGGAAGCGAGTAATTAGGCTATTTCTGCTATTTTTTTCTGATTAGCATAAAGTAAATAGAAGTATAAGCTTTTTAAGAATTATTTGTTGCAGGGATATGGACAAAGTCATGTGAATGGTACACATCAGATTTTTTGGATATAGGGGACCCTAAAACATATATTTCCGATGAAATCTCGGTATCGAAATTTTGGGTGGAGTGCAATACTTCTCTATACACTATGTACATAGTAAGTGTAGAGAAAGTAAAAAATCTGATGTGTTCTATTCACATGCCTTTCTCTACATTTTTGTTACAAATTATTGTTAAAAAGCTTATTTTTCTATCTACTACATGCTAGTCGAGAAAAACAGTATCAGAATTGATCTTATTACTAGCTTCCTTGTAAGCAGAAGGGAATACATTAGTTTAAAGCGATTGTCAAATATTTTAAAAGTTGGTTGCTATATGATTGAAGTTACTCTGGAGCTGGCAAATTCCCATATAAGAAAAGTAAAGGTATTTTAAATCTGAAACTAATAACAAAGAATGCCTTTAAAAAACACAAACAAACAAAAATTAAATAAAACGTATACAACATAAATTATGTGTTTTATCGAGATCTGCATATTTGGTGTGAGCTTTTATCTCTCTTACGGTTTAACAGTTACGCGAAATTCAGCAAAGTTAATCCAGAATAAGGAGCTCTTCAGAGACTATTCCCCAGAAAATACAATTTATAAATTTTATTCATCATTTAAATATTTTTAATGTATGATATTTTAATCAAAATCGTTAAAACCAGTTTTGAGAATATCCAAATGATTAAAAAATGTTCCATTAAATCAAGTTCAGCTACGGGTATTTTCTTGAAAAGTTTCGTGTCACATCTTTGGAAATTACTGAACTTAAATACTACATTTGGTATTTAAGGACATTTCGTTTTTAATTATTCATATACACACACTCACCGGCCTTTTTCTAAAAATTCTTTTTTTCGAATTAGGGGGCATCGAAACATGTATTTTCGGTGAAATTTCGGTATCGAATTTTTAGTTGCAATAAACTAAATTCTCTATACACTATGTCCATAGTATATACTAGAGAAGGTAAAATGTCCTATCATAGGGAATTCCGAGGTTTTTTAAATTCTATTTATAAAATACAATAGTTATATTGGTTTATTTTAGCAGCTTGACTTGCATGCAGGTTATTGGCAATATGTACTTGCTAATATTCAAAATCTATTGTTATTGTATCTTTAATCTTGATATATCTTCGGGTTAAACATGGTTTCGTGCACATGTATATTCAATAAATAAATAAAGGGGATTTTTTTTTATTTTGAAAATAACAAAACAATTTAAGATTTCAAAATAGGCGGGCCGTTTTCTTTTTCACCCTCCGATTAGCTATAAATAAAAGACAAGTTTATAGAAAACAACTATTTGATTACTAAAAGTTATGATTACTTTTCAACATAATCACCGAAAAGTTTTAGACATTTATCGTACCTGTGCACAAGCTTTGCAATACACGCTTCAAAAAACGTTGCCGCCAATGATTTCAAATGACCATTGACGTTGTTTTGAAAATCTTCGTTGGTTTGAAAGTGCTGCCCTCGTAGCCATGTCTTCAGTTCAGGGAAAAGGTGAAAGTCGCTGGGTGCCAGGTCAGGACTGTACGGCGAATGATTGAAAATGTCCCACTGAAATTGCTCAAGGAGCCGATGGGTTGTGACAGCAGTGTGTGGACGAGCGTTGTCATGGATCAACACAATTCCTAAAGTCAGCATTCCTCTTTGTTTGTTTTGAATGGCTCTCCATAAACGTCGTAAAGTTTCACAATAAACAGCTGCATTGATAGTGGTTCCGGGCTGCATCATTGGTGGCAACACTTTTGAAGCTTGTGCACAGGTACGATAAATGTCACAATCTTTTCGGTGATTATGTTGAAAGGTAACCATAAGTGTAAAAAGCTTTCAGTAATAAAATAATTGTTTTCTATGAACTTGTCTTTTATTTATAGCCTATCGGAAGTTGAAAAAAAGGCCCTCGTATAAACTTCTTTCTTTTCTGAAAAGGTTCAGTGTCGGCCATGTATTATGTATAGACTAGTTATTGATGATAATGTAGGTATATAAGAGGAGATCACCGCCAAGCAGGTGACTGGTTAGAAGCATCTCTGAATGATTAATGTGCAATGCAGTGCTGTCTTGAGTTTATTCCCCGTGCACTTGTTCCTTGTATTTGGGTCACATTAGGATAAGAGCACGTCATGTCTGTCTGGTCCTTGCAGAGGATTGGAAATCTCTTCTTGTTGCTCAAGTCATACTTAACTTGATATCTTAATGTGGGCCTCGTAATTTTGTCTAGGAAACTGTTCTAGACATCAGAATTTTGGATAGAATACAATACTAAGTATTCATTGTAGAGAAAGTAATAATTTGATCATATATTCTCTTGTAAACCTATTTGCTGTTAAATTTGAATTTATTATGAAAATAAGTCTATTTTTTACTTTCTCTATACGCGCTATGTACATAGTGTATAGAGAGGGTACTGCACTCCACCAAAAATTCCATACCGAGATATCACCGGAAATATGTTTTAGGGTCCCTTGTGTCCAAAAAAAGTATTTACAGAAAAAGGTCCGCGTGTGTGTGTGTGTGTTTGTGTGTGTCCGTGTGTCTGTGAACACGATAACTCAAAAACGAAAAGTCGGTAAAATACCAAACTTGGTATTTAAGTTTAGTATCTTCCAGGGATACGACACAAAGATTTTAAGAAAAATACCCCCACCCCAAACTACCCTTTACATGGAAATTTTTCGAAAATTTTGATTTTCTAAAAAATGGCCCTAACGATTTTGATTAAAATGTCGTATATTTAAGATATTTACATGACAAATAAAATGTATATTTTGAATTTTCTGGGAATAGCCTCTGAAGAGTAGTTTATTCTGGATCAATTTTACGGAATTTTGAATAACTGCTAAACCGTAAGAGATGGACAAAAACTTACCATACAACAAATGTAGAGCACTTTAAAGCACACAATTTGTGTCATATGCATATTTTTCGTAGAGTTGATTGTTTTTGAGATATTCCTGTTTTTGGTTTCAGACATAAAACACATACATTTCTCATACAGGACTTTCTGAACTTGTGTCCATACAAACAAAGGAGCTTCAGTCACATAGCAACCAGCTTTTGATTATCACTTTAACCTATGGTAATCCCATATTTCGCTTCTACTTACAAGGAAGCAAGGAATAAGACTATTTCTGTTAATTTTTTCTCGATTAGCAGGAAGTAAATAGAAGCATAAGCTTTTTAAGAATAATTTATTCCAGAGATATAGAGAAAGTCATGTGAATGGAACACATCAGATTTATTATTATTATTATTATTATTATTATTATTTTTTTTTTTTTTTTTTTTTTTTTTTGCAAAATAACAAAGCAATTTAACGTTTTAAAATATAAACTTCTTTCTTTTCTGAAAATGTTCGTTATTGCACCGGTTGAACGGAGAAATCAAGAAAAATGCCCTCATTTGAAAAAGAAAAATATTAAAGATTCTCTTCCATCAAGCCAATGCATGGATACACACCTCCATAGTATTGATGGCGAAAATTGTAGGATTAACGTTCAAATTACAACATCCACCGTATTCACCTGATTTGGCCTCCAGTGACATGTTTTTATTTCCAAACTTGAAAAAGTACCTCAGTGGCAAACGATTCACGTCTAATGAAGAGGTCATTTTCCAAACAGATTCCTATTTTGAGGACTTTCCGAAATCCTACTTTTTGGAAGGCTTAAAACAAAGTTTCTGGATAAAGTGTATCCAGCTAAAAGGAGATTATGTTGAAAAATAAAAAAATTGATGTCTATCACACACATGACTTTCTCTACATCTCTGCAACATATTATTCTTAAAAAGCTAATCAGAAAAATTAGCAGAAATAGTCTTATTACTTGCTTCCTTGTAAGTAGAAGCGAAATAAGGGAGTACCATAGGCTAAAGTGATAGTCAAAAGCTGGTTGCTATGTCACTGAAGTTTGTATGGACAGCAGTTGACAAATTCCTGTATGAAAAAAATATAAGTTTTCAAAGCAGAAACCAGAAACAAGGAATGCTCCAAAAACGATGTACTCCACGAAAAAAATATATATAACACAAATTGTGTGTTTTAACGTGCTCTACATTTTTTGTGTAGTAAGTTTTTCTCCATCTCTTAGTAGTTGTTCAAAACTCCTTAAAATTCTTCCAGAATAAAGTACTCCTCAGAGGCTGTTCCCAGAAAATTCAAGATATACATATTGTTTGTCAGGTAAATAGCTTTAATATACGATATTTTAATCAAAATCGTTAAGAGTCATTTTTGAGAAAATCAAATTTTCGAAAAAAGTTCCATGTAAAGGGCAGTTGGGGTGGGGGATTTTTCTCAAAATTTTCGAGTTGCATCCCTGGAAGATACTAAACTTAAATACCAAGTTTGGTATTTTACTGACTTTTCCTTTTTAAGTTATCGTGTTCACAGACACACGGATACACTCACACAGACGGACCTTTTTCAGAAAATGTTTTTTTTTTAGATAAAAGGGGCCCTAAAACGTATATTTGCGGTGAAATCTTGGTATCGAATTTTTGGGTGGAGTACAATACCTTCTCTATACACTATGTACATAGTGCATATAGAGAAAGTAAAAATATCTACTGAAATAATTTGTTTTTCTATCTTTTTCTAAGAATTTATTGAACGCTCCTCGTAAATGCTAGAGAAAATAAAACAATGATAAATGTTCTGCCTTTGTCAGATGTGCAAACTTCGCTTCCTAAGTAATTTATTCACTTCTGTATCAATTGCCCGTGGCGGGATACGAGGCTGGGACCTCTTCGTCTTCAGCCAGGTAAGCGCCTCAAGGACAGCGTGGCTAAAAGAATGAAAGCGGAATTTGCCTTACGTCAACTGTTTGGCATTTCCTTTGAGCGTTCGACGCCAGTAAATGCTGTTTGAAATGAACACAAAGTTATTGGGAGAAGATTTACATGATTCAATACTAGCGTAACATACATCCGTCCTCTCATATTCCCTTCGTTTTCAAGTCTCTTCAAGATATACATCAACTGTTCCCTCCACTTTCCGTAAGCTGGGCAGTTCCCACATTCTCCGAAAATTAAAGCATTTTTTACTTTCTCTACACGTACTATGTACATAGTGTATAGAGGAAGTATTGTATTCCTCCCAAAAAATTGATTTCGAGATTTCGCCGGATATACACGTTTTAGGATCCTCTGAATCCAAAAAAAGCATTTTAGAGAAAAATATGTGTGTGTGTGTGTGTATGTGTGTGTGTGTGGACAGCATATCTCAAAAACGAAAAGACCGTTTTGGTATTTAAGGTATCTTCCAAGGATATGACACGAAGATTTTCAAGAAAATCCCCCACCCCAACTACCTTTTACATAGAACTTTTTTTCGAAAATTTTGATTTTCTCAAAAATGGCTCTAACAATTCTTTTTTAAAATATCGTATATTAGATATATTTACATGACAAATGAAATGTATATCTTGAATTTTCTGGGAATAGCTTCTGAAGACTACTTTATTCTGAATGAATTTTACGGAATGTTGCATAACTGCTAAACCGTAAGAGATGGACAAAAAGTTACTACACAAAACATGCAGAGTACGTTAAAACACCTAATTTATGCTATATACATTTGTTTTGTGGAGTTGATCGATTTTAGATATTCCTTTTTTTGGTTTCAGCTTTAAAAAAACTTTACTTTTTTCATACAGGAATTGGTCAACTCCTATCTACTCAAACAAAGGAACTTCTGTCACATAGCAACCAGCTTTTGACTATCCTTTTAACCTTTGGTACTCTCTTATTTCGCTTCTACTTACAAGGAAGCAAGTAATAAGACTATATTTCTACTATTTTTTTCTCAATTAGAATGAAGTAAATAGAAGCATAAGCTTTTTAACAATAATTTGTTGCAGAGATGTAGAGAAAGTCATGTGAATGTAACACAGATTTTTTTTTTCTAAATGAGCTTTAAATTTGAGAGGAATATTAAAGATATGAAATTGTTTCAACTCTCGGAATCATAGAGTATTTAATTCTAACAAAATCTATGGTATTTAAGGCCGTAGGCGGAGCAAATTGAAAGGATTATTAAAAACAGACATATTGGATTCGTAGGTAGAGAAGCCATAGCATTGCACCCAAAAATTCATCGGATATTTCACCGAATGATTACGTAACATATTTCACCGGAAAGCTAACGTTATGCGATTGTCATTGAACTTGCCTTCTTTGCTTGCCCAGGAATGGAACAAAAGAATAACGGACACATACAGTCTGGGAAAGTATAAGTATTTTATAATTGAAACCAATAACAATCAATATGGTGGAAGCGATCAACTCTACAACAAAAATGCTAATGACGTAAATTGTGTGTTTTAACAAGATCTATATTTTTTGTTCAGTAAGTTTTTGTCTGTTTCTTACGGTTTACCGTTATGCAAAATTCTGCAAAAATTAACCAGAATGAAGTGCTCTTCAAAGGCTATTCCCAGAAAATTCAAAATACACATTTTATTGTGGTGTAAATAGCTTTAATATGTGATATTTTATTCAAAATCGTTCGATTCATTTTTGAAAAAAAAAATCCAAAACTTTTTCCATGCAAAGTATAGTTTGGGGTGGGGGAATTTTCTTGAAAATCCTCGCGTCGCATCCTTGGAAGATATCAAATTTAAATACCAAGTTTGGTGTTTAACGATCTTTTAGTTTTCGAGCTATGCTGTCCAGACACACATACACACACTCTCTGTCTCTCTCTCTCTCTCTCTCTCTCTCTCTCTCTTCTCTCTCTGCCCTATTTCTAAAAATACCTTTTTTGGATTCAGGTGGTCCTAAAACAGGTATTTCCGGGAAATCTCGGTATTGAATTTTTGGTGGAATACAATACTTCCTGTATACACATGTACAGAGTACGTGTAGAGAAAGTAATAAATGAATAGAGAAGCCGATGGAAATAACAAAGAATGAAATGAAAGTGACTTCCCTAACCCATGTTTGAGTAACAGAAGACGTATGAAGAGAAATTTCTAATCGATGATTTATTATTATTATTATTATTATTATTATTATTAGCAACATCAGCATCATTAGGTCTGCATTTATAAGATGCTGGCGAATGATTATTATGTTGTGGTAACGAAGTATTTTTACTTTTTCTATTGTGTACATAGTGTATAGAGAAGGTATTGCACTCCACCCAAAAATTCGATACCGAGATTTCACCAGAAATATATATTTTAGGGTCCCCTGTACCCAAAACAAAGTATTTTCAGAAAAAGGTCCGAGAGTGAGTGTGTGTGAGCATGTGTCCGTGAACACGATAACTCAAAAACGAAAAGTCAGTAAAATACCAAACTTGGTATTTAAGATAAGTATTTTCCAGGGATGCGACACGACGATTTTGAGAAAAATCCTTCCACCCCAAACTACCCTTTACATGGAAAAAGTTTTGAAAATGTTGATTTTCTCAAAAATAGCTTTAACGATTTTGATTAAGGTTTCGTATACTAAAGATATTTACTTGACAAATAAAATGTATATTTTGAATTTTCTAGGAATAGCCTCTGAAGACTGCTTTATTCTGGATGAATTTTACGGAATTTTGCCTAACCGCTAAACAATAAGAGATGGACAAAAACTTACTACACAAAAAGTGTAGAGCACATTAAAACAAACAATTTATGTTATGTATATTTTTTTTTTCGTGGAATTGATCGTTTTTAAGATATTCCTTGTTTTTTGTTTCAGCTGTGAAAACTTTATACTTTTATCATGCAGGAATTTGTCATCTCCTGTTCATACAAATAAAGGAACTTCAGTCACATAGCAACCAGCTTTTGACTATCACTTTAACCTATGGTACTCCCTCATTTCACTTCTACTTACAAGGAAGCAAGTAATAAGACTATTTCTGCTAATTTTTTCTCGGTTAGCATGAAGTAAATAGAAGCATAAACATTTTAACAATAATTTGTTGCAGAGATGCAGAGAAAGCTATGTTAATGGATCACATCAGATTTTTCTATATTGATGAAACACGGAGGGACGGGAGTCTGCGTGGCATGCAAGCAGAGCACCACCACAGAGGCACGCAGTTTGTAGCCCAGGGGCACATATAGCCTTGCTGTGTCTGTTGACCTTCATCCGGCACCTGCACAGCGGACAATAGCCGCAGACCTGGTTCACGATGGCCGTTCAGCCTGAAACTTTATCCGTAACATTTCTTATTCAAAGCTTACTCACTGTGAAATTACATGAAACATTATTCCGAATCCTTGAAGAATTAAAATATAAACTTAGGGATATCTAAAAAAATCAAAATTACCTTATGTCTTTACCAGTAAAAAGAAGAACTAATAACAACTTCCCATTTGAGAAAATTATTGGAAAATTGAAACAAACAAAAGGAATATATCGGAAATGGTTAGGTAAGTCCACAAACATATAAATGTGTTTTAATGAGATCCATATTTTTATGTCTATGAAGTCATCCAGAATGAATAGATCTTCAGGCTATTTCAAAATAGTCAAAAAATACATTTCAAAACACATAAAAATATGTTAATCGTGTAGTACATTAACCAAAATCGTTGTTTAAGATATGGTAATCCACTATATATCTTCAAACAGAACTCTTCGTTCTGAATTAATTTTGTATAACACAATTTATGTCTAATATTATTATTACGATTATTATTATTATATTTTGTTTTGAGCGAACCAATTTCGATATATTCCTTGTTATTGGTTTTAGTTTTCTAAAACTAGTAAATTTTTCTTGCAATGGCGAAGTCGATATTAGTCTATATTTTCCTGCGATCAGGCAAAGAGAATCATCACATGGTGTCCAGTTCTTTGAAGATATAATTCTTCTTTTTTACATTGTTTTAACAACTTGGTCATATCACGGCGGAACTGTTCAATAATTCGTTGGCGTATGTGGTGGATAGCAAATACCCTTTTAAGATGTCATTGCCGTACTACTTTCACTTCGTCCAAGCTGATGGTGTTAGAGGGCCGTCCAGTCCAGCTGTTCTACCATCCGTAGTCAGATAGCAAAGTGCAAGACTGTTAAGATCTCATCTGCTCACACCACAAGGAATACTGACTTCAGGAATTGTGTTGATCCATGACAACGCTCGTCCACACACTGCTGGCACAACCCTTCGGCTCCTTGAACAATTTCAATGGGAAATTTTCGATCATCCACCGTACAGTCCTGACCTGGTACCCAGCGACTTTCACCTTTTCCCTGAACTGAAGACGTGTCTAGGAGGGCAGCATTTTCAAACCAACGTCAATGCTCATTTGAAATTATGGGCGGCAAAATTTTTTGAAGCGGGTATTGCAAAACTTGTGCACAGGTACGATAAATGTACGATAAATCTTTTCGGGGATTATGTTGAAAAGTAACCATAAGTGTACAAAACTTTTAGTAATAAAATAATTGTTTTCATTTATAGCCTATCGGAGGTTGAAAAAAAACGGCCCTCGTACATCACAAATAAAATGTGTGTGTATATATATATATAAATTGAATTTTCTGGGAATAGCTTTATTCTGGATGAATTTTTCTGAATGTTGCATAACTGGTAAACCATAATAGATGGAGAAAAACGCACTATACAAAAAATGTAGATCTCATTAAAATATACTAGTTATATCATATACATTTTTGCTGTAGAGTTGACCGTTTCCGAAATATTTCTTGTTATTAGTTTCAGTTTTACACTAGGTGTCTTCTCAGAGGGAGTCACCTTCGCTTCATCTGCCTTTTGTTTTTCTGGAAATGCAAAGCGAACCGAGCTTCAATTGTTCACATACTAACCTGCTTTAAAAAGATTTGACTATCACTTTAGCCTAGTGTATTCCTTTATTTCCTTCTATTTACAAAGAAGCAAGTAATAAGACAATTTCTGCTAATGCTTATCCCGATTAGCGAGCTGCAGATAAAGGAATACTCTTTTGTAAGAATAGAGTGTTAGCAGAACAGGTTGAGAAAGTCATGTGAATGGAACACATCAGATTTGTTTTTACTAGAAGAAGGCATTAAACACTAAAAACATTACTTAAATAACCATGCAAGCCAGAATGTTGCTACAAAACAGAAATATCACTGTTATTGTGTACAATAACTGATATAAATAAAAGACAAGTCCATAGAAATAATATGTCTATGTCTCTTACATACTGTGAATTTTCTAAATTTTACAGAAGCAATTACCTTGAGACCTATTTATTCCCATAATTCAATTGTACCTACAGGAAATTATGCAATGAAACATTGCAACAAATTATCTAGATATAGAACTTTGCGTGGAATTTCATAGAGAGAGGCATTTGAAAAAGATACATACACAATACATAGGTGAGTATTTCCAGATGAGTTAGCCAGTAGCATGATGTACAGTTTGTGTTAAGGGAAGCGTGGTATATCCAACTGTTGAGGCATGTTCATCTGTTCTCTGGAGTTAGCCTCGACATGCATCTGTGTGGGCATAAGGCAATTTGCCACACAGACTAGCAGTCTGATGCATTTGAGAGCTTGTGAGCGATTTGGAGGATGATGACTGGTGATGATCATTATTATGATATTAATAATAATGCAATAGTAAATATAATTACCTCTTTTTAGAGGTTTTAGGCTCAAATTCTGTGGGACGACCATCTGGCTGAATTTTTCGAGGTTTCCCTCAACCAGCAAGACAAACACCAGACTGGAACTTTAAAACCACAACCTAAAGCTCCAACTTCAGTCTTAAACCATGCAGAAGTAAAACAATTATGGCAATTGGCACCTATCCACAGATAGCGAAAGCAACAAGACAGAATGGCACACAAACGCCATTGGATTATCTCGAGAAAAGTGGAATAGTATAGAGAGATGATACCTCCTGAAGTCAGATATCTAAAAACAGCAGGAATATTAAAATGTAACTATTTACAATCTTTATATTTTAGATAATTTAGTATTTACACATGCCTTCGTAAGAGACATATTTTGAGGAGGGATGTTCATAGTTACAGGTCATGTGCTACCCATGTCTCACCCTCCAACACTGCACCTCATCCATGGACCGAGGTGACGGACGCAGTGGCCGGGTGGTAGGCCAAGGTTCCTTGTGAACTGTCGTGCCATGGAGTTAGTTTATTCATAGTTATAGTACCTACTTGATTCAGTAAATATACTAGATGTAAACATTCCTTATTATAGATTAACAACATTTCAGAATAGTTATATGTACTTAGTTATTAATTGTATAATAACTTGTCTAATAGTGTTAAATGTTTAAATATGAAGAATTTTAAATCCAGAGTATATATATAGTTGGTCAAACATCCTTTTCATTCTATGCATGAATATTTTAATGATACATTCTGTGATCTTGGTTTGTAATTTTTGTGACAATGTTAATGTACTGCTTTTACCAGACGTTGTCAATACCTGTAACAGTGCTTCTAGACAAAATAAAATTGAAATTAAATGGGCCTGAAAGACCACTTAATTTTGCTCAGAGGCCTCTTTACCAGGCCTGAGGTTCTTTATTGCCGTAGATCTATACGACACGAGATCATCGGCTTTGCTGTACTTTCATTTCGAAGGTAGCCATACTTAGGATTTCTACGCCCGAAAAAGTCCCTCGTCGTCCGCCAGGTTTGAACCGACGACCTTGGGTATATGAAGTTATTTGGCGCGCAGTGGAAATTGTATATAAGAAAGCCACCACATACCGATCAACGAGTATCTCATCTAAGAGATCGGTAGCAATGTGAGTAGTAGCGAATAAAATAGTTATATTTACAATCATTATATTTGCTAACATAATAAACTGATTAATAATCAATAGTAATATTACAAAGAGAAAAAAACTGATCTGTTCCATACACATGACTGAAACAAATTATTGCCATAAAGCTTATGTTTCTATTTATTTCATGTTAATCGAGAAAAAAAAAGCAGAAATAGCCTTATTATTTGCTTCCTTGTAAGTAGAAGCGAAATAAGAGAGTACCATAGGTTAAAGTGATAATCAAACGCTGGTTGCTATGTGACTGAAGTTCCTTTGTATGGACGGAGTTGACAAATTCCTGTATGAGAAAAGTATAAGTTTTTCAAAGCAGAAACAAAATACAAGGAATGTCTCAAAAACGATGAACTCCACGAAAAAATGTATCTAACATAAGTTGTATGTTTCAACGTGCTCTAAATTTTTCGTGTAGTAAGTTTTTGTCCATCTCTTACGGTTTAGCAGTTATCCAAAATTCCGTAAAATTCATCCAGAATAAAGTACTCTTTAGAGGCTATTCCCAGAAAATTCGAAATATACATTTTATTTGTTAGGTAAACAGGTTTATTATACGATATTTTCATCAAAATCGTTGAAGCCAATTTTGTAAATATCAAAATTTTAGAAAAAAGTTCCTTAAAGGGTAGTTAGGGGTGCGGGGATTGTCCTGAAAATCTTCGTGTCGCATCCTTGGAAGACAACAAATTAAATGCCAGGTTTGATATTTAACAGTCTTTTCGTTTTTGAGCTATGCTGTCCACACACACATACACAGACACACCTACACACACACACACACACACACACACACACACATGGATCTTTTTTCCAGAAATGCTTTTTTTTTTTTTTTTTTTTTTTTTTATTCAGGGGGACACAAATTCTGTATTTCCGGTATATTTTTGATGCATTACAATACTTTCTGTATACACTATATACATAGTAAGTATAGAGAAAGTAAAAAACTGATCTGTTGCATTCGCATGACATTTAGTTGTTCCACAAACTATTATTACAAAAGATTATTCCCTCATCTAAATCACGCTGATTGCGATAAAATGGTCTTATTACTTCTTTCTTGTAAGTTGAAATGCAATAAGAACATACACTAGACTAAAAACAAAAAAATCAAATCTTTTAAAACCTAGTTCCTATGTGAAACATACTAGTAATGCAAGACAAATAGTAAAAAAATCTGATGTGTTCCATTCACATGACCCTCTCTACATCTCCGTAACAAATTATTGTTAAAAAGCTTAGCTTCTATGTACTTCATGCTAATCGAGAAAAAAATTAGCAGTAATGGTCTTATTACTTGCTTCCTAGTAAGTAGAAGCGAAATAAGGGAGTACCATAGGCTAAAATGATAGTCAAAAGCTGATTGCTATATCACGGAAGGTCCTTTGTTTGTATGGACAGGAGTTGACAAATTCCTAAATGAGAAAAGTATAAGTTTTTCAAAGCTGAAACCAAAAACAAGGAATATCTAAAAAGCGATCAACTCCACGAAAAAAATGTATGTAACATAAATTGTTTGTTTTAACGTGCTCTACATTTTTTGTGTGGTAAGTTTTTGTCCATCTCTCACGGTTTAGCAGTTATGCAAAATTGCGTAAAATTGATCCAGAATAAAGTAGTCTTCAGAGGCTATTCTCAGAAAATTCAAGACATACATTTTATTTGTCAGGTAAATATCTTCAATGTACGATATTTTAATCAAAATCGTTAGAGCCATTTTTAAGAAAATAAAAAAATTCGAAAAAAGTTCCATGTAAAGGGTAGTTGGAGGTAGGGAAATTTGCTTGAAATCTTCATGTCGCATCCTTGGAAGATGTCCACGGTATTTTCGTTTTTGAGCTATGCTGCGCACACGCGCGGACGCCCACGGTTTCTAAAAATCAGAGAGTCTCAAAACATGTATTTCCAGTGAAATCTTGGTAGCGACTTTTTGGGTGCATTACAATACATTATCTATACACTCTATATACATAGTACGTGTAGAGAAAGTAAAAAGTGGTTTGACATAAATGGTATGTCTTATAGAGATACGCATTATTTGTGGAAAGATTTTATGTCTCTTTTACGAGATAATTATGAAAAGGTAGTTACGAATGAAAAGGTGTTCAGAGGCTTTTACCTTAAAATTCAAGATACACACTTATTTTGTCATAAAAATATATTAAACGTTTGGCGTTTCAATCAAAATTGTTTAAGACATTTTTGAGATAAAAACAACGTAATATTTTTCATTTAAAGGGTAGTTTGTGGTGAATTTGAAAATGTTCTTGAAAACCTTTTTGTTGTGTCCTTGAAAATTGTTGAAGCTGACTTTTAATATTTGAGTGAGCTCTTCACACTCAGTTTTCTATTTTTTCCTATCTCAAAATATGCATTTTCAGTTAAATCTGGTCATCGAAGTTTTAGTTAGCAGTACTGTACTGTACTGACCAGTAGTGGCAAACGCAAGCATTATAAAGCACCTTCTTTTAAGGTAAAGAGAGAAAAAATCCTCCAGTATTAATTTACATGTTTGGTGTAAATTTTGGCAGCGTGAATATTTTCATTAAAACATTTTTCGTTCACGATAGCGCAGTTGCCAGCTGCAAAAAGATCTAGTTAAACATTAAACAGGTTTTATAGTGTGACTCAACTGTGTGTTAACTGTAAATACAACTTGAATACGCATTCATTTATTTTACACAGCCTATTGTTTTACCCTATCGGTGGGCTGTGCAATTAATTGAGAGGGAAATAAACAGCTGATGATGTAGCAAACTCAATGGTTTGATAAGATATCCATATGTTTTGGGTCCCCCTGAATCCAAAAAAAAAAAGGAGTTTTGGAAAAAGATCCGTGTGTCTGTCTGTGGACAGCATAGCTCAAAAACGAAAAGTCTGTTGAATACCAAACTTGGTATTTGAGTCTAGTATTTTCCAAGGATGCGACATGAAGATTTTCAAGAAAATCCTCCCTCCTCCAACTGCCCTTTACTTGGAACTTTTTTCGAAAATTTTGACTTTCTAAAAAATGGCTAACGATTTTGGTTAAAATATCGTATATTAAAGATATTTACCTGGCAAATAAAATGTATATCTTGAATTTTCTGGGAATAGCCTCTGAAGACTACTTCATTCTGGACGAGTTTTACGGAATTTTGCATAACTGCTAAACCGTAAGAGATGGACAGTATCTTACCATAAAAAATATAGAGCGTTTTAAAACACACAATTTATGTTATATATATATATATATATATATATATATATATATATATTTCCGAGGAGTTGATCGATTTTGAGATATTCCTTATTTTTGGTTTCACATACAGGAATTTGTCAATTCCTGTCCATACAAACAAAGGAACTTCAGTGACATAGCAATCAGATTTTTGACTATCACTTTAACCTATGGTACTCCCTTATTTCGCTTCTACTTACAAGTAAGCAAGTAATAAGAATATTTTTTTCTCGATTAGCATTAAGTAAATAGAAGCATAATCTTTTTAAAAATAATTTGTTGTAGAGATTTGTTGTAGAAAGTCATGTGAATAGAACACATCAGATTTTTTTTTCTATCAAGTTCACGTATGTAGAAATAAGTACATAGCTTTTGCAGAAATAAGTTTACTACATACTTCCTTATTATTCTACGGGAATAAATGAATGCACCAAAGGGCTAGTCAAATCTTTTGAGCTGATCTCTATGTGATGACTTTGAAATTCTATTCTATTTGTATGATCAGCATAAAAAACGAATTACAACTTCCCAGTTAAGAACACTATTGGAATACAATACCTTCTCTAACCACTGTGTATCACCCTCCGTATATAACAGTTACCATGCTAACTTCATACACCTAAGGTCGCGAATTCAAACCCTGCGGAGAACATGGAATTTTTCGGGCATAAAAATCCTTAGCATGGCTTCTTTGGAGGGGAAGTAAAGCCATTGGTCCTGTGTCGTAGACTTACGGTACGTAAAATAACCTCAAGCCTGATAGAGAGGCCTCTGAGCAAAATTAAGCTGTCTTTCACGCCCATTATAGAATGGGACGCTGAGAACCAGAGCAGTTAAAGAGCGCCCACAAATAAAACATTTATATTTCCATTTTCTATCTACTGTGAACATTGTATGTACATTGGACCCAAAAATTCGATACTGAGATTTAATGGAAATACATGATTTCAGACCCCTTGAATCCAAAATACGCATTTTTAAAAGCATTTCCCTTTGTATCAGTGTATGTATTGAGACGGATTATCGCCCAAGTGAACAAGCGCATAACCAATAGGTATTTGTAATTGATTAAATTGTTTAGGCAAATTAGTAAGATATGTATTTATTGTATATTGGATGTTCAGAGAGATTGTTCCTGGAAAGCGTTTCTAACTTCGACCCCAGAGTTCTCAAGCGACGAATTCAGTTGTTTACGCCAGTGCTTTGTATGTTGCAAGAGGGGTAAGACGCTATTGTGTGGTCACGTCTCCGCAAGAGAAAGTGAAGGTAACATATAAACTGGGGAACCACGAGGAAATCTAGGTCAAGAATCACGTGAAAGACGTATTGACCAATTAGAATTATTCACGTCACGGCAGAAGTGCATCCCAAGCTGCTTCCGGCGCCGAAAATGGGCCAATGAGATTACGAGTTGAGGGTATTGCGCATGGGTAGAATTTGCTATAAATATAGAGTTTTCGCCGCAATTTTCAGGGAGTTGAGATGTAACTCCAAGGGGAAATCTGCGACACCAAAAACAAGAGAACGCACGAATTAGCCGAGTTATTATAGTGATTGAGGCAGTTGAGATGTAATCCCAAGGGGAACCTGCGAAGCCCAAAACAAGAAGTATGCGCGAATTAGCAGAGTTATTGTAGTGATGAGGCAGTTGGAATGTAACTACACGTAGACACTGTGATGCTCGCAACAAGAATCCTCGTAAATATAGTAAATTTATTACAGTGATTCACACAGTTGAAATATATGTCACGCGTAAGGAAGCCACGGCGGAAATATAAACTGTCTACAATTATTCTGCACGTAACCGTTGCACTCGTCGCCGCGTAAAGTTTAGTTACCTTTAAGCGCGTTGCGCTCTTGTTCGAAGGAAATTATCGAAACTCAATCGTGCCAGGAACATTCTCGGGAACCTTATAAAGAGAAATAAACCTTGATTGAAAGAAAGGCAACGACGTTATTTAAGTTAATTCCCGTACCAGTCCCTGGAGTTCACCGTAGCTAAATACCAGAGCTAGATATTAATAGGTCTCAATTCCTCGTCGCTGCTGAAACGCCGGAGAGAGGACCAGTCGTCGCTGCGCAGCCCAGCACCACCAGGTACGTTACTAGCTCCATACGCCCACAGTATGCGTCTGTGGGTAGCATAGCTCAAAAACAAATTTAAGTTCCGCATCTTCAAAGGATGCGAGATGAAGATTTTCAAAAATTTCTCCACTGTAACTACCCTTTACATAAAACAAAGATGCAAAGATGGAACATGGATGCAAGGAGAACCTAATTTAAATTGTTTCACTTAGTGACCGGCTCAAAAGATCTAACTGTCGCTTTTGCCTAGTTTATTCCCTTATTTTCCTTCTACTCACAAGAAAGCAAATAATAAGAGCACTTCTGGCAATGTTAGTCTTGATTAGAATGACGTAGTTAAAAGAATAATTGTTTTTAAGAATAGTTTATTTGTGGAACAGCTAGAGAAAGTCATTAAATGGAACATTTGAGTGAAATACAATATTTCCCTAGCTTGTTATATGTAGTAGGGAAAGTAAAAAATAAATCTAAGCTACTTGAATATCTGCAGCTACAAATGACGTACACCATTGGTGGTAGCGGTGGCGTTGATGAAGACTGTGGTAGTAGTATAGCATTTTTCAGAAAATGATAAACCTCGGCATGAATTTGAAGTTTCGGTTTAGGTAGTTTGCAGTTGGAAACCAAACCTCGCAGTTGCCAAGTCTTCCACTTACTGGTCCCTTAACTGAGGAGTGAATCTCAACTTGCAAGCAGAGTCTTCGAGTCTCCAGCAAACAGGAGATTTTACTACGTTGCCTCTCGCCTTTGTATAGGCTCGTCTTTTGTTTGCTAATGGTTAATGCCCAGTGGCAGCGGTCCCATTTGAAGGCCATTATGCTTTGAAGAAAATTATAGTAGTAGTAGTTATAGTAGTGGTAGTAATAGTGCTGGTGATAGTGTTGGTAGTAGTGGTAGTGATGGTGGTGGTAGTAGCGGTGGTAATGAAAATGAAATGGCGTTTTATTTATGAACGTTCTTTAACTGCTGTGATTCCCAGCGTCCCATTCTATATTGGGCGTGAAGTCCGCTTCATTTTGCTCAGTTGCCTGTTTTATCAGGTTTGAGGTTGTTTTACGTGCCGTAAATCTACAACACGGGACCAACGGCGTTAGTTCCCTTCCGAAGGAAGCCATGCTAAAGATTTTTATACCCGAAAAAAATCCATCATCTTCCGCTGGGTTTGAAACCCGTCACCTAGGGAATATCAGGTTAGCGTGGTAAGCATTACACCACGGAGGGCGACAGGTAGAAATAGAAGTGGTGGTGGTGACGGTGGAGGTGGTATCGGTGGTAGTGGTGGTGGCGGTAGAATTGGTATCGGCGGCGGGGACGGTGGTAGCGGTATAAGTGGAGGCAGTAGTGGTGGGGTGACGCGGTGGTGATACCAGCGGTGGTAGTACCGGTGGGGGTGGAGGCGGGGCGGCAGGGGTGATGGTAATGATGACGGTGATGATAGTAATGGCGACGGTTGTTGCGGGGTGGGGGTGGTGGTGGTGGTGGTGTTTTACCTGCGGCCCAAATTTCTTAATTCTCTTGAAATCAGTAGATATAACACCACGTTGTTAAAATGTTTCGTACTCAGATTGTGGAAGAGCTGAATCGATTGGGAACTAATTCCAAAAGATCACTTATTAGCGCCCATTAAATATTCTCGGTGAGCTTAACTGGCGTCGTCGCCCACGCAATTCCTGAGAATGGTCACACAGCTTACCACTGGAGCTCGTCGGCAGCAGAAACACAACATCCTAATGCAGGTCAGAACATGTTCATCTCGACGGAGTCTGAACGAGCTCTCTCCTCTTAGGCTACAGGTATTATTTAGTGGCAGGTGTTCGCCAAGTCAGAGATTATAAATGGGTTATTTTCGTCGTGATCGGCCGAAGGCCTTGATTCCAGCTGACATTATCTCTCATCAACCAGCTACGCGTAATTTGGTTGTATCCAGCGAAAAGATGAGACAGGCATTGCCCATGCTTGCGCATATGTTGATGAGGCATTATCACCCATAACAAACATTATCTTCTTAATAACCAATAGGAGACGGACCATTACCCCAGACACAGATTTTACGCTTTATAAGAAATGGGTTGTAATGTTCTACTTATGAATACTTTAATGCGTTATGAGAGTATTAAGTATATTCAAAATATTGCCTGCTAGGTTTCCTCAATTTATGGGAAGGAGCGGTCAACCATTACGTCATTATCCATGCACAATTAATCAATTTGGGCACTCGCAATTGTTATCTAGTTTGAAAGGATTAGGTAGTATAACATTTTGTTGGAAGATTTTGGATGAGTATAGTTTTTTTTTATTTCTCTACACGTGCTATGTACATAGTGTATAGAGAAGGTATTGCATTCCATCCAAAATACGATACCGAAATTTCACCGGAAATACATCTTTTGGGTCCCCCTGAATCCAAAAAAAAAAGCATTTTCAGAAAAAGGTCCGTGTGTGTGCGTATGTGTGAGTGTGTGTGTGTGTGCCTGTGTGTCTGTGGACAGCACAGTTCAAAAACGAAAAGACCGTTGAATACCAAACTTGGTATTTAAGTTTGGTATCTTCGAAAGATGTGACACGAAGATTTTCAAAAAATTCCTCCCATCCCAACTACCCTTTACATAGAACCTTTTTCGAAAATGTTTATTTTCTTAAAAATGGCTCTAATGATATTGATTAAAATATCGTATATTAAAGATATTTACCTGAGAAATAAAATGTATATCTTGAATTATCTGGGAATAGCCTTTGAAAACTATATTTTATTATGGATCAATTTTACGGAATTAAAGAGATGAATAAAAACTTATCGCACCAAAAATGAAGAGCATGTTAAAACACACAATTTAATTAATATACATTTTTTGTGTAGTTGATCGTTTTTTAGATATTCCTTGTGTTTGGTTTCTGCTTTGAAAAACTTATACTTTTCTCATACAGGAATGTGTTAACTCCTGTCTATACAAACAAAGGAACTTCAGTCACATAGCAAGCAGCTTTTGACTATCACTTTAACTATGGTACTCCCTTATTTCGCTTCTACTTACAAGGAAGCAAGTAATAAGAATATTTCTGCTAACCTTTTTTCTCGATTAGCATGAAGTAAATAGAAGCATAAGTGTTTAACAATAATTTGTTACAGAGATGTAGAGAAAGTTATGTGAATGGAACATATCATAACTTTTTTTTTTAAATTTTCCGGAGTCTGGTCGGGATTTCGCACTATATTTCTGTTTCTTATTCCTCCCTTTTTTCCCTGTTTCCCTAAATTTACTTTGTTTACCTTTTTTTTCTGTGTTAACAAGCACCTATTTCCACGGTGGAACTTGAACCCACGATCCCCTGCGCCACGAAGCGCCAAAGTATGCGCGGCCCTGGGGACCGGCTAGTTTTAAGATTTCATGGTGTAATGGGCGCTAATATCTAAGGTTGCGAGTTCAAACCCTGTGGAGGATAATGCATTTTTTGGGACAAAACCTTTGAAAGAAAAGGTCTCTTGGCTAAATTTGCTATGTACTCGTCCGCAAGTCATCATTTCGTCCCATAGTACATACATGGACAAGGAGTTATCCCTCGTCAGCATGTTCGCATAGTAGCAAACTCGAAATCTAGAAATTTTGTTGATAAAGTAAACACCATAAACGGTCTCCCAATAAGTCGACACTGTGTGACGAACTTGAAATAATTGAAGGGCAAGCTAGAACAAGAGCAGACGCTTGTATTTGAGAAAGTTCGAGTTGAATCTGGAACAGCACTCGAGAGGAAATATATTCAAATTCAACTTAAGCCTTCTAAAATATATCGGAGTATTACACTTACATCCATAGTTTATTAGTTTTTAAAAAAAAATCTTATGTTTTCTGTCTGCTTAATTTTAAACGAAATATTGAAGAAATAGCTACAAAAATCAATAGCATCAGAAAAATTTTAACAATTAGGTGCAATACTGAACTTAAAAATCTGATGCGTTCCATTCAAATGACTAATCGAGAAAAAATTAGCAGAATTTATTACTTGCTTCCTTGTAAGTAGAAGCGAAATAAGGGATTGAAGTTATAATCAAAAGCTGGCTGCTATGGGACTGAAGTTCCTTTGTTTGCATGAACAGCAGTTGACAAATTTCTGTATGAGAAAAGTATAAGTTCTTTAAAGGGAAATCAAAAACAAGGAACAGCTCAAAAACAATCAACTCAAAGAAAAAATGTAAATAACATAAATTGTGTGTTTTAAAGTGCTCTACACTTTTTGAGTGACAAGTTCTTGTCCATCTCTTACGGTTGAGCAGTTATGCAAAATTCAAGATATAAATTTTATTTGTCTTTAATATATGAAATTTTAATCAAAATCGTTAGAGCCATTTTTGAAAAAATCAATATTTTCGAAAAAAGTTCCATGTAAAGAGAAGTTTGGGATGCTGGGATTTTTCTCAAAATCTTCGTGTCGCATCCCTGGAAGATACTAAACTTAAATACCAAGTTTGGTATTTTATCGACTTTTCGTGTTTGAGTTATCGTGTTCACAAACACACGGACCTTTTTGTGAAAATTCTTTTTTTATATAGGGGATCCGGTTAAATCCCGGTATGGAATTTTTGGGTGGAGTGCAATACCTCCTCTATACACTATGTACATAGTAAGTGTAGAGAAAGTAAAAAAGAAAACGGTCAAGAAAGGAAATGTAGGAAACTGGAAAAAAGGAAAAAAGGGGAAAAAATAAAAGGAATACAACGACGGAGTTCTGATAAGACTTCAAAACTGTACTTCTTTTTAAAAAAATAAATAAAAAAACTAATTAAGTAATGTTTATTTGGATTAGGATGCAGTAGAGCAAAGAATAGGTAGAGAAAGTTATGTGAGTGTAACAGATTAGACTTTAACTATATGATACATTCCTAGAGATTTAAAGTTATTTTCTTGTCCTATTTTTCCCCCATCAATAACTATCATACATGAGTTTTCCCTTTACAACCCATTAATTTTGTCTTGGCTGTTGAAACCTTTTAAGCTAAATGTCTCCATAATATTTTTACTTTCTCTAGCACGTATGTACATACAGTATATGGAGAGGGTATTGTATCCTACCCAAAAATTCGATATCGAAATATCACCGGAGATATATATGTTTTGAGATACCCGAATCCGAAAAAGTCCTAGTGAGAGTTTGTATGTGTGTCTGTGGACAGCATAGCTCAAAAAAGAAAAGATCATTTAAAATCAAACTTGGTATTTATCTTTAGAATCTTTCAAGGGGGCGACACGAAGATTTAAAAAAAAAAAAATCTCCCTGCCATTAACCACCCTAACATACAAAAATTATTGTTTTTCTCCTGAAAAATGGCTCTAACGATTTTGATTAAAATACCATATAAATAAAAAGCATATTTTGAATCTTCTGGGAATAGCCACTAGAGACCCCTTTGTTCCGAATGCGTTTGTAGAATTTGGCATAACCATTATTTGGAACAGCTAGAGAAAGTTAAGCCAGTGGAAGGCATCAGATGTTTTGCATCATAATCATGTAAAGACGGTAATTTTAATTGCATCACAGAAACTGATTATGAAGATTTCATTATCGCTTTAGCCTAGTATATTCCCTTATTTCCCTCCTACTTACAGAGAACTAAGTGAAAAGGCAATTTCTGAATATTTATCTTAATTAATATGACTTAGAGAGAAGAATAAGGTTGTCTAAGAATAGTTTGTTGCACAATGTGTAGAAAAAGCTGTGTGAATTGAACAAATTGGTCTTTTACTATAAGATACATAATTAAAACTAGTGACTTGTTCTGTTTTTTCTCCAGCAATAACTGTCTTACATCTTACATGATTTTTCCCTTTAAAAGCCATTGATTTTGTTTTGTCTGTTGAAATCTTCAAGTTTATAATACGTCTCCATAATATTTTTCAACAATTAGCACTTTTCTGTAAATCATCTTTCGTTTGCGTAAAATAAACAAATCATAAGCAAATAAAATTGTATCCAGCTTATAAGTAGTAATTCGATTGCACCCAATAAACCAGTTTTTGTGCTCTTTAAGGGTTTCGTGTATACATTTTTTTTTTATTATTATTATTATTACACCACCAATACTACTCCCTACCTTCAAGTGAACTGATCGTAAAAAATGCAATTTTTCCAGCTTATGAGTAGTAATTCAAATACGCCCAAAAACCAGTTTTTACACTCTTTACACCCATATTATTATTATTATCATCATTATTATTTTATTATTATTATTTTATTATTGTTATTTTATTATTATTATTATCATTATTTTATCATCATCATTATTATTATTATTATTATTATTATCTTATAATTATTATCATAATTATCTTATTATTATCATTATCATTTTATTATTATATTTTTATTTTATTGTTATATTTTTATTTTATTATTATTATTTTATTATTAAATCTTTATTTTATTATTATTATTTTATTATTATTCTTATAATAGTATTGTTATATTATTATATTACTATATTATATTATTATTTATTACTATATTATTATATTATTAATTATTATTATTATTAATTATTATTGTTATTATTATTTTACTAATACTACTACTAGCAGTTCGTTTCCTTAAATTGATCGTAAACAAATAAAATTGTTTTAAGGTTATAATTAGAATGTGATTACAGCTAATAGAGTAGTTTTTGCACTTTTTAAGGATTTTGTCTATATAATATATACAATATATAATTATTATTACTACTATTAAATGACATTGCTTGTTTCTATTGCTGGTAGTATTTACATTAATTACGTAGTACACGATAATCGGAGGGAAAAAAGAGCAAAGAATAGTGCCGGAGCGGAACTTGCTACAACTAAATAGCTAGACAGAAGAATGTCGGAGCGTGAGGATTAAAATGACTGCGGGCCGCGGGGGAAGGAGATTGAGGACAGGTAGTAATCATAGTAGCAACCGGGACGGAGTCGCGTGGAGCATCATTGCTGCCAACCTAACACCCTGCCCTGCAGCCCAACTACATACTTTATTTTATGGCGAAGGCCAGTTATTAGTGCTTCCATAGTAAAACCGTCTTCTGCAGCCATCATGCGCTCTTAATCTTAGGGATATCAGAACCGTCCATTGCCTGCAGGCCACCTATTGCTTGGAGTGTCAGTAAAGAAAACAAATCATTTAAAACATTTCTTAAGAAAACATAGATTTATTTTTAATATATTTGAAGTATGAAAATCATAAAAAGCGTTTCGTCTGAGACTGGCATTCGAGAGGTCCGTGTTCGATCCCCGTTGACCGCGCACTCTGATCCGTGGTCTTCCAGGTGCCGCTTAAGCGAATGTTGGGATGTTGCACGGTTCCTTTCCCTTCATTCCTTCGTTTTATTTCCCTTCTTCATCTTTCAGGTCGATGCAACTATTAATGTCGTTAACTCCTGTAGCCTCTGAGAGGAGCATAGGACATCGTTACGATGTTTCCATGATTTGAATTTCTAATTCGTGAGTTCGCCACTATGCGCCACGGTACCGAGCGTTCGGCTCGTTGCCCACAGATAGCACTGTAGTACGAAATCACGACTTGCGGAATGGCGAAATTTTGCCCAGAAATTTTGTTCTTTCAAGGTATGGGGCTATTTTACGTGTAAATAAGCATTACATGGGACCACCGACTATACTTCGTTTCCGATAAAAGCCATGGGAAAGATTTTTGCGTCGGAAAATATCCATCACCCTTCGGCAGTTTTGAATTTGCAAACTTGGGTCTTAGAGGTCATGGTAACCACTAAACCATTAATGTACTTCCAGAAAATGCCAGCATGTGGGAAAGCGATGCAGTAGCGGGATTTCCCCACCATCGCATTCCACCGGTGCTCCATCTTCATTCCACGTATCGTCAGCGTCATCACCTGAGATGCCAGTTCTAGATGGCGTTAAACGCTATCAAACAAACAAAAATAATAAAAAAAATAAAACGAAAGAAAGAACCTTCTAGAAAAGTCAAGAAACATTTATTGCGTAGTTATACGAAATTCAAGGACTAGTAATGAAGCAGACGGAAATGATTCGTTGTTTTTTATGTAACGTTTGCAATATTAAAGTAATTATCAATTAGGGGAAAAGTAAATGTTTCAATGTATATTAATATGAAGAAAAATAAGATGTAGATGATCATCATTAAAGTGTACTTTACATGTTGTTGATCCTATATTTTATATTTTGATTACCTGTTTTGTTAGAACATAAGATATAGCTTTTGTTGCTTAGTAACTACGAACTAAAGCAAAACCGATTATTATAATAGTAAATAAATTACTTTACACAATATTTTTATTAAAATTTACTTCAGTGTAAGCTAATTCTTCTGACAAAAATAAGACTGCTGAACAATATAGTTTAAGAGCAAAATGTATTTTGTTGAAATACCAAGTTGCCTTAATTCTTTCAGACACAATGTTTTTTGTCTGTTTTCTGGAATATATTATACAAACCTGAAAAGCATATTAAATTAAATTAAAAGCCATATATTTATTCGAATCAAACTACTCTCTGCAGTTCAGACAGCCTCTATTTCACGGCCAGAAATATACTGTTGTGAGGTATGGCTAGAGCTGCTAGATTCTCTGCCTCGCTTGTGGTTTAGGATGGGGTGGGCCCAGGTTAAATAATAGGTGGCGTAGCATGCCTGAATAATGACGAGGCAGTTAGAAGCGCACACAGTGATACCTGTTTTATACTTTTTGAAACATTCACTTTATATATAGCATTACAAAAAGTAATTTTAGGTTCATTTGTGATAAATCAGCAGTTGTGTTGTAACTTCTGAATATATTTCTGTCCTTTCAAAATATATATAAAACTCTGATGAGGAACATTCACATAATTTTCTCTAGCTGTTCCATATACAAAATACTCTTACTAAAAATTATTTTATTTACACCATACTACGAAATAAACATTAGCAGAATTGGTCCTATTTCTTACTTTTTTATAACAGGAAAATAAAGAGATGCATTAGGATAAAGCGATAGTCAAATATTTTAAAAACTGTTGCAATGTGAAACAGGTTCGGTTCGCTTTGCATGAGAAAATGGAATATACGAGTATAAAAATATACTGTAAAGTATATAATAAGTGTTCAATTTATTAGAATTAATAAATAATATTGGAATACACATCTTATGTATTTATTATTCTGACCCTTTACTATTTCTCGTGTAATTTAGAGAAAAGTCAGTTTAAAATTGAAACCAATAACGAGGAATATCTCGAAAAAGTCAACTCTACAAGAAAAACCTATATGACAAATTATGTGTTTCAATAAGATTTAAATGTTTGTGTAATAAGTTTTTGTCTATCACTTACGGTTTAAGTGTTACGCAAAATTCTGTAAAACTCATCCATAATAAAAAGTCTTCCCAGAAAATTCAAGATATGCATTTTATTTGCGCTGTAAATATCTTTAATATACGGCAACTAAATCAAAAGCATTAGAGGCAGTTTTGAGAAAAAAAAATTACAAAACTTTTCATGTAAATGGTAGTTTGCACTGGGGAGATTTTCTTGAAAATTTTCGTGTCGTATTTTTGGAAAATACTAAACATAAGCGCCAAGTTTGGTATTTAACATCTTTTCGTGTCTAAGCTAAGGTGTCTAATAAAGACATACAAACTTTTTTTAAAAATGCTTTTTTCGGACTTAGGGGACCTCAAAACATATATTTCCAGTAAAATCTCGATATCGAAGATTTGGGTGGAACACAATAGATACCCTTTCTATCCACATCTATCCACATTGTACATACGGGCTAGAGAAAGTAAAAAGCCGGTCCTGCACATTCAAAGAATATAAAATGTGATGTGTTCTATTCACATTACTTTCTCTACATCTCTGCAACAAATTATTGTTAAAAAGCTTATGGTCCTATTTTCTTCTTGCTACTCGAGTAAAAATGAGCAGAAATAGTCTTATTACTTGCTTCCTCCTAAGTAGAAGCGAAATAAGGGAGGTTAAAATGATAGTCAAAAGTTGGTTGCTATGTGAAGTTCCTTTGTTTGTACGGACAGGAGTTGGCAAATTCCTGTATGAGAAAAGTATAAGTTTTTCAAAGCTGAAACGAAACACCAGGAATATCTTAGAAACGATCAACTCCACGAAACAAATTATATATAACATAAATTGTCTGTTTTTTTTGTGTGGTAAGTTTTTGTTCATTTCTTACGGTTTACCAGTTATGCACACTTCCGTAAAATTCATCCAGAATAAAGTAGTCTTCAGAGGCTATTCCCAGAAAATTCAAGATATGCATTTCATTTGTCAGGTAAATATCTTTAATATACGAAATTTTAATCAAAATCGTTAGCCATTTTTGAGAAAATGCAAATTTTCGAAAAAAGTTGCATGTAAAGGGTAGTTTGGGGTGAGGGGATTTTCTTCATGCGCATCTTTGGAAAATACCAAACTTAATTACCAAGTTTCGTATTCATCGTTTTTTTTTTTTTTTTTTTTTTTTTTTTTTTTTTTTTTTTTTTTTTTTTTAGTTTTTGAGCTATGCTGTCCACAGACACACGGACACACACGGACCTTTTTCTAAAAATGCTTTTTTTTATACAGGGTACCCTAAAACATATATTTCCGGTGAAATCTCGGTATTAAATTTTTGGGTGGAGTGCAATACCTTCTCTATACACTATGTACATAGCACAGGATGCAAGGACGCCACGCAGGATAAAAATGGCAACTTCAAAATAAATGGAGGTTCTGGAAGTTTGAAAATAACGGTTTACTGAGCGATTCAAAGTGGTTTAGTTCGGAAAAAAGGGAATACTCGGGTGGTTCCAAATGAAAGCATGTGTCTGAAAGTGTTAAAACATTTGACGTACCACTGCAGTGCTGATTCTGTCTTACCACAATGCTTGCTGCATACTTCCTGGTACCAATATTAAAACATGCCTATTAAAGTAAAAAAACCTCACTTCCTAACCTCTACACATTTCATGCTTTAAAACACGCAATAAACAAAAGCTTAGGTGTTACATTCACATGACTTTCTCTACCTATTCTGCAACAAATTATTGTTACAAAAGTTTATTGTCGAATCAACCCTATGATAATCAAGACATACATTAAAGGAATTAGTCGTGCTAGTTATTTCCTTATAGACACAAAATAAATAACTGGCTAAAAGCGTCAATGAGATCTTTTAAAAGCTGGTCTCTATGTGATGAATTTGAAATTCCGTTCGCGAGAAACTCAGGAACCCCTTCAGAATTCGCCCACCGACTTGGAAAAAACGGAAGGACAGGGTGGCGGCCAAAACGATTTGAAACAGCAACCTCCTAAAGCGATATCCCAAAGCCATGTCGCTTGTTTTAAGATAACATACATACATATTCATTCAAACGAGGTTAATATGGAGAGGGTGAGTTCGATTCCCTTGAGGTATTTCATTTAGATCGCTTGTAATCTCGGCCAAGTTCTAAGAAGCAAGTGGATGTAAGTTGTCTGGTATTTCTATTTTTATGTTGGTGCTCATATATAATTTCGCTTAATTACCCTCGGGCAGAATCTCTCTGACGTCATTACAGTTCTGCCATCAGCTGCAATATGACACTCATTTGTTTCCCAGATGCGCCCGTTGCACATCTGCACTCTAACAGAATACATATCAGATTCTTTTTTGTTCATCTGCAGAAATCTAATATGCAAAACATTCGGCGCTTTCAAATACCTGAGCGCCACAATCGTAGCAGTGACTGAGTTGTACCTTCACAGGCCAGTGTAGTGAGCGAGAGTGAGCGAATGCGTGAGGACCAGGTGTGAATGAACGAGATAGAACTAGTGAGTGAGTTAGTAAATGATACATAAAGACTGAATGAGATGAAAGAGTGAGTGGAACAGTTGGTAAATGAGTGAGCTAGAGAGTGAGTGAGTGAGTGAGTGAGTGAGTAAAAGAGTGAGTTTGGATTGAGTGAATAAGTGGGAGTGATTGAAAGATTTAGTCAGTGAGTAAATGGGTGAACGAGAGTGTGACAGAGAGAATAAATGAGGGAAAGTGTGTTAAGAGTACACGAATGTGAGAGAATTAGTGAATGAGAGTGGAAGAGTGAGTGACTGTATGAGAATGAATGAAAGAGTACATGAGTGGTCAATGAAATTGTGAGTAAATTAGTGTGTAAATGCGTGTAAATAACAGAGGATGAATGAATACATGATTGAATGAGTCAGTAAGTGAAAAGTGAGAGTGCAAGTCAGTGAGTGAATATATGACTAAACGAGTGAGAGACAAATGAGTCAGTAAGTGATTGAATGGGTGTATCAGTCAGTGAATGAAATTGAATTAATGAATAGGTGAGCAAATGAATCTGAGGGTGTTGAATGAGTGAGTTAAGGAAGTGAACTATGACTAAGTGAGTGAGTGATTAAATGAGTGCGAGTGTAATGAAGGAAATTAATGAGTGTGTAAAACATAATGAGCGATTAAATGAGAGTGATGAATTGTAAATAAGAGAGTCAGCGAGTAAATGACTGATTGTGAATGAGTGACTTCAACCATACTTAGGGATTCAATTTCATATTCACATGGATACAAGGGATTGCAATATGAGAGCTAAACACAAAAAAAAAAAAAAAAAAAATATATATATATATATATATATACAATTTGTTTCATTCACATGACTTTCTCTAATACCGGTTACAATTTTTTTTAAAATCTTATTCTTCCACCTACGTCATGCTAATCTACATAAACATTAGCAAAAATGGTCTTATTGTTTGCTTTCTTGTAAGTACAAGGCAAATAATAATAATAATAATAATAATAATAATAATAATAATAAACACTAGGCTAAAGCGATGAAACAAGTAACAAGAAATATTTTTAAAATGGTTAATTTCACGAAAAAAATGTATTTGACATAAATTGTGTGCTTTAATGTGATCTACTTTTTTTGTGCAGTAAGCTTTTGTCTATTTCTTACAGTTTAACAATTATGCAAAATTCAGATGCTATTCCCAGAAAATTCAGGATATAAATTTTATTTGTCATGTAAATATCTTTGATATATGGCATTTTGATCAAAAACACGAATCCGCTTTTGAGAAAAACGAATTTTTTTCATATAAAGGGTAATTTGGGTTGGGAGATTTTCATAAAAATTGTTGTGTATCATCCTTGGAAAATACTAAACTAAGTAGCAAGTTTGGCATTTTAGCGACTTTCGTTTTTGAGTAACTGTATTCACAGACACACATGTGGACATTTTTCTAAAAGTGCTTTATAGCGGACCCTAAAACGTGTATTTCGGATGAAATCTCGGTATAGAATGTTTGGATGGAGTGCAATACTTGTCTACCTATGTACCATGTACTATGTACAGAAATTATAAAGCCAGTAAGGTCTAAATTAAATTAAATAACGCTTTATTTATGGACGCTCTTTAACTGCTACAGTTCTCAGCGTCCCATTCTATACTGGGCGTGAAAGACCGATTAATTTAGCTCAGAGGCCTCTCTATCAGGCTTGAGGTTCTTTTACTTGCCGTAAATCTACGACACGGGACCAACGGCTTTACTTCCCTTCCGAAGGAAGCCATGCCATGCCAGTAAGGTCTGAAATCCCGTGTGTAGTCTCCAGTACTCGGGCGTTACAGTGGTAGACTAGTTGGAACGAATTTGGAGAGCAGTAGAAAGGGAAACAAATGAACAAATAGAGACCATAAATAATTTATGCACTTATTCACAGAACATAGCAAAATGGCCCGATTCTATTGAAAATAAAGTTTTACCCCTTTAATTTTATTGTTAAACATGTTTTCGTCACTGAATTGCGTAATTATTTATTCCGAATTTCAGCTTATCTATCTTTTGATTTACCTTCACCTATATACAGTTGACCTTGCAGAAATCCCCCCAAATCGGGATTTACCACTACTTATTCCATCACGAAGAGAAGCAGTCTCATGAATTTTAGCTATACTTTATCACAACGTAAACACATTCCAAAATGCAATCTGCCATTTGAAAACTACTGAGTACATTTTATTCATTTTTTAGTTTCTCTACTACGTATAATAAGGACAGAACGTAATGAATTCCAAAAATTCAGAGGATTTCACCGCAAATTTGTATTTTCAAGTCCCCTGCATTAAAAAAAACAGTATGTGACACAGATAATACATGGAATGAAGATGGAACACCAATGAAATCTTTTTTAAAGATTTTACCGTCGTTTTATCCAAGTGTATTCCCTTATTTCCCTTCTACATAAAAGAAAACAAGTTACAAGTCAATATCTGCTAATGTTTATTTCAATAAGAATGAAGTAAACCAAATTCCATGGCGTGACAGTACACAAAGGACCTTGGCCTACCTCCCGACCGCTGCATTCCTCTTCTCGGTCCGAAGGCGCAGTGCTGGAGGGTGAGATGTGATCAGCGCCTCGAGTCCCTCCCGGCTGGTTGATGCGGTCTTCTCGATCTGGAGCTACTACTTCATTAAGTACCTCCTCAAATAGCCCACCCCACCCCCCCCCCCGGACCTCACGAGGCTGAGAGCACCCCGGTCCAGGTCTCCCAGCGGGGGAAAATTCCCCACGATAATACCAGGTGGAAATGAAGTACATAGAAGAATAATCTTTTTAAGAATAACTTGTTACAGAGGTAGAGAAAGTCATGTGAATGGCATACATCACAATTATTTTAAATTAGGGAACCCCCAAATGAATATTTCTGGTGCAAGCAGTAACTTCTCTGCAGATTATACAGGCCGTTTCAAAACGACACCAAGCGAAGATAGCAGCCGATGTCGCAACTTTCAAACTCTTCTATTTAAAGTTTTATGTGTGTTTAAAAATCGCACACATTTGGGTTTAGGCAGCGAAGGAACAACGGTTGTCATATGCCACGTAAACAACCTCAGAACGTGTTATATGAAACACATAACAAAACCCACATGCTACGTTTTCCATTACTAAGGTGACCTGTGCCGCGCGGGCGTGTCTAGCAAAGCACGCCTACACCACGCTATAGGGACCTTCGCTACCAACGGGCATCTCTCTTGGAGTGGACCAGGCACGTGTCATTAGTTTATGTACGGCTGCCTAATCCATAGTGATTTTATGGCAGTTTTTGTATGTGCCGAATTTAGATTATATTCACGTATCACGTACGGTATGACCAACAAGGTCCACATCTTCGTTTGGTGTCGTTTTAAAACATCCTGTATGCATGATAGAAAAAGGTAAAGTACATCAAAATGAAGTGTTCGCGATACATGAAGCACTGTAGTTTCAGCACATGGCCCCACTTTAAAAAGAAGCATTTTAAACTGCACAGTGATACCACCTTTATAGTGTCATATCACCCTAGAAGTTTTCTGTATATGCTACAAAGATTGAAGATTGCAAGTTCTCCCAGGAAGTATGTTGTATGGTTCATGGGTTCGCAAATGACCAATGGTGAAATAGCCTTACAGATTTATCTCTGTTTGATACTCTCTTCTTTTATAGAGGGCGCCCTCCTTCCTGAAGAAGCACACAAATCCCTATTGATCGCAGTTTAACCCAACCATAAACTCTAAACTCACGCAATCTGCCAACTCCACCCCCACATTAAGCTTCAGTTATATAATGCAACAACAGTAACTTCCCGGAACAACTTCGAAATCCTCTACTTTAAATTCTGTTGCTTTCCAGTTATTGCATACAAATACGTTACTCAATTGTTTGCATTTATCTAAAGAATACATTATTCTATCCACTCTTCAACAAACCATTCTTTAAAACGATCTGATGTTTACACGAACTGATTTTCTCTAACTGTACTGGACCGCACCGTGGCCGAGTGGTCAGACCTCTCGTCTCTCACCAAGCGACCGCATGCGAGATTTGTGGCGGACAAAGCGGCGCAGGGGCGGGTTTTCTCCGGATTCTCTGCTTTCCCCGCCATTGCATTCCACCGGTGCTCCATCTTCATTCCATGTATCATCAGTGTTATCACCTGCGGTGCCACAAGTAAGTGGGCGTTAAAAACTACAAAAAAATCTAACTGTCAACAAACAGACATCTTACAAAAGATTATTCCTCTTTCTACACACGCTAATCGAGATAAACATTAGGAGAATGTACTTATTACTTAGTTCCTTAGAAAGTAACTAAAGGAATGCGCTACGCTAAGGCACTAGTCAAATGTTTTAAAAGCTATCGTTCTGGGATTGTCATTAAATTTGGCTTCTTTGCTTGGCCAGGAGTAAACAAAAGAAAAACGAACACTTCCTAGCTGAGAAAAGTAAAGTATTTTAAAGTTGAAACCAATAACAAGGAATATCTTGGAAACGGTCAACTCTACAACAAAAATGCATATGATATAAATTGTGTGTTTTAACGAGATACATTTTTTGTATAGTAGCACTTAAAATTTACAAAGTATTGAAAAATAATAACGAATCATTAACGAATATCTCAGAAGTGTATAATGCCAGAAGCGATATTTTAAATAAAATATTTTAAAGAAATACACAGGATTTTGTCTAGTCTGCATAAGAGTAGATTTTAGATGTTCACAAAAAAGTATAATGGGTACAGAAAGTTAGGTGGAGTAACACACACAATTTTACTTCTTCTTCCACTGTCTACCCTCCTCAGGACGTGGGTTGAGATCCCTGCTAAGACAGAGAGACAGAGACAGAGAGACAGAGGGCTAGAGGGGTAGAGAGAGGGCTAGAGAGACAGAGGGCTAGAGGGGTAGAGAGAGGGCTAGAGAGACAGAGGGCTAGAGGGGTAGAGAGAGGGCTAGAGAGACAGAGGGCTAGAGGGCTAGAGGGGTAGAGAGAGGGCTAGAGAGACAGAGGGCTAGAGGGCTAGAGGGGTAGAGAGAGGGCTAGAGGGGTAGAGAGAGGGCTAGAGAGACAGAGGGCTAGAGGGCTAGAGGGGTAGAGAGAGGGGTAGAGAGACAGAGGGCTAGAGGGCTAGAGGGGTAGAGAGAGGGCTAGAGAGACAGAGGGCTAGAGGGCTAGAGGGGTAGAGAGAGGGCTAGAGAGACAGAGGGCTAGAGGGCTAGAGGGGTAGAGAGAGGGGTAGAGAGAGATAGAGAGAGATAGAGATAGAGAGATAGATAGATAGATAGATAGATAGATAGATAGATAGATAGATAGATAGATAGATAGATAGATAGATAGATAGATAGATAGATAGATAGATAGATAGATAGATAGATAGATTTATTGTCTATTGTCATGCACTGTACAGATAGACTTGTCATAAAGTGTACATTAATTAAGCAATTCACTTAAACAATAAAATGTTTTGTCATGTAAAAATGAACGTAGTGATCTTTTAAATTTATACATATCAGAAATTTTAATAATTTCATATGGGAGAGCATTGACAATTTTACTTATGAGGCACTTTGGTGATTTTGAGTATTTAGTTGTTTTATATTTTCCTATATGGATGTCATTCATACTTCTAGTAAAATGATTATGAACGTCACAGTTGAGAATGAATAAGTATGAGTTGATTTTACAAAATAGTGCAGCGTTATATATTAATAAATCAGTCAAAGTAAAAATACAAAGTTATTTAAAAACATGTCTTAATGAATCTCTTGGCTTCATATTAAAGATTATTTTCTTAGCACTCTCTTCTGAATTAAAAAAACCCGTAAGGATCACAGAGTAGCCAGGATCTGCCTGATGCCTGGTATGGGAGTGAGAAAGAAGATATTATGAAATGAGTAAAAGGAAAGGTGATTATGGAGAAAGTGTTAGAATTAATTGCGGCAGAAACCGGAGAACTCAGAGAAAGCTCAGGCACCGCTTTGGCCATGAAGAATTCGACGTGCAGTCCCTGGGATCGAACCCGAGGCGTCTGGGCGAGATCCAAGGGACCTCGCGAATTTTACTAAATAGAGATACAACAAAATGTTTTTTCGTTTACCATAATATTTTAATTACACATGCTATATATGTATCTATGACCTGTGGTAAGAGAACAATCTGATGTTTCATTCAAAAGACTTCCTCTACACCTCTAATACAAATTAATGTTAAAAAGCTTATTCTTCTATCTATATAATGATAATCGAGATAAACATTAGCAGAAATGATTTTATTGTTTCCTTGTAAGTAGAAGGGAAATAAAGTGGTAGTCAAATATTTTTAAAAGCTGGTTGCTAAGTAATTGAAATTCCTTTGGAAACTCATATATGGAAGGTAAGTATATTAAATCTGAAATTAATAATAAGGAATGTTTCGGAAGGGGCCAGCTCTACAAATAAATAAATAAATATATATATATATATATATATATATATATATATATATATATATATATATTTTAATCAAAATCGTTAAGGCCATTTTTGAGAAAATCAAAAATTTTGAATTTTTTTATGTAAAGGGTAGTTAGGGGCGGGAAGATTTTCTTCAAAATATTCGTGTTACATCCTGGAGATACCAAACTAAATTTGAAGTTTGGTATTTAACGGACTTTTTGGTTTTTAGCTATGCTGTCACAGATACACACTGATGTGTTCCATTCACATGACTTTCTCTACATCAAATTATTGTTAAAAAGCTTATGCTTCTATTTACATCATGCTAATCCAGAAAAAAATTAACAGAAATATCTTATTACTTGCTTCCTTGTAAGTAGAAGCGAAATTAGGGAATACCATAGGTTAAAGTGATAGTCAAAAGCTGGTTGCTATGTGACTGTTCCTCTGTTTGTAGGGACAGGAGTTGACAAATTCCTATATGAGAAAAGAATAAGTTTTTCGAAGCTGAAACCAAAAACAAGGAATATCTGAAACAGCATCAACTCCACGAAAAAAAAGTATATAACATAAATTGTGTGTTTCAACGTGCTCTACATTTGTTGCGTGGTAAGTTTTTATCTATCTCTTACGGTTTAGCTGTTATGCAAAATTCCGTAAAATTCATCCAGAAGAAAGTAGTTTTTAAAGGCTATTCCCCGAAAATTCAAGATATACATTTTATTTGGCATGTAAATATATTCAATATAAGAGATTATAATCAAAATCGTTGGAGCTATATCAAAATGTTCGAACAAAGTTCAATGTAAAGGATAGCTGGAGATGGGGGGGGGGGATTTTCTTGAAAATCTTCGTGTAGCACCCTTGGACGATACCAATCTTAAATACCAAGTTTGGTATTCAACGGTCTTTTCATTTTTGAGCTATGTTGTCCACACACAAGGACCTTTTTAATTTTTTTTTTTTTTTTTTTTTTTTTGGATTCAGGGTGACCCAAAACACGTATTTCAGGTGAAATATCGGCATTGAATTTTTGGGTGGAATGCAATACGTTCTCTATACACTAAGTATATAGTACGCGTAAAGAAAGCAGGTAACAAACGACCCACAACGACAAACAAGAATTGCCAACCTTAATACTGCGGTAGAACCGCAGGTATACCCATATAATGCATATTAAATTATTGTAACGTTGAACGTTTTTAATGGTTGAGCGCACCCAATGGTTGATAGTGTCTGTGGAGCACAGCTTATGGGCAACGTTTAAACCTACACAGTGACCCCAATTTGACGTTAACTGGGAAACAAGGGGGGACAGATAATGGAGCAAATTAAGGCAACGCCATTTCAAATTTTAATCACAATTTATTACTAGTGTTATCCAAATGATTTCAGCCTTACTTGTACGACCTAATTCCAAGTTCTGAAACTTCTAACGAATATTAAACGTCTAGCATGGTGCCATTATGGAGTCATCTTCAAAGCGGCCAATTAATTTGTGGTATATTAACACGTTTACAGGAATTGAAGAAATAAATTTGGGCCTTCAAAATTATCCCTCGGTGTAGCGTACCGTCATAAACTTTCCGAAGTTTTAATTATTTCAACAACGTAGGTAATGCAGCTGTGAAATTTTGAAAATCCACAATATGTCAGATATCTTACTGAAATTTATACCAGTTACTGCACAAAATAATAGTGATATTTCTGCTATATATTAACATTCTAACTTCCATGGTTATTTAAAAAAAAAAAACTTGTTACAGATTAATTCACGTGATGCATTTTTAAAAATCTGATGTGTTACACTCACATGATTTTCTCTAGCCGTTCTACAAACTTCTTACATAAGATTATTCTTATTTCTGCACTTTGTTAATCCAGGTATTCAGCACAATGTTCTTATTACTTAGTTCCTTATAAGTAGGAAGAAAATGGAATACACTAGGCTAAATCGATAGTCAAATGTTTTAAAAGCTGTCGTTATGCTATTGTCATTACAAATCGCTTCTTTTCTTGGCCAGGAGTAGAACAAAAGAAAAACGGACACTCCCGTCTGAGAAAAGTATAAGTAGTTCACAACGAAACTAATAACAATGAATACTTCGAAAACGGTAAGCTCCACGAAAAAAAATGTATATGGCGTAAATTGTGTATTTTAAGAAGGCCTACGTTTTTTGTATAGTAAGTTTTTGTCTATATTTTACGGTTTATTAGTTATGCCAAATTAAGCAAAATTCATCCAGAATAAACAGGTCTTTAGAAGCTGTTCCCAGAACATTCAAGATATACATTTTCTTTATCAGGTAAATATCTTTAATATACGATATTATAATTAAAATCGTTAGAGCCATTTTTAAGAAAATCAAAATTTTCGAAAAAAGTTCCATGTAAAGAGTAGTTTGGGGTGGGGGGGATTTTTCTCAAAATCTTCGTGTCGGATCCCTGGAAGATACTGAACTTAAATACCAAGTTTGGTATTTTAGCTACTTTTCGTTTTTGAGTTATCGTGTTCACAGACACACGAATATGCACGGACCTTTTTCTGAAAATGCTTTTTTTGGATTCAGGGGGTCCTAAAACATGTATTTCCGGTGAAATCTCGACATCGAATTTTTGGGTGGAATGCAGTACTTTTCTATCCCTATGTACATTTTACATACGGGGCAAGAGAAAGTAAAAATCGGATGTGTTCCATTCATATGTCTTTCTCTAGTTGTTCCGCAAACAGCCCTTTTATTCAAAAGATTAATTTTTTAGCTACATCATGATAATCCGCATAAACATAAGCAAAATTAGTCTATTACTTGGATAGGTAGATTCAGACTGAAAAATTCAACGCCATGGCCGGGACTTGAACCACGGATATCCCGGTCATAGCCAGTTGCTCTTCCACTGAGCTACCATGGCAACATGCCGGCATAGGATTGGTAAACCACAAGGTGATCTCAAATTATTTTGAGATGACAACCCCAATAGCGACTTACAATGTTTTAAGTCCCCGGCTTCATACTTGAACCAACTTCAAGTCAATTAAAGTTTAGCTATGTTCTATACGCAGCTTGTGTGGAAAACAATTAAAATGACAAAATAAGACAGTATTTCAGAACTATAAAGATTTGACTATAGCTTAAGGTAATGCATCTTTAAAATTTCTAAATCCTACAATTTTCAAGTAATCAGTCTGAAATTTTAAACATACATTTATTTTGTACATTAGTTACACACTTTAAATTTTTGTTTATGTGTCATGGGTAGTTTTTGAGTTATTAATTTTTAAATTAAAAATCTGCCGCCAAATTCAAATCCTTTCACACGATGTAAATGATGAAAAATGTTTTTTTTTTATTTTTTCAAAATATGCGTTTTAGTATCAGCAACAGAACTACCATATAAATTTATTGTACCGCAATTAGTTCAAGAGGTAAAAATATTAAAGCAAGAAGCAGACAAAAATTCAAGAAATGTTATAATACAATTGACTTTAAAAATCAATATCTACAACAATATTAGGAATTTTAAAAATCTTATGATAGAAACCCCTCTTTGCTTATTAAGAACATATCCTAAAAATTTAAGAGAGCTTAAATAAAAACTGCATCGTGTGGAACATTTTGAATGACTAAAAATGTTGAAAAAAATATAAACGAGTAAATCAAGTTTTAAAGTTCAAAACATTTTCCCTCTAAATTGCATACCTTCTAAAACCCTTCAGACACATAAGTTGGACCCTCTTGCCTCTTCCTTATTTTTTCTGCAGCAGTTTTCTTCAATTTTAGTTGAGGAGAAACAATTATTTAATTGTCATTTTATTATTTTTTTATTTTTTTCTATAGAAATATGAAGTTTAATATTTAATTACAGAAGCACTGTTGATATTAGAAAAAAAAACATCTCATTAATTTTCTTTTGCACTACTTTTAATCAAGCATAAACATTTTCAAGCTTCTGTTTCGAAAACTGGATCGTGTGGAATAATTTAAAGTTTTGAAAACTGTTTCTTTGTAATGTCATGATATCCTGCAGATTTTGTTTTCATTTTTTGCACTTTTTGATAAAATTTCACATGGATTACCTTAAACTGATAATTCTATTCTATTCACATTTTATCTACTAGGAAATATACGATTAAATCATATATGCCATGATGAAAGAATAGGCTTTTAAAAGAATAATTTATTGACGAGTGGGTAGAGAGCATCATATAAATATTGTGACGTTCACCACTGTGTGCATTGATGAGTGTGTGTGTGTGCGATTACTCCCCTACCTAATTACTTACAGCATGTCACTCTCCCCATGTACCTGTTTGTAGAGACGAATGCTATGGTTGCCTCAGCTGAGCTCAAATCTCCGTCGGTCGGTGAGAAGCAAGTTGAGTCAACGGGTTAGTTAGGAGCTATACTTACAAATATCATAACTTGTAGATATTTATTTATTTGTGGCTAGAAACTGGAGATATCGCGGCAAGCACTTTTGCCTTACATAGTAATGACGTTACTTTGTTTCTTGACACTTTCTGCAGCTTTACATCACTGTACAACTTTCTGACAACTGTGCGTTAAACCGAGCCTTAAGGACACTTGGTAGCGTCAGAGTAGCAATTTCCATGTAGAATTTCAATACAATATATGTTAGTGTTTCTTGAAAGCTATGCAATCTATCATAATGAAACTTCTACCACTTATATATCAGCCTTTTCTAATTCAGAAACCATAATCAAATCATAAATAAAGTTAATAATTTTTGCTCTATTGATATTCCAATAAACACAAAATTTTCAAAAATTTTCACGCATTCTCTTCTTTAGGTACACTTTTCTCCTAAACAGTTACAGTGGCACATTTCAAACTTTGTAATCACTTTACAAACATAGCTGGTGAACCGTTAAGACATTGTAATCAATAATAGCAATTTAAAAAGTAAATAATAATGTACTCTGTATTTTTTAATTTTTTATATGTGAAAATATTCCTTTGAGGAATGTCATGAAAGTGTAACATATAAAGCTTTTACTGACTATTTAGAGCAGTATATTCTGCATGTGCACTAAAATTTCAAATCTCTATTATAGTTTTCTAGAACAGTGTACCTAAAGAAGAAAATGAGTGAACATTTTTGAAAAGTTTGTGTTTATTGGAATATCAATAGAGCAAACACTATTAACTTTATTTGTGATTTGATTATGGTTTCTAAAGCATAAGATTCGGATATATAAGTGGTAAAAGTTTCATTATGATAGATTGCATAGCTTTTAAGAAACAGTAAGATATATTGCATTGAAATTCTACATGGAAATTGCTACTCTGACACTACCAAGTGTCCTTCAACTGTGTGTCCAAGTGGTAGACTCCTGGTGAGCCTAGGTGTTCGACCAATCTGGCGTAAAATTTCTGAGCCCAGCGCCTAATGACATCTTCCACATTTGGGGGGACGAAGCTTCATGTTGTAGCCTCAACGGGAAACGTCGACATACAGAATATATGGACCGGAGTTCTTTACTCTGTATCCGCTGTAACCAGAGAAAACTGGAGTCTGCTGCCATATCCAACACTTCGCAGGCATAGAGCATCAGGGGGACTATGAGCGCCTTGAAAAGATGTAGCTTTAAGTGAACCGGCATTTGGGAGGCCAGAACAGGGCAAAGGAGGCCACTTTCCGACATTACCCCACGTACTCACGAAAAGTTAGGCCTTGTCAAGAGTGACGCCTAGCTATTTGATGGAATTTCCCCACTCTATCCTCTGGCCATGATAGGAAAATTTGGGTATCTGGGGTGTCCAAGAACACGAGAACTGCTGCTTATATAGAAACTTATGGTATAATGGTGGATTTATTCCTATTGGTTAAAAAGCCCGAGAACTTGGCGTCTATGCGTCCCATAATGCAGTTCTTATTACTAAAAACACTATAAATACCTCGTGATTACGTTTATGCAATGGAAAAGAACTCATTTCTTTTACAGCGGAGACTTCTCCCAGCTCACTTACACTTGTTACTCTATTGCACGCACATACTTAAAGGAGTACGTGAGTTTTACCAACTTTATATCTTGACAAAGAATCTTCCCCTTATGCAGCGACCAAGTTTCATAAACACTCTAATCCGAGTTTGCTTCAAGGTAACTTTCTATACATATTGGGAAATGTTACATTAAATAATAACCAATAATTAATAATAATGATAGTAATAATGATGAGGTAAACTAACGGTCTCATACAACATAAGATCAAAACAAGTTTATTCTGTACAAGATTATTTGAATGACAAACCCGGATAGTAAAACTTATATAGCTCTGTAAGTAGTATCTAGCTATTTTAATGACAAGCCATTGTAAGCAACATTTGGTGCCTGATCTAGAATTAATGAAAGCTATTTAAACATATGTGTATCAAACTAACAATAAATGCTAAATGTTAAGACGTGCATGCTGTAAAAGCTTAGTGAAAGTTTAAAACATAAGTAACGTAATACATACACGATTAAACTGTATTTGTTTATACAAATTGCAGGGAAGCATATAAAATTGTCCCTGCTTTGTTTCATACTACTTGTATAATGATAATGTCTTTTTACTTTCTCTAATCCGCATGTACAATGTACAAGTGGATAGAGATATGTTGATTGTACTTCACCCAAAAATTCGACGTCGAGATTTCACCAGAAATATATGTTTGGGTCCGTGTTACATGCCAAACTTGGTATTTAGGATTAGTATCTTCCAAGGATGTCACACGAAGATTTTCAAGAAAATCCCCCCCCACCACAAACTACCCTTTACATCGAAAAAAAATTTAAAAATATTGATTTTCTCAACAATGACTAACGATTTTAATTAAATATATTATCTAATTTTAAATATACTTACATCCCAAATAAAATGTATATCTTGTATTTCGGGGAATAGCTCTGAATACCTCTTTATTCTCGATGAATTTTGCCGAATTTATCCTAACTACTAAACCGTAAGAGATAAAAAAAAACTTGCTGTACAAAAAATGTAAAACTCATCAAAACACACAATTTATGTCATATGCATTTTGGTTGTAGAGTAGACCGTTTCCAAGATATTCCTTATTATTGATTTCAACTTTAAAATACGTATTCTTTTCTCATCCAGGAAGTATCCGAATAAGCCAATTTCAATGATAATCGAATAACGACAGCTTTTAAAACATTTCACTATCACTTTAGCATAGCGCATTCCTTTAGTTCCCTTCTACTTATAAGGAACTAAGTAATAAGAACGTACTAATAATGTTTATCTTGATTAGCATTGTGTAGAAAGCAGAATATTCTGTTGTAATACGTTTTTTTCTTATTGTGTCATTTATACATCGAAGGTCATATCGGGGGCTTTGCACTTGAAAGAATTCGTTGTCTGTAGGTTCTTTTACGTTTGGTTTAAATCATTATATTTTCCTCAAACATAGACACACTCACATACATACTTCCAGACTATGTGGGGGGATAGGGAATAAAGAAACATTCCCCACCCCTGCCGGGAATGGAACCCGAGACCTCCGGGTGTGAAGTCAGCTCGCTGACCACTCAACCACGGAGGCAGTCCTGTCATGTGAGTGTAACACATCAGATTTTTATGTTCAATATCCATATATGTAAGTCAATTGTATACTCCCTTGACATGCTCAATGTCCATAAGCTTTTATGGCTACTGGTGAGCACACTAAACGCAATCTAATCCCCATCAAATATTTGTAAATTAGTTGGTACGTAATTGTTGATTATTAATTGGTAAATTAATTCTATATTCATTGATAGTATTTAAACTGTGATTGAGCAGTCAAGTTGTACGTTTGTAAAGAACAAAAGGTAATGTAGCTTCACAAAGGCCTGTTTTGAATAATCAGCTGACGAAAAGCGATGCTGTGATCGATTCGTCGAATGCCAATGGCTTAAAAACATAGCAGAAAAACATTAATCCAGAAAGCCCATGACGTGATGGAGTAAATGACATATTTACTCCCGGGTGTCCAGTTCTGCATCATTCATGAGCTACACAGCACAAATGTACATATGTAATGATGTAAGCAATGGTCCAATGGACAACCTCGTTACTGACTGGTCTCATCTCTTTCGTTAGCATGTGTGGCAGGCCTGCTAATGATCACCATGTTAATCAAAACAACGATCACCGAGCCACTCTCGGCTCATTAATATTTTATGTTAATTAAATTATTTGCTGATAAATGTGAACTACAGCTGCTCTTTAGCTAAATTCCTGCTTCTCCCACTGCCCTTCTTCCTCGCCTAAGAAATGTAGCATCATGAAGGAACAAAAACACTCTGAAATGTAGCTTTCACATTACAATTTCTACCTCTCTATTGTTTGGATTTACAAACTATTTTTACGAAGGTATTGGTTCAATAGTTTTTTCACACAAGCCGTGTGTAGGACAGGAGTTGAATAGGTGAAGTCAGACTGAAAAATTCAATGCCTTAGCCGGGATTTGAACCACCCATTGACCATAATAGTTGGCATACTCTGAATCCTGGGGCTTGAAGTACTTGCAACATTGTAATTCGCCATTGGGGTTGTCGTCTCAAAATAATTTGAGAACACCTTGTGGTTTACCGGGAACCTTGCAAGTCAGTTGAGAAATGCAATGCTAATCCGGCATTTCGCCATGGTAGCTCAGTGGAAGAGCAATCGGCTAGAGACCGGGAGATCCGTGGTTTAAATCCCGGCTATAGCATTTTGAAAATCTTCGTGTCGCATCCTTGGAAGAAACTAAACCTAAATACCGAGTTTGGTATTTAACGGTCTTTTTGATTTGGGGCTATGCTGTCCACACACACGGACCTTTTTTTAAAAATGTTTTTTTCAGACTCAGGGGACCCCAAAACATATATTTCCGGTGAAATCTCGGTATCGAATTTTTGTGTGCATTACAATACCTTCTCTATCCCTAAGTACATTGCACATATGGGGCCAGAGAACGCAAAATTTTGATGTGTTCCATTCACATAACTTTCTCTACATCTCGGTAACAAATTATTGTTAAAAAGCATATGCTTCTATTTACTACATGCTCATCGAGAAATAAATAGCAGAAGTAGCCTTATTACTTGCTTCCTTGTATGTAGAATCAAAATAAGGGAGTACCATAGGTTAAAGTGATAATCAAAAGATGGCTGGTATGTGACTGAAGTTCTTTTATTTCTATGGACACGAGTTGACAAATCCCTGTATGAGAAAAGTAAGTTTTTCAAAGCTGAAACCAAAAAAAAAAGAAATATTTAAAAAACGAACAACTCCAGGAAAAAATGTATATATATATATATATATATATATATATATATATATATATATATAACAAAGTGTGTGCTTTAACGTGCTCTACATGTTTTGTTTGGTAAGTTTTTGTCCATCTCTTCCGGTTTAGCAGTTATGCACAATTCCGTAAAATTCATCCAGAATAAAGTAGTCTTCAGGGGCTATTCCCAAAAAATTCAATATATACATTCTATTTGCCAGGTAAATATCTTTAATATACGATATTTTAATCAAAATCGTTAGAGTTATTTTTAGAAAATCAAAATTTTCGAAAAAAATTCAATGTAAATGGTAGTTGGGGTGGGGGATTTTTTTTTGAAAGTCTTCATGTCGCATCCTTGGAAGATACGAAACTTAAATACCAAGTTTGGTATTCAACGGTCTTTTCGTTTTTGAGCTATGCTGTCCGCAGACACACACACACAGATAGGCAGACAGTCAGACAGACAGACACACACACACACATACGGACCTGTTTGTAAAAATGCTTTTGTTTCTATTCAGGGGGCTTAAAACATGTATTTCCGGTGAAATCTCGGTATCGACTGGGTGGAATACAATACTTCCTCTATACACTATGTACATAGAAGGGTGTAGAGAAAGTAAACATGCTTTTTTTGGACTCAGATGGTCCTATACACTATGTACATAGTACGTATAGAGAAAGTAAAAGTTAGCAGAAATAGTCTTATTACTTGCTTCCTTTTAAGTAGAAGCGAAATAAGGGACTACTATAGGTTAAAGTGATCGTCCAAACTTGGTTGCTAAGTGACTGAGGTTCCTTTGTATGGACAGCAGTTGACAAATTCCTGTATGAGAAAAATATGTTTTCCATACCAGAAAAAAAAAACAAGGAATGTCTAAACAAACGATGAACTCCACGAAAAAAAGTATATAACATAAATTGTGTGTTTTAACGTGCTCTATATTTTTTGTGTAGTAAGTTTTTGTCTGTCTCTTTCGGTTTAGCAGTTATGCAAAATTCCGTAAAATTCATCCAGAATAAACTACTCTTCAGGGGCTATTCCCAGAACATTTTTGATATACATTTTATTTGTCAGGTAAATGTCTTTAATATATTATACTTTAATCAAAATCGTTAGAGCCAATATTGAGAAAATCGAAATTTTCGAAAAAAAAGTTCCATGTAAAGTGTGGGGTGTGGGTATTTTTCTCAAACTCTCCGTGTCGCATCCCTGGAAGATACTAAACTTAAATACCAAGTTTGGTATTTTACCGACTTTTCGTTTTTGAGTTATCGTGTTCACAGACGCGCGGACACAAGGACCTTTTTGTGAAAATTCTTTCTTTTTTTTTTTGGATATAGGGGACCCTAAAACATATATTTCCGGTGAAATCTCGGTATCGAATTTTTTGGTGGAGTGCAATACCTTCTCTATACACTATCTACATAGTACGTATAGGGAAAGTAAAAAAAGGAACTAGAAAATATAAGGACAAAGATCACATCATCTTAAATTTACATCACAGAATAACCCTATTACGGTGTATAAGTAAAAAAATACACTTAAAGGAATATATATAACACATACACGCACACACAATACTAACACCACAACAAAACAATGATCGTAAAGGATGGCATAATTTTTGTATATATAACATTATAATCACTTTTTATTAGCTCTTATCACGCCTCTCTTCCCTATTATCAGGCTTCTCAGATCTCAGCTGTCTCACCTTAAGTAGAAATTTACCTAACCCTCCACGTCATCTGTGCCTGCCAGTAACATCCAACATGCTCCTAAATCTCCATCTGCGGTGGTAAAGAACAGAGCCGTTACTACATTCTCTCTCGCCCCTAGTAAAAGGTTGTGTTTTGCTTGCTAGTAGTTATTACTCAGTGGCGGGGGGTGCGGGGGACAGTATTTCCAAAAGATCTCGTACACTTATAATACATCTAGCTGAGAAACCCGGCGTTACCCGGTGGATTTATGGCTAAGAAAAGAGATTAATTTGGGGCATATATTTATTGTTAAGAAAACACAAGAAGGACAAGACAAAAGAAATGCAAAATGAATTAATAAGCTGTTTGTAGTGATTATTATTCTTACTATTATGATTAATTGAATAAGATACAGATGGCCTTGTGAGAATTTGTAGGCCCTACATAAAATCAAGCAATTAATCTTGTGAAATGGTGAGAATTTGGAACTATAGGTTAAACAGTAATATGCTTTTATCATAGAAATATCTTAAGCATATGGCATTTCACTCAAAATCGTTACAGACTTATTTTTGAGAAATCAACCATTTTCGAAGTATATTTGCATCTAAAATCTAATTTGGTGTCGGGATTTTCTTGAAAATATTCGTGTCTCATACTTGGAAAATGGGAGGTTTAAATGATCCGTGAGGAGCAAACCCCAATGAACCACGGCATAGCCGGAAGTTTTTCAGGCTCGATTATTTTAGAGGGTATACTTAAAACTGTAAGGAACATATAAATCATTTTCATACATTGACGATATTTCTGACGATGTTCGCGTTATTTAAAAGAGGCGCCAAAAAGAGGGGGATGCGTGGGCAATGGGACTTCGCACGAGCAATATCTTGTGTTTTATATCTTTCTTATTACTTCAAGGCTACCTTGGATATGATTCCGTAAGTTGGCAGGTGTCATACTGAAATACGAAATATACCTAACGGGTAAACAAAAATCCCTCATGGGTATGCCATCATGGGCATCTAGGAGTATACCCTGTTCTTTAGTAAGGGCACTGTGTGTTGCTGGAGCATAATTTTGTGGTTCGTGATTGGAGGGGGCTTTTGAGCGGATTGTAGCTCGCATGATGTGGCATTCATAGTTATGTTATTCACCTGGAGAGCAGGACTAGTGACTATAGAAATTCCAGTAGCGTATATTTTCTATATATACGTATAGAAACTTGCGTCGACTCGGATACTAACTCATGAGTGTTGATGAAGGTATAGATGTCTTGTAATCATCTCACAATCTCTAGCCGGCTGCTCTACCACTGAGCTACCATGGCATAGCATTAAATGTCTCAACTGAGTCGCAATATTCCCGGTAAGCCACAAGTTGGTCTCAAATTATTTTAAGATGACAACCTCAATGGCGACTTACAATGTTGTAAGAACTTTAAATCCTTGGATTTATAGTATAGTGAACTATTATGGTCAAATAGTACTAATACCAGCTTTTGACTATCATTTTAACCTACGGTACTCCCTTATTTTGCTTGTACTTATAAGGAAGCAAGTAAAAAAACTATTTCTGCTATTTTTTTCTCGATTAGCATGAAGTAAATAGAAGCATAAGCTTTTTAATAGATAGTAATTTGTTGCAGCAGAGATGTAGAGAAAGTCATGTGAATGAAAAAAACACATCTTTTTTTTTTTTTTTTTTTAGATATTCAATATGAGAAGTCTTTGTTAGTTGGCTAATAATACGACCGCCTAGAAATGTAATATTAGTCTGATAGAAATTAACTGTATCAGTCTATAGATGTTTCAAAGCAAAGAGAACAGTGGCATTTTTATCTTTGTTTAAGAGCATACTGCTAGCTCCGAACCATTCAGAGGCCTAACATGAGATTATACTTCCAGTTAACTAGTTAAGATTCAACAGCTCATGAATGGCAACATTCTTTTCCTTTAAGCTTATTGACTTTTATATTTAAACACTCGATGTTAACCCCCTTATATGGTCAAATAGAAACACAGTAGGAACGATCCCTCTAGGCAATAATTAAGTCTGGTTAAGACGATGTTATGTCAGGCGTCTGGACTCCAGACGTAGTTACGTGTGACACGATGGCATAATTATTATAAGTTTATGTGGAGCAGATGCACCATCAAGGTTACAGTTAGAGCATACATCTACAAGACACAATCACGTCTCCAGGCTGCATCTGCACACACCTCTAAGGTAAGATATGTGCTTATTATTTGGTTGCCTCTATTAACTCCCTCATGTAAAGCCAGTGGGCTAATTATTCATCCTTCCAGTAAATATCAAATTGTGGTAGATGGAATTATATTACTTTCTCTACATGTACTATGTACATAGTGCATGGAGAAGGTATTAACTTCCACCCAAAACTTCAATACCGGGATTTCACCGGAAATACACGTTTTGGGTCCCCCTGGATGTAAAAAAAAGCATTTTTGAAAAAAGGTCCCTGTGTGTGCGTGTGTGTGTCTGTGTGTCTTTGGGCAGCATAGCCCCAAAACAAAAAGACCGTTAAATACCAAACTTGGTATTTAAGTTTGGTATCTTCCAAGGATGCGACACGAAGATTTTCAAGAAAATCCCCCCACCACCAACTACCCTTTACATAGAACTTTTTTCGAAAATTTTGATTTTCTCAAAAATGGCTCTAACGATTTTGACTAAAATATCGTATATTAATATTTATCTGACAAATAATATGAATATCTTTAATTTTCTGCGAATAGCCTCTGAAGACTACTTTATTCTGGAGGAATTTTGCATAACTGCTAAACCGTAAGAAATGGACAAAAACTTACTACATAAAAATGTAGAGCACATTAAAACACACAATTTATGTTATATGATTTCTTTTGAAGATTTTTTTATTTAGATGTATAATAAATAAAAGTAAATTATATTTAATTTCATTTTGGGTCGTCTTAAACAAAAACAATCTGATGTGTTCCATTCACATGACTTTCTCTACATCTTTACAGCAAATTAATGTTAGAAAGCTTATGCCTCTATTTACTTCATGCTAATCGAAAAAATAGCAATAGTCTTATTACTTGATTCCTTGCAAGAAGAAGCGAAATAAGGGACTACCATAGGTTAAAGTGATAGTCAAAAGCTGGTTGCAATGTGACTGAAGTTCCTTTGTTTGTGTGAACAGAAGTTGGCAAATTCCTGTATGAGAAAAGTATAAGGTTTTTTTTTAAGCTGAAATAAATAACAAGGAATATTTAAAAAATGATCAACTCCACGAAAAAAATGTACATAACATAAAGTGTGCTTTAAGGTGCTCTACAGTTTTTGTGTTTTAAGTTTTTGTCTATCTCTTATGGTTTAACAGTTATATAAAATTCCGTAAAATTCATCCAGAGCAAAGTAGTCTTCAGAGGCTATTTCCAGAAATTTCAAGATATGCATTTCATTTATTAGGAAAATATCTAATATACGATATTTTAATAAAAATAATTGGAGCCATTTTTGAAAAAATAAGAATGTTCGAAATTTTTTCCATGTAAAGGGTACTTGGGGTTGGAAGAATTTTCTTGAAAATCTTTGTGACGCATTCTTGGGAGACACCAAATTAAAATACCAAGTTTGGCATTTTACGTCTTTTCGTTTTCGAGTTATGCTGCTCACAGATAAACACTCAGACTGACACACACGGACATTTTTCTAAAAATGCTTTTTTTAGATCTAGGGGTTCTCAAAACATATTTCCGTGAAATCTCGGAATCGAATGTTGTATGCATTGCAATACTTTCTCTATACACTATTTACATAGTACGTATAGAGAAAGTAATAAGGAGCTAAACATTATTCAACTTAATAATCTGCCCCCAAAAAATGCAAAAATTATCAAGCCTAACATTCCATAAAACATTATTCATTTTCCTTGTCTTAAACTGCGCACCGAGTAAGCTCTTCTTTCTTACTTACACCCCTAATCGCACACCCCTTGAATCCCGCGGTCACGAAAATTCATACATACTTATATACACCGAATTTTATATATTAAGATAAAAACAACTTTAGAAAAGTAACTAAAATAAATACTAACTGAACTACTGGTGTCCAGTAATATAAATCATTTTACAAATAGATCTATTGGTATGCAGTAAACGACATTGCAAATTCTAGTTCACTTTTAGATTTGAACTCTGCCATTAGTCGATTGAACTACATAGCTGCGCATTCGCCAGCGGCCAGAACGAACGGAAGACTGTGCATTTCGCATTGGAGCCGATTTTCAGAAAGTCCATTTTTTCTTCTTATTTCGATCCAGTTCATTTACATACACCTAACCTAACCTCGACGAAATCTCAAAGCCAGTCGTTTACTGTACTGTAGCCATATTGGCTCCATAACCAATAGGAGAGGCTCAGTCTAAAGCTGAACTAGAATTTTAAATCTCGCATGCAGTAACTACTCATTTATCCACAATTTTAAAATCTCTTTAATACATTTAAAACTCTCATATCTATAACTAACTTTCAACGACTCAATATTCAAAAGCAACACACCGAAAAATAAGAAGGAAACAGAATGAAAGAAAAATTACGAAAAGGAAATAGTGGTAAATGAAAATCCATCACTTTATTTATCTGACGACCCTGGAAAACCAGGAAATACCTATAGGACAAAGCCGGGGATCGAATCTGGAGCTTCCGGAATGTGAGCCACACATTATCGTGGCGCCACTATACTCGATAAATGTGAACGAAGAATGAAAATAAATATACAAACAGTCTGATTACTCACCCTTCTATAAGGGTCAGAAAGAAGGGGTAATGTTTGACAAATATGGAAGTAGAAAAACATTATCAAAAACGAAGTGTTTAAGAAAATATAAAGGCAAGGCCAGAAGAGACAGAGTAAGATATACACCAATTAGAGAAAGCCATGGTGTGGAAGTAGAGACGCTTGAAATGGTACGAAAATGTGATCAGAATAAATGAACAACACAAAATAAAACAATCTTTTGAAGCACACACAGAAGAAGGAGACGATGAGTTAGACCAAAGCAAATATGGAAGGAATACGTCAATGAGATTGTGAGAAAAATAGAATGGAATTGCAAAATCTAAGGAGATTAGTATAGAACACAGGACATTATAAAACGATTAGAAGCCTTGACGCCGAAAGACAGAAGAGAAAGTTGAAGAAGAGGACCATCAATTCTGTTTCCTCAATTTCTATTGTATATATAACGTAATATTTAATTTAAATATTTCTGCAAATGCTTAACATGAAGTACATCCTACATATGGTGAATAAGTTTAAATATTGAAAATGAAAGGTGTAATAAACGAATATAGCTTTTTCCAAAACATGATGCCCTTCAAACAGTACCGCCACCTCTGCCACTGGGCAATAACCATTATCAAACAAAGACATCTCAGTAGTACTAGGTGCGAGAGCCAACGTAATAAAATCTCAATTTCATGGATACTCTGAAGGATCTGCTTGCAAGTCTAAATTCGCGCCTCAGTTAAGGGACCAGTAAATAGAGGACTTAGCAACTGCGAGGGTTGGTTTCCAAGTGCACACTTCCGAATCCCTGATCACGCCGTCTTTGGTAGAAGGTTATTATGTTCTTAAAACACTGTACATATAAATCAAGGTACAAGGCAGAGTTGGAAGTTTGGCTCCTATTTTGTATACAATTTATATAGATGAACTGGCAGTCATTTATATTACACCTGTACCGCGTGCACCCCTTCTGGTAGATTTGATTTCAGCAATACAGCGATTACATCAAAGCATGATGGTGATATACATAGTGGTCACCTACCACGCCTTGTAGCCTTTTTGGTACCCCATGTAGAAAAGAGAGAAAACCCTCCCTCAACGCAGAACTTGTTCAAGTCAGCACTTCTTAGAGACCGAGTGAATTGACAGTCTAACCAGCGAGATGACAAGGTCAAGGATGGAGCACCTGTAGCAACGAACAATGGCACTGTGCACGTCTCTATAGTGAAGGTATTATGAGGTACTTTTCGGCCAGGGTAAAATTGGACCCTTCTGATTTTTGGTAAGTCAACATTTATTCAGTTAATACCTCTATTTGGGCACCAGGAGATCGCTTTTTCAAAATGTTAGCTTTTTTTCTAATTTTATTTTTCACCATGTTCCATTAGATTCAGCAATATTGCTTGATTTTACAGCCTTATTAGCAAATTTTATTGGCAAAGCCGTGACACAGCGGCTAGGGGCTCACCTCCAACCTAGACGACCCCGGTTCGATTTTAAGGGACTGCGGATGAAATGGCGTTTCAGGGGGATTTTCTTCCGGTCCTCAGTTTTCCTCCGTCATTGCTTACACCAATTCTTCCATTATTAGAACATTTCCTATCATTCATTCAACTCTATCTCCTATCATAGACTTCCTCATATTCACACCAAACATTGGGTGATCCCTCATTCCTGAATACTCTCTCTGATCCATAGCCCGTTTGTTACTCAACGGACATCTGACCCCAGGGATTAACAAAGTTTGTCTACATTTGTTTAGTAGCGCGCAATACACTGCTTGGTTTGGCTTTCACTCTACATATATTTGCAATATTTACATACATTCATGATTGAAGCTTTTGTACAGTTCTTTGTATTAAAACTCTTTAAAGTTTTATTAATAAAACACAGATATTCCCTCAAATGTTGAAATTACAGATTACAGGTTTGTTTAAATAACAAAAATTTACTTTAGATTCATTGTTCCAACAAAAAGGCTTACATTTTTAAAATATTTTACGTAAAAATTTAAGATTTACAATAAATGAGGTCTATAAATGTATTTTATCGACTTTTTCCTTTCGCCCTAATTATTTTACAAAAATGATTGATTTTTTTTACTTTCCAAAACAAATGATTTTGCAAAATGAAGTATTTCATTTTTAGAAACTGGAGAGTTATTTCGAAAAAGGTATATAGTAATTTTCTTAAATGTATTTATGATTTGCACTACTACAATTTTTAAACAAATTAGTAAACATTTTATTATATGGAGCATTTTGATTATGGAAAAATGCTGATAAAAGTTTTGCGAGAAAACAAGCTTTGGGCATGTAAAATAATAAGAAGTTACCCAGCCATTTATAGGTACCAAGTGGTACTAACGATTCCTTGAGTTCGTAATATTTTATTATGAATAAAAATCTGATGTGTTCCATTCACATGATTTCTGTACATCTCGGTAACAAATTATTGTTAAAAAGCTTAATCCTCTATCTACTTCATGATAAACATTATCAAAAACGGTCTTATTACTTGCTTTCTTGTAAGTAGAAGGGACATAATGGAATACATTAGGCTAAAACGATAGTCATATCTTTTAAAAGCTGGTTGCCATGTGGTTGAAATCCGTTTCTTTGCATTGCCAGAAGCTGACAAATTCCCGTATGAGAAAAATTTTAAGTGTTTGAAAACTGATTCCAATAACAAGGAATATCTCAAAAATGGTAACGTATATGATATAGCGTGTCTTTTAACGAGAATTTTACATTTCTTATGGTTTACCAGCTACGCAAATTTCAGCAAAATACATCCAGAATAAACAGGTCTTCAGAAGCTATTCCTATAAAGTTCATGATTTAAATTTTATTTTTCGTGTATATATCTTTAATATATGATATTTTAATCAAAAATTGTTAGCCATTTTTGAGAAAATCAAAATTTTCGATTTTTTTCCATGTAAAGTGTAATTTGGGGAGATTGGATTTTCCTGAAAATGTTTTTGTCGCATCCTTGGAAGATATTAAACTTAAATATCAAGTTTGGTATTCTAACGACGTTTATGAGTTATGCTGTTCACAAACAACGGACACATACAGGACGTTTTTCTAAAAATCTAATGTGTTTCATTCACATGACTTTCTCTACTTCTCTGTGACAAGTTATTCTTAAAAATGTTATTCTTCTATCTACTTTATGATAATCGATATAAACGTTACCAGAAATTGTTTTATTTCTTGCTTCCTTGTAAGAAGGAGTAAGGGCTAAAGCGATTGTCAAGTCTTTTAAACGTTAGTTGTCATTTCCTACACATGACCAGTAGTTTACATATTTCCGTGTAAGAAAAAAAATTAGCTATTTTAAAACTGGAACAAATAACGAGGAATATCTCAGAAATGGTCAAATCGTCGAAAAATGTATATAGCATAAATTGAGATTCATTTTCCAGAATACAGAGGTCTTTAGAGGTTATTCCCAGAAAATTCAAGATATTCATTTATTTTCAATATGTTTAGTGTGCGGTTATTTAATAAAAAATTTTGGAGATTTTTTAAGAAAATAAAAACGTTCAAATTCTTTTCCATATAAAGGGTAGCATGAGGTGAGGGGATTTTTCTCAAAATCTTTGTTAAGCATTCTTGGAGGATACTTAAATTAAATACCAAGCTTCGTTTTTTAATTATCGTGTTCACGGACACAGGGACGTTTTTCTTAAATGATTTTTGTGTACAGGGGACCCTAAAAGTGTATTCTCGGTGAAATTTCAGTATAGAATTTTTGGGGTGGGATGCAACATCTTATCTACCTATGTACTATGTGGAGAAAATAATAATACTTTTTAAACTTTTCTCAATTTTGGTCAAATCTTACCATGACAAAAGATGCTGTAAAGTGTGGCAAGTCAAAAGAAGCAATACAGCAAAGCTGACACGAAATTATAGGAAGCAGTCTATAATCATCACGAGGCTGTACATTGGTTACCATTATTACTGAGGTAGCCAGGAACATCTGGTACGTGAAATAGAAGGTGTGCAATATAATGATCCCTTGATATGACACGTTTCACGCTATCTGCCCCATAGATATAGACGTGTGTGCAGGTGCTATGTATTCATTACTCAGGAAACCGCCGGGGTGTAGACTTACTGCGACAGTCTTGCGGTTAATAACTGGACAGAACCAGCAGAAACAACAAACAAAACAACACAAAAAAGAATCACGAGAGCTAAGCACAGGATATGTTTCAGCAGAGCGGTTCTTCTGAATTAAGACCCTGTGTACTTCAAATGCGGATCCTTGAGATTTTCTAACGTTCTTCTAAAACAAACACTTATAAGGTGACCTATCATCATTCCTAAACAGCATGTCTCTTTATAATGAAAAGGGCGAAAAATCTTTGTGTAGTTTCCCTCTTTCCAAGTAATTTATGAGAAAAAAATCTGATGTGTCCCATTCACATGACTTTCTCTACATCTACACAACAAATTATTGTTAAAAAGCTTATCCTTATGTTTACTTCATGCTAATCAACAAAAATTAGCAGAAATAGCCTTATTACTTGCTTACATGCAAGTAGAAGGGAAATAAGGGAGTAGCGTAGGCTAAAGAATTCGTCAGAAACTGGTTGCTATGTGACTGAACTTCCTTTGTTTGTATAGACAGGAGTTGACAAATTCCCGTATGAGAAAAGTATGTTTTTTAAAGCTGAAACCAATAACAAGGAATATCTAAAAAAAACGATCCACTCTACGAAAAAAAAATGTATAGAACATAAGTTGTATGTTTTAACGTGATCTACCTTTTCTTTTAAGCAAGTTTTTGTCTATCTCTTACGGTTTGCCAGTTATACAAAGTTCCGTAAAATTCATCCAGAATAAAACAGTATTCAGAGGCTATTCCCAGAAAATTCAAGATATACATTTTATTTGTCAGGTATATATCCTTATTATTCAATATTTTAATCAAAATTTTCGAAAACTTTTCCATGTGAAGGGTATGGGGGGGAATTTTCTTGAAAATCTGCGTGTCCCATCCTTGGAAGATACCAAAATTAAATACAAAGTTTGGTATTTAATCGTATTTTCGTTTTTGAGCTATGCTGCCCACAGACACACACACACACACACACACACACACACACACACACGGACATTTTTCTAAAAATGCTTTTTTTGTATTCAGGGTTCCCAAAAGATGTATTACGGTGAAATCTCGGTATCGAATTGTTGGGTGTATTACAATATCTTCTCTATTCACTATGTACATAGTACATGTAGAGAAAGTAAAAATCTTATGTGTTCCATTCACATGACTTTCTCTAGCTGTTCTACAATCAAACTATAATTACAAAAGAGTGTTATCATGTTAATATAAATAAATTTTAGCAGAAACACCCTTGCTACTTGCTCCTTTTAAGAAGAAGGAAAATCAGGAGTTATGCTAGGCTAAACCGATAGTCAAATGTTTTAGAAGTTGGTCGTTATGTAAACAATTAAGTTGGGTGCGCTTTGCACTGGCAGCAGTAAACCAAAGGTTACTTACGGTTTGAGACGAGTTACATAGCTCAAAATTGAAACGAATGACAAAGGACATCTAGGAAATGGTTATACCCAAGGTCGCGGTTCAAACCCGGCGGCGAACGACGGATATTTTTCTGGCGTAAAAATCCTTAGCATGGCTTCCTTCGTCTTTCACGCCCAATATAGAATGTGACGCTGAGAACCACAGCAGTTAAAGAGCGTCCATAAATAAAACTTCATTTCATTTCAGAAATGGTCAACTCTATAAAGAAAATGTATATGACACTCGTTGTGTGTTTAAACGAGATCTACATTTTTTTGCATACTAAGTTTTTGTCTATCTCTTACAGTTTAACAGTTATCCCAAATTTATCCAGAATGAAGAGGTATTCAGAGGCTATTCCCCGAAAAATTCAAAATATACATTTTGTTTGTGATGTAAATATCTATAATATGTGGATTTTAACAAAATCGTTACAGCTGTTTTTGAGAAAAACAAGCTTTCCAAAAATATTTTCCATGTAAATGATAGTTTGAGGTAGGGGGAATTTTCTTAAAAATCTTCGTGGCGCATCCCTGGGAGATACTTAACTTAAACACCAAGCGGTATTTAACTGTCTTTACTTTTTGTGTTAAGCTGTCCTCAGACAAACACATGCTTTTATTGGACTGAGGCAATATTTATATCCTAACCACAAAATCTGCCGACATTTTGTGAATTTCATGTCATATTTGTAATACATGATGCTCAAATGTTTTTGTTCTGTTGCTTTCCGAGGTTGAAATTGCTGGGTTCAAAGGTTTATTATTCCTTGTGCTTTCGTCGCGTATACTTGTTTTGATTTTCTCTATGCGATTATTTTGTTATTCAACAATAAGTGCCATAGTTACGTGTTGATTTTCTCGGTTGTGAAGCTATTTATTATAAAAAAGAGGCTTTTTACCAGTGTGAAAAAGGCCATTTGGAGATTATAATAAGCGTTCATTAATGTATTCTCATAGAATTATATGCCTACAAATATTTGCAGCATTCAACAAAGCACGTAATTGCACCGAGCGATTGCAGTTTCATAAAAGAGTTGTACGAAATAATTGTGAATACACTACAATTCTACAAAGAAAGTTCTAGTGATTTATTGTTTAAGAAATCGCCAGGGAGTCTGGGTCTGTGAAGCCCAAGTCCGTTAAAACGCCCTGAGAAGAGTCGAATGCTACTCAAAACCAAGTATAAGCACTGTAGATTTTTATTCCAAATTTAGCGCGAGTACGATCAGGAGTCAAGGACCTCAAAATATTATTTTCGGTGAAACATGAAAATTGAATTTTTGGATGGATTACTGTAGCTTCTGTATGGAATGTAAAAAGAATGTCTGAACTTTATTAGCTACAAGGCTCCGTTAAGGCTTCCTTGTGAGAAAAAATAAACAGGACCACGAAAATGAACTTATCTTGCCTCAGAATTTATTCTTAAGAATGGCTGTTTCTTTCTGGTATGTGTGGTATGCTTGTGAACATGCTTTGAGGTATGCTATAAATCTGTGTGCTGGTGATTGTTCCCAGGAAAAGAATTCACAACGATTAAGTTAACAACGTTTAGCCTTGGAGGAAGTGTATCCGGGCCTGAGACTACTTAATCTGGTTGTGGCCATGTCCTTGAAGCTCCTACCTAATCCTCTTCGTGGTGGATAACGAATTAACTGCTGTACCGTGGACTAGGCCAACCGATGTGGCTCTCTGCGCGATTAGAATCTAAGTCATATGTGTTAGCAACCAGGACGGATAATACAGGAACTGCTTTCAAAGAGTAAAATTCACACTTACTAACAAAATACATCAATATGCCCGTCTTTGTGCACCTTTAAATGCTTCTATTCTTTCGGAAGTGTGCTTACAAGCATGAGAAATGCTACAACGACTTTCTAAAATAAATATGTAATTTTGAATGCTTGAAAAATGTTTTCTGTTTACTTTCTCTATACGTGCTATGTATATAGTGTATAGAGAAGGTATTGCACTCCACCAAAAAATTCGATACCGAGATTTCACCGGAAATATGTTTTAAGGTCTCCTGTATCCAAAAAAAAAAGTATTTTCAGTAAAAGGTCCGTGTGTCTGTGAACACGATAACTCAAAAACGAAAAGTCGGTAAAAAACCAAACTTGGTATTTAAGTTTAGTATCTTCCAGGGATGCAACACGAAGATTTTGAGAATAAGCCCCCCACGCCAAGCTACCCTTTACATGTAACTTTTTCGAAAATTTTGATTTTCTAAAAAATGGCTCTAACGATTTTGATTAAAATATCGTATATTAAAGATATTTACCTGACAAATAAAATGTATATCTTAAATTTTCTGGGAATAGTTTCTAAAGACCTGTTTATTCTGGATAAATTTTGCTTAATTTGGCATAATTAGTAAACCGTAAGAGATAGAGAAAAACATTCTATACAAAACACGTAGGTCTTGTTAAAATACACAACTTACGTCATATGCATTTTTTTCGTGGAGCTTACCGTTTTCGAGGTATTCATTGTTATTAGTTTCGGTTGTGAAGTACTTATACTTTTCTCAGACGGGAGTATCCATTTTTCTTTTGTTCTACTCCTGGCCAAGAAAAGAAGCGATTTGTAATGACAATCGAATAACGACAGCTTTTAAAACATTTGACTATTGGTTTAGCTTATTTTCTTCCTACTTATAAGGAACTGTGTGCACTAATGAGTACCTCGATTAGCAAGATGCAGAAAGAAGAATAATGTTATATTAGAAGTTTGTAGAACAGCTAGGGAAAGTCATGTGAATGTAACACAAACGATTTTTTAATAATTTGATCACCGCTTTAGTCTAATGTATTTCGTTATTTCCTTTCCACTTCTAAGCAGCAAGTGAAAAGACCATTTCTACTAATATTTATCTCGATTAGCATAATGTGGATAACATCGTTTGTATATGGAACAGCTGGAGAGAGTTATGTGAATATATTACATCAGATTTTTATTTTCATAGCTTTCACAAGATCTTCGCTCTATACTGTCGATAAGTTAAGTAGGGGCAGTAATGCTCTCACATGACTATTCCTAGGCACATCATTTATTACTTTCTCTACTACATATAGCAACGGTGTTGTTTCGTTTGGGCCAGGCATTCGGGAGGCCGTGTTCGATTCCCGTGGCCGAACTCTCTGACCCATGGACTTTTTTGGAGGGTTATCCTGGGTCATTAGATGAATTCTGAGGAGATTTCACCATTTCTTTGAAATTTCTGTCCCTTCATTACATCCAACCGGTCATTTTCAGGGTTGTAAGCACTGGCGAGAACTGCAGTGGTGGCGGTCTACGGTACTGTTCAATGTAGTTTGGAAATACAGGTCTCGGCGGTGAGGTGGGGTTGGAGACATCTTAAGACCCAGAGGGATTGGTCACACCTGGAGCGTCCAAGATGACCTGTTTGGACCATGTTAGGGGCCCTCCACGCTCTTTCCCCGCGGTCCTGTTTCATATCATCCTCTCTTCCAATAAATCCATGGTGGCTGCATGACAAACATCCACACACACACTACATATAAGTACGGGAAGTATTTAATTCCACTCAAAAATTCTATACTGAGATTTCACCGAAGCCCCCTGAGACCTCAGAACCCAATAAAATCTTTTAGAAAAATGTTTGTGTTTGTGTGTATGTATGTGTATCATAACTCAAAAACGAAAATATAGTTAAGCGGACACTGAAATCACTACAAAAGTGATTTTCTAAAGAAGTATTCATAGCCAAGTTTCATTAAAAGATGTGTTTTAATTCTGATATATTAATTAACTATTAATGTTCTAGTTTCAAATGTATATGTTTAATGTATATATATAAAACATAAATAAAATATTTACTAATTTACTAATTAAATCGTAACAATATTAAATTTAATATATTAATTATTACCATTAATTATAAAGATTATATTTAATTAGCTAAAATAAAAATCTATTTTTGCCTACAGATATTGACCTACTTGCACCATTTTTAAAATACATTTCTGGCTTCATTTCCCTAAACTGGATATTTTTTTTTAATTATTTAACGTCACAAAATGAAAAATACTGCAAAAACAGCGCATGATTATAGTAAATAATTTTGAAAACGAATCTATGATTAATATTACAACTATAAGCAGAACATTTATTACACTCATTATTTAATGCATTGGCTAACATTTTCAGACTTCTAGCATTTTTATTGAAGATAGATTTGCAATTTGGGGGAAAAATTGAACCTGAGAAAATTACATTTGAGTTTACCAGCGTAATGTTTTAAAATGGCGTCCAAAACATATGTTATATCCGCTGATATATATATATATATATATATATATATATATATATATATAAAATATACATTTTTTTTACCAAAACAGCTAAAAGAAACCACTTCTGTGTGCCATGTTGCCTTAAACTTATTATTTAAATGCAGTATCTTCTAAAGATGCAATACAATACTTTTAATAACTTTCTCCATCTTCAACTACCCTCTGCATGGAATATTTATCGAAATTTCTAATTTTCTCAAAAATGGCTAACGATTTTGACTATATACTATATATTAAAGATGTTTGCGTGGCAAATAAAGGTGTTTCTGAAAATAAACTGTGAAGTCCTAACTGTTGACTGTTAAGTGATACTCATAAACAAAAATTCTTTGCAGAAGAAACGTACATATTTTCAAAACACAGAATTTCTTGTGGATATAAGCTATTTCTCACATATCTGTTATTTGTGGCTGCATTTGTAGATTCTCTTGTTTCTCTACTTAGTACATAGTTAAACATGGTATTGCATTCTACCTAAGAAATGATACCAAGATTTCAAAGCAACTATACGTTTTAACGTCTCCTATATCCAAAAAAATATAATTTTTAGAAAAATTCTCCATATGTGTATGTGGGTGTGTCCGTCCGTGTGGCCACGATAACTCAAAAACGATGGTTCAATGCCCAACTTGATATTCAGGATCAACATCTTCCTATTATACGTAATGAGGATTTTGAGAAAGAAGCCCCCGCCCCAAACTACCCATTTCATGAAAGTGTCTAAATTTTTTATTTTATCAAAAATGGCTCGGATGATTTTGATTAAAATACAGTATATCAATGGTATTTATATGAGAAATACAACGTATATCTTGAATTGTCTGGGAAAAACCTCTGAAGCCCTCTACATTCTAAATGACTTTCGGGTAACTGTAAGAAAGAAAAAAAAACTACTACACAAAAACTCCGTTGTGTTCCATTTACAAGACTTTCTCTACCAACTATTCCTAACATGGTCATTCCTGCACCTTTATCGTGGTAATAGAGATAAACATTAGCAGAAATGGTTGTACTAGTTCCTTATAAACAGAAAGGTAATAAGGTCTCCTTAGCGCGGTGGTAGCGCAGCTGCTTACCAAGCGGGAGACCTGGCACGGGGTGCACTCAGCCTCGTAAGCCAATTGAAGAGCTACTTGATGGACAAGTAGCGGCTCCAGGTCATGAGAACCGCATTAACCGGCCGGGGGGCTCGAGGCGCTGACCATGTCTCATCCTCTAATACTGCACCCCATCCATGACGTCTGTAGTGGACTGAGCTGGGGGTCGCAGCGGCCGGGCGGTAGGCCAAGGTTCCCCGTGAGCTGTCGTGCCATGGAGTTATATAATAGCGTAATATGACTGTCAAATCTTTTTAAAAACCGGTCGCTATGTGATACAATTGCACGGCTAGGAGTAAAACAAAAGAGAGATGAAATAAAAGATGACCTCCCGTTTGAGAAAACTGTAAGTAGCTTAAAATTAAAATGACTGCCTAACTAATATACCTGCCAACTCCAAACTAATCTATGAATCAGTAAAAAAATTGTTTTGATGACAGCACGCGATGGTAACACCAGCGTCCCTTAGTAGGGAGGATTATCTATTGTACCGCCTTCGTAAATACTAAATTTGGCATTCATTCTTCTTTTCATTCTTGAGATTGCTGTTCACACGCCACGCACATTTAATGCCTTCTAAAATGCTCGTTTTTTGCTTCATGGGGGATCAAATTGACACTTACACTTCCAGTGAAATCTCGATATTAAATTCTCCGATGGAATAAAATACTTCCCCTAATTATGATGTATATGGAGGCGGAAGTAGAAATGTCTTTGTTGGATTCAGAGTGCCCTAAAAGAAGTGTTTTCGTTAATATTTCGAATTGGAATTTTTGGTAGCTTGCATTTCTTCCTCTACCTATTCGGTACGTGGTAGACACAGTAAAACTAGCACAATATGAGGTATATATGTAACCATATTAGCTTCAAATGAAATATATTTTATTCTAATACAATTTTATTAACCATTATATTCTTCCCATCATGCAGTGAAGCTAAATACTTTATGAGCATACAACAGTTGTCAAATTTCGGGCAATACTCCAGTTCTGCTACGTGGGTCTCTGTGTAAAGAAACGAAAGGATGAAAGTGAAGTAGCGGAAGTTTAAAAGAGAGAACCAAATTCGCTGAGGCTCAGGATTAATTTAAAAATCCTCAAACTCTGATGTAATTAAAAATGTCATCCGCCTAGAGCTCCTGCGGGAATGCAAACTCAAGCCCTTCCGGTTTTGAGGTTAATCGCATTAGAGTAGCCTAGCTCCTCCGCGTCGGTAACAGCCAGCGTCTCATCTTTACGCCTTCCTTGCAAGTGATCAATAGTTACAATAAGCTCTAAAACATGTATTTACATCAACCATCATAATGTGCAAGACGCTTTACAATTTAAAATGGTACAGTAGCTCATGTTATTGAAAATCTGATAAGTGGCACGCACACAATTTTCTTTACTACCGTTTCTATAAACCATTACAAAATCTTATACTTCTATTTTTTTTTTTTTTTTTTTTTGACTTTTCACTTATGTTATTTGGTTCAGTTTTCACTGAATTTCAGTAATACGATTTAGTTCAGTTTGCATTCACTCCAATAATACGATTTAGTTTGGTTTTCATTGTCACTTCATTATCGTGATATTATTTACCTATCACTGTCATTTCACTAATGCCATTTAGTTCAGGTTTCACTGTCACTGTTATTTAGTTCACTTCAGTTGTATGGTTTAGTTCAGTTTTCACTGTAACTTCAATAATGTGATTTAGTTCAGTTTTCACTGTCACTGTTATTTAGTTCACTTCGGTTATATAATATAGTTGTTTTCACTGTTGCTTCAATAATGTGATTTAGTTCAGTTTTCACTGTCATTGTTATTTAGTTCACTTCAGTTATATGATTTAGTTCAGTTTCACTGTTACTTCAATAATGTGATTTAGTTCAGTTTTCACTGTCACTGTTATTTAGTTCACTTCAGTTATATGATATAGTTGTTTTCACTGTTGCTTCAACAATGTGATTTAGTTCAGTTTTCACTGTCACTGTTATTTAGTTCAGTTCAGTTATATGATTAAGTTCAGTTTCACTGTCACTTCAGTTATGTGATTTAATTCAGTTTTCACTGTTACTTCAATAATGTGATTTAGTTCAGTTTTCATTCTCACTTCGTTATCGTGATATTGTTTACCTATCACTGTCATTTCACTAATGCCATTTAGTTCAGTTTTCACTGTCACTTTAGTAATAAGATTTAGTTCAGTTTTCACTGTTACTCCAATAATGTGATTTAGTTCAGTTTTCATTGTCACCAACGTGGTTTTGTGTAGTTTTAATTTTCACTTTAGTAATACGATTTCACTGTCACTTCAGTATTGACAATTAGTTCAATATTTACTGTCACGTCACTAATATGACTTAGTTCAGTTTTCATTTAATTTTACTGAGTAATTTAGTTCAGTTCTATCACATCACAAATATAGTTTAGTTCAGTTCTATCACATCACAAATATAGTTTAGTTCAGTTCTATCACATCACAAATATAGTTTAGTTCAGTTCTATCACATCACAAATATAGTTTAGTTCACTTTGTACTGTCACAACCTAACGTGTTTAGTTCAATTTCACTTTCACTTCACTAATTTTATTTAGTTAATCTTTCCTATCATTTCACTATGCGATTAAGTTCAGTTTACACTGTCTCTTCTGATTGATCTAGTTCAATCTCTTCACTATTTCCTATTGTCACTTCATTGATATGATTTAGTTCAGTTCACACTGTCACTTCATCAATGTAATTTAGTTCAGTTCTTTCAGCTACTTCACATTTGAATTTGCGTAGCAGCGTGATCAAATATCCGCAAAGCAAACTTTTGTTCCTTGCGCTACACCGCAAGACTTCTCTAAATCTGCGGCATTAATAGAACAGCGCTTTATGTGAAGAGCAACTTGCTGGCTAGTGCGAGCTTGTTTGTCGATATACAGCCAGTGGAGTTTCGAGAAAAAATCTACTTATATATCGATAGCGTTTCTGGAATTTACATTCATGGCAGCGCTTCTCCGTATCCTTAACTCTTTAATCAGCCAGCCAGTAGTTGGTTGGTACCTTACACGAGATAAATGAGGCTCACGGCTGAATCACAATATACATGAACCTTCATTATCCTTAGAGGTTTGCAAATTTCGTTCTATAAGAAGATACAGTCAGGTAAAGAGAAGTCAGGTTTTCAATAAACGGATCGTTATGCAATAGTTTTGAAATTCCTTTCGCTTTTATAACCACGACAAAAAACAGTCATTACCTACAGTTTAAAAAAATTGATGTGATCCATTCAATAGCTTTCTCTATCGGTTCTACAAACTAACTATTCTTACAAAAGATTATTCTTTTATCTACATAATACTAATCAAAAGAAATAATAGCAGAATTAGTCTTATTACTTAGTTCCTTATAAGTAGAAGGGAAATAAGGGAATTCAGTACATGAAAACGACAATCAAATCTGTTAAAAGCTGTCGCTATGTGTCATTCAAATTCGGTTCTCTTTCCAAGACCAGTAATAAACCAAAAGAGATATGCAAGGAAATATACTTCCCGTTTGACAAAATTTTAAGCAGTTATCAATTGAAACCAATAGCAAGGAATATCTCGGAAACGGTTAACTCTACAAAAAAAAAGTATATAACATATTATGCATTTTAACGAGATCTACATTTTTTGTGTAGTAAGCTTTTGTGTATCTCTCACGGTTTACTAATTATACAAAAGTCATCTAGAACCAAGAATTCTACTTAAACTATCCTCAAAAAACACAAGATATACATTTCGTTTAGAATAAACATATCTTAAACATATGGTATTTTAATGAAAAACCTAAGAGGCATTTTTGAAAAAAATTAAAGCAAGGTTGTGTAGTGAGGCAAAAACTCATTGCACAAAAAATGTAGTACTCATCAAAACACACAATAGATATAATATACTTTGTTTGTAGAGTTAATAGTTTTAGAGATATTCCGAGTTAGGATTTTTATTTATAGAACTGTGTTTTATTATTACAATTACGTGGGGTTGTTTTATTAAGGTTTTATCTTATTTTCTCCTAAACAGACTATTCTAGGTAGTAGGGCATGATTTCAGTAATTTAAACAGTAATCCCAGCCCGGATTCAGACCTGGGTCCTAGAGCTTGTTTTGTCCGGTTGTTTTAGGGTTCGTGGTTCCTTTGCTCCTCATTTGTTCGCGTTTTTGAGGCTATAACTGAATACCACCATGTCTTATTTCTCAAGATCTTCAACAGATGTTTCACAGGGCAATAATCGCCGCTACTACCCTCAACCTCAGGGACTGATTTTATCTTTCCTTTCTGTTTCTCTTCGTGTCTTCCTCTCTCATTGGCTCTCAAAACTCTCCTCTCACCAAACTCATCTCAGTGTGTCGGAATGCCTCCAAGTTACTTTTCCAGAACTTTCAATATTAGCTTATAAACAGGCTTGGATTTTATTGTCATAGCAGTTTAGAAAATGGCATACAAATTATTCTTCCTCCAAATACTGCAAATAGTATTAATCCTAATATTCCATAAACTATTATACAAGTCTCCTAATAAAGTACATCATCTCCAGCTTTGGTGATTAAAGGATTAATAATTTAAATCTATTTCTTATTTTATTATTATGCACCTAATTTTAAAAGGTGTTAACTTTTAAAACCAAATATATTTAACGTGTGAAATAAATACAACATTTATAATATGTTACATACACATGACGTTGCCCACTAACCCTTCTACAAAATATTCTTAGGAAAGCTTATTCTTCTATCTATTTCTTGTAAATATACTCAAATATTTTCATAATATCTTGTTGTAGGTATAAGAAGAATGCAACAAGCTAAACTGATGGTCAAATATTTTTCAAACTAGGTAGCTTCATTAAATTCCGTTCATTTTTACGATCACGGAAGGAAATTGAATAGAAAAAAATTATTGATGATTCGCCATAAAAAAAATATGTGTTCCAATCACATGACTTTCTCTACATGTCTCCAACAAATTATTTTTAAAAAGCTTATGGTTCTATTTATTTCATACTAATTGAGAAAAATTAGCAGAAACAGTCTTATTACTTGCTTTTTTGTAAGTTGAAGAAAAATAATTGTGTGCCATAGGTTAAAGTGATAGTCAAAAGCTGGTTGCTATGTGACTGAAGTTCCTTTGTTTGTATGGACAGGAGTTGATAAATTCCTGTATGAGAAAAGTATGTCTTTTAAAACTGAAACCACTAATAAGGATATCTCAAAAACGATCAACTCCACGAAAAAAATGTATATGACATAGATTGTAGGTTTTATGGTGATCTACATTTTTTGTGTAGTAGGTTTTTGTCTATCTCTTATGGTTTACCAGTTATACAAAATTCAATAAAAATCATCACGAATAAATAAGTCTTTAGAGATTATTCCCAGAAAATTCAAGATATACATTTTAATTGGCATTTAAATATCTATCTTAAATATAAGACATTTTAATAAAAATCGTTAGAGCCATTTTTGAGAACATCAAAATTTTCGAAATGTTTGGGGTGGGGGGATTTTCTGAAAGTCTTCGTGTCGCATCCTTAGAAGATACCAAACTTACCAAGTTTGGTATTCAACGATCTGTTCGTTTTTAAGCTATGCTATCCACAGACACACACACACACACACACTCACATGGGCCTTTTTTCAGAAATGTTTTTTTTTTTTTTTTTTTTTTGATTCAAGAGGACCCCAAACATGCATTTCCGATGAAATCTCGGTATCGAATTTTTGGGTGGAATACACTTCTCTGTACACTATGTACGTAGTGCGTATAGTGAAAATATGTATATAAGTGTAGATACAAACTGTCTGTGAATTACAAACCAATATCAAAGAATGTCTCGAAAATAAATTTATTTCACATAATGATTGATTTTTATTCAAATGATAAGTAAAATGCATTATATATGTTAAAATATATTATTGAATATATTAATATAAATTTATTCAGCTTTATTAAAATATATGATATAGATTTTATTTGTATATTTTGAATTTTCTGGGAATAGCATAAGAAGACTTTATTCCGACAGATTATCATAAATTGGTAAATATTAAATGAGAGAACATCTTGCTAATAAAAAAAAGTTGGTCACGTTAAAGCGTACAATGTATGTTAAATAAACAATTTTTGCCGCGTTAAGTATTTCCGAGATATTGTTTGTTTTGGGTTTGAATTTCAAATTCTTAAGCTTTCTTGTAAGTCGCTAATCGTTTATTTTTCTCGTTGACATACAAATAGTGTGGAAGTTTAAAGGCATCACTTTTTAAAATATGACTATAGTCTTTTCACTACTTTATCTATAATGAAATGTGTAAATATCAAATTAAAGCTGATTTTGGCTTAATTGTTTTTCCCACACAATCCGTGTGCAGGACAGAGCTGGATAGGTAGAGTTAGCCTGAAAAATTCAATGCCATAGCCGGGATTTGAACCACGGATCTCCCGGTCTCTAACCGGTTGCTCTTCCACTGAGCTACCATGTCAACATGCTGGCATAGCACTGAAACTGCTCGCATGTTTCCCGGTAAACCACAAGGCGATCACAAAGCATTTTGAGATGACAACCCCAATGGCGACTTACAATGTCGTAAGTACTTTAAGTCCCAGGATTCATAGCATAGCCAACTATTATGGCAGTTGGTTATGGTTTAATAGCAATACCAACTGCCATAACATGCGAATCATCTGAGAAATCCAATGCCATGGTAGTTCAGTGGTACAGCAACCGGCTGGAGAACAGAAGATCCGTGGTTCATATCCCGGCTAAGGTATTACATTTTTTAAGTCTGACTCTACCTATGCAACTCAAGTTTATTTTGTATATAAAAATTATTAGAAGAATAAGCTTTGGAAAAATAGTTTGTAGAAGAGCGCGTCGAGAAAACCGTATGAATGCAAGACATATTTTTAAAACTACGTTTCCTCAGAATTTGAGATTATTTCATTCTATGATCAGCATTTTCTTTACGGAAGTTTAGCAGATTTACGTTGGAAGCCCATTTCTAATGCCAATTATGGTGGGTGGTTTCTCTCCGGATTAAAAACCCTTGTGAAAGATTTACGTCGGCTTCGCTAACATTTTCATGTGAAGAACCAGGGCAGACTTCTCTTGCTGCATGAGATATTAAGCTTCTTAGAAACAGACGGGAAGAGGCTGCAAAAGCTGGCGTCATGGACCAAACACAGCATTTGAACAAGAGAGCAAAGTAATGGGATATAAACCTTCCGAGATCTTTCAAATGCTTGAAGCCTGGGCTTTCAGGTTCTCGTTATTTTATTTCCTGACAAAGAACTAAAACATGTGATGCGTTCCATTCACATGAGTTTCTATGCATCTCTGCAACAAATTATAATTAAAAAGCTTATGCTTCTATTTACTTCATGCTAATTGAGAAAAAAAAAAAAAAAAAAAAAAAACAGAAATAGTCTTATTACTTGCTTCCTTGTAAGTAGAAGCGAAATAAGGGAGTACCATAGGTTAAAGTGATATTAAAAAGCTGGTTGCTATGTGACTGAAGTTCCTTTGCTTGTATGGACAGGAGCTGACAAAGTCCTGTGTGAGAAAAGTATAATTTTTTAAAGCTGAAACAAAAAACAAAGAATATCTCAATAACTACCAAATCAATGAAAAAATGCATAGAACATAAATTGTGTGTTTTAAAGTACTCTACATTTTTTGTACAGTAAGTTTTTTTCCATCTCTTACGGTTTAGCAATATTGCAAAATTCCGTAAAATTCGCCCAGAAAAGCAGTCTTCAGAGGCTATTCCCAGAAAATTCAAGATATACATTTTATTTGTCAGGTAAATATCTTTGATATATGATATTTTAATCAAAATCGTTAGAGCCATTTTCAAGAAAATACAAAATTTCGAAAAAAGTTCCATGTAAAGGGTAGTTTGGGTTGGGGGGGGGTTCTCTAAATCGTCGTGTCGCATCCCTCGAAGATACTAAACTTAAATACCCAGTTTGGTATTTTACCGCCTTTTCGTTTTTTGAGTTATCGTGTTCACAGACACACGGACACACACACGGACCTTTTTCTGAAAATACTTTTTTTGGATTCAGGGGACCCAAAAACGTATATTTCCGATGAAATCTCGGTATCGAATTTTTGGGTGGAGTGCAATACCTTCTCTATACTCTATGTACATAGGTACGTGTAGAGAAAGTAAAAATGTGATGTGTTCCATTCACATGACTTTCTCTGCATCGCTGTAACAAATTATTGTTAAAAAGTATATTCTTTAATCTACTTTATACGAAGGCCGTTTTTTTTTTCAACCTCCGATAGGCTATAAATCATGCCGATCCCAGTAGCCGCGCTCGCTAAAGTGACTCGCTTTGACGCTTCGTGGTGCACAGGATCGTGGGTTCGAGTCCCGCCTTGGGCATGGGTGTTTCTGTGTTTGTAAATGTGTCTATGTTTGTGTTTGTATATGTAAAAGGAAAACGTTAAGAATTATAAGGTCTACTAAGGAAATACAGGAAACTGGAAAAAATGGAGGAAAAAGAAATACAGCGCCGGAGTCCTGACAAGCCTCCGGAACTGCATTTAAAAAAAAAAAAAAAATCATAGTCAACAGGTCGCGAGTTCGAATCTCGCTTAGGGTTGAGTTACCCGGATAAGGTTTTTTTCTGGGTTTTCCCTTATCCTGAGAATACGAAAGTCAAGTAACTTGAAGCTCCATTGACTCCGAGATCATCTGAGTATTATTTCACCAAAAACGGTACTATGGCGTGCTTTGTGAAGCAATGCTAATTTACAACAGGATCTCAACAGTGAAGATGGGTGATTGTTTGAAAGCAGGTGTTCCTGAAAGTGAGGAATGTCGCCAAAAGACACGTTCTTGTTTCGCATCACTAAAGGTATAATCACACGAGGAAGCTTGCAGCCAAACCTGTCCCATAATGACCACGTGTACCCATTACTATATAGTGGGACATGGTCCAGCAGCTGCATTCATTATCTGAAAATGGTCCATTAACTCTGCTTGATAAAACACAGCACAGTTAAGAAAATGTAAAACAACTCCATGTTAGCTTCCTGAACTTATAATTACCACTCCTACTTCTTTACGAGTATACCTGCAGCTACACGGTAGCTCAGCGATTAGAACATTAATATCAATTGTATAACCTCCAGGATACACTTAGGTTGACATTGTATAAATTTTATAATGCAACAAATGTGTCTATTGACTCAAAATCGGTTACAAATAAAGTCTTAATTTCACTGCTGTAAATTATTCACGCGACGCTTCGACAGTTGACAGCATACACGCCACTGCACGCTAACATTCCAATCAATCACGACTCACTACAGTTCAGGATACGCAACTAACTACTCGAAGATGCACTAAAATGCTAAAAATGACATCACAGAACTTTCTGGAATCTTGTAGAAACCGAAGCCTTTGAAAGAATCCAGACGTGTCGCGTTCCAATGCTTTCGGTTACAGGCGCACTGCACTTCCTGTTTTCTTGTGCATTCTAAGATCTCGCCGAAAGGTGAATGTGAAAGCGGCCCCATACAGCACTGTCACAATAATTAGGAATATGACACGGAAAGAGGGGAGTCGGCACCGAACCTTGGTGATCATTGCACCTACATATCATGAGTGGGGCCGCCCTTGGGAGGAAGGGATGACGTGAGAGTATACACCGAGTGCCTGGAACCAGGAACTACGGCCAAGCAATGACAGGGTCCCTACAGTTTCCAGATTGAAGCACCCCGAAAATCAGCCATGCAGGGCGGGAGCTCCGTCCCACGTACAGTCCGATACCTTAACCAACCCTGAAAGAAACTAACGGGATAAAGGCTGAACGAAAATAATGGTACGACTTGGAGGGACAGGAAATTTGGGGAATTAAAGCATTCGCCTGGTGACCCAAGGAACCCCCCCCCCCAGAAAACGCGGGCTTCAGGTATGCCTCCACGGGGATTGAACCCGCTACGTTCCGAATACGGTCAACACAGACGAAACCGCCTTAGCCATTCTGCTCGGTCTGCAATTAACCTATTTTTTTTTTCCATTTTTTTTAAGTTCTCTAGCCCATATATACATAGTGAATAGAGAAGATATTGTATTCCACCCAAAAATTCGATACCGAGATTATTACTTTCTCCAGGCGTGTGTGCAATGTACCTACATAGTGGATAGAGAACGTATTGTATTCCACCCAAAAATTAGATACCGAGTTTTCACCGGAAATATATGTTTAGATTTCCTGAGTCCGAAAAAACATCTTAAGAAAAAGGTCTCCATGTGTTTGTCTAAGTGTGGACAAAATAGCTCAAAAACGAAACTCGGTATATCCCAAGAAGGCGTCACGAAGATTTTTAAGAAAATCCCACCACACCCAGCTATGCACATGGAAAACGTACTACCAAAAAATGCATATATGAGAATAATACAGAAGTAATTCAAAATAAGCTTTTTATGACATGTCACATTTTAAATATCCTATATTAATTGAATTATTTGAATCATTCATATTTTCCCTTCATTTAAAGTCCGTCGCTTTTCAATTGCTTCTTACGATTGCATGGAAAGAGTATGTGATTTTAAGGACAGCGTAAAGCGTGAAGTTTTGATTTTTGACTATAGCTATTCTGTATTTCTCCAAAACGAAATGTGATTGTAAATACTTCTGAAATGTTTATCTCTATTAAAATGAAGCTTTCGTAAGAACACTTTTATATAGCTATTAATAAACAGTAAAAGCGAGAGAATGTCATATGAATGTAATGTTTAAGATTGGTTTCAAGAATTTTAATGCTTTAGTTAGATAAATCGGTACATGTTTTATCTTAAATGTTAAGGAAACATTCTATACTTATAACGTTGGGACTTTTTCTACAAGACTTGGGACTAAATGCAACAAATATTGCATATTGTTAATAATTTAAATATACAGAACACTTGATAAACAGCTTTGAAGTTATAAAGGCATACCTGCTTTGTGCGCAGGTACATTTATAATTCTTTATAAAGTTCGTATACAATCATATCTAATCATCAGTAAAAGATATCAAATAGAAATTATAAGATTTATTCTTCATAATAGATTATAAAGAATGGGCAGACATTGAAGGATTTCGGTTAATTTTCATCAACGTATATCCTTATTTCAAACTCCACATTTAATGCTGGACCGCTCAAAGCTCATTTTAAGTTATCCAATAGAAACATATAACAACAATAAATCTGATATGTTACTTCGCATCCTATCAATTATTGTGCCATTAGATATGACTACGATAAGTTACAGAGAGCACATCACTCACCTCTATGCGGATCTTCTATGCTGTCACCCCCCTTCAGGATGAGCGGCTGAAGTAGGAAGCGCAGGAGGCTATAGGCCGCAGGCAGACAAGTCACAGAGACGCACCAGCTCCGTAATGATTCCAAGCATTCCACTGTCGGGATGCTCAGAGAAGACTTCCCTCTGGCGAAGAACCCGACCATTTTTAGGCTTTGGAAAGAAGGCTAACATCTGGGAATGTATAGTGAGCATTATCTGCTATTGTCCGACAACCACCGACAGTGTGCAGCTTCGAAATCACCTGAAACATGAAAATGTGAGGAGCTGAATAGACTAGAGGTAGAAGAGGCATTCGCCTAGGTTTTGCAAGAAAGGTTTGTAGAAGAGAAAACCATGTGGGTATGGTTTTAGCCTTATGTTTCCTTTCTTGGATGCTATTACCTATTTTAAAGTACAATACCGAGTGAGGAAACGCGTTCAACCTGCATTCTGGAACTTACGGTTCGATTCACGGAATTTGGACCCATTTGGAGAATTCTGGAGTAATGTCCCTCATCCCCCAAAATTTCTATCCCTCCATATTGTTCCATTAATAATTTTATGCACCGCTCAACCCGTTTGGTTGTTTCAGGGTTTTAAGGGTTGTCGTAGATGTTTCGGTGCAGTGTGGTAATGAAAAAAAAAAAAACGTTCTCTGTGGAATTTTCTCCGTTTCTCGCCCTGGTTACCGAATTATATGAACTGCCCCTTGGGGGTGGCGGACTCTCTTAATGAAACGAGAGTCCCCGGACTCCCTCTCCTATTGCGTCTCAATTTGATGACTGTAGGAATACTACCTCAATACAGAAAATAAAATTAGAATTTAAAAAAAAAAAACAGTTAGACCAATATTAATCTACGGCACCGAAACCAGAGCAAAAAATCTGATGTGTTCTATTCACATGACTTTCTCTACATTGCTGTAACAAATTATTGTTAAAAAGCATATTATTCTATCTAGTTAATGACAAGCAAGATAAACATTAGCAGAAATTGGCTTTATTACTTAGTTCCTTATAAGTAGAAGGAAAGTGAAGAATACATTAAGCTAAACCGATAGTGAAATCTTAAAAAGCTGGTTGCCATGTGGTTGGCATACGTTTCTATGCAGGGCCAGCAGCTTACAACTTTTCGTGCGAGTATTTTCAATCTAAAACAAATAAGATATATCTCAGAAATGGTGAATTCCACGAAAAAAAAAAAAACATATGGCATAAATTGTGTGTTTTAACGTGAACTAAGTCTTTGTCTGTCCTTGCGTTTTACCAGTTACGCAGAATCCAGCAAAATTCATTCAGAATGAAGGGGTCTTCAGAGGCTATTTAAAGAAAAGTCGAAATATACAGCTTATTTGTCGGGTAAATATCCTTAATATATGACATTTTAATCAAAATCTTTAGAGCCATTTTTTGAGAAAATCAAAATTTTCGAAATGTTTTCCATGTAAAGGGCAGTTTGGGGTGAGGGAACTTTTCAAAAGCTTCGTGTTGCATCACTGGAAGATACTAAACTTAAATACCAAGACACGCGGGCAAGTGGACGCACACACACATACCTTATTCTGAAAATCTCAGTATCGAATATTTGGGTAAAATGCAATACCTTCTCTATACACTATGTACATAGCACGTGTAGAGAAGTAAAAACTAGTAAAACCAAACAACTTATGAGAACAACTTATGAACACTTTAAGAACAATATTAGGGAAAACAACATTAAATAAAGTAAAAAAAAGCAGATAATTCAACAAGAATGTGACATAATGAAGCAGTTAAATTCACAAAAGTAAGAAGACGAGAATGGTACTCTTGCATAGAACGAGCAGAGAGAAGCAGATTGACAAGATCGTCCTAAAAAGAGATGAAAAGAAGGACGAAGTGTGAAGACAAACAAACGAAAGCTTAAACAAAATAAGAATAAGGAGCACCACGTTCCTGTGACGTCACTCCTGGTTCCGGCCACCTGGTTTCTCACTTCACCTCATCCCATTCTCGCTGAGGCGCCTCTTCAAGCTGTATAGGTACATTATCCTCACTGGATGTATCCAACCCCCTCTGGAAACGCCCTTTATTAACTATTTCTTATTGGCAGAGAGAAACAGATTGATAAGAGCAGCCAGAGATCTGAGAAAAGAAGACCGTCCAAGAAAGAGATTGAAAGAAGGGTATCTTTCATCACCACCAGTCGAAGAGTGAAGACAAACAAGCGAAAGCTTCAACAAAAGAAGAATAAAAGGAACACTACTTTGCTGTGACGTCACTACTGTTTCCGGTCACCCAGTGTCTCATTTCACCTCATCCCATTCTCTCGAGCTGTATTGATACTTTATCCTCGCTGGATGAATGCCTAACTCTCCCTCCCCTGTGTGCACGATTTCTTATTGACAGCACATAAAAACGTACTCCTGCAACTTATAAACCAAAGCAGCGAGAATTTAAAAAACCTGTATACACTACCTCATTCACACGAGGTTCTATATTCCACGTGCTACTTGAATTTTGAATTACTAAGGTAAAATGTGATATATAGCTTTTTCGCTCAGACTATAATTCGGATGCAAATATGTTGCACGTTGTATTGCAAGATGTATTAATATCTGTGTCAGTGCATATGAATGCAACCTTCACACAATGTAGTTCATATTCTTTCCGCTCGCTGCCTCTGGTGGATAGGAGCGGTATGCAGGAAAACGCTGCGCAAAGGTAACGCTTGCAGATATACTTATGTATTTAAAGTTATGATTTGCCCAACTGGAAAAATCTGGGGTGTTCCATTCCCATAACTTTCATACTACCTTATAAAGATTATTCTTTTATCTCATCATGCTAATCGAGACAAACGTAAGCAGAAAACATTGGTCTAGAAACGAAATACATAAGGCTAAAGCGATAGCCAAATGTTTTAAAAGCTGTCGCTATGAGATTGTCATTGAAATTTACTTTTCTTTTCATGGCCAAAACAAAGAGCTATGAGAAAAGTTTAAATACTTTAAAACTGAATTATTACAAGAAATATCTCTGGTATGGTTTACAGGAAACAAATATAATTTGAATAAAATGATTATTCATCTTTCATTATACTTTTCTTCATAGTTATGCCCATCTCATATATTTAAAGTAGGAATAGATGTAATACCGAGCTTATTTACAAAAAGAAGAAACAAATCCGATGTGTTGCATTCACATAACTTTCTTTAGCTGTTCCATGTATAAACAATTCTTACTTACTTCCTTGTAAGTAGAAGGGAAATAAAGGAATGCATTACGCTAAAGCGATAGTCAAACCCTTTAACCGTTATGCAAAATTCTGCACAACTCATCCAGAACAAAGAGGTCTTCAAGATACTATGCCCAGAAAATTCAAAATATACATTTAACTTGTAATGTAAACATCTGTAATATACGGTATTTTAATCAAAATCGTTATAGCCATTTATACAAAAAAAAAATTTAAAAAATTGTTCCCAGTACACTATCAAATGAGCAGTCTCCTTCCCTTCCTTCCCTTTCTTCTTTCCACCCTTCCTTGGTTCTTTTCCTTCCTCCCCCTTCCTTCTATCCTTCTCTTTCTTCTTTCCTTCTCTTATTTCCTCTTTCTTCCCTTCCTCCCTTCCTTCCTCCCTTCCTCTCATCTTTTCCATTCTTCCTCCCTCTCTTCTCCTCTCCCTACCCTTTCTTCCCCTCTTCCTGCCCTTTCTTCCCCTCTTCCTTCCCTTCTTCCTCCCTTCCTGCCCTTTCTTCCTCCCTTCCTGTCCTTTCTTCCTCTCTTCCTGCCCTTTCTTCCTCCCTTCCTTTCTTTTCCTCCCCTCTTCCTTCCCTTTATTCCTCCCTTCCTGCCCTTTCTTCCCCTCTTCCTTCCCTTTCTTCCCCTCTTCCTGCCCTTTCGTCCCCTCTTTCTTCCCTTTCTTCCTCCCTTCCTTCCCTTTCTTTCCCTCTTCCTTCCCTTTCTTCCTCCCTTCCTGTCATTTCTTCCCCTGTTCCTTCCCTTTCTTCCCCTCTTCCTTCCCTTTCTTCCTCCCTTCCTTCCCTTTCTTCCCCTCTTCCTTCCCTTTCTTCCTCCCTTCCTGTCCTTTCTTCCCATCTTCCTTCCCTTTCTTCCCCTCTTCCTTCCCTTTCTTCCCCTCTTCCTGCCCTTTCTTCCCATATTCCTTCCCTTTCTTCCTCCCTTCCTGTCCTTTCTTCCCCTCTTCCTTCCCTTTCTTCCTCTCTTTCTGCCCTTTCTTCCCTCTTCCTTACCTTTCTTCCTCCCTTCCTGTCCTTTCTTCCCCACTTCCTACCATTTCTTCCCCTGTTCCTTTCCTTTCTTCCCCTCTTCCTTCCCTTTCTTCCCCTCTTCCTGTCCTTTCTTCCCCTGTTCCTTCCCTTTCTTTGTCCCTTCCTTCCCTTTCTTCCCCTCTTCCTGCCCTTTCTTCCTCCCTTCTTGCCCTTTCTTCCCCTCTTCCTTCCCTTTCTTCCTCCCTTCTTTTCTTCCCTCTCTTCGTTCCTTCTCTTTATGTTCATCATGACTTGCAAATAATACAAAATCTCTTAACTGATTTCACTATCGCTTTGGGCTTGCGCATTCCCTTACCCCCCTTGTAATTAAAAGAAAAGATGTAATAAATGCACTTCTCTTAATGTTTTGCCTGGATGAGCAAGAACTAGAAACAAGGTAAGAGAATAATGTTGTGATTGTAACGCTTCTGATTTTTAAACACAAATTTAATCAGAATTAATGACTTTTGATAGGAAAGTACACAATCAGTTGATTCTCAAGTTCATCAGTCCTACCGTCAGATGGCAGTGCAGTGAATAAGTGAAGCAAAAAAGCTGAGCAAGCCACGAAATTGTGGCGAAATCGTTATTTTTAATTTGAAATGTAAATGAAGATTTAGAGCATGCTTTGCTCAAGTCGAAAACGCAGCTTGCGAGCACTTCATCCAGAATATATTAAAAAGTATGCCTTCCATTCACATGATTTTCTCCACCTATTCTGCAACAAGTAAAAATAAAATATTCTTAACTTACGTATACATTAAAGAGAAAATAAAAGATTCCGGGAACTTTTTGAATATATATATTTAAAGGGTTCAAAAGTATTTCCTGGTTTGGGTTTAAACTTTCTAATACTTGTACTTTTCTCAAATGAGAAATTGTTATTCATGTTTCTGGATCGTAACAATAGAACGGAATTTAGAGGCTTTGCCATAGCGACAGCTTTTAAAAGATTTGTCTCAATACTGTTTTTGACAATGTATATAATGTAGGCAGACAAGGAATAAGAATTTCCTGGACAACATTGGCTTTTGACTGATAACCGTTCTAATTGTAACAGCTTATAAACTTGTATGTTCATTTAACAAAAGTGTTGGCCTTCGGAACTCAAGCACCAAGCCTTGCTGCAACAAATTATTGATGTTGGGAATCTGATAGAAGAAGTTACCACACACAACAACAACGAGGAGGCAGGTATAAAGTTTTGTTCCACTTGAGCAGCAAGTAGTATCAACGAGGACAGCAAAAAAACACCAAACTAACAAGAAGAAAAAACATATACGGACCGGGTTGCTACCAGAGCTAATGCCTCGGGGACCATTTCGACGTGGCAACATGGCAGGTGGTGGTGTGAGATTATACTGACAGCAGTGACCTGCCCACCTGCCTCCTTTCTCTGCTTCATCACCACCACTGTTGCCAACCTAACTTTTTTTTTCAAGCTAGACAGCGAGAAGCTAAGTCAGCTTAGGAAAACAATTTTATTTATCCCTGGAACCCAAATTACTTTCTCTACACGTACTATACACACTATGTACATCGTGTATAGAGAAGGTATTGCATTGCACCCAAAAATTCGATACCGTGATTTCACCGAAAATATATGTTTTGGAATCTTCTGAGTCCAAAAAAAAATCTGATGTGCTCCATTCACATGACTTTCTCTATATCTCTGTAAATTATTATTGTTAATAAACTTAGTTTGGTATTTTACCGACTTTTAGTTTTTGAGTTATCGTGTTCACAGACACACGGACGGACACACACACACAAACACGGACCTTTTCCTGAAAATACTTTCTTTGGATAAAGGGGACCCTAAAACATATATTTCCGGGGAAATCTCGTATCGAATTTTTTGGTGGAGTGCAATACATTCTCTATACACTATGTACATAATGTGTATAGAGAAAGTAAAAAAGCACTTCCAGAATAAGGACCTATATGTATGTGTGTGCGTGTGTGGGTAGCATAGCTCAAAAACGACAGCATCTTAACGTAGTTGATGAATCCGTTAGGAGAATGTGCTCAATATGCGAGGGACAAGTAGATGGACGCATGTTTTAACAGATTGCATGAAGATAGAGGATGTTAAGAACAATTATTGCCGGAAGTATTTTTAGTTTAAAACAGACGGAGAACAGCATGCTGGGACTTGATTCTAAGCATCCAAAACTGACCAAGCCTGCGCACATACTTAATGGAATCACGTGCACTAAGAGAGAAAATATTTGTGTAAATGTTAATGTTGTATAGGCATGTTTGGTATTTGAGTAATCCATAGTGTAGGGGTAGTTGTAAGTACGAAGTGTGCATGTGATACACAGTGCTCTTTCTTTTATTAGTCTGTTGTTCTTGCTGTAGCACGCATGCGTGTGTATGTGTACATAGTAGGTGGATTAGATATTTAAACAAATTCGAAGTAGGAAAATACATAAGATCCCCTGAATCCAAAACAAATATTTTCACAAAAAGTTCCATGTATAACTCAAAAACGAAAAATCTAATGTGTTCCATTCACATGACTTTCTCTACATCTCTGCAACAAATTGTAGTTAAAAAGCTTATGCTTCTATATACTTCATGCTACTCTAGAAAAATTAGTAGAAATAGTCTTATTCCTTTTTTCCTTGTAAGTAGAAAGGAAATAAGGGAGTAGCATAGGTTAAAACGATAGTCAAAAGCTGGTTACTATGTGACTGAAGTTCCTTTGTTTGTATGGACATGAGTAGACAAATTCCTGTATGAGAAAAGTTAAGATTTTCGAACCTGAAAACAAAAACAAGGAATATCTCAAAAATGATCAACTCCAAGAAAAAAATGTATACAACATAAATTGTGTGTTTTAATGTGCTCTACATTTTTTGTGTGGTAAGTTTTTGTCTATCTCGTACGGTTTAACAGATATACAAAATTCCGGAAAATTTACGCAGAATAAAGTAGTCTTCGAGCCTATTCCCAGAAAATTCAAAATATACATTTAATTTGTCAGGTAAATATCTTTAATATATATTTTAATCAAAATCGTTAGATCCATTTTTGAGAGAGTCAAAATTTTCGAAAAAAAATCCATGTAAAGGGTAGTTTGGGGTGGGGGGATTTTTCTCAAAATATTCGTGTCGCATCCCTGGAAGATTCTAAACTTAAATACCAAGTTTGGTATTTAACCGACTTTTCGTTTTTGAGATATCGTGTTCACAGACACACACACACACACACACACAGACACACACACACGGACCTTTTTCTGCAAATACTTTTTTTAGATAAAGGGGACCCTAAAACATATATTTCCGATGAAATCTTGGTATCGAATTTTTTGGTGGAGTGCAATCGGTTAAATACGACACTTGACATTAAAATGCAGCATTTTCCAAGGATGTAAGAAGAAGATTTTCAGCAAAATACCCCTACCTCAAACTATCCTTTACATAGACGATTTTTCGAAAATTTTGAATTTCTCAAAATGACTATAACGATTTTGATTAAAATACCATATGTGTAAGATATTTTCATGACAAATGAAATGTATATCTATGTTGAATTCTTTGGGAATAGCTTCTGAAGACCTTTTCATTCTGGATGACTTGTGTAGAACAAGTAAACCGTAGGGATAGACAAAACACTTACTGCACAAACAATGTAGGTCTTGTTAAAACACACAGTTTATACCGTATACATTTATATAGTGTTTAGATCTCCAGGATGTTCCTTTTTAATTGGTTTCAATTTAAAATACTTAACTTTTTTTTCAAACGGGAGGTACTCATTCGTTCCATATATCTTTTGTTTTACTCCTGGCATACAAAGAGAACCGAATTTCAATTTTATCACATGGTGACCAGCTTTTAAAGGCTTTGACTAACGCTTAAGTCTTGTGTATTCTCTAATTTCCCTTCTATTCGCACTTACAAGATGGTGTAAAAGAGTAATAAGAGCATTTATTGTAATGTTTATCCCAATAAGCATGCTGTAGATAAAAGAATAATCTTTTTAAGAATAATTTGTGTGTAGGACATTTAGGGAAAATTATGAGAATGAAACAATGGACTTTTATTTCTCTGCTTTTTGCGTTAAAAAGAATTAAACAATTCATAAAAGTTATTAACAGGAAAACCTCTAGCTTTCCATATTACCTTAAGCACATTCCACACACATGAGTTTTGAATCTGGGCACAGTTTGAGTAAATGTTTTTACTTTCAGGTCAAGGGCAGAATTATCATATTTCCTGTGTTGTAGTCTTCTTTGGCGACTCCAATGGAGTTTTGACTTCGTCTTAGACACTACCTTTGATTTCCCGCAGAATATTTTCAATATATTCCATCAGTTTCTTTGACCTGTCCACTTCAAAAGGCTTTTCGAATCACAAACGCGTCGCTGGAAGACGTGAAAGTGAAATATACACAACAGCACCCCCCCCCAAACTGATGTGTTCCATTCACATGACTTTCTCTACATCTCTGCAACAAATTATTTTTAAAAAGCTTATTATTCTATTCAGTTCATGCTAATCGAGAAAAAAATAGCAGAAATTGTCTTATTACTTGTTTCCTTGTAGAAGAAGCGATGTAAGGGACACTAGGCTAAAGCGATAGTCAAATCTTTCAAAAACTGGTGCTATGAGATTGACGTTCCATTGTTTGTATGACCAGTAGTTGACAAATTCCCGTATGAGAAAAGGATACGTATTTTATAACTGAAACCAATAACAAGGAATATCTCAAAAACAGTCAACTCCGCGAAAAAATGTATTTTAAATAAATTGTACGTTTTAACGAGCTCTACATTTTTAGTTAAGTAAGTTTTTGTCTATCTCTTACAGTTTACTGGTTATGCAAAATTCCTCAAAATTCATCTAGAATAAAGATGTCTTCAGAGGCAATTCCTAGAAAATTCAAGATATACATTTTATTTGCAATGTAAATATTTTAAATATACATATTTTAATCAAATTTGTTAAAGCCATTTTTGAGATAGTCAACATAATCGAATGCTTTTTTATATGAAGGGTAGCTGGGGTTTAGATTTTCTCAAAACTTTTCGTGTCGCAGATACCGAACTTAAGTACCAAATTTGGTAGTTAACGGACTTTTAGTTTCTGAGCTATGCTGTACACGCACACACACATTGATTGATAGACGCATGGACATTTTTGTAAACAATTTTTTTTTTTTTTTTTTACTTTTTACTTTTTAAGGGGTCTGAAAACATACTATATTTCCGGGAAATCTTGGTTTCAAATTTTTGGGTGGAATACAATACCTTTTTTATGCACTATGTACATAGTACATGTAGAGAAAGTAATTAGTGGAAAATCCCAAATAACTAATACAAAGAGGGTGAGAGCGCGTCTCCGTGGAGAGAAGATAATAGGAAAGTCATTAACCAAAGAACAGTGGTAATATTTAAGTCACATTAAGAATACACAGCGAAGAACAGCATTTAGTAAAACAGCATTAAAATAGGTGAACAGTGAGTAAACATGGTGGTGCATCCTTGTCTTGGATATACACGAATTCTCTTCTACATGTTAAATTTGCTGCTTCAAGTTCAATAACATTCAAAATGTAGCAAATTAGCTTTCGTTATTTGTGATCACAAAGATCGAGACAGAATGAGTGGAAGAAGCTGCAAATAATTAATGAGCAAGATAATGTAAATAAATATATGTAATATACAAATTAAAGTATATTATTAGAGGGTGTTAGATAAGCTTAAGGAGATAGCTGAAACTGAACATGAGTCATAAGAGAGAAATCTTTCGCAAGGTTTTTGTGGACGATAGCCAAGAAACTGGGGTGAAATATATAAAACAATACCCTTGAGTTAAAAGACACAACGTAAGCTTCAGGGGTAGGTGAAAGTTACTGAAAAGTTACTGGGAGCTAGCAGCCTAAGTGAAATAGTAAGATAGTTTCTATTGGCTCATGTAAATATCTTAAATATAAGACATTTTAATCAAAATCGTTGGAGCCATTTTTGAGAAAATCAAAATTTTCGAAAAAAGTTCCATGTAAAGGGTAGTTTGGGGTGGGGGGATTTTCCCGAAAATCTTCGTGTCGCATCCCTGGAAGATACCAAACTTAAATACCAAGTTTAGTATTCAACGGTCTTTTCGTTCTTGAGCTATGCTGTCCCAGACACACAAACGCACGCAGACACACATATCACACACACTTTTTTTTCCCCCCCACGGGGACCCAAAACATGTATTTGCGGTGAAATTTCGGTATTGCATTTTTGGGTGGAATACAATACCTTCTTAATACACTATGTACGTAGTACGTGTACAGAAAGTAAAAATATGATGTGTTACACTCACATGACTTTCTCTAGCTCTTCTACAAACATCTTACATAAGATTATTCTTCTTTCTGCACCTTTCTAATCGAGATAATCATTAGCAGAATGTTCTTACTACTTAGTTCCTTATAAGTAGAAAGAAAATAAGGGAATACACTAGGATATACCGATAGTCAAATGTTTTAAAATCTGTCGTTATTCGGTTGTCATTGCAAACCGCTTCTTTGCTTGGCCAGGAGTAGAACAAAAGAAAAACGGACACTTCCTGTCTGAGAAAAGTATAAGTACTCTCAACTGAAACCAAAAACAAGGAATGTCTCGGAAACGGTTACCTCCACAACAAAAAATGTAAAGGACATAAATTGTGTGTTTTGATCAGATAAACATTTTGCGTGTAGTAAGTTTTTGTCTATCTCTTACCGTATAGCAGTTAAGCAACATTTAGCAAAATTCATCCAGAATAAAGAGCTCTTCAGAGGCTATTCCCAGAAAATTCAAGATATACATTTTATTTGGTATGTAAATGTCTTTAATATATGGGATTTTAATCAAAATCGTTAGAGCCATTTTTCATAAAATCAAAATTTTCGAAAAATTGTCCATGTAAAGGGTAGTTGGGGGTGGGAGCATTTTCTTGAAAATCTTCGTGTCGCATCCTTGGAAGATATCAAACCTAAATACCAAGTTTAGTATTTAACGGTCTTTTCGTTTTTGAGATATGCTGTCCACAGACACACATGCATACATACGGACCTTTTTCTGAAAATGCTTTTTTTTTTTTTTTTTTTGGATTCAGGGAGTTCTAAAACATGTATTTCTCGGTATCGAATTTTTGGGTGGAATACAATGCTTCCTCTATATACTATGTACATAGTACGTATAGAGAAAGTAAAAATTGCAATCAAAGTTTACCATTTAAAAGGATTGCAAATATTGTGAAACAGACTGGTGTCTTCATGATCAAAGAGGCGAGCATCAAATATCTATACATTGTATTCTGTAGTCGACAGCGATACAGTCAGGTCTCTGCTAGCGGATTGCTGTAACATGAGGTTGGTAACCCTGATCGCCACCCATAAAGCATCGCTCTTCCTTTCCTGCTTCACTGCCGAGCCTGGGAAAATGAGGCAACTGGATGTGTGCGTGCACAAGATTGCTTTCTTCTTTTTTAACTTGTTCTCATGCTTTAACCTTCCACGGCCGACGTCCAGTTGGGTTGCCACGCTCCTCCGGGATCTTCGGCAAAGCTCGGAACAGTTCGGGCACGCGAACCGCCACGCGAGTGCCTGGCTCCCAGAACCTCGGCCATTGTTATCTACCTGAGATCGAGAGAGACCGACCCCAGGAGGTCAGTGACGTCACTCGTTATGAAGATGAGCCAAGCCATGTGACCCAATAAAGTTCAGGTTCGCATTAGCAGCGTTTGCTTTGATGCTCACCCGCCCGCTCGCGTGTACGCAATAAGAACATTTTAACGGTTTGTGTGGAGTTCTGCTTAGCACAAAGGCTCGGAGATTACACCCTGATTGAAATTCGGATTTCTCTTCCCTGCTTTGTTGGTCAGCCGTTTAAGCTTTAAAACGAGGAATGCAGTGGCGTGCATTCTTTACTCACTCTCATACAAACTATTATAAAATCCACTGATTTTGCTCCCGATTATAACACTATCCCATTCATACGATCTATTTATAAAGTCCCTAGAAGTAGCAACTGCACAACTTCCAGTACCTCTACTACCTTCAGCAACTTCTCTGCCATTTAAATCTGTTACTTTACCTAGCTCAATCTATTCTCTACACGTACCATGTATAGCGTATAGAGAAGGTATTGTATTCCACCCAAAAATTCGATACCAACATTTCACCGGAAATACATGCTGTGGGTCCCCCTGAATCCAAAAAAGTATGTTTACAAAAAGGTCCGTGTGTGTGCGTGTGTGTGTCCGTGGACAGCATAGCTCAAAAACGAATAGACCGTTAAATATCAAAATTGGTGTTTAAGTTTGGCATCTTCCAAGGATGCGACAAGAAGATTTTCAAGAAAATTTCCCCACCCCAACTACCCTTTATATGGAACATTTTTCGAAAATTTGGATTTTCTTAAAAATGGCTCTAACGATTTTGATTAAAATGTCAAATATTAAAGATGTTTACCTGGCAAATAAAATGTATATTTTGAATCTTCTGGGATAGCTTCTGAAGACTAGTTTATTCTGGCTGAATGTTACGGAATTTTGCATAACTGCTAAACCTTAAGAGATTGACAATAACTTAACACACAGCAAATGTAGAGCACATTAAAACACACAATTTATGTCATATACATTTTTTTGTGGAGGTGATCGTGTTTTTAGATATTTTTTGTTTTTGGTTTCAGCTTTGAAAAACATACTTTTCTCATTCAGGAGTTTTTCAACTCCTGTCCACACAAATAATGGAAGTTCACTCATATAGCAACCAGCTTTTGACTATCACTTTAACCTGTGGTACTCCCTTATTTCGCTTCTACTTACAAGCAAGTAATAAGACTATCTCTACTAATTAGCATGAAGTAAATAGAAGGATACGCTTTTTAACAATAATTTTTGCAGAGATGTAGAGAAAGTCATGTGAATGGAACACATGAGATTTTTATTTTCTCTACACCTACTTTGTATAGAGAAGGTATTGTAATGCATCCAAAAATTCAATACCGAGATTTCATCGGAAATATATGTTTTGTGACCACCTGAATCCAAAAAACAAACAAAAAAAGTATTTTTTGGAAAAAGGTTCATACGCGTGTGTGTGTCCATGTGTCTGTGAACACGGTAACTCAAAAACGAATAGTCGGTAAAGTACCAATCTTGGTATTTAAGTTTAGTATCGTCCAAGGATGCGACACGAAGATTTTGAGAAAAATCCCCACGCTCCAAACTACCCTTTACATGGAAAAATTTTCGAAAATGTTGATGTTCTCAAAAATGACTAGCTATTTTGATTAAAATGCCGTATATTAAAGATATTTACATGACAAAATGTATATATTGAATTTTCTGGGAATAGCCTCTAATGACCTCTTTATTCTGATTGATTTTTATTGAATTTTGCATAACTGGTAAATCGTAAGAGATCGACAAAAACTTACGACACAAAAAATGTAGATCACGATAAAACACACAATTTATATCATATACATGTTTCTTTTCATGGAGTTGATCATTTTTAAGATATCTCTTGTTATTAGTTTCAGCTTTGAAAATCTTATACTTTTCTCATACAGGAATTTGTCAACGCCTGTTCATACAAACAAAGGAACTTCAGTGACATAGCAACCAGCTTTTGGTTGTCACTTTAACTTAGGGTGCTCCCTTATTTCGCTTCTACTTAGTACAAGGAAGCAAGTAATAAGACTATTTCTGCTATTTTTCTCTCGATTAGCATGAAGTAAATAAAAGGAAAAGCTTTATAACAATAATTTGTTGCAGAGATGTAGAGAAATCATGTGAATGGAACACATAAGATTTTTTGAAATTAATAATTGCTTGATTTTCTATAATTTTAGCGTCACGCTCGTATTTATAGCGTAAAACTGATAATGTATTTATCTGTCTGAGAGGCTTGAAAAAGTCTTGTGCAGCATCCATGTTTAGAGCTGAATGGGCAATTCTGACATCCATAATAGCAGTGAATTACTAATGTAATCGCATAATGATCCCGAGGTGGGCAGATGAGCGTGGATATGCAATACTCGCGGGCAGGTAGAGGACAGGAATTCGCATAGGGTGCGCCACGAAGCACGCCTCGGCAATAAACCATGGTCCGCTGTAATGACCAAGCCTAATGTTCAACAAATGTGATACCGCCGCAATGGCGCAGTATCCCCCTCGTTTGTGGGCTCCGGGGAAATTTCATTTTATCCAAACAATCCTTGCAATGCTACCGTCACCGAAATTAGAACCTGAAACAAGGATCCGGCTCCGTGTTTCTTTTACCGATAAACATGTACTCAATATTGTTTTAATTATTCTCTACCACATAACGTTTTACTTTCTCTACTACGTATAGTAAGCAGAGGAAATTTTTTATCCCATCCAAAAATTCTGTGTCGATATTTCACAAAAATATGTTTTCAGGTCCCCTAGTTAAAACAAAAAAAAATTCTTAGAAAGAGTTCCATGAGCGTGGACTTAATTCTTCAATTATTCTTGAAAAATCATATTACTTTCACCAAGTTAGAAGGCATAGGCGTTTCGTCTGGGACTGACTCTCTGGCTCTGGGATTTTCCGTAGTTTTCCTGAGGCCACTTACGCGAATGCTGGGGTTGCTGTATATCTACCATGGTTTCTTTCATTTTTCCTTCATCTTTCAGGCAGATGGCACGGTTGCTTAATCCGAGTGAGTCTCTCTTCCCCCTGGTTGCGATGATTGAGAATAGATGTCGTTGTAGAGGCCTCTTGTCGACCTCCGTGGCGTGCCGGAGCTTCCATCTAGTGAACTATTAGACTTCCGCGCGTCTCTGCACTGAGCCTCATCGTTTCCTGAGTGCTGGTCTATGGTTTTCCTTCCTCTGATCTCTTTCCCCAGTGGGGGGTGGTAGACTGCAAAATATCAGTACTTGGTCGCAGTTGCCGAGCGACGACTGGTCCTCTCTCCGGCGTTGTAGCTGCTAAAGTCGATTCTCGATGCTCCTCGGCTATTGGTGGGGTCAGCGACGAGCAATTGAGACCTGTTTGAATCTAGCTACGGTGATCTCCAGTGTGGTACGGAAATTGCTTAAAATAACATCAGCACTTTTCGTTCAGTCAAAGTTTATTTCATTTTTACAAGCGTTCCCGAAGATGTTCCTGGCGCGAATGAGTTTCGATAATTTCCCTCGAACAAGAGCGTAACTAAACTTTACGCGGCGACGAATGCAACTGTTACATGCAGAATAATTGTAGACACTAAAATTCCGCCGTGGGTTTCTTGTTTCCGGCGTTCCGGTTACGCGTGACATTTATTTCCACTGTGTGAATCACTGTAATAACTTTACTATATTTACGAGGATTCTTGTTTCGGGTGTCACAGATTTCCCCTTGGAGTTACATCTCAACTGCGTAAAATTGCGGCGAATACTCTATATTTATAACAAATTCTACCCACGCGCAAAACCCTCAACTCGTAACCTCATTGGCTCATTTTTGGCGCCGTAACTGGCTTGGGGTGCGCTTCTGCTGTGACATGATTAATTGTGATTGGTCAATGCAATTGTAATTATTATGACATGATTAATTGTAATTTCACGTGATTCTTGGCCTAAATTTCCTCGTGGTTCCCCGGTTTATATGTCATTTTCACTTTCTCTTGCGGAGACGTGACCACACAATAGCGTCTTTCCCCTCTTGCAATAGACAAAGAAATAGCGTAAACAACTGAATTCGTCGCTTGAGAACTCTGGGGTTGAAGTTAGAAACGCTTTCCAGGAACAATCTCTCTGAACATCCAATATACAATAAATACAATATATCTTACTTACTAATTAACCTAAACAATTTAATAAATTACAAATATTTGTTATGCGCTTATTCACCTGGGCGATAATCCCTCTCACCCCCGACGTTAACATACTCAAACCTCTAATCTCATATTACTTTCTCTATCTGCTCTGCAACTTCTTTCCAAAATTTATTCTTTCTTCTACTGCATAGTAATCGAGATAACCATTAGCAGAATGGTCTTATTACTAAGTTACTTGTAAGCTCCTGTTTGAGAAAAGTATAGGTAGTTTAAAATTGAAACCACTAACAAGGAATGTCTCAAATGGTTAGATTCACAACAAAAATGTATAGGACATAAGTTGTGTGTTTTGAAGAGATCTACATTTTTTTGTGAGATGCCTTTTTGTCTATCTTATTACTGACATTCAGTATGCACAGGCAGTTCTCAGGAAATTCAGATACACATTTTATTTGTCATATAAATAAATATCTATAACATATACTGTGCTTTAATCAAAATCATTAGAAGAATTTTTTATAAAAGCAAACTTTTTGAATATTTCTATCTAAAAGGTAATTTGGGATGGGGAATTTCATTGAAAATCCTCGTGTCGTGTCTTTGGAAGATACTGAACTTGAATACCAAGTTTGGTATTTAACGGCTTTTGAGCTATATTGCCATAGACACATATGCATACATACTCACATGGACCTTACCCTATAAATGCTTTTCTTTTTATTCAGAGGATCTCAAAACATGATTTTCCAGTGAATCCTTGGTATCGAACTTTTGGATGGAATATAATACTTTCTTTATCTATCACGCACATTGTACGTGACCTTGGGAACCAGAGGTTAGTATGATGCCCCTAGACCACGAAGGACAACTCAGGAAACAATGCGTGTTCATTTGCCTCTCGTTATTTCTCAAGATTTGCCTTATGTTTCATTTCGACAAATGTCAAATCTGCTCCGTGATGATTTAACTGCTTTTAAATAGAGTTCTGGGCTAGTGTGTAGGGAATGTGTGGTAAATTTCGAAAATGTTGATTTTCTCAAAATGGATCTAACGATTTTGATTAAAATCTCTTATATTTAAGATGTTTACATGCCAAATAAAATGTATATCTTGAATTTTCTGGGTATAGCCTCTAAAGACCAATTTATTCTGGATGATTTTTATTAAATTTTTCATAACTGGTAAACCGTAGGAGATAGACAAAAACCTACTACACAAAACATGTAGATCACGATAAAGCACACAATTTATGTCAGGTACATTTTTTTCGTGGAGCTGATGGTTTTTGAGACATCCCTTGTTATTGATTTCAGCTTTAAAAACATACTTTTCTCATACAGGAATTTGTCAACTGTCCATACAAACAAAGGAACTTCAGTCACATAGCAACCAGCTTTTCTAATGCTTTAGCCTCTGCTACTCCCTTATTTCACTTCTACTTTCGTGGAAGCAAGTAATAAGACTATTTCTGCTAATTTTTTTCTCGATAAGTATGAAGTAAAAAGAAGCATAAGCTTTTTAACAATAATTTGTTACAGAGATGTAGAGAAAGTCATGTGAATGGAACACATATTTTTAATGCTTTATATATATTCAGAGGGTCCATAAAGTTGTATCTGGAGTGAAAAATATATATATATATGAATTTTCGAGTGGAATGCAGTATTTTCTCTACATACTACGTACGTGATACACGGTAGCTTAGTTAGGTCAACTGCACTGTAACCGGAAAATCCGTGGTTCGAAACCAGCCATGATAATAAACTTTCCAGTATGATTCTATCTTTTGTAAGAATGGTTGTAGAAGACTGAGCATGCAAATGCAACACATCAGTGTTTTTCTTTATTTTCTCTACCACGTACCTAATGGATAGAAGAAGTTCACGTCATAGTCATGCTTCCTATAGCTTCAGAATTTCCATGCACGTTTCTGTGAAGCCATCGACATCATTCTTTTCAACACAATTCGTCGGGCTGTGTTTGTCTGGTACGTTGCCGATGGCTGTCAAGTGATTTTTCGGCCTTAGGAAGCTCCAAGTGAACTTGGGTGCGAATCTACATGTTGGTATTGTCAGTGGTGAGCCAGCAATTTCCATAAAGAGCTGAGTCATTCTTTGGAACTTGACAACAGTTCAGTAAGATATCTCAACTCAGCAACTCTACGAGGGTCGGTTGATAAGTCCCGGGCCTCTCAATGTAAACGCCATTTAACAATTTTTTTGCTTTATTTCTCAACATAATCTCCAGAAAGACTAATACATTTGTCATATCGGTGTTCCAATTTAATTAAACCATCTCTGTAGTACGATTTATCAAGGTCTTCAAAATAGCTGTTTACCGCATCAATGACCTCCTCGTTACTGTGAAATCTTCGTCCTCCAAGAAATTTGTTGAGGCCTGGGAAGAGCTGGTTGTCACTGGGTGTAGATCTGGTGAATAGGGTGGATGTTCAAGCAATTCTAACTTTAATTCGCACATTTTTCCCATTGCAATGACTGAACGATGGGCCAGAGCTTTGTCGTGATGAAACAAGATTATTTTGCCAAATGAGATCTTTTTCTTTTCACCTCATCTCTCAAACTTTTCAGTAAGATTGTGTAGTAGTCACAAGTGATACCTTTTCAAAGTAATCAATAAAAATAATTCCCTGTGCATCCCAGAAAACACTCGTCATAACCTTTTAAGCTGACAAAATAGTCTGCCTGTTTTGAATTTGGTTCATCTGGCGCAATCCACTGTTTTGACTGTGATTTATTTTCTGGAGTGTAGTGATGTATCCAAGTTTCATCCACGGTAATAAGCCGACTGAAAAATTCACTGGGATTTTTACGGTAAAGCTCCATTTGTTAACTGAAGCAGGTTTTCTTTATAACTTTTGATCAAGTGTCAACAAACGCGGCACCCATCCTCCACAGACCTTGTGAAAGCCCAAAATATTATTTAAAATATTACCTGCACATTCTTTTGATATTTTTACAGCCTTTGATATCTCAAACACTTTAATCTGCGGTCTTCCAGTACTAAACAGTGATTTTTTTCAATGATCTCTGGAGTTGTCACTTCTACAGCGCGTCCAGAGCGAGGCTCATCACTAGTGCTTGTACGCCCCCATTTTAAACTCTGCAACCCACCTTTATATATTGAATATGAAGGGGCAGTGTCTTTCAATGTACTGTCCACTTCCTCCTTGATTTCTTTAGGCATTAAGCCTTTCAAATGGAAGTATTTGACCACTGCTCGTTTTTCCAAATCGTCCATTTTGGTGAAAATTTTAAAGTTGTCTTGTTTAAAATGCTGTCATTCGAAAATTAAACAAGCTATTTATTGATCTGTAACAATGGATACAAGCTAACCTAGAGTTAAACTATACGATACTACCGTCTAACAGGCCTAGTGGCGCCATATCTGTGTGAAGCCCGGGATTTATCAGCCGACCCTTGTAAATTCAGCCTTAGAAACAGCCCTGATGTAAACAAATCCATGGACTCACGTCTCCTGTTCATATAGTTACGCAATCTTTTATACTAATCATAGTTAATCATAATATAATAATAAACACTTAAATAAAATCTGACAGGATCATTGTGATGTTACACATCCAGCTGGGATTGTTACCTTCCCTAGCACATATGCACAATACAGATAGAGAAGATATTGTATTCCTTTTCAAAAAAGTCAATTTTGAGATTTCAACCTGTATTTCATCGGAAATACAAATTTTAGGTAAACGTGAGTCCAAAAAAGAATTTTGAGAATAAATATCCATATGTGTGTTCGCGCTTAAAAACGAAAAGTATGTTAAATATCAAACTTGGTATCTTGCAAGAGTGTGGCGCAAAGGTTTTCAAGAAAATTCCCTCACCCCCAATTACTGCTTATAGGGATTATTTTTAGAAAATGTTGATTTTCTCAAAAATAGCTGTAACGATTTTGATTAAATTACCATATGTTCAAGATATTTTCATGAGAAACGAAATGTATATATTGCATTTTCTGAGGACTTCATCATATTGGATTACTTTTGTATAATTGGCAAACGTAAGAGACAAAAACTTGCTACACAAATAAATCTTGTCAAAACACACAATTTATGTCTATTTCACTTTACCGTTTCCAAGATATCCCTTGTTATTGATTTGAATTTTAAACCACTTAAGCTTTACTCAAACAGGAAGTCATATTTCGTTTTATACTTTTTTGTTTTACTCCCAGCCACACAAAGAAGACCAATTTCATAGAGACCAGCTTTAGCTAGTGTAGCCCCTTATTTTCCTTCTGCTTACAAGGAAGCAAGCAATAAGATAATTTCTGGTAACGTTTATCTCAATTAGCATGGCGTATATGGATGAAGAATCTTTTGTAGGAATAGTTTTGTTTGCGGAACAGGTAGAGTAAAGTCATGAGAATGGAAGGCATCAGATTTTTTTAGTGAAAGTAGATTGCAGATTTCTTTCAGTTCTCTCTATTATAGACCCAGATTTGAGAGGATAAAAGTATTTAAAAATGACAATGATTCACAAATAAAATCTACACAGTGGTAATCGAGATAAACATTAGCAGAAATGGTTGTATTAGTTCCGTCAAATCACAACGGAAATAACGGAAAACATTATGCTCAAGTGCAAAGAGCTAACAGTAAAACGAAACAAGTTATATGTAAAATGACTTCGCATTTGAGAAAAGTTTAAATAGTTTAAAATTGAAAATAATAAAGGATTAACTCAGAAACAGTTAACTGTAAAAAAAAAAAAAAAAAAAAAAACTGTACGTTTTATCTAGAGCTACATTTTTTACTTTCTCTATACGTACTATGTACATAGTGTATAGAGAAGGTATTGCATTGTACACAAAAATTCGATACCGAGATTTCACCGGAAATACATGTTTTTAGACCACCTGAACCCAATTTTTAGAAAAATGTCCGTGTGTGTGTCTGTGGGCAGCATAGCTCAAAAACGAAAAGACCGTTAAATACCAAACTTGGTATTTAAGTTCAGTATCTTCCAAGAATGCGACACGAACTTTTTCAAGAAAATCCTCCACCTCCAACTACCCTTCACATGGAAACATTTTCGAAAATTTTGATTTTCTAATGAATGGCTCTAACGATTTTGATTAAAATATCATATATTAAAGATATATACTTCACAAATAATATGTATATCTTCAATTTTCTGGGAATAGCTTCTGAAGACTACTTTATTCTGGATGAATTTTACGGAATTTTGTGTAACTGGCAAACCGTAAGAGATAGACAAAAACTTATCACACAAAAAATGTAGAGCACTTTAAAACACACAATTTATGTTATATACATTTTTTCGAGATGTTCGTTTTTAGATATTCCTTGTTTTTGGTTTCAGATTTGAAAAACTTGTACTTTTCTCATATAGGAATTTGTCAACTCGTGTCCATACAAACAAAGAGCTTCTGTCACATAGCAACCACCTTTTGCTACCACTTTAAGCTGTGGTAGTCCCTTATTTCGCTTCTACTTACTAGGAAGCAAGTAATAAGACTATTTCTGTTATTTTTTCTCGATTAACATGAAGAAAATAGAGGCATAAACTTTTCAACAATAATTTGCTGCAGAGATGTAGAGAAAGTCATGTGAATGGAGCACACAATATTTTTTTGGATGCAAGGTTCCGTAAAACGCGTACTTCCGGTGAAATCTCAGCATCGAATTTTTGAGTGGAATGCAATACCATCTCTATACCATGTACAACGTAGAGAAAGTAAAAGCCTGTTTAACAGTACAAATGTAATTACTTAACCATGGCGCATTGATCGCCTCTCATGGACATTTTAGTGGTACACACTGCAACTGAACATGCACAAATCTACATATACACCACTTCAATGTAGCATGCTCTACATGCAGCTACACAGTCAAATTTCTGACAATTACGAGCAGCAGTCGACGATTATCTGAAACAGTAAAAGTGCCACGACATGCCAAAGCGTTTCCAGGTTACTTGTCTTTCTATCGATTGAACATTTTCAAACCTCCTTTCTCTCTACACAGAATAATTAAGTAAACTCTATAACTAACACTTCAGCAATTATAAAATGCGCTAAATGACTTCAAAAGCACAGCGAAGGAGTATTACAATAAGTATTCGAAAAACCAACCTTTAAGTGACGTTACATATTACAAAAACTCTTTTTACGTTCTCTACGCTTACTATGTACATACTGTATAGAGAAGCTATTGTAATACATCCAAAAATTTGATACCAAGATTTCACCGGAAATACATGTTTTGGGTTTCTCTGAATCAAAAAAAAAAAAAAAAAAAGCATTTTAGGAAAAAGTTCCTTGTGTGTGCATGTGTGTCTGTGGTCAACATAAAGACCATTAAATACCAAGGATGCGACACGAATATTTTCAAGAAAATCCCCCACCCCCAACTACCCTTTACATGGAACTTTTTTTGAACATTTTGATTTTCTCAAAAATGGCTATAACGATTTTGATTAAAATATCGTATATTAAAGATATTTTACCTGACAAATAATATATATATTTTGAATTTTCTGTGACTAGCCTCTAGAGACCTCTTTATTCTAAATGAATTTTGCTGAATTTTGCATAACTGGTAAACCGTAAGAGATAGACAAAAACTTACCACACAAAAATATAGATCATGTTAAAACACACAATTATCTCATATATTTTTTACTTTCTCTATACGCACTATGCACATAGTGTATAGAGAAGGTATTGCACTCCACCCAAAAATTCGATAGCGAGATTTCACCGGAAATATATGTTTTAGGGTCCCCAAAATCCAAAAAAAGCATTTTCACAAAAAGGTCCGTGTGTGTGTGTGTGTGTGTGTATCCGTGTTTCCGTGTGTCCGTGAACACGATAACTCGAAAACGAAAAGTCGGTAAAATACCAAACTTGGTATTTAAGTTTAGTATCTTCCAGGTATGTGACACAAAGATTTTGAGAAAAATCCCCCCACCCGTAACTACCCTTTACATGGAACTTTTTCGAAAATTTTGATTTTCTCAAAAATGGCTCTAACGATTTTGATTAAAATTTCGAATATTAAACACATTTACCTGAGAAATAAAATGTATATCTTGAATTTTCTGGGAATAGCCTATGAAGAGTGGTTTATTCTGGATGAATTTTACTGAATTTTGAATAACTGCTAAATCGTAAGAGATGGACAAAAAACTACTAGACAAGAAATGTAGAGCACATTAAAACACACAATTTACGTTATATACATTTTTTTCGTGGAGTTCCTCGTTTTTGAGACGTTCCTTATTTTTGGTTTCTGCTATGAAAAACTTATACTTTTCTCATACAGGAACTTGTCAACTCCTATCCATATAAACAAAGGAACTTCATTGACATAGCAACCAGCTTTTGATTATCACTTTAACCTATGGTTGTCCCTTATTTCGCTTCTACTTACAAGGAAGCAAGTAATAAGACTATTTCTGCTAATTTTTACTCATTAGCATAAAGTAAATAGAAGTATAAGCTTTTTCAGAATAATTTGTTGCAGGGATATAGAGAAAGTCATGTGAATGGTACACATCAGATTTTTTTCGATGAATTGACAATTTCCAAGATATTCCTTGTTACCTGTTTCAGATGTAATAGCTTTGATTTTGCGTATTCCCTGCTACTTACAAGGAAGCAAGTAATAAGATATTCTGCTAATGCTTACTCCGATTGGTGCGCAGTAAAAAGAAGAATAATTACTTTCTCTATACGTACTATGTACATAGCATATAAAGGTTTGTATTGCACCCAAAAAATTCGATACCGAAATTTCAACGGAAATACTTGTTTTGAGACCCCTTAAATAAAAAAGTAGATAAACTTCCGTGGGTATGTGTCTGTCGAAATGTCAGTCTGTGTGTATGTGTGTGTGTGTGTGTGTGTGTGTGTGTGTGTGTCTGTGGGCAGCATAGCTCAAAAACGAAAAGACCGATAAATACCAAACTTGGTATTTCAATTTGATATCTTCCAAGGATGCGACACGAAGATTTTCAAGAAAATCCTCCCCACTCTCAACAGCCCTTTACATGGAACTTTTTTTCGAAAATTTTGATTTTCTCAAAAATGGTTATAAGGATTTTGATTAAAATATCATATATTAAAGTTTTTACCTGACAAATAATATGTATATCTTGAATTTTCTGGAACTAGCCTCTAAAAACCTCTTTTATTCTGAATGAATTTTGCTGAATTTTGCTTAACTGGTAAACCGTAAGAGATAGACAAAAACTTCTGACCAAAAAAATTTAGATCACGTTAAAACACACAATTTATGTCGTTTAGGTTTTTTTCGACGAATTGACCATTTCTAAGATATTCCTTGTTATTTATTTCAGATTTAAAGGCTTTGGCATAGCGTAGTACCCTTCTAATTACAAGAAAGCAAGTAATAAGACATTCTGCTAATGCCTATCCCAAATGGTGCGCAGTAAAAAGAAGAAGAATCTTTTGTAAAAAGTTGTTTGTAGAACAGGTAGAGAAAGTCAAGTGGATGGAACACGTCAGATAATTATAATTTAGTGTCCCTTTAAATATCCCAACTATATTTAATCATCCCTAGGTTATTGCGTTCATCAAAATGGCGGTTATGGATTCCATTATAGAGTCGTGCACAAAGCATATAAATATGATATTGTATTGGGCAATATTAATACTGCTAATGGACGGATCATTTGATATGTTGCTGGCTTACCCTAACTACTGGAGTTGCTTTCTAAATTCCAATGACGATTTAATTAATTTAATCTCTCCCGTTGGCATTACTGCACAATGATCTTATAGTCTATATGATGTTAATGGCGAAACTTAACCTTTACTCCTCAATGATTGTACCCAAATTATGTACATATTTGCTTCTCAGAACGACTTTCTCTATATCTCTGCAACAATTTTTTTTTAAAAAGTTTATGCTTCTATTTACTTCATGCTAAATTAGAAAAAAATAGCAAAAATAGTCTTAATAGTTGCTTTCCTGTAAGTAGAAGCGAAATGATAGAGTAACATAGGTTAAAAGGATAGCAAAAGATGGTTGCTATGTAACTGAAGTTCCTTGGTATGGACAGGAGTTGACAAATTCCTGTATGAGAAAAGTAAACGTTTTTTAAGGCTGAAACAAAACACAAGAAATATCTAAAAAACGATCAACTCCACGAATATATATATAATAAATTGTGTGTTTTAATGTGCTCTACATTTTTCTGTGGTAAGTTTTTGTCTATTACTTACGGTTTACCAGTTACACAAAATTCTGTAAAATTCATCCAGAATAAAGTAGTCTTCAGAGGCTATTCCCAGAAAATTCAAGATATACATATTATTTGTCAAGTATATCTCTGTAATATATGATATTTTTATCAAAATCGTTAGAGCCATTTTTTAGAAAATCAAAATTTTCGAAAAATTTTTCCATGTAAAGGGTAGTTGGGGTGGGGGATTTTCTTGCAAATCTTCGTGTCGCATCCTTGGAAGATACTGAACTTAAATACGAAGTTGGGTATTTAACGGTCTTTTCGTATTTAACCTATGCTGCCCACAGACACTGACACACACATACACACAGACAGACACACACACACGGACATTTTTCTAAAAATGCTTTTTTTTGGTTTCAGGTGGTCTCAAAACATGTATTTCCGGTGAAATCTCGGTATCGAATTTTCGGGTACAATGCAATACCTTCTGTATACACTATGCACATAGTACGTATAGAGAAAGTAAAAAGAATTTTCGGAAAAAGGTACGTGTGTGTGTGGGTGTCTGTCAGTCTGTCTCTGTGTCTTTGGACAATATAGCTCCAAAACGAAAATGACTGTTAAATACCAAACAAACTTGTATTTAAGTTCATATCTACCAAAGGATGGGACACGAATATTTTCAAGAAAATTCCCCCACCCTCAACTACCCTTTACATGGAACTTTTTCGAAAATTTTGATTTTCTAAAATATTGCTCTAATGGTTTTGATTAAAATGTTGTATATTAAATATATTTACATGACAAATAAAATGTTTATCTTGATTTTACTGGGAATATCCTCTGAATGCTAGTTTATTCTGGATGAATTTTATGTAATTTTGCCTAACTGCAAAACTGTAAGAGATGGACAAAAACTTACCAGAAAAATAATGTAGAGCACGTTAAAACACAATGTATGCTATACACCTTTTTTTCGTGGAGTTGATCGTTTTTGAGATATTTTTAGTTTCAGCTTTTAAAAACGTATACTTTTCTCATACAGGAATTTGTCCATACAAGCAAAGGAACTTCAGTCACATAGCAACCAGCTTTTGACTATCCCTTTAACCTATGGTATTCCCTTATTTCTACTTACAAGGAAGCAAGTAATAAGACTATTTCTGCTAATTTTTTCTCGATTAGCATGAAGTAAATAGAAATATATGATTTTTAACAATAGTTTGTTGCAGAGATGCAGAGAAAGCCATATGAATGGAACATAGCAGATTTTTAACCGTAGGAATGTTTTCTGGGTTAAATTATTATTACTTAATTGTTATTTGTGTTAATTTTGATATCGAAGATTGAAAATCTTATGTGTACCCTTTTTGCAAATCTATTTTCAACTGCTTGCCCCCGTTATGTTAACTTCATATTACGTAGATTTCAATAGTGAACCAGTATTACGCACAATTTTATCACAATATTATGTACACAAGTTCTTATAACAATATGTATATCATCCTATATCTGTACATAATATGTTTACAGTACTTAAAACCTTGTATTGTTGACGTAAGTTTTGATTTCGTTTACACGTTTAATTTGCCCTCTCTTTGAATCGCAAACAATCAGAATGTAGGTAGAGTCAGACTGAAAAATTCAATGCTATAGCCGGGATTTGAACCACGGATCTCCCGGTCTCTAGCCGGTTGCTCTACTACTGAGCTACCATGGCAATATGCCGGAATAGCATTAAATCTCTCAATTGACTTGCACGTTTCCGGTAAACCATAAGGTGTTCTTAAATTATTTTGAGATGACAACTCCAATGGCGACTTACAATGTTGTAAGTACTTTTAAGTTCCAGGATTCATAGTATAGCCAACTATTATGGTCAATTAATATTAATATTGTTTGAGTTGGATAGGTATGCCGGCATGTTCCCCAGGTAGCTCAGTGGTAGAGCAACCGGTTAGAGACCGGGAGATTTGTGGTCTAAATCTCGGAAATGGCATTGAATTTTTCAATCTGACTCTCCTATCCTACTCACGGCTTGAGTGCAAAAAAAAAAAAAAATAAATAAATAAAAAAAAAGGTTTTAGAAAAAGATACGTGTGTGTCTTAGAGTGTATATGTGTCTCTCTAGACAGCATAACTAAGAAAGAAAATTCAGTTAAATAACAAACTTGGTATTTAAGAACGATGGTACACGAAGATTTTCAAGATAACCCCCCCCCCACTCCCAAATATCCTTTACATGGAACATTTTTCGAACATTCTGATTTTCTCAAAATTGGCTCCGACGATTTTGATTAAAATGCCATATGTTTAAGACGTTTTTATAAAAAATTATACCTCTTGAAGTTTTTGGGAAAAGCCTCTGAAGACCTCTGAATTTGTATAACTGGTCAGCAGTACAAGATAGAAAAAAAAAATACAACACAAAAATTGTAGATCTCGTTAGAGCTAACAATTTATGTCATACTTTTTTTGTAGAGTTAACCGTTTCCGAGATACTCCTTCCCAATAGTTTCAATTTTAAAATATTTAAACTTTTCTCAAGCGGAAAGTTAACTCTCGGTTCGAATCTCTCTTGTTTTACTTCTGGACATGCAAAAAGAATGGAATTTCAGTTGTTTCACATAGCAAAAAGCTTTTAAACATTTTGAGTAGTATATTTCCTTTGTATTTGCAAGCAAGAAAATTTCCGCATATGTTTATGTGAATAATCTTTTGTAAGAATACCTTATAGAGAAAGTCATGTGAATGCAAAACATCAGATTTTTTATATACAGCTTTGAGGGCTAAAATTATTTTGTATTAATTTGGTGGGCTAAAATTACTGCTGATTTATAACATAAGTACAAATAAATTAAAACAAAACTTTCTTACATGAGGGCTATTATAATATTTTAGCCTTGGTATCGCATGCGCGTCGTAACATTATAAACAGATTAGACTTCCTTTTGTTTTGCAATATTTTAATTGCTATATCGCGAACTTACATGCTTTTTCTGCGACTTAAGACACTTGTTTTCTACTCTATGGCATTTTCAAAGAAAAGGCAAAGTATTTTTTCTTTATTGTTTCATTTATATAGCCACCTTTAACATCTAAGGTCATATCGGAGGCTTTGCACTTGTAGCAGCTCGTTGTCTGTAGGTTCTTTAAATTGGGTTTAAATCGTATGATTTTTCCTCAAACACTCCCACATTCACTCTCACATACATAATTCCAGACTCTGTGGGGGATAGGGAATAATTCTAGTTAAAGAAACATTCTCCGCTCCAGCCGGGAATCGAACCCGGGACCTCCGGATGAAAAATCAGCTCGATCACTCGACCACGGAGGCAGTCAAAGGCAAACGCGTTGTATTTTACATTCATAGCATATAATTTTTATAATATGCAATTTCCGTGGTATTTTCTTCTTCTTCTTCTTCTTCTTCTTCTTCTTCTGCTTCAAACATTAGCTTAAGCCTGTTGCTGCCCCTTTATTTGTGATAACCATCTTTATGCTAGACGGCCAATGATTCTTTTTCTTTCTCTACATGTGGTATGCACAAGGTGTACAGTGAAGGCATTGCATTCCACCAAAAAATTCGATACCGAGATTCTACCGGAAATACGTGTTTTGAGACCTCCTGAATCCAAATAAAGCATTTTTAGAAAAATGTCCGTGTGTGTCTGTTTGTGTGTGTGTGTGTGTGTGTCTGTATGTATGCGTCTGTGGTCAGAATACTCAAAAACGAAAAGACCGTTAAATACCAAACTGGGTATTTTAGGTTTAGTATTGTCCAAGGATGCGACACGAAGATTTTAAACAAATTCTCTCACCTCAAACAACCTTTTACATGGAACATTTTTCAAAAATTTTGATTTTCTTAAAAATGGCTCTAACGATTTTGATTTAAATATCATATATTAAAGATATTTACCTGACAAATAAAAGGTATATCTTGAAATTTCTGGGAATAACCTCTGAAGACTACTTTATTATGGATGCATTTTATGGAATTTTACATAACTGCTAAACCGTAAGAGATGGAGGGAAACTTAAAACACAAAAAATATAGAGCACGTTAAAACACATAATTTATATTATATACATTATTTTCTTGGAGTTGATCGTTTTTGAGATATTCCTTGTTTTTGGTTTCAGCTTTGAAAAACATACCTTTCTCATACAGGAATTTGTCAACTCCTGTCCATACAAACAAAGGAGCCTCAGTCACATAGCAACCAGCTTTTGACTATCACTTTAACCTATGGTGCTCCCTTATTCCGCTTCTACTTACAAAGAAGCAAGTAATCAGACTATTTCTGCTACTTTTTTCTCGATTAGCATAAAGTAAATAAAAGCATAAGCTTTTTAACAATAATTTGTTGCAGAGATGTAGAGTAAGTCATGTGAATGGAACAAATCAATTTTTTTTTCTATCAAGGGAATTTGTCAATTTCTGACCATGCAAATAGAGCAACTTTCAATCACATAGCAACCAGTTTTTAAAACATTTGACTATCGCTTTAACCTAGTGTATTCCCTTATTTCTTTACCACTTATATGAAACTAATACTGCTATATAAAATCAAGTTGGTGTAACACATCATATTTTTCTCTGTGTATAGTAATAGTATAAATTGTATGGCACAGAGAAGGTTGAGTGAGTAGGAAACAAGCTCTGTGATTTGTTACTTGGTGAGCACAAAAGTTAGTTTTGCTAACTTTGTGAGGTAAGCAGAGAGAGGGAGAGCGCGCGCGAGCTGAAAGCAAGTAATTCACTTTGTAGGAGACTAAGTGTGTTAATATAAGGCGCCATGCTTTCACCTTCCACGAAACCTCCAGAGATGCACGAAATGTTATCATTATGTGGTATAAAGCCAGTAAATAGATAATTAATGCTCCTTGGAGAAAGCTTCTTAACAGTACAACACTTTGATAAGACCGTAAACAGAAGCGAACCTAACTGTGAATCTAAATGATTCTAATTAAGATTAAAGCGAAGAAAGTTAATTAGCACCCTGTTCTTACATTTGTGTGCGCTAACGTTAAAACCGGAAAATTTAACTTTTAAAAGTAATGCTTAGCGCTTGTTAAAGACAGGTTCATGGCACTACTAGGTCACCAAGAAAGGAACTTCTGCACTTTAAATCTCGCCAGAACTGTGCTGCTTGCCTGAGCGTTTTCTGTTTTAAAATATTTGTGTGTTTATTTTTAAATAACTATCTATATTCTGCAACAAACTATTGGTACAAAAAGTTTATTCTTCTATATAATTCATGTGAATCGAGATAAATAGAAGAAATGCTTTTATTATTTAGCACACCCCTCACAAATCCTTACGAAAATGGAAGGTTTTCTCCAGGTACTCCGGTTTTCCCCGCCACTCAATTGCTCCATCATTATGTTTCCTTTCATCCATTTCCCCTACATTTGTATCACCCACTTCCTCATGCTCACGCCTGCCTACGAGCCCACCCCTCCTAACAGGTTCTCCATTCCGTGGGTTTTTTCTTATTTTTTATTTATTTATTTATTTATTTATTTTTTGCTAAAAATACAGCCCCAGAGGCTTGTCAGGACTCCGGCGCTGTATTCCTTTTCACTTCTTTTTTCTAGTTTCTAAATTTCCTTAGTTGACCTATTCGTTTTTCCTTTTTACATATACCTACATACACATTCAGAAACACAGAAACACCCATGCCCAAGGCGGGACTCGAACCCACGATCCCGTGCGCCGCGAAGCACCAAAGCGAGACACTTTAGCGAGCGCGGCTAAGGGTTTCGTGCCATAGGCATTGGCTTGTAAGTCCTAGGGGAGTGTCAGTGCTACAATTACGCCTCCTAGGCGGACCGGGCTCGATCCCAAGCCCCGCATGTGGGATTTGTGGTGGGCAATGCTGCGTCTGAGTGCGTTTTCTCCTGGAGTTCCGGTTTTCCCCGCCACTCATTCCATTTGCTCCATCATCAGCTTTCCTATTATCCATTTCGCTTCCATTTTATATCATCCACTTCCTCATGCCTAAACCTGTCTACGGGCCCATCACTCATAACAGGTTCTCGATTCTGTGGTTTCGTGCCGTTGGCTCCCCGACAGGCTTCTGACCCCTAGGCATTGGCTTGTAAGTCCTAGGCGGTGTCAGTCCTACAAATAGGGGGAGGGTAAGCCGATTACGAAATGAAGATGGAAGGCGGCACCGTAGCTGAGTGGTTAGAACGCTCGCCTCCCACCTAGGCGGCCCGGTTTTTTTTTTTGATAATGTTTAATGCCCACTTTTACTACTAGTGGCACCGGAGGTAATGATCATACATAGAAATAAGATGGAGCTACGGTGGAAAATGATGGCAGGAAAAACCGGAGAACCAGGAGAAAACCCGCCCCTGTGCCGCTTTGTCCACCACAAATCTCACATGCAGTCACTTGGGATTTTTGAATCTACGTCTGGGCGCGTTTTCTCCTGGACTTCCGGTTTCCCTCACCACTCATTCCATTTGATACATCATTAACTTTCCTAATATCCACTTCTTCACGCTCAGGCTTCGGGGCGACCACTCGTTTCAGGTTCTTCATTGTGTGGTTCGTGCCGTTGGCACCCTGACAAGCTTCCGAACCTTAGGCATTCTTGTATTTCCCGGGGGGGGGGGTCAGTCATACATAAGGAGGTGTAAGCCGAAAACAAAACGAAACGAAAACGTTTTCGTTCCAATAAAGTTACTTATAATTACAACAAAAAATAAGGGAATACAATAACTAAAACAAACTCAAATATTTTAACAACTGTTGCCTTTTTCATAAATAAAAATCCTTTCTCTTTACACTACCAGGATATAAAAGTGAACAACGTCTTCCATTTGAGAAAAGTCTAAGTATTAGAAATTTAAAAACAAATAATAAGGAATATCTTGGAGATGGCTAACTCCACAAAAATGTATAAAAAGACATATCGTTTGTCATCAAAGATATCTTCAATATTGATGAATTCCTTAGAGCCATTTTGTGTGAAAATCAAAATTTTCAAAAAATATTCCACATACAATATAATTGGAGGGGTGAGAAGATATCAAGTTTGGTATTTAACCAGCTTTTTTGTTTTTGCCAAGACACACACACACCACAGACATTTTCTAAGCTTTTTTTAAATTCAAGTGGTCTCAAAACATGCATTTCCGGTGAAACGTTGTGCTAAAGAATGATACTGGTGACCGAGGTGATCAAGAATGCGAGGTCTACGCTTCAAATCTCGTCAGCACATCCTTGTCTGTGTGTGTGTGTGTGTGTGTGTGTGTGTGTGTGTGTGTGTGTGTGTGTGTGTGTGTACTGTTTAAAATAACGTTATATGTTTAATTTACACAATTTTCCCTACCTATTCTGCATTAAGCTATTCTTCCAAAAGCCTATTTCTATCTACTTCAGCCAAATCGAGATCAACATTAGAATATATGGATGGTTCCTTGTAATAAGGGAGTACACTAGGCTGAAGAGATAGTCAAATGTTTAAAAAGCTGTGGCTATGTGATGTTCTAATACTTTGTTCCTTTATGATCTTGTGATATTCACTTGTTCTTTGCAATTGCATGGAAGGAGCATGGACAAATGAGGCCAACATGGCCACGCTCACTAATGTGACAAGTGTTTGTGCTTCGTGGTGCAGGGGATCGCGGGTTCGAGCCTTACCTCGTGTGTTTGTATATGTGTGTATATTTGTAAGTAAAAAAAATCTGATGTGTTCCATTCACATGACTTTCTTTACATCTCTGCAACAAATTATTGTTAAAAAGCTTATGCTTCTATTTACTTCATACTAATCAAGAAAATATTAGCAGAAATAGTCTTATTACTTGCTTTCATGTAAGTAGAAGGGAAATAAGGGAGTACCATAGGTTAAAGTGATACTCAAAAGCTGGTTGCTATGTGATTGGAATTCCTTTGTTTGTATGGACAGGAGTTGATAAATTCCTGTATGAGAAAAGTATGTTTTTCAAAGCTGAAACAAAAAACAAGGAATATCTAAAAAACGATCAACTCCACGGAAAAAATGTATATAACATAAATTGTGTGCTTTAACGTGCTCTACATTTTTTGCGCAGTAAGTTTTTGTCCATCTCTTACGGTTTAGCAGTTCTGCAAAATTCCGTAAAAGTCATCCAGAATAGCCTTCAGAGGGTATTGCCAGGAAATTCAAAATGTACAAATATCTTTAGTATCTTTAATATACGATATTTTAGTCAAAATCGTTAGAGCCATTTTTTAGAAAATCAAAATTTTGGAAACTTTTTCCGTGTAAAGGGTAGTTGGGGGTGGGGGATTTTCTTGAAAATCTTCGTGTCGCATCCTTGGAAGATAGTGAACTTAAATACCAAGTTTGGTTTTTAACGGACTTTTCATTCTTTGAGCTATGCTGCCCACACGCACGGACATTTTTCTAAAAATTATTTTTTTTTTTGTATTCAGGGGACCCTAAAATATCATTTCTGGTGAAATCTCGATATCGAATTTTTGGGTGGAATACAATACCTTCTCTATACACTATGTACATACGTGTAGAGAACGTAATAAACAATAAACAATTAGGAAAACAAAAAAAAAAAAAAAAGGAGGGAAAGTAGAGATAAATAAAAAAAAACAAAAAAAAAAAACAAAGCTCCGGTTATTAAACATTTGATTTCACTATTCTTATTGTATCTATAACAAAATGTATAATGCAGCTATTACGAGAAAGGTTCCTAACAATAATTTGTATTCCCTTTAACAAAAGATAGTGGGTACGAACATTTTATAGATGTATATGTTTTTATTCTCTCTACTTAATACATAAAGTATAGAAATTACTGCATTCCATTAAAAAATTATGTACATGTTCACCGCAAATACACGTTTTAAGATCCCATTATCCAATCCGTGTGTGTGTGTGTGTGTGTGTGTGTGTGTGTGTGTGTGTGTGTGTGTGTGTGTGTGTGTGTGTGTGTGTGTGTGTGTGTGTGAGCAGTATTTCTCAAAAGGAAAGGTCGGTAAAACACCAAAATTCATACAAAAGTTTAGTAACTTCCAAGGATGCGACACAGGCCTTTAAACTAAAATCCTCCCAAACTTTTCTTTACCTGAAAACAGTTTTCGAAAATTTTAATTTTCTCAAAAATGGCTTTAACGATTTTGATTAAAATGCCGAATATTAAAGATATTTTTATGACAAATAAAATGAACATGTTGAGTGTACTTAAGCTCCACAAATAAAGTTCACACTTTTTTTGGAACACGTCTACACAAAAAAATTTAGGTTTACAAGATAGTGCTTCACCTTTAAAGCCTGTAATGTCCTCTTCATTCTCTGACTTTTGCATAACTGGTAAACCGTAAGAAACAGACAAAAACTTACTACACCTAAAATGTAGATCTCACACGCTTTATGTCTTTTTGTTAAAATGAAAATGATGTTTTATTTATGGACGCTCTTTAACTGCTTTACTGGGCGTGAAAGACCGCTCAATTTTGTTCAGAGTCATCTCTACCAGGCTTGAGGTTCTTTGATGTGCCGTAAATCTACGACACAGGACCCGCGGCTTTACTTCACTTCCGAAGCAAGACATGCTAAGATTTTTTACGCCCGAAAAAAAAATCCATTCCTTTTTATTGATTTCAGTTTAAAATTACCTAAACTTTTCTCATAGTGAAATTTGTCAACTCCTGGCCATGCAAAGAAACGATTTTCAATGACATAGGAACAGGCTTTTAGAAGATTTCACTATCACTTTAGCCATTTGCTTTTTACTTACAAGGAATCAAGTAATAAAACCATTTGTGCTGATATTTACCTCCATTAGCATGAAATAGAAGAATAAACCTTTTAATAGCAACTTGTTACAGACATGTAGGTAGAGATAGTCAATGTGAATGAACAACTTGATTTTATAAAATTTTTGAAATCTACATAGGTATATATAGCTTTGTGTGAAATGCCACACTTCCCCTACTTATTATAGCAGTAGAAAAATTAATAAGTAAATCATATTTTTACGTTATACGTACTATTTACATAGTGTATACTGCATTCCACCCAAAAATTCGATACCGAGATTTCACCGGAAATACATGTCTTGGGTCCCCCTGAATACAAAGAAAGAATTTTTACAAAAAGGTGTCATGAAAATCCTCCCACCCCTAACTACCCTTTACATGGTACTGTTTTCGAAAATTTTGATTTTCTCAAAAATGGCTAACGATTTTGATTAAAATATCGTATATTAAAGATATCTACCTGATAAATAAAATGTATATATTGAATTTTCTGGGAATAGCTTCTGAAGACTACTTTATTCTGGATGAATTTTACGGAATTTTGCATAACTGCCAAACCGTAAGAGATGATCAAAAATTTACCACACAAAAAAATGTTGTTCACGTTAAAATACATAATTCATGTTATATTCATTTTTTTCGTGGAGTTGGCCGTTTTTTAGACATTCCTTGTTATTGGTTTCAGCTTTGAAAAACACACTTTTCTCATACAGCAATTTGTCAACTCCTGCCCATACAAACAAAGGAACTTCAGTTACAAAGCAACCAGCTTTTGACTATCACTTTATGGTACTCCCTTATTTCGCTTCTACTTACAAGGAAGCAAGTAATATGACTATTTATGCTAATTACTTTTTTATTAGCATGAAGTAAATAGAAGCATAAGCATTTTAATAACATTTTTTGCAGGGATGTAGAGAAAGTCATGTGAATTGAACACATCAGATTTTTAATGCAATTAGACGTATAATTTTCAAAGAAAAATCGTGCCTAACCCTAAAAAGAATGCTTTCTTTTGCACAGCATTTGTATACATTGAAGATTTTGATTTTAGTGTGAAGTTCAACATCATGGAATATCAAAAGAATATTCGGAGGTCTAGAGAGAAGCGGAAGTTGCAGTTTTCCGTTGTAATGTGCTGAATATTTGATCAGTTTCAACGGGAAGAGAAAATATTGGAAAGAGAATGTGTTGCTGTGGATATAACGAATGTTTCTGACGAAAACAGGAAACACATATACGCTCTCAACAAGCTACGTTTTTCTGACATTAACTTCACCTGCCATCAACATAACATCTGAACTCTAGCGAGCAACAGAGTGAACTAAAAAATTAGTTTCGGTTGTCACTTGTCAGTCGGCTAGCCGAGTGAAATGTTCCAGCTTCTAAAATAAGCATTTATGTTAACTTAACAGAAAGATAATACTGTAGTTGAAAAAGAGGCCTGAAAGGTGTTTAAATAAGCCTTTAAACTTAATTAAACAGCCAATCAAAGCACTGAATATGCTTAAGTAGTAAGGCACAACAATTCTAGGTTTATTTTATTGAAACTTGTTGGTTAAACGGATATAATATGATTTGAAAAATAGGATTTTATGAATTTAGAATTTGTTATTAATTTAAGGATCTTAAAATTCAATTATTGTTTTATTTTTTACATTTTAACTTTTTATTTAAGCTATATATTAAAAATGTTAAATTTAGTTTTAGAAAAAGTGAGTTAAGTGTTAAACGATTTGCTCCTTCCTTGTTAAAGTGTCCGATGACTGCTTGTGTCTTCTTACTTTCTCTACACGTACTATAGTATATAGAGAAGGTATTGCATTCCACCCAAAAATTCGTTACCAAAATTTCACCGGAAATGGATGTTTTGGGTCCCCGAATCCAAAAAAGCATTTTTAGTAAAAGATCCGTGTGCGTCTGTGGACAGCACAGCTTAAAAACAAAAAGATCGTTAAATACCAAACTTGGTGTTTAAGTTTGGTATCCTCCAAGGATGCAACACGAAGATTTTCAAGAAAATCCTCCACCCCAACTACCCTTTATATTGAAAAAGTTCGAAAGTTTTGATGTCCTCAAAAATGGCTGCAACGATTTTGATTAAAATCTCTGATATTTAAGATATTTACATGGCAAATAAAGTGTATATCTTAATTTTGCGAAATTTTGCACAACTGGTAAACCGTAAGAGATAAGACTTAAAATTACTACACAAAAAATGTAGATCACGATAAAACACAATTTATTATCACATACATTTTTTGTGGAGTTGGCCATTTTAGAGACATTCCTTCTTATTGGTTTGAGTTTTAAAATATTTAAAACTTTTCTCATACTGGTACTCAACTTCTGGCTACGCAAAGAAACGGATTTCAATCCCATAGCAACCACATTTTAAAACATTTGTTTGTCAGTTTAGCCTAGTGTATTCTCTTATTTCCCTTCTATTTATAAAGGAGCTAAGTAATAAGACCGTTTCTGCTAAATTAAATAGATAGAAGAATAAGGATATTAATAATAAATTGTTACAGAGTTGAAGAGAAATGGAGCATTCAAATTTTTGTTTTTTGTAGAGCGAGAAATTAATAATAATTAATTGGAATAAGGTGCTGTTCACTGATTGATATTCTCTAATTAGTACTAGTAAGTACGTACGCAATAGTAGGTAGAAAAGGTATTGTATTCCAACCAATAATTCGACCAAGATTTCACCGAAGATACATTAAAAATTCCTGTGAATATGAAAAAAAAAAAAAAACACTTTTAGAAAAAGTTCGTAGATAATTCTATGTGTGTGTATCTGTGTGTGAAGCAGTATAACCCAAGATTTTCAAGAAAATCCCCTACCCCAAATTACACTTTACATGGAAAAATTTTCGAAACTTTTGTTTCTTTCAACGATTTTGTTTCTATAATGATTTTGTTTAAAATATTGTATTAAATATATTTACATGATAAATGTAGTTTAAGGAATGGCCTCTGAAGACATTTTGAATGACTTTTACTTAAGTGGTAAACCGTAATAGATAGAAAAAAACTTATTATGTAAAAATGTAGATATCGTTAAGGCAACAATTTATGACATACATTTTTTGTAGAAATAACAATTTCAGAAGCATTCATTGCTGTTGGTTTTAATTTTAAAATACTTCACTTTTATCAAAAGACCATTTTTCATTCATTTTTCTTATATTTTTATCCTGGCCATACAACAACTGAATTTCAATCACATAGCAACTAAAATGCAAATCCGAAAATGCACTTATTCTTATTATATTTAGTTGTAAGTTGTAGTAAAACGACTTTGCATACCAGCAACCTTGTGAGAGAATGTTTTCCAAGGCGGAACAAATATGCACAGAAAAAGAAACAGATTAACGAAATCAGTAAAATATAAATTGCCTTTTGACTAAATGTAATTTTTTAACAAAAATAAGTTTAATTTGATTTTACAGTTTTATTTCATGTGAAAAGTGATTATGGATTGTAGAAAGAAGTGAAGCATAGAACGCAATACATAAAAAGGCAAGGAATACAGGGAGTTACAGAACACTGGAAGTCATTAGCCCTGTGCAGGCAAATAAAAACAGAATGGAAAAGAGCAGAGTACATAGACCAATGTAGAGAGGAAGGAGAAGGTTTAGCTGGATAAGAACTGGAGCAGTTTGTTCAAAAGGAATAAGAGCAAGAGAGAAGCAAGTTTGGGAACACTGTGGGCGGAGAGAGTACAAGTCGCTACTTCACAGAATGTGACGAATTAGCAACTTGGAGAGAGAAAAATGGCACTAATAAAAATCTGACATGTTATGCTCAAATATTTTCTCTGCCAATTAAGCAATAGGCTATTGTTTCAAACGAATATCTTCCATCTATTTTATGCGTATCGGATAAACATTAGCAGCAATGGCTTTAACATATATATATTTCCTTATAGGTACAAGGGGAATAAGTGAACATGTCAGGTTAAAGCCATAATAACGATAATAATAATTATAATGAAGATGATAATAATAATGGTGATAATAATAATGATAATGATGATAATAATAATTATGATAATGATAATAATGATAATAATAGTGATAATAATGATAATAATAGTGATAATAATGATAATAATAATGATAATAATAATGATAATAATAATGGTAATAATAATGATAATAATGATAATAATGATAATAATAATGATAATAATAATGATAATAATGATAATAATAATAATGATAATAATAATAATGATAATAATAATGATAATAATAATGATAATAATAATGATAATAATAATAATAATGATAATAATAATTATAATAATAATGATAATAATAATGATAATAATAATGATAATAATAATAATAATAATGATAATAATAATAATGATAATGATGATAACAATAATAATAATGATAATGATAATAATAATGATAATAATAATAACAATAATGATAATGATAACAATAATAATAATGATAATGATAATAATGATAATAATGATAATAATGATGACGTTGACGATGACGACGACGACGATAAGGATAATGATAATGATGATGATGATGATAATAATAATAATAATAATAATAATAATAATAATAATAATAATAATAATAAAAACTGAAATGCATAATGCCTTCCTTTTATGTTTTCGTGTAGTTCATCGTTTAGTACTGGAAGAGTGCAGATTAAAGCTGTTTGAGATAGCAGAGGCTGTAAGATATCAAAAGACCATGCAGTTAATTACTTTAAGTAATATTTCGGGTTTTCACAAGGCCTGGGCAAGATGGGTGCCGCGTTTGTTGACACCTGATCAAAGAAAAACCGTTTCTGTTAAGAATGTGGAGCTATACCGTAAAAATCCCAGTGATGAAACTTGGATATATCACTACACTCCAGAAAGTAAGTTACAGTCAAAACAATGGATTGCGCCAGATGAACCAACTCCAAAAAAAAAGGAAAGTAAATTTTGTCAGCTTACAAGGTTATGGCCAGTGTTTTCTGGGATGCACAGGGAATTATAATTATTGATTATAAGGAAAAGGATAAATGTATCATTGGTAACCAGTACGCAAGTTTACTGCAACGTTTAAGGGATGAGATAAAAAGAAAAAGAACTCATTTGGCAAAAAAAAAAAATCTTGTTTCATTAGGACAAAGCTCAGGCTCATCGTTCAGCCATTGCAATGGGAAAAATGTGCGAATTAAAGTTGGAATTACTTGAACCTATTCGCCACTCAGTGACTACCACCTGTTCCCAAATCTCAAAACATTTCTTGGACGAAGATTTCACAGCAACGAGGAGGTCATTGATGCGGTAAACAACAATTGTGAGGACCTTGATAAATCGCACTACAGAGATGGTTTAATTAAATTGCAACACCGACATAACAAATATATTAGCCTTTCTGGAGATTATGTTGAGAAATAAAGCAAAAAAAAAAAAAAAAAAAAAGTGTTTTAAATGCTGTTTTCATTGAGAGGTCCGGGACAGATGAGGAATCCATGTGAATGTAACATGTCAGGTGGTTTTGCAAGTTTTACAGCCTTTCTCTCTCTCTCTCTCTCTCTCTCTCTCTCTCTCTCTCTCTCTCTCCAAATATTGGGTCAGAGGCATTACCTACTTAGCAATCAGGAGGAGAGAATGACTTAGATAGGACACAAACACAGAAACACAGAACACAAAACACGCATTCCTTAGCGAGATTTGAACTGCGACCCTTCCGCGGTAGAATACCAACGGCCGGCCACCTCAGCCTATAATCTGAAAACAAATGACATAAGTGCAGTTTGACGACCTTGGGGACGGCTACCAGTGAAGACAGTTGAAAGCTAAGTTAATGTACTGTTGGCAATAACAATAACCACAACCTACTTGGATTAACTTAATGACCAACTCTGTTTTATGATTTTCTGTGGTTTCCATTACACAGATGGATGTGGCTTACTGAAGGAGGAAATTGTATCTCAAAGAGCTTCAAGCTATTTCTTTTTGCTGTTTCATATGGGCTATTATAAACGCATGAAAGGTTTATTAATTTACTTAACTTTCTCTGTTCCGAGTCCCGCTAGACACACAGAGCATTTACAAGGAGAACATTATGCTCTAGGGTGGAGGAGAGTGCCCATCTGCATAATTATATCTTGAGAATAAGGCAGCTAGGGACGCTACCAAACATTACTTTAACCTGTGCCCTGGGCTGGGAATTCAATAAACTGAAATGCATACTACCTCCAAACTAGTTAACCATACCTAGTGACCTCAGCAGTCAAAACTTCTTAACCCCGGGTTAGATGCACTTCACGTTACGTGTGCAAAGTAGAGGCTACAAACTTAAATTAGAATCGTAATTGAAAGTAGAGTCCATAATGAAAAATCTGATGTGTTACACTCACATGACTTTCTCTAGCCGTTCTACAAACTTCTTATATAAGATTATTCTTCTTTCTGCACCTTGTTAATCGAGGTATTCAGCACAATGTTCTTATTACTTAGTTCCTTACAAGAAGGAAGGAAATAAGGGAATACACTAGGCTAAATCGATAGTCAAATGATTTAAAAGCTGTCGTTATGCGATTGTCATTACAAATTGCTTTTCTTGGCCAGGAGTAGAACAAAAGAAAAACGGAAATTCCCGTCTGAGGAAAGTAAAAGTACTTCACAACTGAAAACTAATAACAATGAATACCTCGAAAACGGTAAGCTCCACGAAAAAAATGTATATGATGTAGATTGTGTATTTTAACAAGGCCTACATTTTTTGTTTAGTAAGTTTTTGTCTATCTCTTACGGTTTATTAGTTATGCCAAATTAAACAAAATTCATCCACAATAAACAGGTCTTCAGAAGCTATTCCCAGAAAATTCAAGATATACATTTTTTTTGTCAGGTAAATATCTTTGATATACGATATTTTAATCAAAATCCTTAGAGCCATTTTTAAAAAAACAAAATTTTCGAAAAAAGTTTCATGTAAAGGGTAGTTTGGGGTGGGGGGATTTTTCTCAAAATCTTCGTGTCGCATCCCTGGAAGATACTGAACTTAAATGCCAAGTTTGGTATTTTAGCTACTTTTTGTTTTTGAGTTATCGTGTTCACAGACACACACACGCGGACCTTTTTCTGGAAATGTTTTTTTTGGATTCAGGGGGTCCTAAAAAATGTATTTCCGGTGAAATCTCGACATCGAATTTTTGGGTGGAATGCAATACTTCTCTATCCCTATGTACATTGTACATACGGGGCAAGAGAAAGTAAAAATCGGATGTGTTCCATTCACATGACTATCTCTGCAGCAAATTATTGTAAAAAAGCTTATGCTTCGATTTAATTCATGCTGATCAAGAAAAAATTAGTAGAAATAGTCTTATTACTTGCTTCCTTGTAAGTAGAAGCGAAATAAGGGAGTGCCATAGGTTAAAAGGATAGTCAAAAGCTGGTTCCTATGTGACTGAAGTTCCTTTGTTTGTATGGACAAGAGTTGACAAATTCCTGTATGAGCAAAGTAAAGTGTTTTTAAAGCTGAAAACAAAAACAAGGAATATCTAAAAATGATCAACTCCACGAAACAAATGTATATATTGCATAAATTGTGTAATTTAACAATATCTACATTTTTTGTATAGTAAGGTTTTGTCTATCTCTTACGGTTTAGCAGTTATGCAAAATTCCGTAAAGTTAATCCAGAATAAAGAGGTCTTCAGAGGCTATTCCCAGAAAATTCAAGATATACATTTTATTTGGGATGTAAATATCTTTAATATACGGGATTTTAAATAAAATCGTTTGAGCCATATTTTAGAAAATCAAAATTTTCGAAATTCTTTCCATGTAAATAGTATTTTCTTGTAAGTCTTCGAGTTGCATGCTTAGAAAATACCAAAGGCTGTCAAAGATACAAACAAAACATGAACAAACATGGCTATTGCTGCGCAATACTACGTCTGGCATCAAATCATAGTAATACATTCCTTCTGTATCAGACACGTGGTGGAGAAGGTTGAGAAGGTCGTGCTGAACAGTCGCATGAGCTTTTACTTTTGGGGTCGGTGTACAGAGACAAGTCATGGCTGGTGCCATTAGACGTGGACCTGATGAGGATTATGCAGGAAGCTTAGTCCCTAGACAAGGCAGCTAAGCCTGGATCTAAACTCACTTAGCGCAACGTGGCATGTCTTGTAATGCATGCATTAATTACCACTGAATATGTCACTTAACATTTTAACAACTTTTCCTCTCATTACATTACGAATGCGGTTCAATGAATGTCTGTGTTACGAATGAAAACATCATTTTTACTTGCTCTACACTACTATATACATAGTGTATAGAGAAGGTACTGTAATGCACCCAAAAATTCGATACTGAGATTTCACCGGAAATACATGTTTTGGGACCCCCTGAAACTAAAAAAAGCATTTTTAGAAAAATGTCCGCGTGTACGTGTCTCTGTGTGCATGTGCGTGTGTCTGTGGGCAGCAAAGCTCAAAAACGAAAAGACCGTTAACTACCAAACTTGATATTTAAGGTTGTTATCTTCCAAGGATACGACACGAAGATTTTCAAGAAAATCTCCCCACCCAAAACTACCTTTTACATGGAAAAAATTTTGAAAATGTTGATTATATAAAAAATGACTAACGATTTTGATAAAAAATCTCTTATATTTAAGATATTTACATGCCAAATAAAACGTATGCCTTGAATTTTCTGGGAATAGCCTCTAAGGTCCTCTTTATTCTGGATGATTTTTATTGAATTTTGCATAACTGGTAAACCGTAAGAGATAGACAAAAACTTACTACAAAAAATGTAGATCACAGTAAAACACACAATTTAAATCAGTTTTTGAGATATTCCTTGTTATTGGTTTCAGTTTTGACTAACTTATACTTTTCTAATGCAGGAATTTTTCAACTCCTGTCTATACAAACAAAGGAACTTCAGTCACATAGCAACCAGCTTTGAACAATAATTTAGCTTATGCTACTCCCTTATTTCCCTTATACTTGCATGGAAGCAAGTAATAAGACTATTTCTGCTAATTTTTACTTTCTCTAACCCCGTATGTACAATGTACATAGGGATAGAGAAATATAGTATTCCACCCAAAAATTCGCTGTCGAGATATCACCGGAAATACATGTTTTAGGACCCCCTGAATCCAAAAAAAGCATTTCCAGAAAAAGGTCCGTGTGTGTGTGTGTGTGTGTGTGTGTGTGTGTGTGTGTGTGTGTGTGAACACGATAACTCAAAAACGAAAAGTAGCTAAAATACCAAACTTGGCATTTAAGCTCAGTATTTTCCAGGGATGTGACACGAAGATTTTGAGAAAAATCCCTCTACCCCAAACAACCCTTTACATGGAACTTTTTTCGAAAATGTTGTTTTTCTTAAAAATGGCTCTAATGATTTTGATTAAAATATTGTATATTAAAGATATTTACCTGACAAATATAATGTAAATCTTGAATTTTCTGGGAATAGCTTCTAAAGAACTGTTTATTCTGGACGAATTTTGCTTAATTTGTCATAACTAGTAAACCGTAAGAGGTAGACAAAAACTTAGTATACACAAAATGTAGGCCTTGCTAAAATACACAACTTACGCCATATACATTTTTTTTCGTGGAGCTTGCCGTTTTCGAGGCATTCATTATTATTAGTTTCAGTTGTGAAGTACTTATACTTTCTCAGACGGGAGTGTCCGTTTTTCTTTTGTTCTACTCCTGGCCAAGAAAAGAAGCGATTTGTAATGACAATCGCATAACAACAGCTTTTAAACCATTTGACTATCAATTTAGCCTAGTGTATTCCCTTATTTTCTTCCTACTTATAAGGAACTAAGTAATAAGAACATTGTGCTGAATACCTCGATTAGCAAGGTGCAGAAAAAAGAATAATCTTATGTAAGAAGTTTGTAGAACGGCTAGAGAAAGTCATGTGAGTGTAACACATCAGATTTTTTTCTCAATTAGCATGAAGTAAAAAGGATTACAAGCTTTTTAACAATAATTTGTTGCAGGCTATGTAGAGAAAATCAGGTGAATGGAACATATGGAGTTTTACTTTTTCTAGCATTTATGTTCAATGCTCATAGAAGAGATTCCACCCAGATTTCACCGGAAATGCATGCCTAGAGGACCCCTGATTCAAAATAAATTAAGAAAAAGATTAGTCCTTGCCAATGTGAGCAGTATAGTTCAAAAACGAAAATTCCGTTAAATACCAAACTTGAAAGTTCAGCTTTTTCCAGCGATGAATTACGAAGATTTTCAGCAAAATTCTCCCACGCCAAACTATTCTTAATTATGGAAAAAGTTTTGAAAATTGGTATTTTCTCAAAAATTACTATTTTGATTAAAATATCATTTGTTTAAGTTACTTTTTATGGCAAACGAAAGGTTGAATTTGTTCTGTGAATTGTCTCTGAAGATCTTCTAATTATTTTCTTGATTAGCACGAAGTAAATAGAAGCATAAGTTTTTAACAATAATTTGTTGCAGAGATGTAGAGAAAGTCTGTGAATGGATCAAATCTGAATGTTTACTTTCTCTACACGTAACATGTACGTGGTGTATAGACAGGGTATTGTATTGCACCCAAACATTCGATACGCAGATTTCATCGGAAATACATGTGTTGGGTCCCCCTGAATCCAAAAAAAGCATTTTTGGAAAAAGGTCCCACCGTGTGTGTGGACAGAATTGCTCAAAAACGAAAAGACCGTTGGATACCAAACCTGGTATTTAAGTTTGGTATCTTCCAAGGATGCGACACGAAGATTTTCAAGAAAATCCGCCCACCCCCAACTACCCTTCACGTGAAACTTTTTTCGAAAATTTTGATTTTCTTAAAAATGACTAACGATTTTGATTAAAATATTGTACATTAAAGATATTTACCTACAAATAAAATGTATATCTTGAATTTTCTGGGAATAGCCTCTGAAGACTACTTTATTCTGGATCAATTTTACGGAAATTTGTATAACTGCTAAACCGTAAGAGATGGATAAAAACTTACAACACAAAAAATGTAGAACACATTAAAACACACAATTTATGTTATATATATATATATATATACATATATTATTTTTTTCGTGGAGTTGATCATTTTTTTGAGATATTCCTTGTTTTTGGTTTCAGCTTTGAAAAACTTGTATTTTTTTTACAGGAGTTTGTCAATTCCTGTCCATACAAACAAAGGAGCTTCAGTCACATATCAACTAGCTTTTGACTATCACTTTAACCTATGGTACTCCCTTTATCGCTTCTACATATATTTACAAGGAAGCAAGTAATAACACTATTTCTACTAAGTGTTTCTCGATTAGCATGAAGTAAGTAGAAGCATAAGCTTTTTAACAATAATTTGTTGCAGAGATGTAGAGATAGTCATGTGAATGGAACACATTCGATTTTTTATTCACGGGACTCCATAACACATGTTTCCAGTGAAATGTCTGTTTCTAATATTGGGTGGAATAAAGTATTCCTTCTCTACCGACTAAGTATGTGATAAATAAATTAATAAATGAAGATGTAAAGAGAAAGTCATATGCGTAATATGTCAGGGGGGGTCCTTTATCCTTCACAATTATACAAAAAACTGATGTGTTCCATTCACATGAGTTTCTCTACAACTCTGTAACAAATTATTGTTAAAAAGTTTATGCTTCTATTTACTTCATGCTAATCGAGAAAAAAATAGCACAAATAGTCTAATTACTTCTTTCCTTGTAAGTAGAAGCGAAATAAGGGAGTACCATAGGTTAAAGTGGTAGTCAAAAGCTGGTTGCTATGTGACTGAAGTTCCTTTGTTTGTATGTATGATTTTCAAAGCTAAAACAAAAACAACAAATACGAGCTTAAAACGATCAACTGCACGAAAAAAATGCATATTACATAAATTGTGTGTTTTAACGTGCTCTACATTTTTGTGTGGTAAGTTTTTTTCCATCTCTTACGGTTTAGTAGTTATACAAAATTCCGTTAAATTGGTCTAGAATAAAGTAGTCTTAAGAGGCTATTCCCAGATAATTCAAGATATACACTTTATTTGTCAGGTAAACATCTTTAAAATACGATATTTTCATCAAAATCGTTAGAGCCACTTTTAAGAAAATCAAAATTTTCGAAATTTTCTCCATGTAAAGGGTAGTTTTGGGTTAGTTTTTTTCCCCTCAAAATCTTCGTGTCGCATCCCTGGAAGATACTAAACTTAAATACCAACTTTGGTATTTTACCGACTTTTCGTTTTTGAGTTATCCTGTTCACAGGTACACTGACACACGGACACACACATGGACGTTATGGTGAAAATAATTTTTTTTTGGGTATAAGGGACCCTAAAAACATATATTTCCGGTGAAATCTCGGTATCGAAATTTTGGGTGGAGTGCAATACCTTCTCTATACACTATGTGCCTGTAGAGAAAGTAAAAATACTAGTAATTATGGAACTATAGATAATATGAACTCTTCCATGTGGGGTATTTAAAATGTGTGTGTAATTATTATTTTGATCGGAAGCAGTTTTGTAGATAATCTGATTTTTCAAACTCTCGAGGCGCATTAATAAGGAAAGTCAGATAATGAGCAAGTAGATTTTTTTGTGCCTGTAAAATGAAAGCCTTGCACTGCCGAAGATGTTCTCTCCCCCTCTTAGAATTCCTCCGCTACCTCAGCCGTGTGCAGGTGATGATGAGAAAAACACAACAAATTATTCTCACCGCGTGTTTGCCACATTTCTTACCAGACCCCCGCGTGTAAATATTGTGACAGGCAGCTGTTAGCGTACAGGTAAATGAACTGTGATATACACCAGGTTTTCATTTAACACTCGATATCTGTAAACAAATGATAACCTTTCCGGCTTCGGTGCTCCGAACACTGTCTTCTCCTTCAAGAGAATTGGTTTTGTTATTCTGTCTGCATTTGTATTGGTGTAACGGATACATACTTTATCCCAGCACTTATGTACGCGGACGATTTAGTATTGTGCTCTACTGCAGTAAACGGGTTGCAACGAGGACTGGACAAACTTAAGAACTATTGCGATGAATGGCTACTTACAGTTAATGTGAATAAGATTAAGGCAATGACTTTCAAAAACAGGATCTGTTTATAGCAGGGAGGAGACTTGGACATATGCAGGGCAGATACTGGACAATGTTAAATCTTTTGTGTACTTAGGACTCACATTTACAATGAACGGAAAATGGACAAAACACATTGACATCACGAAACACAAGGCAAGGGTGAAAGCTCTCCGGATACGCTGCAGAATTCCGAATATATCCATAACCTTAATGGAAACTGTATACGGAGCGAGAGTTAGATCCACGATGGCATATGGAGGAGAAATATGGGGGTGGGAACAAACATGGAATCTGGACCAAGTGAGGACCCAATTTTTGAAAGGAATTCTGGGTGTTAGGAGGGGTACGGCAAACTGCGGAATAATGAGGGAATTCGGGGCATAGTGAAACGATAGAGTGCAAAATCAGAGCAGTTATATATTGGATGAGAATCGTTCACGGAAACCAATCTCTAATTAGGGCAGTCTGCTTCCGTGAACTGTTGCGAATGGAAGGTAATTCGACGTGGGCATCAAAATTAAAGAAAGGGTTGGAAACCATTGTATGGGATACATTTGGATGGCGGGGCAGGCAAACAGGCGGAGTATTTGGAGAAAAATTAAGAACCGCCTCTGTGATATTGACAGACAGCAAATAATTGCGCAATGCACAGAGAAGGTTTCATTAGCAGTACAGTCTGGGCTAAAATCGGAGTGGGGTATGGAGCAATACATCAAAACAGGTACCAAACTCATTAGAGAGGGGCTCGCATAGATTAGACTAGGAGCATGGAGAAGCACGAAAATTGCTGACGAGAATGGCACGAGAATCGGTCCCATTTGCGAGGAGGAAGAGTCGTGGGCTCACATCTTGGCAAGATGTAGGGGTACGGAGGAATGACGGGAAAAATATTTACCGCGATTCTTTACCACCGTGAATGTAGGGCTAGAAGCATGTTGGACACTACTGGCAGGCACGGAAAACATGGACGGGCTAGGTAAATATATACTGAAGGCAAGACAGCTGAGATCTGAGGAGGCTGCCAATAGAGGAGGGGGGGGGGGGAGAATAAGATCAACTAAACAAAAGTGACTACAATGTTCTACATACATATATATTATGTCATACTTAGATCACTGTTGTGCTATGGTTTTATATATTGTGTATACATTATGTGTATATATTTCTTTTAAGTGTAATTATCTGTTATAAGAGGGTGCATTTATGAAGGTGTACTCTGTGCTGTAAATTTAAATTGCTATATTTGAATATCTTTGAGTTCTTATTTTCGGGTTTACTCTTAATTTTTTATTGTTTTAATATTGCTTTTGATTGTGTATTACCTTTATCTTTTTATTTTCGTGTTTACTCTTTTAATTCTTTGCTGCTGCTGTTGTTTTAATATTGTTTGTAATTTTATTACAAAAGTACGTACAGTCTGTGGACCCGTGCGAAAGTTGAAATTCTATGTATTGTTATGCCAATGAATACACTTATTCATTTATTCATACATACTTTATCGAGAAATATGGTACCGTAAAGTCTGAAGCTCACATTTCGTAGATATCGGTTCGATTCCGGTCTAGAGCACTCATCTATGTGGCAAACACGCAGTGGGGCAAGCGACCGCATGTGGGATTTTTTGTGGACAAAGCGAAGCAGGTTCTCAGGTTTCCCCCGCCAACGCATTCCACCGGTGCTCCATCTTCATTCCATGTATCAGCAGTGTCACCGCATGCGGTGCCATATGTAGTATAAATGGGCATTAGACACAATATAAACAAAGGTCTAGAGTATTCTGTGACCTTCATCTTGTAGTTTTCCCTGCTAATTGTCAAATGCTGTGACGTTTTCTCAACTACCAAGATTTAAATGTCAGTACTTTTGTGCTTTTTCTAGCGCGTATGTACAATGTATACAGTAGGTAGAGAAGGCACTGATTTCCACTCAAAACTTCTAAACTGATATTTCAACTGAAATCATACTTTGAGGACCCCTGAATCAAAATAAATAAATAAATAAAAAAGGTTCCTATATGTATGCGTCTGGGTGAGTGAGTGAGTGAGTGAGTGAGTGAGTGAGTGAGTGAATGAGTGAGTGAGTGAGTGAGTGAGTGAGTGAGTGAGTGAGTGAGTGAGTGAGTGAGTGAGTGAGTGGACAGTATAGCTCAGAAACGAAAAGACCTTTAAATACCATACCTTATATTTAAGTTTAGTACTTTCCAAGAATGTGACACGGCGATTTTCAAGAAAATCTCCCACCCCAAACAACCCTTTACTTAGACCAGTTTTTGGAAATTTTGTTTTCTACAAAAATGAATCTAACGATTTAGATTAGAATACAAATTATTAACTATTTTTATGACAAACGCTATGCACATCTGAATTTTCTGGGAATATCCTCTGAAGATCTCTTAATTTTGGATGACTTTTGTATAATTGGTTAACCATAAGATATGCAAAACATTATTAAACAAAAATGTAGCTCTCGTTAAAACACAAAATTTATGTCATATACATTTTTTGTAGAATTTACTGTTTCCGAGATGTTTTTGTTATTCATTTCAATGTTGATCTACTTAAGCTTTTCTCAAACGGGAAGCCGCTTCAGCTCTCTTTTGTTTTACTCCTGATCTTTGTAAAGAGAACCGACCTTCAATTGTTTTATATACCGACAGCTGTTAAAGTTGGACTATGGCTTTACTCTACTGTATTCCCTTATTACCTTATGTCTACTAAGGCCATTTCTGCTAACGTTTATCTTGATAAGCATGAAGTAGAAGAAGAATTAACTTTTGTAAGAGTTTGTTACAAAATTGTAGAGAAATCCATGTGAATGTAACACGTCACTTTACAAAACATCCGTTCTTACTGCATACGGCACCACAGGTGATGGTCACTGTTGATATGTAACGTGAAATGATAGTCTGGAAAGGAAATTTAGGAAGGAGCCTTTGAATTGCAGGTCTAGTGTACTTTCTGTGCATTTTCTTGTTATGTGGGCTAAGGCAAACCTTAAAAAATTATTTTTCAGGGAAGATATAATATGTTTAATATATTTATTTTATTAGTTATCTAAAAATAATTGGAAAGCACATCTTAGTAACCATTACTAAGACCCTGTAACTGTTTCCACATATAGATTATACCTTATGTAGATAAAAATGTTAATTGAGGCCGGATATGCACCGAGGACTTCCATTTCAAGATAATGTCCTCAACAACCCATATCGATATCTATCACGTGCTTCTGTACGTTTCGTTGCGTAATAAGGTGCCGGAAAGATGGTGCAGATCCTTGCTCAAAGTAAAGGGTCCTCTTCATGGATACTAAAGGAAATTGGACTTCGGGAATGGATATGTTAGTGACTTCCATCTATCTGACAGGGATTCCATTTGTAATTCCCTCACTCTATCCCCTACTCCCCGAGATGTAGTTGACACAATAGATTATGCAGGTTGTAGTGCGCGAGATATTCCCTTCCGTTACATAGAATATTGTAAGAAATATCTCAAAAATTGGTTACAAATAAAGTCTTTAATTCACTGCTACAGAAAGTTCAGTCAACGGGAAGACACGTAGACATTTGATGGCTTTCTCCATTCATGGCTCTCGTTTCACTGCGCGCTAACACTCCGGAACCTACATCTCACTAGGACTGCAATTCTGCCTCCTTTTATATCTAGAAAATGACGTAACAGAATTTTCTGGAAACTTGTCGAAAGGACTGGACGCTTCTAGCAAGTGCCGCCTGACGTCTCGCATTCCAAGACTTCTGGTTTCCGGCGCACTACTTCCGTGTTTACCACATTCCAGTACCCCCTACTCACATATGAAGAATTATACAAGGTGTGATACAAACATAACGGGAATTTCTTAATTTCGCGGGTTTATACAACCGATTTTCAATTTTGTTTTATGTTGTAGGTACACATGTTCCAGATGTATGTTCAGCTGTTTTACATACTTAGTTTATTGTTAATGGTTAAAAGGGTTACACGTGTTTTCGAAAATGTTGCTTGAAACACGGAGTAAAGTTTTCGAAATGTTGGCTGTGGCTTTTGGCAACTATGAGTAAGTTTCGAGTGATATCGACGTTCCAAAGAAGGTCGAGAAGACTCTGAAGATGACGATCCCCTGGAATACATCAATTACTGAGGAGAATGTGGAAGATGCAAAGAAATGGGTTTGCCATATGGTTATACATTCAATAAGGAATAGTTCCTAGAAGCTATGCACGACCAGAATTTTCACAAAACCACTCATGGATGGTGCTCTTGCTCACCTCAACGCTTGTTGGTGATTTTTTTGGCGCAAACCAGAAACGTAATGTTGCCTCAGCCATTTTATTCGCTGGACATGGCCCCCTGTGACTTCTTTCTATTCCCGAGGCTGTGAAGAACATGAAATGACGTTGTTTATACACAGTTGGGGACCTAAAAACAGAATCGCTGAAGCAGCAAAAATCTGATGAGTTCCATTCACATGACTTTCTCTATCTCTGTAAATTGTTATTGTTAATAAATTTATCTTTTATTTATTTCATGTTAATCGAGAAAAATTAGCAGAAATAGTCTTATTTCTTGTTTTATTGTAAGTAGGAGCGAAATAAGGGACTACCATAGGTTAAAGTGAAAGCCATAAGCTGGTTGCTATGTGAATGGTGTTCCTTTGTTTGCACGGACAGGAGTTGACAAATTCCTGTATGAGAAAACCGTTAAGTTTTTCAAAGCTGAAACCAAGAAAAAGGAATATCTCAAAAACGATCAACTTCACGAAAAAAATGTATATGACATAAATAGTGTGTTTTAACGTGCTCTACATTTTTTGTGGGTTAAGTTTTTGTCCATCTCTTACGGTTTAGTAGTTATGAAAAATTCATTCAAAACAAAGTAGTCTTCAGAGGCTATTCCCAGAAAATTCAAAATATACATTTTATTTGTCAGGTAAATAACTTTAATATACGATATTTTATTCAAAATCGTTAGAGCCATTTTTTAGAAAATCAAAATTTTCGAAAAAAGTTCCATGTAAAGGGTAGTTGGGGGTGGGGGTATTTTTCTCAAAATCTTCGTGTCGCATCCCTAGAAGATACTAAACTTAAATACCAAGTTTGGTGTTTTACCGACTTTTCGTTTTTGAGTTATCGTGTTCACAAACACACGGACACACACACACACACACACACACACACACACACACACACACACACGGACCTTTTTGTGAAAATGTTTTTTTTTTTTGGATATTGGTGACCCTAAAACATAATTTTTCCGGTGAAATCTCGGTATCGAATTTTTTGGTGGAGTGCAATACCTTCTCTATACACTATGTACATAGTGCGTATAGAGAAAGTAAAAATGAGTTCCCGAGTTGCTTCCAAGATTGGTAAAAGTGCTGGCACAAGTGAATGACTTCATTCAGGTGCTTCATAATAATTCCATCTGAATGGCTTGTCGCATCTCCTTCTTTTACCTTTGAGTCGGTCTGAATTAGTGCCAGAGAAATACTTTAAAAATCTGCTGTGCTCCATTCACATGACTTTCTCTACATCTCTGCAAGAAATTATTGTTACAAAGCTTATGCTTCTTTTATTTAATGCTAATCGAGAAAAAATTAGCAAAAATAGTCTTATTTCTTGTTTCCTTTTAAGTAGAAGGAAAATAAGGGGGTACCATAGGTTAAAATGATAGTCAAAAGCTCGTTGCAATGTGACTGAAGTTCCTCTGTTTATATAGACAGGAGTAGACAAATTCCCGTATGAGAAAAGTATAAGTTTTTATTGCTGAAACCAATAACGAGGAATATCTAAAAAAACGATCTACTCTACGAACAAAATGTATATAACATAAATTGTGTGTTTTAACGTGCTCTACATTTGTTGTTGTTGTTAAGTTTTTCCTCTATCTCTTACGGTTTAGCAGTTATGCAAAATTCCGTAAAATTCATCCAGAATAAAAGAGCCTTCAGAGGCTATCCCAGAAAAGTCAATACATGCATTTTAATTGTCAGCTAAATATATTTTTAATATAGGTATGCTATTTTAATCAAAATCGTTAGAGCCATTTTTGAGAAAATCAAATTTTTTTCAAAAAAGTTCCGTGTAAAGGGTAGTTGGGGGTGGGGTATTTTTCTCAAAATCTTCGCATCCTTGGAAGATACCAAACTTAAATACTAAGTTTGGTATTTTACCGACTTTTCGTTTTTGAGTTATCGTGTTCACACACACACACACACACACACACACACACACACACACTCACACACATGGCCGCGCCGTGGCGGAGTGGTTAGACCACTTGCCTCTCACCTAGACGGCCGGGGTTCGATACCAAGCGACCACTTGTGAGGCGCTGGGGCGGGTTTTCTCCGGGTACTCCGGTTTCCCCCGCCATAGCATTCCTCCGGTGCTCCATCATCATTCATTTATCATCAGTGTCATCGCCTGCGGTGCCATAAGTAGTTAAAACGGGCGTTAAACACTACCAAAAAAAAAAACACACACACACGCGCGCCTTTTTGTGAAAATCCTTTTTTGGGATATATGTGACCCTAAAACATATATTTCCGGTGAAATCTCGGTATCGAATTTTTGTGTGGAGTGCAATACCTTCTCTATACACTATGTACATGGTACTTAAGTGAAAGTAAAAATAGGCATGTACAAACCTCGCTTACGTTCTATGATGCGCCGGCTATGCTCATCAATGTAGACCACACAAATTTGACTCTCCCTGAGCGGAGAAAGAATGACTGGGATATGTCATACTGGGCAGACTCACAAACATAAGTACTTCACTTAAGATTCCTCAGAATTGATGCTGTTTATTTATACTTATCATTATTGATGCACTAATGCTTCGAGCGACTCCCGACATATATCTTGTAGATGTAGAAATATATGCTTATAACTTGTGCTATTTCCGCTGCCTACAAGGTTTCTCAATTCTACAGTTATCGATAGTTATCGCTTACTTCCCTATTACGCGACATATCAACTCATGCGATATCTGCACTGTTTTGCGTATGTCAATCGAATACCAACCTACAGCATTCCCGTATATACAGCCTACAGCCTATTTACTCGTATATACACTGCTTATATACCTAAAATATCCTATTTTCGAGCTCATTTCTGATTGGTTACAAAGTAGAGCGAAAATAAAGTTGTCACATGGTTAGTTTAGGAAGTATTACGCTCATGTGACCGCTCTTTATAATGGAAAAGTCCTGAGCTACGAACTTTTAGGGGGGAAAAAAAAACCTGTCTCTGTGAAACTCCCTGTTGCTTAGACCTTTAATGCACCTTGCTCTTACAAAAGCATTTGTGTTTCTGGATTGACAAAAGAAGTAACCTTGGCATATACAATAACTACTTTTATGTTCTACAATGTCTTGGCTACTGAAGCAGCTATATTCCTAGCTAAACCTGTGCAAATTAGTAATTAAAACAATAAAATACAAAGCGTGCTAATCTACTGTTGAAGACATCAGGATAACTGGCATAACAAAACCCTACTCCATAATATGTGCAGATGTGTTTAAAACACATAACACCTTTCTCATTACGTACATATTTATGGCATCAGGTAATCATTTTTGATGTGCTTTTATATTCCGTTGTCATGGCAAGAATATGGCGCTCTAGGCTCTTTTAAACGCTCACAATCGATATTTACTTAGCATAACGAAATGTGTAATGAAATTATTCAAACTGGAAAACCAGAGTCAGACTTAAAAGTTCAATGCCATAGCCGGAATTTGAGCCACGGTCTTCAAATGACATTGCATTTGTAGTGTGACTCTATTTTTACTTTCTCTATACGTACTATGTTTATAGTGTATAGAGAAGGTATTGCACTCCACCAAAACATTCGATACCGAGATTTCACCGGAAATATGATTAAGTTTTATATTATTTGGATGAATTAATAATACCAAACATATATTTAGGGTCTCCTGTATCCATAAAAAGTATTTTCAGAAAAAGGTCCGTGTGTGTGTCCGTGTGTCAGTGTGTCTGTGTGTCCCTGAACACGATAACTCAAAATCGAAAATCGGTAAAATACTAAACTTGGTATTTAAGTTTGGTATCTTCCAGGGATACGACACGAAGATTTTGAGAAAAATCTCCCCACCGCAAACTACCCTTTACATGTAACTTTTTTCGAAAATTTTGATTTTCTAAAAATGGCTCTAACGATTTTGATTAAAATATCGCATATTAAAGATATTTACCTGACAAATAAAATGTATATTTAGAATTTTATAGGAATAGCCTCTGAAGACTACTTTATTCGCGGTAAATTTTACGGAATTTTGCATAACTGCTAAACCGTAAGAGACAACAAATGTAGAGCACCTTAAAACACACAATCTATGTTATATACATTTTTTTCGTGGAGTTGATTGTTTTTGAGATATTCCTTGTTTTTTCAGCTATAAAGACAATACTTTTCTCATACAGGACTTTGTGAACTCGTGTCCATACAAACAAAGGAACTTCAGTCCCAGAGCAGCAACCAGCTTTTGACTATCACTTTAACCTATGATACCCCTTTATTTCGCTTCTACTAACAAGGAAGTAAGTAATAAGACTATTTCTGCTAATTTTTGCTCCATTAGATGAAGTAAATAGAATAATTTGTTGCAGTGATATAGAGAAAGTCATGTGAATGGAACACATCAGATTTTTCCAACTCTTGTTCTAAACAGGGCTTGTGTAAAAGAAGTTATGTTTCGTACATTTAAACATTTAGATGGAAAAATACGCATTTTTAAGAATAATTTGACGAAAAAATCTTATGTGCTCCGATCACATGGCTACTCTATATTTCTGTAACAAATTATTGTTAATACGCTTATTCTTCTACTTCATGCTAATCGAGATAAACATTAGCAGAAATGGTCTTATTACTTAAGTTGCTTGTAAGTAGAAGGGAAATAAGGGAATACACTACTAGGCTGAATCGATAGTCAAATGTTTGAAAATGTGGTTGCTATGGGATTCAAATCCGTTTCTTTGCGCGGCCAGGTGTTGACAATTTCCCGTGTGAGAAAAGTATAAGTATTTTAAAACTGAAATCAATAACAAGGAATATCTCAAGAAGCCGGTCTCCATGGCCGCGCTCGCCAAGGCGTCTCGCTTTGGTGCTTCGCAGCGCAGGGGATCGTGGGTTCGAGTCCCGCCTTGGGCATGGGTATCATATGTTTATGTATGTGTGTATAAAAGAAGAAAAACAGAAATTCAGTAATCAAAGTAAACAAATGAGGCAAATAAAAGTAGGGTATACAGCGCAGGACTCCCCACTAGACTCCAGAAATGCATTTAAAAAAAAAAACTGCCAACTCCACGAAAAAAACGTGAATAGCATAAATTGTCTCTTTTAACGAGCTCTACATTTTTGTTGTTGTTAAGTAAGTTTTGCTCTATCTCTTACAGTTTACCAGTTATGCAAATTTCCGCAAAATTCATCCAGAATAAAGGTGTCTTCTGAGGCTATACGCAGAAAATTCAAGATACACATTTAGTTGTAATGTAAATATATTTAATACACATTTTATCAAAATAGTAAGAGCCATTTTTGAGAAAACAAAATTTTTCAAAATTGTTTCCGTGTAAAGGGTAGTCAGGGGTGGGGAGATTTTCTTGAAAATCTGCGTATCGCACCCTTAAATATCAAGTTGGTATTTAATGGACGTTTCGTTTTTGAACTACGCAGCTCATAGACACACACAAGACATTTTTTTAAAAGTGCGTTTTTTGGATTCAGGGGGTTTCAAAATATATATTTCCGGTGAAATCACGAATTTTTGGGTACAATATAACAGCTTCCCTATACACTGGCGTGTATAGAAAGTAATTTAAGTGTAACATTTTAGATTTTTGTTAGTTAAAATATTTTGATACGCATAAACTCGCTCTCTGATTGCTGTTTAAAGCGCTAGCAACTTGCTTTCAGTAAATAAAGTAGGTATGTACGTCAGAAGTTGCTGTTAATGTTATTAAATCCTGCTATGGCAGGCCGGGCCGTTCTGCATAAACAACCTTTCTGTTCCTCATTCTCGTACACTTCCTCACTCCAACGCCCTCTTTGTGGTGTGCGCATGCGTGTATTAAACAGCCATCTAAAGCTTTAACGTGCTGAAATACTGGAGGAGAGACAGATTGCTTAAAAATCTGATGTGTAGCATTCACATGACTTTCTCTATATCCCTGCAACAAATTATTCTTAAAAAGCTTATAATTCTATTTACTTTATACTAATCAGAAAAAAATAGTAGAAATAGTTTTATTACTTGCTTCCTTGTAAGTAGAAGCGAAATAAGGGACTACCATAGGTTAAAGTGATAGTCAAAAACTGGTTGCTATGTCAATGAAGTTCCTTTGTTTATATGGATAGGAGTTGACAAGCTCCTATATGAGAAAGGTATACGTTTTACATAGCAGAAACCAAAAATAAGGAATGTCTCAAAAACGATGAACTCCACGAAAAAAATGTATATAACATAAATTGTGTGTTTTAATATGTTCTACATTTTTTGTGAAGTAAGTTTTTGTCCATCTCTTACGGTTTAGCAATTATTCAAAATTCAGTAAAATTCATCCAGAGTAAACTAATCTTCAGAGGCTATTCCCAGAAAATTCAAGATATACATTTTATTTGTCAGGTAAATAAATTTAATATACGATATTTTAATCAAAGTCGTTAGCCATTTTTTATAAAATCAAAATTTTCGAAAAAAGTTCCATGTAAAGGGTAGTTTGGCGTGGGTTTTTTTTCTCAAGATCTTCGTATCGCATCCCTGGAAGATACTAAACTTAAAGTTTGGTATTTTACCGACTTTCCGTCTTTAAGTTATCGTGTTCACAGACACACGGACCTTTTTCTAAAAATACTTTTTTTGGATACAGGGGACCCTATATTTCCGGTGAAATCTCGGTATCGAATTTTTTGGTGGAGTGCAATACATTCTCTATTCACTATGTACATAGTGAGTATAGAGAAAGTAAAAAGGGTGAATGTTATGCACTATTTTAGAACACCTGACACTGAAAGTAGAGCTTTAATACAAGGCTGAGCCAGCTAGGTGGCATTCGGATTCCCGCAGTCGATCTCTCTGACCGATGGTAAATTCAGATGTTTTCTCTGGTCACTGGTCAAATGCTGAGGTTTCTTCATTCCGTTGAACTTCCTAACCCTTCATTTAATCTCCATTTCATTGCAACAAAACTGGTTCATCACTGATACGGCCACTCATCTTCTGTGCAGCTCCTGTGTTGGGTGCAGTTAGTAAAACACACATTCATCGACTACAGGTAATACAAAATAAATTCATTCAAATTGCCACAAATTCTCCTTGGTTCGTAAGAAACAATCAACTGCATCAAGAACTAGGAGTTCTTCGATTACACAATACATCAAGGAACTAGCAAAGTCTTTCTGCTATAAACTTCAAGTCTCTGGAGCTCAGATATGTCACATGGCAACAAAACCCGAAGGAGAACAAGGTTAAAAATCTTATGTGTTACACTCACATAACTTTCTCTAGCCGTTCTACAAACTTCTTACATAAGATTATTCTTCTTTCTGCACCTTGCTAATCAAGGTATTCAGCACAATGTTCTTATTACTTAGTTCGTTATAAGTAGGAAGAAAATAGGCTAAATCGATAGTCAAATGTTTTAAAAGCTGTCGTTATGCGATTGTCATTACAAATCGCTTCTTTTCTTGGCCAGGAGTAGAACAAAAGAAAAACGGACACTCCCGTCTGTGAAAAGTATAAGTACTTCACAACTGAAACTAATAACAATGAATACCTCGAAAACGGGAGGCTCCACGAAAAAAATGTATATGACGTACGTTGTGTATCTTATCAAGGCCTACATTTTTTGTATAGTAAGTTTTTGTCTATCTCTTATGGTTTACTAGTTATGCCAAATTAAGCAAAATTCATCCAGAATAAACAGATCTTCAGAAGCTATTACCAGAAAATGCAAGATATACATTTTATTTATCAGGTAAATATCTTTAATATACGATATTTTAATCAAAATCGTTAGAGCCATTTTTAAGAAAATCAAAATTTTCTAAAAAAGTTCCATGTAAAGGGTAATTTAGGTTGGGGGGATTTTTCTCAAAATCTTCGTGTCGCATCCATGGAAAATACTGAACTTGAATACCAAGTTTGGTATTTTAGCTATTTTTCGTTTTTGAGTTATCGTGTTCACAGACACATGAACACAATACCTTCTCTATACACTATGTACATAGTGCGGATAGAGAAAGTATAAATCATATTACCCCAGGACAGTCTACTCAGCCAATCCGATGACAGCGACTTTTCTCACCTTGAATAAATTACTACTGTCGGTTGATAAGTCCAGGGGTCTCTCAAAGAAAACAACATTTAACAATTTTTTTGCTTTATTTCTCAACATAATTTCCAGAAAGGCTAATACATTTGTCATATTGGTGTTCTAATTTAATTAAACCATCTCTGTAGTGCGATTTATCAAGGTCTTCAAAATAGCTGTTTACCGCATCATGACCTCCTCGTTCCTGTGAAATCTTCGTCCTCCAAGAAATTTTTTGAGGCTTGGGAACAAGTGGTAGTCACTGGGTACTAGATCTGGCGATTAGGGTGGATGTTCAAGCAATTCCAACTTTAATCCGCATATTTTTACTTTCTCTAAAGTACTAAGAGTGTATAGAGAAGGTATTGCACTCCACCCAAAAATTCGATACCTAGATTTCACCGAAATATATGTTTTAGGGTCCCCTGTATCCAAAAAAAAGTATTTTCAGAAAAAGGTCCGTGTGTGTCTGTGAACACAACTCAAAAACGAAAGGTCGGTAAAATACCAAACTTGGTATTTAAGTTTGGTATCTTCCAGGGATGCGACACGAAGATTTTGAGAAAATCCCCCCATCCCAAACTACCCTTTACATGGAACTTTTTTCGAAAATTTGATTTTCTAAAAAATGGCTATAACGATTTGGATTAAAATATCGCATATTAAAGATACTTACCTGACAAATAAAATGTACATTTCGAATTTTCTGGGAATAGCCTCTGAAGACTACTTTATTCTGGGTGAATTTTACGGCATTTTGCATAACTGCTAAACCATAAGAGATGGACAAAAACGTACAACACAATAAATGTAGAGCACTTTAAAACACGATTTATGTTATACACATTTTTTTCGTGGAGTTGATCGTTTCTGAGATATTCATTGTTTTTGGTTTCAGCTATGAAAAGCTTACTTTTCTCATATAGGAATTTGTGAACTCCTGTCCATATAAACAAAGGAACTTCAGTCACATAGCAACCAGCTTTTGACTATCACTTTAACCTATGGTACTCCCTTATTTCGCTTCTACTTACAAGGAAGCAAGTAATAAGATTATTTCTGCTAATTTGTTCACAAGAGGTAGGAAGTAAATAGAGCCATAAACTTTTTAAGAATAATTTGTTGCAAAGATGTAGAGAAAGTCATGTGATTGGAACACATCAGATTTTTGTTTATATGTTTTGGAAATTCCAATCGCTAGAACAGCACAGTATTTAGAATATAAATTTTAGGTTACTTTTGTTTGTCTGTAATTACTATGAAAAAAAATTTGAAAGCACGCTTTGCTATCGGTATGGACGAGGAGCAAAAGCTTTAACCACAGTATCTTGCTGTTCATTTTCTGCCCGGAGCATCTACATTTAATAGCTCTGGCTTTTTCCGCCATTTAATTAAAATAGTTAGCAAGGGAGAGAAATTTGTATAATGATGCAAAATATGTTCCTAATTAAACTCTTCTCCCATCTACTACATAAACGATATTTTTTCAGTACGCTTATATTTGCCATGACGATAAAGCAAAGCTCCAGACTATAGTGCATGTTAAATAAAAACACAGGATAATCTATTTTCAAACTATCCAGAGAAATGTGTGTTTATTCCCATTGCAACACTTTCTCATTTTTACTTTATCTATTTTAGTATATATAGAGAGAATTTATTGCACTCCATCCAAAAAAAAAAAATCTTGTGCTACACTCACATGACTTTCTCTAGCAGTTCTACAAACTTCTTACATAAGGTTATTCTTCTTTCTGCTCCTTGCTAATCGAAGTACTCATTAGCACAACGTTCTTATTATTTAGTTCCGTTTAAGTAGGAAGAAAATAAACAAATACACTAGGCTAAACCAATAGTCAAATGTTTTAAAAGCTGTCGTTACGCGATTGTCATTACAAATCGCTTCTTTTCTTTTCTTTTCTTCTCAACTGAAACTAATAACAATGAGTACCTCGAAAACGGTAAGCTCCACGAGAAAAATATATATGACATAACTTGTGTATTTTTACAAGACCTAAATTGTTTGTATAGTACGTTTTGTCTATCTCTCACGGTTTACTAGTTATGCCAAATTAAGCAAAATGCATCCAGCATAAACAGGTCTTCAGAAGCTATTCCCAGAAAATTCAAGATTTACACTTTATTTTTCAGGTAAATATCTTTAATATATGATATTTTAATCAAAATCGTTAGAGCCATTTTTAAGAAAATCAAAATTTTCGAAAAAAGTTCCATGTAGGGTAGTTTAGGGTGTCACATCCCTGGAAGATATTGAACTTAAATACCAAGTTTGGTATTTTAGCTACTATTCGTTTTTGAGTTATCGTGTTCACAGACACACGGACACACACACACGGACCTTTTCCTGAAAATGTTTTTATGGATGCAGGGGGTCCTAATACAGTACTTCTCTATCCCTATGTACATTGTACATACGGGACTAGGGAAAGTAAATAGTTATCGACATTTAATCGGAAATATCTTAATACCCCCGAGGTATCTCTGCGAATAGCATAACCAAAACACCTTATGTGTTTCATTCAGATGTCTTTCTCTACATCTCGTAATAAATTATTGTTAATAAGTTGCGCTTCTATTTACTTCATGCCAGTCGAGAAAAAAATAGCAGAAACAGTCTTATTACTTGCTTCCTTGTAAGGAGAAGCGAAATAAGGGAGTACTATAGGTTAAAGTGATAGTCAAAAGGTGTTTGTTATGTGACTGAAGTTCCTTTGTTTGTATGGATAGTTTTTCAAAGCTGAAAACAAAAATAAAGGATATCTCAAAAACCATAAACTCCACGAAAAAAATGTATATGACATAAATTTTTTGTGTGATAAGGTTTTGTCCATCTCTTACGGTTTAGCAGTTAGGCAGAATTCCGTAAAACTCATCCAGAATAAAGTAGTCTTCAGCGTCTATTCTCAGAAAAATAAAAAAAAATTAATGGTGTGTTATTTATGAACGCTCTTTAACTACTGTGGTTCTCATCGTCCCATTCTGAATTGGGTGTGAAAGACCGTTTAATATTGCTCAGAGGCCTCTCTATCAGGCTTGAGGTTCTTTAATATGCCGTATATGTACGACATGGGTTCAGTGCTTTACTTCCCTTCCTAAGGGTTTTTACACCCGAAAAAAAAAATCATCGTTATCCGCCGGGTTTGAACCCGCGACCTTGGGTATATGAAGTTAGCATGGTAGCCATTACATCACTGAGGGCGACTCAAAAAATTCAAGACATTTACTTTATTTGTCAGGTAAGTACCTTTAATATACGATATTTTGGTCAAAATCGTTAGAGCCATTTTTGAGAAAATCAAAATTTTCGAAAAATGTTCCATGTAAACGGTAGTTTGGGTGGGGGGATTTTCTCAAAATATTCGTGTTGCATCCCTGGAAGATACTAAACTTAAATACCAAGTTTGGTATTTTACCGATTTTTCGTTTTTGAGATATAGTGTTCACGGACACACACACACGGACCTTTTTTCTGAAAATATTTTGTTTTTTGATACAGGGATCCTAATACATATATTTCCGGTGAAATCTCGGTATCTTGGGTCGAATTAAATATTTTTCTATACACTATGTACAAAGTACGCGTAGAGAAAGTAAAAAAAAAGAGGATACTTCCTGTCTGAGAAAGGTATAAGAACTTTGCAACTGAAACAATAAGAAGGAATACCTCGAAAATGATAAAACTCCAAGAAAAAAATATATGACATAAACTGTGTATTTTAACGAGATCTAAATGTTTTGTGTAGTAAGTTTTTGTCCATCTCTTACGGTTTACTAATTCTGCAAAATTCAGCAAAATTCATCCGGAATAAACAAGTCACCAGAGGCTATTTCCAGAAAATTCGAGGTATACATTTTATTTGCGATAGAAATTGCTTTAATGTGTGGGATTTTAATGAAAATCGTTAAGAGCCATTTTTAAGAAAATCAAATTTTCAAAAAATTTTCCATGTAAAGGGTAGTTAGTAGTGGGTGATTTTCTTGAAAATCATGTCGCATCCTTGGAAGATACAAACTTAATAAACAAGTTTGGTATTTAACCATCTTTTTAGCTATGCAGTCCACACACACATACACACCTAGACAGATAGATACACACGGAGTTTTTCCGAAAATGCTTTTTTTTTTGTTTGTTTCAAGAGGTCCTAAAACATGTATTTCTGGTGAAATCGCGGTATCGAATTTTTAGTGCAATACAATAGCTTCTCTGTCCACCATGAGCATTGTACATACGCGGCTAGAGACAGTAAAAAGTATTGCATTCCACCCAGAATTTTGATACCGAGATTTCATCGGAATTACACGTTTTAGGGTCCCTTATATCCAAAACAAGCATTGTTAGCAAAATATCTGCACGTTTGTGAACACGATAACTCAAAAACAAAAAATCGGTAAAATACCAAACTTGGTACTTAAGTTTAGTATCTCTGAAGGGTACGACACGAAGGTTTTGAGAAAAATCTCCTTACGCCAAACTACCTTGATTTTCTCAAAAATAGCCTTAACAATTTTGATTAAACTTTACGTACTATATTCATAGTAGGTAGTGAAAGTACTGAGTTCCGTCCATAAATTAGATGTTGTCAGCACAATAGAATAAAAATCTGATGTGTTACACTCACATGACTTTCTCTATATCCCTGCAACAAATTATTCTTAAAAAACTTATACTTCTATTAACTTCATGCTAATCAGTAAAACATTAGCAGAAATAGCCATATTACTTGCTTCCTTGTAAGCAGAGGTGAAATAAGGGAGTACCATAGGTTAAAGTGATCATCAAAAGCTGGTTGCTATGTCACTGAAGTTCCTTTGTTTGTATGGACAGCAGTTGACAAATTTCTGTATGAGAAATGTATATGGAATGTCACAAAAACGACGAACTCCACGAAAAAAATGTATATAACATAAATTGTGTGTTTTAACGTGCTCTACATTTTTTTGTGTTGTAAGTTTTTGTCCATCTGTTATGATTTAGCAGTTATTCAAAATTTAGTAAAATTCATCCAGAAAAAAGTAGTCTTCAGAGGCTATTCCCAGAAAATTCAAAATATACATTTTATTTGCCAGGTAAATATCTTTAATATACGAACTTTTAATCAAAATCGTTAGAGCCATTTTTGAGAAAATCAAAATTTTCGAAAAGGTTCCATGTAAAGGGTAGTTGGGGGTGGGGGATTTTTCTCAAAATCTTCGTGTCGCATCCCTGGAGGATACTAAACTTAAATACCAAGTTTGGTATTTTAGCTTCTTTTCGTTTTTGAGTTATCGTGTTCGCAGACACATGGACACACGGACACACACACATACACACGGACCTTTTCCCGAAAATGCTTTTTTTAGATAAAGGGGGCCCTAAAACATATATTTCCGGTGAAATCTCGGTATCGAATTTTTGGTGGAGTGCAATACATTCTCTATACACTATGTACATAGTGCCTATAGAGAAAGTAAACATTATCATATGTTAATATTTTTTGTGATTTGCCCACATTTAATTTTTTCTCTGTTTATAACAGATGAAGACTAGCGGTTCTGCACATCAACAGACGTCCAGAGCAGATATAGAACAATGTCTTACACTGGCTATTGTCTGACAAGTGAGGCGAGAGCTTTGTTATTATTGCCCATTATAAAAAAGCAGATCCATAACAACCGGAAACCGGCCGGACGGTCGGCCGGCAGGTTACTCGCCATTAATTACACGTAAGGCAGACGTGGATGCTTGGGTTCGATGCTCCCGCACTTTTTGAGCAGTTAATTGTCTCGGCAGGTCAGGATTTGTTTTTGTTTAATGGAAACGCAGAATACGCAGAGACAAAAAACTGGATTTGATTAGAAATGATTATGTTTCAGGAGCTTATGTTAGTCGGCAGCAGGAACGGGTTTCGTTTCCGCTTCGGATCTTCATTCTGACCTTGGAATACAAGCTTATTGATCAGCGCTTCAAATCAGGGCAAGCTGCTAGTTCGTCTACAAAAAATCTCTTATGTTCTTCTCTGTTACACAAAAAAACTTTCCTTACGAATGAATAATCTTTTATCTACGCCATAGTAATTGAGATAAACGTTAGCAGAAATTGTCTATTACTTACTTCCTTGTAAGTAGCAGGGAAATAAGGAAATACGCTATCCTAAAGTGATGTTAAAATCTTTTAAAAGATGCTTGCCATGTGGATGAAATCCGTTTTTATGCAGGGCCAGGAGTTTACAACTTTCCGGGTGAGAAAAGCATGAGTATTTTAAATCTGAAACAAATAACAAGGAATATCTCAGAAATGGCGAATTCCACGAAAAAGAGCATATGAAATAAATTGTGTGTTTTAACGTGATCCACATTTTCTGTGTTCTCTCTTACAATTTGCCACTTCTACAAAATCAAGCAAAATTCATCCAGAATAAAGAGGCCTTCAGAGGCTATTCCCGGAAGATTAAAGAAATACATTTTATTTGTCGTGTAAATATCTTTAACATACGGTATTTTTAATCAAAATCGTTAGAGCCATTTTTGATAAAATCAAAATTTTCGGAAATTTTTCCATGTAAGGGGAAGTTTGGGGTGGGGGGATTTTCCTGAAAATTGTGTCGCATTCTTGGAAGATACAAAACTTATGTACCAAGTTTGGTGTTTTACCGACTTTTCGTTTTTGAGTTATCGTGTTCACAGACACACGAACACGCACACCGACCTTTTTCTAATTTTTTTTTATACAGGGGACCCTAAAACGTCTACTTCCGAAGAAATTTCCGTATCGAATTTTTGGGTGAAACGCAATACCTTCTCTATACACTATGTACATACTATGTGTAGAGAAAGTAAAAATGGCTGTAACCATTTTGATTAAAATGCACATGCGTAAGATATTTCCTGAAATATATATCATGAATTCCCTAGGAATAGCCACTGAAGTTCCTCTTCATTTCGATTTACTTCGTGTAACGGGTAAACGTAAGATATGGCAAAATCTTACTTCACACACAATGTAAATCTCATTAAATCGTAGAATGTATGTCAAATAAATATTTTTGGAGTTAATCTTTAATTATGCTTATCCTAACTTGCAGAATATGAAACTTTAAAACCATCATATAATGACACGTACTTTAAAAATCTGATGTGCTCCATTCACATGACTTTTTCTCCATCTCTGCAACAAAGTATTGTTAAAAAGCTTACGCTTCTATTTACTTCACGCTAATCGAGAAAAAATTAGCAGAAATAAACTTATTATTTGCTACCTTTAAATACAAACAAAATTATGTAGTACCATAGGTTAAAATGATAGTCAAAAGCTGGTTGCTATGTGACTGAAGTTCCTTTGTTTGTATGGACAGGAGTTGACAAATTCCTGTGTGAGAAAAGTATACGTTTTTTTAAAGCTGAAACCAATAACAAAAATATCTCAAAAAATGCATATAACATAAATTGTGTGTTTTAAAGTGCTCTTCATATTTTTTGAAGCAAATTTTTCTCCATCTCTTACGGTTTAGCAGTTTTGTAAAATCCCGTAAAATTTTTCTAGAATAAAGTAGTTTCCAGAGGCTATTCCCTAAATATTTAAGATATACATTTTATTTGTCAGGTAAATGTCTTTAATATACGAAATTTTAATCAAAATCGTTAAATATTATCAAAATTTTCGAAAAAAGTTCTATGTAAAGGATAGTTGGAGGGTGGGGGAATTTTTCTCAAAATCTTCGTTTCGCACCCCTGGAAGATGCTAAACTTAAATACCAAGTTTGGTATTTTGCCTACATTTCGTTTTTGAGTTATCGTGTTCACAGACACACACACACACACACATACACACACACACACACACAATCACATGCAGACCTTTTTCCCAAAATACATTTTTCTTTTAGATAAATGGGACCTTAAAACGTATATTTCCGGTGAAATCTCGGTATCGAATATTAGGTTGGAGTGCAATACCTTCTCTATACACTATGTACATAGTGCATAAGTAAAAATTTGACAATCGGATAGCAACTGTATCATATATTGATATCTCTAAATTGACAATGAAAATATATTTAGATTAACAAGAAGTAGATAGATTCGTAAAATTGTAAGAATAGTTTGTGAAAGACTGAATATAGCAGATCATACAAGTGCATCAATCATATTTTTTATTCGACAAGTCACTGTTTGCCCACCTCTACGGCGTGAGAGGCGGTTTCTGCTTCAAATTAAGAGGTCCCGATTCTCTGCACTTTTAACAAAGCTCCTTGGTTCATAAGAAACCACCAGCTCCATCAAGAATTTGGAATTCTCGCCATACAACAGAGAAATTATTCTCAAAATTATCCACACTACCAGGCGCTAAATATATCACATTGGACTTAATCCCTGTTTCTTATGAGCTTGCCCCGCTAATACATAACTTCCTCACACAATTTTCTCCCCTTTCTCCTCATTGGCTAGGTACAGCTCTGAATGACCATATATATGAAGGCGGTTTTCTTTTTCAACCTCTGATAGACTATAAATAAAAGAAAGACAAGCTCATAGAAAACAATTATTTTATTACTAAAAGTTTTGTACACTTATCGTTACTTTTCAACATAATCACCGAAAAGATTGAGACATTTATCGTACCTTTGCACAAGCTTTGCAATACCCGCTTCAAAAGATGTTGCCGCCAAAGATTTCAAATGAGCATTGACGTTGTTTTGAAGATCTTCGTACTTTACGAAGTTTGCGGAGAGCCATTCAAACAAACGAAGAGGAATGCTGACTTCAGGAATTGTGTTGATCCATGACAACGCTCGTCCACACACACTGCTGGCACAACCCATCGGTTCCTTGAACAATTTCAATGGGACATTTTCGATCATCCGCCGTACAGATCTAGCACCCAGTGACTTTCACCTTTTCTCTGAATGAAGACGTGGCTAGAAGGGCAGTACTTTCAAACCAAAGAATATGGTGATTATGTTGAAAAGTAACCATAAGTGTACACAATTTTTAGTAATAAAATAATTCTTTTCTATGAACTTGTCTTTTATTTATACTCTATCGCAGGTTGAAAGAAAAAACGGCCCTTGTGGTTTTCTTCAAAACGTAATGGACCTCAAACGGGATTCTCCCCCTATCACTGGGAAATAACCATTAGCAAACAAAAGACTACTATACCAGTGACGAGAGGCAACGTAGTAAAATCTGTTTCCTGGAGACACTGCTTGCAAGTCGAGAATCGCCTCAGTTAAGGGAAAAGTAATTAGATGACTTGGCAGCAGCGAGGGTTGGTTTCCAGCCGTAAACACCCTATGCCAAGCTTTAAAGTCAGGCCGATATTGGAAGAAGCGGTGTGTTCCATTCACATTACTTCCTCTACATCTCTGTAACAAATCATTGCTAAAAAGCTTATTCTTCTATCTATATATCATGCTAATCGAGATAAACATTAGCAGGTGTTGTCATTATTTGATCGCTTGTAAGTAGAAGCGAAAAAATGTAATGTGTTCCATTCACATGATGTCCTCTAGCTATTCGGCAAACAAACCTTTTATTCAAAACATAAATGTGTTATCTACATTATACTAATCAAGATAACCATAAGCAGAATTAGTCTTATAACTAGCTCATTGTAAGTAGAAGAGAAACAAAAAAAAATCTGATGTGCTCCATTCACATGACTTTCTCTACAACTCTGCAATAAATTATTGTTAAAAAGCTTATGCTTCTATTTACTCCCTGCTAATCGAGAAAAAAATTAGCAGAAATAGTCTTATTACTTGCTTCCTTTTAAGTAGAAGAAATAAGGGAGTACCATAGGTTAAAGTGATGGTCAAAAGCAGGTTGCTATGTGACTGAAGTTCCTTTGTTTGTATGGGCACGAGTTCACAAAGTCCTGTATGAGAAAATTATATTTTTATAGCTGAAACAAAAAACAAGGAATATCTCTAAAACAATCAACTCCACGAAAAAAATGTATATGACATAAAGTGTGTGTTTTAAAGTGCTCTACAGTTGTTCTCTGGTAAGTTTTTGTCCATCTCTTACGGTTTAGCAGTTATGTAAAATTCCGTAAAATTGACCCAGAATAAAGTAGTCTCAGAGGCTATTCCCAGAAAATTCAAACTATAAATTTTATTTATCAGGTAAATATCTTTAATATACGATATTTTAATTAAAATCGTTAGTGCTATTTTTTAGAAAATCAAAATTTTCGAAAAAAGTTCTATGCAAAGGGTAGTTTGGAATGCGGGGACTTTTCTCAAAATCTTCGTGTCGCATCCCTGGAAAATACTAAAATTAAATACCAAGTTTGGTATTTTACCGACTTTTCGTTTTTGAGTTATCGTGTTCACGGACACACACACGGATCTTTTTCTGAAAATACTTTTTTTGGATACAGGGGACCCTAAAACATATATTTCCGGTGAAATCTCGGTATAGAATTTTTTGGTGGAAGCGCAATACCTTCTCTATACACTATGTACATAATGCTTATGGAGAAAGTAAAAATACACAGCCTAGCCCGATAATCTCGTCTTTTAGAAGACAGTCGCTAAGCGAAACACTTGAAAATCTAATCTCTATTTGATTACCAGAAATAAACAAACGTTTCTCAAACGGGAAAACACATTTCTTCTCGTATCTTGTTTAAGTGGCTAAAATTGAAACCTATAATCTGGAATATCTCGAAAACGGTTAACTCTATATTTGACTTAAGTGGTGTGTCTTAATGAGATCTACATTTTTGGTGTAAGTTTTTGTATATCTCTTACGGTTTACCAGTTATACAAAAGCCATCCAAAATGAAGAGGTTTTTAGAGGCTATTTCTGGTGTTTATCTCAATTTTCATAGAGTATATAGAGATTAACTTTTTTAACAATAATTTGTTGCATTTTACTATTTTTATAAGTAAAACTTTCTTTCTTTTTAGGAAACTTTAAATTCATTGGTATATTTTATATTATTATTAATATTTTTTTTTTATTGAAGGTAGACTTCAGTAATAATTGCACTCATAGATGTAGAGAAAGTCATGTGAATGGAACACATCAGATTGTTTTAGAAAATAAACATATTCTAAAACATTCATTTCTGAGTAGTGCTTTCAACTCACATATACAGAGAGAGAGAGAGAAAATCACTTTGTTGGGTTTAAGGGGCTCCAAAACATTTATTTCCAGTGAGATACTGACACGTTGGCTCTTAACAATGAAGCATGTTCTTTTATTGGATACATTTTACAAAGGGCGTACTGTAGAAAAGCACCAGAACTTTTAAACTGGAGATTTCAACAAGGTACTCCTGTAAGTAAAGTCAAGAACGATGTCCACTTTGTTAGGTTTGAAGATCGGTTCTCGTGAAGTTCGGACCTTAATCCTTTGAATTACAATTTATGTTCGGTTTTAGAAGACGCAGGCAGCTAGGCTGAAAGTCGCTTATATTGGATTCCTTAAAGAAATCCCTTCCGTGCGTGAACAGTGGCGGTCGGCCTTTAGGGGCACAGGGGCACGTGTTCTCCCTACTACAATTTCAGACAACATTTTCTGCATTATATTATTAGGTAAAATGGTATAATCTATAACGCATTTTGTATAAATTTAAACCATTGGACAGTTGTAGTGAAGATGACTGTCGGAAATAGTAACCGGCCGCGTTTTTCGGACACAAGCGATTTTGTGATCATCCTATACGAACGCGCAGAAGAATTCAATGCTTTCAGATGCAGTTAATTTGTGGGTGCGGGTTTCAAGGGGCCGAGAGGGGAAGGTTCTCTTAGGACACGAAAGCCTCTGTGGTCATTTGCTGCGCATGCGCAAAGAGAAAATAAGAACCGACTTATTGTCGGTTAAAGTTTGAGTCAAATCCCTGATAAAAACGTTTCACCAAAGTATTTCCACGTGAAAGAGCATATAATCAGAAACATTTCTTACGTTTGAATGTCTTCTTATTTGAAAACAAAGTTGATCTATAAACCTCCCGAACGAAACTTACAAAAAGAAGCTTATGTGGTAAAAATGTACAATGTTGGTACTTGGTATTCTCTCCTCTCTGCCAAGCAGACGACAAGGTACGCTCGCGCGCCAATGCTCAAGGCGTACAAGCAGTGTGTTGTGTAATTACCCTAAGTTTACTGGGAAATAGAGTCGCGATACATTTGAAGCTTCACTTGAAAACAGAAATGGCCAAACAACCAATATTAATTTGGTGAAATTAGCTGCAGAATAATATGCCGATTTATCAGTTGCTAGCGTTCAAAGAAACCGCACGTTAAAACTCGCCTTAAGAGGGAAAATCCTAAACATTGTTATGCGATGGTGTGTAAAGTTTACAATTGCTTATAACGAAAATGCTTAAGACATTAATATCACGATCGCGATCTACTTTACTTTAAGGGTAGTTTCTGTAATTTTCTGAGAGAAAAGCGAGTTTCGATGGTGAAAAGAAACATCGTGAACAGTAATTGACATACATTAAGCTATTAAAGTTGTGTAAGGTAGTATTGAAGACTGGAATTTTAAACTCAAGTGCATCATACGTTAAGACGAGCGATGAAACAATTTACAGCAGGACCACCTCTCTGATAATGTTGTTGACATGATAAACAGTGAAGGTGACGGTTCGTGTTCAAATTTCCCGTTCAGTTTCTGACCTAAATCAAAGAGTTATGGAAGTATTTTTTCAAGCAAAGGATCAAAGGATGGACTTCATCTACAAACAGAAAGAATAATGCTAATACACAAGTTAGCATTTCATTTCTACTGATATCGTTTAGTATCCACTAATTTAAGTCTGTCGTCATCCGTGATCTAGGGGTAACATGTTAACCTCTGGTTCTAAAGGTCGCGGGGTTAAATCCCTTCCTTTATAAGGGAAGTAAAGTCGTTGTTACCGTGTCGTAGATTTACGGCACGTAAAAAAACCCTCAAGCCTGATAAAGAGGCCTCTGAGCATTATTAAGCGGTGTTTCGCGCCCAAAATAGAATGGGACATTTAGAACAGTAGCAGTCAAAGAGCGTCCATAAATAACATTCAATTCAGTTTTAATCTTAGTCAATCTTAAAAATATGCCCTACAAGATAATTTAGCTACGAGCCGCCACTGTCCTTGAATCAGGTACATGGTCTGCTGATATATTTTTACACAGCATGGCCTAAAAGTAGACATTTTAACATAGTGTACACGAACTAAAAGCCTTTACAATATCTCAGCAATAAATTCTGCTTATGCTTCTATTCACTTTATGCTAATCGATCAAAACATTGCAGAAATAGTCTTATTGCTTGCTTCCTTGTAAGTAGACGCGAAATAAGGGAGTATCATAGGTTAAACAGATAGACAAAAGCTGGTTGCTATGTGACTGAAGTTCCTTTGTTTGTGTGGACAGGAATTGACAAATTCCTGTAGAGAAAAAAAATAGGTTTTAAAACTGAAACCAAAAACAAGGAATATCTTAAAACCATCAACTACATGAAAAATGTATATAACATAAATTGTGTGTTTTAACGTGCTCTACATTTTTTATGTCGTTTGCTATCTCTTACGGTTTAGCAGTTATGCAAAATTCCGTAAATTTCATCCAGAATAACGTAAACTTCAGAGGCTATTCCCAGAAAATTGAAGATATACATTTTATTTGTCAAGTAAGTATCATTAATATGCGATATTTTAATCAAAATCGAGAGCCAATTTTGAGAAAATCAAAATTTTCGAAAAAAATTCCATGTAAAGGGTAGTTTGGGGTGCGGGGATTTTTCTCAAAATCTTCCTGTCGCATCCCTAGAAGTTACTTAACTTAAATACCAAGTTTGGTCTTTTACCGACTTATGGTTTTTGAGTTATCGTGTTGTCAGACCCACGGACACACGGATCTTTTTCTGAAAATGCTTTTTACTTTCTCTATACGCACTATGTACATAGTGTATAGAGAAGGTATTGCTCTCCACCAAAAAATTCGATACCGAGATTTCACCGGAAATATATGTTTTAGGGTCCCTGTATTCCAAAAAAAGTATTTTCAGAAAAAGGTTCGTGTGTGTGTGTCCGTGTGTCCGTGTGTCTGTGAACACGATAACTCAAAAACGAAAGGTCGGTAAAATACCAAACTTGGTATTTAAGTTTAGTATCTTCCAGAGATGCGACACGAAGATCTTGAGAAAATCCCCCCCCCAACTATCCTTTACATGGAACTTTTTCCAAAAATTTTGATTTTCTCAAAAATGGCTATAACGATTTTGATTAAAATTTCCTATATTAAGGTTACTTACCTGACAAATAAAATGTATATCTTGAATTTTCTGGGAATAGCCTCTGAAGAGTAGTTTATTCTGGATGAATTTTACTGAATTTTGAATAACTGCTAAACCGTAAGAGATGGACAAAAACTTACTACTTAATAAATGTAGAGCACATTAAAACATACAAGGAACTTCATTGATATAGCAACCAGCTTTTGACTATCACTTTAACCTATGATTGTCCCTTATTTCGCTTCTACTTACAAGGAAGCGAGTAATAAGACAATTTCTGCTATTTTTTTCTGATTAGCATAAAGTAAATAGAATTATAACCTTTTTAAGAATAATTTGTTACAGGGATATAGAGATAGTCATGTGAACGGTACACATCAGATTTTTTTGGATACAGAGGACCCTAAAACATATATTTCCGATGAAATCTCGGTATCGAAATTTTGGGTGGAGTGCAATACTTTCTCTATACACTATGTACATAGTACGTATAGATAAAGTAAAAACTAGACCAATTAATGTTTTCTACTCGGTATAAACTTTCACTGGTGTCTGTCTAAGACAGGGGTCTCTGTCTCCTGAGTTTGTACGCTTAATCTTTCATAGCAAAATGTTTACGCTGTGGAGTGCACAAGGCATGTTAATGGCCGCCTGGAATATGTGATGCTTGCTCCAGACGAAGGAAGCGGATAAGCAGGGATATTATCGGATTTTTCATTACTGGGGAAATAAGCATCTGTTAAAACCATCTCATCTCTTGCCGCTAAAAGCTTTCTGTGTCTCGTAGCCCCAAGCATAAGGCAGACTAAACTTTATTTCCTTTATAATTTTCCCCGTCTGCACTGCACGCCACCTGTAAACGAAAATAGCTTTCCGACACACCCCAGGCTATCCAACAGAATGGGCTAATCTGATACGCTGCCCACGCCACCTATTCTCTAATCACATGTTAAAGTAGTATTCTTTATTCTATAAACAATTAATAAAAATCTGATGTGTACCATTCACATGACTTTCTCTACATCTCTGCAACAAATTACTCTTAAAAAGCTTATACTTCTATATACTTTATGCTAATCAGTAAAAAATTAGCAGAACTATCCATATTACTTGCTTCCTTGTAAGTAGAAGCGAAAGGGAGTACCATAGGTTAAAGTGATAGTCAAAAGCTGGTTGCTATGTGACAAGTTCCTTTGTTTGTATGTACAGCAGTTGACAAATTCTGTATGAGAAAAGTATAAGTTTTTCATAGCAGAAACCAAAAATAAAGAATGTCTCTAAAACGACAGAACTCCACGAAAAAAAATATATATAACATAAATTGTATGTTTTAACGTGCTCTACATTTTTCGTGTAGTAAGTTTTTATCCATCTCTTACGGTTAAGCAGTTATTCAAAATTCAGTAAAATTCATTCAGAATAAACTACTCTTCAGAGGCTATTTCCAGAAAATTCAAGATATACATTTTATTTGCCAGGTAAATATCTTTAATATACGAAATTTTAATCAAAAGCGTTAGAGGCAATTTTAAGAAAATCAAAATTTTCGAAAAAAGTTCCATGTAAAGGGTAGTTGGGGGTGGGGGATTTTCTCAAAAACTTCGTGTCGCATCCCTGAAAGATACTAAACTTAAATACCAAGTTTGGTATTTTACCGACTTTTTGTTTTAGAGTTATCGTGTTCACAGACACACGGATACACACACACATGGACCTTTTTGTGAAAATGCTTTTTTTGAATATTGGGGACCCTAAAACATATATTTCCGGTGAAATCTCGGTATCGAATTTTTGGGTGGAGTGCAATACTTTCTCTATACACTATGTACATAGTGCGTATAGAGAAAGTAAAAATGGTACGAGGCAATAAATATCTTGATAGAATGGAGATTCCGTTGACAAATACACTAAGGTACTGTAACTTTGTAAATGACGTTTTATGTTGATATCTTTCGTTATTTTCTGTCACTGGTCGTCTCCTTAGCGCGGTGGTAGCGCAGCTACTTACCAAACGGAAGACCTGGGTTCGAATCCCGGTACCAGAATGTGGATTTTTCCTCTGTAGGGAGACCTGGTCCGGGGTGCACTCAGCCTCGTGAGATCCAGTTGAGGAGCTACTTGATGGAGAAGTAGCGATTCCAGGTCATGAGGACCGCATTAACCGGACGGGGGGAGTTCGAGGCGCTGACATAATAAATATTCACGACAATAACCTCTTACTCTTCTATAAATACCAGAAAAATAAAGTCCATGTTGACTATAAGAATATAAATAAAAAGTATAAGCAGCTCTAAAAAATGAAATCATTATTAATCTCACCCTCCAATACTTCACATCTGTCATGGACCGAGATGAGGGACGCAGCGGCCGGGCGGTAGACTAAAGTTGCTTGTGAGCTGTCGTGCCATGGAGTTATAAAATAATCTGACACGTTCTGGATGACCCTCGAAATTGATACAGTAGTGTTCTGCAACTGTTTAATGATTGGTTAAGTGTTGCAAACAGTAGAAATGAAGGGATAGACTTGCAGATCGTTTCATCGGGACTGCCCAAACTTGGATTAGAATAATATGTTACTAAACTTAAATTTAATGTTTGTCAATAGCCTAAATAATTCACAAGTTTAATTTGGTAGATAGAATGGAGTATTACAGTATCAGATTGTACCACTGCTGGTAAGCCTTTCTGGTAATAAGACTGGGAGAGGAGAGAGAGAGAGAGAGAAATTCTTAATAATATATCCTTGGTTATTAAATTGTTTTTAAATGAATTTCTGCAGCCGCAATTACCTAGCCCGGTATTTTTCTTTCATAACGCCCTTATTAATATTTAGATTGAATAACGCAGCCTGCAGATTAGCTGGCACTTTGTCTCCAGGCTACAAAAGAAGAAGCACAAAGAACCGCATATACGTTTCCTTTTGTTTTCTGCTTATTGTTTTCGTCCAAGTTTTCTTTGCAAACAGGAGACACGCAGTTTCGGCGGATAATTTTGCTTTTAATTCGTAATGTAGAGAATTACTTGCCGGAGAAATTCCGTTAATTGTATCTCTACTTTCTCTACCACTTACATATAGTAAGCAGAGGAAATATTGTCACGCCTATTGTTATAAACTCAAGAAACTAGCTTGGCTATGAGAGAATGGATAAGGGAAAATGTACTTTTCACTAAAGTTAGGCGTGCATGTGGGAACATAGCTCTATTTCATCTTTAAAAACAGAGAAAATAACCTACATAACCCAGTAAAGAAGCGTGGATGGGATAACTAAAATACTAATTTAAAGACGAACAATTCTAAATACACCATCTTGGCGTGAGGCTAATCTTGGCGTCCGAGAGGAGCCAACTAAAGACTACTCTAACGGTGGTTTTTATGAATGACAAAGTTGGCAATGTCGCCAACATATGAAACATTATATATTCCCAGTATTACCACATTCTGTGCACACAGCCAGGATGTGACAATATTGCTCACCACTCAAAAGGTATAATATGAAGATTTGAGTGCGGTACCAAGCCTCCCGGACCCTTAAAGATCCCTAATTACATAGCCCCAAGCCTCCCGGTCGAAACAAATAACAGTTGCAGTTTGGTGTTTCAATTTGATGAAGCATTACTACTTCTAGTGGAAGATGTTACATTTTTTTTGCATTTATAATTAAGAACAAAGAAAACGGTTCTAGTACCAAAAGAAAACGAACCTCTAATGCTTAAATTTGAATTGGTGGTTGTTGTTCCAGTTCGTTTAGCGTTACCGTGGTTGCACCAAGAGGAGGCGAACCGACCCACACCCCAAAAGATTCCATATTTATCAGCTTCGTCATTTTTTCTTTATTTTCTGTAATTTACTCACAATGGATCCGCATTTCGATGCTTAGTTATTTTGACATTCTAAACCTATATCATACAATAATATGCATTTTCGTCTTTAAAATAAGCGATATTTTTCCTTTTAGATTTTATTTCCATGTATTTCCGGGTTTGCTTCTATAAGAAACAGATTTATAATAAAATCCATTAGTCATTTTTTAATAAAAAATAAAATATTTCCTAAAAACATTCGATTACACCCTTGGAAGATGAACTTGGGTAACAAGTTGGTAGATAATTGATTTTCGTTCTTACTTAAGATATTTTTCTAAAACTCATTTTTACGCTCTCTACATGTAATATTGTATAGAGAAAGTATTGTATTACACTAAAAATTCGATACCGAAATTTCACCGGAAATACATGATTTGAGACCCCCTATAAAATTATACAAAAAAAATATATATATTAACATTGTAATAAACCGACATTTCGTTGATGTCCCCTAATAAAACATAATAAAATAAACGAGTTAAATATAACATTAATACGTCATATTAAAATTAAATAAAAAAAAGCATTTTAGAAACATTTCTGTGTGCATGTCTGTCAGTGGGTCTCTGTGTGTGTGTGCTTGCGTGCGCTCTTTGGGCAGCATGTCTCAAAAACTAAAAGTCCGTTAAATGCCAAACTTGGTATTTATGTTCCGTTATCTTCTAAGGATGCGACATAAAATATATATAAGCAAATCTCCCCGCCCCAACTATCCTTTACATGGAAAAAAAAATCGGGAACTTTGATTTTCCCAAAAATAGATCTGACGATTTTAATTAATATATTCTATATTAAAGACATTTACATAAAAAATAAATGTCAGAAGACATCTTTATCCTGGATGAATTTTTCGCAATTTTGCAAAATCTTAAACTGCAAGACATAGACAAAACCTTAACTAACAAATAATGCCAAACTCGTTAAAACAAACCATTTATATTATGTTATATATATTTTTTATGGCGTGGACTGTTTTTGCGATTTTCTTGTTGTTGATTTCAGTTTTAAAATGCACTTTTCTTATACAGGAATTTGTCAACTCCTGGCCATACAACAAAACATTTGACTATCGCTTTAGCTTCTACTTACAAGTAAGCAAACAATTTCTGCTAATTTTTACTTTCTCTACACGTAGTATGTACATAGTATATAGAGAAGGCATTGCACTCCACCAAAAAATTCGATACCGAGATTTCACCGGAAATATATGTTTTAGGGTCCCCTGTAACCAAAAAAGGTATTTTCAGAAAAAGGTCCGTGTGTGTGTCCGTGAACACGATAACTCAAAAAACGAAAAGTCGGTAAAATACCAAACTTGTTATTTAAGTTTAGCATCTTCCAGGGATGCGACACGAAGATTTTGAGAAAAATCCCCCCAACCTCAACTACCCTTTACATGTAATATTTTTCGAAAACGTTGATTTTCTAAAAAAAAATGGCTCTAACGAGTTTGATTAAAATATCGTATATCAAATCTATTTACCTGACAAATAAAATGTATATCTTGAATGTTCTAGGAATAACCTCTGAAGAGTACTTTATTCTGGATGAATTTGACAGAATGTTAATAACTGCTGAACCGTAAGAGATGGACAAAAAATTACCACACAAAAAATGTAGAGCACTTTAAAACACACAGTTTATGTTATATACATTTTTTTCATGGAGTTCATCGTTTTTGAGACATTCCTTGTTTTTTTTTGGTTTCTGCTTTGAAAAACTTATACTTTTTTCTTACAGGAATTTGTCAACTCCTGTCCATACAAACAAAGGAACATCAGTCACATAGCAACCAGCTTTTGGCTATCAGTTTAACCTATGGTACTCCCTTATTTCGCTTCTACTTACAAGGACTTAATAGAAGAAAATAAGCTTTATAATAATAATTTGTTGCAGAGCTGTAGAAATAGTGACGTGAATGGAATCCATAATTTATTTTATTGAGGGAAATCTCGGTTTTAATATTTTTGGATAAATGTTTCGTTTCGTAATCGGCTTACCCTCCCTGTAATTGTATGTATGACTTACAAGGCAATGCCTAGGGGGTCAGAAGCCTGTCGGGGAGCCTACGGCAGGAACCACAGAATGGAGAACCTGTTACGAGGTGTCGGCCCGTAACCAGGGATAAACATGAGGAAGTGGTGATATAAAATGTAAGCGAAATTGATGATTGGAAAGGTTATGATGGAACAATTGATGGAATGAATGGTGGGGAAACCTGAGGACCCGGACGCCGCTTCTTCCACCACTTGGGATCGAACCCGGGCCACCTAGCGGTCTAACCACTCACCCACGGCGCTAATTGAAGTATTTACACAACCTATTCAAGAAGTATTTCACAGGAGAAAACCTCGAAGCTTTCAAATGTTTCTCAGAGCTGAAGGGAAATACCAGGAAGCACTCGTGTGTCACTTTGTTTTTCATATCTGGGAATACACGTGGGCTTTAGGAAGGTATTATTGCTTCAGAATTAACAGGCTTTGACACGGAGTCAGTTAGTGTCCAGTTACCTCACTGTGGTTTCTTTATGAAATGCGTGTTCAACCAGAGAGATGAATATGTATAGCATTAGTGCCCTCTTACATGAATGCTGGGCGACGAAGAAAATATCACATTTCAAAAAAGAGAAGCTCCACTGTGAATATTAAACAGGCGACCTTGATACAGATTTGTTTCCATCCCGGTTATGCAAATAGATTGGAATTTTAAAACCATCACATAGCGATTGTTTCAACAAAGTTTACTATTTAGCCTAGGGCGGTGGCTGAGTGGTTAAACCGTTCGTCTCCCATCTAGGGTTCGATCCCAAGCGCCCGCACTGGATTTGTGGTGGATGAAGCGGTATCGGGGTGGGTTTTCTCCGGTTTTCCCCGCCACTCATTCCATCAACTGCTCCGCCGATCACCCACTACCTCATGCCCATGCCTGGCCACGGGCTGACCAGGTTCTCTGTCAGTGGTATTGTGTCGTTTGACACCCCAACAGGCTCCGATCTCTTAGGCATCCGTGTGTAAGTCCTAGGGGGTGTCAGTTTTAAACACGGGGAGGGTAAGCCGAATAAGAAGCTTTAGCCTAGTGAATTCTTTTATTGCAAATGTTTCAATGTTATGTTGGCTGCGCTGAGGAAGAAGCAAAGCGGCAAAAAGAAAAAAAGATCGCAGTCCGTAGCTACAGTTAAAGATGTAAGGCAAGCATTTCAGCGTAGCCCAATCGACGGGCCAGTTTAGAGCTAGGTATTCGGAAGACATCAGCTCTCACGTTGTCCATAAAAGATTGCTATTTAGAGGATAAAAAATCCAGCTTATGAAAAGTTGCAGTGGAATGATGAAGCCAAACGGGTAGATTTTGCTTCTGCACTGTTATTCCACATTGCTGATGACGATGAATTCCTCAACCATATCGCATTCTCAGACAAAGCATATCTGTCATGTGCACCGCCATAACTGTAGAATATAGATAACCCACGTGTCTTCTTCCAGCAAGATGGAGGCCCTCCACATTAACCGACGAAATGCGACACTATCTTAACGCACAGTTTCTAAACAAATGGATTGGAAGATCAGATCTCATTGAATGAACTACACGGTCACGAGACCAACCCTATTATACGTAAAAACCATTGTTTATCGAGCTATAGCGCAGGACCTGGCTAACCCCCGAATGCGGATAATAGAGGCTTGTGCTTCCGTCCCACCAGTAAAGCTGCGGAACACATGGAAGAAGACATTGATATTCTTTGGGCCACACATGTGATAATTGAGACAGTACATGCCGTGTCACGGGGTTAAAAGTTATCTAAAAGGGAGATATACTACTGTGTCTAGAAAGTTCCGGGAATTTGCCAATAAAACACACAAAATGAATTATTCATCCAATTTTATTTTATCGCCTTCAAAGTAGGCCCCTTCTGAAATTATACATTTATGCCAAAGAATAATCCAACCATCAAAACATTTTTGTAGGCACTTTTAGGAATCGATGTCAATTGTCGCCGCGAATTTTCCTTAATGTCTTCTATCGACTGAAAACGGCTGCCTCGAAGTGGTAACTTGAGTTTTGGAAAGAGAAAGAAATCAGCAGAAGCCAGATCAGGTGAATACGGTGGTTGTTCGATGAAATTTGTTGAGTTTTTGGCCAGAAATTCCTTCACAATAATAGCCTTGTGAGCTGGTGCGTTATCGTGGTGCAGAATCCATGAGTTGTCGTTCCACAAATCTGGCGTGTATTTGCTCTCTCAAACGCCACATAATGTTCAGATAATAGTCTTTATTTACCATCTGAGCTTCTGGCAGGAACTCTAAGTGCACGACATCTCGATAATCGAAAAAAAAAAAACAAACAAAAAAACTGTCAACATGACCTTCAGTTTTGACCGAGTTTGATATGCCTTTTTAGATTTCGGTTCAGTTGGAATACGCCATTTGCAAGCTTGTTGACTGATTTGAGTGTCAAACTCGTAAACCCACGTAAACCACTACCTCGTTCTAGAATGTCTTCAGCAATCCTTACGCGATTGAGTTTTTATAGAAAATTCAAGTCTTTCGGAACTAACCGAGCTGCAACGTGTGTCATGCCCAAACAATCATTTAAAATGGTACGAATCGATTCGTGAGTTACAGAAAGTTCAGCAGCAATCTCTCTCAGACCTAAATAACGCTTTTTAGACATCTTTTTCTTTACGTTAGCGAGGTTCAGTTTAGTTGATACCGTTGATGGCCGACCAAAGCGAGGCAAATCTTCCACCACATCTCGACAACTTTTGAATGCACTGTACCACTCATATGCACGTGTTTTTGATAAAGTCGATTCACCGTAAGCCCTCTGTAACATTTTCAGCGATTCGGCACACGAAATACCATTTGGAATGCAAAATTTGAGACAGATTCTTTGCTCAACACTTGTATCCCTCGTAAAATCACAAATCACCTTTGAGATGAAATAACAAAATGGTGTACTGTAAACAAACTAGATGACAGATGTCAATTAAACTCCGCGTGGGTATAGAGGAAAGTAGTACCAGCCAAGCGACAACTATTTTGAATCCCCTTTTAAACAGGATTTTTAAATGATCAATTCCCGGTACTTTCTTGACGGAATGTTAATTATATCCATATAATACAAATTATACTTTAAAGGGGCAAATACACCTTTATTGGAAAGGTCAGGAAAGAAATATTGTGAAACACATATAAGAAGGCAAGGTCAAACAATTATCACAAGCTGACAAGCGACCCAGGTACCGTTAAGGGCAGGACATTCAACCGAAAGGGTGAAGTTTCACTGCCCGAAGGTGGACATGACAAACAAAACCGAAACAATTTCCTCGCTGTTCGAGAGACACAAAATCACTAGCCCTGGAAGATGCGCAGAGGTAAGACGTGATTGCTGAGTGCGCGGTAAAAATGAACTGGCTACATACGGCCGCGAGAGAATAGTTATTTATTATAAAAGTGGATAATAGAGGTTTGTCCACTTGCACAATACATTATTTTATCCTACAGATACAATAAATTAATATATGACAAATATTCAGTTAATGATTCTACAACAGATAGTAATAAATTAAATAAAGAATAAAGCATTGAATTTCGGCGTTCTTATAGTTATAAAATATGGTGGGCTATGTATGAATACTAATTTTGTTTTTATTGCTACTGGTTTCAAATTGATTAAGTTTAAGATGGACGTCGAGAACGTTAATATATCGGTTCCAAATGATATATTAAAATTAAGCAAAAAAGCAGTTGAGGCTTTATTACCGTCGACTTCATGGAAATAATACGAAAAGATTATAGAAAATTTGTAGTTAACTATTTACTTATTTACTTTATCGCACTCGTTACCGGAGCAACGAGTGAATTTTGTTTACTTTATCTCACCCGTTGCGCTAATAACTAAATGAATAAATAAGAGCAATAAAAATCTGGAACTCGAAGTAAAACCGAAAGGGGTGTTTTACTACACCTGATAAAAGATTCCATAAATAACGCCACGGCACGACAGCTCACAAGGAACATTAGCCTACCGCCCGGCCGCTGCGTCCCACATCTCGGTCAATGATGAACGTCATGGATGGGGTACAGTATTGGAGGGTGAGGCGTGGTTAGCGCCTCGAGCCCCCCCAGCCGATTAATGCAGTCCTCAAGACCTGGAGCCGCTACTTCTCCATTAAGTAGCTCCTCAATTGGTCCCCCTCAGGGACCTCACGAGGCTCAATGCTCCCCGGTACAGGTCTCCCAGCGGGGCAAAATCCCCACGTCGGTACTGGGGCTCGAACCCATATAGCAACGCTACCATCGCGCTAAGGAACGACCTGAGAAAGATTCCATGACAACAAAATCCTGAGCTAGGTTACCCACATCTCCACACCATGCCTAAATATCCTAAACCTGCATGCGGGATATGAACCCGGTACCTCTATATACGAGAACCACCGCATGATTTAATGAAACTTGGTGAGCTAGTCCAATATAGAATCTAATTCCGGCTATTCTATGTTTATTAGTTTAGGAGATATTAAGGATTCTTTGTGGTAAGGATTCAATAGAACACTCTGTATTATAGAAGATAGTTTCGGTTTGCGAGTTGTATTGTACCCACCGACAGACAAAGAGACAATACCACCCAGAGTTTGGTACCTCGCTATCTGAACAAGAATCAGGGCACACAACAGGTGTTACATATCTGAGAGCATTAGGCCTATCTCCTCGTGACCTCTTTGGGGCACGCGTGACATTGAGAAGAATCATTTCTATAGTAGCTCCTTCTCAGTAGTTGCCAACCTACTGTTGGGGGAAAACCCACTTCAGAAACTTCAAGTAAAATATCCATTCCTTTTCTTTCCTTTCCTGTACATAGTGTATAGAGAATGTATTGCACTCTACCCAAAAATTCGATACCGGGATTTCACCGGAAATATATGTTTTAGGGTCCCCTGTATCCAAAAAAAGTATATTCAGAAAAAGCTCCATGTGTGTGTGTTCGTGTGTCTCTGAACTTGGGACTTAAGTTTAGCATCTTCCGGGGATGCGACACGAAGATTTTGAGAAAAATCCCCCCCCCTACCTGGAACTTTTTTTCGAAAACTTTGATTTTCTAAAAAATGGCTCTAACGATTTTGATTAAAATATCGTACATTAAAGATATTTACCTGACATATAAAACGTATATTTTGAATTTTCTGGGAATAGCCTCTGAAGACTACTTTATTCTGAGTGAATTTTACGGAATTTTGCATAAGTTCTAAATCGTAAGAGAGAGAGAAAATCTTACCACACAAAAAATGTAGAGCACATTAAAACACACAATTTATTTTGTATACATTTTTTTTTTCGTGGAGTTGATTGCTTTTGAGATATTCCTTGTATTTGGTTTAAGCTATAAAAGCTTATATTTTTTTTCATATAGGATTTTGTGAACTCGCGTCCATACAAACAAAGGAACTGCAGTCACATAGCAACCAGCTTTTGACTATCCCTTTAACCTATGGTACTCCCTTATTTCGCTTCTACTTACAAGGAAGCTAGAAATAAGACTATTTCTGCTAATTTTTTCTCGATTAGCAGGAAATAAATAGAAGCACAAGGTTTTTAAAAATAATTTATTGCAGAGATATAGAGAAAGTCATGTGAATGGAACACATCAGATTTTTCCTTTCTCTAACCCGTATGTACAATGCACATAGTGGATAGAAAAAGTATTGTATTCCACCCAAAAATTCATGTTGAGATATCACGGGAAATATACGTTTTCAGCTCCCCTGAAACCGGAAAAATGTTTTAGGGAAAGATCCGCATGTGTCTGTGTACAACATAGCTCAAAAACGAAAAGACCGTTAAAATCCAAATTTTATTTTTAAGTATCTTCCAAGGATACGACACGAAGATTTTGAACAAAATTCACCAACATTTACATGGAAAAAATTTGGAAAAATGTTATTTTCTCAAATATGGCTAACGAATTTGATTAAAATATTGCATATTAAACATATTTACATGGCAAATAAAATATATATATTGAATTTTCTGGGAATAGACTCTGAAGACATCTTTATTCTGGACGAATTTTGCATCACTGGTAAACCGCAAGGGTTATAAAAAACTTACTACATAAAAAATGTAGACCTTGATAAAACACATAATTTATGTCATATACGTTTTCTTTTTAGACCTGTTTCTGAGATTTTCCTTGTTATTGGTTTCAGGTTTAAAATACTTATACTTTTTATATGGGAATTTGCCAACTCCAGGCCATAAAATTAAAGAAATTTCAACCTCATAGCAATAAAGTTTTAAAATATTTGACTATCGCTTAGTCTAGTATACTACCTAATTTATCTTCTATTTACAAGGAAGAAAGTAATTAGGTCATTCCTGCTAATTTTATCTCGATTAGGATGAAGTAGAGAAAAGAATAAGCTCTTAAACAATAATTACTGTTAGAGGTATAGAGAAAGTCATATGAATGAACAGATCAGTGTTTTTTTACAATCGTGTTCAAAGCTGCAGCTTTCTCTTTTTATATTTATGTGTTATAACATTTCAATATACGCACTGACACGGCCATTTTTGCTAATTATTAACTCGATTAGCATGAAGTACACATAAGAATAAGATTTTATACGAATCGTTTGTGGAATAGGTAGAGAAAGTCGTGTGTGAATGGACATATCAGATTTTTATCTAAGTAGTGAGGCGTGACTGAGTGATTAGACAGCTCACCTCCCACGTAGGCAGCCCGGGATCGATGCCAAGCTCCCGTATGTAGGTTGTGATGGACGGAACGACGTCTGGACGGCTTTCCCCGCCACTCATTCCACCAATTTCTCCATCATCCATTTCATTTTCATTTCATATAATTCATTCCTCACGCTCATGCTCAGTTACAGACTGATCACTCGTTCCAGGTTTTCCATTCTATGGTTACGTGCCGTTGGCTCCCCGACAGGCTTCTGACCCCTAGGAATCCACTTGTAAGTCCTAGGGGTTGTGTAAATTCTACATACGCGGAGGGTAAGTAGACTAGGAAAAAAATCTGATGTGTTCCATTCATATGACTTTCTCTACATATCTGCAACAAATTACTGTTAGAAAGCTTATTCTTCTATTTACTTCATTCTAATCCAGAAAAAAATAGCAGAAATAGTCTTATTGCTTGCTTCCTTGTAAATAGAAGCGAAATAAGGGCGTACCATAGGTTAAAGTGATAGTCAAAAGCTGGTTGCTATGTGACTGAAGTCCCTTTGTTTGTATGGACGGGAGTTGATATATTCCTGAATGAGAAAAATATAAGTTTTTCAGAGCTGAAACCAAAAACAAGGAATATCTAAAAAAGGATCAACTCCTCGAAAAATAATTATATAATATAAATTGTGTGTTCAAATGTGCTCCTCATTTTTTGTGTGGTAAGTTTTTGTCCAGCTCTTATGGTTTAGCAGTTATGCAAAATTCCGTAAAATTCAACCAGAATAAAGTAGTCTTCAGAGGCTATTCCCAGATATACATTTTATTTGACAAGTAAATGTGTTACATATAAGAGAATTTAATCAAAATTGTTAGAGCCATTTTTAAGAAAATCAAAATGTTCGATTTTTTTTTCCACATAAAGGGTAGTTTGGGATGGGGAATTTTCTTGAAAATCTTCGTGTCGCATCCTTGGAAGATACCAAACTTAAATACTAAGTTTGGTATTTAACGGTCTTTTCGTTTTTGAGCTATGCTGCCCACAGACACACACACACGGACATTTTTCTAAAAAAAATTTTTTTTGGGATTCAGGGGGTCCCAAAGCAAGTATTTTCGGTGAAATCTCGGTATCGAATTTTTGGGTGCATTACAATACCTTCTCTATACATAGTAGGTGTAGAGAAATCTAGAATGGAATGGTAGAGATCTCTACCTCCGCTACCTGTGTGCTAGAGGGCATAACATTCTTCTCAGAATGATTTTAGAATGCCTAGACAAAACGTCATAATATGTTTCCATGTCAGTTATGTCGTTGTTGCACTTCGCTGAGTATCGAATCTCTCAGTTCCATAGCTGAGCGCAACAAAGCAACTATTGCATTGCTATGCAGTGAGCGAAAAATCGCTACGCAGTTGACTGGCCATCCTTGAATATGCGTCGTGACGCCAGTGAGACAGTAATAATCTCTCTGAGTATAATACAGCTTCCTGGTTCAGCGTCGCCGAACAATACACGGGAGTCCGCGCGCGTGGGGAAACAGGAGCTTCTAGAAAACATGTTCCTGTTACCCCAGCAGCGAGGTGTAGCAACAAAATATCTGATGTGTTCCATTCTCATGGTTTTCTCTACATTTCGGTAAAGGCCTATTCTTCTATTTACTCATAACGATAGAGATAAACTTTAGTAGATATTGTCTAATTATAAGCCGGCCAAGGCGAGTGCAGTCCTACACCTGGGAACGCCAGTTGTACACGTAACGGCTTGTCCTCTCTCTTGCGAGCGAATAATCATGGCATATTTCTCCGTGTGTGTTAAAATATTATGGATGTATATATGATAATATACAACGGTCGATTAGCTTACACTTTGACTTGATGTCGCAACTTTCAAATTCTTCTATTTAAAAATGTATGTGTGTTGAAAAATTGAACATGTTTGGGATTAGGCAGCGAAAGAACAACGGTTGTCATACGCCATACCCATATGCTACGTTTTCCATTACTAATATGACCTATGCCGCGCCGGCGTGTCTAGCAAACCACGCCTACACCACGCGACCATCGCTGGGACCATCGCTTAAAATCGGCATCTCTCTTGGAGTAGTGTTTAACGCCCGCTTTAACTACTTATGGCACCGCAGGCGGTGACACTGGTGATACATGAATGATATGGAGCACCGGTGGAATGCGATGGCGGGGGAAACCGGAGTACCCGGAGAAAACCTGCTCCAGCGCCGCTTTGTCCACCACAAATCTCACATGCAGTCGCTTGGGATCGAACCTCGGCCGTCTAGGTGGGAGGCAAGTGGTCTAACCACTCGGCCACGGCGCGGCCCTCTTGGAGTGGGCCAAGTACGTGCCATTTGGTTATGTACGACTGCCAAATCCATGGTGATTTTATGGCAGTTTTTGTATGTGCCGAATTTAGAGCTTAAAATTGTATTCACGTATCACGTACGGTATGACCAACAAGGTCCACATCTTCGTTTAGTGTCGTTTTGAAACACCCTGTATATTCATATCATAATCAAATATATTCTCAAATCCAATACAATACAATTGTAGTTAGGAAAGTGCGAGCGAATGTTCATGATGACATTTCTCCGTGTGTGTTAATATATGTCATAAGGAATCAAATATATTCTCAAATCTGTACAATACAATAAATTTGTACATATCTCTCTCTCTCTCTCGCTTGGCATTATTTGGTATCAGTTTCCGATCCGGTAGCCGTTTCTTCTTCCAATTCATAATTGCTGTCGAGTGCTGGATTGATTATTATCCTTTCCATTGTTTATTTCATTAGTGCACCTCTATTTCTATATGTTTCTTGCATATCTTTTACCTTCTGAATCGATTTTTCCCAGTCATTTGCTGACCCAATAGCATTCTAAGAAATCATGCTGTTTGAACCACTACACCAGAGCGTTCTCTCATTGAACTCCGTTTATCTTTACTTTCTCTATACTCACTATATACATAGTGTATAGAGAATGTATTGCACTCCACCAAAAAATTCGATACCGAATTTCACCGGAAATATATGTTTTAGGGTCCCCTGTATCCAAAAAAAGTATTTTCAGAAAAAGGTCCGTGTGTGTGTGTCTGTCCGTGTGTACGTGTGTCAGTGTGTCTGTGAACACGATAACTCAAAAACGAAAAGTCGGTAAAATACCAAACTTGGTATTTAAGTTCAGTATCTTCCAGGGATGCGACACGAAGATTTTGAGAAAAATCCCCCCACCCTAAACTGCCCTTTACATGGAACTTTTTTCGAAAATTTTGATTTTCTAAATGGTTCTAACGATTTTGATTAAAATATCGTATATTAAAGTTATTTACCTGACAAATAAAATGTATATTTTGAATTTTCTGGGAATAGCCTCTGAAGACTACTTTATTCTGGATGAATTTTTCATAACTACTAAACCGTAAGAGATGGACAAAAACTTAACACAAAAAAAAAAAATGTAGATCACGTTAAAACACACAAGTTATGTTATATACATTTTTTTTCGTGGAGTTGATCGTTTTTGAGATATTCCTTTTTCTTGGTTTCAGCTTTGAAAAACATACTTTTCTCATACAGGAATTTGTCAACTCCTGTCCATACAAATAAAGAAACATCAGTCACATAGCAACCAGCTTTTGGCTTTCACTTTAACCTATGGTGCTCCCTTATTTCGCTTCTACTTACAATAAAGCAAGAAATAAGACTATTTCTGCTAATTTTTCTCAATTAGCATGAAATAAATAAAAGATAAGCTTATTAACAATAATAATTTACAGAGATATAGAGAAAGTCATGTGAATGGAACACATCAGATTTTTAAATATTAATATTCTCCTAAGCGTTTCTTTAAATGCAAAGAAACTAGTCTCCTCCTTGCAAAATGTAAATTATTTTCTTTTTAACCACGTAATACTCCTGATATTTTCTTCTAATGACACTCTTGTCCATATCGTCCAAAACGACTTTGTTTGCGAGAGGTTTTCCAACCTTGTCCCACCTTCTTCTGATATTGTATATCGTTTTCCTATTCTAAACGGTAGAAACATCAGGTTCAGTGGCATTCGTGATAGGCGGCATGCTAGTGAACTAAACCAGATTGTACAGTATTTTATGACGTAACCGTGAAGTCATATTGCGTCATCGCATTAGTTCGCCTGCTCTCCGCTCCCACTGCAGGACTGCACTGACCTTGGCCGGCTCATACTAGTTTCCTTGTAAGTAGAGGGGAAATAGGGAATACACTAGACTAAAGGGATAGTAAACTCTATTAAAGCTGGTTGCACTGTGCTTGAAATTCATTTCTTTGCATTGCAAGGAGTTGACAAATTCCTGTATGTGAAAAGTAGAGCGTAGTGGTAGCCCCTCTGCCTCTGCCTCACATTTGAAAGGACGCGAGTTCAAATCTCGCTTAGGGTGAGTTACCCGGGTAAGGTTTTTTTCGGGGTTTTCCCTTATTCTGAGAAGACGAATGTCGAGTAACTTTAAGCTCCATGGACCCCGAGATCATTTGAGCATCATTCATCAATTTCATTCATCGTCCGATATGACCAACCAGGTTAAAGGACATTAAGCTACAAAACCAAACAATAAATAATAAAGCATGCCTAAAAATGGTCAACTTCACGAAAATTGTGCTTCTTAACAAATTGTACATTTCAGTGAGCCCAGTAGCTGTGGCCGTTGGTGCGTTTGGCGATGGCGCTCTGCTACAAAAGGGCCGCAGGTTCGAATCCCGCTGTGGGTGTGGATGTTTAGTGTTGTGTGTTTCTGTATTTGTGTTCAATGCAAATCTTTTTCTCTTCTTTATGGCCCATTAGGTAACGCCTGAAGGTTAAAAAAAAAAAAGAAATTAAAAAAAAAATAAATAAATCAATCTACACTTTCTATTTAGTAGGGTTTTGTCTACCACTTACAAGTTTATCTGTATACAAAATTCATTCACAATGAAAAGGTCTTCAGGGGCTATTTCCAGATATTTTCCAGATATATGCTTATTTTGTATGTAAATATCTTTAATATACATACTTTATTACTTTAATCAAAATCGTTTCACCAATTTTTGAGAACAACTAAATTAGCAAAAACAAAACCCATATAGGTTAGTTTGGCGTGGGGGATTTACTTAAAAATCTTCATGTTGCATCCTTGAAAGATATTGCTATTATAAGAAAGTTTGGTATTTAACGGACTGTTTTGAGTGGCACAGTTCACAGATACACATACCCAAAAAAAGGAACAAACAAAAAAACACACACACACACGAATCTGTTTCTAAAACTATGTTTTTTTTAAATTGAGAGGATCACAACACATATATTTCTCACCCACAAGCACCGGGTTTGAATCTCGGCTGAGGTGTGGGATTTTTCTTTAACTGGAATTATTCCCTATCCTGCACAGAGTCTGGAAGTATGAATGTGAGAGTGAAAGTGATATAACAATCTGAAGTGTTCCGTTCACATGGCTTTCTCTATATCACTGTAACACATTGTTAGAAAAATATTCTTCTATATACTATATGATAATTGAAATTAATATTAGCAGAAATTGTCTTAATTAATTGCTTCCTTGTAAGTAGAAGGAAAATAATGGAATCACTAGGCTAAAGTGATAGTCAAGTCCTTTTAAAACTGAGTGTCTTGTGGTTGAAATCCGTTTCTATGCATAGTCACAAGAAAAGTGCAAGAAACATTTGAAATATCTCGGAAATTGTCAATTCCACGAAAGAAAACCAGCGTATATGACAAATTGCATGTTTTAGCGAGATTTACATTATTTATGTAGTAAGTTTTTGTCTATGTTACGGCTTACCAACTGTGCAAAACTTAGAAAACTCCATCCAGAATAAAGAGGCTTTTGGCAGAAAATTTAAGATATACATTTTATGTGTCGTGTAAATATCTTTAATCAAAATCGTTAGAGCCATTTTTGAGATTAATCAAAATTTTCTATTTTTTTTCCATGTAAAGTGTAGTTTGGGGTGGGGGGGGCAATTTTTCTTAAAAGCTTCGTGTCGCATCCCTGGAAGATACTAAACTTAAATACCAAGTTTGGCATTTTACCGACTTTTCGTTTTTGAGTTATCCTGTTCATAGACATACGAACAAACACACACACTCACACGCTCACAGAGGTGTCTTCAAAAAAAAATTTTTTTTATACAGGAGACCCTAAAGCGTATATTTCAGGTGAAATTTCGGTATCGAATTTTTGGGTGGAATGCAATCAATACACGTGTAGAGAAAGTAAAATTGATTAACCTAAAGTTCTAAACCTACAGTAATAGAAGTTGTTTCACAGGTCAAAACCCCCGATATGACCATTGAAGTTAAAGAGGGCTATACAAATGAAACAATTTAAAATAAAAAAAAAGCAAAAAAAAAAAATCCGTGGAATATCTGTAATGAATTTCTGGTGGAATACAGTGCTTTCTCTATCTCCTATGTGCATTATACATATTACGTGCTAGGGTAAACAAAAACAAAAAAAACAAAAAACAAAAAATAAAACACTTTTTGAAAATTTTTGCAAGCTCACTTAACTGAAATTATCCTTGATAACGAGGACACAGTTCTATTGTTTGAACAATATATACAATGACACTTCAAAATATTTTGCCAACACACCGGAAGTCAGTTGTTTTCGACTGTTGCAGTTTTGAGCAAAAAAATTCTGTTTTGTTCCATTCACATGACTTTCTCTACATCTTTGCAACAAATTACTCTTGAAAAGCCTATGATTCTATTTACTTCATGCTAAAGGATAAAAAAATATCAGAAATAGTTTTATTACTTGCTTCCATGTAAGTAGAAGGGAAATAAGGGAATATTATAGGCTAAAATGATAGTCAAAAGCTGGTTGCTATGTGATTGATGTTCCTTTGTTTGTATGTATGGACACGAGTTGCCAAATTTCCGTATGAAAAAAGTATGTAAAACCAAAACCAATAACAAGGATTATCTCAAAAACGATCAACTCCACGAGAAAAATGTATATAACATAAATTGTGTGTTTTAACGAACTCTACATTTTCTATTAAGTAAGTTTTTGTCTATCTCTTACGGTTTATCAGTTATGCAATATTCCGCAAAATTCATCTACAATAAAGATGTCTTCAGAGGCTATTCCCAAAAAATTCAAGATATGCATTTTATTTGTCATGGAAATATCTTTAATATACGACATTTTAATCAAAATCGTTACACCAATTTTTGGGAAAAACGAAATTTTCAAAAGCATTTCCATGTAAAGGTTAGTTTGCTGTGGGGTAGTTTCTTAAAAATCTTCGTATCGCAACCATGGAAGATACTGAAATTATATGAAAGTTTGGTACTTAATGGACTTTTCTTTGTTAAGTTTTACACTTCACCGACACACACACACACACACACACACACACACACACACGAGCGCGCGCGCGCGCATACATGGATCTGCTTCTAAAACTGCTGCTATTTTCTTTTTCTTTTTTAAATTGAAAGGGTCATAAAACACAAATTTTCGTGAAATCTCTGTATCGAATTTCTGCGTGGAACATATGCATTATACATACTAGGTGCTAGGAAAGAAAAATACATTTTGAAAAATTTTATAAGGTATTCGGTTCACTTAACTGAATTATCCTTGATAACAAGGCCCCCCATCTCTTATTTAAACAATATATAGAATGTCAACTGTTACACTTCAACACACCGGAAGCCAACTACTGCGGAAGAGATAGGTATGCAGACAGATGATTGTTGCAGTTTTAAGCAAAAATAATAACAGTACAGTGGACGGACAATCCCCCCCCCTTCTGTAACCAGAGCTAATATTGCCCCAGAATCAATCGTTCAATATTTACGTATTTTCGTTATCCGCGAGAGAGGGAGACTTGGCGCATGCTACTCACATGCAGGCTCTGTATTATTCACACAAAAAAGCCACTTCCCTTCCCTTGCCAGCCCTCTCCTACAGCGATATTTATGTTGAGGGCTAACACCTACACGTGCGCTGGGCCCCTAGGGATTTCTGGGCAAAGGAAATTTTAATATTCCCGAGCACGCCGCCCATTTTTTCTAATGTATTATTAATTAATTACACTGGCTTTAGGATACAAATTGTAGCAAGAACTAACATGAATATGGATTAAAGCAGGACGTTTCTCAGTTTCAACGTTTACTTTGTTCAACTGATGTTACATTCACATGCCTTTCTCTACATATCTGTAACAAATTATTGTTAATAAGCTTGTTTTTACATTCTCTACACGTACTATGTACGTAGTGTATAGAGAAGGTATTGTAATGCACCCAAAAACTCTATACCGAGATTTCACCGGAAATACATGCTTTAAGACCCGCTGAATCCAGAAAAAGCATTTTTAGAAAAATGTCTGCGCATGTGTGTGTGTGTCTGTGGACAGCATAGCTGAAAAACGAAAAGACTGCTAAATACCAAACTAGATATTTAAGTTCAGCATCTTCCAAGGATGCGACACGAAGATTTAAAAAAAAAATCCCCCGCCCCAAACTACCGTTTACATGGAACTTTTTTCGAAAATTTTAATTTTCTCAAAAATTTCTCAAACGATTTTGATTAAAGTATCGTATATTAAACATTTTTACCTCACAAATAAAATGTACATCCTGAATTTTCTGGGAATAACCTCTGAAGACTACTTTATTATGGATGAATTTTACGGAGTTTTGTATAACTGCTAAAGCGTAAGAGATGGACAAAAATTTACAACACAAAAAATGTAGAGCACCTTAAAACACATAATTTATCTTATATGCATTTTTTTCGTGGAGTTTATCGTTTTTCAGGTATTCCATGCTTTTGGTTTCAGCTTTAAAAAACATACTTTTCTCGTACAGGAGTTTGTCAACTCATGTCCATACAAACAAAGGAACTTCAGTCACATAGCAACTAACTTTTGACTACCACTTTAACCTATGGTACTCCCTTATTTCGCTTCCACTTACAAGGAAGCAAGTAATAACACTATTTCTGCTAATATTTATCTCGATTAGTATGAAATAAATAGAAGCATAAGCCAGCACAACAGCCAATCAGAACACAGCAGTCCAATTACACTCCTCCCACTACTTCAACCGTATATATTGCCGTCCACTGCTCCATGAATCTGTAGTCGCTATCCATTCCTGCCTACCCTCATTCTGAAGATGTCCTCCACAGCTGAGGACGAAACGTCAAGTTTTAATAATTCTAATATTCGACCACGGCCTACAAGCCCGGATATGTTATATTTTACCAATAGAAGCATAAATTTTTTAACAATAATTTGTTGCAGAGATATAGAGAGAGTCATGTGAATGGAACACATCAGATTTCTTCTAATATATTATTAATGAATTACAATGGCTTTAGGATACAAGTTGTAGCGAGACCAGTACCTTTTATAGCTAACATGAATATGGATTAAAGCAGGACGTTTCTCAGTTCCAACATGTACTTTGTTCAACTAGTAACTAAAAAATATTATGTGTTCTATGCACATGACCTCTCTATCCTGTATTGCAGGCATATCCAAATTGAAGGATCAGAGGGGAATGCGCAGCAACTTATCTACTCCATGTGAAGCTTTAGGGCATTAAGTATGGGATGCAGCAGAATATCTGTAAATGTAGGACTTTCCATATCAGCATCAAGTGATGTCTTGAAAGTAAGAAAGAAAACTATAGGCAGTAAAAATGTTTATTATAACAAACTATTTGTTGACCTGTTTACCAAGGATAGGCTAGCTCACTAAAGGTCATTCGTCTAGAAGGAACGAGCAGCCTATCATGTGTGTCAAGTTAGTTCAGTCCTGACTGTATTTTCTGTACATCTCGCGTGCCTTACAAGCCCAGGGGACTTGCTATATGCAGTTTAAAAGCAGTAAGCTTTTGATCATGGATGATTAGCCGTAATAAAATACAACCGAGGCAAGCCTTTAAAAAGTGGCGAGAGGCGAATGGTCGGGCATTGTTTCGTGGTGCTTAAAGAAAGAAACGCCGAATCGGCCATAAAGAATATCGAAAAAGAAATGGGTGATCTTGGCGTTTCTGCATTTAGTGTGCATAGTGTTAGAGTGGAACAGCAAGCATCCGGAAGCCTAAGAACACCGGGAAATTCGGTACATATAAAAAACGTTCGGAGAAATACGATGATTTTGCGAAAAGTGCTATTCGCGGTAAGGCTTATGATTGTTTTTTCAGAAATGAACCATCGACTCTAAATAAAATTTTGCATGCTGTACATTCTGACACAGAATTACATTTCTCAAAGTACTCTCTACAGGTTGCTGATATATATCGCTAGTGTTGCAAAACTTATGTGTACACTCTTGGAGTAAAAGCTGATGCTACTCCTTAAATATCTTAGTACGAGAGGACCAGATATTTAAAATAATTTTAATTGAAATTGAATTGCACAACAATTTTTGATATTTTAAGATTACAGTTTAATTCTGTTAAATGTAATAATTATAGATTATGGTCAGCAATTTAATATCCTTCAAAGTTATAAATAAAGAAAATTTATCTTTAAGTTTTAGTACAATTCATATGTATAGTTAACACGCGGCGAGTTGAGCCAGCTCCGCCTTGTTGACATCAGGACAGAACTAACTTGACACAGATTATATAACCTGTGGATTTTCGAAAGGAAGCAGAACTGTTTGTTATTGTAACATAAACTATTTGTTGACCTATTTACCAAGGGTAGGCTAGCTTACTAAAGGTCATTCCTCTGCAAGGAACGAGCAGCCTATAACCTGTGTATTCCTGAAACGTAATCATAAGGAAGCAGAACTGTTTGTTATTGTAACATAAACTATTTGTTGACCTGTTTACCAAGGGTAGGCTAGCTTACTAAAGGTCATTCGTCTGCAAGGAACGAGCAGCCTATAACCTGTGTATTCCTGAAACGTAATCATAAGGAAGCAGAGCTGTTTGTTATTGTAACGTAAACTATTTGCTGACATGTTTATCAAGGATAGGCTTGCACACTGTATCTTCGCTAAATGTAATTCGTCTTGAAGGAACGAGCAGCCTATAATCTGTGTATTCTCGAAACTTAATCATAAGGAAGCAGAGCTGTTTGTTATTGTAACATTAACTATTTGATGACCTGTTAATAAGGGTAGGCTAGCTTACTAAAGGTCATTCGTCTGCAAGGAACGAGCAGTCTATAACCTGTGTATTCAGGAAACGTAATCATAAGGAAGCAGAGCTGTTTGTTATTGTAACGTAAACTATTTGCTGACATGTTTATCAAGGATAGGCTTGCACACTGTATCTTCGCTAAATGTAATTCGTCTTGAAGGAACGAGCAGCCTATAACCTGTGTATTCTCGAAACTTAGTCATAAGGAAGCAGAGCTGTTTGTTATTGTAACATTAACTATTTGCTGACATGTTTTCCAAGGGTAGGGTGACTCACTAAAAGTCATCCATCTAGAAGGAACGAGCAGTCTGTAAAAGCAATGCACACAAAGCGAAAACTGCACATTAAACGGGAAATGTAAAAGTGGAAAGAGATTAACCAGCGGTGGAGGCTCCTTGAGGTCGAAATAAATATCTTAAAGTTTTATCTCGGCTTCCTGCACCTCGCGCACAGAGAAAGGAAGTAGACAAAGCGGGTTATGAAGCTATATTTTATCTGTGGACACAGACAAGGTGTTTTCCAAAAGTTGGAACACAATAAGCTCAGCAAGTGTGGAGGAAAGGGCTTATTGGAGAACTTCCAAATCACCATCAGGTAACGAATACATAAGGGAGATTTGTACGACATCAAACCTTTTGCGCGCCTAGTAATCCTCGCTGTTCCACTGTGAAAAATTCCTGCCCCCAAGCACCGCTTTGAGAGCGCGGGGCTTACACCTCAAGTGACTCAATTGATCCACACCACAAACCCTGTGTTCGGTTCTCAATGAACATCTGTTACTCTTATATTGGAATTCCTGAACTTAAAGGGATGGAGTAGGCAAAATACTGCAACATTATTTCCTTTCCTTCATCCAGCATTCAGGATGCGTAACCTAACCTATTATTCTTTTTCACTCAAATGTAAATTTCTATAATAATTAACTATAGCAAATAAAGGAAGTATTACATTCCACTATAAAAAATCTGATGTATTTTAATATTTAAACTGTCATTTGTTACCAATTTAACAGTTCACATGAGAGGTGTTTAAATTGAAAGTAGCTGAAAATAACTCGAGCCTATTAATCTACAAAAATCACAGTATATTAATGTGTTAAAATCCAAAAAATCAACATTTTCAAGGAGTTTGGTCAATTTTCCCATGATGGTTTCTTAGATATTCAAAACGACTTCAAAACGTGTTATTTTGAACTTAAACTTTGGATGAAATGTAGTAATATTTTTATACCTATTATGAATATATCTGATGGGTTCCATTCACATGACTTTCTCTACGTCTCTGCAACAAATTATTGTTAAAAAAAGCTTACGCTTCTATTTGGAAAAAAATAACAGAAATAGTCTTATTACTTGCTTCCTTGTAATTAGAAGGGAAATAAGGGAGTACCATAGGTTAAAGTGATAGTCAAAAGCTGGCTGCTATGTGACTGAAGTTCCTTTGATTCTATGGACAGGAGTTGAGAAAAGTATGTTTTTAAAGCTCAAACTAATAAAAAGGAATATCTCAAAAACGATCAAATCCACGAAATAAATGTATAAGACATACATTTTGTGTGTTTTATCGTGATCCAAAATTTTTATGTAGTAAGTTTTTGTCTATCTCTTATGGTTTACTAGTTGTGCAAAATTCATTAAAAATCATCCAGAATAAAGAGATCTTCAGAGGCTATTCCAGAAAATTCAAGATATACATTTTATTTGGCATGTAAATATATTAAATATAAGATACTTTAATCAAAATCGTTAGAGCCATTTTTGAGAAATTCAAATTTTCAAAATGTGTTCTATGTAAAGGACAATTGGGGGGGGGGGGTTCTTGAAAATGTTTGTGTCGCATTCTTGGAAGATACCATAAATAAGTAAAAGTTTAGTATGTAACGGTCTTTTCGTTTTTGAGCTATGGTGTCCAGAGACACATACACATGGACCTTTTTCCAAAATTTCCGGTGAAATCTTGGTATAGAATTTTTGGGTGGAATACAATACTCTCTCTATACACTATGTACATAGTACGTGTAAATAAAGTAAAAATCCAATAAATGTGTTATATTCACATAATTTCTCTGCCCCTTTTCAACGAGCTATAGTGTCTTAACCCAAAATTTGTTCCACAAAAGTGAACTTGCTTGTTAAATATTGCAGCAAACGTTTCCTATTTCCCAGATTCTCGTGCTATAGCAGACACCCATTAAACATGAAAATACATTGTTATCATGCAAGTAAAGAAAGAAGAAACATTGTAGATAAAGGGTATAAAAGCGATTGACCCACGTAATCTCAAAGTTGCCTGCGAGTAATAACAGACACGTGAGAGTATAACGGTCACGATTTTCAGCTGTTTTCTCCGTGTTACCAACCAATTACATATCTTCTTGTTTACATGATGTGGTCCCATCTCTGCAGCTTGACTTATCACCCCTTTTCTTCAGCTTTTACAATGGAAACATTTCCACAACACAATCTGCCTTTAAAAAATATGATGTGTACCATTCACATGGCTTTCTCTACATCTCTGCAACAAATTATTCTTAAAAAGCTTATACTTCTATTTACTTCATGCTAATCAGAAAAAAGAATAGCTTCCTTGTAAGTAGCAGTGAAATAAGAGTACCAAAGTTAAAGTGATAGTCAAAAGTTGGTTGCAATGTGACTGAAGTTCCTTAGTTTGCATGGACAGCAGTTGACAAATTTCTGTATGAGGAAGGTATACGTTTTTCAAAGCAATTACTAAAATCAAGGTATGTCTAAAAAACGATGAACTCCACGAAAAAAATGTATATTACATAAATTGTGCGTTTTAACGTGCTCTACATTTTTCGTGCAATAAGTTTTTGTCCATCTCTTATGGTTTTGTAGTTATTCAAAATTCCGTAAAATTCGTCCAGAATAAAGTACTCTTCAGAGGCTATTGGTAGAAAATTCAAGATATACATTTTATTTTTCAGGTAAATATATTTCATATACGAAATTTTAATAAAAATCATTAGAGCCATTTTTGAGAAAATCAAAATTTTCGAAAAAAATTCCATGTAAAGCGTAGTTTGGGGTGGGGTATCTTTCTCAAAATCTTCGTGTCACATCCCTGAAAGATACTAAACTTAAATACCAAGTTTGGTATTTTACCGACATTTCGTTTTTGAGTTATCGTGCTCACAGACACAGGCACACATGGACCTTTTTCCGGAAATGCAATTTTTTAGATAAAGGGAACCGTAAAACACATATTTCCGGTGAAATCTCAGTATCGAATTTTGGGTGGAGTGCAAACAAATTATTGTTAAAAAGCTAATGCTTCTATTTACTTCATACTAATTGAGAAAAAATCAGCAGAAATAGTCTTATTACTTGCTTCCTTGACAGTAGAAGCGAAATAAGGGTGTACCATAGGTTAAGTGATAGTAAAAAGCTGGTTGCTATGTGACTGAAGTTCCTTTGTTTATACGGACAGGAGTTGACAAATTCCTGCATGAGGAAAGCATACCTAAGTTTTTGAAAGCTGAAACAAAAAAACAGGAACGTCTAAAAAAGGACCAGCTCCACGAAAAAAAAAAAAAAAAAAAAAAAATGTAAATGGCATAAATTGTGTGTTTTATCTTGATCTACATTTTTGTGTGGTAAGTTTTGTCCATCTCTTACGGTTTAGCAGTTAGTCAAAATTCGGTAAAATTCATCCAGAATAAACTACTCTTCAGAGGCTATTCCCAGAAAATTTAAGATAATCATTTTATTTGGCAAGTAAGTATAAGGGATTTTAATCAAAATCTTTAGAGCCATTTTTAAGAAAATCAAAATTTTCGAAATTTTTTCCAGTGTTTGCGTGTGTGTGCGTGTGCGTGTGTGGACAGCATGGCTCAAAAACAAAACAAAAACCGGAGGGTAAACCGATTGCGAAAAAAAAGGGTGATTTGAATTCCAAACTTTAAGAAAACATGTCACTTTTCCCTTTTGGATAGCTTTAACTAGCAATTAGCGGAGCTATAAAGGGGCCAGAACATGTTTATTAATAATATCTACTCCCAACTTTAAACCCTATTTTCTCACAATCTTTTTTCAAACACTTTTTATATACACAAGATTATCCACAATATAACTCTAAACTAATTTGTTTCATAATGTTTATACTGGCTTTCAAAAGCACGTTAAAGAAAATGCTTATATTAGTTTTTGAAACAATGCTAAAATTTTGAGTAATAGATTATTAAATTTTGAACATTCAAGAGTTTTGGAGAATACTGAAAGAAATAAGTTTTCCACAGTAATAAAAGCGCGTATAAAATATTTAACGTGAAATATCTGCTTGCAAACTCACATCTTTAATGTGAATATTTTAAAGAATGTACCAAATGCCTAATTTTTTATTAGAACAAAAAATTTAGACAGTAAAAATTATTATTTAAATAACCATGCAAACTAGAAGTTTGATACAGGGCAAATGTGTTATTTTCATAGTTTACAATAACTGGAATAAACCTGAAAAAATGGATTTTGCAAACTTCTACAGGTGCATTACCTTAGTTATGAAGGTTGATATTTAACATATTTTTATTTACTCTATACGTACTATGTATATAGAGTATGGAAAAGGTATTGAAAAAATACGATACCGAGATTTCACCGGAAATATATGTTTTAGGTTCCCTGTATTAAAAAATAGCGTTTTAAAAAAAAAAGGTCCGTGTGTGTGTGTGTGTGTGTGTGTGTGTGTTTGTGTGTGTCTGTGAACACGAATACTCAAAAACGGAAAGTCGATAAAATACCAAACTTGGTATTTAAGTTTAGTATCTTCCAGGGATGTGACACGAAGACTTTGAAAAAAATCCGCCCACCCCATACTATCCTTTACATGGAACTTTTTTCGAAATTTTTGATTTTCTCAAAAATGACTAACGATTTTGATTAAAATAGAGTATATTAAAGATATTAACCTGACAAATAATATCTATATCTTGAATTTTCTGGGAATAGCTTCTGAAGACTACTTTATTCTGGATCAATTTTATGAAATTTTGTATAACTGCTAAACTGTAAGAGATAGACAAAAACTTACCACACAATAAATGTACAGCACATTAAAACACACAACTTACGGTATATTTTTGTTCATGGAGTTGATTGTTTTTGAAATATTCCTTGTTTTTGGTTTCAGCTTTGAAAAACTCATAATTTTCTCATACACGAATTTTTGAACTCGTGTCCATACAAACAAAGGAACTTCAGTCACATAGCAACCAGCTTTTGACTATTACTTTAACCTATGGTACTACCGTTTCCTATACGCCGGGTCGTTTCGTATTTAATATCTCTGTATATGCTTGCTGTTTCTTTAAAATGAAGCTACAAGAAAGAAAGAAGAAAAAAATCCTTGTAATTTCTTAATGAAGAAAATATAAAGGAGGAGGGGAAAAAAACCTAAAAATGGGAATGCATAACACGCCGAGAACAAAATTAAAAAAAAAAAAAAAAGGTAAACTTCTGAGAAAACAATGACAAAATAAAACCAAGCCAAAGACAAAGCATGTAAAGATATAAAAATAAGAAGAATGCAAGGGAGATGGTAAAGAATGATAAAGCTAAAGAAAAGAATACTCAGAAAATGAACGTTACGAGTAGATAAGATCACTGAGAGCGGTAGGGGAACAAAAGGCATTCAGGGGGAAGAAGCACAAAACAAGCAAATTCTTATTTCAAGAAGATGATTAAAAATGATCAAGCAAACAATGGAGAAACTGGTTAAAAGCGTTAAAGATAGCAGGGGGGATACAGTGAATGCAGGAAGGAAACTGGTATCAGAAAAGCGCATATGTTTGACTTGGGAGTGAGCATGACTTTCTATGATTGTTACGCCACATACAAACTATTCTTACAAAAGGTATTGGTTTAATTGTTTTTTTTTTTTTTTTTTTTTTTTACACAAGCCGTGTGTGTAGGACAGGAGTTGGATAGGTAGAGTCAGACTGTAAAATTCAATACTATAGCCGGGATTTGAACCACGAATCTCCTGGTCTCTAGCCGGTTGCTCTACCACTGAACTACCATGGCAACATACCGGCATAGCATTGAATTTCTCAACTGACTAGCATGTTTCCCGGTAAACCACAAGGTGAAACAATTGAAGTTCGGTTCGCTTTACATGGTCCCGGTGACGAAACGTTAATTGAAACCAATAACGATGAATATCTCGTAAACGGTCAACTCTACAACAAAAACGAACGTGACATAAATTATGTGTTTTAACGAAATCTATATTTGTTGTGTAGTAAGCTTTGTTTATCTCTTACGACTTACCAGTCATGCAAATTCTGCGAAAGTCAAACAGAATAAAGAGTTCTTCATAGGATATTCCCAGAAATTTCTAAATATAAATTTCATTTCGGATGTAAATGGCTTTAAAATACGGTGCTTTAATTAAAATCGTTAGCCATTTTTGAGAAAATCACAAGTTTTGAAAAAAGTTCGTTGTAAAGGGTAGTCGGGGTGGGGGATTTTTTGTTTGTTTTAAATCTTCGTGTGGCATCCTTGAAAGATACTGAAGTTAAATTCGAAGTTTGATATTTAACTTACTTTCCGCTTTTAAGCTGTGCCGTCCACAGACATAGAGACAGGCAGAGAGACAGACGCACACACGGACCTTTTTCTAAACATGTTTCTTTCGGACTCAGGGAATTCTAAAGCATTTTCCGGTATCCAAAAAAAGAAGAATTTTTAGAAGAAGGTTCGTGTGTATGTATGTGTCTGTGAACACTATAACTCATAAACGAAAAGTCCAAACTTGTTATTTAAGTTTAGACAACGATGCAACACGAAGATTTTGAGGAAAATCTCACTTCACCCGAACCTACCTTTTACATAAAACTAGGCCGCGCCGTGGCCGAGTGGTTAGATCACTTGCCTCTCACCTAGAGGGTCGGGGTTCGATCCCAAGCGACCGCATGTGAGATTTGTGGTGGACAAAGCGGCGCTGGGGCTGGTTTTCTCCGAGTACTCCGGTTTCCCCTGCCATCGCATTCCACCGGTGCTCCATCATCATTCTTGTGTCAGCAGTGTCACCGCCTGCGGTGCCATAAGTAGTTAAAGCGGGCGTTAAACACTACAAAAAATATATATAAAACTCCCATTACTACTCTCGTTTATACCGGGAAACTATTGAAATACAGAAGCATAGAAATAACATCAATCGCAAAGAAGGCCTTAAACTGAACAGAATATGGCAAACGGCACTAACCAAAGTCAAAATCAAGAGTTCCAAACGAGCCAATCAGACACCAGCACTCCACCGACAGAAGTCCAGCCCACCGCCAACCCGAACCAATCACCACCGGCCGCTAATATAAATACCGCGGTCCACAGTATCCCTTCAGTTCTCCCCGCTAGCCGGCACTGCTTTCCTTGACAGCCCGCAAGCGGCTGTCAAGGAAAGCAGTGCCGGCTAGCTTGCATAAGACTACATCTTTTATATCACACGGGTAAATCCGCGAGAAAAGCGGATGGGTACCGTGGTGATTTGCCCCCGCCCGAGTACACTCGGGCGACTAGTTCCTACTCCTGGCTCCTGGCTCCTCCTGGCAACCAGCACAGTCGCAGTTGAAACGTCCACTACAGCACTTCGACCTCGCCGCTGCCACCAAAGATGTCTGCCGTAGTCGCAGACGAAACGTCTGCGAAGAAGGAGGAGCCCAGTAGACCACGGCCCACAAGCCCGGATTATACTCCAGCCAGTAGTGACACCGGCCGTGAAAGCCTAAGAATTTCGGTATATAAAACTATTAAAACAGAAATTTAAAGTATTAATATCAATTATAAATGTTGTTTATCTCTAATTTCAAGGATTTAATTGGTATCAAGTTCAATAAACCTTTATCAATTAATAATCTACGTCTACCGATTTTGATTTTCCTAAGTTTTAATTTTAATTTATTTAGAGGTACTAGGGTCTGTTGACAAGTCCCGGGCCTCACTCAGATGTGGCGCCACTAGGCCAGTTACACGGTAGCATCGTATAGTTTAACTCTAGGCTAGCTTGTATCCATAGTTACATCTCTATAGCTTGTTTAGTTTTCGAATGACAGCATTTTAAACAAGACAACTTTAGAGTTTTCACGAAAATGGAAGATGTGGAAAAACGCACAGTGATTAAATATTTTCATTTGAAGAACTTAACGCCTAAAGAAATCAAGGAGGAAATGGACAGTGCATTGAAGGACTCTGGCGCTTCATATTCAATGATTAAAATGTGGGTTGCACAGTTTAAAATGGGACGTACGAGCACTAGTGATGAGCCTTGCTCTGGACGCCCTGTAAAAGTGACAACTCCAGAGATCATAGAAAAAATTCATTGTTTAGTACTGGAAGACCGCAGAATAAAGTGTTTGAGATAGCAGAGGCTGTAAACATTTCAAAAGTACGTGCAAGTAATATTTTAAGTAATATTTTGGGCTTATACAAGGTTTGAGCAAGATGGGAGCCGCGTTTGTTGACACCTGATCAAAAGTTGCAAAGAAAAACTTGATGTTAAGATTGTGGAGTTCTACTGTAAACATACCAGTGAATTTTTGAGACGACTTATTGCCAAGGATAAAACTTTGATACATCACTATTCTCCAGAAAGTAAATCACAATCAAAATAGTGGATTGCACTAGGTGAACCAACTCCAGAAAAGGCAAAGTCAATTTTGTCAGCTAACAAGGTTATGGCGAGTGTTTTCTGGGATGCACAGGGAATTATTTTATTGATTACTTGGAAAAGGGTAAAAGTATCACTGGTGACTACTACGCAAGCTTACTGCAACGTTTGAGTGATGAGGTGAAAAGAAAAAAACCTCATTTGGCAAACAAACAAAAAATATTTTCTCATCTCGACAATGCTCCGGCCATCGTTCAGTTATAGCAATGGGAAAATGTGCGAATTAAAGTTCGAATTGGTTGAACATCCACCCTATTCACCAGTGACCACCATCTATTCCCCAAATCTAAAAAATGTCTTGGAGGGTGAAGATTTCACAGCAACGAGGAGGTCATTGATGCGGTAAACAACTATTTCAGGACCCTAATAAATAGTACTACAGAGATGGTTTAATTAAATTACAACACCAATATGACAAATGTATTAGCCTTTCTGGAGATTATGTTGAGAAATAAAGCATTTTTTTTTTAAATGCTGTTTTCATTGACAGGCCGGAACTTATTAGCCGATCCTCGTTTAGAACCGAGAAATATTTGAAACTTTTGATTTTCTCAAAAACTGGCTCTAACAATGTTGATTAAAATACCATAAATAATTTAAAGATATTTACACGACAAATAAAATGTATATCTTGAATTTTCTGGAAATAGCTTCTAAAACCTCTTTATTCCAAATGAGTGTTGCAGAATGTTGTATAACTGGTAAATCGTTGGAAACTTGCTGCAAAAAAAGATGTCGAGTTCATTAATACAGAAAATTTATGTCATATATACCCATATATTTGTTTGCGGAGTTGGCCATTTTTGAGCTCTACCTAGTTATTGGTTTTTAGTTTTAGAATACTTTTTATATACGGGAATTTGCCAACTCCAGACGAGACGGGTTTCAATCGTTTGGCAACCAGCTTTCAAAAGATTTGACAATCACCTTATTTCGCTTTTACTACAAGAAAGCAAGTAATATTCTGATGTTTATATCGAAGTTTTGAGTGGAATACAATACCTATTACATTTCATTTCATTCACTGTATTTAATAAAACTTAAAATAACAATGGATGTCTACTAGCAAACGCATATGACCATTGATAATGTGCAACCAATGTGAATACTTTTAGTGCTGGTCGCGAAGCGTCTTCATTCAGCAGGTTAGGACCGAGCGCGGTGGAGCTGCGGTAGCACTTGCGAGTCCCATTCGAGAGGTTGTAGTTTGGATCCCCAGTTTCCGTCCACTCTGACGTATGAGGTTTTCGTGATTTGGCGACTTACGACAACGTTGCTGATACTCATTCCTTTGTCATCTGCGTTACCGTTGTAGGACCAGACGTGGTGTTCGGTGGGTGCGCCTGGACGGGGGCTAGAGATTCTTACATGCCGTCGTTGCGGGACCAGCTGTCGCCGCTGGCCCTGGGCGACGTCAGAGGTGTCCGATCTGGAAACATTACGGATCCCACTCGGAGTTGGTCTCCCTTCTGGTCGCTCCTCTCCCCTTCAAGTACAGATGCCACAGTCGAAGCACAAACGGCCGGGAATTTTCGTGTGGTATTCGTGCCCGATTGGGAGGCCCCTTCCCTTTCTCCCTTTACCTAAGAATAGGAATAAGAAGCCAACTAAATGGCTTTCGAAATCTCAGCAAACATAGCACATGGCTCAGGTCACTTAGAACTTCTAGCATAGTTCCTGGAGGAGGGAGAGAGATGGTTACTTTCTGTCGATTCCAAATTGAACCGATGTGACTTGTCACATTCCAAATGTCCTGAGCTACCTGGGGAACCCCCAGAGCACAAATATGCCATATCAGATGACGGTTCTCTCATCACTCCGACTGAACGACATGGGTAAGCAATCAGCAGGTCAAGGGTTCGATTCTCGGTTGCTATGTCCATTTTTTTCGTGGTTTTCTCCGAATTTCTTACTGTTTCAGTTTCCTATTTCATGTTTACCTCGGAGCTGAACGACTGTCGGTGTCGGAAAAGTGGCGCAAAGGCTTAGCCACTGGAAATCTTTGGCCCTGATGGGTTTCCTCTGTAGGATCGAATTTTCTCCGGTCCCTCTGGAGGTTAGAATTTTGGCCAACCCTCCTGTGACCGGTCAAGCCTGGCATTATTAGCGAACTCTTAGGTCTCTGTCGACTGCACTGACTGTCCACAAGTCACCTGCGGTTCATTGACCTTATCAGTTCCTCTTGGTGCTGTTCAGAAAAGATACATAGGGGTTATAGGTAATTAGTATCCCCTCCGTAAACTTATCATGGGGTCTAGTGATAATCAGTCAGCAGTCCTACTAACGCAGCGCCAGGGAGAAACCTTTCCAAAGGTGTCTCCAATGCCAAGTCGCAACACACCGAACGACATACAATACAATTCTGAATCCATAAGGAACGTATGAAACACAAGATATTGCTCGAATGAAGTAGTATTACCCTTCAACTGCCCTTTTTATATATGGAAAACTAGCGCGATATTGGAGCGCAGCGTAGCCAACGTAGTGAAAAAAAAGGGAAAGAAAGAAATACCAACAAAAAATGACGCCAAATCTAATGATTCATTGTGATTCCCAACTAGGCGTGGAACCTTCTGTACCAGCGTCGTCTGAGCAACCGTAGCTTGCACATGTTGTACTTCTTCAGAGGTGAAGCGCGGTCATTCCCGGAGTTCCACGGGACCTTCCAGCTCTTCACTTCGTCGCAGCAGCACGAAAAGACTTGTGAAAACTAGCAGGGTCTTTACTATTCAGAGGACCGTACCCGTACGTCTGACTTGAGCTCGCCGGTACTGACAGCTTTGAGGCGGCCTAGAGAACCTCAAGTTTGGACGGTACCTGTTATAGAGCCGATTGGATCGCCAGGTACCCTGCCCCCACTGATGCGCATTCGGTCACGCACATCATTTGCACCGCTGAACCCCTATGTGATTACTGTCACACCTAACGTCTCACCACAACCCACTACACCTTCGGAGGGTTCGGCCACTCAATGGGGCAGGCGCAGAGCAATCTATAATTTCGCTGACTCCACTAGCAACCAACTTCCCCAACCAACTCCAGCGAGGATGAACTTCACCTCCTGTACTTGCCACCACAGCCAACAACACCTTTAGGGATGCCATCCATGACCTGCATTTGGAGGTCCTGAACATCAGGGCGCACTTAACGACGCTCTATAGGAGGCGTTAGTAGCCATCTCCAATATACCAGAATCAATTATCCGCAGACTTCGCAACCTCGAAGCCGGACTTCAGGATCTGCCGCGGCCCTCTAATTCTGCTCTGAGGACTTTCAGCTGTATCGAGCAACTAAACAATGAAACTACAACGTTATGGTCCATGAAGCAAGGCTTCGGGCAGTTCTAATCTCACATTACAACACCCAACAGTGTTTCCATACAACAGAGAACTCTTCTATAGCATCCATAGGAAACTGCAACGTATATTGAAGCCAGTCAGCATCACATCACTACAGAAGATCAGGTGCATGATTCAGAATCAATGACTTTTCCAACCAACGCAGCATTCTACCTCATACGTCTACTACAACAGCCCCACTAACCAGCTCTGGAACACATGAACGGAATGGGGGAGTTTCTTTAAAATGTTCATGTCGCATGCTTGAAAAACGCTCTTGTTGATTTTCGTTTTATTCTATGCTTTTACAGATGCACACAAATATACACGTACCTTTCTTTTAAAATGTTTCCTTCTTGATTTAAGGGACCTGAAAAAATATCTGGCGAAATCTCAATATAAATTATTACAAAACAATATTTTCTCTACACTCTATGTACCTTGTATTTGGCAGAGAAAGTAAAACAGAGTCACTCTGTTTCATCTGCGCTCTTAGAATAAATCTTTGCACTGAAATTTCGACATCGAATTTAATACAATGATTTTGCTACCTATTGCACACAGTAGAGAACGTAATACAAGATAGTGGGAATGGAAAGATATGTGAATGTAAGCATTTATTTATTAAATTTGATATAGAGAGTATAGTATTATACAGACTGCAGTTGGCGAAGAATTATACCCAGTTCGGATGGAGAGGTTTCACTGAAGAGAGATGGAGATAAGTGGGAGGAGAAAGTGACGACAATAGCTAGTTAATTGGAGTTTACACCCACATGATGGTCCACGGTCCAGTGGCGACACTAAACACTTGTTTTCCGATAGTTGCAACGAAATCTGATACGACGGTATGATGAGATGGAGGCGGAAACTCCTTCAAATTAACTGCATCTTTTGCGCTCCGCCCAACCCTTATGAGTTTTAATTAACATCTGTAATTACACTTCCTTCTGTTCGTCTTTCTACTTTTCTTCTCGTTCTCAGGATCTCACTTCGCAGCAGAATTAGTAAATATAATGGGCCAAGGATTTCTTCCGCTGTTCATTCTAAAGCCATGTATGGATTAATCTTCACAAAGCCAAGGAAGGAATTCCTCAACCTACTTTTCCTCACGGTGAATCTTAAAGGATTTCCAAACAGACTAGTCTGTCTCAGAAACACTTTGTGTGATGGCCATTTGAGAGCCTATTTAAAACTGAATAACGATTCTTTTCAAATTATCTTAAGTAGCCCAGCTGGAATATTATGTTGTTACACAATTTTCAAGCATTAACTTTGCATTAAGTTCATGAGGTCCCAAAATGCTTCACACAGTCCCAAAAGGTTCTAGAACATATTATATATTCCGAAGAGGCTTCAGAATATTCTAAATGCTTCCAAGAGGTTTTAGAATACTGCACATCTTATTTACTACAGTTCAGAAGGCTTAGAATGTTTCATATAGTTCCAGAAAGTTCTAGGATGCTCCATATTGACCGTGAAGGCTCTAAAATGTTCATATAGTCTCATAATATTCTAGAATGTTCATCATATATCTAAGAGGTTCTAGAATACTTCAAATAGTCCCAAGAGACTTTATGATATTCTAAATATTCCAAAGAGTTTATAGAATGATCCTTATAGTTTCAAGAAGTTCTAGAATATTCCAGACAGGTTTCAACTGATTCTTAATGGTATGTATCGTTCCAGGGGTTTTTAGTATGTTCGTGTAGTTCCTAAGGATATAGAACCCTCCACATTGTTCCCAGGAAATTCCAAAAAATGTCAATATATTCCTTGGAATGTAAGAATGTTACATATAGTTCCAGAAGATTCTGCAAACATGCTTTTTCATTAAAATCTTGGTATCGAATTGTTTAGCTGCAAAACATGGCCTTCTCTACATACTATGCATGTGACAGAGTAAGTAAAATATGTATTCAAATGGGAATTGTGTAGATTTACCACCTCTTAATGCCTGTAATCATATATGCAGGCAAGTCAATATATTTCGCTATCACGTACAATACACATAGTAGGTACAGAATAAGTTGTATTCCATCTAAAAATCAATACCGGTATTTCACCAGAAATACATGTTTTGAGGACACCTTAATCCAACATACGCATGTTTGTCTGTTTGTCTGTATGAGTGTGTGTCTGAGTGTCAGTGAACAGCATAACACAAAAACGAAATGTCGGTTAAATACATAGCTAATATTTGCTTTCAGAATCATCCAGGGGTGCTACTCTAAGATTTTCAGGAAAATACCCCCCCTAACTTAAACTACTCTTTACATGGAAGTTTTCGAAAGTTTCGATTTTTTCAAGAGTGCCTCTAACGATTGTGATTGAAGGACCATAAATAATTTACATCACAAATGAAATAAACCCATATTTGACATTTTCTAGAATAGCCTCTGAAGTCGTTCTGCATGGCTTTTGCATAACTGTAAATTCTAAGAGATATACGAAATATTACTAAACAAAAATGTAGAACTCAAAGCACACAATTATGTCGAATTCATTTTTATGGAGCTAAACATTTTGGAGATATTCTTTGCTAATGGTTCGAATTTTTCAATAATTTTCTCAAATGCAAGTCGCCATTCGTGTTTCTTTCTTTTTAATTCCTGATCATGTAAAGTGAACAAAATTTCAATAAAATAAGTAATAAAGCTATTTCTGTCCGCCTCTGCAATGTGGTGTATACCCTCAACAGCTCCCGAGTTTGAATTTTGGTTAGGAGGAGTTACCCAGAGAAGCTTTTTTTCTTCTTTTTTTTTTTTTTACTTTTTCTACATGTGCTATATACATAGTGTAAAGAGAAGGATTTATATTCCACCCAAAAATACGATACCGAGATTTTATCAGAAATACATGTTTTGGGCATTTTTGTAAAAAGGTGTGTATGTGTGTGTCTGTGGATAGTATAGTTTCAAAAACAAAGACCGTTAAATATCAAACTTGGTATTAAAGTTTGGTATCTTCCAAGGATGCGACACGAAGATTTTCCAGAAAATCTCCCCACCCTCAATTACCCTTTACATGGAACTTTTTTCGAAAAATTTGATTTTCTCAAAAATGGCTCTAACGATTTTGATTAAAATCTATTATATTTAAGATATTTAATGCCAAATAAAATGTGTATCTTGAATTTTCTGGGAATAGCCTCTGAAGACTACTTTATTCTGGATGAATTTTACGGAATTTTGCATAACTGCTAAACCGTAAGAGATGGACAAAAGCTTACCACACAATACATGTAGAGCACTTTAAAACACACAATGTATGTTATATATATTTTCTTCGTGGAGATGATCGGTTTTTTTTTTATATTCCTTGTTATTGCTTTCAGCTTTGAAAAACTCATATCCATACAAACAAAGGAACTTCAGTCACATAGCAACTAGCTTTTGACTATCACTTTAACTTATGGTACTCCCTTATTTCATCTCTACTTACAAGGATTCTACCATTTTTTTCTCGATTAGCATGAAGTAAATAGAAGCATAAGCTTTTTAACAATAATTTGTTGCAGAGATGTAGAAAAAGTCATGTGAATGGAACACATCAGACTTTTTTTTCGTGGTTTTGCCTTCTCTTAGAAGTTTAGTGTTTAAGCTCCATGGATTAGTGGGACCATTTGAGCATCATTCACTGATTTCATTTAGTAACTCATATTACCTAACAGGTTAAAGGACGTTTCAGATTTCCACAAATAAAACTCCATCTGTTTAATATGTATCTTGATTAGAATGGAGTAGATAGAGGAATAAACTCATGTAAGAATGAATGGTTGCACAGTAGGTAGATAAAGTTATCTGAATGGAACACATCAAATTTTATCCATAGTTCAGATGATAATACGAGGGTCGGCTGATAAGTCCCGGGCCTCACACAGATGTGGCGCCACTAGGCCAGTTACACGGTAGCATCGTATAGTTTAACTCTAGACTAGCTTGTATCCATAGTTACAGGTCAATAGCTTGTTTAGTTTTCGAATGACAGCATTTTAAACAAGACAACTTTACAGTTTTCACAAAAATGGAGGGTTTGGAAAAACGAGCAGTGATTAAATACTTCCATTTGAAAGGCTTAACGCTTAAAGAAATCAAGGAGGAAATGGACAGTACATTGAAAGACTTTGCCCCTTAATATTCAGTGATTAAAAGGTGGGTTGCAGAGTTTAAAATGGGAAGTACGAGCACTAGTGATGAGCCTCGCTCTGGACGCGCTGTAGAAGTGACAACTCCAGAGATCATTGAAAAAAAAACATCATTTAGAATGGAAAACCACTGATTAAAGTTGTTTCAGATAGCAAAGGACGTAAACACATCAAAAGAAAGTGCAGGTAATATTTTAAGTAATGCTTTGGGCTTTCACAAGCTCTGTGGCAAGATGGGTGCTGCGTTTGTTGACACCTGATCAAAAGTTGCAAAGAAAAAATGTTTCTGTTAAGAAAGTGGAGCTCTATCATAACAATCCCAGTGAATTTTTGAGACGGCCTATACCATGAATGAAACTTGGATACATCACTACACTCCAGAAAGTAAATCACAGTCAAAACAGTGGAATGCGCCAGTTGAACCAAATCCAAAAAAGGCAAACTTAATTTTTCAGCTAATAAGGTTATGGCGAGTGTTTTCTGGGGTGTACAGGGAACTATTTTTATTGATTACTTGGAAAGGGTAAACGTATCGCTAGTGGCTACTAAGCAAGCTTACTGCAACGCTTGAGTGATGAGGTGAAAAGAAAAACACCTCATTTGGAAAAAAATCTGGTTTCATCAAGACAATGCTCCAGCCCATCGTTCAGTCATTGCAATTGGAAAAATGTGCGAATTAAAGTTGGAATTGCTTGAACATCCACCCAATTCGCCAGCTCTACCACCCAGCGACTACCGCCCGCTTCCAATGCTCAAAATATTTCTTGGAGGACGAAGATTTCACAGCTGTTTACCGCAGTCCTTGATGCGGTAAACTTCTATTTTGAGGGTCTTGATAAATCGCACTACAGAGATGGTTTAATTAAATTAGAACACCAATATGACAAATGTATTAGAAATAAAATGTTTTCATTGAGAGGCCCAGGACTTATCAGCCGGCCCTAGCAGATACAACAAACGTGTTTTGTGAGTGTGTGTATGAACGGTGTTTGGCGGCGTCTCAGACTGCTACACGCTGCGCAAAGCCAAAGAGGCATTTTCAAGTTTTGCAACAAGTCGAGGGAGCAGAAACTTGTAGGCGATCAGTTTAAAGATGGGGAAGAGTCGGATGGTGGAGCTCATCGGCTGTATAAACGATATACCGTTAAGAAGTTTCCACCAAGTAAATATTAGTTTGATGATGCGGAAGGAAGCTTGTTAGAGAAGCTTGTTACAAAATTTCTGCTTGTCTCCATCCTTCTCTTACTTTCTAAGTTTAAGTGGAAAGTAAAAGAGCAAAAGAGGAAAGATCATTAGATCATAACATCAATTCTTTCTTCTTTCCCTTGGCCATAACTGTAAAAACTCAATGTTCAACAACAAAGGAATATTTAAACAGGATACCAGGGCATGCCTCAGGTAGATAGCATGCCTCAAATGGCATATATTCTGTATTTATACTCGCGTTAATAACCGCACATTGGCTTCTTAAGCTGCTTGGCGAAAACTTCTTATTAAAAAACTAAAAGAAAATGCTCATTTGCAGGAGGTACCATTTTATGCCAAATATCAGATGATGTTAATCTTCTTTAATAGACTCTTCCAATTTGAAAGCTTCGGTTCTTGATTGGAAACATTATGAAAGATATAAGATTATTCTTTTCACGTAAGAATCGATCCGTTTCAAAGAGACATTCAAAATGTATAGTAGGAAACAGGTCGGGAATGAAAAATATGGGAGAATGTTTGCTTTTCATCCAAACAACATCTGATGAATAGGGATGACTTTGTTGTAAGTAAAACTGAGGTTCACAGCAGATTTTCCTGTAGACGCAAGCAGCACATGATCTCCAAAACGGTTCTAGAATAGAGAACACAACACACAATAGGTGAGAGCGGATAGTGAGTGTTGCGTAGGCTCATTAATCCTCGTAGGGCTGCTAACTTGCAAGCATTTGCGCTTTCTACTTGTGATGGACAATGTGTTACGACAGCGAAACCTGATTGTCCACTGATTGTTTTCTTCTGTCTAAACTGTTCATTTCACGCGAATTACGCGAAGTTGTACTAAAGTAACCAGTTTTCATTCACAATATTATTTCTATCCCTCGGGTAATATAAAAACGACTTTAATTGAAATTATTTTGCAACACATTTACTAGAGCATATCTGCAATCAAACGGATAATTTAGGACATGCAGCTCTGTAATTAGCTTTTTGTGTTTTGTAAATAAAGATATATAAAGGAATACATTAACATTTTTAAGGGTTTGTGTACAGCCGTATCCTTATATTAGCGGGCTATGGTCGAATAATAGTATCAAAGTTATTTGAGGTTATATTGTGATATAGGTTAGCATAAACGCCCTATCTTGGGAACCACTCAAAATTACTAAAAACATACGCATCTGCGGTGGTAATTTATTATCAAATTTGGGGTATCTGAACTTTAAGAGAGATTAGCTTTTTACTTTCTCTACACGTACTATGTACATAGTGTATAAAGAAGGTATTGCACTCCACTCAAAAATTCGTTTACCGAAATTTCATCAGAAATACATGTTTTGGGTCCCCCTGGATCCACAATTAGCATTTTCAGAAAAAGGTCCATGTGTGTGTCAGTCTGTGTGCCTGTGGACAGCATAGCTCTAAAACGAAAAGACTGTTGATACCAAATTTGGTATTTACGGTTTGGTATCTTCCAAGGATGCGACAAGAAGATTTTCAAGAAAATCCCCCCACCCCCAAATAGCCCTTATATGGAACTTTTTTCGAAAATTTTGATTTTCTCAAAAATGGCTCTAACGATTTTTATTAAAACATGGTATATTTACCTGACAAATAAAATGTATATCTTGAATTTTCTGGGAAGAGCCTCTGAAGACTACTTTATTCTGTACTAAATTTTGCGTAACTGCTAAACCGTAAAATATGGACAAAATTTACCACACAAAAAATGTAAAGCACATTAAAGCCACAATTTATGTCTTATACCTTTTTTTTTTTTTTTTGTAGTTGGTCGTTTTTTAAATATTCCTTGTTATTGGTTTCAGCTTTAAAATCTAATACGTTTCTCATACAGGAATTTGTCAACTCCTGTCCATACAAACAAAGGAACTTTAGTCACATAGCAACCAGCTTCTGACTATCACTTTAACCTATTGTACTTCCTTACTTCGCTTCTACTTCCAAGCAAGCAAGTAATAAGACTATTTCTGCTACTTGTTTCTCGATTAGTATGAAGTAGGTTGAAGATTAAGAGATGTAGACAAAGTCAGTGAGCGAAACACCTGAGGTTTTTAAAAAACAATTATAATCCAGTTTAGAATAAGGTAGATTTTATATTAACCAATTAAATTCTTTATATCAACTTGAAGTAAACTAAAAATCCCAATAATATACTCACACTTATACAGGCTGAATCACTTAAGTCTGCACTGCTAATATTTCGGAGATGAAAAGTGCTATTGATATGCACATTTTGAACTCGCTTCTTGGATATCAAATCTCGTTAAAACACACAACTATACAGTTTTTGTAGAGCTAACCATTTCTGAGTTAATCGCTGTTATTTATTTCAGTTTTAATGCACTTAAAGATTTTTTCAAACGAAAGTTCCCAACCGTTTCATATCTCTCTTGTTTTACCGTTGCCCATGGAAAAAGAACTGCAAATCAATGACAAACGCATAGCGACAGATTTGAAGGCATCTGACCATTGCTTTAGCCTAGTGCATTTCCCTATTTTCCTTCTGCTTAAAAGAAACAAAGCAATACGACCAGTTCTGCTAATGATTATCTCGATTAGCATGATAGATAAAAGATTACTCCTATGTAAGAATAGTTTATTTTCAGAACAGATAGAGAAAGTCTTGTGTATGTAACACATCAGCTTTTTTATTTAAATATCTCTTTCCATATGACATATAGCCCTTAAACTATAAAAAATATCTGATGTGTTACACTCACATGACTTTCTCTAGCTGTTCTACAAACTTCATACATAAGATTCTTCTTCTTTCTGCACCTTGCTAATCGTGGTACTCATTAGCACAATGTTCTTATTATTTAGTTCCGTATAAGTAGGAAGAAAATAAGGGAATACACTAGGCTAAACCCATAGTCAAATGTTTTAAAAGCTGTCGTTATGCGATTGTCATTACAAATCGCTTCTTTTCTTAGCCAGGAGTAGAACAAAAGAAAAACGGACACTCCCGTCTGAGAAAAGTATAAGTACTTCACAACTGAAACTAGTAACAATGAATACCTCGAAAACGGTAAGCTCCACGAGAAAAATGTATATGACATAACGTGCATTTTAACAAGACCTAAATTTCTTGTATAGTAAGTTTTTGTCTATCTCTTACGGTTTACTAGTTATGCCAAATTAAGCAAAATTCATCCAGAATAAACAGGTCTTCTTCAGAAGCTATTCCCAGAAAATTCAAGAGATACACTTTATTTGTAAGGTAAATATCTTTAACATATGATATTTTAATCAAAATCGTTAGAGCCATTTTTAAGAAAATCAAAATGTTCGAAAAAAGTTTCATGTAAAGGGTAGTTTGGGGTGGGAGATTTTTCTCAAAATCTTCGTGTCGAATCCCTGGAAGATATTGAACTTAAATACCAAATTTGGTATTTTAGCTACTTTTCATTTTTGAGTTATCGTGTTCACAGGCACACGGGCACACACGCGGACCTTTTTCTGAAAATGCTTTTTTTTTTTATACAGGGGGTCCTAAAACATTTATTTCCGGTAAAATCTCGGTATCGACATTTTGGATGGAATACAATACTTCTCAATCCCTATGTACATTGTACACATGGGGCTAGAGAAAGTAAAAAACTGCCAAATAGCTAAATGAAAAATTCTCATGCGATTTATGTTACTGGACCGTTCTTTATAATAGGTACATTTTCAGGAAAACAAGAGTTTCAATATTGGGTGGGTATAGATGCCATTTTCAGAACGATATTATATTGAAATCCAGAATTACAGTATATTATGCATGATCGCTTTGTAAATTTATTAAAGGCTAAAGTACATATGCAGATATTGATGCTCTCGTCCAAAATAACACACACCTCTGAAGTCACAAAAATGACAACTCTAGTTGCAAATAAGGAAACCCTTCTGTTTACAAACACAGTGGAATGCCCAGTGCTTCGCATGGAGAATGGAATGGGTTGCAGCCCTTGCCTCTGCTGCTTCAATTTGAAGAGCATGACATACAGGTTTTCCCATACAAACGCGCCCTCTCTAAACCTTCAATCTTGCCGGCAGTATAAGCCAGGTTTTTCTTAACTGTGTCGAGCATTTAGGACCTGCCTATGCGTAGGTTGTCCCGCGTGAAAGTTTCAGGAATCGGAGGATGCAAATATAAGTCGTAGAATGCGCAATTCTATTCTCAGACACACATGCACACACGGACATAATTCTGGATGGGAACTATTCATGGCTTCTCTCCAAATTATAGATGGTATTGTGTAATGTATATCGGTTTGAGCATTTGATCTTAACGTCTCTCCTGTCTTTTGTTACCGTTACTTCTATTTTACAAACGAGTTTCTTGTTTATTATCCTCTTCCTAGTTGAGAACTTTTATAGAACTTTGCTTTTGACAAATTATCAAATTAAGACTTAGAAAGAAGCGCCCCAGTACATATTCTGCCACCTGTTAGTAAAACAGCGAAGCTCTATGTTTTGCAATTTGCACAAATTAACATTGGATGTTTTCACTTGCTTTAGGTTTACAGTTAAATTTTTCAGTTGATTTTAAACTAGTTATTAAAATGCATGTTTAATATGAGCATTCAGCCAAGCAAAATAACTATGGGTTTTTTGTGTTTTATTACTTTCTCTATACGAAATATGTACATAGTGTATAGAGAAGGTATTGCATTGTACCCAAAAATTCGATACCGAGATTTCACCGGAAATACATGTTTTGAGGCTCCCTGAATCCAAAAAAGTATTTTTAGGAAAATGTCCATGTGTGTGTCTGTCTCTATGTGTGTGTGTGTGGGGGGGGGAAGCATAGCTCAAAAACGAAAAGACCGTTAAAGCCCAAACTTCGTATTTAAGTTTGGTACCTTCCAAGGATGCGACACAAAGATTTTCAGGAAAATCCCCCCACTCCAAACTACCCTTTACGTGGAAAAAAAATTTGAAAATTTTGATTTTCTTAAAAATGGCTCTAACGATTTTGATTAAAATATCGCATATTAAAGATATTTATCTGAAAAATAAAATGTATATCTTGAATTTTCTGAGAGTAGCCCCTGAAGACTACTTTATTCTGGATGAATTTTACGGAATTGTGCATTAACTGCTGAAACGTAAGGGATGGAGAAAAACTTACTAAACAGAAAATGTAGCTCACGATAAAATACGCAATTTATGTCATATACATTTTTTTCGTGGAGTTGATCAGTTTTAAAATATTCCTCGTTTTTCGTTTTAGCTTTGAAAAACTTTTAATTTTCTAATACAGGAATTTCTTATCTCCTACCCATACAAACAAAGGAACTTCAGTTACATAGCAACCAGCTTTTGGCTATCATTTTAACCTATGGAACTCTCTCATTTCACTTCTACTTACAAGGAAGCAAGTAATAAGACTATTTCTGTAATTAGCATGAAGTAAATAGAAGCATATGCTTTTTAACTACAATTTGTTGTAGAGATGTAGAGAAAGCCATGTGAATGGAACACATCAGATTTTTTTCTGATCAATAGGCCAATGCATGATTTGCTTAATTTCTTTTCCTTCAAGGTTTCGTGGCGTGAGGTGGTAAACAGTGAATGGGTGGAAAGAAAGAATGTTCCTCGTTGTGCTTGATTGGAAAGGTCATTCATTGCTTGCTTTAGGCTCTAGTAGTGGGATGGATCATCGAGCTAAGGACTCTCGTGAGATCTGTAAACCTCCTGTGTTTCCTTCACTTCAATATTTTCTTACCAACTAAAACCGCAAGACATATTACAGCCATGATTAGACACTAGACTGTTATCAGAAACGGAGCATCTACAACATTAAACCTTAAAGCCAATTGACTTTTTATGCAAATATAATACCTTTACTCTCTCTACAGTAACATATACAGTGTATAGAGCAGGTAATGTACTGTACCCACAGATTCAATACAGAGATTTCACCGCAAATATATGTTTTGGGGCCTATTTTTACTTTCTCTACATGTACTGTGTAGAGAAGGTATTGTATTGCACGCAAAAAATCGATACCGAAATTTCACCCGAAATACACGTTTTGGGACCTCTGAATCAAAAAAGAAGCATTTTTGAAAATTGTCCGTGTAAGCGTTAAACAAATCTCCTCACCCCCAACTACCCTTTACATGGAAAAAAATTCGAAAAATTTGATTTTCTTAAAAATGGCTCTAATCTTTTTGAATAAAATCTCTTGTGTTTAAGATATTTATATGATACATAAAATGTATATCTTGAATTTTCGGGGAATTGCCTCTGAAGGCGTCTGTATTCTTTATGATTTTTATTGAACTTTGCATAATTGGTAAACCGTAAGAGATAAATGAAAACTTACTATACAAAAATATATATCACGATAAAACATATATTTCGTGGAGAGGGCCGTTTTCGAGATATTCCTCGTTATTGATTTCAGTTTTAAAATACTTTTCTCATATGAGAATTTGTCAACTACTGGCCACGCAAGAAACGGATCTCAATCCCATTGCAACCACATTTTAAAACACGTGACTGTCGGGTTATCCTAGTGTACTCCCATTTACTTATAAGGAGCTAGGTGAGTAAATGAATAATTTTACTAACAATAATTTGTAACAGAGATGTAAAGAAAGCTATCTAAATGGAGCACATCGGATTTTTACTTTCTCTATACGTGCTATGTACATAATGTATAGAGAAGGTATTGTAATGCACCCAAAAATTCGATACCGAGATTTCACCGGAAATACATGCTTTGAGACCTCCTGAAACCAAAAAAAGCATTTTTAGAAAAATTTCCGTGTGTGCTTGTCTGTCTGTGTGTCAGTGGGCAGCATAGCTCAAAAACGAAAAGTCCGTTAAAAACCAAACTTGGTATTTAGGTTTAGTTATCTTCCAAGGATGCGACACGAAGATTTTCAAGAAAATCCTCCCACTCCCAACTACCCTTTACGTGGAACTTTTTTCGAAAATTTTGATTTTCTAAAAAATGGCTCTTACAATTTTGATTAAAATATCATATGTTAAAGATATTTACCTGACAAATAAAGTGTATATCTTGAATTTTCTGGGAATAGCCTCCGAAGACTACTTTATTCTGGATGAATTTTGCATAACTACTAAACCGTAAGAGATGGACAAGAACTTAGCACACAAAAAATGTAGAGTATGTTAAAACACATACATACATTTTTTCGTGGAGGTGATCATTTTTGAGATATTCCTTGTTTTTGGTTTCAGCTTTGAAAAACTTATACTTTTCTCATACAGGAATTTGTCAATTCCTGTCCATACAAACAAAGGAACATCAGTAACATAGCAACCAGCTTTTGGCTTTCACTTTAACCTATGGTACTCCCTTATTTCGCTTCTACTTACAATAAAGCAAGTAATAAGACTATTTCTGCTAATTTTTTCTCGATTAACATGTAAAAAGAAGCATAAGCTTTTTAACTATAATTTGTTGCAGAGATGTAAAGAAAGCCATGTAAATGGAGCACATCAGATTTTTTAAAGTTTCGTATGCCTGCCACTTTATTAAAAAAAATATTCTTTTTAATTTTCACAGTTTTTGGCCAAATGTCTTAGTAGCATTGACTTAAATGTAGTCCATAATTTCTAAATAAACTATCCTCGTAACTTTTGTTAATTTCTAGCATGCAATAAGCATCAAGAATAATGCTAACTTGTACTTGGTTCATTAACCCATGCAGAGTTTAAAGCGTGGCGTACTCCCAGAAGAAGAAAGTGCAAGGAACTCTCATAAACACACACACACAAAGGAACGTGAGTGGCTCAAATAGCTATGACGTGAAAAGAAAGGGCGTGTAGGAACAAAGGGATAGGACATGCCCGTCGTTTCATTAGCACTGTCCCAAGTGGAAGTGATGTTTGACAATGACCTCATCGCACGAGGAACCACTTAGCTATTAAACAATAATTTCGTGGCCCTTGGGAGTGCTCGCAACACCCGCGTAAACCCACTGACGCGACATGTACAACGAGCAAGGGAAAAAGAGAGGATTACAAATAAAAGAAAGTGTGAGCTTGAAGAAATATGGCATCATGAAGTCTAGCTTCCGGTGCCTACCTAACACCAGTAGGCATTGTGTACTTGCTAAACTCTGTGATAGGCATCAGTCATAGGAAAAAAAAAAACAACAAAAAACAAAAAACAAAACAAAACAAAAAAAAAACAAAAAAAATGCAATATACGAGGAGAGTTTTTTTTCCAACATCCGATTGGCTATAAATAAAAGACAAGTTCTGGAAATTATTTTATTACTAAAATGCTTGTACACTTATGGTTACTTTTCAACATAATCACCGAAAAGATTGATTGTGTACCTGTGCAGAAGATCTTCGTACTTTACGACGTTTGCGGAGAGTCATTCAAAACAAACGAAGAGGCCCTGGAAGCAAATTTGGCGTGGCTTTGCTGTACCGGAAATCAACACGGAATGGGTCTCGGTGGCATATGAGATTGTCAATGAAATCCTACCAACTGCAGATAAATTACACAGACATCATCTGGCAATTCTTCCCGCTTGTCCAATGTGCCAAGCTCCGGATTCGCTCGCACATCGACTCTTGGAATGCTCAGGTAAAGGACTGATATGGACATGGCTCTTGAGCCGATGTCGGGGTTGGACTGGTGACACCTGGCAGCCTTCAGCAACGGATATTTTGCACCTGAATTTTCCCTGGACGCGTCCTGCATTGTGGAGAGCTCTTATTTGGACAGTAATGGGTACCTATGCTTGGCTTAGTACCTTGGACACGCCAGCTGACTGTGTGGTTCCAGCTTTACGAAGTTTTTTGTATGCAGAGAGGTGGCGGATGATTCGAGACAACAGAATCAACCCCTTTAAACCCTGGATATACAGGATATGAGCACCTAATTGATTCTATATCGATCCGGGATGATCTTGGATGCAATAACATGCATTATTCCTCTTTATGCTGGCCTGTTGTGATGTAGAGCTCCTGCTTCTCCTGAAATAAATAAAGTTCCTAATTCCCAAAGGGGGTACCATGCCATTACAAACTAAATAACAAAAAAAAAAAAAAAAAAAGAAAGAAAAAAAAAAGAGGAATGCTGACTTCAGGAATCGTGTTGATCCATGACAACGCTCGTCCACACACTGATGGCACAACCCATCGGCTCCTTGAACAATTTCAATGGGACAATTTCGATCATCCGCCTTTTCCCTGAACTGAAGATGTGGCTGGGAGGGCAGCGCTTTCAAAACAACGTCAATGCTCATTTGAAATCATTGGCGGCAACATTTTTTGAAGCGGGTATTGCAAAGCTTGTGCACAGGTACGATAAATATCACAATCTTTTCGGTGATTAATTTGAAAAGTAACCATAAGTGTGCAAAACTTTTAGTAATAAAATAATTGTTTTGTATGAACTTGTCTTTTATTTATAGCTTATTGGAGGTTGAAAAAAAAAACGGTCATGGGAATTGTAATTGTATAAATGTAATGCAGGCAGACAAACAATAACTATTTAAATATTAAGGGACACAGAGTCTGAGTTTTAAAGTTAAAATAACAGAATTTTAAGCGCTTAATAATGACGCGCAAAAAAACCGGCCTGGAGTACAGAATGCCAATGAAGCACAAATTGTTGTCCACCTCAACAAATAGATAGAGCCCGCCTGGGTAGTGTGGTGGTAGCGTGTCTGCCTCATATTTAACAGGTCGTGAGTTCGAATCTCGCTTAGGGTGTGACGCGGATTAATTTTTTTCGGGGATTTCCCTTATCCTGAGAAGACAAATGAGTACCTTTGAGCTCCGTGTACCCCCTGATCATTTGAGTGTCATTTCACCAATTTCATTCATCGTCTAATATGACCAACCATGTTAAAGGACGTTATGCTACAAAAAAAATCTGATGTCTTCCATTCACATGACTTTCTCTACATCTCTGCAATAAGTTATTTTCAAAAAGCTTATGCTTCTATTTACTTCATGCTAATTGAGAAAATATTAGCATAAATAGTCTTATTACTTGCTTCCTTGTAAGTAGAAGCGACATAAGGGAATACCATAGATTAAAGTGATAGTCAAAAGCTGCTTGCTATGTGGCTGAAGTTCCTTTGTTTGTATGGACACGAGTTCACAAAGTCCTGTATGAGAAAAGTATAAGTTTTCTTTTTATAGCTGGTACCAAAAACAAGGAATATCTTAAAAAGAATCAATTCCGCGAAAAAAATGTATATAACATAAATTGTGTGTTTTAAAGTGCTCTGCATTTGTTGTGCGGTAAGTTTTTATCCAACTCTTATGGTTTAGCAGTTATGTCCCAGAATAAAGTAGTCTTCAGACTATTCCCAGAAAATTCCAAATTTACATTTTATTTGTCAGCTAAATACCTTTAATATACGATATTTTAATCAAAATCGTTAGAGCCATTTTTAGAAAATAAACATTTTCGAAAAAAACTAAATGTAAAGGGTAGTTTGCAGTGGGGTGATTTTTCTCAAAGCCTTCGTGTCGCATCCCTGGAATATATAAAAGTTAAATACACACTGACACACACGGACCTTTTTCTGAAAATACTTTTTTTTGGATACAGGGGACCCTAAAACATATATTTCCGGTGAAATCTCGGTATCGAATTTTTTGTTGGAGTGCAGTACCTTCTCTATACACTATTATATAGTACATATAGAGAAAGTAAAAAATGATAAATATGTAATAATTAGATAATAACCAAAAATTTAAAAAGAAATAAACCACATGAATTAAGCATACAGAAACTACAAAACATGACATTTAGTGGGCGAATTTGGGTAGTAGGTATAGTATAAATATTGTATCATATAAATTCACATATATAAGTATTTTATAGATACTAGCGAATCGTTTTAGCCAATAATGTTTCATGATTTGCAATTTTTAAAATCCCACCAGTATGTTTAAATCACCCATACCCTAGCTTTTAACCCCACTGCTCCTTTTGTAAGTGTTTTTTTACTTTCTCTACACGTACTATGTACATAGCGTATAGAGAAGGTATTGCACTCCACCCAAAAATTCGTTACCGAGATTTCACCGGAAATAGGTCCTTGTGTGTGTCCGAGTGTCCGTGCGTCTGTGAACACAATAACTCAAAAACGAAAAGTCGGTAAAATTCCAAACTTGGTATTTAAGTTTAGTATCTTACATAGGACTTTTTTCGAAAATTTTGATTTTTTTTAAAAATGGCTCTAACGATTTTGCTTAAAATTTCGCATATTAAACATATTTACCTGACAAATAAGATGTGTATTTTGAATTTTCTGGGAATAGCCTCCGAAGTTTGCTTTTTTCTGTATAAATTTTACGGAATTATGCATAACTGCTAAACCGTAAGAGATGGACAAAAACTTACCACACAAAAAACGTAGACCACGTTAAAGCACACAATTTATGTTATATACATTTTTTTCGTGGAGTTTATCATTTTTTTAGATATTCCTTGTTTTTTTTTTTGTTTTTTTTCACCGTTAAAAACTTACTTTTCTCATACGGGAATTTGTCAACTCCTGTCCATACAAACAAAAAAACTTCAGCCAAATAGCAAATAGAAACCAGTGATAGTCAAATGTCGCTTTAACCTATAGTACTCCCTTATTTCGCTTCAACTTAAAAGGAAGCAAGTAATAAGACTATTTCTGTTAATTTATCCTCGATTAGCACGAAGTAAATAAAATCATAAGATTTTTAACAATAATTTGTTGTAGTGATGTGGAGAAAGTCATGTGAATGGACCCCATAAGATTTTTTCAGTTTTGCATTACTGTATCTGAAATTAATTTCTTGTCTTTCAGTTTGTCTCTGATTTCTATATAAATTTGCATATAGAAGCCGTTTCAAAACGACACCAAACGAAGATAGCAGTCGATTAGCTTACCTTTTGACTTGTCCGAAACTTGATGTCACAACTTTCAAACTCTTCTATTTAAAATGTTATGTGTGTTTAAAAATCTCACACATTTGGGATTAGGCAGTGAAGAAGCAACGATTGTCATACGCCACATCCACATGCTACGTTTTCCATTACTAAGGTGAACTGTCCCGCGCCGGCGTATCTGTCAAACCACGCCTACACCACGCGGCTGGGACCTTCGCTATCAACCGGCATCTCTCTTGGAGTGGGCCAGACATGTGCCATCTGGTTATGTACGACTGCCTAATCCATGGTTTTGTTATGACAGTTTTCGTATGTTTGAATTTGGAGCTGAAAATTGTATTCACGTATCACATACGGTATGACCAACAAGGTCCACATTTTCGTTTGGTGTCGTTTTGAAGCACCCTGCATAATCTCAAGTGTGCTTTGTAAAGATTTAAGGATGGATCTTATGATTATTTTATGTACAGGCTCCAAAATTGAATTTATACTGTAAAAACAAGGATTTGGTTTTGCAAAACTAATAATTTTCACTTAAAGCACATTATCATATTTAGTTTCATTGTAGTATAATATCAGATAATGTCACACTTCTGACTAATGTGAATATGCAAGGTAAGTTTTTGAAAATTAGTTTCTTATGTAGTTGTATTATATGAGAAAATATTTGACCTAGTGCCTCAACATTTGCACAAAACGCCTTTATTCACTCACATAGGGGGTGCCAATTTTCCGGTAAATGGCTTTAAAATTTAAAAAATTCAGACCCACTGTCCCCAAAGTAAGCAGCCACGCAAGAACAGTTACTAAAAACTGTAAAATACAAAGGAACTAGCTACCTAATAACGGCTACAAGAGTAACGAATAAAAAGTACTTAGTTACCCAGAAACAGTTACAAAAGTGAAGGTTACAAAATAACTGGATACCCAGAAACTGTTACAAAAATAACGAATCTAAAGTAACTAGCTTCACAATAAGGATTACAAAAATAATGAATACAAAGTAAAAAGTTAACCAGAAACAGTTACTAAAATAACGAATACAAAGTAGCTAGTTACCCAATAAGGTTAAAAAAAGTAACTAATACAAAATAACTAGTTATCCTATAACGTTACACAAGTAACGAATACAAAGTGACTAGTTACCCAATAACGCATACGAAGTAAATACGAGTAACTGGTTATCCAATAACGGTTACAAAACCATGTGCTGATCACACACCCACACACGGACGTTTTTCTGAAAATGTTTCATATATTAGGTATATTCAGGAGACCCTAAAATGTGTTTCCTGTAAAATCTTGGTATCAAATTTTTGGGCGGAATAATATAATACTTGGTCGTCTCCTTAGCGCGGTGGTAGCGCATCTGCTTACCAAGCGGAAGACCTGGGTGCAATTGCCGGGACCGGCGTAGGGATTTTTCCCCGCTGGGAGACCTGGTCCGGGGTACACTCAGCCTCGTGAGGTCCCTGGGGAGTATATTGAGGAGCTGCTTGATGGACAAGTAGAGGCTCCAGTCATGAGGAGCGCATTAACCGACCGGGGGGGTGTTCGAAGCGCTGACCACGTCTCACCCTCCAATACTGTAGGGTGAGGGGTGGGGGACGCAGCAGCCGGGCGGTAGGCATTGGTTCCTTGTGATCTGTCGTGTCATTGAGTTATTAATATAATACTTCCTCTACCTACTATTTACATTATACATACGTGCCAGAGAAAGAAAAAATGAGTGAAATGATGCTCAAATGAACTATAAGGGAAAACTCCGGAAGAAACTTTATTCGGGGTCTTTTCATTGTATTTGTCTTTTTTCTTTTAATCAAAATATACAGTTCCGGAGTCTGGTCGGGACTCCGGCGCTGTATTCCTTTTTTCCCTCTTTGTTTTCCTCTTTTCCCTAAATTTCCTTTGTTTTACAGTTTTCTGGTTTATGACAAATACACATACGTGTACACATTCACAAACACACATGCCCAAAGCGGGACTCGAACCCACGATTCCCTGCGCCACGAAGCACCAAAGAGTCTTTAACATAGATTCGCACTGAATTTCAACCAGTTCCATTTGAATGCTAGCATCTATCTCATGAGGAACAAAGGAAACAAAAGAACAACCAAACAAGAAGAATTTATTCTCACACGATTTGAAATCTTCTAACCCATTTTCAAAGTTACGAATTAATTTCCTTATGTGAGAAACATAATGACTAAAATTTAGTAATTGTGAGACATTTTAGAAGCCTGCGGACAAGAAACTGAATTAGTGCCTTGTTTATCTGCCCTTCTCAAGCCTGTGCCTTAATTTAAAAGCCTTTCATATTCTCATCAAATGAAACTACAGGGAGGAGCGTAATTTTCCAATTTTGGTTGGTATTCCTGTTGAACTTCAGCTGCGCATGAATCAATATGATTATAGGGCTACAGTTCATCATGATTGCAGCTGTGGAAGCCCTTATTGTTTCGGGCTCCGTAACTGAAACGCAGTTGAGCACTGCGACGAAACGGTGAGGGTGGGCATCAGTCTGTTCCCCAGCAGCGACACACGATAATGATGTGTGTTAAGCAATGGAGAAGAATTGTCATTGTTCCTACTCCTAAGCCATCAGGTTGCAGTAATAGTGTACGAACGCTTGAGAACGCAGAATGTGTCCCTGCAGTGATGGAACAAAATCTCCCCTTTCTGCACGACGTCATACACCGGTCGGTGTGTAGATTGATGTCCGACTTAAAGCTCCATTCCTATAAGATTCAGACAGCTGAGCTGAGAGAAATTGACAGGTATAACAGAACTGTACCAGTGGGTTTGTGAAAAAACAAAACAACTGATATTGGGCAAGCCATAATCCTTGCACTGTTTATGAGAAACCTCAGGGTAGCCAGAAAGGTCTATGGCATCCAGTTGAAATGTGTGATACTATTGGTCCATGTTTTTTCGAAGATTATGCTCATCAGGCATGATGAAATTTGATGCTCATCAAAGCAGAACTTTTCTTCAACGAATGTTCCCCAATCGACTGATTTCCCGCTTTGGAGCTTTGACTTGGCTTTCCCATTGTCCAGATTTAACAGCTGCGAAATACTTTCTATAAGGCATCCTTGAAGGAAAAAGTATTCTTTTTTACTTTCTCTACACGTACTATGTACATAGTGTATAGAGAAGGTATTGTATTCCATCCAAAAATTCGATACCGAGATTTCACCGGAAATACACGTTTTGGGTCCCCCTGAATCTAAAAAAAGCATTTTTGAAAAAAGGTCCCTGTGTGCGTGCGTGTGTGTAGCTGTGTGAGTGTCTGTGGACAGCATAGCTCAAAAACGAAAAGACCGTTAAATACCGAACTTGGTATTTAAGTTTGGTATCTTCCAAGGATGCGACACGAAGATTTGCAAGAAAATCCCCCCACCCACAACTACCCTTTACATGGAACTTTTTTCGAAAATTTTGATTTTCTCAAAAATGGCTGTAACGATTTTGGTTAAAATATGGTTTATTAAAGATATTTACCTGACAAATAATATGTATATCTTGAATTTTCTGGGAATAGCCTCTAAAGACTACTTCATTCTGGAAGAGTTTTGCATAACTGCTAAACCGTAAGAAATGGACAAAAACTTACCATACAAAATATGTCGAGCACATTAAAACACACAATTTATGCTATATGCTTTTTTTTCGAGGAGTTAATCGTTTTTGTGATATTCCTTGTTTTTGGTTTCAGCTTTGAAAAAACTTATATTTTTCTCAACAGGAATTTGTCAATTCGTGTCCATACAAACAAAGGAACTTCAGTCACCTAGTAACCAGCTTTTGACTTCACTTTAACCTATGATACTCCCATATTTTGCTACTACTTACAAGGAAGCAAGTAATAAGATTAGCTTGAAATAAATAGAAGAATAAGCTTATTAACAACAATTTATTACACAGAAGTAGAGAAAGACATGTGGATGGAACATATCAGATTTTTTTTAATTGAAATTTATTTGTAACATGCCAATAGTACATGTATTTACACGTCAGTATAGTAAGAAAAACATAGTAAAATACATAACTCATAATATTTTAAATCTTTTAACTTAAAAACTCTTTCACTGAATAGAAACATTGATTCATTAAAATAGTTTAAAATTTTGCTTAAACCTGTTGTAAGGCAATTTTTTTTATATTCAACGATAACTTTTTAAAAAGCATAACGCCAGAACATGCAGGTGATTTTTCATATTTTGCGAGTTTATGATTTTCAATAGTTAATAAATATGCATTTCATGTGTTGTAATTAAGAAAATCTGATTTTTTGTAAAACAAATTCTGATTTGATTTTAAAAAGAGTAGCTCTTAAAAATATAAATGGAAGCAAACGTTAAAATGTTATATTGCATAAAATAAGGTTTACAGGAGTCCATACTCTTTAACTTAAAGGTGGTGCGTAGAATTCTTTTTTGTGCGATAAATATCCTATATGTGTTAGTAGAGTTGCCCCATAGGAACACGGCATGTGTAAAAAAAAATCTGATGTGTTCCATTCACATGGCTTTCTCTATATCCCTGCAACAAATTATTCTTAAAAAGCTTATGCTTCTATTTACTTTATGCTAATCAGAAAATATGAGCAGAAATAGTCTTATTACTTGCTTCCTTGTAAGTAGAAGCCAAATAAGGGACTACCATAGGTTAAAATGATAGTCAAAAGCTGGTTGCGCTGTCAATGAAGTTCCTTTGTTTATGTGGATAGGAGTTGACAAGTTCCTGTATGAGAAAAGTATAAGTTTTTCAAACCAGAAACCAAAAGTAAGGAATGACTCAAAAAATGACGAAGTTACGAAAAGAATGTATATAGCATAAATTGTATGTTTTAACGTACTCTACATTTTTTGTGTAGTAAGTTTTTGTCTATCTCTTACGGTTTAGCAGTTATTCAAAATTAAGTAAAATTCATCCAGAATAAACTACTCTTCAGAGGCTATTCCCAGAAAATTCAAGATGTACATTTTATTTGTCGGGTAAATATCTTTAATATACGAAATTTTAATCAAAATCGTTAGAGCCGTTTTTGAGAAAATTAAAATTTTCAAAAAAAGTTCCATGTAAAGCGTAGTTGCGGGTGGGGGGAGTTTTCTCAAAATTTTCGTGTCGCATCCCTGGAAGATGCTAAACTTAACTTTTACCAACTTTTTGTTTTTGAGTTATCGTGTTCACAGACACACGGACACACACACGGACGTTTTTGTGAAAATGCTTTTTTTGGATATTGGGGACCCTAAAACATATATTTCCGGTGAAATCTCGGTATCGAATTTTTGGGTGGAGTGCAATACCTTCTCTATACACTATGTACATAGTACGTATAGAGAAAGTAACAAGAGAGTAGTATATAGAGATTGTGTTTTGGTGTCAAGCATATCTCTAAGGTGCAATATGCCAAAATTTGCAGAACACAGTTTCTTGGCAATCAAGTCAGTGTGTTCATTCCAGGTTAGTAAGTTATCCATATATATGTTCCAAGCAATTTAGAACTTTGTTGACTTTGGATCAACTTATTCTTAAATTGTACATTTAAATTAGTATCTACTAATTTATTTATAAATTTTAGATACACAGTTTTTTCAATATTAACTATTAGTTTGTTAGCACACCACAATTTAAACTGAGAGATAACTACTTTGATTTTGTCTAATAAAGCGTCATTTACATAGGAACAAACAGTAATAGAGGTGTCATCAGCATAAATAAAAACTTTTCCCACATCTGTATATTCTGATAAATCATGTATATATAATAAGGATATCAAACGGCCGAATATAGAGCCCTGTGGGACTCCCATACACCTATCGAAATTATCAGAAAAAGTGTCATTAACTTTTATGAAAATCCTATGATTGGATAGATATGATTATAAAAAGTTTAAGAAATAGCCTCTGAACCCTAAGGCTTCTAACTTTAAAGTAATATAGTTAATATCCAAACTATCGAATGCCTTGGTTTTTAAATTCATATAAGGTAGTTTCCGTAGATTTTCCAGGAAGAAAACCATGTTGATCTGGAGTAATTAAATCAAATGTCAATACAAAATCAGCATTCTATTGTACAAAAGACGTTCGAATATTTTGAAAATTGTGCTTAATAACGACATGGGCCTGTAATTCTTTACATGACTTTCTCTATCTGTTCTACAAACTTCATACATAAGATTCTTCTTTTTCTGCACCTTGCTAATTGTGGTACTCATTAGTACAATGTTCTTGTTATTTAGTTCCGTATAAGTAGGAAGAAAATAAGCTAATACACTAGGCTAAACCAATACTCCAATGTTTCAAAAGCTGTCGTTATGCGATTGTCACGGACACTCCCGTCTGAGAAAAGTATAAGTACTTCACAACTGAAACTAATAATAATGAAACCGACAAGATCCACGAGAAAAACGTATATGACATAACTTGTGTATTTTTACAAGACCTAAATTTCTGTACAGTAAGTTTTTGTCTATCTCTTACGGTTTACTAGTTATGCCAAATTAAGCAAAATTCATTCAGAATAAGGTCTTCAGAAGTTATTCCCAGAAAATTCAAAATGTACATTTTATTTGTCAGGTAAATATCTTTAATATGTGATATTTTAATCAAAATCGTTAGAGCCATTTTTAACAAAATCAAAATTTTCGAAAAAAAGTTCCATGTAAAGGGTAGTTTGGGGTGGGGGGATTTTTATCAAAATCTTCGTGTAGCATCCCTGGAAGATACTAAACTTAAATCCCAAGTTTGGTATTTTAGCTACTTTTGGTTTTTGAGTTATCATGTTCACAGACACACACACACACGGACCTTTTTCTTAAAATGCTTTTTTTGGATACAGGGGGTCCTAAAACATGTATTTCCGGTAAAATCTCTGTATCGAATTTTTGGATGGAATGCAATACTCCTGTATCCCTATGTACATTGTACATATGGGGCTAGAGAAAGTAAAAATATGTCCCGAATATAATAACAGTATCAATATTGCTGCCTATTAATTTGTTATTATGAACAAGATCAGTTCGTTTAGTACGTATTTTTCTGCGTAATTTATGTGCATTTCCGGTGAAATCTCGGTACCGATTTTTTCAGTGGAATACAGCACTTCCTCTATAAACTATGTGCATAGTACGTGTAGAGAAAGTAAAACTATAAGCATAATAAAATTGAGTTTTACAGAAAACGTGTTTACAAATAGATATCCCCTATATTCGTCCAGACGCGATGTGGCATGGACACATTTCCAAGCTGTCATCAAGAATGCATCAAAACACATGGGACCACTTATCAATTTCATATTCAAGAAATATTTATTTAAGCGAATTAACCAAAAGTACGAACATATATAGTTTCTATTTTTGCTTTCTTTATACGTACTATGTACATAGGGCATAGAGAAGGTATTGCACTGCACCAAAAAAATTTGATACCGAGATTTCACCGGAAATATATGTTTTAGGGTCCCCTGTATCCAAAAAAAGTATTTTCAGAAAAATGTCCGTGTGTATGTTTGTGTGTCCGTGAACACGATAACTCAAAAACGAAAAGTCGTAAAATACCAAATTTGATATTTAAGTTTAGTATCTTCCAGGGATGCGACACGAAGATTTTGAGAGAAATCCCCCCACCCCAAACTACTCTTTACATAGAAATGTTTTAGAAAATTTTTATTTTAAAAAAAATGGATAACAATTTTGATTAAAATATCGTATATTAAAGATATTTACCTCACAAAAAAAAAAAAAAAAAAAAATGTATATCTTGAATTTTCTGAGACTAGTCTCTGAAGACTACTTTATTATGGGTCAATTTTTCGGAATTTTGTATAACTGCTTAACCGTAAGAGATGGACAAAAACTTACCACACAACAAATGTAGAGCACTTTAAAATACACAACTTATGTTATATACATTTTTTTGTGGAGGTGATTGTTTTTGAGATATTCCTCGTTTTTGGTTTAAGCTATAAAAAACTTATACATTTTCATACAGGTCTTTGTGAACTGGTGTCCATACAAACAAAGAAACTTCAGTCACATAGCAACCAGCTTTTGACTTCACTTTAACTTATGGCACTTCCTTATTTCGCTTCTACTTACAAGGAAGCAAGTAATAAGTCTATTTCTGCTAATTTTTTCTCGATTAGCAGGAAGTAAATAGAAGCATAAGCTTTTTTAAGCTAATTTTTTACAGAGATGTAGAGAAAGGCATGTGAATGTAACACATCAGATTTTAATAAATAAAGTAATACTTTTATTAGAAATTATATTTTTCAAACAAAATTGTAGATACATAATGTACCATCCTGTACAGTCCGATTTTTCACTTACAACTTTAAATTCCTTTAAGTGCTCTGTAATGTCCACCAATGGAATTTTAGGTAGCCCATAATTGACGTGTGCAGAGTTAAAAGAGTTTCAGAACTAACCGGGGCTGAGTTAAAACCTGCCAGCCTACGGTAGGATCGGACGCCTTCCAAATGTAAGAGTTAGAAACCCCGTCTATGTTTGCAGCCGACATCATCTGAATTCGGACAGGGATTCCCTTCAAGCCTCTCGCCTTATCCCTCCCTCCCAAGAGGCAAAGGACCGCAAGGACCTACGTCCGGTGTACTGCTCGAGTGCGCTGGAGGAGAGGGTGGCTCGAACATATCTAATCCCAATTCGAAAGTACATAAAATATCCAAAATAGAAAAAACTAAAACAAAAAATCTTATGTGCTCCATTCACATGACTTTCTCTACTTCTGTGTAACAAATTATTGTTAGTAAGCTTATTCTTCTACTTATTTCAAGCTAATCGAGAAAGAATTAGCAGAAATAGTCTTATTACTTGCTTCCTTATAAGTAGAAATAAGGGAGTACCATCGGTTAAAAATCTGATGTGTACCATTCACATGACTTTCTCCATATCCCTGCAACAAATAATTCTTAAAAAGCGTATATTTCTATTTACTTTATGCTAATCAGAAAAAATGAGCAGAAATAGTCTTATTACTCGCTTCCTTGTAAGTAGAAGCGAAATAAGGGACAACCGTAGGTTAAAGTGATAGTCAAAAGCTGGTTGCTATGTCAATGAAGTTCCTTTGTATGGATAGGAGTTGACAAGTTCCTGTATGAAAAAATTATACGTTTTTCATAGCAGAAACCAAAAATAAGGAATGTCACAAAAACGACGAACTCCACGAAAAAAATGTATATAACATAAATTGTGTGTTTTAATGTGCTCTACATTTTTTATGTAGTAAGTTTTTGTCCATCTCTTAGGGTTTAGCAGTCATTCAAAATTTAGTAAAATGCATCCAGAATAAAGTAGTCTTCAGAGGCTATTCCCAGAAAATTCAAGACATACATTTCATTTGTCAGGTAAATATGTTTAATATCCGATATTTTAATCAAAATCGTTAGCCATTTTTGAGAAAATCAAAAATTTCGAAAAAGTTCCATGTAAAGGGTAGTTGGGGATGGGGGGATTTTTCTCAAAAGCTTCGTGTCACATCCCTGGAAGATACTAAACTTAAATACCAAGTTTGGTATTTTACCGACTTTTCGTTTTTGAGTTATCGTGTTTACAGACACACGGACACACACACACACACACACACACACACACACACACACGGACGGACCTTTTTGTGAAAATGCTTTTTTTTTGGATATTGGGGATCCTAAAACATATATTTCTGGTGAAATCTCGGTATCGAATTTTTGGTGGAGTGCAATACTTTCTCTATACACTATGTACATAGTGCGTATGGAGAAAGTAAAAATGAAGTCAAAAGCTGGTTATTAGGTGACTGAAGTTCATTTGTTTGTATGGACACGAATTGACAAATTCCTGTACGAGAAAAGCGTGTTTTTCAAAGCTGTAACCAAAAACAAGACATTTCTAAAAAAGATCGACTCCGCGAAAAAAATCATATGGCATAAATTGTGTGTTTTAATGTGCTCTACATTTTTTGTCTGGTAAGTTTTTGTCCATTTCTTACGGTTTAGCAGTTATGCAAAATTCCTCCAGAATAAAGTAGTCTTCAGAGACTATTCCCAGAAAATTCAAGATATACATATTATTTGTCAGGTAAATATTTTTAATGCGCGATATTTTAAGCAAAATTGTTAGTCATTTCTGAGAAAATAAAAATTTTCGAAAAAAAGTTCCATGTAAAGGGTAGTTGGGGGTGGGGGATTTTCCTGCAAATCTTCGTGTCGCATCCTTTGAAGATGCCAAACTTAAATAACAAGTTTGGTGTTTAACGGTGTTTTCGTTTTTGAGCTATGCTGTCCACAGACACACAGACACACACATGCACACACGGACCTTTTTCCAAAAATGTTTTTTTTGGATGCAGGGAGATCCAAAACGTGTATTTCCGGTGAAATCTCGCTATCGAATTTTTGGGTGGAATACAATACCTTCTCTATACATATGTACATAGTATGTGTAGAGAAAGTAAAAATTTGAAGAGTTACATACGCATGTCTTTCTCTATATACTTTTGCTACGACAGTTTACTCCTTATCTACCACATATTATCTCAATATTTAGTCCCTTTTAAGTAGAAACGAAATAAGCTGATACATTAGGCTTAAACGATTGTCAGATCTTCCAAATAGTCCGTCGTCATGTTAAAAAATAGAAGTGGGTTTTCGCATTGCTCAGCCAGAAGTAAAATACTCGTAAAACAGAGATGAAGCGAAGCATGACATGCAGTTTGAGAGAAGTTTAAGTGATTTAAATTTGAATGCAAACACAAATAGTTTCCGAAAACATTTAATTCTACAATAAATATATGTATATATTACAGCATTAATTGTATGTTTTAACTATATTTCATTTTAGTAACTTTTTGTCTATCTCTTATGATTTACCAGTTACGCAAAATTCATCCAGAACGAAGAGATCTTCAGAGGCTGCTTTCAGAAAATTAAAGATATAAGTTTTATTTGGCATGTAAATATATTTAATACATGGTATTTGAATCTAAATCGTTAGAGCAATTTTTTAGAAAACAAAATTTTCAAATAAAAAGTCCATCTAAAGGACAGTTTGGGGTGGGAGCAGTTTCTTCAATGAAATGACGTTTTATTTATGGACGCTCTTTAATTTCTGTGGTTCTCAGCGTCCCATTCCATGCTGGGTGTGAAAGACCACTTCATTTTCCTCAGAGGTCTTTTTATATCAGGTTTTTATGTGTGGTAAATCTACGACACGGGACCAACGGCTTTATCTCCCTTCCGAAGGAAGCCATGCTAAGAATTTTTACGCCCGAAAAATACATTGTTTTCCGCTGGGTTTGAACCCGCTACCTTGGGTATATGAAGTTTTAATGGTAACCATTAAACCGCGGAGGGCGACGGATTTGCTTGAAAATCTTCGTATCGTATCCCTAGGCGGTCTTTTTCGTTTTTGAGCTACGTTGTCCGCACACGCCAATCTTTTTATGTTTGTTTTTAATTTAAGGGTCTTCCGTTGAAGTCTCGGTAATGCATTTTTGGGTGCAATACAATGCCTTCTTTATGCACTATGTATATAGTACGTGTACAGAAAGTAAAAAACAATGAATTGGTAGAAATTGGTTGAAACTGAAAGTTAGCTTTGTTTTTATTAGTTAATGGAATGAAAAGTGTACTATTTACACGCTTTTGCTACCCACTAAGAGAGTAATAATCATAATAAAAATCAATGTATGTAAGAAAAACAAGGAAGGCACTAGAAGTTAGCTCCCTGCAGGAAATCAAGCGTTTGCTCCACTTTGCTTGTAAAATATTGCAGCAGTATTATTACTGAATCTTCAAGAGGAATGTGTGACCTGGATGCATTGTAGGTCGACCTCCCCCCCCCCAAGCCCCTCCCCCAACCTCTACACTCACTGGCAGTTCATTACGCTGCTCCAGCTTCTCTTTATCGTTTTCTTTTTTGTTAGCCTACCTTCCCTCATCCGAATAGAACCTAGCGAGGGAACAGACTAACTTAACCTACAAAAAAAGACAGATGAAGTCTTATATATGCAGCAAAGTTAACAAATGAACTACTCCAATGGAAAAGTGCTCTGGAAGTCTCTGCCTTTTTTTATACTTCTACATTAAATTTTCAGTCCTGGATAAGAAATGGAGCTGCATTTCTATGAAGACTTAAACGAACTGTTTTAAAATGCAAATGGGTGGAATCTTTAGCGGGATGGTTGAGGCGTTTTATCTGTGGCCTGCGTTCGGGAGGTCGTGGGTTTGATCCTCATCGACCGCCTACTGTCTTCGATTTTTTCGTGGTTTTTCCTTGTCGCCAATCGAATGCAGTGGTTTTTCTAATACCAAGAATTTATTCCGTCTTTCATTCCCGTCATTAAATATGCGGCAGTATATTAATCCGCTGTGTATTTTATTAGTTTAATTATTATTTTTGCATATGTTTCATATGGGAAATATATCTGCTTCAGCAGCCAAGACTGAGCAGATTGCAGAACACAAAACCTTAGGGCGAAAAAGTTGCTATTGTTCTCGCCAAGGTTACTTGCTTTGTTAATGCCTTTGTAGAGCAAGATTTTTAGCGCATTAGAGACATAAGTAACAGGGTAAATTTTAGAGATAGGTTTGTCCCCTAAAAGTTAGCAGCTCGGGACTTCTCCATTATAAAGAGCGGTCACGTGAGTTGAATACAAAGAACTTACAAAGTTAATCACTTGACAATGTTATTTTCGAGCTTCTTTTCAGCCAATCAGGAATGATTGGGGATTTTAGGTATATAAGCGATGCGCATACAAGGAATTAGATTATTATTGTTGTGATTAATGTTGCTGTTGCTGCTTATTCTTCGTGATAGACGCGTGATGCTGAAAGCGGTACGCTATAGGCTGTATACGTACGTGAATGCGGCGGTGTGAGTGCCTAAGTATGTGGTTTTATTACGCGAGATATGGCAGTTATCGCACGAGTCGATTGTCGCATAATGGGAAAGCACGCAGTGATTTACGATGACCGTCGAAAACAAGAACTTGGTAAACAGCAGAAAATGGCACTAGTTATTAATGTTTCTACGTCTTCAAGAATTACTATGTCGGGAGTCACTCGTAGAATTAGTGCCTCAACAAGCAACAAAAGTGCATAAAAGGATTAATTCCGTGGGATCTCAAGTGAAGTACTTCTATTTTTACACACTTACCACGCAAAAAAGGTAGATTACAATAAAACGCAATATACGTCCCATTCATTTTCTTTGTGTATTTTGTCGTTTTTTGAAACATTCCTTGTTATTGGTTTCAGTTTAGAAAACGCACTCTTCTCAAACAGGAATTTGTCAACACCTGCCCACACAAACAAAGGAACTTCAGTCACATAGCAACCTGTTTTTGACAATCACTTTAACCTATGGTACTCCCTTATTTCTCTTCTACTTACAAGAAAGCAAGTAATAAGACTATTCCTGCTCATTTTTACTTTCTCTATGCTATGTATATAGTGTATAGAGAAGGTATTGCACTCCACCAAAAAAGTCGGTACCGAGATTTCACCGGAAATATATGTTTTAGGGTCCCCTGTATCCAAAAAAAAATATTTTCAGAAAAAGGTCCGTTTGTGTGTGTCCGTGTGTCCCTGTGTCTGTAAACACGATAACTCAAAAACGAAAAGTCGGTAATATACCAAACTTGGTATTTAGGTTTAGTATCTTCCAGGGATGCGACACGAAGATTTTGAGAAACATCCCCCAACCCAAACTACCCTTTACATGGAACATTTTTCGAAAATTTTGATTTTCTAAAAAATGGCACTAACGATTTTGATTAAAATATCGTATATTAAAGATATTTACATGACAAATAAAATGTATATTTCGAATTTTCTGGGAATAGCCTCTGAAGACTACTTTATTCTGGGTCAATTTAACGAATTTTGCATAACTGCTAAACCGTAAGAGATGGACAAAAACTTACCAGAGAACAAATGTAGAGCACATTAAAACACACACTTTATGTCATATACATTTTTTCGTGGAGTTGATTGTTTTTGAGATATTCCTTGTTTTTTCAGCTATAAAGACATAATTTTCTCATACAGGACTTTGTGAACTCGTGTCCATACAAAGAAATTTCAGTCACATAGCAACCAGCTTTTGACTATCCCTTTAGCTTATGGTACTTCCTTATTTCGCTTCTGCTTACAGGGAAGCAAGTAATAAATCTATTACTGCTAATTTTGTCTCGATTAGTAGGAAGTAAATAGAAGCATAAGCTTTTTAAGCTAATTTGTTACAGAGATGTAGAGAAAGTCATGTGAATGCAGCACAGCAGACTTTTTACTCATTAAATACGTGATAGGGAATGTAAAAGCTACTAGAATTGCCTAAAACCAATGGCTCTGTCTCCAAATTTACTCTTTGCCCAGTTTTTAGTACCCACTATACATAGGAATTAAATTAAAAGAAATGCTACGTGTTACAAACCGTACGGTACTAGACAATTCGATTTGTGTTTCTCATTATTTTCTTTTGTGCTCTTGGTTTCTCATTACTCGTAGTAAAGTGCATTAGTGAGTGAGTGAGTGAGAGTGTGTGTGTGTGTGTGTGTGTGTGTGTGTGTGTGTGTGTGTGTGTGTGTGTGTGCACATTTAAATTACAAATGACCGTAACTTTGGGCTAATATATCCCACACCAGAGGGATGGTAATCGAATTCACGAAACCAGTGGCACAGCAGCGCGAGGCTGGATCAACTTGTAGGCCCCTCGGGCACATTGTGGGGGGGAGGCGCTTGTTAATTTCAGCTCTTGAGTATTCTTACATGCGTAACCACATCTTGTGTAATTTCGAACAGCTGCAGTTCTTGTTAAAACAGTGGCTGTGTTTCACCCGAGATTTAGACCAGCATAGTCTAGTCTAGTAACTTCGGCAACTTTCTGACGTAGATATAGGCATGCGCGGGCACAAGCTCTTTTAAAAAAAAATCTGATGTGTTTCATTTACATGACTCTCTCTATATCTATGCAACAAATTATTATTATTTATTTGAATGAAATTGGCGAAATGATGCTCAAATGATCTCGGGGTCCATGAAGCTTAAAGTTAGTCGATATTCGTCTTCTCAGGATAAAGGAAAACCCCCAAAAAGCTTTATCTGGGTAACTCACCCTGAGCGAGATTCGAACTCACGACCTTTTGAATGTGAGGCAGACACGCTACCACCACATTGCCCAGGTGGGCCAACACACTATTGTTAAAAAGTTTATACCTCAATTTACTTCATGCTAATCGAGAAAAAAATTAACAAATATTCGTATTACTTGTTTGCTTTCTTATAAGTAAAAGCGAAATAAGGGAGTACCATAGATTAAAGTGGAAGCCAAAAGCTGGTTGCTATGTGACTGAAGTTCCTTTGTTTGTATGAACAGGAGTTGACAAATTCCTGTATGAGAAAAGTGTAAGTTTTTCAAAGCTGAAACCAAAAACAATGAATATCTCAAAAACGACAAACTCCACGAAAAAAATATAGAACATAAATTGTGTGTTTTAATGTGCTCTACATTTTTGTGAGGTAGATTTTGTCTATCTCTTACGGTTTAGCAGTTATGCAAAATTTCTTAAAATTCATCCAGAATAAATTAGTCTTCAGAGGCTATTCTCAGAAAATCCAAGATATATATATTATTTGTCAGGTAAATATATTTAATATACGATATTTTGATGAAAACTGTTAGAGCTAATTTTGACAAAATCCAAATTTTCGAAAAAAGTTTCATGTAAAGAGTAGTTCGGGGTGAAAATCTTCGTGTCGCATCCTTGCAAAATACCAAACTTAAATACCAAGACATATATTAAACAGTCTTTTCGTTTTGAGCTATGACAAACACACACACGTACAGTTTTCCAGAAATGCTTTCTTTTTATTTTGATTCAGGGAGACCCAAAACATGTATTTCTGGTGAAATCTCGGTATCGAATTTTTAGGTGCATTACAATACGTTCTCATACACTATGTACATAGGACGTGTAGAGAAAGCAATAAAATTGTATTTTTTCCGATAACTATAGTTTTATACACCCAGAATTTCTTAAAAATCCATTCACATGACTTTTTCTATGTTTCTGTAACAATTTTGTTTTATATTCTCTGCGATTGGGTACTGCCCGGTGGCAGAGTTAAATGTACAGAATTCACTTACAATAATAACCTTACAGTTAAATTAAGAATAGTAATACAACTAGCATTATATACATTTTTTAAATACCTAACTACTTATTATTCAGTGTAGCAATACTTACGTCAATTACCAGCTAGTTAATAAACAGTTATTATGAAGCCTCAACATTGATACTGTGGAACAGTTTTTGAGATCCTTAATTACTTCACAATATTTACTTTAATTAATATCTAACATTTACCATCTTTAAATTATTCCTTAACTTCTTCAAGATCAGAGGGCAGCCCTGAAAGGCTGTTGCAGGCAATTCATTCCATTCTTCAATGGTCCTACCAGCAAAAGTACATTTTCCTAAGTCAGTTCTGTACCTTTTGACCGTTTCGTCCGTATTATGCCGGTTTTCTAACCTCTGCCTAACGTCCATTCATGCATTTAAACCAGTATAAGTCTTACTACTTGTATCTTTGTATTAGAAGGGAAATAAGGGAATGCACTATGCCAAAGCGATAGTCAGATGTTTTAAAAGTTGGTTGCTATGTGATGTGATCTGTTTCTTTGCATAACTGGATTTGACAAATTTCTGTTTGAGAAAAGTTATAGTAAAGTAACACCTGAAGCTTTCCTGACGACGTATTAGCTCTAAATTTTCTCGGGTTCATCCAGCTAAGTTCATGAATTGTCAAGGTGATGATGACCCTGAAGATGAAGATGAAATACATCTTCGAAACACTGGAGTCAATCCATTTACTTACCTGTATAGAAGCCTGAGAACTTTTAGTGCTTTAAAACTGAAATCAATACAAACATATCTCAAAAATGGTCAAATTCACGAAAAAATCTGATGTGTTCCATTCACGTGATTTTCTCCACGTCTGTAAAAAATTATTGTTGTAAAGTTTATTCTTTTATCTACTTCATGATAATTCAGACAAACATTAGCAGAAACTGTTCTTATTTACTTCCTTGTAAGTAGAAGGGAAAATATAATGTGTTTCTATTCACATGTTGTCCTCTAGCTATTCGGCAAATAAACCTTTTATTCAAAGCATTAATTCTGTTATGTACATCATGCTAATCAAGATAAACAAAGTAGAATTAGTCTTATTACTAGTTTCCTCGTAAGTAGAAGGTAAATAAGAAAATACACAGCCTAAAGCGATAGCCGGTTATTATGTGAAACAATTGAAATCCTAATCTTTTTGCGTGTCAGGAGTAAACAAACGAGAAACGAGTAAAAAATGTCTTCCCGTTGGGAAAAGTTTAAGTGGCTTAAAACTGAAACCAGTAACAAGAAATATCTCAAAAACGATCAACTACACGGAAAAAATGTATATGACATACATTGTGCATTTTAACGAGATGTATATCTTTTATGCAGTAATTTTATGTCTACTTCTTACGGTTTACTAGTTATGCAAAATTCAGAAAAATTCATCCGGAATAAAGAGTTCTTCAGAAGCTATTCCCACAAAATTGAAGATATACACTTTATTTGTGATATAAATAGCTTTAATTTACGGTACTTTAATTAAAATCGTTAGAGCCGTTTATGAGAAAAACAAAATTTTCGAAAATTGGTCCATGTAAAGGGTAGTTGGGGTGGGGAGATTTTCTTGAAAAACGTGTCGCATCCTTGGAAAATACTGAACTTAAGTACCAAGGTTTGTATTAAACGGACTTTTCGTTTTTGAGCTATGGTGCCTCCCCCCCCCCCACACACACACACAATGACTGACTCGCTGTCTAATTGACTGACACACACACGGGCATTTTTCTAACCTTTTTTTTTTGATACAGGGTATCTCAAAACATATATTTCCGGCGAAATCTCAGTATCAAATTTTTGCGTGCAATACACCACCTTCTCTAAGTGTATGTACATAGTACGTGTAGAAAAAGCAAAAAGGATTGCCATTTTTGAGAAATTCTAAAATTCCGAAAATCTTTCCTGTAAAGTGTATTTTGGATTGGAAGCATTTTGTTGAAAAAATGTGTCCCATCTAAAGTTAAATAGCAAGTTTGGTATTTAAACCGACTTTTCAATTTTGAGTAGTGCTGTTCACACACACACATATACATGGATCTTTTTCTAAAAATGCTTTTTTTCTTTTCAGGGCTTCCCAAAACAGTATTTTCAATGAAATCTTGGTAACGAAATATTGAAATGCAATATCTTATCTACCTACTATGTGTCGTCTTCCGTGGTGAAACTATGCTAACTTCATATACTCAAGGTCGCGGGTTCAAACCCGGCGGAGGACTATGTATTTTTTCGGCTGTAAAAAACCTTAGCATGGATTCCTTCGGGAGGGAAGTCCCGCGTCATAGATTTACGGCACGTAAAAGAACCTCAAGCCTGAAACAGAGGCCTCTGAGCAAAATTAAGCGGTCTTTCACACCCAATTTGGAATGGGACGCTGAGAACGACAGTAGTTAAAGAGCGTTCATAAATAACGCGCCATTTATATTTTATTTATTTACTATGTACATTGTATTTGGTAGAGAAAGTAAAAATCAGGATCTTGTACTAGAAGAGGAATTAATATGCACAGCAGAAACATTGCTGTCAACAGCACGTGCAGGATGCTCCTGTTTCCGGTAAGACAGGTTTGGCCAATCAACTTCTAGTTTTGAGTAAACACATGGGTACTTTATTGAGAATAACTTGCTAGTGTCTTCAGCTATAAGCAAGAATCCACAACTTATAAATATAACTTGTTGTTTAGCTATTTCTGTGTTATTTACGCTCTCGTCAAAGCAATTAATCCTGAACTAGACAGTTTTTATAACCACTAAGGCGTAGGCGTTGACCAGGAGAGGGCGCGGTTTTGAATACCGCGCAGGTCAAGTTGTACAGGTCTTCCTGGTGAACTGGACGGGCAGGAAGGGCCTTGCACTTCTTCTGATGCAGCATAACGGTCAGTGGTTGATGACACCTGTAGTGCAAGTTGAGAATGTTAATCCTCCAGGGGGCTCTGACCTCCAGCACCTATTTCATAAACCTTACAAGTTAAAAAATCTTACATGTTCCATTCACATGACTTTCTCTCCATCTCTACAACAAATTAATGAAAAAAGCTTATTCTTCTATTCACTTAATGCTAATCGAGAAAACATTAGCAGAAATAGTCTTATTCCTTGCTTCTTTGTAAGTAGAAGCGAAATAAGGGAGTACCATGGGTTAAAGTGATAGTCAAAAGCTGGTTGATATGTGACTGAAGTTCCTTTGTTTGTATGGAAACGAGTTCACAAAGTCCTGTATGAGAAAAATATAAGTTCTTATAGCTTAAACCAAAAACAAGGAATATCTCAAAAACAATCAACTCCACGTAAAAAATGTATATAACATAAATTGTGTGCTTTAATGTGCTCTACGTTTTTTGTATGGTAAGTTTTTGTCTCTCTCTTACGGTTTAGCACTTATGCAAAACTCCATAAAATTCACTCAGAATAAAGTAGTCTTCAGAGGCTATTCCCAGAAGATTCAAAATATACATTTTATTTGTGACGTAAATACCTTTAATATACGATATTTTAATCAAAATCGTTAGAGCCATTTTTTAGAAAATAAAAATTTTCGAAAAAAGTTCCATGTAAAGGGTAGTTTGGAGTTGGGGGCTTTTTCTCAAAATCTTCGTGTCGCATCCCCAGAAGATACTAAACTTAAATACCAAATTTGGTATTTTACCGACTTTTTGTTTTTGAGTGATCGTGTTCACAGACACACGGACACACTGACACACGGACACACACACGCGGACCTTTTTCTGAAAATACTTTTTTTTTGGATACAGGGGACCCTAAAACATATTTCCGGTGAAATCCCGGTATCGAATTTTTGGTGGAGTGCAATACATTCTCTATACACTATGTACATAGTACGTATAGAGAAAGTAAAACTGTACTTCCGCCACAGGAATAAAAAAAGATGTATGACAGTGTATATTATAAATACACGGCATGAAGTATAACAAAAATTGTAACTTCATTCTCGGGAGAACTGACCTTGGTTGGATATAGAGCTAGCACGTATGCCTGTGTTATTGATTCCCTCATCTCTGTGATGCCAATGTCATGAGCTACTTTTCTTTGCTTACTTAATTATGGGTTTAGTTTCGGGAAATAATTATATATTCTTAAAATTCTTATATATAGGTAATAAATTATTCTTGGAGGTTATTTTACGCGTAAGATGTTTCTATAATTTTATGCAGATTAGCAGGCAGAGAATTAATAGGACAGCGCGCAAGCGTGAAAATATGTATCGAAATAATAATCTGTTTCGAAATGGTCTTCACACACATTTCAGTATATGAGTATAAAAATCTTATGTGTTCCATTCACATGACTTTCTCTATCTCTGTAACAACTTATTGTTAATATCATTAGAGCAATTTATGATAAAATAAAGCATTTCCAAATTTTTTCCATGTAAAGGCTGTTTGATGGTGGGGGAATTTTCTTGAAAACCTTCACGTCGCATTCTTAGGAGATATTGAACTTAAATATCTTTTCGTTTTTGAGCTATGCTGCCCAAACACACACACACACGCACACGCACACACACACACGCACACGCGCGCGCACACACACACACACACACACACACACACACAAGGGACTTCTTTCTAAAAATTCTTTTTTGGGATTCAGAGGGTTTCAAAACATATATTTCCGGTGAAATCTTGGTATCGAATTTTTATATGGAATATAATAATCCCCTACTTGCTATAAGTAGCAGAATGGAAAATTACATTTAGAAAAAGTGCAATATTTTGTTTTAAATTTCATAAAATTCTGTCTTTTCTACTTTAGGTCTATAATTTTTAAGACTGAAAATCATTTGTTAAAATATGCAACTATTTTTATGTATTTATTTTATTTTGGCTTTCTCTAATTGATACATATAATTTGCATATTGTATTCTACCGAAAAAATAGATACCGATATTTCATCGCAAATCACATTTTGAGACTCCCTGAATATAAAAGAAAACGTTTTACATACTTCATTAAGTATAGTAATTAAAGGAAATACTGTATTCCACCCCAAAATTCGATACCTAGATTTCACCAGAAATGTACATAAAAAGAAGCATTTATAGAAAACGGTCCGTGTGTGTATGTGAGTGAATAGCATACTTCAAAACTGAAAAGTGGTTTAAATATCAAACGTGGTATTTAAGTTCAGTATATTCCAACTATATAACGAGAAGGTTTTCATTTTCACACTGAACTACATGAATATATTTTCGAATATTTTAATTTTCTCAAAAGTGACTCAAAAGATTTAATTAATGTCATATTTAAGACATTTTCATGAAAATTAAAATTTAATTCTTGAATTTTTTAGGAATAACTCTGGAGTTGTTTTCATCTTGGATGACTTTAGCTTAACTGATAAACAGTACGACTGACAGAAGTTGCTACACAAATACCATAGCCGGGATTTGAACCACGGATCTCCCGCTCGCTTTTCGACTGCTCTGTCACTGAGCTACATGGCAACATGCCGACATAGCAGTGAATTTCTCAACTGACTCGCATGTTTTCCGGTAAACCACAAGGTGGTCTTTTCTTTTCCTGGTCAAGCAAGAAGAACAGAACATGAATGAAACCAGCTCTTGATAGCTTTGACCATCGTTTCAGTCTTTTGTTTCTATGTTAACAAGAAAATCTGTAACAAAAGCATTTCTAAAACACGCATGTTTATCCGGGTTATCGTGACGAAGACGGAAGAATTGCTTTCTGAAGAACTTTTAAAGAAAGACTGAACTGTTTGTCTATCCCCTTTCACTAATTGTGTGCCAGAAATGTAACGTCACGCAATTATGGGATAAACAAAACCTCCCCAACATCTTCATAGTGATGTATCGACGATCATCAGTTGCGACCTGGTGGGAAAAGTGCTAACTACGCATTTCTTCCGCTCTTCAGTGGGCCACCGCGGGAGACAGTTCTTCAGTCTAGCTTGAAATCTGCTGAGGGATAGATCATCTATAAGAGCACCGCGAAGTTTTGTTGCATAGTCGCCAAGGGTAGGCAAGTGAGCCGTCTTTCAGCTTAGCAAAAGTATGGGGTTGAGTAGGTTTTTGTAAATTTGTAAATGCTCATTATTTGAAAAATGCATTTTGTAATTAGGCATTCTTTTCTTTTTTGATTTTGTAATCGCAAGATTTAGTTTTCAAATTATGAATTCAAGGCCTGAAACTTAAAAATACATAAAAATACAACAAAAGTAAAACTTATTCTAATGCAAAATGCATCAACAGTAAAATTAATATGCCTATAAATATGTCAATTAAATACATTTTGAAACTCTGCTAATGTTTCTATGCAGCTTCCTGGAATCTTTCTCCCTAGCCCATAAAGAAATGTGTGTTATAGACTTATAATCAAGGTATAAATACCTAGACTGAATAGTTTTATATATATCTGGGTTTTTATACCTTAGTTATAAGTTTAGGATTACAACAAATTTATGTGAATATAACGTATCATGCATTTTCTGCACTGATGGAAATTTTTGGTAGGTAAGTTAATTATATTTTACAATTTTGACACTTTCTTAGATATTCTTAAACACATCTTGTTGGGCACATTGAGTGGATCTGATTGCGAGCCGCATTATTAAACCATTAATGGTTTTTCATTTAATACACTCAATAAATATCTAGCTACACACAGATGTTGCATAATTACATACGATTTAGCTAATTACATAAGTATATTGCATCCTTTATTTGTAAACTTGGATGCAAGTTACATTTGAAGCAAAACATGGTCATGCATTTAAATTCATACTTGTCCTTCATGCGGAACGCCATTATCTTTTGTTTTTCCTTTTTGCAGCAAGAACATTACACGTTCAGCCATTCATATAATTGTATGCAGTTTTTATGGTTAAGCGCATTTAGATTTTGATGGATGCTGTGGCATATATTGCCTTTCTAAATAGAACACCAACTTTTACTTTTTCTAGCACGTATGTACACCGTCCCAAAAAAATGAATAACGCCTGGAACGCCAAATTCGTCTAAGTTCTCCATGGCACAGCGCCTTGTGTACATATCCGGGATACAATTGTGTAGAGTACCAACAAATTATAATGTTAATATTACTAACCTATATTATCAATAATCTTAATCAAATGCATAGCTTAAAATTCTTCAGCAACTATCAATATTAATTAAAAAAATCTTATATGACTTTCTCTACAACTCTGCAACAAATTATTGTTAAAAAGCTTATGCTTCTATTTACTTCATGCTAATTGAGAAAAACAAGCAGAAATAGTCTTAACACTTGCTTCCTTATAAGTAGAAGCGAAATAAGGGAGTACCACAGGTTAAAGTGATAGTCAAAAGCTGGTTGCTATGTGCCTGAAGCTCCTTTGTTTGTATGGACAGGAGTTGACAAATTCCTGTATGAGAAAAGCTGAAACAAATAACAAGAAATATCTAAAAAAACGATCAACTCCATGAAAAAATGCATATGATATAAGTTGTGCGTTTTATCGTGATCTACATTTTTGTGCAGCAAGTATTTTTCTATCTCCTACGGTTTACCAGTTATGCAAAATTCAATAAAAATCATCCAGAATAAAGCAATCTTCAGAGGCTGTTCCCAGAAAATTTAAGATATACATTTTATTTTTCAGGTAAATATCTTTAATATATGATAGTTTAATCAAAATCGTTAGAGCCATTTTTGAGAAAAACAAAATTTTGGAGAATTTTTCCATGTAAAGAGTAATTGTGGTGGGGTGATTTTCTTGAAAATTATCGTGTCGCATTCTTGAAAAATACTGAACTTAAAAACCAAGTTTGATATTTAACGGACTTTTCGTTTTTGAGCTTTGCACACACACACACACACACACACACGCACACATAGACCTTTTTCCAAAAATGTTTTTTTTTTTTTTTTTAGGATTCACGGGGATACAAAACATACAATTCCGGTGAAATCGAATTTTTCGATGCATTACAATACCTACGCTATACACTATGTATATGGTACGTGTAGAGAAAGTATAAAATGGAATCTGTAGTGTATGAAAGAATACTTAAAATATTGTTAAAAAAACCAATGTTTCGAAACATTTTTAAGGAATTTAATTTGGGCAATTTGATCTTTGGGAGGTAGGAGCTTTGTGTATGTTTTCTTTATAATACTCAACACAATATTCAAAACCTGATCCAAAGGGAAAATCGTATTTGGAATAACGATAAGGCAGCATTGTATCGTCAAAAATAGTCCCGATACAATGCAAAATACGTGGCTTCACAATATTCCGTCATTGTCGCGTATCTGTATCGTGCTGGGGCTGGATGTCAAGAGACGGACTAGGTGTGCTGTGTCAGCTTGTCGGTAAGCTGCCGTACGCGGTAATACTCGATATTATTTTGATTCCCTCTGTGAGGATGAGATATACTGATGAAATTGTTTAATTTGTATAGGATAATAATCCTGTACGAACATCTCGAATGGTTTCAAATTGGTTTTCAGAGTGGCAGTAAATTAGGAAGATGGAATGTGAGAATGTACGAGTTGTGGTAAAAAGGGAGCTGCGCTCCAAATTAACTGCAGATGGACGAAGAACATAAGATGGCTTCTAGGCACAAATTCAAGAAGCCAGGAATCTTTTAGTTTCTCGTCCACATTATTGCAGTGGTGTTAGTGGCTGAACGAAGGAAGACACCTGGATAAAGGACTTACATTAACTGATTTGGGTACTTCCGCAGGTCTTTGTACCTTGTCTGCCTGCGGCCTGTAGTCTGCTGTGCTTCTCCCATTTCATCCCTTCCTCCTGGGAAGTATTAGTGCAAACAGATCTCTTTAACGGTGCATGAGGTGTCCTCTACATTTTAATATATACCTATTTCCAATAGAGAAAATATCAAGTGCTCGTAAGAACCGTGTAGAAAAAAATATATATTAACAGTAGTGGGTAGTGAAAGTGATGCGCTTGTAACCCGTCAGATTCTTTAGTAAAGCAACACCGAACAGATGGGAAATAGCAGAAGCATATTGGTTTTGCTTACACAACACATCGAAGTTCCCTCTTATTTATTACTCCAAATAATTCTGATTTTAATGAAATTCCTTTAATTTTCAAAGTACATATTGTCTAAAATTCCAATTTACGTCATAGTTTAGCTGTAGATATTATCATTTAGATCCTTATTCCGTTGTCTGGTCTTTACCTTTTGGTGTGAGTTTGTAATAAAGAAAGCACCGAGCTTTCATAAGAACACTGTGGATAATGAAAGTCATGTGGTTTTGATTTAATAGTTTCTTTACATAGATCGACACTGAAGAGATGGGAGACAAAAGAAGCACGTTGGTAGTGCTTACACAACGCGTCGAAGTTCCCTCCTATTTATTACTCCTAAAGATTTTGCTTTTAATAAAATTTCTATAACTTTTCTAATAATTTCTTTGAGTTTAAGGTTGAAAATGATTTAATAGTTCAGCTTCAGAATATTAAGTAAGAATTATCACTTTAGAAAGAGAATAGTATAACATCTACTCTCATGCCAAGATTTCTGCACAGATGGCAGCTGTCATAGTGCATTTAGAGACTGCGTGTATTGGAGCCTATTACGATGATGGTCATTATGCTAGGAGTGGTACAGAAACAAAGTACCCACTCGAAGCAAACGTGCTCAGTCGAAGCTTTGTTCTATGTCCAAGAGCGGAAATCGAACACTTTATCCTCCAGAAGAGCCCCCTGGAGTGTAGCAGGTGGTTGTTAGCAGCACGGTCGTCAGTTCGAGTCCCACGTACCTACCAATTTCTCACTAAATTGACTTCTAATACAAAAGGTTCTACAAAGATCTTATCATTTCAATGGATTTGTAGTAGATGGTAAGCAGAGTGAATTGTCCTAAGAGATGAAAACACGAGCTGTATTTGATAAGACAATTCCGCGAGATAGACTATTAATAATTTATAATACATAGGAAGGGAGCTTTTATTAGGTTATGTTTGTAATACATTATCTCTCAAATGGTAGATCACGCATTCGGCCATGTTTACTAACCGAATGTTTTTACTTTCTCTACACGTACTATGTACATATTGTATAGAGAAGGAACAGCATTGCTCCCAAATATTCAATACCGAGATTTCACCGGAAATACATGTTTTGGGTTCCCCTGAATCCAAAAAAAAAAAAAAAGCATTTTTGGAAAACGTTCCGTGTGTGTGTGCGTGAGTGTGTGTGTCTGTGGACAGCATAGCTGAAAAACGAAAAGCCCGTTTAATACCAAACTTGGTATTTAAATCGCTCCACCGCCAATTACACTTTACATGGAACTTTTTTCGAAAATGTTGATATTCTCAAAAATGGCTCTAACGGTTTTTATTAACATTTCTTATATTTAAGATATTTACATGTCAAATTAAATGTATATATTGAATTTTCTGCGAATAGCCTCTGAAGGCTATTCTGGATGAATTTTACAGAATTTTGATAACTACTACACGTAAGAGATGGACAAAAACATACTACACAAAAATTGTAGAACACGTTAAAACACACAATTTATATTATATACATTTTTTTCGTGGAGTTGATCGTTTTTGAGATATTCCTTGTATTTGGTTTCAGCTTTGAAAAACTTACACTTACACTTTTCTCATACAGAAATTTGTAAACTCATACAAACAGAGGAACTTCAGTCACATAGTAACCACTTTAACCTATGGTACTCCCTTATTTTGCTTCTACTACAAGGAAGCAAGTAATAAGACTATTTCTGCTAGGTTTTTCTCGATTGGCATGAAGTAAATAGAAGCATAAGCTTTTTAACAATAATTTGTTTTCCTGAATTATGATATGGCCAGTGTGTATACACCGAATGTACGATTATCGATAGCAACAATAGAAACAGGGAATAATTATTTTATTTCAGCTTTTAATATGTACTTCATGAAATGGAAACAAATGTTACCTTATTTGAGATTACTGAACTCATCTCATAAGAAATACAAGCAATAATTATTTTCACTCCTTTTTTGAACTAAATACATTATGAACATGATAAAACCTTAAATAAACAGTGTAACTGAATTGTAAGTAAAATTGTAATACTGACAGCTATTGAAAGACAAGGTTGGCTGCCTAGATTGTCACATTGTTACCAATAACCAAGACAGGAGATTAAACAAACGAATGTCAGGTGCTTTCACATGGACTTTATTTTTTTTTTTTTTTTGTAGTTTAACGTCCTTTAACCTGGTTGGTCACATCGGACGATGAATGAACTTGATGAAATGATGCTCAAATGATCTTGGGGTCCATGGAGCTTTAAATTACTCGACATTCGTCTTCTCAGGATAAGGGAAAAACCCAGAAAAAAAACTTATCCGGGTAACTCACCTTAAGCGAGATTCAAACTCATGACCTTTTGAATGTGAGGCAAACTCGCTATCACCACACTACCCAGGTGGGCTAATTAAACCACCAGTTTTATACGTTTTTACTTTCTCTGCTATGCATAGTAAACAGGGGAAGTATTACATTCCACCCTAAACTTGATAGCAATATTTTACCGAAAAAAATATATTTTGAGATCCCCTGAATAAAAAATATGATGTGCTCCAATCACATGGTTTTCTCTGTATGTTATATTGGATAGGTACAGTCAGACTGAAAAATTCAGTGCCATAGCCGGAATTTGAACTACAGATCTCCTGGTCTCTAGCATGTTGCTCTACCACTGAGCTACCATGGCAACATGACAGCATAGCATTGAATTTTTCAACTGACTCGCATGTTTCACAAGGTGATCTCAAATTATTTTGAGAGTATAACCCCTATGGCGACTTACAATGATATAAGTACTTTAAGTCCCATGATTAGTATAGCCAAATATTATGATTAATTGGTATTGATTTAATTGTTTTTTTTTCAAACACATCAGATTTTTTTTCAGGCTGTAAATCGTTATTCAGTTTTTTTCCTCGTTGAACAAAAAAAGTTTCACATTGCGAGATGCTCTTCATAACAGCTTGACTATCTGTACTTACTGCATTCCTTCTGTATCTATAATTTATCTTGATTATTGCCCTCCGTGGTGTGGCGTGTGCCTGCGTTACCTGATAGACTCAGGGTGAGCTTAGGTGTTGTTGCTGTGTATCAGGCGTTATTAGTGCTTAGCCACAACAATGCGAGGATAGCTTTAGGTTTGGTGTTGAGGGTGTTAAGGAGGTAGCGCTACAGTGTAGGCTCCTCAATGGTTTCCTTTTCAGGAGCAGCATCCTTGTCGTTGCTCCGCTAGTCTTCTAGTTCCAAAAATATGTTGATATGATTTTTGGTCACCACTCCCATAGAGCCTTTTTAGATGTTGGCTGGTTTAATGCCTTCGTTACTAGGAGTGGCCACAAACCATGCGAGGAACCTGGAGCTACCTGCAGCGGCATTCAGTAGGTAAATAATCCCCCAGAGATCTGATAAAAATGTTCGCATATAAGGTCAATCTGGCGTAGAAATTTGGAGCCCGGCGCCTAATCACGTCTTCCACGAATGGAAGTGCCAAAGCTTCATGTGGTAGTCTCACTGGGAAACGATGTCATACAAAGTAAATGGACAAAAGACCCAAATTCTGAATCCACCTCATAGGCATAGAGCATCAGTGGGCCTATAATCGCATTGAAAAGACGTATGAATCGGCGTATGAAAGACCAGAACAGCTTTTAAGGTGAGCATCACTCACTGCAAATGTTCACAAAAAGTTATGCGTTTATCAAGAGTGAATTTTAGAATTAAAATCCCCCACTTTATTCCTTGGCTGGTTTAGTGGTTACCATTTGTGTGAAATTCGCTTTTCAGGACCAGCAAATAAGTTTTAAATAAATTAGGAACCAACTAAATCATGTGGAGCGTTTTTGAGTATGGACAAGTGCTTAAAAGATACTTTGTGAAAAAACTTTACTAATATGATTTCCAATTTTAATATATATCTTTTAAAATTGGAAATCATATTTTATTATAAAAAATCCGACGTGTTATATTCATATAACTCTCTCTCTGTCTGCTCTATACACAAACCTTTTACAAAAGTTTATTCTTCTTTGTACACCATGCCAATCGAGATAAGTAATAATAAAATATTTTTACTACTTAGTTCTTCATAAGAAGAAGGGAAATAACACTAAAGCGATACTCAAAACTTTTAAAAGTTGTCGCTATAATACTGTCATTGGAATTCGCTTTTTTGCTTGGCCCGAACAACTTTCTGTTTGAGAATGTTATTTCAAAATTGAAACCGATAAAAGGGAATATCTCGGAAACGGTTAGCGCTACAACAAAAATGTAAGGACATAAAGTGTGTCTTTTGACGAGTTCCAAATGTTTTGTCTAGTAAGGTTTTGTCTAACTCTTGCGGTTTATCGGTTATTCAAGTTAAATAGAATGAAGACGCCTACAGAGGCTTTTTCCCAGAAATTCAGGATATGTATTTTATTTTTCATGTAATTATCTTTAATATATCGTGTTTTAATCATAATTTTTACATCCACTTTTGGGGAAATCAAACATTTTCCAAAACTGTTTTATATAAAGGGAAGTATGGGGTGGGGGAATGTTGTTGATAATCTTCGTGTCGCCTCCTTGGGAGATTCTAAACTTAAATATTTAGTTTGGTATTTTAAGGACTTTACCTTTTTGAGTTATGCTGTTCATACACACAGATAGAGAGACGGACAAACACAGACCTTTTTATAAAAATGCTTCTATGTTTTCACCGATTCTAAGAAAAATATATGATGTGTTCCATTCACATGACTTTCTCTACATCTCTGCAACAAATTATTGTTAAAAAGCGTATCTTCTATTTACTTTATGCTAATTGAGAAAACATTAGCAGAAATAGTCTTATTACTTGCTTCCTTGTAAGTAGAAGCGAAATAAGGGAGTACCATAGGTTAAAGTGATAGTCAATAGCTGGTTGCTATGTCACTGAAGTTCCTTTGTTTGTATGGACAGGAGTTGACAAATTCCTGTGTGAGAAAAGTATATTTTTCAAAGCAGAAACTAAAAACAAGGAGTATCTTAAAAACGATCAACTGCACGAAAAAAATGTTTATAACATAAATTGCGTGTTTTAATGTGCTCTACGTTTTCTGTGTGGTAAGCTTTTGTACATCTCTTACGGTTTAGCAGTTATGCAAAAATCCGTAAAATTCAACCTGAATAAAGTAGTCTTCAGAGGCTATTCCCAGAATAGTCAAGATATACCTTTTATTTATCAAGTAAATATCTTTAATATGTGAGACTTTAATCAAAATCTCTAGAGCCATTTTTAAGAAAATCAAAATTTTCGAAATGTTTTCCATGTAAATACCAAGTTTGGTTGTTAACAGTCTTTTCATTTTTGAGCTATGCTGCCCACAGGCACACACACACACACGGACATTTTTCTAAAAATGCTTTTTTTGGATACAGGGATTCTCTAAACATGTATTTCCGGTGAAATCTCGGTATCGAATTTTTCGGTGGAACGCAATACCTTCTCTATACACCATGTATATAGTACGAATAGAGAAAGTAAATATATACATACCCAGTGAAATCTTGGAATCGAGTTTATGGATGGAATACATTATCTTCTCTACTTACTATGTTCGTTGTACGTACGTGCTAGAGAAAGTAAAAATAATGCCTTATTTTTCTCCCTTTTGGGGCAAATTTCGCTGATGCATCACATTAAGAAGAAGTAGAAGGAAGAAAAAGGTGTTGCAAGACTAGTTTGTAGATGAACGAGTAGTAAAGTCGTGTGAATACAAGGGGTCAGAATTTGTTTCACTTATAAGGAATATTCTTGGAAATGTATGACACAGGCTTCCTGTGTCCACAATGGTATGATAGTATCAATTAGTAAAATAAAAAATAATGTGGGATTATCCCGCTAATTGCATGTGTCATGTATTAATTTATCACGAACTCTGAAACCTTTCAACAGAATTCATAACATGGCTTTACATGTTGGACATATTACATTAACGGGGCTTACTCAGCAACAGAGTTTATGTCGATTAATTAGTTCACAACGATTGTTCCAGCATGCTTCTAAAAGCTGCTCCATTTCTTTTGCGTTTTACACACTAAATATACGTAATAATGTGCTACAATTTCTATATTATATAACTTATTAAATTGATATTGGATTTAACTGTATTTCCTTCGTAAATCAGGAATAATAAAACTAAAACAAACAAAAAATGATGTGTGTTCCATTCATAATACTTTACACTTTGTAACACATTATTGTTAGTAAGCCTATTTTTCTATCCACTTCATGCCAATCGAGATAAACAATAGTAGAAATGATCTTATTACTTAGTTCCTTTAAATATAAGAGAAATAAGGTAATACACTAGCCTAAACCGGCAATCAAATATTTTAAAACATGGTTACTATGGATTCAAATCCGTTTCTTTGCGTAGCCTGGAGTTGATAAGTTCTTGTATGAGAAAAATGTTAAGTATTTTAAAATTAAGACCAATAACAAGAAATTCCTCGAAAGAGGAAAACTCCAGGGAAAATATATAGGCCATAAATTGTGTGTTTTTGGAAGCTTTACATTTTTTGTGTAGCAAGTTTCTGTAAATCTCTTATGGTTTAGCAGTTATGCAATATTCTGTAAACTTCATCCAGAATAAAGTAGTCTTCAGAGGTTATTCCCAGAAAATTCAAGATATACATTTTATTTGTCAGGTAAATATCTTGAGAATACCATATTTTTATCAAAATCGCTAGAGCCATTTTTAAGAAAACCAAAAAGTACCTGAAAAGGGTAGTTTGGGGTGGTATTTTTTTTTCTCAAAATCTTCGTGTCGATTTCCTGGAAGATATTAAACTTAAATACCAAGTTTGGTATTTTACCGACTTTTCGTTTTTGAGTTATCGTGTTCACAGACACATGGACCTTTTTCTGAAGATGCTTTTTTTTTGGATACACGGGACCCTAAAACATATATTTCCGGTGAAATCTCGGTATTGAATTTTTGGGTGGAGTGCAATACCTTCTCTATACACTATGTACGTAGTTCGTGTATAGAAAGTAATAAAGACTAGCAAAATGGTCTTATTACTTAGTTCCCTAGAAGTAGAAAGCAAATGATGGAATGCAATCGGCTCAACTGTCAGTCAATTGTTTTAAAATGTGGTTGCTATGGGATTGAAACCAGTTTCTTTGTATGGCCAGGAGTTGACAAGTTCCTGTATGAGTAAAGTATTAAGAACGAGGTCCATCTAGAAAGATACATGTTTTGGCATAACTAAATGATAACGAAAGATATCAACACTAAACTTTATTAAAAGAATCTGATGTGTTCCATTCACATGACTTTCTCTACTTATCTGTAAAAAAATTGTTGTTAAAAACTTATACTTCTATTTACTTCATGCTAATCGAGAAAAAATTAGCAGAAATAGTCTTATTACTTACTTCCTTGTTAGTAGAAGTGAAATAAGGGTTAAAGTGATAGTCAAAAGCTGGTTGCTATGTGACTGCAGTTCCTTTGTTTGTATGCACACGAGTTCACAAAGACCTGTATGAGAAAAGTAAGTTTTTCAAAGCTTAAACCAAAAACAACCAATACCTTAAAAACGATCGCCTCCACGAAAAAAATGTATATGATTTAACGTGTGTGTTTTAATGTGCTCTATATTTTCTGTGTAGTAAGCTTTTATCCATCTCTAACTGTTTAGCAAATATGCAAAATTCCGTAAAATGCATCCAGAATAAAGTACTCTTCAGAGGCTATTCCCAGAAAATTCAAGATATACATTTTATTTGTCAGGTAAATATCTGTAATGTACGATATTTTAATCAAAATCGTAAAGAGTCATTTTTTAGAATATCAACATTTTCGAAAAAAGTTCCATGTAAAGGGTAGTTGGGGGGGGATTTTCTTGAAAATCTTCGTGTCGCATTCTTGGAAGATATCAAACCTAAATACCCAATTAGGTTTTTAACGGACTTTTCGTTTTTGAGCTATGCTGTCCACACTCACACACACACACACACACACACTCACACGCACACACACGCACATGGATCTTTTTATACAAATGCTTTTTTTTTTTGGATTCAGGGGGAACCAAAATATGTATTTCCGGTGAAATCTCGGTATCGAATTTTTGGGTGGAATGCAATACCTTCTCTGTACACTATGTACATAGTACGTGTAGAGAAAGTAAAAAAATTAATCTAGCTTACTCTATTTCTCAATGCAATTTCCATTCTGTCAAGATATTTATTGTCCCATGGTACCAGTTTTTCAATGCCGACTTCTACCACCGAAGAACTTACCTATTCATTTTTTTGAATGGACAAAATGTTCGACCAATCGATTTTTATAGGCAAATAACCCAAGTGTTTAGTGATAATGCAAGAATGAGTCTTCAGGTAAGAAAGACGCATAATTTACAAGTAATCAAGGAAGAACCAGTGTTTACGATAAAACCGGTGTGGACGCCGTACATGACTTTTTGGATGCAAAAGATTTGACCCATGAAGACCATAATTATAACACCATCATTGAAAAACCGGTACCACGTGAGAATAAATACCTCGTTAGCAATGGCGATTACGTTAAGAAATAGAGTAAGGTAGTGCAACTTTGTAAATAAAGGTTTGTGTTGATAACTTTCGTTATGTCAAATCGTAAGTTACACCCTGGATGGTCCTCGTATGTTAAAACTGAAACCAATAACAAAGAATTTCTCAAAAACGGGTAATTCCACGACAAAATGTATATGACAAGAATTAGGTCTTAATAAGATCTACATTTTTTGTGTAGTAAATTTTTGTCTATCTCTTACGGTTTGCTGGTTTTGTGAAATTCAGAAAAATGCATCCATAATAAAAAGGTCTTCAGAAGATATTCCCATAAAATTCAAGATATGTACTTTATTTATCATTTAAATATCTTAAATATAAGAGATTTTAATAAAAATCGTTAGAGCCATTTTAGAGAAAACAAATACGAAGTTTGCTACTTAACGGTATTTTAGTTTTTGAGCTATGTTGCTCAAGACACATACACTTACAGACACATATACCGACTTTTTCTAAAAATTCTCTTTTTGGACTCAGGGAACTTCAAAATATATATTTCCGGTGAAATCCCAATATAAATTTGTTCGGTGAAATACAATATTTCCTCTATACACTATGTACATAGTATGACGGTTGCTTTTTTTCAATCTCCGATAGGCTTTAAATAAAAGACAAGTTTATAGAAAACAATTATTTTATTACTAAAATGGAAATGGCGTGTTATTTATGGTCGCTCTTTAACTACTGTGGTTCTCAGCGTCCCATTCTAAATTGGGCGTGAAAGACCGCTTAGTTTTGCTCAGAGGCCTCTCTATCAGGCTTAAGGTTCCTTTACGTGCCGTAAATCTACGACACGGGACCAACGTCTTCAGTTCCCTTCCGAAGGAAGCCATGCTTAAGAGTTTTACACCCGAAAAAATCCATCGTCCTCCGCCGGGTTTAAACCCTTGCCGATCCCGGTGGCCGCGCTCGCTAAAGTAAAGTGTCTCGCTTTGGCGCTTCGTGGTGCACAGGATCGTGGGTTCGAGTCCAGCCTTGGGCATGGGTGTTTCTGTGTGTATATGTAAAAGGAAAACGTTAAGAATAATAAGGTCTACTAAGGAAATATAGGAAAGTGAAAAAATGGATTCCTAACAAGCCTCCGAAACTGTATGTTTTATTTTTCTTACTATATATATATATATATAAAACCCGCGACCTTGGGTATATGAAGTTAGCATGGTAAGCATTACACCACGGAGGGCAATTTTTATTACTTTAAGTTTTGTACACTTATGATTACTTTTCAACATAATCAACGTAAGATTGAGACCTTTATCGTACCTGTGCACAAGCTTTAGAATACCCGCTTCAAAGATGTTGCCGCCAATGATTTCAAATGAGCATTGACCTTGCTTTGAAGATCTTTGTTGATTTGAAAGTGCTGCATCCTTCTGTTCAGGGAAAAGGTGGAAGTCTCTGGGTACCAGTCAGGACTGTACGGCGGATGATCGAAAATGTCCCATTGAAATTGTTCAAGGAGCCGATGGGTTTTGCCAGCGGTGTGTGGACGAGCGTTGTCATGGATCAACACAATTCCTGAAGTCAGCATTCCTCTGCGTTTGTTTTGAGTGGTTCTCCCCAAACGACGTAAAGCTTCATAATTAACAGCTGCATCATTGGCGGCAACATTTTTTGAAGCGGGTATTTCAAAGCTTGTGCACAGGTACGATAAATGTCTCAATCTTTACGGTGATTATATTGAAAAGTAACCATAAGTGTACAAAACTTGTAGTAATAAAATAATTGTTTTCTATGAACTTGTGTTTTATTTATAGCCTATCGGAGATTGAAAAACCAGCTCTCGTACTTTCAGAGAAATTAAAAATATAATATGTAACATATAGTGTTCATAAAACATTTTAGGTAAACATTCTCGTACAACAAGTTCCTATACACCATCTATTTCCGCTGAACTTTAACATCATGTTGCAAAACCTTCTAAATGAACCATGATTTTTTAATTATTGCACATTTATTGAAACAAATCAACAAACAAAGCAGATGTTCTCAGACCTTAGGATTGTCATGGCCATCTTTATTCAGTTATGTTCATTTAAACACATATGTTCACATAAATAATCTCACCCTTGTGTTTGCCAGAAAATGCTAAGTCCTTCCTAAGATTTATTTTATTTTAATTCCGAATTGCCGTGCAGAAAATATTGCATGATACACTTGTTCAAAGCATTTTTTTTATATCCGTGTGCTGTTAAAACTCGCATGGCATCATTCGATTAAAAAGCGGCGACTTTACACACTGGTATCATTAATAGCTATTTTTCTTTTCCCTGGACTTCAAAACATATATTTCCGATGAAATCTTGATATTGACTTTGTTGATAAAATGCGATACCTTCTGTAGCTACAATGTATTTTGTCTCTCCTTTTACTTTCTCTACTCACTATGTACATGGTGTATAGAGAAGGTATTGCACTCCAACAAAAAATTCGATACCGAGATTTCACCGGAAAAATATATGTTTTAGGGTCCCCAATATCCAAAAAAAGCATTTTCACAAAAAGATCCGTGTGTCAAAAATGAAAAGTCGGTAAAATACCAAAGTTGGTACTTAAGTTTAGTATCTTTTAGGGATGCGACACGAAGATTTTGAGAAGAATTCCCCCATTCCTGACTATCCTTTACATGGAAATTTTTTTTCTAAAATTTTGATTTTCTCAAAAATGGCTGTCAACAATTTTGATAAAATTTCGTATATTAAACATATTTACCTGGCAAATAAAATGTATATCTTGAATTTCCTAGGAATAACCTTTGAAGAGTAGTTTATTCTGGATGAATTTTTCGGAATTTTGAATAACTGCTAAACCGTAAGAGATGGACAAAAACTTACTACACAAACAATTTAGAGCACGTTAAAAGACACGATTTATGTTATATAACTTTTTTCGTGGAGTTCGTCGTTTTTGAGACATTTCTTATTTTTGGTTTCTGCTATGAAAAATGTATATTGTTCTCATACAGGAACTTGTCAACTCCGATCCATATAAACAAAGGAACTTCATTGACATAGCAACCAGCTTTTGACTATCACTTTAAAATATGGTAGTCCCTTATTTCGCTTCTACTTACAAGGCAGCAGGTAATAAGACTATTTCTGCTAATCTTTTCTGATTAGCATAAAGTAAATAGAAGTATAAGCTTTTTAAGAATAAGTTGTTGCAGGGATATAGAGAAAGTCATGTGAATGGTACACATCAGATTTTTTTTAGTCACTTCTCTTTTGCCTTAAATATTGTTCTATATATTTAATTCCTCTGTCTAAATCCGTTGAAATACAACATTTTCATAAGCATCATCTCGCCTGACATATTACCCCTTTTGTGTTCCCTAATATCATCCTCCAATTTCTTACCTCTTTACATTGAGTTAAACAGTGAACAATACCGTCTTTCTCCCCGCATAAAATACAACGTTCTAGTTCATTGCCTCTCATTCCTTTCAAAAGTAATGCTGCTATTCTCCTCCACGCAAAATCCTTGCTTCCCTTGTTTATTACATATATCTACATACCCTTCAAGTGATCATTCTTTCTTTGCTTTTTTGTATCAACAAGGGACATATATGCACTAGGGTAATTAAACTAGTTTAAGTAGTAGAATAAATTTTTGTAAATAATTGTAAATATAACCGAAGTACAATAAATGTTAAATGTACTGAGTGTAGAACATGATTTGAATGCATCGCAGCAAATTTTATTTTTACTTTCTCTAGAAGGTATTGTATTCATCCCAAAAATTCGATAACGAAATAATGTTTTAAGGTCCCCTGAATGCAAAATAAAAAACATTTTTAGAAATATGTCCGTGCGTGTGTCTGTGTGCAGTATAGCTCAAAAATGAAATATCAAACTTATTAAGTTTGAAGATAACATCACGTAGAACATATTTAGAAATGTTTTATTTTCTCAAAAATTTCTTAAGCGATTTTGATTAAAATGCCATATGTTTAAGATATTTTCTGGGAACAGCCTTTGAAGACCTCTTCATTCTGGATGAAATCTTTAAAGATTTTGTCTGAGATAGACAAAAACTTACTACACTAAAATGTAGATCTCGTTAAAACACAACAGTCGTTTTTAGAAGAGTTAATCGTTTTCGAGATATTTCGAGATATTGGTTTCAGATTTAGGCTACTTAAACTGCCAGCTAGCAAGCAAAGAGAACACATTTTTAACTGTTTCACGTAGTGACCGGCTTTTAAAAGATTTAATGACAGCTTTAGCCTGTGCTTTTCGGTTCTACTTACACAGAAAAGAGTAATAAGACCATCGTGAGGCAGATAAAAGCATGTTGTTTGCGGAACAGCTGGAGAAAGTGTTGTGAATGGAGCACATCACATGTTTCCCGAAAGAACAACTCGTTTTAGCACGTAGCAATCGAAACCATTTAAATAAGCTACTTCAAAGTTTCTGATTTACCTCGTCACTGCCTGAGAAACGTTGGATTGACACGCAGACTTGGAACAGGCGGGGAAAAGAAACATATTTGTCAGGTTTTAAGGTTTTAGTCACACTTGGTGTTAATTACTGTGTTTCTGGAATAAAGAGTAGCCCACATCCAAGAAAATAGTACCAGGTTTCGTCACGTTAGGAGCAAGAATGTAATTTGAAAGCTTACGGGAAACTCAATATAGCAGCCCGGAGCAAATCGCGTTTCTGCCAGTAATTTCCTGCAGTGACGCCCACGTAAGGAGCTGTACTGCAAGACGAATCGTAATAACAGCAATTGTTTTGGGTGCCTACCGGGTTAATGAGCCTTTAGCTGCCTTTCATCACCATGGTGATGATGATAGCATGCGCTTTTGTCCGCAGCTCCAAGGACGCCGAGTGATTAATCACCGGTTTGTTCAGCATATGCAAACAATGATGACAACAATGGTCGTAATAACAATCAGCTACATCATTATCAGACAGGCCTCGCTAAGCGACCTTGCAACAATTCATTATCACCTTGGGAGTACAGTTGGGTCGAGCGATTCATTTTCAGTAATCGATTCATACGATTCGCTCATGCAGTATGAATTGATTCGTACGATTCGTTCATGCAGTATGAATTGATTCGTACGATTCGTTCATGCAGTATGAATTGATTCGTACGATTCGTTCACGATTCATTAATCGTCGCCATGCCTTCTGTGTTTGACTTGTGTTATACACGGGGATGAAAGTCATATGGTAGCTCCTTTACTATAAAAACAGTAATTTATATACATACATACTACTCTTTTCTATTTATTGCAAATTTTCTCCACTATTCGAAATAAAAAACATAAAAAGTTTGTTTTAGTCTAAAATTGGCACCTAAACTTCAACTGCATGATGGTATTTGTGTAACGTTAATACGCAGAGTAATTATATTCACTTTCGTCGCGGTTGCACGCCACTAAATCATGTAATTTTTATATGTAAGTATTATAAGGCAACGCTAGTCTACAGAATAATAATTATTTTCTTCAGGAATATTCAGGTAATTTTAATGTATTAGAATAGTATGTTCCTATACTTATTATGTTGGAGCATATTTGTCGTAAAATTTGTTTTCTAAGGTTATATATCTTGATAATTTAATGACGATTTAGCTGTGCATGTGTTATATATATATAAAATACAATAAATCATCCCTAAGCAATATAAAGACGTTCGTGGTAGCTTCGGCAATGATCGGCAGTGTTCGTTTTCTTATGTATATTGTATATTATATGCAACATATATTTTTATATATTCTTATATTTAGCCTCCTGGCCTCAACACTATTTATTTTCTCACAATAAAATAAATAGTTATAAATCCATGTACACATCATCGTGCGCAATCAGCAGTTTTCGTCGAAGCACGACGAAGCTCGAAGCAAAAGAAAAACAAACCTCAAACCTGATCATGATTCTCCAAATCTGCAGTTCTTTTTTAACAATACCTGCTATGGTTCACACGATTCATGCTATTGTTTTCGATTCATGCGATTCTTTTTGTACAACGATTCATGTATAGACTAGCACGATTCTCGCGATCCTTCTTGAACGAAGATCCATGTTGAGACTAGTAGGATTCTCGCGATTCCTTTTGAACGACGATTCATATCAGGATTGACACGATTCATACAATTTTTTTTTTTTTTTGTAGTCGTTCATATGAAAGCTTCGTTCATGAATCGTCCCATGTCTACTTTGGAGCATTTTGACTCATTTAAAACCGTTTGTTGCTGCATATTGATTTAGCCTTTTCTTGAGTAACTCATGAAGCAATATGAGATGAATAATGTACTGCTAATAACCCTATTATAATTTTAACTGGGGTTAACGGGTAATCTTAGCCAACTCAGCTACTGATATTACTTTTCAAAATATCTGAATTCAAATTTACATTCACACCATTTGTTCTATTTTTTAAAAAAAAAGTATTATTATAAATTATTCTCATAGATTATTAGTTTTTACTTTCTCTAGCTCCGTATATAAAATGAACACAATGGATAGAGTAGGTATTGTATTCCACACAAAAATTCGATACTGAGATTTCACGGAAAATATATGTTTTGGGGTCTCCTGAGTCCGAAGAAAGTATTTTTTTAGAAAAAGGTCCGAGTGTGTGTGTCTGTGAACAGCATAGCTCAAAAATGAAAAGGCCGCTAAATACCAAACTTGGTATTTAGATTTAGTATTTTCTAAGGATGCAACACGAAGATTTTCAAGAAAATCCCCCACCAACAACTACTCTTTACATGGAATACCTTCCAAAAAGTTTGATTTTCTCAAAAACGACCAACAATTTTGATTAAAATACCGTATATTAAAGATGTTTACACCCCAAATTCGGAGTATATTTGAATTTTCTGGAAATAGCCTTTGAAGATCCCTTTATTCTGGATGAATTTTGCCAAATAGAAAAAAACTTACTAACCAAAAAGTATAGCTCTCGTCAAAACACACAATTTATGTCCAATACATTTTGTTGTGGAGGTAAACGTTTCCGACATATTTTGTTTCAGTTGTGAGTATTTATACTTTTCTCAGGCAGTAGGAGTCCGTTTTTCTTTTGTTCTACTCCTGACCAAGCAAAGAAGCGATCTGGAATGACAATCACATCGTAACGGCAGCTTTAAACATTTGACTATCGATTTAGTCTAGTATCCCTTATTTTCTTTCTACTTATAAGGAACTAAGTAGTAAGAACATTCTGCTAATGATTATCTCGATTAGCAAGGTGCAGAAAGAAGAATAATCTTATGCAAGAAATTTGTAGAACAGGTAGATAAAGTCAAATGAGTGTAACACATCAGATATTTTTGGTATGCTTAACGTCCTTTAACCTGGTTGGTCATATTGGTCGATGAGTGAAATTGGTGAAATAATGCTCAAATGATGTCGAGGTTTATGGAGTTTAAGTTATTCGACATTCGTCCTCTCAGGATAAGGGAAAACACCGAAAAAACTTTATTCGGATAACTCACACTAAGCGAGATTCGAACTCGCTACCTGTTGAATGAGAGGCACATGTGCTACCACCACACTTCCGAGGTGGGCAAATTATTATTATTATTATCATCATCATCATTATATTTATCATTATTATTACTTTCTCTTCACGCACTATGTACATAGTCTATAGAGAAAATATTGCATTCCACCCAAAAATTCGATACCGAGATTTCACCGGAAATACATGTTCTGGGTCCCCCTGAATCCAAAAAAGCATTTTCAGGAAAAGGTTCGTGTGTGTATTTGTGTGTATGTCCGTGTGTCTTTGGACAGCATTGCTCAAAAATGAAAAGACCGTTGAAAACCAAACTTGGCATTTAAGTTTGGTATCTTCCAAGTATGCGACACGAAGATTCTCAAGAAAATCCCCCTCAAATTACACTTTACATGGAACTTTTTTTCGAAATTTTTTATTTTCTTAAAAATGACTCTAATGATTTTGATTAAAATACCCTTTATTAAAGATATTTATCTGACAAATAAAATGTATATCTTGAATTTTCTGGGAATAGCCTCTGAAGAATACTTTACTCTGGATGAATTTTACGGAATTTTGCATAACTGCTAAACCGTAGGAGATGGACAAAAACTTACCACACAAAAAATGTAGAGCACGTTAAAACTCACAGTTTATGCTATTGCATTTTTTTTTTCGCGGAGTTGATCGTTTTTAAGTTATTCCTTGTTTTTTGATTTCAGCTTTGAAAAACGTATACTTTTCTGATATAGGAATTTTTTAATTCCTGTCCATTCCATATAAACAAAGGAATTCAGTCATATAGTAACCAGCTTTTGACTGTCACTTTAACCTATGGTACTCCCTTATTTCTCTTCTACTTACAAGGAAGCAAGTAATAAGACTATTTCTGCTAATTTTTCTCGATTAGTATGAAGTAAATAGAAGCATAAGCTTTTTAACAGTAATTTGTTGCAGAGATGTAGAGAAAGCCATGTAACTGGAACACATCAGATTTTTTTTTTTTTAATTTTGCTGTTGACAGACTTGCACACATACGAATAATTTATTTACCATACGTAACTAATAGAAAAGTAAAAATTAATATAATAACAATGAAAAACTGATAATATAAGAACTGAAATGAATGAATGAAAAACTGGGTTTGTAGTCATGCGTGTTGCTCCTCTAGAACCATTAATTTTCTGGGCGGAAGACATCTTATGTTTCTTGTCCTTAACAAATATTCAGTCTTTATAGAGAGAGAGTTCTCGTTTTAATCGTAAGACATCTCAACTCATTCCAAGTTGGGGAAAGTTTGGAGCATACGATACACCCTTATCTCGAGGGGTACAGACTCTCTTCCTTTTATAAATGAATTCACAATAAATCACAGAGGAAGCTCTCTAGAGCTCTATAGGGGCTACTAACCCGCATCTTGCACACAAGCCTCACCTTATTTCTGATAAAGATCCAAGAAAGAGAGGAAATTAATTGAGATTGCAAGTTTGACGTCGTCGCCAACAACGGCGACATCTGGTGCTGAACCAAGTGTACTTTTAATATTATTTTAGGTGTTATTTGTTATTTATTGCAACATTTATTACTTTCTCTAGCACCGTATGTACAATGTACATAGGGATAGAGAAGTATTGTATTCCACCCAAAAATTCGATGTCGAGATTTCACCGGAAATACATGTTTTAGGACCCCCTGAATCCAAAAAAAGGCGTTTTCAGAAAAAGGTCCGTGTGCGTGTTCGTGTGTCTGTGAACACGATAACTCAAAAACGAAAAGTAACTAAAATACAAAACTTGGTATTTAAGTTCAGTGTCTTCCAGGGTTGCGACACGAAGATTTTGAGAAATATCCCCCCCCCAACCCAAACTACCCTTTCATGGAACTTTTTTAGAAAATTTTGATTTTCTTAAAAATTGCTCTAACGATTTTGGTTAAAATGTCGTGTATTAAAGATATTTACCTGACAAATAAAATGTATATCTTGAATTTTCTGGGAATAGCCTCTAAAGACCTGCTTAGTCTGGATGAATTTTTCTTAATTTGGAATAGCTGGTAAACCGTAAGAGGTAGACAAAAACTTACTATATAAAAAATGTAGGCATTGTTAAAATACATAATTTACGTCATATACATTTTTTTTTCGTGGAGCTTACCGTTTTCGAGGTATTCATTGTTACTAGTTTCAGTTGTGAAGTACTTATACTTTTCTCAGACGGGAGTGTCCGTTTTTCTTTTGTTCTACTCCTGGCCAAGAAAAGAAGCGATTTGTAATGACAATCGCATGACAGCTTTTAAAACATTTGACTATCGATTTAGCCTAGTGTATTCCATTATTTTCTTCCTACTTATAAGGAACTAAGTAATAAAAACATTGTGCTGAATACCTCGATTAACAAGGTGCAGAAAGAAGAATAATGTTATGTAGGAAATTTGTAGGACGGCTAGAGAAAGTCATGTGAGTGTAACACATCAGAATTTTTTTTTTTACTTTCTATATACTATTTACCCAATGTATAGAGATGGTATTACCTAGTCGGCCCGGGCATGCGAGATTTGTGTTGGACAAAGTGGCGCTAGGGCGGGTTTTATCCGGGTTCTCCTGTTTCCCCCGCCATCGCATTCCACCGGTACTCCATCTTCGTTCATGTATCTTCAGTGTCACCGCCTGCGGTGCCATAAGTAGTTAAAGCGGGCGTTAAACACTACAAAAAATAAAGAGACGGTATTGTATTTCAACAACAAATTCGAGATTTCACCGAAAATACATGCTTTGAGATCCACTGAATCCAACAAAGCATTTTTAGAAAAATATCCGTGTCTATGGGTAGCATAGCTCAAAAATCTGATGTGTTCCATTCACATGACTTTCTCTATATCTCTGTAAATTATTATTGTTATAAGCTTATCTTTTATTTATTTCATGCTAATCGAGAAAAATTTGCAGAAATAGTCTTATTTCTTACTTTATTGTAAGTAGAAACGAAATAAGGGAGTACCATAGGTTAAAGTGAAAGCCAAAAGCTGGTTGCTATGTGACTGATGTTCCTTTGTTTGTATGGACAGGAGTTGACAAATTCCTGTATGAGAAAAGTATAAGTTTTTCAAAGCTGAAACCAAGAAAAAGGAATATCTCAAAAACGATCAACTCCACGAAAAAAATGTATATAACACATAACATTACGGTTTAGTAGTTATGAAAAATTCGTCCAGAATAAAGTAGTGTTCAGAGGCTATTCCCAGAAAATTCAAAATATACATTTTATTTGTCAGGTAAATAACTTTAATATACGAAAATTTAATTAAAATCGTTAGCCATTTTTTTTAGAAAATCAAATCACTGACACACGAACACACACACACACACACACACACACACACACGGACCTTTTTCTGAAAATACTTTTTTTTTGGATACAGGGGACCCTAAAACGTATATTTCCGGTGAAATCTCGGTATCGAATTTTTTGGTGGAGTGCAATACATTCTCTATTCACTATGTGCATAGTACGTATAGAGAAAGTAAAAATGGAAAGTCCGTTAAATACCATACTTTACATTTAGCTTCAGTATCTTCCAATGATGTGACACGTAGTTTTTCAAGAAAATCCCCCCCCAAATATTCTTTATATGGAACATTTTTTGATAATTTTCATTTTCTCAAAAATGACTAACGAATTTGATTAAAATCTCTTATATTTATAATATTTACATAACAAAGTATGTGTCTTGTATTTTCTGGAATAGCCTCTGAAGAGCTTTTTATTCAGGATACCTGACCAAAATGTAGGTTTCCTTAAAACAAACGTTTACGAGATATTCCTTTGTATCAGTTTCAGTTTTAAAATACCTACTTAAAACTTTTCTCATGTGAAAACTTGTCAACACCTGTTAGATGTTAGTGAAATGCGCATGAATATTTCAAATTAGCATAGAAGTTGTTGCTGTGTGAAAATAGTGAAACGAATGGCATTAACATATACCGAAATTGTTCGGTGGTCTGGACTGTAATTTGACTTAAAGTGCTACTCATGGCAGGCGTTTTAAGGAGCTAAACCTAGGTTGTCTCTAACACCTAGCTTCGTCACAACGCCGAATGTTATCGAGGTGCACATTTGTGCCCAAGGACAAGAAAAATGCAAAAGGATTGTTAGCTGCGACTCGACATTCAGAGAAACACTGTAGTTATTATCCTATTGTCTTCTTTTATAGGTAATATTCAACTAGCGTTTTGTTTAGATGCCAGGAAATTGTCTATTACACCTTTCCATTCGATTCTAAATTGCAGTATTTAAATCTTTTATAGCCTTATTCTCTCGCTATTCCCAGCAGTGTCAATGACTCCTTGAAGAGTCTTATTAAGTACTTCTTTGTTTCTAGGAGCACAAGCAAAAGTAACGAAGCAACATGCTTCTTTCTGGTTCCCAAGGTTCAAAAAGGTTGATGACTAGCAACAGAATCGAAGTTAGCGCAACATGGTATACAGCTGTGATATGTTGACAAAGCACTGTGTGCTTAGTGCTTAATTGGTGAAAAATGGGGCAGTAGCTGCATGGTAGACCGTGATGTTTCAGATTGAGTGTGTGGTGAATCATAAATACCTTGATTTATGAGAACTAATAATTTTAATATTTACATACATTCAATTGCTGTTGTGCAACGTCATTAGCAGCATTATCCGTTTCATTTCTCTCAAGTTACATACATTACAACGCACATTCGTAACGTCTCAAATGCGAATCGTCTCCGATTGGCACTAAACAGGCTTTATATTGCGAAAAACTTCGCTCTACATCACAAGATGTGATTGGAACAAAACGGAAATAGGACACATCATCGTTATTGGGTAAGATACTCCATCAGCACATTTTGTATTTCACGCATTATTGAAAATCTTACATTTTTTCCAAACCTATCTTCCCTTTCTTTTACACACGGTCTGCAAGTACCACCGGTCTCTGATTAAAATTGCTTGCACATGTTAATCGACAGCTTTCAGGGCTCGATGCATTTCAATGTTCCATGTTTCAAATATGTGTTTTTGTCGTGTCGTGTTATAGCTGCAAAGTTTTTCTGTTTAAATTGAAAATCTTCATGCAATCCATTTGAAGCAAGAGAGGAGGACGATTGGTGCTTAAGGGCGCTCAACTGCTAAGGTCATTAGAGCCCATTGGGAATGAAAATCTCGGCTAAAACCAGAAATAAAAACACCATGAAATTAAAACTGATAAACTTCTGGACAAAAACCGGGATAAATAAAACACCATTAAAATGAATTGAAGAATAAATAGCAGTCAGAGCGGCAGACAAAACCGAAACAAAGATAACTGTTACAAGCGGATACCAGAGTTGAAGTTTTAAAAGAACAAACAATGAAGCAAGAGGTTTTACAATTCTAATTGAAATGGAACTTTTATCGAAAATTTTGATTTTCTAAAAAATGGCTTTAACGATTTTGATTAGAATATCGTATATTAAAGATATTTACCTGAAAAATAAAATGTATATCTTGAATTTTCTGGGAATAGCCTCTGAAGACTACTTTATTCTGGGTGAATTTTACGGAATTTTACATAACTGCTAAACCGTAAGAGATGGACAGAAACTTACCACACAAGAACTGTAGAGCACGTTAAAACACACAATTTAACTTATATACATTATTTTCGTGAAGTTGGTCGATTTTTCAATATTCCTTTCTTTTGGTTTCAGCTATAAAAGCATACTTTTCTCATACAGGAATTTGTCAACTCTTGTCCATACAAACAAAGAAACTTCAGTCACATAGCAACCAGCTTTTGCCTATCAATTTAACCTATGGTACTCCCTTATTTCCCTTCTACTTACAAGGAAGTAAGTAATAATACTACTTCTGCAATTTTTTTTTTTCTGATTAGCATGAAGTAAATAGAAGTATGAGCTTTTTAAGAATAATTTGTTGCTGAGATTTCTTTATATTATAATACGATCTTGCAATGGATACATAAACTAAGCTTACGACAGCGAACGTAAATAATTGTGGATCAGCAACCTCCATCATTTTCTATCAGCGGTTCACGTGCGTGCGAGAAATATTTGGACCAATACACACTCCCGTGGGAATGGAATGGAGAACTTTTACACAACGTCGAAGCTGTATAAAAAAATAGACCAAATTTTGACCGTGAAACATCGATCTAATTCTTAAATCAAGAAGACGATGAACTGTAAATATAAATGCAACAACATTACAATATTGTGAGTAGCGAGAAATCAAATTGCAATTCTGTAATACGATCCAACACAACCGAAGTGTTTAAGATAAAGCTCTGAACTCTGAACTACTCCTAAGCATAGACATCCCATCAAATTACTATAATCTCCTAAATCAGAAGGGCATTATAATTTGATGCCTCTTCGCTTGTAGTTTGAAGCCTTAGTTGCAGAGATAAGTGGCTTAGAGGATTCTCTACCCACACCTAGACTTCAACACGTCTAGTGCTATATATATAGAATGCTATTCTATTGTGTTAAGATCCCTCTATAGTAGGAAATGTAGTACTAATTATATCGTATTGTTATAGAGGGGATTCAAACTACTCTTGCAAAGGCTTCTAACTAATGTTTAACACTTCAACAATAATTGGTTTCGTTGTAGGAATTAGAGGAATACAGTAGGCGTAAGTAGTATCAAAATGGCTTTGAAATTCCGCTCTTTTTGAACAACCTCACTGATATTTGCACGGCATACAAACTGTATATCTTCACGATATGGGAATAGTGTGTGTTCTGCTTTTCATTGTGAACGGCTATCTAGTAAACCGTAAAAGATTGACAAAAATCTTACTACACAAAAAATGTTTATAGTTAAAACACTCAAATTAAGTTATATACAGGTTATTTTCACTTTCTCTACAGGTACTATGTACATAGTGTTCAGAGAAGGTATTGCATTCCACTAAAAAATTTAATACCGAGATTTCACCCGAAATACATGTTTTAGGTCCCCCTGAATCCAAAAGAGCATTTCCAGAAAAAGGTCCGTGTGTGTGTTTGTGTGTCTGTGGACAGCAAAGCTCAAAAACGAAAAGCCCTGAATACCAAACTTGTATTTAAGTTTATTATCTTCCAAGGATGCGACACGAAGATTTTCAAGAAAATCCCGCACCCCCTCTACACACAAACTTCTTACAAAAGATAATTCTTCTTTCAACACCATGCTAATCGAGATAAACATTAGCAGAACTTTATTACTTAGTTCCTTATAAGTAGACTAGAACTAAGGGAATGCACTAGGTTAAAGTGATAGTCAAATGTTATAAAAGCTGTGTTTTGCGATTGTCATTGCAAATCGCTTCTTTGCTTGACCAGGATTAGAACAAAAGAAAAACGAACACTCAAAACTGAGAAAAGTATATGTACTTCACAACTGAAACTAATAACAAGGAATACCTCGAAAACTGTAAGATCCACGAGAACAATGTATATGACATAACTTGTGTATTCTAACTAGATCTACATTTTTGTACTGTAAGTTTTTGTCTATCTCTTGCGGTTTACTAATTATGCCAAATAAAGCTAAATTCATCCAGAACAAACTGGTCTTTAGAAACTATTCCCAGAAAATTCAAGATGTACATTTTATTGGGATAGGAATGGCTTTAATATATGGTATTTTAATCAAAATGGTTAGAGCCACTTTTAAGAAAAACAAAATTTTCGAAAAATTTTCCACGTACAGGGTAGTTAGGAGTGGGAGGATTTTCTTGAAAATCTTCGTGTCGCAGCCTTGGATGATGCCAAACTTAAATACCAAGTTTAGTATTTAACCGTATTTTCGTTTTTGAGCTTTGCTGTCACACACACACACACAAACACACATACACACGGAACAGTTTCTGAAAATGCTTTTTTTGGACTCAGGGGGTTCTAAAACATGTATTTTCAGTGAAATTTTGACATTGAATTTCTGGGTCGAATACAATACTTCTGTATCCCTATGTACATTGTACATACGGAGCTAGAGAAAGTAAAAAAGAAATATCATGTCTGGAACGCCAAATTAATCAAGTCCTACACAGCGCCTTATGTACACCATCCGCAATACATTTGTGTAGCGGCAGCAACAAGTTTTCACAAGTTCTAAATCTTAAAATTACTAACCCATATGATCAATAATCATTAAAAAATATAACTTAAACTTCTTCCACAACACACTATCAATATTAACTAAAAATATTAACGACACAAAACACAAGGTCGTGACCGAGTGGTTAGACAATTAGCCTCTAACCAAGGCGGCCTGGGTTCTATCCCAGGCGACCGAATGCGAAATTTGTGGTGGACAAAGCGGCGCAGGAGCTAGTTTTCTCTGGGATCTCCGGTTTCCCCCACCATTGCATTCCACCGTGAGATAAGATAGCTTCTGGGCATAGGTTCAAGAAGCTTTACCACATTACTGCAAGTATTTAATTTTGTCTATGCCCCAAAAATTGAGGACAGTTATACGGACATACACCCGATATTAATTATGTTTGTTTTTTGTGTTTTAGAAGATAATAGTTTATTTACACGCATTTTTATGTTATTACTTTCTCTATACGCACTATGTACATAGAGTATAGAGAAGGTATTGCACTCCACACAAAAATTTGATACTGAGATTTCACCGGAAATGTGTGTTTTAGGCTCCCTTTTATCTATAAAAAGCATTTTTGGAAAAAGGTCCGTGGGTGTGTCTGTGTGTCTGTGAACACAACTCAAAAACGAAAACTCGGTAAAATACCAAACTTGATATTTAAGTTTAGTATCTTCCAGGAATGCGACACGAAGATTTTGAGTACTATCCCCCATCCCCAACTATCCTTTACATGGAACTTTTTTCGAAAAGTTTGTTTTTCTCAAAAATGGCTCTAATGATTTTGATTAACATTTCGTATATTAAAGATATTTACCTGACAAATAAAATGTATATCTTGAATTTTCTGGGAATAGCCTCTGAAGAGTACTTTATTCTGGATGAATTTTAGGGAATTTTGATTAACTGCTGAACCGTAAGAGATAGACAAAAACATACTCAACAAAAAATGTAGAGCACGTTAAAACACACAATTTATGTTATATCCATTTTTTTCGTAGAGTTCATCGTTCTTGAGACATTCCTTGATTTGGTTTCTGCTTTGAAAAGCTTATACTTTTTTCATACAGGAATTTGTCAACTGCTGTCCATACAAACAAAGGAACTTCAGTGACTTAGCAACCACCTTTGAGTATCACTTTAACCTATGGTACTCTCTTATTTCGCTTCTACTTACAAGGAAGCAAGTAATAAGACTATTTCTGCTATTTTTTTTCTTTCGATTAGCTTGAAGTAAATAGAAGTATAAGCTTTTTAAGAATAATTTGTGCCAGAGAAAGTCATGTGAATGGTACACATCAGATTGTTTAACGCGGGTATTAGTAGACAGGTGTTTTTGTGTGGAAATGTAGGCCCATGGCTTCAAATTCCAAAGTAATATTACTGTAATATTATGTTCTATATATCTAGTCATAAAATTAACAAGCATAAAAAAGTGATAAGTAGCGTGAAGTTTGAACCTAAGAATTTATGAGTAGAAGCAAGGTCTTCTTAACCTCCTAACTACCGTAGTGTTCTTCTGTGATCTGTTTTCAGTACTCAATTGCGTTGTCAGTCACAGACTATTGTACAGTTCTGTAGAGCGCATTGTGAACACAGCTTACGAAGATACACGAAGCTCTTCGATCGACACGTGGAATCTGGGGCGTGACTCATTTTTTGTGTCCACGGGTGTACGTGGTAGAGAACGTACAAAATCTTTTATGTTCCATTCACATGACTTTCTCTACCTCTCGTAATAAATTATTCTAAAAAATTAATTCTCCAATCAAATTCATTCAAATCAAAATAAGCATTAAGATTGCCAGAAGTATTTTATCCCTTAGTTTCTTATTAAGTTGAAGGGAAATAAGGCAGTGCACTAGGCTAAAACGATATTCAATTAGTTTAAAAGCTGACCGTTACGTGACTGAAATTCAGTTCTACTGGCGTGGCTGGGTGTTGACAAATTCTCGTATGAGAAAAGCTTAATTATTTTAAAATTAAAACTAAAAACAGGGAATCTCTCGGAAATCGTTAACATTAAAATGCAAAAGAAATGTTAACGAGATGTACATTTTTGTATAGTAACTTTTGTCTATCTCTTTCAGTTTTCCAGTTACGAAAAAGTCATTCAGATGAAGAGCACCTTAGAGCCTATTCCCTGAAAACTCAAGATACACATTTTATTTATCTTGTAATCATATTCATAGATATACGATATTTAAATCGAAATCGTTAGTCGATTTCGAGAATATCAAACTTATCAAAAAAAATTTCCATGTATTTTTTTTGGGGGGGGGGATTTTCTTGAAAATCTTTGTGTAGCATCCTTGGAAGATGCGGAACTTAAAATATCGAATGCTATATTTAGCCAGCTTTTCTTAATAGAGTTGTCGTGTTCACAGTCACACGGACCCACACACCTATACATGCGCATGAGTGGGCCTTTTTACTTTCTCTATACTCACTGTGTACATAGTGAATAGAGAATGTATTGCACTCCACCAAAAAATTCGATAACGAGATTTCACCGGAAATATATGTTTTAGGGTCCCCTGTATCCAAAAAAAGTATTTTCAGAAAAAGGCCCGTGTGTGTGTGTGTGTCCGTGTGTCTGTGAACACGATGACTCATAAACGAAAAGTCGGTAAAATACCAAACTTGGTATTTAAGTTTAGTATCTTCCAGGAATGCGACACGAAGATTTTGAGAAAAATCTCCCCACCCCCAACTACCCTTTACATGGAACTTTTTTTCGAAAATTTTGATTTTCTAAAAAGTGGCTCTAACGATTTTGATTAAAATTTCGTATATTAAAGTTATTTACCTGACAAATAAAATGTATATTTTGAATTTTCTGGGAATATCCTCTGAAGAGTACTTTATTCTGGATGAATTTTAGGAAATTTTTATTAACTGCTGAACCGTAAGAGATAGACAAAAACATACTCAACAAAAAATGTAGAGCACGTTAAAACACACAATTTATGTTATATCCATTTTTTTCGTAGAGTTCATCGTTTTTGAGACATTCCTTGATTTGGTTTCTGCTTTGAAAAGCTTATACTTTTCTCATACAGGAATTTGTCAACTGCTGTCCATACAAACAAAGGAACATCAGTCACATAGTAACCAGCTTCTGGCTTTCACTTTAACCTATGGTACTCCCTTATTTCGCTTCTACTTACAATAAAGCAAGAAATAAGATTATTTCTGCTAATTTTTCTCGATCAGCATTAAATAAATAAAAGATAAGCATAAAACAATAATAATTTACAGAGATATAAAGTCATGTAAATGGAACACATCAGATATTTTAAAGATGCTTTGTTTGTGTCAGGGGACTCTAAAATGGGCATTTCAGGTAAAATCTCGTATCGAATATTTGGGTGGAATGCAATACCTTTTCTATTTATGTATTACTCATATCCGTATGCGCTGGGTACACGTACATACGAGGTCCCTAACGTTTCAGTTCCAGCCGCCAGGATCTATTCACCAGCCCATGGTCCCTTGCAGTATCCTTCCCACTTGAATGAAGTTGGGTTCTAACTGAACAGTTCCTCGACGACGCCATTGAAGAAACCCCTACTTAGGGCACGTCCTTCACCCAAGGTCTCTTTCATATAAATTTGCCCGATATTGCTTAACGGTCACGTGAACTAATTTTTTCTTATAAGTTACCTGTCACAATTCCCTGTGCCTTTCCCTTGATTGGCTAAGTAAACTTTGAATGCGACATACAAACTCTATGCAGAGCAAGGTCAGGCGATAAAAGCGATATAAACACAATTATGATAGAAAGTAAATGCTTTCGTCATCCGAGAGTCAGGATTAAAACGAAGGATACGCGCCTTTTCCACTTCGGCAGCCAATGAGAGGTAACTAGTCATATAGCAGTGAAGAGATAGGACAAACTTGTGTGGAACAGACTTTAGTTCACTCTGTTCCAGCATGGGTGCGCGCCTAAGAGCAGCAAGAATCTCGCGACTCACAGACGGTCTACCTGCAACATGCAACACAGCGCAGCATTGAGGGCAAGCTCCCGGCTGAATTGGAAATGAAGTGGCAGGTAGTCTGTAGTAGTCTGACTTTTGGCCAGTGACGTATTGGCTACCACGCCACCCTTCAACTCTGCTCTGAAATTTGTGATTGGGTACGCGCGTGTACTGAATCAGATGGATCGAGTTAAACAGCCTTAGATAATTGAGTATAGGTAATATAAGCAATGGTAGAAGATTTACCAACTCATTTACGTTTACCGAGTGAAACAACGAAAATTGCACGAGCCAAAGTAGGCGTTCACTGGGGATCAAAACCACGATCTCCCGAATGCGAGTTGCACCGAAACGCCGCCTCTTGTAGTTATGTAGTTGAGGTGCTTTCCATGGTGACGCTGCGGTAACTCGTGCGACTTGCAGATAAGAGGTCTCATATTCCATTCAAGTGAGTGTTTAGTCTGACTCATGCTTTTTTTTTTTTTTTTAGGTTTCTTATTTTGTTGTGAGGCAAATGGTGGAGCAGTTTCTCACATACACGGATTTTTCACCCTTCATATCATTTCATGAATATGTTATTCATCCATCACCCCGTTTAGCTTATATCAGGGCTGGATATGTCGGCGATGGTGTTTCGGTGCAGCGTGGTGGGGAAAAGAAAGATGGACGCCCTTCGGCTGATTGCCGAGTTCATGGGGGTGGCGTAGGAACCTCTAGATTGGGCGGCAGTCCCCGTCTTGTCTGTCTGACTGCCCAGCCATTGCTGCATCGGAGGCCTTAGATATCCCCTCACCTCATCCCTCCCTCCCGGGGACGTACTTTCGAGAGACTAAAGTACAATATCCTCTCCGTCCTATTCCATCTCTTGCACCCCACTTTGGAAGCTGGTGCATGAACGAAAGGTACTTAAGGGTGAATTAGACATGTAAAGTTTGCAAGATTCTTGTTGGAAACCCCAGCAGTTGGTCTTAAATACTTTGTTTCTGTTTACTAACGTTTTAAGTCTGGAAACAAAGTTAAATCCAAGCGAATTAGAACCTTTACATTCCATAATCCCATGCCTTAGCGCAGGTACTCCCGATATTTTGCCCAAGGTAATAAATTTAACAAGCGAGCGATGCGAAGTAAATTGAATATCAACTTTAAATGCTGCAGTAACCACATTGTCCTCATTTCACTGCCAACTTGTGCTAATTTCTTAGGGCTTGGCACAAGATAAAGTTGACACACTTTCGCAGGGATAATTTCCCTTACGCCACAGGGACGACTCCAGCATTAAGCAGTGCGCGACAAAAAAATACAACCACAGACGAAGTTCTGAAGAAGCTGGCTGGATAAGGCAACGCATGGAGTTAATGTCAAATTTAATTGCCGACTTCTACTCCAAGAGCAACTTTCATAACCACGCCTACACATCCCTGAAGTTGCCAATGTTATATTACATTCTCTACACGCTATAGTTTACTACTTTCTCTTCTATGTATAGCAAAGAAAGGAAGTACAGCATTCCACTCAAAAATTCAACACCGAAGACTCCCAGAATCCAAAATGTCGGATGTGTACCAATCACATGACTTTCTTTATCTGTTCTTTAAACAAAATATTCTCACAAAGATTATTCTTTTTTCTGCACAATGCTAATCAAGATAAACATTACCAGAAATTTTCCTATTACTTAGTTCCTTTTAAGTGGAAGGAAAACAAGGGAATGCACTGAGTCAAAGCTATGGTCGCTATGTGATTGATATTGAAATCCGATTCCCTTTCCAAGGGCAGAAATAAAACAAAAGATATGAAACGGATGAGTATCTTCCGACTAAATATAATTTAAGTATTTTAAAATTTAAAACAAATAACAGGAGACATCCCTGAAATGGTGAAGCACTACCAAAAATATATAACATATAAATTGTGTTTTAACAAGATCAGTATTTCTATCTGGTAAATTTTTGTCTATCTATTACGGTTCATCTGTTATGCTAAAGTCATTCAGAGGACTTCATGAGCTAATTTCAAGAAATTCAGGATATACATTTTATTTTTCATGAATGTATCTTAAACATGTGGTATTTTAATGAAAACTATTATAGACATTTTTGAGAAAATCGAAAATTACAAAAACTGTTCCATATAACGGGTAGCTTGGGGTGGGAGATTCTCCTGAAAATCTTTGTGTTACGTTCTTAGAAGATACTTACTTAGGTTAAATACTAAATTTGGTATTTAACTGACTTTACGTTTTTTAGTCCAAGATACACACAAACACACATAGACATTTATTTCTTAAAATTCTCTCTTCAGGGCATCTCAAAACATGTACTTCCGGTGAAATGTTTTATCAAAATTTGGGAGAATACAATACCTTCTCTGTCCACATGTGCCTATACTGTACATACTTGGTCGAGAAAGGGAAAATGCATTTTTAGTAAAAGGTCCATGTATCTATATGTCTGAACAGCATAACTCAAAAACGAAAAGCTTCATAATAACAAAGCTGGTATTTAAGGGGACACACTGGTAAAGAAATGGCAAAAACATGATTTGAGGAAATTTCGTTCAAAATTTAATACTTGATGTATTTAGAATATATTCATATATTGCCTTTGTCTAAATTCCTGTCGGCAAGTAATTAATTCTTTCACCATGCATAACCTTACCCCAAAAAAGCACATACTTCAACGTATTTTCTATTTATTTTCTATTGATTTAGTTGTAAATTTTCAAAACATATTACTAGACTCATGTTAAAACTATACCTATTGTTTGATAAACAGATTTTTTGTTAGTTTTGTAAGAAACCACTTATAATTTAACTAATTTAGTTCAATTTGAGTTGAATAATTAATCGTTTTGACACTACAAACACAGACGAACAAAAAAAGCTGGTGTCTGATTTGAAAAAGCGCAGTCGCGAGGCCAAGGTTTTTAAATTTTTAAATTAGTTTAGAGATGGCAATAAGCAACATTTCTAGCAAAGTGTTCTCAAGTGCTCCAACAGCGCCTTATTTCACGTTTGCAGATAACCCTTCCGCGTTCAAATAATTGCAGAGCTCAACGGGGCAAATCCAAGTAAACACTAGTTAGCGGCGGTGTTGACGCACGTCCTGCGTTGTACTCCTCTAACATATCAGGGGAAATAGTGAGGGAATCTCGCTCATTGAGAGAAATTCCCAGGTTTGTATTGAGTCCGTGATCTCGTATACACAAATAGTACAAATAGGTTGAAAAGGTTAGCATGTTTTCCAGTTATAAAGTTTTCATTTTTGAGAGGAAACAACATTTCAGATTGAAAATTAATTAAGATATATTATGTATTTTACCGATAGCTATTTATATAGTTGTGTATAATTGTACATATTTAAAATTAGAGAATAGGCGCACTGTAGGGTTAAACTAAAACATTACAACGGGTAACAAAGAAACATTATGTAATATTACGCTGCACAATGATTATTGTTGTACAAATACCCCAGAGGGAATCTTTAAATAAAAAGTTTCCTAAACAGCCTAGGGAGAAATTTTCCAAGAAACTGCAGAAAACACTCGCAGAGTTTCACACTGTTTATTGCAATAACTTTTTAAAAAAAAGTCATTAAATATATATCTATCTGATCTTTCCATAAACACTTTTAGTTATGTTTTATTCGTTAGACAGTTTGTAAATTCGGCTCATAAGTTACAGGTAATGAAGCACAGTAATTTGAATAGGATCTAGTAATAAAGTAAATGCCTGATTGTCCAAAGTAGAAGTGTGTTTTCACAATAAAAATAATTTAGATTCACCAAATATGTACAACTTCAAATTTTGCCCAAGCCGAAAGAAACCCCACTTTTGTCTACTCTTTGGCGGCTACACAGTAAAACTTGGCTATGCTTTAGAAAATAGTCTATCGCACGGCGAGTTTTCCAGCTGACTAACTTGCTTCTCTCTCCCACGAGGGCTTGCTCTTGAGAAGCGGAGGAAGGTTAGTTCTAACATTTCCCACCAAGTCGTAGCAAAATCTAAATTTACATAACTCTGACAATAGTAGACGATTTGTTTCTACCATAGCTGCATGACATCAGTAATTATCAGCAGATGTGGTTTGAACTGTAGAAGGGAGAAACGGCTCATTATTACACACTCTACGTCTAACCAGAGTAAATAAACACAATAAAGAAAGAAACTAATCTAACGCATTGTTTTAGCCTGGTAAGTCTACATAAAATTATACATATTTAAACTGATGGAGTAGAAGTAATTTTATTATACCATTGTAAAACCATAATTCTCATACTAATGCAGAAAATAGCATGACTGTGATTAGAAACGATTTCCCTTCTTCCACAAAAGGAAGGGAGGGGCGATGTGCGTTGGAGGGGGAACAGAGAAAATTCTAGCTGTGGCAGTATGAGTTAACCCCAAAACCGCCTCTGTCATGAACCTACAGATATAAAGAGAGATAAATGCCCTATCCTTACGCATTGTGTTTGGTGATGCACGACTTTCGCGCAGCCTCCATAGTTAGTCATTATACTTTTGAAATGAGCATGCATTCTGTGGGTTAAGAAGTGCACACAAAAATAAATTTTGTAGTATTAAAAGTTCCATTAAGCAGTAAATTTAGACTAAGTTTTATACCAATGTAACAGTCAAAACGTTTCTGGTATTTGGTTGTAGTTTCTCGAATAGCATAAGCAATAACAAGGAAAGGGAAATGTGTTTCAATACATAGGTTACTGTACATATTTAAGTGATTTTTCGGTGGTATACTAAGTGAAGTGTGTTGTACATTATATACAAAACGATTCTGTATTGTTTGTTAGCTTTTAGATTTCCAACTCTGAAAGGTTGTTGAGAAATTTTAGTAAGGACAATTCGCAGACAAAATTGGCAATATACTCCAGTTTATGAGAAACCTCTTGTTAATTCCTCCATTTAGCATCTATCGGGAGAAATAATTACTATCAAATTATGTACTTATGATACCAAACCGTGAGAATAGGTGGCGTGTTCCTCGGACTCCAATAATAATTATCATATATTTTACTAAAGCTTTAAACCAATGCTGTAATTATTTGGTACTGCCTTTTGATATATTATCAGTAGTTTTAGACAAGAAATTGGAACAAAATTAAGTTACGATCTTGCCGCAATTTTTACTGCAATAATACAGTTTATCAATAAACAACTTCTGACAGGCCAAAATTGTGATTGTGTTAATTAATCCTTCAACTATAGATCTCTCCCCTTCCATTGTTATTTGTTAAATTGTCTAGCTTTGGTGCTTCGTGGCGCAGGGGATCGGCGTTTCGAGTCCCGTCTTGGCCCTCTCTAAATTATTCCATTTCCTCTCCTCCCTTCCTCTCTGTTTCTTTCATCTTTCCACCACTCTCTCTCCTCTATTCACCTCTATCGCCCTTCTCTTACTCGCTTTAGCTACATTATGTCTTATCTTAAAATACAGTATGGAGTTTACTGACAGGGCAAAAATGTGATTGTGTTAAATATTCCTTCTACTATAGACCTCTCCCCTTGCATTGTCATTTGTTCTGTTCTTCAAAAACCTGGAGAAACAATTAATTTGACAGATTTTATTTATGGTAGTATGTAGTGCCACAAGATGGCGACTATGCCTGAACCCACCCCTCTCTGCATAAGCTCGTACTGGAGTATCATGTACGAATTTGGTAACAAGCTTGTCCCGGCGGCCAATCGCCTATAGCTGGGAGTCTGGTAGTGTCAGTGTCGCCTCTACCGGACCAGCTCCGAGTTGCTTGTCAAGTGATTGATGGCAGGTAGAATATGACGGACTCGACGTGTACACATAACGGAGACAGACTCTACGTTAATTGGCTGCCATGACGAGCGACATCTCACATTGATCTTGTGGCGATACCAGATACAGACTACCAACTTTGGTTGCAGTTTACATTTTGCTCACAAGGCAAGTTTCATGTGTTCCATTTACATTATCTTTTTCTCCTCACTGCCGTCTACTTTCCTCTCTACTACTCACCTGTATTAACTATTAGTGAATATACATTTATTTACCCTTTTTTGACATATGTAAAAAGTACACAATAGATAGAGAAGGTATTATATTCCAACCAAAAATCAATATTGAGATTTCTACGGAAACACATGATTTGAGACCTGTATCAAAAAAAAAAAAAAATCGATGCCTTACATTCACGTGACTTTCTCAACATCTCTGCAAAAAAAAGTATTGTTAAAAAGCTTGGGCTCCTATATACTTCATGCTAATTAGGAAAATATTAGCAGAAATAGTCTTATTACTAGATTCCTTGTAAGTAGTAGCGAAATGAGGGAGTAAAATAGATTAAAGTGATAGTCAAATTCCTGTATGAGAAAAGTGTAAGTTTTTCAAAGCTGAAAATAGAACAAGGAATACCAACTCCACGAAAAAAATTTATATAACAAACTTTTTGTTTTAATGTGTTCTACATTTTTTGTGTGGTAAGTTTTTGTCCATCTTTTACGGTTTAGCAGTTATGCAAAAATCCGTAAGATTCATCCAGAATAAAGTAGTTTTAAGAGGCTATTCCCAGAAAATTCAAGACATACATGTTATTTGTCAAAATCGGTAGTCTTTTTTTAGAAAATCAAACTTCTCGAAATTTTTTTCGTGTAAAGGGCAGTTTGGGGTGGGGGATTTTCTTGACAAACTTCGTGTCGCATCCTTGGAAGATACCAAACTGAAATACAAAGTGTGACTTTTAACGGTCTTTTTATTACTTTCTCTATACGATCTATCTACATAGTGTATAGAGAAGGTAGGTATTGTATTGCACCAAACAATTTGATACCGAAATTTCACCGGATGTATGTTTTAGGGTCCCCTATCCAAAAAGGTCCGTGTGTATGTGTGTCCGCCTGTCTCCGTATGTGAACACGATAACTTTAAAACGAAAAGTCGGTAAAATACCAAACCTGGTATTTAAGTTCAACATCTTCCAGGGATGCGACACTAAGATTTTGAGAAAAATTCCCCCACTCCAAACTACCCTTTACATGGAACTTTTTTCAAAAATTTTTGATTTTCTAAAAAATGGCTCTAACGATTTTGATTAAAATATCGTATACTAAATATATTTACCTGATAAATAAAATGTATATCTTGAATTTTTTGGGAATAGCCTCATAATACTACTTTATTCTGGATCAATATTACGGAATTTTGTATAACTGCTAAATCGTAAGAGATGAACAAAAACTTACCACACAACAAATGTAGAGCACTTTAAAACACACAATTTATGTTATATACATTTTTTCCCTGGAGTTGATTGTTTTTGGTATCAGCTATAAAAAACATACTTTTCTCATACAGGACTTTGTGAACTCGTGTCCATACAAACAAAGGTACTTCAGTCACATAGCAACCAGTTTTTGACTATCACTTTAACCTATGGTACTCCCTTATTTCGCTTCTACTTACAAGGAAGCAAGTAATAAGACTATTTCTGCTAATTTTTTTTCGATTATCATTAAGTAAATAGAACAATAAGCTTTTTAACAATATTTTGTTGCAGAGATGTAGAGAAAGTCATATGATCAGATTTTTTATTATTGTTAATGATTCGGAAGCATATACAAGAATGATCAGAGCCATAGCCTTATAGTATTTCATTTTATTGTTTTTCTCCTCCACATTTACTCCACCGATAGCTTGAAATTTATTACTCCTCTTATCATTACTACCGTTCAGTCAATAAGTGAATTATGGTACTAGTAGATTTTAGCTAAAAATATATTCCGTTAATTGGAAAAGAAAGAAAACAAAGAGATAAGCTGAAATACTCTATACATATTCCATTAAATTACTTATAAACAAAAATTTGGTTCCCAATGCAATGAGTAATCAAAATAATTAAATATTACGCTCTAAATAAAAATAGTTTAGATTTTTTTTCAATTTTTTCCAGCTTTGTGGAATACTTTTTTGACAAGATTGAAAAATCTCCAGCTTCTGGATCTTGGCTTACATGAAAGAACAAACAATTTTACTACTTAGGCAATGTTTAGAACATTAAAAATTTGAATTCTCTATTAGTTTCTGCATTTTATTTATATTTAAGTTATTTTTCAAAATAGTTTATTTCCTCCCTAAAGCAATCCCAAATCAAACTGATTTGTTTTGATAATATTTGTTTCAATAAGCAATGGGTGATAAAGATGAAAAGCGTTATAGCTTGTAGTAACTATTTGGTTTTACTGAAGAGACATACCTTAAGTCTTTCAGCTGCAACCTTCCACAACCGAGCCGGATGGCATTCACCGGAGTTTAAAAACATCGTCCAGGCCCCGAGAATAAATACTACACTGCGCTCTCATCACCGTCCCTTTACTCACACCAACCTAGCAGTACAAAAAATAAAAACATTAAAAAATACATACAATTTATATACTATATCCCGACACATAATTTCTTACACCAGGGCTAATATCTTACTTCTATTTGTTACCAATTTTATCTACAATATTATATAATTATTCTACAGATAAAAATACAAATGCTAACCAAAAATAGACTTAAAATAAAATATTTAAAAGTAATACCAAATTTACAAAGTAAAACAATTAACGTATACATTAAACAAAATTCAACTCCTGCAGTACTATTTTATTATAATATTTTCATAATCCTTAAAACTACTATAGCCACCCTAAATAAAATTATTTATAAAATAATACATTAATACTTTTTCAACACGTTAATATATTATTTTATGCTTTAAATATTACATATATAATAAACTGATTTTAAATTTATATATTTTAGAATTATTATATTACATTTTATTAAATTAATAAATATATTTGCTCATATGCTATTCACTTTTTAAAATGTATTATATTTATTATTATTTACTTCTGTTCTCATTTCACACTTAATTTTATTATTCACATGTATACAAGTTTAAATTTAAATACTAAGTTTGGTATTTAATGGAATTTTGGTTTTTAGAGTTATGCTGTCCATAGCACAAACGCACACACAGAGACATTTTGACCTTTTTCTAAAAAGGCTTTTTCATTTAGGGGGGTCTCAAAACATATATTTTCAGTATCAAATTCTTGGGTGGAATACAATACCTTCTCTATACAAAAGGTACATGTTTGCTTAGAGGATGTAAAAAGAATTAGGTGAAATTTCAAAGTTGCAATAAAACCTGAAGGATAGGTATGAAAAGGACTGAAGGTTAAAGAAATTGGTGTATTAGAGGAACCATCCCTGCATTCGCCTGCCCATTCTGAGAAATCAATAGGTCAAAATAAGCGGTTTGAAGGGTATCGAACCTCGGACCTCACGAATATAATCTTCAAACGTGAGCGTGCCAACACCTCGCGCGGTCTGTAGTGAATTCTACTTAGGGGTTTGGAAAATGGTAGGGGTAATTTTTGAAATATTAATTTATCTGGAAGTTTCGTTCCAACTGTGCTGTAATTACAAAAGTTTTCTTAAAGTGGATAAAATGGTATCGATTTAAGGTAGCAAAAGTTTTAGAAGGCAATCACTTTCAGCTCGATTGGAAGCAGTTTTGTCAAATAAATATACGAGAGGGTCCCAAAAAGAACAGTGCGCATGATTTCAGCAGGCGAAGTAGCTATTTACAACTGAGCACGGCACTACAAAGTGACAATTACAATACACTATCTCCACTATTATAGTAAGTAAAGAAGGTATTGCATTCCACCCAAAAATTCGACACTGAGATTTCACCGGAAATATAGCTTTCCAGATTCCCCGAGACAAAAAATCTAATGTGTTACATTCACATGACTTTCTCTTTATCTCTGCAATAAATTATTTTTAAAAAGCTTATACTTCTATTTACTTCCTGCTAATCGAGAAAAAATTAGCAGAAATAGTCTTATTACTTGCTTCCTTGTAAGTAGGAGCGAAACAAGGAAGTACCGTAAGTTCAAGTGATGGTCAAAGGCTGGTTGCTATGTGACTGAAGTTCCTTTATTTGTATGGACACAAGTTCACCAAGTCCTGTATGAGAAAATTATAAGTTTTTTATAGCTGAAACCAACAACAAGGAATATCTCAAAAACAATCAACTCTACGAAAAAAAAATATATATAACATAAATAGTGTGTTTTAAAGTGCTCTACATTTGTTGTGTGGTAAGATTTTGTCCATCTCTTATGGTTTAGCAGTTATGCAAAATTCCGAAAAATTGACCCAGAATAAAGTAGTCTTCAAAGGCATTTCTCGGAAAATTCAAAATATACATTTTATTTGTCAGGTAAATATCTTTAATATACGATATTTTAACCAAAAACGTTAGAGCCATTGTTTAGAAAATAAAAATTTTCGAAAAAAGTTCTATTTAAAGGGTAGTTTGGGGTGGGGGGATTTTTCTCAAAATCTTTGTGTCGCATCCCTGGAAGATACTAAACTTAAATACCAAGTTTGGTATTTTACCGAATTTTCGTTTTTGAGTTATCGTGTTCACAGACACACGGACACACTGACACACATACACACACGGACCTTTTTCTGAAAATGCTTTTTTTGGATACAGGGGACCCTAAAACATATATTTCCGGTGAAATCTCGGTATCTAACTTTTTGGGTGGAGTGTAATACCTTCTCTATACATGGTACGTATAGAGAAAGTAAAAATAAGTTCCTAAACCAAAGTTTTTGCAAAACGAAAGTACTGGTTAGGTCATGCTGGTACCATAAGGGAGTTATTCTTGAACATTACATGCCGAGAGGTCAAAATATAAACAGTGAGACGTACCAAACCTTAAGTGTCAAAATTTGAAACAAACAATTTTAAGGAAGTGATGTGGACTAATGCCAGTGGCGTACTGCTACTGCATGGCCAGTGAGACCGCTAAAATCACATTAGATAACATCAAAGACCTGTCTGCCTGCCCCCCCTCGTATTCTCCGGATTTAACACCCTCAGATTATAATATTTTTAACCCTCTGAAAGAAGCTGCGATTCAAGGTTCGCAGATAATGATGAAGTCATTACGGTTACATGCGTGTCCCCAAGAATTATTTTCAGAGGAACTGAGAAGCTCATCCGACGCTGGCAAATGTGCATAGAACTCTCAACTTACGTTTAAAAATAATAACTGTTATATTCCATTTTTACTTTCTCTATGTACATAGTGTATAGAGAAGATATTGCACTCACCCAAAAATTCGATACCGAGATTTCACCGGAAATATATGTTTTAGGGTCCCCAATATCCAAAAAGAGCATTTTCACAAAAAGGTACATGTGTGTGTGTCCGTGAACACGATAACTCAAAAACTAAAAGTAGGTAAAATACCAAACTTGGTATTTAAGTTTAGTATCTTCCAGAGATGCAACACGAAGATTTTGAGAAAAATCCCCCCACCCCCAACTATCCTTTACATCGAATTTTTTTCGAAAATTTTGATTTTCTCAAAAATAGCTCTAACGCTTTTGATTAGAGCACGTTAAAACCACAATTTATGTTATATACATTTTTTTCGTAAGTTCGTCGTTTTTGAGACATTCATTATTTTTGGTTTCTGCTATGAAAAACTTATACTTTTCTCATACAGGAACTTGTCAATTCCTATCCATATAAACAAAGTAACTTCATTGACATAGCAACCAGCTTTTGACTATCATTTTAACCTATGGTACTCCCTTATTTCACTTCTACTTACAGGGTGCAAGTAATAAGACTATTTCTGCTCATTTTTTCTGATTAGCATAAGGTAAAGAGATGTATAAGCTTTTTAAGAATAATTTGTTGCAGGGATATAGAAAAAGTCGTGTGAATGGAACACATCACATTTTTGTAATAAAAAATCTGATCTCTTACATTCACATGCCTTTCTCTACATCTCTACAATAAATTATTGTTAAATGGCTTATTCTTCTATTTACCCCATGCTAATTGAGAAAAAATTAGAAGGAATGTTCCTATTAATAGCTTTCTTGTAATTAAGAAGGGAAATAAGGAAGTAGCATAGGCTAAATCAATTGTGACTTTTTTTAAAAACTGGTTGCTACGTGACTGAAGTTCCTTTATTTGTATGGACAGGAGTTGACAAATTCCCGTATGAGAAAAGTATAAGTATTTTAAAGCTGATACCAATAACAAGGAATATCTCAAAAACGGTCAACTGCACGAGAAAAACTGTATATAATCTAAATCGTGTCTTTCAACGATCACTGAATTTTTTGTGGTAAGTTTCTGTATATCTCTCAGGGTTTACCAGTAATACAATATTCCGCAAAATTCATACAGATTAAACATGACCTCTGAAGCTATTCCCAGAAAATTGAAGATATGCATTTCATGTTATATAAATACCTTAAATACAGAGATTTTAATCAAATCGTTAGAGCTATTTTTGAGAAAATCAACATTTTTGAAATTTTTCGCATGTAGTTGGGGGTGGGGGAGTTTCTTGAAAATCTTTGTGTTGCATCCTTGGAAGATACTGAACTTAAATATAGTTTGGTATTTAACGGATTTTTCGTTTTTCAGATATGCTACATATGCACGCACGACCACAGAGATTTTTAATTTCCCTACACATATACATAGTGTACAGAGAAGGTATTATTGCAACCAAAAATTCGATACCAAGATTTTGGAAATACATTTCCAAAAGCGATTTTATAAAAGGTCTGTTAATGCGTGTGTGTATGCCTCTGTAGAACAGGATAGCTCAAAACCGAAAACACCCTTAAATACCAAACTTAGTATTTAAGTTTGGCATCTTCCAAGGATGCGACACGAAGATTTTGAGGAAAATTCCCCTCCTCCAACTAAAAAAAATCGAAAATTTTGATTTTGTTAAAACTGTCTCTTAACAATTTTGATTAAAAATCTCTTATATTTAAGATATTTACATCCCAAATAAAATCTATATTTTGAATTTACTGGGAATAGTCTTTGAAGACATGTATATTCTGGGTGAATATTGCAGAATTTTGCATAACTAGTAAACCATAAGAAATAGACAAAAACTTACTGCACAAAAACGTAGAGCTCGTTAAAACACACAATTTATGTTATACACATTTTTTCGTGGCATTGATCGTTTTTGAGGTATTCCTTGTTATTGGTTTCAGGCTTTAATACTTAACTTATACTTTTCACATACAGGAATTTGTCAACTGCTGTCCATAGAAACAAAGGAACTTCAGTCACATAGCAGCCAGCTTTTAAAAGATTTGACTGTCGATTTAGCCTATGGTATTCCCTTATTTCCCTTCTATTTACAAGGCAGCAAGTAATAACATTATATCTGCTAATTTTTTCTCGATTAGCATTAAGCAAATAGAAGAATAAGATTTTAACAATAATTTATTGCAGAGATTAGAGAAAATCATGTGAATGGAACGCATCAGATTTTTCTAAAAATAATTTCTCTGGATTCAGGGGGGTCCCAAAACATGAATTTCTCGTGAAATCTTAGTATTGAATTTTTGGGTGTAAAACAATACCTTCTCTATACACTATGTATATAGTACGTGTAGAGAAAGTGAAGAATTAAAAGTAATCCGGGTTATTTATTGAGTGGCACTTGTACAATAGAGAAAGTCGTGTAAATTTAACATATCAGATGTTTGTAATTTGGTTAATATTGGTGTTCCGAAGTTGCAGCAGGAAGAGAGCTGCCCAGTGATGCAATCTGGTGGGTGTTTGTTCGTCAGAATTGCAGCAGTGTGATGTTTATCCATTTCTTAATTGCACTAGTTGCTGTTTAGAGGCCTGAGGTAACGTAGCTTATCGGAAGAGCCACCTACCCCTCCACTACCCTCTCTATTAACTCCTAACCCCTTTAATCGATCTGAGCGTGGTAGACAAAGATGCCCGGGCAACGCGCGCTAAGCTAGCTGCACCTCCACAATTAGTGGCCCCTAAAAATGTTAGCACCTCTGGGGGAGGCAATTCCTCTAAATATTACCATAGAATATTTATTACAAGTATTACGAGTCAATAGATGTCTGATCTAAACGATAAATTCTCAAGCGGAGCGAGAGGGGAAGTCAGATTTGCTCTGTTTTATAAATGAAATATGAATTTAAATACTATATTACAAAGATATGTCCAGAAAATATAAATATAACTTGGCAACCTAGTGAAAATAGTACAAAACAAAAGAATGGCCAGCTAGTAAATCGTGTATGATAAATTAACGCCTCTATGCATGAAAGTCTGAAAAAAGGTTGATATGTTCCATTCACACGACTTTCTCTATAACTCTGTAGCAAATTATTGTTAAAAACCTTATGCTTCTATTTGCTTCATACTAATGGAGAAAAAAAAAATACCAGAAATAGTTTTATTACTTGCTTCCTAAAGTAGGAGCGAAATAAAGGAGTACCAAAGATTAAAGGGATAGTCAAAAGCTGGTTGCTATGTGACTGAAATTTCTTTGTTTGTATGTATGCACAGGAGTTGATAAACTCCTGTTTGAGAAAAGTGTGTTTTTAAAGCTGAAATCAAAAACAAGGAATGCCTCAAAAACGACCAACTCCACGAAAAAAGTGTGTATAATATAAATTGTGTGTTTTAATGTGCTCTACATTTTTTGTGTGATGAGTTTTCATCCATCTCTTATGGTTTAGCAGTTACGCAAAATTGCGTAAAATTCATCCAGAATAAAGTAGTCATCAGAGGCTATTCCCAGAAAATTCAAGATATAAATTTTATTTGTCGTGTAAATATATTTAATATATGATATTTTAATCAAAATCGTTAGAGCCATTTTTGAGAAAATCAAAATTTTCGAAATTTTTTCCATGTAAAGAGTAGTTGGGGGTGGGGGGATTTTCTTGAAAATCTTCGTGCCGCATCCTTGGAAGATACCAAACCTAAATACCAAGTTTGGTTTTTAATTGTCGTTTTTGAGCTATGGTGCCAACAGACACACACACACACACACACACACACACACACACACACATGTTTCTAACAACGCTTTCTTTGATTCAGGGGGTCTCAAAAGATATATTTTCGGTGAAATCTCGGTATCGACTTTTAGGGTGCATAACAATACCTTCTCTGCTCACCTGGATAGTGTGGTGGTAGCGTGTGTGCTTCACATTCAAAAGCTCGTGAGTTCAAATCTCACTTTGGGTGAATTACCCGGATAGGGGTTTTTTCGGGGATTTTCCTTATCCTGAGAAGACAAATGTCGAGGAACTTTAAGCTTCATGGATCTCGTGATCATTTGAGTATCATTTCACCAATTTCATTCAACGTCTGATATGACGAAAGGTTAAAGGCGTTAAACTAAAAAAAAATTACCTTCTCTATACACTATGTACATAGGTATCGAGAAAGTAATACTAAATTATGATATCTACAGTTTTTATGTAGCATTATGCCTATCCGTTACGTTTTTCCAATTATTAAAAGTTCTCCAGAGTAAAAAGGGCCTCAGAGGAAATTCTCAGATTTAAATCGTAAATTTTATTCGTCATGTATACATGAATATGATACATGAAATTTTAATCCATTTGGAGAAAAACAAGCATAAATTTGCAGTGAAATCTTTACATCAAATTTTTGGGTTGAATGCAATATATTTTCTACCTACTATGTAAATAGTACTTTTAAAGAAAGTAATAATATTTATTACATTTATACACGAGTACTTTTCTCTACTTATTTTACAATAAACTATTCTTGTAAAAGCTTATTCTACTATCTATGCTAATCGACATAAGTATTAGCAGAAAAGTATTACTGCACATTTTCTTTTACGTAGGTATAGGGAAATATGGATCCGCTCACCTCTTACCAAGGCGAAGGGGTGTCTGGGTTTTCTCCGGATACTCCGGTTTCCCCCCAATTTCTGAAATTGACCCAACATCACCTTTCCTATAATCCATTTCCCGTACATTTCATATCAACACATTCATATCAGGCATTGGCCTGATCCCTCATCTCTGGGTACTGTTTCTTCATCCTTGGCCCTTGTCGCCCTCCGTAGTATAATGGTTACCATGCTGACTTCATATACCCAAGATCGCGGGTTCAAATCCGGCGGAGGACAATGGATTTTTTCGGGCGTAAAAATCCTTAGCATGGCTTCCTCCGGAAGGGAAGTAAAGCCGTTGGTCCCGTGTCGTAGATTTACGGCACGTAAAAGAAACTCAAGCCTGATAGAGAGGCCTCTGAGCAAAATGCATCGGTCTTTCACACCCAATATAGAATGGGACGCTGAGAACCACAGCAGTTAAAGAGCGTCCATAAATAACACGCCATTTATATTTTATTTTTTTATCCATGGCACCTCTGCTCCTCAATAGACATCCGACCCCCTGCATTAGCATTTATCCGGACCTGCTCCCATCTGCCCGCTATGTGGAGAAGCTTTGTCCGTCATGTTGTTTGTGTTATCCAGCATGCATATTTGGGAATCTCCTCAACGGCCACGCCAGTCAGACTTGCGAGCGGTAGAGTTTTACATTTTTGTCAAAGGTAATATTTCAACTGTTGATTTAGTTTCCAGTAGGGGGGAGGTTCCGACCTCTGCTGTGGTGCGGGTGCTGCGTACCCCGAGCATTCGTGGTGCTTCTGACGTGACCAGAAATAGTCGGACCGAACATCCGAGCCCCTCCCTTTTTTTTTTTTTTTTTTTTTTTTTTTAAATACAGCTCTTTTTTCTAGTTTCTAAATTTCCTTAGTTGACCTATTCGTTCTTCCTTTTTACATATACATACACAAACACATACACATTTACAAACACAGAAACACCCAAGCCCAAGGCGGGACTCGAACCCACGATCCCGTGCGCCGCGAAGCACCAAAACGAGACACTTTAGCGAGCGCGGCTACGGGGACCGGCTCCTTACGGGAGCTATTCGGACTGGGTTGGACTCGACGTGGCAGAGGTCCCGATTACCCATGGGTTATTGGGTACGTCTTGGCTTTGCCTTGATGAGAATGTAAGACTCCTCAATGTCCTCAGGGACTAACCAGAAGAGCTAGTAGACAGTAAGCTAGTATCTGTCAGCCTCACCAAGGTTATTGGTAGTCTTCCCGAATGGGTTGACGCGCGTAAGTAGCGTATCCAGTTCCGTCACAGTACTTTCCCATGCCGGGGGGGGGGGAGCTTTTTAAGAAATCAGATATTGCCCTAATGGAAGGGAGTCTTGTACTCCCTGGTACGAGGATGGAGGGCTTCGGTCCTGGGTAGCCATTCGAACTTAACTTTGATTTAGTTATACTTATTATATTAGCAGAATGAGCATTAATTTGTTTCAATTAATTATAGCTGAGAATGTGAACAGGTAATCAAAAGCAAACTGAATCATTACAAAATAGATTAAACACAATCAATATACGCAACTTCCTATAAATAAGTAAGATTCCTTCCATGCAGGCTTAACGAAGGAGTCGATGGCCTGCGACATTATAAACTTGACACATACTGTGCAAGGAACGAAAGGCTACCACTGCTATTAGAAGCGCATCTCTAAACGATATACAGGAGTTAATGAACTATACCGAAATATTTTCACAGAATATGTAGAGTACCTAAATAAGTGATTTGAGATAGGAGACTTATGGCCTGTTTATTGAAATTTCCAAGTAACGGTTATAGGTTTCTGAAGTGCCAGTACACCACGTACCTCGGACTTCGTCTGGAATGAAAAAAATAATAATAAATAATAATAAAAAACAGGAACCAATAACAGAAATCGAACTCGTGGCCTTTGGGGACAGCAGTTTCCCGCGTTATGCATTAAGCCAACAGAGCAGTTGAAAACACGCCTCCAGAGTAGGCTACATAACTCAAGAACGTAGTTAATGAATGCTCAGTGTCGCTCTGTCAAGTGATTAGTTCGAGATTTTACAGAGTTTTGCGACATTAAATCTTGAGAACGCTAGTAACGAGCTGCTAAAAATCGATATTTCTATACTCGGGCGGCAGTTTTAAAGGCATTCTAAGGCATTTGTTCAACCTGCTTTGCTTTAACACCGACTTATCAGCACCTGATACCCACACGTTTAACGCCATGTAGCTGCGTTATGTTTATCCGGGGACCATGCATCGCCCATCTCAAATTACTTATATCAGTCACATGTACAGTTTCGCAAATTATTTCGGTGTAGTTCATTAACACCTGTATGTTTACCCTGCAGAGCACGGAGCAAGCCTACCTGCTGTAGCACAAAATAGAGCCTATTGCAGTCGCCTGTACTAGGGGAATGTGCCACTTTTTATGCACGCGAGTGTACATTGTAGGGATTTTTTTTTTCAGGGAACCTCAGAAAGTGTATTTCAGCTGAAATCTCCGATTCGAATTTTTTAATGCATTCAAGAGCCACTTCCTGATTTTCTGTAGGGGCAAGATCCCCGGGGCATTAGCTGTGACGCAGCAAATTAAAATAGTTTTTGTTTGTATTTACACTGCGCTATCTGTTGTAGTGTCAGTCAGGTCAGCATGTATGTAGGTACTGACATCCTTAATGATGATCGATGTTTGATCGTTTCTATACATCACCAAGTCTTTACAGGACATGTTCCATCACTCATGACAACCAATTTATTTAGGATTAGGGCCTTATGTTAAATAATACAATTAACACTTTTAATTAACGTTTTATGTCATACGTTTTGATGAATTAAGCTGAGCTGACGCAGCGAAATATAAGATTGGATTTTACCAAGTGAAATCACAAACATTTTCAATGGCTGTCTTCTATATAATAACAAGTAGTTTGTACATAGAGGAAATATTACAGATTCTACAAACTTCCGAAGAAATCCATGCGGTCGCAGAGAATTGAACCCGGTATCTCTCAAACACGAGTCGTATGCAATACCGCGGTACCACCTCTCGGTAAATATCGGATAAATATAAAGCTTGGTATAAGTTCCTTATCTTTCAAAGACGCGACATGAGTTTTTAAGAAAAGCCCCCCCCCCCTCCCCCGCATAGCCCATCTATCACTGTTTATAGCAAGGCAGCTTATTTCACATGTTCTATTTGTCACAGTTTTTGCTCTCTTCTCCTTCATTATAAAACAATTCTATATAAACACTTACAATATATTTATTTTCCCAAATATTGCTAACGATTTTGAGAATACTGTATACATCAAGTTAGGTGTTTCTACAAAATTGTTATAGAGTTATGCTGCTCACAGACACGCAGCTCATGGATCTTTTTCTAAAAATCTGAGTCATTCACATGACTTTCTCTTATCTGTTCCGCAAACAAATTATTCTTTCTACCTAGTTCATGCTAATTATTATAAATATTACCAGAAATGATTTTATTAGTTAGTTATCTAATAATAGACGGCAAATAAGGGATTACAATAGCTAAAGTGGCAGGCAAATCGTTTAAAAGCGATATGCAATTGTCATTGACATTTGGATCTCTTTCCAGGAGTGAAACAAAAGAGAGATGCAAGGGCGAGGGTACCAGTATGAGAAAAGATAAAGTATCTATTTTAAACTTGAAACCAATAACAAGCAATATCTCTAAAATGGTTAGCTCTAGAAAAATAATGTATATGACATTAATTGTGCGTTATAACGAGATCTACATTACGCATTTGTGCAGAAAGTTTTTGTATTTCTGCTTAGGTTTACCAGTTATACAAAAGTGATTCAGAATGAAGAACCGGGACTATCCCCAAGGATATACATTTCATTTTTCTGATAAACATATTTAATATGAGGCATTTTATTCAAAATTATAAGTCAAAAGTTTCGAAAAATGTTCCATATATAGAGTAGTTAGGGATGGAGGAATTTTCGCTTTCTCTATACGTACCATGTACATAGTAAGGTCCGTGTGTGTATGTGTCCGTGTGTCACTGTGTCTATGTCTGTGAACACGATAACTCAAAAACGAAAAGGTGGTAAAATATCAAACTACCCTTTACATGGAAGTTTTTTCGAAAATTTTGAAATTTTCAAAAATGGCTCTAACGATTTTGATTAAAATATCGTATACTAAAGATATTTACCTGACAAATAAAATGATTATCTTGAAGTTTCTGGGAATAGCCTCTGAAGACTACTTTATTTCGGAGGAAATTTACGAGATTTAGCATAACTGCTAAACAGTAAGAGATGGACAAAAACTTATCAGACAAAGAATGTAGAGCACGTTGAAACACACAATTTATGTTATATACATTTTATTCGTGAAGTTGATCATTTTTTAGATATTCCTTGTTTTTGGTTTCACCCTTAAACAACTTACTTTTCTCATACAAAGATTTATCAACTCCTGTGCATACAAACAAAGGAACTTCAGTCACATAGCAACGAGCTTTTGACCATTACTTTAACCTATGGTTCTCCTTTATTTCGCTTCTATTACAAGGGAGGAAGTAATAAGACTATTGCTGCTAATTTTTCTAAATTAGCATGAAGTAAATAGAAGCATAAGCTTTTTAACAATAATTTGTTGCAGAGATGTAGAGAAAAGCATGTGAATGGAACACATCAGATTTTTCTGATACTCTCCAAGTCGCATTCTTGAAAGATAACTAAACTTAAATATCAAGTTTGATATTTAATAACCTTTAGTCGCATTCTTGAAAGATAACTAAACTTAAATATCAAGTTTTATATTTAATAACCTTTAGTTTTTGAGCTATGCTGTCCAAAAATACAAACACTTGTTTTACTGAAAATAATTTTTAGATTCAGGGTTCCTCAAAACATGTATTTTTGGTGAAATCTCAGTATTTAATTTTTGGGTAGAATACAATGCAATTGTAATTCCCGAAGCTAATAAAACAGTAGTGTTAAGTAAATAACTTGGAGGGCATTAAAAGGAAGAATTGTATTGGAGGCCATAAAGACCCAATGGCAATAGCAGCAGCAAGACTTCTCTACCTATTAAGATCATTGCACATTCGTGGTAGAGAAAGTAAAAGTGCTCTTTTTTTTATTCAGATAACCCAAAAATATATATTTCTGTTGAAATCGAAATTGAAGTTATGATTGGAATACAAATTGAAAAAATCTTGTGTTCCATTCACATGACTTTCTCTACAACTCTGCAATAAATTATTGTTGAAAAGCTTATGCTTCTATTTACTTCAAGCTAAGCGAGAAAAAGTTAGCAGAAATAGTCTTATTACTTGCTTCCTTGTAAGTAGAAGCGAAATAAGGGAGTACCATAGGTTAAAGTGATAGTCAAAAGCTGGTTGCTATGTGATTGAAGTTGTTTTGTTTATATCGAGGAGTTGACAAAGTCCTGTATGAGAAAAGTATCTTTTTTATAGCTGAAACCAAAAATAAGGAATATCTCAAAAACAATCAACTCCACGAAAAAAAAATGTATATAACATAAATTGTGTGTTTTAAAGTGCTCTACATTTGTTGTGTGGTAAGTTTTTTCCATCTCTTACGGTATAGCAGTTATGCAAAATTCCGTAAAATTGACCCAGAATAAAGTAGTCTTCAGAGGCTATTCCCAGAAAATTCAAAACATACATTTTATTTGTCAGGTAAATATCTTTAATATATGATATTTTAATCAAAATCGTTAGAGCCATTTTCCAGAAAATAAAATTTTCGAAAAACGTTCCATTTAAAGGATAGTTTGGGGTGGGGGAATTTTTCTCAAAATCTTCGTGTCGCATCCAAGGAAGATGCTAAACTTAAATACCAAGTTTGATATTTTACCGACTTTTCGTTTTTGAGTTGTCGTGTCCAAAAACACACGGACACACGGACACACACACGGACCTTTTTCTGAAAAAACTTTTTTTTGGATACAGGGGATCCTAAAACATATATTTCCGGTGAAATCTCGCTATCGAATTTTTAGGTGGAGTACAATATCTTCTCTATACACTATGTACATAGTACGTATAGAGAAAGTAAAAATAGATTCACACTCAAAAAGTTCAAACCCGGTGAAGGACGATGGACGTAAAGTACTTAGCATGGCTTCCTTCGGAAGGGAAGTAAAACTGTTGGTCCTCTGTCGTAGATTTACGGCACGTAAAAGAAGGCTGAAAAAGAGGCCTCTGGGCCAAATCAAGCAGTCTTTCACGCGCACTATAAAATGAGACCATCTCGGCACCTTGTTAGTAGAAGGCAAATAAGAGTTGCAGTTGGCTAAAGCGATAGTGCACTCTTTTTAAAGCTGTCGCTATGCGTTTCTCTTTGCAAGGCCAAGAGTAAAACAAAAGAGAGATGAAACGTTTGAAAAAAGTACACGTTTTTAAAATTTAAATCAATAACTAGGAATATCTCGGAAATGTTTAAATGCACAAACAAATTGAATAGGTATAACAAATTGTGCGTTTTAACGTGATCTACATTTTTCTGTAGTAAATTTTTGTCTCTCTTATAGGGTTTTCCGAAATTAAGAGGATTTTAGAGGTTATTTCCGAAAATCCAACATATAATTCTATTGGTTATGTAAATATGTTTAACATACGGTATGCTAATCAAAATCGTCAAAAACATTTTCGAACATTTTGCAAGTAAAAGACAGATTTCTTGAAATGTCTTCTTGTCTATTCATGAAAGATACTAAACTTAAATATCCAGTTCTGTACTTAGTCTATTCTTTGTCTTTTTCTTGCTATGCTTTTTAAAGGTTAAGGATCCTTTACTAAAAGGACTTTTTCGATTCAATGGTCCTCAAAATACGCATTTCCATTGAAATCTTGATATTGAATTTTTGGGTGAAATCTTATACACTACTTTGTATAATGTAGATGGTAAAAATCCCTTTTTTGTAAATAGGTGGGCTCAAAATATGTATTTCCAGTATGACGAACATCGAAGTTTCGCCTGGAATGTACGACCTCTTATGTGGCACCGAAAGTCAAAATGTGGGATTTTGCCATTAGCCTCACATCAGAGGTAATGCAGTTAGCCCATTACAGAATGAAAAACAATAGACGACGAAGATACGCTGGGCAGTTTTCACTTGGTATAGCATGAATGAAAGCCGAAATGCTAATAGGCTTGCAGGGAAAGCGAATTCAAATCGATTTGAATCTGCCACAGAAACACAGTAAATGGAGTTATAGCTCTCCCTTTACTCCTCTAATTGCTTCTACTTACTCTGCACACGTTTAGCCAATCACAAGCGGCCACTTAAATTATATTTATTTCCGAGTAATACTTCAAGCTGAAATGGCGTGTCTGCCTGTTTAGTATTCTATCGTCAAACACGTGACAAGATATTTATTACGTACGATAGCAATTCCACATTCACCAGCTACCATTTCAAGATGAAATAAAATAATTTAAAACATTCTAAGTGAATGCTGAGGTGTCTAATGCCCTGGTCTATTGTTGCTCCTCTTCCTTCTTCTTCTTCTTTTGCTTCGTAAAGATGAAGTAAAATGAAGTTTTACTTTCTCTATACGCACTATGTACATAGTGTATAGAGAAGGTATTGCACTCCACCAAAAAATTCGATACCGAGATTTCACCGGAAATATATGTTTTAGGGTCCCCTGTATCCAAAAAAAGTACTTTCAGAAAAAGGTCCGTGTGTGTGTGTCCGTGTGTCTGTGAACACAACTCAAAAACGAAAAGTCGGTAAAATACCAAACTTGGTATTTAGATTTAGTATCTTTCAGAGATGCGACACGAAGATTTTGAGAAAAACAACCTCGCCCCAAACTACCCTTTACATGGAACTTTTTTCGAAAATTTTGATTTTCAAAAAAATGGCTAACGATTTTAATTATAATATCGTATATTAAAGATATTTACCTGATAAATAAAACGTATATTTTGAATTTTCTGGGAATAGCCTCTGAAGACTACTTTATTCTGGGTCAATTTTACGAATTTTGTATAACTGCTAAACCGTAAGAGATAGACAAAAACTTACCACACAACAAATGTAGAGCACGTTAAAACACACAATTTATGTTATATAAACTTTTTTTCATGGAGTTGATTGTTTTTTAGGTATTCCTTGCTTTTGGTTTCAGCTATAAAAAACACACTTTTCTAATACAGGACTTTGTGACCTCGTGTCCCTACAAAGAAAGGAACTTCAGTCACTTAGCAACCAGCTTTTGACCATCACTTTAACCTATGGTACTCCCTTATTTCGCTCCTACTCATTAGGAAGCAAATAATAAGACTATTTCTGCTAATTTGTTCTCTATTATCAGGAAGTAAATAGAAGCATAAGCTTTTTAACAATCATTTATTGCTGAGTTGTAGAGAAAGTCATGTGAATGGAACACATCAGATTTTTTTATTTATTAGTCTGACTCATAAATGAGTTTGCCTAGTGACACAGAATAAAATAAATACTTAAAGATTTTTACAAAAAATGTTATTAGTGAATATTACAAAAACATATTTTACCACAGGTTATAATAGTTATATAAAATAAAGCTATGAGAACAAATTGTAACAAAGACCGCCTGGGAAGTGTGGTGGTAGCGTGTCTGCTTCACATTCAAAAGGTCGTGAGTTCGAATCTCGCTTAGGGTGAGTTTCCCGGATAAGGTTTTTTTTTCAGGGTTTTCCCTTATTCTGAGAAGACGAATGTAGAGTAAATGTAAATTCCATGGACCCAGAGAACATTTGAGTATCTTTTCACCAATTTCATTCATCATCCGATATGACCAACCAGGTTAAAGGACTTAAGCTACAACAAAAATGTAACAAAGATTATAAAAGATGTGCAACAATAATAAAAATTATAACAAAACTACTACAAAAATAAAGCTATTTATATACCATAATACATTTTACGTTCTGTTTAAACCACACAAATGATTTTGAAAAATGGCTACGAAATGTTTATGATTTTTTTCTGTGATTGGTTGTTCCACACTTCTGTTAATTTTATGCTTCGCCCTCCATTTCACAAACATATTTGTAATTGCTCCTCGAGATCCAAAAAATAGGCCTACTATTGTTGTTTTTCTGAGATGGTATTTGTCTTTAAAATGTGGCATGGTGAGCTCATATTTTTCCAGATGAATTTCTTGAGGTTAGTTTTTATTCAGTTCAAAGCGGATGCCTGGGTCTATTATCTCTGCTTCTGATTTTCTTCTATCGCAATGATGTCTATGCGTCGATTACTAGCACCATCAAAAGAATGCTTTGCATTATAGAGCCTATAATTGAATTGTGCGTAAAGTGGTGTTCTGTAACAGGAGGCGTAAAGCTAGCAAGAAAAAATCTGATGTGTTCCATTCTCTACATCTCTGTAACAAATTATTGTTAAAAAGCTTATTCTTCTATTTGCTTCATAATAATTGAGATAAGCTCTAGCAGAAGTTGTGTTTATTACTTGGTTCCTTAAAGACGGAGGGCAAAAATCAAATACGTTCCTTCACATGATGTCCTCTAGCAGTCGGTAAACAAACCTATTCAAAACATTAATCTGTTATCTACATGATACTAAGCAAGATAAACATGAGCAGAATAAGTCTTATTACTTGTTTCCTTGTAAATAAGAAAAGGCACAGTCTAAAGAGATAGTGTCGTCCTTTAAAAGCCGGTCGCTATGTGAAACAACTGAAATTCCAATCACTTTGCTTGCCTTCTCGGGTTAAGGGAAAATCACCCCCTCCAAAATAACCTTAACTGGGTAACTCAGCCTAAGCGAGATTCGAACTCGCGACCTCTTGAATGTGGCCACATACATAATTATTGTTGCATATTCCGTGAAAATACTAAAAACATTCTAGGATTTTTTTTATTGCGAAATGCCGTGCAAAAAGGTTGTATGATACAAATGTGCAAAGGTTTTTACTTACTTACTCTATACGTATAGAGAAGGTATTGAAATGCACCCAAAACTTTGATACCGAGATTTCACCGGAAATACTTGTTTTGAGTTCCCTGAATCCAAAAGAAGCATTTTTAGAAACATGTCCGTGTCTATGTGTATGTATGTGTGTGTGTGTGTTGGTATTTAAGTTTGGTATCTTCCAAGAATGCGACACAAACATTTTCAAGAAAATCCCCCCACCCCCAACTATCCTTTACATGGAACATTTTACGCAAATTTTGATTTTCTAAAAAATAGCTTTTTGATTAAAATGAAATGTAGTATTTGGAATTTTCTGAGAATAGCCTCTGAAGACTACTGTAGTCTGGATGAATTTTACGGAATTTTGCATAACTGTTAAACCGTAAGATATGGACAAAAACTTACCACAAAAATAATGTAAAGCACGTTAAAACACACAATTTATGTTAAATACATTTTTTTCGTGGAGTTAACCGTTTTTGAGGTATTCCTTGTTTTTGGTTTCAGCTTTGAAAAACATACCTTTCTCATACAGGAATTTGTCAACGCCTGTCCATACAAACAAAGGAGCTTTTGACTATCATTTTAACCTGTGGTACTCCCTTATTACACTTCTATTTACAGGGAAGCAAGTAATAAGACTATTTCTGCTAATTTTTTCTCGATTAGAATGAAGTAATAGAGGCATAAGCTTTTTAACAATAACTTGTTGCAGAGATGTAGAGAAATTCATGTGAATGGAACACATCAGATTTTTTTAATACACTAGCACTAAGGCCTTATATCCGCCACAAAAAGAACTCAAATAAATTTATCATTATGCATACCTGCGTTTGCAGTCTGGTTTTTTCTAAAGCATAACAGATTTTGTCCTTGCATCATAAATAATATTTCCTAACAAAAGAAATATGTATATAATTGCAAAATATGAGAAACAAGAAGAAATCCGTTCTCTTTTGGAAAAAACTGTAAAAACTTTGAGTTAAGCTTATGATGTATTCAATTAATTCTTCTTTGAACCACACACGTTCCGCACACCCGCTAGTGATTTTTTGTCTATATACTTAATTAACTAGTAAAGTGTTTGTGACATTTTCATATACAGATATACCTTACTTTGAACTTGTTCTTTTTACTTTCTCTAGAACGTGTGTAGAATGTACATAGAATATAGGGAAAAAATTCGATACCGAAATTTCACATGAAATGCTTGTTTAAGGGCTATCTAAATAAAAATAAAGCATTATTAGTAAAAGGTCCGTGTGTGGGGGGAGTATAACACAAAATAGCTGTATTCCAAGAATATGACACGAAGACTTGCAGAAACCAGAACATTTTTAAAAATGTTGATCTTCTCAAAATTAGGATTAATGATTTTGACTAAAACACGATGTGTTTGTCATTTTTGTGCAAAACAAAATGCATATCCTGAATTGCGTGGGAATAGCCATTGAAGACCTCTTCATTCTGAATGATTTTTGTATAACTGGTAAACTGTAAGAGTTGGACAAACACTGACAACACAGAAATCGTACATCTGGCTACAACACACAATTTATGTCATATATTTTTACTTTCTCTACACGTACTATGTTCATAGTGTATAGATAAGATATTGCATTCCGCTCAAAATTCGATATCGGGATTTCATTACTTTCCGCTTAAATAAAAAAAAAAAAAAAGCATTTTCAGAAAAAGATCCGTGTGTGTTGTGTGTCTGTGGGCGACATAACTCAGAAACCAGAAGATCCTTAAATACCAAACTTGGAATTTAAGTTTGGTATCTTCCAAGGTTGCGACACGAAGATTTTCAAGGACTCCCCCCACCTCCAAGTACACTTTACATAGAATAGTTTTCGAAAGTTTTGATTTTTTAAAAAATGGCTCTAACGATTTTGATTAAAATATCGTACATTAAAGATATACAGATAGATTACAAGATTACAAATAAAATTATATCTAGAAATAGACAAAACTTAGTTAAAAGAAAAGGCATATCATGTTAAAACATACAATTTATGTTATATATTTTTTTTCGTAGAGTTTATCGTTTCTTAGATATTCCTTGTTATGGGTTTCAGCTTTAAAAGGCTTATAATTTTCTTATACGGGAATTTGTCAACTCCTGTCCATACAAACAAAGGAACATCAGTCACATACCAACCAGCTTTTGACTAATACTTTAACCCATGCTACTTCCTTATTTCCCTTCTACTTGCATGGAAGCAAGTAATATGACTATTTCTGCTATTTTTTTCTCGATTAGCATGAAGCAAATATAAGCATAAGTTTTTTAACAATAATTTGTTGCAGATATGTAGAGTCATGTGAATGGAATAATCAGATTTTTCTTACTCCGGGCCATGGAAAGATAACAAATTCAGCGCGAATCGTATAGCGACAGATTTAGCGATGGTCAAATTATTTCGCTTCAACAAAGCAAATAATAAGAACTTTTCTGCAAGATGTATCCCAATTAGCTTGATATGGATAAAATAAATTTTGTAAGAATAATTATGTATTCAGTTTTCAAAGGCTGAAATTTTTATTTCAATGTTGTAAAGCTTTCGTTATAAAAATCGACTTAATTTGATGAGTCCGAGCATTTTTCAAAACAGTTTACTTTAGTTTATTTTCATTAGTGTTCACTTTTGAAAGACAGTTAATTTGTATTTTAATAAAAATTGTTAGTCATTTTAAAAAAAAAGGAAAATATCTAACAGTTTTGCATATGAAGGATAGTTTAAGGGAGTTATATTTGCATTTCTAAATTTAGAGAGCTGAAAGAAAGACACTTAATTGGTGTTTTAGTAAAAATTGTTAGTCATTTTTACTTTCTCTATACGCACTATGTACATAGTGTATAGAGAAGGTATAGCACTTCACCCAAAAATTCGATACTGAGATTTCACCGGAAATATATGTTTTAGGGTCCCCAATATACAAAAAAAGCATTTTCACAAAAAGGTCCATGTGTGTGTGTGTGTGTGTGTGTCCGTGTATCAGTGAACACGATAACTCAAAAACGAAAAGTCGGTAAAATACCAAACTTGGTATTTCAGTTTAGTATCTTCCAGGGATGCGACACGAAGATTTTAAGAAACCCCCCCACCCGCAACTAGCCTTTACATGGAACTTGTTTTCGAAAATTTTGATTTTCTCAAAAATGGCTCTAAAGATTTTGATTAAAATTTCGTATATTGAATATATTTACCTGACAAATAAAATGTATATCTTGAATTTTCTGGGAATAGCCTCTGAAGAGTAGTTTATTCTGGATGAATTTTACTGAATTTTGAATAACTGCTAAACCGTAAGAGATGGACAAAAACTTACTACACAAAAAATTTAGAGCACATTAAAACACACAATTTATGTTATATATATTTTTTTCGTTATTTTTGGTTTCTGTTATGAAAAACGTATACGTTTCTCATACAGGAACCTGTCAACTCCTATCCATATAAACAAAGGAACTTCATTGACATAGCAACCCGCTTTTGAGTATCACTTTAACCTATGATTGTCCCTTATTTCGCTTCTACTTATCAGGAAGCGAGTAATAAGACTATTTCTGCTGTTTTTTTTTTTTTTCTGATTAGCTTAAAGTAAATAGAAGTATAACCTTTTTAAGAATAATTTGTTGCAGGAATATAGAGAAAGTCATGTTAATGGTACACATCAGATCTTTTTTTGCATATGAATGATAGTTTAAGCTGGCTATATTTGCATTTCTAAATTTAGAGGACTCAAATGTACATTTCCATTGAAATCTCGGTATGGAATGTTTGTGTGGAATGGAATGCTTTTGACTGAACTGTCGCTTGGTGTTGGATGAAACTTGTGTGAAGTTGGCTTGACGATAGAGAGAGTTAAGCTTGTGGGAACGCAGTTTATGATCTTGTGGCTGTATGTACGCACTTACAGCAGGCTAGCGTCGCCGTTGTAAACCACAGTCATCCATCACTCATCGTCTTGGAACGCTGCTCTAAACAAAGATATACACTGCCCTCTAATGACACACACACACACACTAAGCCCATTAAAAGTCGATTTGCTCTCTCAAATAGATATTTATATGGTTCTGAGTTGACATTCCCCACGTTCCATGCCGGACCTAGCAATCCCTCAGATTTTTACTTTCTTTACCATGTACTTAGTTAAGTAGAGTCAACCAAAAAATTTGATACCAAAATTACAAAAAAAGTACAGATTTTGATACCATTGTATTTTTAGAAAGTGGTACATATATCTGTCTATGAACAACAAACCTCAAAAAGAAACGTTTAAATATCAATGATGCACTATGAAGGTTTTAAAGAAAACCTCAACTCAAAATTGTTGTTTTTTTTTTCAAAAATGACCAACGATTTTATTTAAAATACCATATATTTAACAAACATGCATGGCAGGGGAAACTGCAGAAACCCCCCCCCAAAAACCCGTCTAGATACTGGTTTGTCCATCACAAATCTCACATGCTTTAGGATCGAGCACGGGCTGCCTTCGTAAGAAGCTGTCCGCATAGTACATGTTATTTAAAAATCGAACGTGTGTAGCATACATTAAAATGCGTAATAATGAATTGGATCTATTTATTGACAAGAAGTAGATAGAATGCTAAGCTTAGGCCAGAAAAGGTTAAGAAGGGTGAATAGAGAAGTACCGTGAATGCAACACATTAAATTGTTTTAAGGTTTCTACTCACCCATCCATTCCAGCAGCAATCTGGCATGCATATCCGTTCCTACACGCGGATAGCCTAAAAATATGCAGAGAGAATTATTAGGTGCTAGAATGTGCATTAACTGGGGTCCCGCATAAGCATCTTAGTTAGTCCTATGTAGTTTGCTGGCATACAGAGCAAGCGAGCGCGTCATACATGAGCTCCTAAGAGAAATACTTCAGCATGTCTTGATATCTGCCCGATGAGGTGAGAGTTAGAAATGAAGTGAACCTGCGTGGTTCAAAAATGGTAAGCTTGTAAGAACCATTGAAGCTTATTAAGGTTTATGTGAAGTCGCATGCAGCTGTACAGCGAGGTAGTATTCTAACTTTACGTGGTCTCGTCCCTAACAAGGACCCATCAATCAATATTAAGAAAACTTGAAACCGATTTATATACCACCCGAAAGAGTGCACTGAAATATGTAAACCTCTCAAATATTACATCCTGTTTTCTTAAAGCCTTGGATGAACTAATAACTTCATATACCAAAATAATAAAAAGATAAAATTTCATATGTTATATTCACTTTTTACTTTCTCTAGCCCGGTATGTACAATGTACATAGGGATTGAGAAGTATTGTATTCCACCCAAAAATTCGATACCGAGATTTCACCGGAAATACATGTTTTAGGACCCCCTGTATCCAAAAAAAGCATTTTGAAAAAAAGGTCCGTGTGTCTGTGAACAATAACTCAAAAACGAAAAGTAGCTAAAATATCAAACTTGGTATTTAAGTTTAGTATCTTCCGGGGATGCGATACGAAGATTTTGAGAAAAATCCCCACATCCCAAACTACCCTTTACATGGAACTTTTTTCGAAAAATTTTATTTTCTTAAAAATGACTAACGATTTTGATTAAAATATCGTATATTAAAGATATTTACCTGACAAATAAAATGTATATCTTGAATTTTCCGGGAATAGCTACTAAAGATCTGTTTATTCTGGATGAATTTTGCTTAATTTGGTATAACTAGTAAACCGTAAGAGATAGACAAAAACTTACTGTACAAAAAATGTAGGTCTTGTTAAAATACACAACTTACAACTTTTACATTTTTTTCGTGGAGCTTACCGTTTTCTAGGCATTCATTGTTATTTGTTTCAGTTGTGAAGTACTTATACATTGTGAGACGGGAGTGTCCATTTTTCTTTTGTTCTACTCCTGGCCAAGAAAAGAAGCGATTTGTACTGACAATCGCATAACGACAGCTTTTAAAATATTTGACTATCGATTTAGCCTAGTGTATTCCCTTATTTTCTTCCTACTTATAAGGACCTAATAAGAACATTGTACTAATGAGTACGTCGATTAGCAAGGTGCAGAAAAAAGAATAATATTGCGTGAGAAGTTTGTAGAACAGCTAGAGAAAGTCATGTGTGTGTAACACATCAGATTTTTATTTATGTTATCTAAAAGTCATTCTTACAGAAGCTTATTCTTCCATTTCATACTATTCTAAAGAAAAAAATTGCAAGAATGGTTTTATTGCATATTTTATTAGAGGTACAAAGTAGTAAAGGAATCAGTAAGCTTAAGCAATAGTCATAATCCACTAGATCATTGGACTATAATTTCCAGTTAGTGTAGCCATGAAACGTAGAAATATTTTGCCATCCCTGACGCTGGTTGCCTACTCGAACAGAATGGACGGCGATTCGATGGCACCGTGTATATTGATAACTTTAAAGAGTAGAATAGTAAAATATCAAAGACTCTGAAACGTGAAAATAGAACGGGTTCGTGACCAGGGTATTTGCCTCCGACGTCGTAACAGGTGTGGGGTACTCGCGTGCAGAGTTGATCATTAACAGTCCATCGTTAGAGCAAGCCTGAGGAAACGTAAACGAGTATAATGTTCTTTTAGAGACGTCGTTAAAATCGTATATCTGTTTTGCACTCTTCGAGCACAAGAAATTAAAACGTGGAGTCATTAGTTTGTTTACACAGGTTTCCACCTCAAGCAACATTAAACTGCAGATTAGAATAATGCGTTTACCGCGCAGTTTTAATGATTCACTTTTCATGGGATGATGGCATCAATTAATTATCTAAGACTCGGTGAAATATTAACTTCATTGATAAATCTTGTGTGTACATTAGGCAGCGAAGAGCAGATATAACGTCCTTGATAATTGTTGGAAATAAATTCACCTACCATACTACATTTGTGGCAATTTGCCTGTCATCTTTCTCTAACCCTGCTCTTAATCAGAAGTTTAATCCACTCTACCTAAAAATAGGAGATACAGTATATTTCAGGGATTGCTAGTTTTGAGACACTTGATATCAAGATAATGTTTTGGTGAAATTTGATAAAAAAGTGTTAAGGGTACCCTCCCCGTATTTGTAAGACTGACACCCCCTAGGACTTACTGGGGAGACAAAGGCAGGAAACCACAGAACCTGTTACAAGGGGTCGGCCTGTAGCCAGGCATGAGTATGTGAATGATATGAAATGTAAGCGAAAGTGACGATTGGAAAGGTGCTAATGGAGCAATTGGTAGAAAGAGTGTCGGGGGAAACCGGAGGACCCATAGAAACCCCACCCCACAAATCCCACATGCGGGCGTTTGCAATCGAACCTGGGCCACCTAGATGGAAGGCGCCACCTCCAAAGAATAATTTAAACGTACCTGAATATAAAAAACGTATAATGTGCCACCAGGCGCCATTTTTAAATATCTTAAGTCACTGGAGTTACAGCAAAGCATTAGAGGTGAAGAAGTGCTGGACAAGAAAAACTTCAATTCAACGAGATCTCATTCGCATCATGCAAAGTAAAAAACGTAGCTGTGCAGGAGAAAAGCAACAAGGCAAGAAGAAAAGACCAGAAAAGACAGCACTAGAGGAGGGCAAAAGGAAAGCTGAGGGTCCAACCTACCAACCTGGCGGATTTTAATGTGAGCCATGCATTCATATTTTTCCTTATGTTCTCGCTATTGATATTTTCAGCATTTTTGCGGAGCAGTTTTTCTGTTACACGAACAGAATTTGCTGTTCATTTTCATAGAGGTACAATGTTTAAGAATTGTCCTAGGTTTTACTGTCAGATGTATTTAAGCATACATTTTCAATGTCCAAACATAAAGTTGCATTTTATGACATAAACGCACATTCATAACTTTAAACATTTTTGGAGCCTAAGCCATACGAGAAAATGATAGACCTAGGGTAATTTAAAAAAACAAGACTTATTGTAAACCTAATATACAAAAATTGTTAATGTATGTTGCAAGGGACACATTTGACCTTAATCTCTAATCCATTGGAGCAATATGGATGAAATTTGCGCCGTAACTTTTTTGCACCATATTACGATAAAATGAAGTTTATTTTTATCTATTAAAAACCAATTATGTAGCATGGCAGTAGTAGTAGTAGTGGTCGTGGTAGTACACGTTCATATGCTTTAAGGACATTTATGACAAAGTTTGGAATTCCAAACTAATAACGCTAGCTTTTAGTAATTTATTGCACACATGTGCGAGGACCTTTTTTTTTTCAACCGCCTATAGGCTATAAATAAAAGACAAGTTCAGAGAAAACAATTATTTTAGTACTAAAATATTTGTGCACTTATGGTTATTTTTCAACATAATCACCGAAAAGATTGAGACATTTATCGTACCTGTGCACCAGCTTTGCAATACCTGCTTCAAAAAATGTTGCCGCCAATGATTTCAAATGAGCATTGACGTCGTTTTGAAGATCTTCGTACTTTACATATGCGGAGAGCCATTCAAAATAAACGAAGAGGAATGCTGACTTCAGGAATTGTGTTGATCCATGACAACGCTCGTCCACACAATGCTGGCACAACCCATCGGTTCCTTGAACAATTTTAATGCGACATTTTTGATCATCCGCCGTACAGTCCTGACTTGACACCTAGCGACTTTCGCCTTTTCCCTGAAGACGTGTCTAAGAGGGCAGCACTTTGAAAGCAATGAAGGTCTTTAAAACATCGTAAATGCTCATTTGAAATCATTGGCGGCAACATTTTTTGTAGCGGGTATCGCAAAGCTTGTGCACAGGTACGATAAATGTCTTAATCTTTTCGGTGATTATGTTGAAAAGTAACCATAAGTATACAAAAGTTTTATTAATAAAATAATTGTTTTCTATGAGCTGGTCTTTCATTAATAGCCTATCGGAATTTGGGGGGAAAAAAGACCCTGGTACATCTGTGCAATAAATTTCTAAAAGCTAGCATTATTAGTTTGGAATTCCAAATTTTCAGTCATACATGTGCTTAAAGCATACCACCACCACCACCACCACCACCACCACCACCACAACCACTATTACTTCCATGCTACACAGTTGTTGATATAAATAATAGATATAAATAAACTTCATTTTATCAATTACACTTTTAATTTCTCCATTGCATATAGCAAGTACTGTAATTCTACCCAAAAGGGTACTATCTGTGTATCTGCGTGAGAGAGAGAGAGAGTGAGACAATGAATATCATAGCTAAAACGAAATACCAAACCATATTTAAGAAGTACTTTCCAAAGATACGACACGAATTAATAAATTAATAAAATTCCCTGCTCCAAACAATCTTTACATTTTCATAGGTTAAAGTGAAAGCCAAAAGCTGGTTCCTATGTGAATGATGTTCCTTTGTTTGTATGGACAGGAGTTGACACATTCCTGTATGAGAAAAGTATGTTTTTCAAAGCTGTAACCAAGAAAAAGGAATATCTCAAAAACGATCAGCTCCACGAAAAAAATGTATGTAACATAAATTGTGTGTTTTAACGTGCTCTACATTTTTTGTCCATCTCTTACGGTTTAGTAGTTATGCAAAATTCATCCAGAATAAAGTAAGTCTTCAGAGACTATTCCCAGAAAATTCAAAATATACATTTTATTTACCAGGTAAATATCTTTAATATATGATATTTTAATCAAAATTGTTAGAGCTATTTTTTAGAAAATCAAAATTTTCGAAAAAATGTCTATGTAAAGGGTAGTTTGGGTTGGGGGGATTTTTCCCAAAATCTTTGTGTCGCATCCCTGGAAGACGCTAAATACCAAGTTTGGTATTTTACCGACTTTCCGTTTTTGAGTTATCGTGTTCACAGACACACGGACCTTTTTCTGAAAATACTTTTTTTTGGATACAGGGGACCCTAAAACATATATTTCCGGTGAAATCTCGGTATCGAATTTTTTGGTGGCGTGCAATACCTTCTCTATACACTATGTACATAGTACGTATATAGAAAGTAAAAATGTCGCTTTAGCCAAGAGTATTCACTTGGTTTCCTTGTAGTTATTTCCTTTTCCCCGCATTTTGCACGCAAGTAAATATGTAATAATTTCTACAACGGTTTATATTGATTGATAATGTGCAGATTGGTGAAAAACCTCCTGTAATAGTTTATTCATTGCGTTAACAGCACAGAAGAAGAAAACTCTACAGACATTATATAATTCCAGTAAGAGAGAGAGAGAGAGAGAGAGAGAGAGAGAGTGAGTGTGAAATGTTGTGTAGTTTAACTTGCATAATACTGAAAACATATACCAGAATGGAACTGCGTAAAGAATGGGACTTCTCCGTGTCCTCTTTCGTAGGAAAACAGCAATAAAACACTGAATAAAGAAGGTATATAAGGAAGCAGGAAATGTTTTCACAGTTAGTTAAGAAAGATAAGAACGAAATAAAGGGCGTGGGCGGTCTCGGAGCATTTCATGGGAATTCCCTTAGGATGTTCCTGAATGTGGCTTTAAGATGCTCTTCTGAAGGGACAGACACCTTCTTCCTGGAATTCCAGAGGGAACTGGGCTTTCAGGGAAGAGGCTGGCGGGCTGTCATTTCCGCCAGCTTACTCAAGGCGTCATTTCCGACTCGTTTTATACTTCCTTAAGGTGAACAATGTTTGGATTACAATCGTGTCGGGGACCATGCGGTTCTCCACCAAGCATGCGCACTATTGCTGATCTATTGCGTGCTATTGCTGGCTAGGAGTAAAACAAAAGAAACAAAGATAACTTATTTTGAAAAAAACATTAAGTATTTTAAAATTAAAACCAATAACAAGAAACATCTGGGAAACTTTAACTCTCTTAGATCCACCACAAAAGGGTATAGGATATAAATTGCGCGTTTTAACGAGATCTGCATGTGTTGTGTAGTAAGTTTTTACTTTCTCTATACGTACTATGTACATAGTGTATAGAGAAGGTATTGCCGAGATTTCACTGGAAATATATGTTTTAGGGTCCCCTGTATCCAAAAAAGGTATTTTCAGAAAAAGGTCCGTGTGTGTGTCCGAGTGTCTGTGAACACGATAATTCAAAAATGGAAAGTCGGTAAAATACCAAATTTGGTATTTAAATTTAGTATCTTCCAGGGATGCGACACGAAGATTTTGAGAAAAATCCCCCACCATAAACTACCCTTTACATGTAACTTTTTTCAAAATTTTTGATTTTCTAAAAAATGGCTCTAACGCCTGTAATTAAAATATTGTATATAAAAGATATTTACATGACAAATTAAATGTATATATTGAATTTTCTGGGAATAGCTTCTGAAGACTACTTTACTCTGGGTCAATTTTACGGAATTTTGCATAACTGCAAACCGTAAGAGATGGACAAAAATTTACCACACAACAAATATATAGCACCTTAAAACACACAATTTATGTTAAATACATTTTATTTCGTGGAGTTGATTGTTTTTTAGATATTCCTTGTTTTTTTTTTTTTTTAAACTATAAAGACTTATACCTTTCTCATATAGGACTTTGTGAACTCGTGTCCATACAAAGGAATTTTAGTCGCATAGCAACAGGCTATCACTTTTACCTATGGTACCCCCTTATTTCGCTTCTACTAACAAGGAAGCAAGTAATAAGACTATTTCTGCTAATTTTTGCTCCATTAGATGAAGTAAATAGAATAATTTGTTGCAGTGGTATACAGAAAGTCATGTGAATGGAACACATCAGAGTTTTGTTTTGTTTTTGTCAATCTTATCCGCTTAACCAGTTTGCAAAAGTCATCCAGAATGAAGAGGTCTTCAGAGTTGTTCCCAAAAAATTCAAAATCTACATTTCATATAATGTAAATACCTTCAACATGACATTTTAATAAAAATCGTTACATCCATTTGTGAGAAAATCAAAATGATCGGAAAATGTTCCATGTAAAGAGTAGTAGGGAGTAGGGATTTTGTTTTGAAAATCTTCGTGTTGCATCCTTGTAAGATAAAAAAATGTATTTTTTATACAGGGAGTCTCAAAGCATGTTATTTCTGGTGAAATTGAATTTTTGGTGGAATACAATACCTTCTCTATCCATTGTATACACTGTACATACGGGCTAGAGAAAGTAATAGGAATTGTCAATTGCTGCAAAATACGCCTCTTTCTCGGCGATGCAACGATGATCTCATTTAATCCAAGTTTGTTCCCGCGAACCAACAAGAAGATATCGTTGGGAAGCATAGAGAGTGCGCAGCTTTTCTTAACGCAATTCATGCAGTTTTACGGCGATAACTGAAGATGAATGTGCTGGTGCGTTATCCTGGTGAAAATGCATTTGTTTCTTCAACTTCTTGTCGAATTGGACCAATAAATTCCTTGTCTAGTAATTGTTTTTTTTTTTTTATCTTCCTTTCATAGTAAGTACATAGTATATAGGTAGAAAAGTATTGCACTACACCCAAAAATTCGGTACCGAGATTTCACCGAAATGCATGACCCACTTTAGAAATAGGTCCGTGCGTGTCTGTGAACACGGTAACACAAAAACGAAAAATCATTAAAATAACAAACTTGGTAGTCAACATTAGTATCTTCCAAGGAGACGACACTAAGATTTTCAGGAAAATCCTCTCATCCCTCCCCCCTTTACATGGAAAAAATTCAAAAATGTTCATTTTCTCAAAAGTGGCTGTAACAATTTTGATTAAAACACCATATATTAAAGATATTTGCATGACAAATAAAATTAATAACTTGACTTTTCTGGGAATAGCCTCTGAATTCTTCTTCATCCTGCCTAAATTTTCATGAATTTTCCATAACTGGAAAATCAATACACTCAAAAAACCCATAACGAGATTTCACCGGAAATACAATTTAAGGTCTAAAACATTTTAGAAAAAGGTAATGACTGTGGGTGTTTGACCATGTGTGCCTGTGTCTGTGAGCAACATAATTTAAAAACGAAAAGTTGATTGAATGTCAAACTTGATATTTAAGTTTAGCATCTTCCAAGAATGCGACATGAAAGAAAATTAAAGAAAATTCCCCACTACCCTTCATATACAAGTTTTCGAAAATGATTATTTTCCCAGTATTGGCTCTAAAGATTTTAATTACCTACCGCATATTAAAGATATTTACGCAACAAAAAATCTGATGTATTCCATTCACATGACTTTCTCTACATCTCCGTAACAAATTATTGTTAGAAAGCTTCTATTTACTTCATGCTAATCGAGGAAAAATTAGCAGAAAGAGTCTTATTACTTGCTTCCTTGTAAGTAGAAGCGAAATAAGGGACTACCATAGGTTAAAAAGACAGTCAAACTGAAGTTCCTTTGTTTGTATGGTCAGTAGTAATATTTATAGATACATATAATTATAAATATATTGTTTTGCCTATTTCACGAAGTTCATGGTTAATGGTCTGCGATATTCAGTTGTTACCTTGCTCAGCAACAGTGCTGACTTACTCGTACAGAACGAAAGTATTCATGTACCTTATAATTATAGTTAGGGAGTCGCCCTCCTTGGTGAAATGGTTACCATGCTACCCAAGGTCGCGGGTTCAAACCCGGTTGAGGACGATTGATTTTTTTTGAGCGTAAAAGTTCTTAGCATGGCTTCCTTCGGAAGTGAAGTAGAGCCGTGGGTCCTGTGTGTGACAATATTAAAGCCACAAGATATAAGGTTTTTATTTTGTAATCTTATTATTAACTTGATGTTTATTTGGCTAAATAGCTTAAAACATACATTTAGCTGTTAATTGTTGTGTGAATTGCTGTTGCCGAATTGTTTTACTTGTGTTATTAGTATAGGTATTTGGATGATATTGTGTTCATTCCGATGCAAAAAGGTTTAAACAAAGGAGTTTATAATGTTTTGGCTGGAGACGTGACCAACAATCGCAACAATGATAGAAACAGACGGAAAGAGTCATGTGCATTGCTAAAACTTACCTAAGTAACAAGGCCTTGGAATGAACGCATGGCAACACAGATATTTCTGCTTATAATTACTGTAAAGAAAAAGGAAGATCCTTTTTGCTCAGTAAAGAAACAAGAAGGAGTAAAGCTGTATTCTGGTGAAAAAGAAGTATTACAACTTGATTCTGTGTGTGTTTATGTATCTGTAATGATTCACAATAAATTCAAAACAATAAATAACAATATTTATTTATGGTAGTTGAAACCAAAGTACAGAACGCGTCTAGTATACCACAAATCTGAGAAGAAAATTAAATACACACGAACCAATTTTTTTGGTTGCATGTGTCGTAGATTTACGGCACGTAAAAGAACCTTAAGCCTGATAGAGATGCCTCTGAGCAAAATTAAGCAGTCTTTCCTGCCCAACATAGAATGTGGCGCTGAGAACCACAGCAGTTGAAGAGCGTCCATAAATAAAACTCCATTTCATTTTCATTTATTAGTGACCGTATGGCATGTGCATATCTGTTGAATACTGTATTATCAAAGTGACGTGGAAGCTTGGAGACTGCAATAAATTAATTAAGATGTCAAGAATTCGTTTCCAGAAGATTTTATGAGCACGACGGTGGCCTCGTAAAAGTGTCAGGATAAAACTGCTAATCCGGAGTAAATCTGGCAAGCTCAGCAGAAAGGTGGGAACCACGTTTTGGTGTGTCGGTATTTTTTAGTGAAATCGCTACCACTGGCCGTCATCCCGTATTAAAGGCATTGTTCAGGGATCCAGAGCTGGTGGGCGGTCTCCAAGATCGCACACACACACAGTCATAACGCCTCATAATAATTCAACGTCAGAGTTCTGCCGCCACCGACCAGTAATAAATGATGCGGAAGCTTGTGGAAGAGCCTCTCTCCCTCTCTCTCTCTCGGCCTTCCTCTGTCTCCTATAATCGATTATACGACGTGCACCAAACCATCTCCACGTTTAGCTATATTCATTATGGATGTCTATATCATCGCAATGATGAATAGGTGATAGAAGTGAATTATTTTTATGATCTATGGCCTCGCTATCAAAAGCTCTAAAAGACAGCTGATGACAGATAAAATCTCACTAAGGCAGATTGACACGTTTCCAAGGCAAATATATCATAAGATGCTTATAAAACTGTCCAACACACCAGTGAGATCAATTCTGGACATTTAGGAAAAATTTAAATTATTTTTAATGGTATCGTAAACATGTCAAATCTGTCCCTTAGGAATCAGTTTGACTTAACATTGGAATATATGCTATTATTTTAGACTACATACAACGTGACATATTTTGTGTTTTATTCTCACTTGTATACTGCTATTTTGCAAATCTAACAAAATCTGATGCGTTTCATTCACATGACTTTCTCTACATCTCTGCAACAAATTAGTATTAAAAAGATTATCCTTCTATTTACTTCATACTAATCGAGAAAAATTAGCAGAAACAGTCTTATTACTTGCTTCCTTGTAAGTAGAAGCGAAATAAGGGAGTACCATAGGTTAAACGGATAGTCAAAGCTGGTTGCTATGTAACTGAAGTTTCTTTGTTTGTATGGATAGGAATTGACAAATTCTTGTACGAGAAAAGAATGTTTTTCAAAGCTGAAACCAATAACAAGGAATATTTAAAAAATGATCAACTCCACGAAAAATAAATTATATAACATAAATTGTGAGTTTTGATGTGCTCTACATATTTGTGTGGTGAGCTTTTGGCTATCTCTTACGGTTTAGCAGTTAGACAAAATTCCGTAAAATGCATCCAGAATAAAGTAGTCCTCAAAGGCTATTCAAGATAAACATATTATTTGTTAGGTAAATATCTTTAATATACGATATTTTAATCAAAATCATTACAGCCATTTTTAATAAAATCAAAACTTTCGAAAAAAAAAATCCATGTAAAGGGTAGCTGGGGTTCGGGGGATTTTTTTTAAAAATCTTTCGTGTCGCATCCTTACAAGATACCAAACTTTGTTTGGTATTTAACGACGGTCTTTTTGCTTTTGAGCTATGTTGTCCACAGGCGCGCGCGCGCGCACACACACACACACACACACACACCACACTCACATCACACACACGGACCTTTTTCCAGAATTTTCTTTTTTATTCAGGGGGACCCAAAACAGGTATTTCCAATGAAATCTCGGTATCGAACTTTTGGGTGCATTGGAATACCTTCTCTATACACTATGTACATAGTACGTGTAGAGAAAGTAAAAATCTTACTGGAAACATCCAAGGTCAGGATAAAGCATGTAAGTTCATGAGACCCGTGCAATTGTTAAATATTTTCAAGTGTATATACTAATAACGCTTGTCAATAGAAGCCCTTCAACTATAATCATCATATTTAGAAAATATGCATTCTTACTTTCTCAAGAGGAGGTATTGTATTCCACATTCATATCAAGATTTCACATGAAATACATGCTTTGAGATTCTTTGAATACCGGGTGATTTGTGTGTGCGTGCCGGTGTCTGCGGGTAACATAGCTCAAAAGGTCCGTTAAATACAAACATGGTGGTTAAGCTTAGTATCCTTCAAGGATGTGAAATGAAGATCCCCAAGAAAATCCAGTCACTCCAAACTACACTTTACTTGGAAAACTATGTTGAATAGTGGGAGAGAAAATGGTAGAAAGTAACACATTAGATTTTTACTTTCTGGGTATGTACATAGAAGTAGAAAAGTTATAGTATTCTATTCCAACAATTCAATACAAATATTTCATTGCAATACGTATTTTTAAACACCTTTACACCAAAATATATTTTGAGGACCCTGAAACAAAAAGGCCTTTTTGAGATTTCATTGAAAATACATGTTTTGACGACTCCTGAAACTAAAAAGATCGTTTTGAGATGACATTGAAAATACCAGTTTTGAGGAGCCCTGTATCTAAAAAAAATCATTTTAGAAAACGATCGAAGAGAAAGAGAGAGAGAGAGAGAGCTGGGTAAAATGATTTTTATTAAAATACTGTATATTAAAGATGTATACACAATAAATAAAATGTGTATCCTGAATTTCTTGGGAATAGCCTCTGACGTCCGCTTAATTCAAACCACTTGCATAACTGGTAAACCGTAGGAGATGAACAAAAGTTACTGCAAAGGAAATTTAACCTTTCAAACAGACAATTATCTGTGTTCTTGTAGAGTTAACAATTTCCGAGATTTTCATTGTTATTGGATATAAGATTTCCAATGCTTAGACTTTTCTCAAATGGGAAGTCGTCAATAATTTTGTCGATGGGAATTTTTAAATGTATCACATAGCGACCAGCTTTTAAAATATTTGACTAACGCTGATGTATTATCTTATTTCCCTTCTACTTATAAGAACGTAATTCACAAAAGCATTTCTGGTAACCTCAATTACCATACAATAGATTGAGAAATATGATTTTGTAGAATGAATAGGCATAGAAAAGCATGTGAATGCAACAAATCAGATTTTTACTTTCTCAAGTCCGTATGCACAATGCACATAGTGATTAGAGGAATTATTGTATTCCACCCGAAGTCCGACATCGTGATTTCACTGCAAATACATATCTTGAAACCCCCTGAATCCAAAAACAACTTTTTTAGAAACACGTATGTGTGTGTGTGTGTCTTTGGGCAGTAGAGCTCAAAAACTTTGTATTTAAGCTCAATATCTTCCAAGGAAATGACATGAAGATTTTCAAGAAAACTTCGCACCCACAACTATACTTTAAATGTAAAATTTTTCAAAAATTTCGGTTTTCCCAAAAATGGCTCTAACTAAAATGTCAAATGTTTAAGATATTTTCATGTCAAAATCAGTGTATATCTTGAAGTTTCTGGGAATAGTTTCTGGATGACTTTTGCATAAATTTTGTAAAGCTGGTAAACCTTAAGAGATAGCCAAAAACTTACTACACAAAAATGTAGATCTCATTAAAACACAATATTTATTTTATGTACATTTTTGTTTTTGTTTTCGAGATATGACGAGATATTAGTTCTGTTTTAAGGTACTTTAACTTCTCTTGAACGGGAGACACATTTCAATTCTTACACATAGCGACCGGCTTTTAAAAGATATAACTATCGCTTTAGCCTTGTGCCCCCTTTTTTACTTCTTACAAAGAAGCAAGTAATAAGACCAATTCTGGCAAGGTTTATTTTGATTAGCATGAATTAGATGAAAGATAATCTTTTAAAGGAATGTTTGCTTGTGGAAGAGCTAGAGAAAGGCACATGAATGGTACACATAAGATTTTTTCTTATATATTTGCGAGAATAAATGTCCGTGTTTATGCACGAAATTCGATATTAAGAACCTGCTTTATCTGTATGAAGTGTATAATGGATGTGGTTTTGAATTATATAGAATACAAAGTACAGAAGATGTTTAAGAAATGTAAGCTACTATAAACATTTAAAGTGTTAACAGATTGCTTTAAGCCTGACAGCTTCTTTTGAAAACTTCTATGCTTTTTGATAATTTGAAAGCGCTATTCTGTTGTTCTTACAGCTGATCCTTTGTTTTACAGTTCGGTTTAACACGTACAAAAGCAAGGCACTACTTATGTTAGCGAAATCAGAAATAAAATCTTACACTTTTTCCAAACCTAAGGTAGATTCGCATCTCTAAAACCAAGTTTCATTCACCCTTTTAATTCAGTGGAAAACTGAGAAGTAAAGCAGAGTTTGATAAAAATTAACAAAACGTAAACCCTTATTTGTTCATTCACATGACTTTCTCAACCTATTCTGTAATAAACTATAATAAGCTTATTCCTTTTTTTTTTTTTTTTTTTTTTTTTTACTTCATGTTAGTTGAGACTAATATTACTACAAATTGTCTTATTGCTTAAGTCCTCATACACGAGGCCAAAGCGATATTTAAATCTTTTAAAAGCTGGTCCATATGTGATACAATTGAAACTCAGTTCTCTTTGCATCAACAACTCCATGGCACAGCTCACTAAGAGCATTGGCCCACCGCCCGGCCATCATGGGGGTGAGACGTGGCCAGCGCTTCAAACCCCCCCCCGGCCAGTTAATGCGGTCTGCACGACTTCTCCCTCAAGTAGCTCCTCAAGGCTGAGCTCCAGGTCTCCCAGCGGGGGAAAAATCCTCACGCCAGTACTGCGAATCGAACCCAGGTCTCCCGCTTGACAAGCAGCAACGCTACCACCAAGGTGACGACCTTTGCATGGCCAAGGGTAAAATAAAAATATATGTAATGAAATATGACTTGTTGGTTGACAAGAGTTTAAGTAGTTTAAAACTGATTAATTGTTTACTCTATAAAAAAACGTGAAACATTGTGAGATTTAGCCATATCTACATGTTTTGTTTGTAATATCTAAGTTTTGTCTCACTCTCTCTCTCTCTCTCGCTCTCTCTCTCTCTCTCTCTCTCTCACGGCTTACCAATTATGATCACAAATGAAGAGTTCTTCAGAGGTTATTCCCAGCAAATACAGATTATACATTTTATTTGACATGTAAGTACCTTTAATATACAGTATTTTAAACAGAATCGTTATAGCCATTTTTAATATATACATCATTTTCGAAAAGTTTTCCACCTAAGGGGTAATCAAGGGGGTTTCTTGAAAATATTCCGTCACAATCTTGGTCAATACTAAGCTGAAATACCAAGTTGGGTATTTAACGGACTTTTCCTTTCTGAATCATACTTTCCACGCACATACACTTTTTCTAAATATGCTTTTATTGGATCCAGATGTTCTCAAGATATGTATTTCCGGTGAAATCTGCGTATCGAATATTCGGATGTACATATGTGTAGAGAAGGTCCGTAGTGCTTGGTAGAGCAAATATTTGTTTTTACTTTCTCTAGCACGTATGTACAATAGTAGAGAATTTAAATTTAAGTTTGTGTGTTTGTTAACGACGCCAGGATCATATCAGCACTGCCGGTGTGCCAGAAATTGTTCCAGGAGTTCTTTTACATGCCAGTAAATCTACTGATACAGGGCTGTCGCTTTTAAGCACACTTAAAAACATCGATCTGGGCGGGTTTGAACTCATGACTTTGAGATCATAGGGCCAGTATCTAACCAGCTGAGCTACCTAGTAACTCGTAAACCGTAAGAGAGGGACAAAATGCCAACAAAATGTAGATCAAGTCAAAACAATACATTTCAGGGGGCCCAAAACATTTATTTCTGGTGAAAACCTCGGTATCAAATATGAAGCATAATAAAGCCTCTATAAGCGCTCGTCAAAAATGGAATTAAAAGTCTACTCGCGCTTATGTTTGATTTTGAGTAACAATAGACTCTACTCAGGGCGTTTTATCGTGCTTGTTGGGCTTCACAGACCCAGACTATCTGGTGACTTCTTTAATAATAAAACGCTAGGATCTTTGTAGAATCGCAGTTTATTTTGTAGTTTATTTTGTACAATTCCAAAGAGAAACTGTAAACGCTGTTCAACTTTGTTGAACGCTGTGAATCCTTGTACGCATACAATTCAACGCGAATACATGTTTATCTCTAAGCGGACTGTTCCATGCATGCGAAGAAGTCTTCTTCATAACTTGGCGTAACCAGCCAGAAAATCAACACGTAACTATAGATACTGTTGGAAAACAAAATCGCATCAAGAAAATCAAAACACGTATATGCGACGAAAGCACAAGGAATAAAAATCTGATGTGTACCATTCACATGACTTTCTCTACATCTCTAAAACAAATTAGTCTTAAAAAGCTTACACTTCTATTTACTTCATGCTAAGCAGAAAAAATTAGAAAAAATACTTTTATTACTTGCTTCCTTGTAAGTAGAAGCGAAATAAGGGAGTACCAAAGGTTAAAGTCATAATCAAAAGCTGGTTGCTATGTCACTGAAGTTGTATGGTTTATTTGGACAGCAGTTGGCAAATGCCTGTATGAGAAAAGTATACGTTTTTCATAGCAGAAACCAAAAACAAGAAATGTCTCAAAAACGATGAACTCCACGAAAAAATATACATAATATAATCAGTGTGTTTTAACCTGTTCTACCTTTTTGTGTGGTAACTTTTTGTCTGTCTCTTACGGTTTAGCAGTTATTTAAAAAGTCCGTAAAATTCATCCAGAATAAACTACTCTTATGGGGCTATTCCCAGAAAATTCAAGATATACGTTTTATTTGTCAGGTAAATGTGTTTAATATATGATATTTTAATCAAAATCGTTAGAGCTTTTTTTGAGAAAATCGAAATTTTCGAAAAAAGTTCCATTTGAAGGGTAGTTTGGGGAGGGGGATTTTTCTCAAAATCTTCGTGTCGCATCCCTGGAAGATACTAAATTTAAATGCCAAATTTTGTATTTTACCGAATTTTCGTTTTTGAGTTATCGTGTTCACAAAACACACGGACACACGTACACGCGGACACACGGATACGCACACACACACACGCGGACCTTTTTTGTAAAAATTGTTTTTTTTGGATATAGGGGACCCTAAAACATATATTTCCGGTGAAATCTCGGTATCGAATTTTTGGGTGAAGTGCAATACCTACTCTATACACTATGTACTTAGTAAGTGTAGAGAAAGTAATAAAAATTTGCATCCAGCGATTTCAACTTCGGAAGCAATAGAACAAAAACAATTAAGCATCAAATATCACAAACATGATATAAAACTCATAAAATGTCGGCAGATTATGCGAATAATTTATAAATATTGCCTGAAATTTTTGGTGTAATGCAATACCTTCTCTAAACACTATGTACATAGTACGTGTAGAGAAAGTAAAATGCTATGCTTCTTCTGGACTAAATAGATCACAAATCATGCATTTATGGTGAAATCTAGACATCGAATTTTTGAGTGGTATGCAATACCATCTCTACCTGCATAGTATATGCAGATAAAGTAAAAAAACAAATACGCAAGCCCATAAATGTGTTTCTTCTTCGTGGTTATCAGAGAGCATGACTTGAACATGTGACGATAAAAGATAGAAAAAAGCATTTTTGAATTTTTTTAACATAATCTCCTTTTAGCTCTATACAATTTTTCCACCGTTTCTCCAACTATTTTAAGCCTTCCAAAATGTAGAATTTCGGAAGATCCTCAAAACAGGCATCCTTTGGGAGCTCACCTCCTCTTTAGACGTGAATAGTTTTGCGCCGAGCTACTTTTTCAAGTTAGGAAATAAAAAATCTGATGTGTATCATTCACATGACTGTATCCCTGGAACAAATAATTTTTAAAAAGCTTATAATTCTAGTTACTTTATGCTAATCAGAAAAAATTAGCAGAAATAGTCTTATTACTCGCTTCCTTGTAAGTAGAAGTGAAATAAGGGACAACCGTAGGTTAACGTGATAGTCAAAAGCTGGTTGCTATGTCAATGAAGTTCCTTTGTTTATATGGATAGAGTTGACAAGTTCCTGTATGAGAAAAATATACGTTTTTCATAGCAGAAACCAAAAATAAGGAATGTCACACAAACTACGAACTCCACGAAAAACATGTATATAACATAAACTGTGTGTTTTAAAGTGCTCTACATTTTTTGTGTAGTAAGTTTTTGTCCATCTCTTACGGTTTAGCAGTTATTCAAAATTTAATAAAATTCATCCAGAATAAACTACTCTTCAGAGGCTACTCCCAGAAAATTCAAGATATGCATTTTATTTGTCAGGTAAATATGTTTAATATACGAAATTTTAATCAAAATCGTTAGAGCCATTTTTGAGAAAATCAAAATTTTCGAAAAAGGTTCCATGTAAAGGGTAGTTTGGGGTGGGGGGATTTTTCTCAAAATCTTCGTGTCGCATCCCTGGAAGATACTAAACTTAAATACCAAGTTTGGTATTTTACCGACTTTTCGTTTTTGAGTTATCGTGTTCACAGACACACGGACCTTTTTGTGAAAATGCTTTTTTTGGATATTGGGGACCCTAAAACATGTATTTCCGGTGAAATCTCGGTATCGAATTTTTGGGTGGAGAGCAATACTTTCTCTATACACTATGTACATAGTGCGTATGGAGAAAGTAAAAATAGTCACTGGGGCCAAATATGGTGAATACGGTGCATGTTGTAGTAATTCCAACCTTAATTCTACAACTTTCGCCATGGAAGCTGCGCAGGTGTGCATCCTTGCATTATCTTCTTTCCAGATGTGGGCGTTTTTTCTTGATATCTCCGTTCAATCGGTGCAATAACGGTGCAAAATATTTTCCATTAATCTTTCTTCCTTTCTGCAAGTAATCACTGTAGATGTTTCTGCGTGCATGCCAAAAAAACTGAGGCCTTCACCTTGTCTGCCGATTTCACCACCTTTACCTTCTTTGGAGCCGGTTCTTATCTGAAAACCCACTGTTTCGGCTGTACTTGTGTCTCTGGAGTGTAGCAGTGCATCCATATTTCACCCACATTTATGTATCGACGTAAAAACGCGTAAGGATTGCGACTGAAAAGTGCCAAACCAGCTTCTTGTTCGATCACACTAATGAGTTTATTCTTCTCCACTGAGAGCAGACGCGGCACCCATCTTTCCGTTATCTTTGTCAGACCTAATTTTTATGCAAAATGAAGAACACTGTATCCTGTGATATGCTAGTGGTCTCTATTTTGCGAACTTTGATTCGTCGATCACACTCAAAACCATATGCTGGATTTTTTCAACCAAATGTGCCATGAACTTCCTTCGCTGTTAAGTTTTTTAAATAGAAGTGTTTAATCACCGCATGCATCTCGTTTATTTACATATTTCTAAAGAAGCATGAGGTTGTTGATTCAATCAGTAACATCAAAACCACTGATAGATATAGCTGAAACTTTAACTGCCATAGAGATGACGGTTACTAAATACATACTTTTTTCGTTGCTTCGTTTCGTTTAGTAGTCGGTTTACCTTCTCCGTATTTTTGTTGTTGTTAGGATTGACACCCCTTTAGGGCGGCCCTAGGGGTCAGAAGCCTGTTGGGGAGTCAACGGCACGAAATCACAGGATGGAGAATATGGAACGAGTGGTCCTTCCGTAGCCAGGCATGAACGTGAGGAAGTGGATGATATGAAATGCAAGCGAAACGGAATGGAATGAGTGACGGTGTAAATAGAAATGATGCTACGAGTCTAATTTCTTTGATCTTCTAAGGAATTATTGAACGCCCCTAGTAGGGAACTGCGCTCGTCTACGCCGACCTGGAGCCCATTCTTCTGCGGTTCCTGCACCTGATGCATTTCTCCCGGGTATGTATGCACAAAAGATGCGCTAGGAGTGAAGAGCTAGGTATCCCCTGGTAATTGTCATTGTCAACATTTAAATGATCTGACACATTCACATCAACAAACTGCTCTTGCATAAACATGTCCATTCGGGCGAATCAACAGCACAGAGTATGCGAAACGACAGGTGTTGCCAGCGAGATCTCCAGTGTGAGCATATCGGACTACTTCCCTAGTGAATGTGCTGTATTATTCTTGTCTGACGATTTTCATTGTTGCAAACACAAACACTGATTCATGGTGTAAATATTTTGCCATGACAAGCGATTTGTTTCCCACGATCATGGACCGCTGCTTGCTGTAATACTGCATAGATTGTCTTTCTTAAGGATACCCATCTGTGAAAAATCTAAAATCTGCAATTTTGTTTGGAATGATTTGAAACTTTAACACAACAACTGCAGTATTAAGACTAGTTTACATACTAATTCTCAGACTTCTGTTCAAAATAGTTTATAGTGTTTTATTTCCATTTAATTAAATCATTCCACACGATGCAATTTCAGTTAGAGAAATATAATACTTTGCAGTTATACTGATAATTACAGTATTAGTAAGTTTATGATATGAAATTTTATCGGACACTTGCTAGTAGAAAACAATATTTAATGTTAATTTTATTAATTTTTACTTTCTCTACACATACCTGCTATGTAGTGTATAGAGAACGTATTGCATTCCACCCAAAAATTCGATACCCTATTAATCCAAAAAAAAATTACAAAAAGGTGCATGTGTGTGCGAGTGTGTCTGGATGTTGTTGTGTGTGTGGGTGTCTGTGTACAGCATAGTTCAAAAACGAAAAAGCCATTGAATACCAATTTTGGTATTTAAGTTTGGTATCTTCCAAGGATGCGACACAGAGATTCTCAAGAAAATACCCCCTCCTTAACTACCCTTTACATGGAACTTTTTTGGAAAGTTTTGATTTTCTTAAAAATGGTTTTAACAATTTTGATTAAAATATCGTATATTAAAGATATTTACCTGACAAATAAAATGTATATACTGAATTTTCTGGGAACAGCCTCTGTAGTCTACTTTATTCTGGTTGAATTTTGGGGAATTTTGCATAACTGCTAAGGCGTAACAGATGGACAATAACTTACCACACAATTTATGTAATATACGGAGTTAGTCGCTTTTTCGATATTCCTTTTTTTTAGTTTCAGCTTTGAAAAGCTTATACTTTTCTCATACAGGAATTTGTCAACTCCTGTTCATACAAACAAAGGATCTTCAGCTTTTGACTATCACTTTAACCTATGGTACTCCCTTATTTCGCTTCTGCTTACAAGGAAGCAAGTAATAAGACTATTTCTGCTACTTTTTTCGATTAGCATGAAGTAAATAGAAACATAAGGTTTTTAACAATAATTTATTACAGAAATATAGAGAAAGTCATGTGAATGGAACACATCAGATTTTTTATTTTTGCTATTGAAATATGAAGTTTGTTATTTAATTACATAAGCACTGGTGATATTAGAAAAACACCATCTCACCAATTCTTTTGTACTATTTTTATCCAGCATAAAAATGTTCAAGTTTCTGTTTTTAAAAACTTCATTATGTGGAACAATTTAAAGTTTTGAAAACGCTGAAAAATAAAAACATGATAAAATGGGTTTTAAGGTTTAGCATAAAATTTAACACTGTTTCTGGCTTGTATAATGTCAATAAAGCACCTGCTGCATATGTTGGCTTTTCTTTCTTATGTTCTTCTCTTCTGAAGTTAATTTAGATAAGCAGAGTTTCCTGCAGCTTCCCAACCAAATTTTGGATTTTTAGCAAAGAGGTGCTTCTCGTCTAAATATATGTTAGCAGTGAAAAGGTTAAAGCACCACGCCCACTTACAGTCATCCATTTAAATCGTCACGTGATACGGTTTAAAGCGCCGCAAGGTAATAAAAACAACAGGAAATTGAACTACAAACATTCCATTATTTAATTAGTAAAAAAAAAAAAAAGTTATTTTCATTTATTACAGTTAATATGTATACAACTGTCACTTCGAAAACAGATAATTTAAGGAACAATTTATATAAAACATGTGAACATCTGATGTTACATTCACATGATTTTCTCTAGCTGTTCAACAAACTATTCTTACAAAAGTTTATTTGTTTATCTACGACAAGCTAGTCGATATAAACATTAGCAGAACTTTCCTTTTAAGTAGAAGGGAAATAAGGGAATGCACGAGGTTAAACCGATAGCCAAATATTTTAAAAGCTGGTCGCTATGTGAAACAATTGAAGTTCGGTTTGCTTTGGATGGCCAGCTATAAATAGAGAGAAACGTAAGGTGTCTGAAAAAAGCCACCCAGCTTAAAATTGAAACTATGGTGTTTCCAAGCGGTCACCCATCCAAGTACTGACCATACCTAATGCTGCTTAACTTCGGTGATCGGACGAGAACGCACTTAGTGCCAATCACGATCTAATCGTGAAGCCGTTCACGTACGTTTTAACGCCTTCCAGTGGGAAAATCTCTGTATTTTCTACGTCGTAGTAATAGAGAAAGGTTTTCTGGAGCGTTTCAGGACCTTATCTTCACTCCAAAGTGCTAAATTAACTCCAAACTTAATTTCTCTAGCCTGTGTTCGTTTATACTGTTGAAACACGGCGTCGTCTAGGCAAAGGTTACGAACCGAAGAGAAAATAAGAGCTCTAGTTCGCGATGTACGTAATAAAAGAAAGCAAGTGATTTTGAATTTTCAGACCTTCATGAAAGACTTTCTGACATCGACGAAAGAAAGGAAGATATATATTTTAGCTTCATTGATAATAATGCATCCGGTATAGTTACGGACCTCGTGCACATGAAAATGGATTTACGAAGGTGTACCAGACGACGAATCAAACATTCAGCTACGCAATAACACAAATACTGAATTGTACAGTAATTCACGTTACATTTATATCCGACTGCTTTATGACGTTTTCATTAATAGTAGTGAGTATGTTTTTTGGCGATTTTTTTGCGTGAATACATTTTTAGTATTTTAAAAAATAAAACACCGAACCAAAAGATACTATACTTTTATTTAATTAGCTTGAACTTTCCGTGTAGTAAGCTTTTGGAATTTTTAATTTTATTTTCAAATTTGTCTTCTGTTTTTAATTGTTTTTAAATATTAAAAGAAGTTGTCATCCATATAATGCATATTATACAGTAGACAAAAGTATTACTAAAAATGAAACAAGATTCAGCTCTCTCCGTCATTTCGTACTCATTTTATTACTCATAATTTAAAACCCTGCATTCTCTTCTTGCTTGGCATTTTTCAGACAGTATTTTGCTATTCGGGCTGGCACTAAAAGTGTTAAGGAATGTTTCGGCAAGAAAAACGAATATAACATAAATCATGTATTTTAAGGATATCTACTTTTTTGTGTGTTAAATTTGTCTATCACACATGGTTTACTTGGTATACAAAATTCATCCAGAATAAAGAGATTTCCAGAGGATATTGCAAGGAAATTAAAAATATACAGTTTATTGTCATGTATGTATCTTCAATATACGATATTTTAATCAAAATTGTTAGTCATTTTTTATAAAATCAAAATTTTCGAATTTTTTTACATGTGAAGAGTAGTTTGGGGTGGGAGGATTTTTCTCAAAATCTTCCCTGGAGGATATTAAACTTAAATACTAAGTTTGGCATTTTATCGTGTTTACACACATACGGACCTTTTTCTGAAAGTACTTTTTTTTTTTGGACACAGGGCACCCTAAAACATATATTTCCGGTGAAATCTCGGTATCGAATTTTTGGGTGAAATGCAATATGTTCTCTATACGTGCAGAGAAAGTAATAAACGTAATTGCCTAAGAAACTTTTAATTTGGAAATTTCATACGTTGGTGCCCTAAGTTGGGGAAAAAACGGTATATTTTCTCAAAGTCTAGAATTGAATTCTTTTTATTATGAAAAAAAATATTCTTTTAATTTTTCACAATTGTTGGTCAAATTTCAGGGATGGTATCAGATTACGTTTAAGTTTCTACTATAAATTAGCGCTGAAAAGTTAACCGTGCAAAGTCGGGTAAGCTCGTTATAGTTAGAAATAAAACTGGGTGGAAGATACAGAAGTGAACAATGGTAAGGTTACTCGTACATCTACCTGAGAAGATGATGAGCCCAGAAGTCAGCTGGCTACCGTAGACTGTATCCCCCCCCCCCCAGTCGCGTGTAACACTTGACCCTAAGAGTGAATCCTGAAGATTATATGGTGTGGAAGCTGAAGATATGAGTTATGCCCTGTCATGTTCTAGAAGAGCGCATTTATTCCCACCCTCCGTAGGCCGCTGGTAACAAATATGGGTTTGGCTGGAGGCGCTGATTCTCCCTGCAATCATTATTCTATTATGGCAGACCCTTCTTCTAATGGTCAGCGTATAAAGGGGGAAGTCACAGTGCATTGTCACACTGAATAGTGACCTTCATAACCACTATCCATAATTGTGGGAATTTTCTCTGGTTACCAGGGATTTCGAAAATTGCCTCTAGTTAAAAAAAATCTGATGTGTTCCACTCACATGATTTACTCTACATTTCTGCAGCAAATTGTTGTTAAAAAGCTTATGCCTCTATTTACTTCATGTTAATCCAGAAGGAATTAGCAGAAAATCTTATTACTTGCTTCCTTGTAAGTAGACTGCATATGGGATTTATGGTACACGAAGCGGCGTCTGGGTAGGTCCTCCGGTTTACCCCGCCACTCAATTCCACCAATTGCTCCATCATCACCTTTCTTACTTTCTCTATACATAGTGTATAGAGAAGGTATTGCACTCCACCAAAAAATTCGATATCGAGATTTCACTGGAAATATATGTTTTAGGGTCCCCTGCATCCAAAAAAGGCATTTTCACAAGAAGGTCCATGTGTCTGTCAACACGATAACTCAAAAACGAAAAGTCGGTAAAATACCAAACTTGGCATTTAAGTTTAGTATCTTCCAGGGATGCGACACGAAGATTTTGAGAAAAATCCCCCACCCTAACTACCCTTTACATGAATTTTTTTTCGAAATTTTTGATTTTCGCAAAAATAGCTCTAACGATTTTGATTAAAATATCATATATTAAAGGTATTTACCTGGCAAACAAAATGTATATTTTAAATTTTCTGGGAATAGCCTCTGAAGACTACTTTATTCTGGACGAATTTTACGGAATTTTGCTAAACTGTAAGATTTAGAAAAAAACTACTGCACAAGAAATGTAGAGCGCCTTAAAACACACAATTTATGTTACATACATTTTTTCGTGGAGTTGATCGTTTTTGAGACATTCCTTGATATTGGTTTCAGCTATGATAACTTACTTTTCTTATAAAGAAATTTGTCAACTGCTGTCCATACAAACAAAGGAACTTCAGTCACATATCAACCAGCTTTTGACTATCACTTTAACCTATGGTACTCCCTTATTTCGCTTCTACTTACCAAGAAGCAAGTAATATGACTATTCCTGTTAATTTTTTTTCTCGATTAGCCTAAAGTAAATAGAGGCATAAGCTCTTTCACAATAATTTGTTGCAGAGATAAAGAGAAAGTCATGTGAATGGAACACATCAGATTTTTTACTTTCTCTAGCCCCATATGTACAATGTACATCGGGATAGAGAAGTATTGCATTCCACTCAAAAATTCAATACCGAGATTTTACCGGAAATACATGTTTTAGGACCCCCTGTATCCAAAAAAAGCATTTTCCGAAAAAGGTCCGTGTGTGTGTGTCCGTGAACATGATAACTCAAAAACGAAAGGTAGCTAAAAAACCAAACTTGGTAATTAAGTTTAGTATTATCCAGGGATGCGACATGAAGATTTTGAGAAAAATTCCCCCACCCCAAACTACCCTTTACATGGAACTCTTTTCGAAAATTTTGATTTTCTTAAAAATGGCTCTAACGATTTTGATTAAAATATCATATATTAAAGATATTTACCTAACAAATAAAATGCATATCTTGAATTTACTGGGAATAGCTTCTGAAGACCTGTTTATTCTGAATGAATTTTGGTTAATATGGCATAACTAGTAAACCGTAAGAGATAGACAAAAACTTACTATACAAAAAATTTGATCATGTTAAAATACACAAGTTATGTCATATACATTTTTCTCGTGGAGCTTACCGTTTTCGAGGTATTCATTGTTATTAGTTTCAGTTGTGAAGTACTTACACTTTTCTGAGACGGAAGTGTCCGTTTTTCTTTTGTTCTACTCCTGGCCAAGAAAAGAAGCGATTTGTAATGACAATCGCATAACGACAGCTTTTAAAACATTTGACAATCGGTTTAGCCTAGTGTATTCCCTTATTTTCTTCCTACTTATACGGAACTAAGTAATAAGAACATTGTGCTGAATACCACGATTAACAAGGTGCAGAAAGAAGAATAATCTTATGTATGAAGTTTGTAGAACAGCTAGAGAAAGTCATGTGAGTGTAACACATCAAATTTTTTATCATCCATTGCATTTCATATCATCCACTTTCTCACGCTCATGCCTGCCTACGCGCCCACGACTCGTTTCAGGTTCTCCATTTTTTGGTTTCGTGCCGCTGGCTTCCCGACAGTCGCTCTTCGTGGTGTAGTGGTTATCATGCTAACTGCATACACCCAAGGTAGCGATTTCAAACCCGGAGGACGACGATGGATTTTTTGGGCGTAAAAATCTTTAGCATGACTCCTTTCGGAAGGGAAGCCTCAAAGCCTTTGGTTCCGTGTTGTAACTTTAGGCACATAAAAGAACCTCAAACCTGATAAAGAGGCCTCTGTGCAAATTAAGCGTTTTTTACGCCCAATATAGAATGGAACGCTAAGAACCATAGTAGTTAAAGAGCGTCCATAAATACCGTTTCCATTTCTTCTCCGACAGGCTTCTGTAACCCAGTCAGTCTTATCGGTAAGCCGACTACGAGAAGTATCAATGACAAGTGAAGGAGTCCCAAATGTTTCCAGTTTCCACCACCAGGGGTACGTGTTACCAAGTCTTTGTTCCTTACCGAGGAAGCGTGTTCAGAAGGCAACAAGCACAATAATCAGTTTTACGAGTGCACGTCCGCTCATGATGGCTCTTCCTCCACGGAAATCTAATGTCCTGAAGGTCAATCCCATATAAATTGGGAGGATGCTGGAAAACAATAAATCAAGTGGAAAGGCGAGGATAATAATAATGCTGTACAAAACATACACATGTTTTCCGGCCTCGTTCCGAGAAGGCTTGCTGAGGTAGTGCACAAAATTGAAACGCTCTCCTTCCTCAGCAATTGGAACTTTCAACAGAGATGTTATCTCAGGTTCCTTTGACATGGAGAACATGGCTTCATATGAGCTTCGGCTCAATAAGTCAACGCTGTACTGACGTTTTTATGTGCATAGTAGCAAGAGAAGGTATCGCATTCCACCCAAAACTCAGGATCACCTGAATAAAAAACATTTTAGGAAAAGCTACGCGCGTGCGCACGCGTGTGGTATTTTTTTATAGTGTTTAACGGTCGATTTTACTACTTATAAAACCGCAAGCGATGACACTGTGGATACATGGAATGAAAATGGTGCAATGCGATGGCGGGGCAAACCCGTCATTGCGCCACTTTGTACAACACAAATCTCAGATGTGGTCGCTTGGGTTCGCATGCGGTTTGTGAATTTTTTGTAAGGGGAGAATATTAAACTGAATAATTTTTTTTAACCATAAACTTACTAAACAAAAAATTGATGTGTTCCATTCACATTACTTTCTCTATATCTCTGTAACAAATTATTGTTAATAAGATTATCTTTTACTTATTTCATGCTAATCGAGAAAAATTAGCAGAAATAGTCTTATTTCTTGCTTTATTGTAAGCAGAAGCGAAATAAGGGAGTACCATAGGTTAAAATGAAAGCCAAAAGCTGGTTGCTATGTGACTGAAGTTCCTTTGTTTGTATGGACAGGAGTTGACAAATTCCTGTATGAGAAAAGTATGTTTTTCAAAGCTGAAACCAAGAAAAAGGAATATCTCAAAAACGATCAACTCCACGATAAGAAGGTGTATAACATAAATTGTGTGTTTTAACGTGCTCTACATTTTTTGTGGGTTAAGTTTTGTCCATCTCTTACGGTTTAGTAGTTATGAAAAATTCATCCAGAATAAAGTAGTCTTCAGATGCTATTCCCAGGAAATTCTAAATATACATTTTATTTGTCAAGTAAGTAACTTTAATATACGATATTTTAATCAAAAGCGTTAGAGCCATTTTTTTAGAAAACCCACATTTTCGAAAACAGTTCCATGTAAAGGGTAGTTTGGGGTGGGGGATTTTTCTCAAAATCTTCGTGACGCATCCCTGGAAGATACTAAACTTAAATTCCAAGTTTGGTATTTTACCGACTTTTCGTTTTTGAGTTATCGTGTTCACAGACACACGGACACACACACACGGAGCTTTTTCTGAAAATACTTTTTTTTGGATACAGGGGACCCTAAAACATATATTTCCGGTGAAATCTTGGTATCGAATTTTTTGGTGGAGTGCAATACATTCTCTATACACTATGTACATAGTGAGTATAGAGAAAGTAAAAAATGTAGGTGTTGTTAAAACAATTTATGCTATAATGACCAGTTCATAAAAGATTTGACTATCAGTTTAGCCTAGTGCATTCTCTTACTTCCTTTCTACCTACAAGGATCAAAATAATAAGAGCAACTCTAGTACTGTTTGTCTCGATTAGCATGCTGTAGATCAAAGAATAGCGTTTTGCAACCGTAGTTTCTATGAGGAACAGCCAGATAAGATGATGTTATTAGTTCCATTTTTACATTCTCTTTTTACTACCCTTTACATGGAACTTTTTCGAAAACTTTGATTTACTAAAAAATGGCTCTTAACGACTTTGATTAAAATATCGTATATTAAAGATATTTACCTGAAAAATAAAATGTATATTTTGAATTTTCTGCGAATAGCCTCTGAAGACTAATTTATTCTCGGTAAATTTTACGGAATTTTGCATAGCTGCTAAACCGTAAGAGATAGACAAAAACTTACCACACAAAAATGTAGAGCACATTAAAACACACCATTTATGTTGTATACATTTTTTTCTTGGAGTTGATCGTTTTTGAGATGTTTCTTATTTTGTTTTTTTTTTTTTCAGGGTCGAAGATCTTAACTTTTCTCATACAAAAATGTGTCAATTCAAGTCCATACAAATAGAGGAACTTCAGTCACATAGAAGCCAGCTTTTGACTATCGTTTTAACCTATGCTACTCCCTTATTTCCTTTCTACTTTACAAGGAAGAAGGTAATAAGACTATTTCTGCTAATTTTTACTTTCTTTATATGCACTATGTACATAGTGTATAGAGAAGTATTGCACTCCACCAAAATTCGATAATGAGATTTCACCGGATATATATGTTTTAGGGTCGCCTGTATCCAAAAAATGTATTTTCAGAAAAAGGTCCGTGTGTGTGTGTCCATGTGTCTGTGTGTCAGTGTGTCTGTGAACATGATAACCCAAAAACGAAAATTCGGTAAAATACCTAACTTGGTATTTAAGTTTAGTATCTTCCAGGGATGCGACACGAAGATTTTCAGAAAAATCCTCCCACCTCAAACTACCCTTTACATGGAACTGTTTTCGAAAATCTTGATTTTCTAAAAAATGGCTCTAACGATTTTGATTAAAATGTCGTATATTAAAGATATTTACCTGACAAATAAAATGTATATTTTGAATTTTTTTGGGAATAGCCTCTGAAGACTAGTTTATTCTGGGTCAATTTTACGGAATTTTGCATTACTGCTAAAACGTAAGAGATGGACAAAAGCTTACCACACAACAGATGTAGAGCACTTTAAAACACACAATTTATGTTATGTACATTTTTTTCGTGTAGTTGATTGTTTTTTAGATATTCCTTGTTTTCGGTTTCAGTTATAAAAAACACTTTTCCCATACAGGAATTTGTGAACTCGTGTCCATACAAACAAAGGAGCTTCAGTCACATAGCAACCAGCTTTTGACTATCACTTTAACTTATGGTAGTACGTTAGTTTGCTTCTACTTACAAGGAAGCAATTAATAAGACTATCTGCTAAATGATTCTGATAAGCGTGAAGTAAATAGAAGTATACGCTTTTTAAGAATAACTTGTAGCAGGGATATAGAGAAAGTCATGTGAATGGTACACATCAGAATTTTTTTCATGTAGCACTTTTATTAACTGTTGGCGGCTCATTTCTCACCACTTTTTCTGTTTCAGGTTTTTGTTTATGAGCAGTGTTTATATTTGTAGCCCAAACACCGGTGAACTCAGATGTTAATATCATCACTTCTTTCACGGGAAGTGGTGGATATTTCTCTCGAAACTTACCATACACTTTCACTACTAGTCAATGGTTTACCAGCCTTATGCTCTATGTAATTTGAAAGTTGCAAGAAAAAACTCCATGGCTGTAAGCAGTAGCGGCCGTTACTGTGTAAGCAATATTGCGGAAATCAGCCGACTCTTACGAATAGCATGTTGGGACATGTAGCTCTGTTTAACGCTACAAATCGGCGTCAATTTAACTTTTTGGCAGTTGTATAGAATATTGTACAATTTAAGAATAAATTCTTTCTGTACTTTAGATTGTTACATTCTTGCGCGCACTACTACTGTGTTGCACCGCGGTGGACTGACCACGTGGATCTGTTTTGACGCGGATCAACCTAAGAACGAATAGAGAATAGTATTTTGGGAAAGAGTTTTTCGAGTTTCACAAGGCACAGTTAATTCTGGAGTTCTGCGGAAGGTGGGATGCTAAGAAGAGACACAGCGCAACTGATCTGGACATGTGTAAATCATAATGAGAACTAGGAAGCGAGTTGTACTTTCAGATAAACATGTGTTTTCATATGTATATTCATATCTACAAAATATCTATACAAATGGCTTACTATATTAACAATGTCAATAGCCTGCCTCCAATTCTTCCACACCTGAAGTCCTTCGTCTTCGCTCACGTCATTATCATCAACGTTATCACTACTTCGTGCACCATTATCCTGGATTAGAATTCTTTCTAATGATTTTCAATATTCTCAACATGTCGACATACATTTTCCCATTCTGGCCTGCCAATTTCTGCAATTCGCTGGTGACAACTGTTCCACATCTTTTAATTTAAAAGTGCTATATTAAGTTTCATTTTTCTTTCTTTCTTATCTATGAGAAACCTGGAAACGAAAATCAGTGAAATATCAGTTGCCTTAGCCTTTCTTTCATTCACTTTCTACAGGCTTTTGAAGAGTTCGGGGAACATACATTTTCTTCCTTCATCTCTGACTCATGTTTCATGAAGTCGAGGATATTTGCAATTATTTCTCTGATCTGACTATGTAATATCTTGCCATTTAACTTAGAAAAACGTAGAAACCATAGTTAAAAAAATAAAATAATTAAAATAATAACTATTTACTGCCAACTTTGAACACAAACATATGCGGAACACTTTCGATACAAACTGTACAAGTTTGCTCGCTGTTACTTTAAGTAAGCAAAGTATGATATAACTTACTCCGATAAGCAGGCTCGGTAGCTGGATTGGCGGTCAGGGTCGCGGTTCCAAAAATGTTTCGCCGGCAATAAAATAACAACAGTGTTGTGCCGGTCGAAACTGATACAGAGAGACAATTATGCAATAAATAACAGCGGGAAAACTTGTTTTCCAAGTTTTGGACCGCTAAACTCGAAAGAGGGCTGGGAAGAATAACCAGGCAAACAGTTGAAACAAGTGTTAAGAAAATATCTGATGACACACACACACACACACACACACACACACATATGCACAGACACACACACGGACATATTTTTATAAAAATGCCCTATTGGATTTAGGGGGTCTCAAACTATATTCCCGGTGAAATCTCGGTATCGAATTTTTGGGTGCAGTACAATACTTTCTCTATACACTATGTACATAGTAGGTAAAGTAAAAATCTTATGTGTTCCATACACATGACCTTCTCTACGTCTCCGTAAAAAATTGTTGTTAAAATATTATTCTTCTATCTACTTTATGATAATCGAGATAAACCTTTGCAGAAATTGTCTTTGTGATTTGTTTCCTTGTAAGTAGAAGGAAAATAAGGGAATACACTAGGTTAAAACGATAGTCGAATATTTTAAAGCTGGGTGCATGTGGTTGAATTCCGTTTCTATGCAAAGCAAGGATTTCAAATCTGAAACAAATAACAAGGAATATGTCAGAAATGTCAATTCCACGAGAAAAAAAATATATATGACATAAATTGTGTGTTTTAACTTGATCTACGTTTTTTGTGTAGTACGTTTTTGCCTATCTTTTACGGTTTATTAGTTACGAAGCAAAATGCATTCAGAATAAAGAGGTATTTAGCGGCTATTCCCAAAAAATTCAAGGTATACGATTTATTTGCCATATAAATATCTTTATACTGTAGTTTAATCAAAATCATTAGAGCCGTTTTTGTGAAAATAAAAAATTTCGAATTTTTTTCACGTAGAGGGTAGTTTGGAATGGAGGGATTTTTCTCAAAATCTTCGTGTCGTATCCCTGGAAGATACTAAACTTAAATATCAAGTTTGGTAATTTGCCGACTTTTGGTTTTTGAGTTATCGTGTTCACGGACACACACACACAGGCACGTACGGACTTTTTTCTGAAAATACTTTTTTTGGATACAGGGGACCCTAAATCACGTATTTCCAGTGAAACATCAGTACCGAATTTTTGGGTGGAATGTAATACCCTCTCTGTACATAGTACGTGGAGAGAAAGTAAAAACCTAATGTGTTCCCTCACATGACCCTCTCTATCTGTTCTGCAGGCTCACTGTTCTTTCTTGAGAGTTATATTGACTACGTAATGCTAATCAAGGTAATATTGCCAGTAAGCATCTTATTACTTGCTTCCTTGTAAATAGAAAGAAAATAAGAGACAGTCAAGTCTTATAAAAGCTGTCGCTTCACATTGACTACAGGTTCTCTTTCCATGGTCTTGAGTAAAACTAACGTATGACATTCATGAGTGCGTCCCGTTTGAGACAAGGTTAAGTGTTTTAAAACTGAAACCAATAACAGAGTATATCTGTTTTACAATGACTCTGAAATCGATACTCTATTTAAAAAAACAGCGTGTTTTAACAAGGTATATATGTCTTTAAAATAAGTTTTCTCTATTTCTTACAGTCTATTTCCTGAAAATAGTTCAGAATGAAGAGGACTTCAGGATATACGTTTAATATATCGTGTCAACATTATTAATATAGCCCATTTTAATCTAAATTGTAAGAGCCATTTTCTCAGATAAGCGAAATAAGAAATTTACCATGTAAAGGAAATTTAGTAGTGGGGGGATTTTTCTGAATATCTTCGGTCGCACTCGTGGAAGAACCTAAACTTACATACAAGTTTGGTATTTATCCAAGTTTTGAGCTTTGAATTATGCTGTCCCGCCACCATGCATACACAGACACGTAGGCACGCGCGCGCACGCGCACACAGACACACACACACACACATACACACACACATTGACCTTTTAATACTTTTTAATTCAGCGGACATTTTAAGATAGGATATTTCCAGTGAAACCTTGGGATCGAATCTTTTGGTGGAGTACAATACCTTCTCTACTATGCACATATTATCTATGGGCTAGAGAAAGTAAACATTGTTAGATAGGTTGGTGAAATCGTCTTGGAAAATACAAAACTTTCATTAGGGTTTCCTGCTTTCTTACTATAGCTGCTCACTCATAAAGTCACCTTTTCCGAAAATGTATTAAGAGCCTGAAAACTGTATTTCCAATGAAAACTCGCACTCGAATTTTTGAGAGGAGTATAATATATATTTCCCCTTCCTTTCATAGGTAAGCTGTATAAAGCTATACAAAACAGCTGACTGTTTTGCTTATGTATAACAAAATCAAGTACCTTCATTTGAAATAATTTGTAATCAACCATTGTTGAAGTTAATTAGGCAGAACTTCAAACTTCTCTTTTGATAAGAAGTATTGAATTTTATTCCTGTGGCTTAACGATGTTTAACTTGTTTGATCATATCGGACAAAGAATGAAACCATAGAAACATTGCTCAAATGATCTCGAGGTCAATGACGCTTTAATTCATTCGACATTCGTCGTCTCAGAATAAGGGAAACCCCGAAAAAAGACTTTATTAAGTAACTCATCATAAGTGAGAATCGAACCCAGGACCTGTTGAATGTGGGGCAGTAATGTTTTATACAAGATGAGAAAGTCAAAACGAAAATGCTAAGCTAGTTACAACCCCAATCTTTTGCTGAAAGCTTCCGTTTAAGTGGTCAAAAATTATGCAACATGAATAATTTAAGCAATAAATAAAATTTTTAAATAAATTAAAGAACTGTGCACTGCAGTACTATGAAATGAGTAGATAATTTAATTATGTGCACAAAGTTTTAATTATTGGTGAAATTAATTAGCTAACAAAGCTAAATAAAGGCTTGGGGTTTAAAGATGTAAAAACTAATTGTTAATTTTATGAAGTTTTTCATATATGCATTAGCTTTAAAATAAATTTTTACTCAAGCCTTGGTCTGGCACTTTGTTATGCAATTGTGCTGATTGGTTTCCATGAAAAGCTTCTCGTCAGTGTTTTATAACAAGAAACGATCAATATATCACAGTTCTTGGTTTCGTTTGCTAAGAATGAAATACATATTGACTAGTAAACACAGTAATATAAACTATCTATTCATATACACAAAACAAATGCATAAATTAGCACATACGTGTATCTTAAATGTGCAAAGGCTTACTGAAAAAGCAACAGGGAATAAATTTACCAGTGCCGCAACAGTCATTTATTTGTGAAATAGCTTCATGTTAATGCATTGTTCAGACAAAACCGTGATTTTCAAAATTAAAAATTTTTCTTAATTGTTAATGTCATATATTTTGTTGCATTTATGCATTTTCTTTAGTTTTAAATGCACGTATATAACGGATTTAGTAATTTAGAAAGAACTGAACATTCTAAACTCTCACGGTGAGAAAAGTGGTACGCCATGTTTTATATAAGTCCGGGTAAGATGGTGACAGAGTGGGGAGGTCCGAAGCTACAGGGTAAGCTGACCACATGGATATCCTTCTAATAGCATATCACTTGGCCACGGTGTATAAGGTGGCACTAACCCATGTAGCGACCATGACTTCCCTTTTGTTCCGACTTCGTATCTATGGCCATTCTTTTGCTGTGCAATTCAGACAGACTTCTTTGCTATGCGCGTAAACTTTTTCGCTAGTTTTACGAGAAACCGATGATCTGAGGTGCAGGAAGCAAGAACTATCACATGTGTTTTTACTTTCTTTTTGCGCACTGTGTACATAGCGTATAGAGAAGGTATTGCACTCCACCCAAAACTTCGAATCCGAGATTTCACCGGAAATGTATGTTTTAGGGTCCCCAATATCCAAAAAAAGCATTTTCACAAAAAGGTGTGTGTGTGTGTGTGTCCGTGAACACGATAACTCAAACGAAAAGTCGGTAAAATGATAAACTTGGTATTTAAGTCTAGTATCTTCCAGGGATGCGACAGGAAGATTTTCAGAAAAATACCCCTACCCCCAACTTCCCTTTACATAGAAATTTTTTCAAAATTTTTTATTTTCTCAAAAATGGCTCTAACGATTTTCATTAAAATTCCGTATATTAAAGATATTTACCTGACAAATACAACGTATATCTTGAATTTTCTGGGAATAGTCTCTGAAGAGTAGTTTATTCTGGATGAATTTTACTGAATTTTGAGTAACTGCTAAACCGTAAGAGATGGACATAAACTTACTTCATAAAAAATGTAGAGCACGTTAAAACACACAATCTATGTTATATATATATATATATATATATATATATATATATATATATATATATTTGTTCGTGAGTTCGTCGTTTTTGAGACATTCCTTATTTTTGGTTTCTGCTATGAAAAACTTATACTTTTCTCATATAGGGACTTGTCAGGTCCTATCCATATAAACAAAGGAACTTCGTTGACATAGAAACCAGCTTTGGCTATCATTTAAACCTATGGTAGTCCTTTATTTCGCTTCTACTTACAAGGAAACAAGTAATAAGACTATTTCTGCTAATTTTTTCTGATTAGCATAGCATAAAGTAAATAGAAGTATAAGCTTTTTAAGAATAATTTGTTGCAGGGATATAGAGAAAGTCATGTGAATGGTACACATCAGATTTTTCTCATCCAAAGAAAGCTACTTTCTTTGAGACCGTCAGTTGTTATGGTGAATGGGCTATCTAATTTACAGCGTACCAGATCAAAAATACTAAATATCAAAACACCGCAGCTGCTTGTGTGTGAACCGGAGATCTAAAACGTGAAATATGAGCACTATAGCCACAAGATATTAGGGTTATAACTTTCTTCAGTGTCCTCAGTGATCTTGGGATAACCCCTAGTTCCCAAGGTCACCGGTTCAAACCCAGCGAAGTGCGATGGAGTTTTTCCGAGTATGTAAATTCTTTTGGAAAGGAACTAAAGCGCATGTCGTAGTTTTACGTATTTTAATCAAATGGTTAGAGCCATTTTTTTTAAAAAAATAACATATTCACAAAAATGTCCATGTAAAGATTAGTTTAGGTTGGAGCGATTTTCTTGAAACTCTTCGTTTCGCATTCTTGGAAGATAAATACCAAATTCGCTAATTAATGGAATATTCGTTTATTAGATTTGCTGTCTAGGTACAGATGCACGCTTACATAAACTGACAATCACGGACATTTTTCTAAAAATGCGTTTTTTTACTCAGAGGGACTTTTCGGAAGGAATACAATACCTTCTCTACCTATGTGTAAATACATACTGCGTGTGGAGAAAGTAAAACGTAATTTTGAGATAATTTGTGTGATTTCTTCAGTTTTTCCTGAAATATTGCATATATTTCATGGTATTGCAGTCAAATACAGTTTTGTACTAGTTACTTAGGAAATATTCAGAGGCTGTTCCTAGGAAAGTCAACATCTCAAACAGTTTTGACATGTTAAATATAAAAAATCTGATGTGTTCCATTCACATGACTTTCTCTACATCTCTGCTTATTCTTCTATTTACTTAATGATAATCGAGAAAAAAATATCAGAAATAGTCTTATTACTTGCTTCCTTGTAACTAAAAGTGAAATAAGGGACTGACAGTCGAAGGCTGGTTGATATGGACAGAAGTTCACAAATTCCTGTATGAGAAAAGTATGTTTTTTAAAGCTGAAACTAAAAGCAAAGAATATCTTAAAAACAACAATCTCCACGTAAAAAATGTATGTAACATGAATTATGTGTTTTAATGTGCTCTACATTTTCTGTGTGGTAAGTTTTCGTCCATCTCTTGCGGTTTAGCAGTTATGCAAAAATCCGTCAAATTCATCCAAATTAAAGTAGTTTTCAGAGGCTATTTCCAGAAAATTCAAGATATACATTTCATTTGTCAAGTAAGTATCTTAAATATACGAAATGTAATCAAAATCATTAGAGCCATTTTTAAGAAAATCAAATTTTTCAAACATTTTTCCATGTAAAGGGTAGTTTGAGGTGGAGGGATTTTTCTCAAGATCTTCCTGTCGCATCCTTGCCAGATACCAAACTTAAATACCAAGTTTGGTTTTTAACGGTTTTTTCGTTTTTTAGGTATGCTGCCCAAAGACACTCACACACACACACACAGAAACACAGACACACACAAGTACATTTTTCTAAAAATGCTTTATTTGGATTCATGAGGTCTCAAAACATATATTTCCGGTGAAATCTCGGTATCGAATTTTTGAGTGTAATACAATACCTTCTTCATACATAGTACGTATAGAGAAAGTAAAAATCTGATGTATCCCATTCACATGACTTACTCTAAAAATATTGTTAAATTGTCCTTTATCTACATCGTGGAAGACGAAATAAACATTAGCAGAAATAGTTGCATTAGTTTCCTCCAGGTAGAAACCACATAAGGGAATACACTAACCTAAAGCGATAGACAACACTTTCAAAAAGCCGGTCTATATGAGAAACAATTGAAAGTGGGTTTGCTTTGCACGACCAGGAGTAAAACAAAAGACAGGTGAAACGAAAGATGACCTATTTGGGTAAAGTTTAGGAATCTTAAAATTGAAACCAATAACAATGAATGTCTGGGAAACGATTAACTCTACAAACAATTAATATAAAAATTGTGTGGTTTAATAATATCTACGTTTTTTGTGTAGTAAGTTTTTGTCAATCTTACGGTTGAGCAGGTATGCAAAATTCAACTAGAATGATGAGATCTTCACAAGTCATTACCAGAAAATTTAATGTATACGCTTAAAGACCGTTAAATACCAAATTTGGTATTTAAGTTCAGTATCTTCCAAGGATGCGACACGAAGATTTTCAAGAAAATCACCCCACCCCCAACTACCCTTCACATGGAAAAGTTTTCGAAAATTGTTAATAACTAAAAACTGGCTCTAACGATTTTGATAAAAAAATCATATTAAATATATATACTTGACAAATAATATGTATATCTTGAATTTTCTGGGAATAGCCTCTGAAGACTACTTTGTTCTGGATGAATTTTACGGAATTTTGCATTACTGCTAAAACGTAAGAGATGGACAAAAGCTTACCACACAACACTTTAAAACACACGATTTATGTTATGTACATTTTTTCGTGTAGTTGATTGTTTTTTAGATATTCCTTGTTTTCGGTTTCAGCTATAAAAAACATACTTTTCTCATACAGGAATTTCTGAACTCGTGTCCATACAAACAAAGGAACTTCAGTCACATAGCAACCAGCCTTTGACTATCACTTTAACCTATGGTAGTCCGTTATTTTGCTTCTACTTACAAGGAAGCAATTAATAAGACTATCTGCTAAATGTTTCTGATAAGCGTGAAGTAAATAGAAGTATACGCTTTTTAAGAATAACTTGTAGCAGGGATATAGAGAAAGTCATCTGAATGTACACATCAGATTTTTTTACATGTAGCACTTTATTAACTGTTAGCGGCTCATCTTTAGAAAAGATATTGGGCACTACTACGCGAATTGCATTTTTCACAAAATCAGCACATTCTTGCACTGTATATTTCACATGCTTTCTCACCACTTTTTCTGTTTCAGGTTTATGTTTATGAGCAGTGTTTATATTTGTAGCCCAAACACCGGTGAACTCAGATGTTAATATCATCACTTCTTTCACGGGAAGTGGTGGATATTTCTCTCGAAACTTACCATACACTTTCACTACTAGTCAATGGTTTACCAGCCTTATGCTCTATGTAATTTGAAAGTTGCAAGAAAAAACTCCATGGCTGTAAGCAGTAGCGGCCGTTACTGTGTAAGCAATATTGCGGAAATCAGCCGACTTTTACGAATAGCATGTTGGGACATGTAGCTCTGTTTAACGCTACAAATCGGTCAATTTAACTTTTTGGCAGTTGTATAGAATATTCTACAATTTCAGAATAAATTCTTTCTGTACTTTAGATTGTTAGCATGGATTACATTCTTGCGCGCACTACCTCTGTGTTGCACCGCGGTGGACTGACCACGTGGATCTATTTTGACGAGGATCAACCTAAGAACGAATAGAGAACAGTATTTTGGGAAAGAGTTTTTCGAGTTTCACAAGGCACAACTAATTCTGGAGTTCTGCGGAAGGTGGGATGCTACGAAGACACAGCGCAACTGATCTGGACATGTGTAAATCATAATGAGAACTAGGAAGCGAGTTGTACTTTCAGATAAACATGTGTTTTCATATGTATATTCATAACTACAAAATATCTATACAAATGGCTTACTGTATTAACAATGTCAATCGCCTGCCTCCAATTCTTCCACACCTGAAGTCCTTCGTCTTCGCTCACGTCATTATCATCAACGTTATCACTACTTCGTGCACCATTATCCTGGATTAGAATTCTTTCTAATGATTTTCAATGTTCTCAACGTGTCGACATACATTTTCCCATTCTGGCCTGCCAATTTCTGCAATTCGCTGGTGACAACTGTTCCACATCTTTTAATTTAAAAGTGCTATATTAAGTTTCATTTTTCTATCTTTCTTATCTTTGAGAACCCTGGAAACGGAAATCAGTGAAATATCAGTTGCCTTAGCCTTTCTTTCATTCACTTTCTACAGGCTTTTGAAGAGTTCGGGGAACATACATTTTCTTCCTTCATCTCTGCCTCATGTTTCATGAAGTCGAGGATATTTGCAATTATTTCTCTGATCTGACTATGTAATATCTTGGCATTTAACTTAGAAAAACGTAAAAGCCATGGTTAAAGAAATAAAATAATTAAAATAATAACTATTTACTGCCAACTTTGAATACAAACATATGCGGAACACTTTCGATACAAACTGTACAAGTTTGCTCGCTGTTACTTTAAGTAAGCAAAGTATGATATAACTTACTCCGATAAGCAGGCTCGGTAGCTGGATTGGCGGTAAGGGTCACGGTTCCAAAAATGTTTCGCAGGCAATAAAATAACAACAGTGTAGTGCCGGTCGAAACTGATACAGAGAGACAATTATGCAAAAAATAACAGCGGGAAAACTTGTTTCCCAAGTTTTGGACCGCTAAATTCCAAAGAGGGCTGGGAAGAATAACCAGGCAAACAGTTGATACAAGTGTTAAGAAAATATCTGATGACACACACACACACACACATATGCACAGACACACACACGGACATATTTTTATAAAAATGCTTTATTGGATTTAGGGGGTCTCAAACTATATTTGCGGTGAAATCTCGGTATCGAATTTTTGGGTGCAATACAATACTTTCTCTATACACTATGTACATAGTAGGTAAAGTAAAAATCTTATGTGTTCCATACACATGTCTTTCTCTACGTCTCCGTAACAAATTGTTGTTAAAAACTTATTCTTCTATCTACTTTATGATAATCGAGATAAACCTTTGCAGAAATTGTCTTTGTGATTTGTTTCCTTGTAAGTAGAAGGAAAATAAGGGAATACACTAGGTTAAAACGATAGTCGAATCTTCTAAAGCTGGTTGCATGTGGTTGAAATCCGTTTCTATGCAAAGCAAGGATTTCAAATCTGAAACAAATAACAAGGAATATGTCAGAAAGGTCAGTTCTACGAGAAAAAAAAATATATATATATATATATATATATATATATATATGACATAAATTGTGTGTTACTTGATCTACATTTTTTGTGCAGTACGTTTTTGCCTATCTTTTACGGTTTATCAGTTACGCAGCAAAATGTATTCAGAACAAAGAGGTATTTAGCGGCTCTTCCCAGAAAATTCAAGGTATACGATTTATTTGCCATTGTCCTTATACTGTAGTTTAATCAAAATCATTAGAGCCGTTTTGGAGAAAATAAAAAATTTCGAATTTTTTTCATGTAAAGGGTAGTTTGGAGTGGAGGGATTTTTCTCAAAATCTTCGTGTCGTATCCCTGAAAAATACTAAACTTAAATATCAAGTTTGGTATTTTACCGACTTTTCGTTTTTGAGTTATCGTGTTCACGGACACACACACACAGGCACGTACGGACTTTTTTCTGAAAATACTTTTTTTGGATACAAGGGACCCTAAATCACGTGTTTCCAGTGAAACATCAGTACCGAATTTTTGGGTGGAATGTAATACCCTCTCTGTACATAGTACGTGGAGAGAAAGTAAAAACCTAATGTGTTCCCTCACATGACCCTCTCTGTACACTATGTACATAGTACGTGGAGAGAAAGTAAAAACCTAATGTGTTCCCTCACATGACCCTCTCTATCTGTTCTGCAGGCTCACTGTTCTTTCTTGAGAGTTATATTGACTACGTAATGCTAATCAAGGTAATATTGCCAGTAAGCATCTTATTACTTGCTTCCTTGTAAATAGAAAGAAAATAAGAGACAGTCAAGTCTTATAAAAGCTGTCGCTTCACATTGTTCTCTTTCCATGGTCTTGAGTAAAACTAACGTATGAAATTCACGAGTGCGTCCCGTTTGAGACAAGGTTAAGTGTTTTAAAACTGAAACCAATAACAGAGTATATCTGTTTTACAATGACTCTGAAATCGATACTCTATTTAAAAAAACATCGTGTTTTAACAAGGTATATATGTCTTTAAAATAATTTTTCTCTATTTCTTACAGTCTAGTTCCTGAAAATAATTCAGAATAAAGAGAACTTCAGGATATACATTTAATATATCGTGTAAACATTATCAATATAGCCCATTTTAATCTAAATTGTAAGAGCCATTTTCTCAGATAAGCGAAATAAGAAATTTACCATGTAAAGGAAATTTAGTAGTGGGGGGATTTTTCTGAATATCTTCGGTCGCACTCGTGGAAGAACCTAAACTTACATACAAGTTTGGTATTTATCCAAGTTTTGAGTTTTGAAATATGCTGTCCCGCCACCACGCATACACAGACACGTAGGCACGCGCGCGCGCACAGATACACACACACACACATTTTCCTTTTAATACTTTTTAATTCAGCGGACATTATAAGATAGGTATATTTCCAGTGAAACCTTGGGATCGAATCTTTGGGTGGAGTACAATACCTTCTCTACTATGCACATATTATCTATGGGCTAGAGAAAGTAAACATTGTTAGATAGGTTGGTGAAATCGTCTTGGAAAACACAAAACTTACATTAGGGTTTCCTGCTTTCTTACTATAGCTGCTCACTCATAAAGTCACCTTTTCCGAAAATGTATTAAGAGCCTGAAAACTGTATTTCCAATGAAAACTCGCACTCGAATTTTTGAGAGGAGTATAATATATATTTCCCCTTCCTTTCATAGGTAAGCTGTATAAAGCTATACAAAACAGCTGACTGTTTTGCTTATCTATAACAAAATCAAGTACCTTCATTTGAAATAATTTGTAATCAACCATTGTTGAAGTTAATTAGGCAGAACTTCAAACTTCTCTTTTGATAAGAAGTAATGGATTTTATTCCTGTGGCTTAACGATGTTTAACTTGTTTGATCATATCGGACAAAGAATGAAACCATAGAAACATTACTCAAATGATCTCGAGGTCAATGACGCTTTAATTCATTCGACATTCGTCGTCTCAGAATAAGGGAAACCCCGAAAAAAGACTTTATTAAGTAACTCATCATAAGTGAGAATCGAACCCAGGACCTGTTGAATGTGGGGCAGTAATGTTTTATACAAGATGAGAAAGTAAAAACGAAAATGCTAAGCTAGTTACAACCCCAAACTTTTGCTGAAAGCTTCCGTTTAAGTGGTCAAAAATTATGCAACATGAATAATTTAAGCAATAAATAAAATTTTTAAATAAATTAAAGAACTGTGCACTGCAGTACTATCAAATGAGTAGATAATTTAATTATGTGCACAAATTTTTAATTATTGGTGAAATTAATTAACTAACAAAGCTAAATAAAGGCTTGGGGTTTAAAGATGTAAAAACTAATTGTTAATTTTATGAAGTTTTTCATATATGCATTAGCTTTAAAATAAATTTTTACTCAAGCCTGGGTCTGGCACTTTGTTATGCAATTGTGCTGATTGGTTTCCATGAAAAGGTTCTCGTCAGTGTTTTATAACAAGAAACGATCAATATATCACAGTTCTTGGTTTCGTTTGCTAAGAATGAAATACATATTGACTAGTAAACACAGTAATATAAACTATCTATTCATATACACAAAACAAATGCATAAATTAGCACATACGTGTATCTTAAATGTGCAAAGGCTTACTGAAAAAGCAACAGGGAATAAATTTACCAGTGCCGCAACAGTCATTTATTTGTGAAATAGCTTCATGTTAATGCATTGTTCAGACAAAACCGTGATTTTCAAAATTAAAAATTTTTCTTAATTGTTAATGTCATATATTTTGTTGCATTTATGCATTTTCTTTAGTTTTGAATGCGCGTATATAAAGGAAATAGTAATTTAGAAAGAACTGAACATTCTAAACTCTCACGGTGAGAATAGTGGTACGCCATGTTGTATATAAGACCGGGTAAGATGGACACAGAGTGGGGAGGTCCGAGGCTACAGGGTAATCTAACCAGCAGCGGCTACACGTCACTTATGCTTGTACTAGCATAGCGCTTGGCCACGGTGTATAAGGTGGCACTAACCCATGTAGCGACCATGACTTCCCTTTTGTTCCGACTTCGTATCTATGACCATACTTTTGCTGTGCAATTCAGACAGACTTCTTTGCTATGCGCGTAACCTTGTTCGCTAGTTTTACGAGAAACCGATGATCTGAGGGGCAGGAAGCAAGAACTTTCTATCACATGTGTTTTTACTTTCTTTTACGCACTATGTACATAGCGTATAGAGAAGGTATTGCACTCCACCCAAAAATTCGAATCCGAGATTTCACCGGAAATATATGTTTTAGGGTCCCCCAATATCCAAAAAAAGCATTTCCACAAAGAGGTGTGTGTGTGTGTCCGTGAACACGATAACTCAAACGAAAAGTCGGTAAAATGATAAACTTGGTATATAAGTCTAGTATCTTCCAGGGATGCGACACGAAGATTTTCAGAAAAATACCCCTACCCCCAACTTCCCTTTACATGGAACTTTTTTCAAAATTTTTGATTTTCTCAAAAATGGCTGTAACGATTTTGATTAAAATTTCGTATATTAAAGATATTTACCTGTCAAATAAAATGTATATCTTGAATTTTCTGGGAATAGTCTCTGAAGAGTAGTTTATTCGGGATGAATTTTACTGAATTTTGAATAACTGCTAAACCGTAAGAGATGGACAAAAACCTACTACATAAAAATGTAGAGCACGTTAAAACACACAATCTATGTTATATATATATATATATATATATATATATATATATATATATATATATATATATATATATATATATTTGTTCGTGAGTTCGTCGTTTTTGAGTCATTCCTTATTTTTGTTTCTGCTATGAAAAACTTATACTTTTCTCATATAGGAACTTGTGAGCTCCTACCCATATAAACAAAGGAACTTCGTTGACATAGAAACCAGCTTTGGCTATCATTTTAACCTATGGTAGTCCCTTATTTCGCTTCTACTTACAAGGAAACAAGTAATAAGACTATTTCTGCTAATTTTTTCCTATTAGCATTAGCATAAAAGTATAAGCTTTTTAAGAATAATTTGTTGCAGGGATATAGAGAAAGTCATGTGAATGGTACACATCAGATTTTTCCACATATTCTCATCCAAAGAAAGCTACTTTCTTTGAGACCGTCAGTTGTTATGGTGAATGGGCTATCTAATTTACAGCGTACCAGCTCAAATACTAAATATCAAAACACCGCAGCTGCTTGTGTGTGAACCGGAGATCTAAAACGTGAAATATCAATACTATAGCCACAAGATATTAGGGTTATAACTTTCTTCAGTGATCTTGGGATAACGTCTAGTTCCCAAAGTCACCGGTTCAAACCCAGCGAAGGGCGATGGAGTTTTTCCGAGGATGTAAATCCTTAGCGTAAATTCTTTTGGAAAGGAACTAAAGCGCATGTCGTAGCTTTACGTATTTTAATCAAATGGTTGGATCTATTTTTTTTAAAAAATAACATATTCACAAAAATGTCCATGTAAAGATCAGTTTAGGTTAGAGCGATTTTCTTGAAACTCTTCGTTTCGCATTCTTGGAAGATAAATACCAAATTCGCTAATTAATGGAATATTCGTTTATTAGATATGCTGTCTAGGTACAGATGCACGCTTACATAAACTGACAAACACGGACATTTTTCTAAAAATGCGTTTTTTTTACTCAGAGGGAATTTTTGAAAGGAATACAATACCTTCTCTACTTATATGTAAATACATACTGCGTGTGGAGAAAGTAAAACTATATTTTGAGATAATTTGTGTGATTTCTTCAGTTTTTTTCCTGAAATATTGCATATATTTCATGGTATTGCAGTCAAATACAGTTTTGTACTAGTTACTTAGCACATGTTCAGAGGTTGTTCCTAGGAAAGTCAACATCTCAAACAGTTTTGACATGTTAAATATAAAAAATCTGATGTGTTCCATCCACATGACTTTCTCTACATCTCTGCTTATTCTTCTATTTACTTAATGATAATCGAGAAAAAAATATCAGAAATAGTCTTTTTACTTGCTTCCTTGTAACTAAAAGTGAAATAAGGGACTGACAGTCAAAGGCTGGTTGATATGAACAGAAGTTCACAAATTCCAGTATGAGAAAGGTATGTTTTTTTAAAGCTGAAACTAAAAGCAACGAATATCTTAAAAACAACAATCTCCACAAAAAAAATGTCTGTAGTATAAATTATGTGTTTTAATGTGCTCTACATTTTCTGTGTGGTAAGTTGTCGTCCATCTCTTGCGGTTTAGCAGTTATGCAAATATCCGTCAAGTTCATCCAAATTAAAGTAATTTTCAGAGGCTATTCCCAGAAAATTCAAGATATACATTCCATTTGTCAAGTAAGTATCTTAAATACACGAGATGTAATCAAAATCATTAGAGCCATTTTTAAGAAAATCACATTTTTCAAACATTTTTCCATGTAAAGGGTAGTTTGAGGTGGAGGGATTTTTCTCAAGATCTACCTGTCGCATCCTTGCCAGATACCAAACTTAAATACCAAGTTTGGTTTTTAACGGTCTTTTCGTTTTTTAGGTATTCTGCCCAAAGACACTCACACACACACACACACACACAGAAACGCAGACACACACACAAGAACATTTTTCAAAAATGCTTTATTTGGATTCATGAGGTCTCAGAACATATATTTCCGGTGAAATCTCGGTATCGAATTTTTGAGTGTACTACAATACCTTCTTCATACATAGTACGTATAGAGAAAGTAAAAATCTGATGTATCCCATTCACATGACTTTCTCTACAAATATTGTTAAATTGTCCTTTATCTACATCGTGGAAAATGAAATAAACATTAGCAGAAATAGTTGCATTAGTTTCTTCCAGGTAGAAACCACATAAGGGAATACACTACCCTAAAGCGATAGACAACACTTTCAAAAAGCCGGTCTATATGAGAAACAATTGAAAGTGGGTTTGCTTTGCACGACCAGGAGTAAAACAAAAGACAGGTGAAAGGAAAGATGACCTATTTGGGTAAAGTTTAGGAATCTTAAAATTGAAACCAATAACAATGAATGTCTGGGAAACGATTAACTCTACAAACAATTAATATAAAAATTGTGTGGTTTAATAATATCTACGTTTTTTGTGTAGTAAGTTTTTGTCAATCTTACGGTTGAATAGGTATGCAAAATTCAACTAGAATGATGAGATCTTCACAAGTTATTACCAGAAAATTTAATGTATACGCTTAAAGACCGTTAAATACCAAATTTGGTATTTAAGTTCAGTATCTTCCAAGGATGCGACACGAAGATTTTCAAGAAAATCACCCCACTCCCAACTACCCTTCACATGGAAAAGTTTTCGAAAATTTTGAATAACTAAAAACTGGCTCTAACTATTTTGATAAAAATATCATATTAAATATATATACTTGACAAATAATATGTATATCTTGAATTTTCTGGGAATAGCCTCTGAAGACTAATTTATTCTGGATGAATTTTACGGAATTTTGCATTACTGCTAAAACGTAAGAGATGGACAAAAACTTACCACAAAAAATGTAGAGCACATTAAAACACACCATTTATGTTGTATACATTTTTTTCTTGGAGTTGATCGTTTTTGAGATGTACCTTGTTTTTTTTTTCAGGGTCAAAGATCTTAAATTTTCTCATACAGAAATGTGTCAACTCAAGTCCATACAAATAGAGAAACTTCAGTCACATAGTAGCCAGCTTTTGACTATGGCTTTAACCTATGCTACTCCCTTATTTCCTTTCTACTTTACAAGAAAGAAGGTAATAAGACTATTTCTGCTAATTTTTACTTTTTTTAAATGCTCTATGTACATAGTGTATAGAGAGGTATTGCACTCCACCAAAAATTCGATAATGAGATTTCACCGGATATATATGTTTTAGGTTCGCCTGTATCCAAAAAATGTATTTTCAGAAAAAGGTCCGTGTGTGTGTCCATGTGACTGTGTGTCAGTGTGTCTGCGAACATGATGACCCAAAAACGAAAAGTCGGTAAAATACCTAACTTCGTATTGAAGTTTAGTATCTTCCAGGGATGCGACACGTAGATTTTCAGAAAAATCCTCCCACCCCAAACTACCCTTTACATGGAACTGTTTTCGAAAATCTTGATTTTGTAAAAAATGGCTCTAACGATTTTGATTAAAATGTCGTATATTAAAGATATTTACCTGACAAATAAAATGTATATCTTGAATTTTCTGGGAATAGCCTCTGAAGACTACTTTATTCTGGATGAATTTTACGGAATTTTGCATTACTGCTAAAACGTAAGAGATGGACAAAAGCTTACCACACAACAGATGTAGAGCACTTTAAAACACACAATTTATGTTATGTAAATTTTTTTCGTGTAGTTGATTGTTTTTTAGATATATCTTGTTTTCGGTTTCAGCTATGAAAAACATACTTCTCTCATACAGGAATTTGTGAACTCGTGTCCATACAAACAAGGAACTTCAGTCACATAGCAACCAGCTTTTGACTATCACTTTAACCTATGGTAGTCCGTTATTTTGCTTCTACTTACAAGGAGGCAATTAATAAGACCATCTACTAAATGTTTCTGATAAGCGTGAAGTAAATAGAAGTATACGCTTTTTAAGAATAACTTGTAGCAGGGATATAGAGAAAGTCATGTGAATGGTACACATCAGATTATTTTACATGTAGCACTTTATTAACTGTTGGCGGCTCATTTTTAGAAAAGATATTGTGCACTACTACGCGAATTGCATTTTTCACAAAATCATCACATTCTTGCACTGTATATTTCACACGCTTTCTTTTTTTCACGCTTTCTCACCACTTTTTCTGTTTCAGGTTTTTGTTTATGAGCAGTGTTTATATTTGTAGCCCAAACACCGGTGAACTCAGATGTTAATTTCATCACTTCTTTCACGGGAAGTGTTGGATATTTCTCTCGAAACTTACCATACACTTTCACTACTAGTCAATGGTTTACCAGCCTTATGCTCTATGTAATTTGAAAGTTGCAAGAAAAAACTCCATGGCTGTAAGCAGTAGCGGCCGTTACTGTGTAAGCAATATTGCGGAAATCAGCCGACTCATACGAATAGCATGTTGGGACATGTAGCTCTGTTTAACGCTACAAATCGGCGTCAATTTAACTTTTTGGCAGTTGTATAGAATATTGTACAATTTAAGAATAAATTCTTTCTGTACTTTAGATTGTTAGCATGGATTACATTCTTGCGCGCACTACTACTGTGTTGCACCGCGGTGGACTGACCACGTGGATCTGTTTTCACGCGGATCAACCTAAGAACGAATAGAGAACAGTATTTTGGGAAAGAGTTTTTGGAGTTTCACAAGGCACAACTAATTCTGGAGTTCTGCGGAAGGTGGGATGCTACGAAGACACAGCGCAACTGATCTGGACATGTGTAAATCATAATGAGAACTAGGAAGCGAGTTGTATTTTCAGATAAACATGTGTTTTCATATGTATATTCATATCTACAAAATATCTATACAAATGGCTTACTATATTAACAATGTCAATAGCCTGCCTCCAATTCTTCCACACCTGAAGTCCTTCGTCTTCGCTCACGTCATTATCATCAACGTTATCACTACTTCCTGCACCATTATCCTGGATTAGAATTCTTTCTAATGATTTTCAATGTACTCAAACGTGTCGACATACATTTTCCCATTCTGGCCTGCCAATTTCTGCAATTCGCTGGTGACAACTGTTCCACATCTTTTAATTTAAAAGTGCTATATTAAGTTTCATTTTTCTTTCTTTCTTATCTTTGAAAACCCTGGAAACGGAAATCAGTGAAATATCAGTTGCCTTAGCCTTTCTTTCATTCACTTTCTACAGGCTTTTGAAGAGTTCGGGGAACATACATTTTCTTCCTTCATCTCTGCCTCTTGTTTCATGAAGTCGAGGACATTTGCAATTATTTCTCTGATCTGACTATGTAATATCTTGGCATTTAACTTAGAAAAACGTAGAAGCCATGGTTAAAAAAAATAAAATAATTAAAATAATAACTATTTACTGCCAACTTTGAATACAAACATATGCGGAACACTTTCGATACAAACTGTACAAGTTAGCTCGCTGTTACTTTAGGTAAGCAAAGTATGATATAACTTACTCCGATAAGCAGGCTCGGTAGCTGGATTGGCGGTCAGGGTCACGGTTCCAAAAATGTTTCGCCGGCAATAAAATAACAACAGTGTAGTGCCGGTCGAAACTGATACAGAGAGACAATTATGCAATAAATAACAGCGGGAAAACTTGTTTCCCAAGTTTTGGACCGCTAAACTCGAAAGAGAGCTGGGAAGAATAACCAGGCAAACAGTTGAAACAAGTGTTAAGTAAATATCTGATGACACACACACACACACACACACACACATATATGCACAGACACACACACGGACATATTTTTATAAAAATGCCCTATTGCTTTTAGGGGGTCTCAAACTATATTTCCGGTGAAATCTCGGTATCGAATTTTTGGGTGCAATACAATACTTTCTCTATACACTATGTACATAGTAGGTAAAGTAAAAATCTTATTTGTTCCATACACATGACTTTGTCTACGTCTCCATAACAAATTGTTGTTAAAAACTTATTCTTCTATCTACATTATGATAATCGAGATAAACCTTGCAGAAATTGTCTTTGTGATTTGTTTCCTTGTAAGTAGAAGGAAAATAAGGGAATACACTAGGTTAAAACGATAGTCGAATCTTCTAAAGCTGGTTGCATGTGGTTGAAATCCGTTTCTATGCAAAGCAAGGATTTCAAATCTGAAACAAATAACAAGGAATATGACAGAAAGGTCAGTTCTACGAGAAAAAAAAAAATATATATATGACATAAATTGTGTGTTTTAACTTGATCTACATTTTTTGTGCAGTACGTTTTTGCCTATCTTTTACGGTTTATCAGTTACGCAGCAAAATGCATTCAGAATAAAGAGGTATTTAGCGGCTATTCCCAGAAAATTCAAGGTATACGATTTATTTGCCATATAAATGTCCTTATACTGTAGTTTAATCAAAATCATTAGAGCCGTTTTTGAGAAAATAAATTTCGAATTTTTTCATGTAAAGGGTAGTTTGGAGTGGAGGAATTTTTCTCAAAATCTTCGTGTCGTATCCCTGGAAGATACTAAACTTAAATATCAAGTTTGGTATTTTGCCGACTTTTCGTTTTTGAGTTATCGTGTTCACGGACACACACACAGGCACGTGCGGACTTTTTTCTGAAAATACCTTTTTTGGATACAGGGGACCCTAAATCACGTGTTTCCAGTGAAACATCAGTACCGAATTTTTGGGTGGAATGTAATACCCTCTCTGTACATAGTACGTGGAGAGAAAGTAAAAACCTAATGTGTTCCCTCACATGACCCTCTCTGTACACTATGTACATAGTACGTGGAGAGAAAGTAAAAACCTAATGTGTTCCCTCACATGACCCTCTCTATCTGTTCTGCAGGCTCACTGTTCTTTCTTGAGAGTTATATTGACTACGTAATGCTAATCAAGGTAATATTGCCAGTAAGCATCTTATTACTTGCTTCCTTGTAAATAGAAAGCAAATAAGAGACAGTCAAGTCTTATAAAAGCTGTCGCTTCACATTGAAAACAGGTTCTCTTTCCATGGTCTTGAGTAAAACTAACGTATGAAATTCATGAGTGCGTCCCGTTTGAGACAAGGTTAAGTGTTTTAAAACTGAAACCAATAACAGAGTATATCTGTTTTACAATGACTCTGAAATCGATACTCTATTTAAAAAAACATCGTGTTTTAACAAGGTATATATGTCTTTAAAATAAGTTTTCTTTATTTCTTACAGTCTATTTCCTGGAAATAATTCAGAATGAAGAGGACTTCAGGATATACGTTTAATATATCGTGTAAACATTATTAATATAGCCCATTTTAATCTAAATTGTAAGAGCCATTTTCTCAGATAAGCGAAATAAGAAATTTACCATGTAAAGAAAATTTAGTAGTGGGGGGATTTTTCTGAATATCTTCGGTCGCATTCCTGGAAGAACCTAAACTTACATACAAGTTTGGTATTTATCCAAGTTTTGAGTTTTGAATTATGCTGTCCCGCCACCATACATACACAGACACGTAGGCACGCGCACACGCGCACACACACACACACACACATACACACACATTGTCCTTTTAATACTTTTTAATTCAGCGGACATTATAAGATAGGATATTTCCAGTGAAACCTTGGGATCGAAACTTTGGGTGGAGTACAATACCTTCTCTACTATGCACATATTATCTATGGGCTAGAGAAAGTAAACATTGTTAGATAGGTTGGTGAAATCGTCTTGGAAAATACAAAACTTACTGCTTTCTTACTATAGCTGCTCACTCATAAAGTCACCTTTTCCGAAAATGTATTAAGAGCCTGAAAACTGTATTTCCAATGAAAACTCGCACTCGAATTTTTCAGAGGAGTATAATATATATTTCCCCTTCCTTTCATAGGTAAGCTGTATAAAGCTATACAAAACAGCTGACTGTTTTGCTTATGTATAACAAAATCAAGTACCTTCATTTGAAATAATTTGTAATCAACCGTTGTTGAAGTTAATTAGGCAGAACTTCAAACTTCTCTTTTGATAAGAAGTAATGCATTTTATTCCTGTGGCTTAACGATGTTTAACTTGTTTGATCATATCGGACAAAGAATGAAACCATAGAAACATTGCTCAAATGATCTCGAGGTCAATGAAGATTTAATTTATTCGACATTCGTCATCTCAGAATAAGGGAAACCCCGAAAAAAGACCTTATTAAGTAACTCATCATAAGTGAGAATCGAACCCAGGACCTGTTGAATGTGGGGCAGTAATGTTTTATACAAGATGAGAAAGTCAAAACGAAAATGCTAAGCTAGTTACAACCCCAATCTTTTGCTGAAAACTTCCGTTTAAGTGGCCAAAAATTATGCAACATGAATAATTTAAGCAATAAATAAAAATTTTAAATAAATTAAAGAACTGTGCACTGCAGTACTATGAAATGAGTAGATAATTTAATTATGTGCACAAAGTTTTAATTATTGGTGAAATTAATTAGCTAACAAAGCTAAATAAAGGCTTGGGGTTTAAAGATGTAAAAACTAATTGTTAATTTTATGAAGTTTTTTATATATGCATTAGCTTTAAAATAAATTTTTACTCAAGCCTTGGTCTGGCACTTTGTTATGCAATTGTGCTGATTGGTTTCCATGAAAAGGTTCTCGTCAGTGTTTTATAACAAGAAACGATCAATATATCACAGTTCTTGGTTTCGTTTGCTAAGAATGAAATACATATTGACTAGTAAACGCAGTAATAGAAACTATCTATTCATATACACAAAACAAATGCATAAATTAGCACAAGCGTGTATCTTAAATGTGCAAAGGCTTACTGAAAAAGCAACAGGGAATAAATTTACCAGTGCCGCAACAGTCATTTATTTGTGAAATAGCTTCATGTTAATGCATTGTTCAGACAAAGCCGTGATTTTCAAAATTAGTTTTTTTTCTTAATTGTTAATGTCATATACTTTGTTGCATTTATACATTTTCTTTAGTTTTGAATGCGCGTATATAAAGGAAATAGTAATTTAGAAAGAACTGAACATTCTAAACTCTCACGGTGAGAATAGTGGTACGCCATGTTGTATATAAGAGCGGGTAACATGCGGACAGAATGGGGAGGTCCGAGGCTACAGGGTAAGTTGACCACATGGGTATCCTTCTAATAGCATAGCACTTGGCCACGGTGTATAAGGTGGCACTAACCCATGTAGCGACCATGACTTCCCTTTTGTTCCGACTTCGTATCTATGGCCATACTTTTGCTGTGCAATTCAGACTTCTTTGCTATGCGCGTAACCTTGTTCGCTAGTTTTACAAGAAACCGATGATGTGAGGTGCAGGAAGCAAGAACTATCACATGTGTTTTTACTTTCTTTTTACGCACTATGTACATAGCGTATAGAGAAGGTATTGCACTCCACCCAAAAATTCGAATCCGAGATTTCACCGGAAATATATGTTTTAGGGTCCCCAATACCCAAAAAAAGCATTTTCACAAAAAGGTGTGTGTGTGTGTGTGTGTGTGTCCATGAACACGAAAACTCAAACAAAAAGTCGGTAAAATGATAAACTTGGTATTTAAGTCTAGTATCTTCCAGGGATGCGATAGGAAGATTTTCAGAAAAATACCCCTACCTCCAACTTCCCTTTACATGGAACTTTTTTCAAAATTTTTTATTTTCTCAAAAATGGCTCTAACGATTTTCATTAAAATTTCGTATATTAAAGATATTTACCTGACAAATACAATGTATATCTTGAATTTTCTGGGAATAGTCTCTGAAGAGTAGTTTATTCTGGATGAATTTTACTGAATTTTGAATAACTGCTAAACCAAAGAGATGGACATAAACTTACTTCATAAAATATGTAGAGCACGTTAAAACACACAATCTATGTTATATATATATATATATATATATATATATATATATATATATATATTTGTTCGTGAGTTCGTCGTTTTTGAGACATTCCTTATTTTTGGTTTCTGCTATGAAAAACCTATACTTTTCTCAAATAGGGACTTGTCAGCTCCTATCCATATAAACAAAGGAACTTCGTTGACATAGAAACCAGCTTTGGCTATCATTTTTAACTTATGGTAGTCCCTTATTTCGCTCCTACTTACAAGGAAACAAGTAATAAGACTATTTCTGCTAATTTTTTCTGATTAGCATAGCATAAAGTAAATAGAAGTATAAGCTTTTTAAGAATAATTTGTTGCAGGGATATAGAGAAAGTCATGTGAATGGTACACATCAGATTTTTCTCATCCAAAGAAAGCTACTTTCTTTGAGACCGTCAGTTGTTATGGTGAATGGGCTATCTAATTTACAGCGTACCAGCTCAAAAATACTAAATATCAAAACACCGCAGCTGCTTGTGTGTGAACCGGAGATCTAAAACGTGAAATATCAGCACTATAGCCACAAGATATTAGGGTTATAACTTTCTTCAGTGTCCTCAGTGATCTTGGGATAACCTCTAGTTCCCAAGGTCACCGGTTCAAACCCAGCGAAGGGCGATATAGTTTTTCCGAGTATGTAAATTCTTTTGGAAAGGAACTAAAGCGCATGTCGTAGTTTTACGTATTTTAATCAAATGGTTAGAGCCATTTTCTTAAAAAAAATAACATATTCACAAAAATGTCCATGTAAAGATTAGTTTAGGTTGGAGCGATTTTCTTGAAACTCTTCGTTTCGCATTCTTGGAAGATAAATACCAAATTCGCTAATTAATGGAATATTCGTTTATTAGATTTGCTGTCTAGGTACAGATGCACGCTTACATAAACTGACAATCACGGACATTTTTCTAAAAATGCGTTTTTTTACTCAGAGGCACTTTTTGGAAGGAATACAATACCTTCTCTACTTATGTGTAAATACATACTGCGTGTGGAGAAAGTAAAACGTAATTTTGAGATAATTTGTGTGATTTCTTCAGTTTTTCTGAAATATTACATATATTTCATGGTATTGCAGTCAAATACAGTTTTGTACTAGTTACTTAGGAAATGTTCAGAGGCTGTTCCTAGGAAAGTCAACATCTCAAACAGTTTTGACATGTTAAATATAAAAAATCTGATGTGTTCCATCCACATGACTTTCTCTACATCTCTGCTTATTCTTCTATTTACTTAATGATAATCGAGAAAAAAATATCATAAATAGTCTTATTACTTGCTTCCTTGTAACTAAAAGTGAAATAAGTGACTGACAGTCAAAGGCTGGTTGATATGGACAGAAGTTCACAAATTCCTGTATGAGAAAAGTATGTTTTTTAAAGCTGAAACTAAAAGCAAAGAATATCTTAAAAACAACAATCTCCACGTAAAAAATGTATGTAACATGAATTATGTGTTTTAACGTGCTCTACATTTTCTGTGTGGTAAGTTTTCGTCCATCTCTTGCGGTTTAGCAGTTATGCAAAAATCCGTCAAATTCATCCAAATTAAAGTAGTTTTCAGAGGCTATTCCCAGAAAATTCAAGATATACATTTCATTTGTCAAGTAAGTATCTTAAATATACGAAATGTAATCAAAATCATTAGAGCCATTTTTAAGAAAATCAAATTTTTCAAACATTTTTCCATGTAAAGGGTAGTTTGAGGTGGAGGGATTTTTCTCAAGATCTACCTGTCGCATCCTTGCCAGATACCAAACTTAAATACCAATTTTGGTTTTTAACGGTTTTTTCGTTTTTTAGGTATGCTGCCCAAAGACACTCACACACACACACACAGAAACACAGACACACACACAAGAACATTTTTCTAAAAATGCTTTATTTGGATTCATGAGGTCTCAAAACATATATTTCCGGTGAAATCTCGGTATCGAGTTTTTGAGTGTAATACAATACCTTCTTCATACATAGTACGTATAGAGAAAGTAAAAATCTGATGTATCCCATTCACATGACTTTCTCTACAAATATTGTTAAATTGTCCTTTATCTACATCGTGGAAGACGAAATAAACATTAGCAGAAATAGTTGCATTAGTTTCCTCCAGGTAGAAACCACATAAGGGAATACACTAACCTAAAGCGATAGACAACACTTTCAAAAAGCCGGTCTATATGAGAAACAATTGAAAGTGGGTTTGCTTTGCACGACCAGGAGTAAAACAAGAGACAGGTGAAAGGAAAGATGACCTATTTGGGTAAAGTTTAGGAATCTTAAAATTGAAACCAATAACAATGAATGTCTGGGAAACGATTAAATCTACAAACAATTAATATAAAAATTGTATGGTTTAATAATATCTACGTTTTTTGTGTAGTAAGTTTTTGTCAATCTTACGGTTGAGCAGGTATGCAAAATTCCACTAGAATGATGAGATCTTCACTAGTTATTACCAGAAAATTTAATGTATACGCTTAAAGACCGTTAAATACCAAATTTGGTATTTAAGTTCAGTATCTTCCAAGTATGCGACACGAAGATTTTCAAGAAAATCACCTCACCCCAAACTACCCTTCGCATGGAAAAGTTTTCGAAAAGTTTGAATAACTAAAAACTGGCTCTAACGATTTTGATAAAAATATCATATTAAATATATGTAACATAACTCCATGGCACGACAGCTCACGGGGAGCCTTGGCCTACCGCCCAGCCGCTGCGTCCCCCATCTCGGTCCACTACAGACGTCATGGATTAAATATATATACTTGATAAATAATATGTATATCTTGAATTTTCTGGGAATAGCCTCTGAAGACCACTTTATTCTGGATGACTTTTACGGAATTTTGCATTACTGCCAAAACGTAAGACATGGACAAAAACTTACCACACAAAAAATGTAAAGCACATTAAAACACACCATTTATGTCGTATACATTTTTTTCTTGGAGTTGATCGTTTTTGAGATGTACCTTGTTTTTTTTTTCATGATCAAAGATCTTAACTTTTCTCATACAGAAATGTGTCAACTCAAGTCCATACAAATAGAGGAACTTCAGTCACATAGTAGCCAGCTTTTGACTATCGCTTTAACCTATGCTACTCCCTTATTTCCTTTCTACTTTACAAGGAAGAATGTAATAAGACTATTTCTGCTAATTTTTACTTTCTTTATATGCACTATGTACATAGTGTATAGAGAAGTATTGCGCTCCACCAAAAATTCGATAATGAGATTTCACCGGATATATATGTTTTAGGTTCGCCTGTATCCAAAAAATGTATTTTCAGAAAAAGGTCCGTGTGTGTGTCCATGTGTCTGTGTATCAGTGTGTCTGTGAACATGATAACCCAAAAACGAAAAGTCGGTAAAATACCTAACTTGGTATTTAAGTTTAGTATCTTCCAGGGATGCGACACGAAGATTTTCAGAAAAATCCTCCCACCCCAAACTACCCTTTACATGGAACTGTTTTCGAAAATCTTGATTTTGTAAAAAATGGCTCTAACGATTTTGATTAAAATGTCGTATATTAAAGATATTTACCTGACAAATAAAATGTATATCTTGAATTTTCTGGGAATAGCCTCTGAAGACTACTTTATTCTGGATGAATTTTACGGAATTTTGCATTACTGCTAAAACGTAAGAGATGGACAAAAGCTTACCACACAACAGATGTAGAGCACTTTAAAACACACAATTTATGTTATGTACATTTTTTTCATGTAGTTGATTGTTTTTTTAGATATTCCTTGTTTTCGGTTTCAGCTATAAAAAACATACTTTTCTCATACAGGAATTTCTGAACTCGTGTCCATACAAACAAAAGAACTACAGTCACATAGCAACCAGCTTTTGACTATCATTTTAACCTATGGTAGTCCGTTAGTTTGCTTCTACTTACAAGGAAGCAATTAATAAGACTATCTGCTAAATGTTTTAGATAAGCGTGAAGTAAATAGAAGTATACGCTTTTTAAGAATAACTTGTAGCAGGGATATAGAGAAAGTCATGTGAATGGTACACATCAGATTTTTTTACATGTAGCACTTTATTAACTGTTGGCGGCTCATTTCTCACCACTTTTTTCTGTTTCAGGTTTTTGTTTATGAGCAGTGTTTATATTTGTAGCCCAAACACCGGTGAACGCAGATGTTAATTTCATCACTTCTTTCACGGGAAGTGTTGGATATTTCTCTCGAAACTTACCATACACTTTCACTACTAGTCAATGGTTTACCAGCCTTATGCTCTATGTAATTTGAAAGTTGCAAGAAAAAACTCCATGGCTGTAAGCAGTAGCGGCCGTTACTGTGTAAGCAATATTGCGGAAATCAGCCGACTCTTACGAATAGCATGTTGGGACATGTAGCTCTGTTTAACGCTACAAATCGGTCAATTTAACTTTTTGGCAGTTGTATAGAATATTCTACAATTTAAGAATAAATTCTTTCTGTACTTTAGATTGTTAGCATGGATTACATTCTTGCGCGCACTACTACTGTGTTGCACCGCGGTGGACTGACCACGTGGATCTGTTTTGACGCGGATCAACCTAAGAACGAATAGAGAACAGTATTTTGGGAAAGAGTTTTTCGAGTTTCACAAGGCACAACTAATTCTGGAGTTCTGCGGAAGTTGGGATGCTACGAAGACACAGCGCAACTGATCTGGACATGTGTAAATCATAATGAGAACTAGGAAGCGAGTTGTACTTTCAGATAAAAATGTGTTTTCATATGTATATTCATATCTACAAAATATCTATACAAATGGCTTACTATATTAACAATGTCAATCGGCTGCCTCCAATTCTTCCACACCTGAAGTCCTTCGTCTTCACTCACGTCATTATCATCAACGTTATCACTACTTCGTGCACCATTATCCTGGATTAGAATTCTTTCTAATGATTTTCAATGTTCTCAACGTGTCGACATACATTTTCACATTCTTGCCTGCCAATTTCTGCAATTCGCTGGTGAACACTGTTCCACATCTTTTAATTTAAAAGTGTTATATTAAGTTTCATTTTTCTTTCTTTCTTATCTTTGAGAGCCCTGGAAACGGAAATCAGTGAAATATCAGTTGCCTTAGCCTTTCTTTCATTCACTTTCTACAGGCTTTTGAAGAGTTCGAGGAACATACATTTTCTTCCTTCATCTCTGCCTCTTGTTTCATGAAGTCGAGGACATTTGCAATTATTTCTCTGATCTGACTATGTAATATCTTGGCATTTAACTTAGAAAAACGTAAAAGCCATGGTTAAAGAAATAAAATAATTAAAATAATAACTATTTACTGCCAACTTTGAATACAAACATATGCGGAACACTTTCGATACAAACTGTACAAGTTTGCTCGCTGTTACTTTAAGTAAGCAAAGTATGATATAACTTACTCCGATAAGCAGGCTCGGTAGCTGGATTGGCGGTAAGGGTCACGGTTCCAAAAATGTTTCGCAGGCAATAAAATAACAACAGTGTAGTGCCGGTCGAAACTGATACAGAGAGACAATTATGCAAAAAATAACAGCGGGAAAACTTGTTTCCCAAGTTTTGGACCGCTAAATTCCAAAGAGGGCTGGGAAGAATAACCAGGCAAACAGTTGATACAAGTGTTAAGAAAATATCTGATGACACACACACACACACATATGCACAGACACACACACGGACATATTTTTATAAAAATGCTTTATTGGATTTAGGGGGTCTCAAACTATATTTCCGGTGAAATCTCGGTATCGAATTTTTGGGTGCAATACAATACTTTCACTACACACTATGTTCATAGTAGGTAAAGTAAAAATCTTATGTGTTCCATACACATAACTTTCTCTACGTCTCTGTAACAAATTGTTGTTAAAAACTTATTCTTCTATCTACTTTATGATAATCGAGATAAACCTTTGCAGAAATTGTCTTTGTGATTTGTTTCCTTGTAAGTAGGAGGAAAATAAGGGAATACACTAGGTTAAAACGATAGTCGAATCTTCTAAAGCTGGTTGCATGTGGTTGAAATCCGTTTCTATGCAAAGCAAGGATTTCAAATCTGAAACAAATAACAAGGAATATGTCAGAAAGGTCAGTTCCACGAGAAAAAAAAATTATATATACATATGCCATAAATTGTGTGTTTTAACTTGATCTACATTTTTTGTGTAGTACGTTTTTGCCTATCTTTTACGGTTTGTCAGTTACGCAGCAAAATGCATTCAGAATAAAGAGGTATTTAGCGGCTATTCCCAGAAAATTCAAGGTATACGATTTATTTGCCATATAAATATCTTTATACTGTAGTTTAATCAAAATCATTAGAGCAGTTTTTGAGAAAATAAAAAATTTCGAATTTTTTTCATGTAAAGGGTAGTTTGGAGTGGAGGGATTTTTCTCAAAGTCTTCGTGTCGTATCCCTGGAAGATACTAAACTTAAATATCAAGTTTGGTATTTTACCGACTTTTCGTTTTTGAGTTATTGTGTTCACGGACACACACACACCCACACAGAGGCACGTGCGGATTTTTTTCTGAAAATGCTTTTTTTGGATACAGGGGACCCTAAATCACGTTTTTCCAGTGAAACATCAGTACCGAATTTTTGGGTGGAATGTAATACCCTCTCTGTACACCATGTACATAGTACGTGGAGAGAAAGTAAAAACCTAATGTGTTCCCTCACATGACCCTCTCTGTACACTATGTACATAGTACGTGGAGAGAAAGTAAAAACCTAATGTGTTCCCTCACATGACCCTCTCTATCTGTTCTACAGGCACACTGTTCTTGAGAGTTATATTGACTACGTAATGCTAATCAAGGTAATATTGCCAGTAAGGATCTTATTACTTGCTTCCTTGTAAATAGAAAGAAAATAAGAGACAGTCAAATCTTATAAAAGCTGTCGCTTCACATTGAATACAGGTTCTCTTTCCATGGTCTTGAGTAAAACTTAAGTATGAAATTCATGAGTGCGTCCCGTTTGAGACAAGGTTAAGTGTTTTAAAACTGAAACCAATAACAGAGTATATCTGTTTTACAATGACTCTGAAATCGATACTCTATTTAAAAAAACATCGTGTTTTAACAAGGTATATATGTCTTTAAAATAAGTTTTCTCTATTCCTTACAGTCTATTTCCTGAAAATAGTTCAGAATGAAGAGGACTTCGGGATATACGTTTAATATATCGTGTAAACATTATTAACATAGCCCATTTTAATCTAAATTGTAAGAGCCAATTTCTCAGATAAGCGAAATAAGAAATTTACCATGTAAAGGAAATTTAGTAGTGGGGGGATTTTTCTGAATATCTTCGGTCGCACTCGTGGAAGAACCTAAACTTGCATACAAGTTTGGTATTTATCCAAGTTTTGAGTTTTGAATTATGCTGTCCCGCCACCATACATACCCAGACACGTAGGCACGCGCGCGCACACGCACACACACACACACACACACACACATTGACCTTTTAATACTTTTTAATTCAGCGGACATTATAAGATAGGATATTTCCAGTGAAACCTTGGGATCGAATCTTTGGGTGGAGTACAATACCTTCTCTACTATGCACATATTATCTATGGGCTAGAGAAAGTAAACATTGTTAGATAGGTTGGTGAAATCGTCTTGGAAAATACAAAACTTACATTAGGGTTTCCTGCTTTTATACCATAGCTGCTCACTCATAAAGTCACCTTTTCCGAAAATATATTAAGAGCCTGAAAACTGTATTTCCAATGAAAACTCGCACTCGAATTTTTGAGAGGAGTATAATATATATTTCCCCTTCCTTTCATAGGTAAGCTGTATAAAGCTATACAAAACAGCTCACTGTTTTGCTTATGTATAACAAAATCAAGTACCTTCATTTGAAATAATTTGTAATCAACCATTGTTGAAGTTAATTAGGCAGAACTTCAAACTTCTCTTTTGATAAGAAGTAATGGATTTTATTCCTGTGGCTTAACGATGTTTAACTTGTTTGATCATATCGGACAAAGAATGAAACCATAGAAACATTGCTCAAATGATCTCGAGGTCAATGACGCTTTAATTAATTCGACATTCGTCGTCTCAGAATAAGGGAAACCCCGAAAAAAGACCTTATTAAGTAACTCATCATAAGTGAGAATCGAACCCAGGACCTGTTGAATGTGGGGCAGTAATGTTTTATACAAGATGAGAAAGTAAAACCGAAAATGCTAAGCTAGTTACAACCCCAATCTTTTGCTGAAAGCTTCCGTTTAAGTGGTCAAAAATTATGCAACATGAATAATTTAAGCAATAAATAAAATTTTTAAATAAATTAAAGAACTGTGCACTGCAGTACTATGAAATGAGTAGATAATTTAATTATGTGCACAAAGTTTTAATTATTGGTGAAATTAATTAGCTAACAAAGCTAAATAAAGGCTTGGGGTTTAAAGATGTAAAAACTAATTGTTAATTTTATGAAGTTTTTCATATATGCATTAGCTTTAAAATAAATTTTTACTCCAGCCTGGGTCTGGCACTTTGTTATGCAATTGTGCTGATTGGTTTCCATGAAAAGGTTCTCGTCAGTGTTTTATAACAAGAAACGATCAATATATCACAGTTCTTGGTTTCGTTTGCTAAGAATGAAATACATATTGACTAGTAAACACAGTAATAGAAACTATCTATTCATATACACAAAACAAATGCATAAATTAGCACATACGTGTATCTTAAATTTGCAAAGGCTTACTGAAAAAGCAACAGGGAATAAATTTACCAGTGCCGCAACAGTCTTTTATTTGTGAAATAGCTTCATGTTAATGCATTGTTCAGACAAAACCGTGATTTTCAAAATTAAAATTTTTTCTTAATTGTTAATGTCATATACTGTGTTGCATTTATGCATTTTCTTTAGTTTTGAATGCGCGTATATAAAGGAAATAGTAATTTAGAAAGAACTGAACATTCCAAACTCTCACGGTGAGAATAGTGGTACGCTAGGTTGTATATAAGAGCGGGTAAGATGGAGACAGAGTGGGGAGGTCCGAGGCTACAGGGTAATCTGACCAGCTGTGTCTACACGTCACTTATGCTTGTACTAGCATAGCGCTTGGCCACGGTGTATAAGGTGGCACTAGCCCATGTAGCGACCATGACTTCCCTTTTGTTCCGACTTTGTATCTATGGCCATACTTTTGCTGTGCAATTCAGACAGACTTCTTTGCTATGCGCGTAACCTTGTTCGCTAGTTTTACGAGAAACCGATTATCTGAGGGGCAGGAAGCAAGAACTATCACATGTGTTTTTACTTTCTTTTTACGCACTATATACATAGCGTATAGAGAAGGTAATGCACTCCACCCAAAAATTCCAATCCGAGATTTCACCGGAAATATATGTTTTAGGGTCCCCAATATCCAAAAAAAGCATTTTCACAAAAAGGTGTGTGTGTGTGTCCGTGAACACGATAACTCAAAACGAAAAGTCGGTAAAATGATAAACTTGGTATTTAAGTCTAGTATCTTCCAGGGATGCGACACGAAGATTTTCAGAAAAATACCCCTACCCCCAACTTCCCTTTACATGGAACTTTATTCAAAATTTTTTATTTTCTCAAAAATGGCTCTAACGATTTTCATTAAAATTTCGTATATTAAAGATATTTACCTGATAAATAAAATGTATATCTTGAATTTTCTGGGAATAGTCTCTGAAGAGTAGTTATTCTGGATGAATTTTACTGAATTTTGAATAACTGCTAAACCGTCAGAGATGGACAAAAACTTACTGCATAAAAAATGTAGAGCACGTTAAAACACACAATCTATGTTATGTATATTTTTTCGTGAGTTCGTTGTTTTTGAGGCAATCCTTATTTTTGGTTTCTGCTATGAAAAACTTACACTTTTCTCATATAGGATCTTGTCAGCACCTATCCATATAAACAAAGGAACTTCGTTGACATAGAAACCAGCTTTGGCTATCTTTTTAACCTATGGTAGTCCCTTATTTCGCTTCTACTTTCAAGGAAACAAGTAATAAGACTATTTCTGCTAATTTTTTCTGATTAGCATAGCATAAAGTAAATAGAAGTATAAGCTTTTTAAGAATAATTTGTTGCAGGGATATAGAGAAAGTCATGTGAAAGGTACACATCAGATTTTTCCACATATTCTCATCCAAAGAAAGTTACTTTCTTTCAGACCGTCAGTTGTTATGGTGAATGGGCTATCTAATTTACAGCGTACCAGCTCAAATACTAAATATCAAAACACCGCAGCTGCTTGTGTGTGAACTCGGAGATCTAGAACGTGAAATAGAAGCACTATAGCCACAAGATATTAGGGTTATAACTTTCTTCAGTGATCTTGGGATAACCTCTAGTTGCCAAGGTCACCGGTTCAAACCCGGCGATGGAGTTTTTCCGAGTATGTAAATCCTTACCGCAAATTCTTTTGGAAAGGAACTAAAGCGCATGTCGTAGTTTTACGTATTTTAATCAAATGGTTAGAGCCATTTTTTTAAAAAAATAACATATTCACAAAAATGTCCATGTAAAGATTAGTTTAGGTTGGTTCGATTTTCTTGAAACTCTTCGTTTCGCATTCTTGGAAGCTAAATACCAAATTCGCTAATTAATGGAATATTCGTTTATTAGATATGCTGTCTAGGTACAGATGCACGCTTACATAAACTGACAATCACGGACATTTTTCTAAAAATGCGTTTTCTTACTCAGAGGCACTTTTTGGAAGCAACACAATACATTCTCAACTTATGTGTAAATGCATACTGCGTGTGGAGAAAGTAAAACGTTATTATGAGATAATTTGTGTGATTTCTTCAGTTTTTCCTGAAATATTACATATATTTCATGGTATTGCAGTCAAATACATTTTTTTACTAGTTACTCAGGAAATGTTCAGAGGCTGTTCCTAGGAAAGTGAACATCTCAAACAGTTTTGACATGCTAAATATAAAAAATCTGATGTGTTCCATCCACATGACTTTCTCTACATCTCTGCTTATTCTTCTATTTACTTAATGATAATCGAGAAGAAAATATCAGAAATAGTCTTATTACTTGCTTCCTTGTAACTAAAAGTGAAATAAGGGACTGACAGTCAAAGGCTGGTTGATATGGACAGAAGTTCACAAATTCCAGTATGAGAAAAGTATGTTTTTTAAAGCTGAAACTAAAAGCAACGAATATCTTAAAAACTACAATCTCCACGTAAAAAATGTATGTAACATGAATTATGTGTTTTAATGTGCTCTACATTTTCTGTGTGGTAAGTTTTCGTCCATCTCTTGCGGTTTAGCAGTTATGCAAAAATCCGTCAAATTCATCCAAATTAAAGTAGTTTTCAGAGGCTATTCCCAGAAAATTCAAGATAAACATTTCATTTGTCAAGTAAGTATCTTAAATATACGAAATGTAATCAAAATCATTAGAGCCATTTTTAAGAATATCAAATTTTTCAAACATTTTTCCATGTAAAGGGTAGTTTGAGGTGGAGGGATTTTTCTCAAGATCTTCCTGTCGCATCCTTGCCAGATATCAAACTTAAATACCAAGTTTGGTTTTTAACGATCTTTTCGTTTTTTAGGTATGCTGCCCAAAGACACACACACACACACACACACACACACACACACAGATACACAGACGCACACACAAGAACATTTTTCTAAAAATGCTTTATTTGGATTCAGGAGGTCTCAAAACATATATTTCCGGTGAAATCTCGGTATCGAATTTTTGAGTGTAATACAATACCTTCTTTATACATAGTACGTATAGAGAAAGTAAAAATCTGATGTATTCCATTCATATGACTTTCTCTACAAATATTGTTAAATTGTCCTTTATCTACATCGTGGAAAACGAAATAAACATTAGCAGAAATAGTTGCATTAGTTTCTTCCAGGTAGAAACCAAATAAGGGAATACACTACCCTAAAGCGATAGACAACACTTTCAAAAAGCCTGTCTATATGAGAAACAATTGAAAGTGGGTTTGCTTTGCACGACCAGGAGTAAAACAAAAGACAGGTGAAACGAAAGATGACCTATTTGGGTAAAGTATAGGAATCTTACAATTGAAACAAATAACAATGAATGTCTGGGAAACGATTAACTCTACAAACAATTAATATAAAAATAATATCTACGTTTTTTGTGTAGTAAGTTTTTGTCAATCTTACGGTTGAGCAGGTATGCAAAATTCAACTAGAATGATGAGATCTTCACAAGTTATTACCAGAAAATTTAATGTATACGCTTAAAGACCGTTAAATACCAAATTTGGTATTTAAGTTCAGTATCTTCCAAGGATGCGACACGAAGATTTTCAAGAAAATCACCCTACTCCCAACTACCCTTCACATGGAAAAGTTTTCGAAAATTTTGAATAACTAAAAACTGGCTCTAACTATTTTGATAAAAATATCACATTAAATATATATACTTAACAAATAATATGTATATCTTGAATTTTCTGGGAATAGCCTCTGAAGACTACTTTATTCTGGATGAATGTTACGGAATTTTGCATTACTGCTAAAACGTAAGAGATGGACAAAAACTTACCACACAAAAAATGTAGAGCACATTAAAACACACCATTTATGTTTTATACATTTTTTTCTTGGAGTTGATCGTTTTTGAGATGTACCTTGTTTTTTTTTTTCAGGGTCAAAGATCTTAACATTTCTCATACAGAAATGTGTCAACTCAAGTCCATACTAATAGAGAAACTTCAGTCACATAGTAGCCAGCTTTTGACTATCGCTTTAACCTATGCTACTCCCTTATTTCCTTTCTCTTTTACAAGGAAGAAGGTAATAAGACTATTTCTGCTAATTTTTACTTTTTTTATATGCACTATGTACATAGTGTATAGAGAGGTATTGCACTCCACCAAAAATTCGATAATGAGATTTCACCGGATATATATGTTTTAGGTTCGCCTGTATCCAAAAAATGTATTTTCAGAAAAAGGTCCATGTGTGTGTGTCCTTGTGTCTGTGTGTCAGTGTGTCTGCGAACATGATAACCCAAAAACGAAAAGTCGGTAAAATACCTAACTTGGTATTTAAGTTTAGTATCTTCCAGGGATGCGACACGAAGATTTTCAGAAAAATCCTCCCACACCAAACTACCCTTTACATGGAACTGTTTTCGAAAATCTTGATTTTCTAAAAAATGGCTCTAACGATTTTGATTAAAATGTCGTATATTAAAGATATTTACCTGACAAATAAAATGTATATCTTGAATTTTCTGGGAATAGCCTCTGAAGACTACTTTATTCTGGATGAATTTTACGGAATTTTGTATTACTGCTAAAACGTAAGAGATGGACAAAAGCTTACCACACAACAGATGTAGAGCACTTTAAAACACACAATTTATGTTATGTACATTTTTTTCGTGTAGTTGATTGTTTTTTAGGTATACCTTGTTTTCGGTTTCAGCTATAAAAAACATACTTTTCTCATACAGGAATTTGTGAACTCGTGTGCATACAAACAAGGAACTTCAGTCACATAGCAACCAGCTTTTGACTATCACTTTAACCTATGGTAGTCCGTTATTTTGCTTCTACTTACAAGGAGGCAATTAATAAGACCATCTACTAAATGTTTCTGATAAGCGTGAAGTAAATAGAAGTATACGCTTTTTAAGAATAACTTGTAGCAGGGATATAGAGAAAGTCATGTGAATGGTACACATCAGATTTTTTTTACATGTAGCACTTTATTAACTGTTGGCGGCTCATTTTTAGAAAAGATATTGTGCACTACTGCGCGAATTGCATTTTTCACAAAATCAGCACATTCTTGCACTGTATATTTCACACGCTTTCTTTTTTTCACACCTTCTCACCACTTTTTCTGTTTCAGGTTTTTGTTTATGAGCAGTGTTTATATTTGTAGCCCAAACACCGGTGATTTCAGATGTTAATTTCATCACTTCTTTCACGGGAAGTGTTGGATATTTCTCTCGAAACTTACCATACACTTTCACTACTAGTCAATGGTTTACCAGCCTTATGCTCTATGTAATTTGAAAGTTGCAAGAGAAAACTCACGGCGACCGTCCTCCATGGCTGTAAGCAGTAGCGGCCATTACGGTGTAAGCAATATTGCGGAAACCAGCCGACTCATACGCTGGGACATGTAGCTCTGTTTAACGGTACAAATCGGCGTCAATTTAACTTTTTGGAAGTTGTATAGAATATTGTACAATTTAAGAATAAATTCTTTCTGTACTTTAGATTGTTAGCATGGATTACATTCTTGCGCGCACTACTAGTGTGTTGCACCGCGGTGGACTGACCACGTGGATCTATTTTGACGCGGATCAACCTAAGAACGAATAGAGAACAGTATTTTGGGAAAGAGTTTTTGGAGTTTCACAAGGCACAACTAATTCTGGAGTTCTGCGGAAGGTGGGATGCTACGAAGACACAGCGCAACTGATCTGGACATGTGTAAATCATAATGAGAACTAGGAAGCGAGTTGTATTTTCAGATAAACATGTGTTTTCATATGTATATTCATATCTACAGAATATCTATTCAAATGGCTTACTATATTAACAATGTCAATCGCCGGCCTCCAATTCTTCCACACCTGAAGTCCTTCGTCTTTGCTCACGTCATTATCATCAACGTTATCACTACTTCCTGCACAATTATCCTGGATTAGAATTCTTTCTAATGATTTTCAATGTACTCAAACGTGTCGACATACATTTTCCCATTCTGGCCTGCCAATTTCTGCAATTCGCTGGTGACAACTGTTCCACATCTTTTAATTTAAAACTGCTATATTAAGTTTCATTTTTCTATCTTTCTTATCTTTGAGAGCCCTGGAAACGGAAATCAGTGAAATATCAGTTGCCTTAGCCTTTCTTTCATTCACTTTCTACAGGCTTTTGAAGAGTTCGGGGAACATACATTTTCTTCCTTCATCTCTGACTCTTGTTTCATGAAGTCAAGGACATTTGCAATTATTTCTCTGATCTGACTATGTAATATCTTGTCATTTAACTTAGAAAAACGTAGAAGCCATGGTTAAAAAAACAAAATAATTAAAATAATAACTATTTACTGCCAACTTTGAATACAAACATATGCGGAACACTTTCGATACAAACTGTACAAGTTAGCTCGCTGTTACTTTAGGTAAGCAAAGTATGATATAACTTACTCCGATAAGCAGGCTCGGTAGCTGGATTGGCGGTCAGGGTCACGGTTCCAAAAATGTTTCGCCGGCAATAAAATAACAACAGTGTAGTGCCGGTCGAAACTGATACAGAGAGACAATTATGCAATAAATAACAGCGGGAAAACTTGTTTCCCAAGTTTTGGACCGCTAAACTCGAAAGCGGGCTGGGAAGAATAACCAGGCAAACAGTTGAAACAAGTGTTAAGAAAATATCTGATCACACACACACACACACACACACACATACACACATATGCACAGACACACACACGGACATATTTTTATAAAAATCCTTTATTGGATTTAGGGGGTCTCAAACTATATTCCCGGTGAAATTCTCGGTATCGAATTTTTGGGTGCAATACAATACTTTCACTACACACTATGTTCATAGTAGGTAAAGTAAAAATCTTATGTGTTCCATACACATAACTTTCTCTACGTCTCTGTAACAAATTGTTGTTAAAAACTTATTCTTCTATCTACTTTATGATAATCGAGATAAACCTTTGCAGAAATTGTCTTTGTGATTTGTTTCCTTGTAAGTAGGAGGAAAATAAGGGAATACACTAGGTTAAAACGATAGTCGAATCTTCTAAAGCTGGTTGCATGTGGTTGAAATCCGTTTCTATGCAAAGCAAGGATTTCAAATCTGAAACAAATAACAAGGAATATGTCAGAAAGATCAGTTCCACGAGAAAAAAAAATATATATTACATAAATTGTGTGTTTTAACTTGATCTACATTTTTTGTGTAGTACGTTTTTGCCTATCTTTTACGGTTTATCAGTTACGCAGCAAAATGCATTCAGAATAAAGAGGTATTTAGCGGCTTTTCCCAGAAAATGCAAGGTATACGATTTATTTGCCATATAAATGTCTTTATACTGTAGTTTAATCAAAATCATTAGAGCCGTTTTTGAGAAAATAAAATATTTCGAATTTTTTTCATGTAAAGGGTAGTTTGGAGTGGAGGGATTTTTCTCAAAATCTTCGTGTCGTATCCCTGGAAGATACTAAACTTAAATATCAAGTTTGGTATATTACCGACTTTTCGTTTTTGAGTTATTGTGTTCACGGATACTTTTTTTGGATACAGGGGACCCTAAATCACGTATTTCCAGTGAAACATCAGTACCGAATTTTTGGTTGGAATGTAATACCCTCTCTGTACACTATGTACATAGTACGTGGAGAGAAAGTAAAAACCTAATGTGTTCCCTCACATGACCCTCTCTGTACATAGTACGTGGAGAGAAAGTAAAAACCTAATGTGTTCCCTCACATGACCCTCTCTGTACATAGTACGTGGAGAGAAAGTAAAAACCTAATGTGTTGCCTCACATGACCCTCTCTGTACACTATGTACATAGTACGTGGAGAGAAAGTAAAAACCTAATGTGTTCCCTCACATGACCCTCTCTATCTGTTCTGCAGGCACACTGTTCTTTCTTGAGAGTTATATTGACCACGTAATGCTAATCAAGGTAATATTGCCAGTAAGGATCTTATTACTTGCTTCCTTGTAAATAGAAAGAAAATAAGAGACAGTCAAGTCTTATAAAAGCTGTCGCTTCACATTGAATACAGGTTCTCTTTCCATGGTCTTGAGTAAAACTTAAGTATGAAATTCATGAGTGCGTCCCGTTTGAGACAAGGTTAAGTGGTTTAAAACTGAAACCAATAACAGAGTATATCTGTTTTACAATGACTCTGAAATCGATACTCTATTTTAAAAAACATCGTGTTTTAACAAGGTATATGTGTCTTTAAAATAAGTTTTCTCTATTTCTTACAGTCTATTTCCTGAAAATAGTTCAGAATGAAGAGGACTTCAGGATATACATTTAATATATCGTGTAAACATTATTGATATAGCCCATTTTAATCTAAATTGTAAGAGCCATTTTTTCAGATAAGCGAAATAAGAAATTTACCATGTAAAGGAAATTTAGTAGTGGGGGGATTTTTCTGAATATCTTCGGTCGCACTCGTGGAAGAACCTAAACTTACATACAAGTTTGGTATTTATCCAAGTTTTGAGTTTTGAATTATGCTGTCCCGCCACCATGCATACACAGACACGTAGGCACGCGCGCGCGCACACACACACACACACACACACACACACACACACACACACATTGTCCTTTTAATACTTTTTAATTCAGCGGACATTATAAGATAGGATATTTCCAGTGAAACCTTGGGATCGAATCTTTGGGTGGAGTACAATACCTTCTCTACTATGCACATATTATCTATGGGCTAGAGAAAGTAAACATTGTTAGATAGGTTGGTGAAATCGTCTTGGAAAATACAAAACTTACATTAGGGTTTCCTGCTTTCTTACTATAGCTGCTCACTCATAAAGTCACCTTTTCCGAAAATGTATTAAGAGCCTGAAAACTGTATTTCCAATGAAAACTCGCACTCGAATTTTTGAGAGGAGTATAATATATATTTCCCCTTCCTTTCATAGGTAAGCTGTATAAAGCTATACAAAACAGCTCACTGTTTTGCTTATGTATAACAAAATCAAGTACCTTCATTTGAAATAATTTGTAATCAACCACTGTTGAAGTTAATTATGCAGAACTTCAAACTTCTCTTTTGATAAGAAGTAATGCATTTTATTCCTGTGGATAAAGATGTTTAACTTGTTTGATCATATCGGACAAAGAATGAAACCATAGAAACATTGCTCAAATGATCTCGAGGTCAATGACGCTTTAATTTATTCGACATTCGTCATCTCAGAATAAGGGAAACCCCGAAAAAAGACCTTATTAAGTAACTCATCATAAGTGAGAATCGAACCCAGGACCTGTTGAATGTGGGGCAGTAATGTTTTATACAAGATGAGAAAGTCAAAACGAAAATGCTAAGCTAGTTACAACCCCAATCTTTTGCTGAAAGCTACCGTTTAAGTGGTCAAAAATTATGCAACATGAATAATTTAAGCAATAAATAAAATTTTTAAATAAATTAAAGAACTGTGCACTGCAGTACTATGAAATGAGTAGATAATTTAATTATGTGTACAAAGTTTTAATTATTGGTGAAATTAATTAGCTAACAAAGCTAAATAAAGGCTTGGGGTTTAAAGATGTAAAAACTAATTGCTAATTTTATGAAGTTTTTCATATATGCATTAGCTTTAAAATAAATTTTTACTCCAGCCTGGGTCTGGCACTTTGTTATGCAATTGTGCTGATTGGTTTCCATGAAAAGGTTCTCATCAGTGTTTTATAACAAGAAACGATCAATATATCACAGTTCTTGGTTTCGTTTGCTAAGAATGAAATACATATTGACTAGTAAACGCAGTAATAGAAACTATCTATTCATATACACAAAACAAATGCATAAATTTGCACAAGCGTGTATCTTAAATGTGCAAAGGCTTACTGAAAAAGCAACAGGGAATAAATTTACCAGTGCCGCAACAGTCATTTATTTGTGAAGTGGCTTCATGTTAATGCATTGTTGAGACAAAACCGTGATTTTCAAAATTAAAAATTTTTCTTAATTGTTAATGTCATATACTTTGTTGCATTTATGCATTTTCTTTAGTTTTGAATGTGCGTATATAAAGGAAATAGTAATTTAGAAAGAACTGAACACTCTAAACTCTCACGGTGAGAATAGTGGTCCGCCATGTTGTATATAAGAGCGGGTAAGATGGAGACAGAGTGGGGAGGTCCGAGGCTACAGGGTAAGCTGACCACATGGGTGTCCTTGCAATAGCATAGCACTTGGCCACGGTGTATAAGGTGGCACTAGCCCATGTAGCGACCATGACTTCCCTTTTGTTCCGACTTCGTATCTTGTTCGCTAGTTTTACGAGAAACCGATGATCTGAGGGGCAGGAAGCAAGAACTATCTATCACATGTGTTTTTACCTTCTTTTTACGCACTATGTACATAGCGTATAGAGAAGGTATTGCACTCCACCCAAAAATTCGAATCCGAGATTACACCGGAAATATATGTTTTAGGGTCCCCAATATCCAAAAAAAGCATTTTCACAAAAAGGTGTGTGTGTGTGTCCGTGAACACGATAACTCAAACGAAAAGTCGGTAAAATGATAAACTTGGTATTTAAGTCTAGTATCTTCCAGGGATGCGACACGAAGATTTTCAGAAAAATACCCCTACCCCCAACTTCCCTTTACATGGAATTTTTTCAAAATTTTTGATTTTCTCAAAAATGGCTGTACCGATTTTGATTAAAATTTCGTATATTAAAGATATTTACCTGTCAAATAAAATGTATATCTTGAATTTTCTGGGAATAGTTTCTGAAGAGTAGTTTATTCGGGATGAATTTTACTGAATTTTGAATAACTGCTAAACCGTAAGAGATGGACAAAAACTTACTACATAAAAAATGTAGAGCACGTTAAAACACACAATCTATGTTATATATATTTGTTCGTGAGTTCGTCGTTTTTGAGATATTCCTTATTTTTGGTTTCTGCTATTAAAAACTTATCCTTTTCTCATATAGGGACTTGTCAGCTCCTATCCATATAAACAAAGGAACTTCTTTGACATAGAAACCAGCTTTGGCTATCATTTTAACCTATGGTAGTCCCTTATTTCGCTTCTACTTACAAGGAAACAGGTAATAAGACTATTTCTGCTAATTTTTTCTGATTAGCATAGCATAAAGTAAATAGAAGTATAAGCTTTTTAAGAATAATTTGTTGCAGGGATATAGAGAAAGTCATGTGAATGGTACACATCAGATTTTTCTCATCCAAAGAAAGCTACTTTCTTTGAGACCGTCAGTTGTTATGGTGAATGGGCTATCTAATTTACAGCGTACCAGCTCAAATACTAAATATCAAAACACCGCAGCTGCTTGTGTGTGAACTCGGAGATCTAGAACGTGAAATAGAAGCACTATAGCCACAAGATATTAGGGTTATAACTTTCTTCAGTGTCCTCAGTGATCTTGGGATAACCTCTAGTTCCCAAGGTCACCGGTTCAAACCCGGCGATGGAGTTTTTCCGAGTATGCAAATCCTTACCGTAAATTCTTTTGGCAAGGAACTAAAGCGCATGTCGTAGTTTTACGTATTTTAATCAAATGGTTAGAGCCATTTTTTAAAACAAATAACATATTCACAAAAATGGCCATGTAAAGATTAGTTTAGGTTGGAGCGATTTTCTTGAAACTCTTCGTTTCGCATTCTTGGAAGATAAATACCAAATTCGCTAATTAATGGAATATTCGTTTATTAGATTTGCTGTCTAGGTACAGATGCACGCTTACATAAACTGACAATCACGGACATTTTTCTAAAAATGCGTTTTTTTACTCAGAGGCACTTTTTGGAAGCAACACAATAGCTTCTCCACTTATGTGTAAATACATACTGCGTGTGGAGAAAGTAAAACGTTATTTTGAGATAATTTGTGTGATTTCTTCAGTTTTTCCTGAAATATTGCATATATTTCATGGTATTGCAGTCAAATACACTTTTATACTAGTTACTTAGGAAATTTTCAGGGGCTGTTCCTAGGAAAGTCAACATCTCAAACAGTTTCGACATGTTAAACATAAAAAATCTGATGTGTTCCATCCACATGACTTTCTCTACATCTCTGCTTATTCTTCTATTTACTTAATGATTATCGAGAAAAAAATATCACAAATAGTCTTATTACTTGCTTCCTTGTAACTAAAAGTGAAATAAGGGACTGACAGTCAAAGGCTGGTTGATATGGACAGAAGTTCACAAATTCCTGTATGAGAAAAGTATGTCTTTTAAAGCTGAAACTAAAAGCAACGAATATCTTAAAAACAACAATCTCCACGTAAAAAATGTATATCACATAAATCATGTGTTTTAATGTGCTCTACATTTTCTGTGTGGTAGGTTTTCGTCCATCTCTTGCGGTTTAGCAGCTATGCAAAAATCCGTCAAATTCATCCAAATTAAAGTAGTTTTCAGAGGCTATTCCCAGAAAATTCAAGATAAACATTTCATTTGTCAAGTAAGTATCTTAAATATACGAAATGTAATCAAAATCATTAGAGCCATTTTTAAGAAAATCAAATTTTTCAAACATTTTTCCATGTAAAGGGTAGTTTGAGGTGGAGGGATTTTTCTCAAGATCTCCCTGTCGCATCCTTGCCAGATATCAAACTTAAATACCAAGTTTGGTTTTTAACGGTCTTTTACGTTTTTTATGTATGCTGCCCAAAGACACACACACACACACACACACACACACACAAACACACACACACACACAAAAGAACATTTTTCTAAAAATGCTTTATTTGGATTCAGTAGGTCTCAAAACATATATTTCCGGTAAAATCTCGGTATCGAATTTTTGAGTGTAATACAATACCTTCTTTATACATAGTACGTATAGAGAAAGTAAAAATCTGATGTATCCCATTCACATGACTTTCTCTACAAATATTGTAAGATTGTCCTTTATCTACATCGTGGAAGACGAAATAAACATTAGCAGAAATAGTTGCATTAGTTTCTTCCAGGTAGAAACCACATAAGGGAATACACTACCCTAAAGCGATAGACAACACTTTCAAAAAGCCGGTCTATATGAGAAACAATTGAAAGTGGGTTTGCTTTGCACGACCAGGAGTAAAACAAAAGACAGGTGAAACGCAAGATGACCTATTTGGGTAAAGTTTAGGAATCTTAAAATTGAAACCAATAACAATGAATGTCTGGGAAACGATTAACTCTACAAACAATTAATATAAAAATTGTGTGGTTTAATAATATCTACGTTTTTTGTGTAGTAAGTTTTTGTCAATCTTACGATTGAGCAGGTATGCAAAATTCAACTAGAATGATGAGATCTTCACTAGTTATTACCAGAAAATTTAATGTATACGCTTAAAGACCGTTAAATACCAAATTTGGTATTTAAGTTCAGTATCTTCCAAGGATGCGACACGAAGATTTTCAAGAAAATCACCTCACCCCAAACTACCCTTCACATGGAAAAGTTTTCGAAAATTTTGAATAACTAAAAACTGGCTCTAAGGATTTTGATAAAAATATCATATTAAATATATGTAACATAACTCCATGGCACGACAGCTCACGGGAGGCCTTGGCCTGCCGCCCAGCCGCTGCGTCCCCCATCTCGGTCCACTACAGACGTCATGGATTAAATATATATACTTGACAAATAATATGTATATCTTGAATTTTCTGGGAATAGCCTCTGAAGACTACTTTATTCTGGATGACTTTTACGGAATTTTGCATTACTGCTAAAACGTAAGACATGGACAAAAACTTACCACACAAAAAATGTAGAGCACATTAAAACACCCCAATTAATGTTCTATACATTTTTTCTAGGAGTTGATCGTTTTTGAGATGTACCTTGTTTTTTTTTTTCATGGTCAAAGATCTTAAATTTTCTCATACAGAAATGTGTCAACTCAAGTCCATACAAATAGAGGAACTTCAGTCACATAGTAGCCAGCTTTTGACTATCGCTTTAACCTATGCTACTCCCTTATTTCCTTTCTACTTTACAAGGAAGAAGGTAATAAGACTATTTCTGCTAATTTCTACTTTCTTTATATGCACTATGTACATAGTGAATAGAGAAGTATTGCACTCCACCAAAAATTCGATAATGAGATTTCACCGGATATATATGTTTTAGGTTCGCCTGTATCCAAAAAATGTATTTTCAGAAAAAGGTCCGTATGTGTGTGTCCATGTGTCTGTGTATCAGTGTGTCTGTGAACATGATAACCCAAAAACGAAAAGTCGGTAAAATACCTAAGTTTAGTATCTTCCAGGGATGCGACACGAAGATTTTCAGAAAAATCCTCCCACCCCAAACTACCCTTTACATGGAACTGTTTTCGAAAATCTTGATTTTCTTAAAAATGGCTCTAACGATTTTGATTAAAATGTCGTATATTAAAGATATTTACCTGACAAATAAAATGTATATTTTGAATTTTTTGGGAATAGCCTCTGAAGACTACTTTAATTCTGGGTCAATTTTACGGAATTTTGCATTACTGCTAAAACGTAAGAGATGGACAAAAGCTTACCACACAACAGATGTAGAGCACTTTAAAACACACAAATTATGTTATGTACATTTTTTTCGTGTAGTTGATTGTTTTTTAGATATACCTTGTGTTCGGTTTCAGCTATAAAAAACACACTTTTCTCATACAGGAATTCGTGAACTCGTGTCTATACAAACAAAGGAACTTCAGTCACATAGCAACCAGTTTTTGACTATCACTTTAACTTATGGTAGTCCGTTATTTTGCTTCTACTTACAAGGAAGCAATTAATAAGACTATCTGCTAAATGATTCTGATAAGCGTGAAGTAAATAGAAGTATACGGTTTTTAAGAATAACTTGTAGCAGGGATATAGAGAAAGTCATGTGAATGGTACACATCAGAATTTTTTACATGTAGCACTTTTATTAACTGTTGGTGGCTCATTTCTCACCACTTTTTCTGTTTCAGGTTTTTGTTTATGAGCAGTGTTTATATTTGTAGCCCAAACACCGGTGAACTCAGATGTTAATTTCATCACTTCTTTCACGGGAAGTGTTGGATATTTCTCTCGAAACTTACCATACACTTTCACTACTAGTCAATTGTTTACCAGCCTTATGCTCTATGTAATTTGAAAGTTGCAAGAAAAAACTCCATGGCTGTAAGCAGTAGCGGCCGTTACTGTGTAAGCAATATTGCGGAAATCAGCCGACTCTTACGAATAGCATGTTGGGACATGTAGCTCTGTTTAACGCTACAAATCGGTCAATTTAACTTTTTGGCAGTTGTATAGAATATTGTACAATTTAAGAATAAATTCTTTCTGTACTTTAGATTGTTACATTCTTGCGCGCACTACTACTGTGTTGCACCGCGGTGGACTGACCACGTGGATCTGTTTTCACGCCGATCAACCTAAGAACGAATAGAGAACAGTATTTTGGGAAAGAGTTTTTGGAGTTTCACAAGCCACAACTAATTTTGGAGTTCTGCGGAAGCTGGGATGCTACGAAGACACAGCGCAACTGATCTGGACATGTGTAAATCATAATGAGAACTACGAAGCGAGTTGTATTTTCAGATAAACATGTGTTTTCATATGTATATCCATATCTACAAAATATCTATACAAATGGCTTACTATATTAACAATGTCAATCGCCGGCCTCCAATTCTTCCACACCTGAAGTCCTTCGTCTTCGCTCACGTCATTATCATCAACGTTATCACTACTTCGTGCACCATTATCCTGGATTAGAATTCTTTCTAATGATTTTCAATGTTCTCAACGTGTCGACATACATTTTCCCATTCTGGCCTGCCAATCTCTGCAATTCGCTGGTGACAACTGTTCCACATCTTTTAATTTAAAAGTGCTATATTAAGTTTCAGTTTTCTTTCTTTCTTATCTTTGAGAACCCTGGAAACGGAAATCAGTGAAATATCAGTTGCCTTAGCCTTTCTTTCATTCACTTTCTACAGGCTTTTGAAGAGTTCGAGGAACATACATTTTCTTCCTTCATCTCTGCCTCTTGTTTCATGAAGTCAAGGACATTTGCAATTATTTCTCTGATCTGATTATGTAATATCTTGGTATTTAACTTAGAAAAACGTAGAAGCCATGGTTAAAGAAATAAACTAATTAAAATAATAACTATTTACTGCCAACTTTGAATACAAACATATGCGGAACACTTTCGATACAAACTGTACAAGTTTGCTCGCTGTTAGTTTAAGTAAGCAAAGTATGATATAACTTACTCCGATAAGCAGGCTCGGTAGCTGGATTGGTGGTCAGGGTCACGTTTCCAAAAATGTTTCGCCGGCAATAAAATAACAACAGTGTAGTGCCGGTCGAAACTGATACAGAGAGACAAAGTTTTGGACCGCTAAACTCGAAAGAGGGCTGGGAAGAATAACCAGGCAAACAGTTGAAACAAGTGTTAAGAAAATATCTGATGACACACACACACACACACACACACACACACACACACACACACGGACATATTTTTATAAAAATGCTTTATTGGATTTAGGGGGTCTCATAAACTATATTTCCGGTGAAATCTCGGTATCGAATATTTGGGTGCAATACAATACTTTCTCTATACACTATGTACATAGTAGGTAAAGTAAAAATCTTATGTGTTCCATACACATGACTTTCTCTACGTCTCCGTAACAAATTGTTGTTAAAAACTTATTCTTCTATCTACTTTATGATAATCGAGATAAACCTCTGCAGAAATTGTCTTTGTGATTTGTTTCCTTGTAAGTAGGAGGAAAATAAGGGAATACACTAGGTTAAAACGATAGTCGAATCTTCTAAAGCTCGTTGCATGTGGTTGGAATCCGTTTCTATGCAAAGCAAGGATTTCAAATCTGAAACAAATAACAAGGAATATGTCAGAAAGGTCAGTTCTACGAGAAAAAAAAAATATATATATATATATATATATGACATAAATTGTGTGTTTTAACTTGATCTACATTTTTTGTTCAGTACGTTTTTGCCTATCTTTTACGGTTTATCAGTTACGCAGCAAAATGCATTCAGAATAAAGAGGTATTTAGCGGCTATTCCCAGAAAATTCAAGGTATACGATTTATTTGCCATATAAATTTCTTTATACTGTAGTTTAATCAAAATCATTAGAGCCGTTTTTCAGAAAATAAAAAATTTCGATTTTTTTTCATGTAAAGGGTAGTTTGGAGTGGAGGGATTTTTCTCAAAATCTTCGTGTCGTATCCCTGGAAGATACTAAACTTAAATATCAAGTTTGGTATTTTGCCGACTTTTCGTTTTTGAGTTATCGTGTTCACGGACACACACACACACCCACACAGAGGCACGTGCGGACTTTTTTCTGAAAATACTTTTTTTGGATACAGGGGACCCTAAATCACGTGTTTCCAGTGAAACATCAGTACCGAATTTTTGGGTGGAATGTAATACCCTCTCTGTACATAGTACGTGGAGAGAAAGTAAAGACCTAATGTGTTCCCTCACATGACCCTCTCTGTACACTATGTACATAGTACGTGGAGAGAAAGTAAAAACCTAATGTGTTCCCTCACATGACCCTCTCTATCTGTTCTGCAGGCTCACTGTTCTTTCTTGAGAGTTATATTGACTACGTAATGCTAATCAAGGTAATATTGCCAGTAAGCATCTTATTACTTGCTTCCTTGTAAATAGAAAGCAAATAAGAGACAGTCAAGTCTTATAAAAGCTGTCGCTTCACATTGAATACAGGTTCTCTTTCCATGGTCTTGAGTAAAACTAACGTATGAAATTCATGAGTGCGTCCCGTTTGAGACAAGGTTAAGTGTTTTAAAACTGAAACCAATAACAGAGTATATCTGTTTTACAATGACTCTGAAATCGATACTCTATTTAAAAAAACATCGTGTTTTAACAAGGTATATATGTCTTTAAAATAAGTTTTCTTTATTTCTTACAGTCTATTTCCTGAAAATAGTTCAGAATGAAGAGGACTTCAGGATATATATTTAATATATCGTGTAAACATTATTAATATAGCCCATTTTAATCTAAATTGTAAGAGCCAATTTCTCAGATAAGCGAAATAAGAAATTTACCATGTAAAGAAAATTTAGTAGTGGGGGGATTTTTCTGAATATCTTCGGTCGCACTCGTGGAAGAACCTAAACTTACATACAAGTTTGGTATTTATCCAAGTTTTGAGTTTTGAATTATGCTGTCCCGCCACCATGCATACACAGACACGTAGGCACGCACGCGCGCGCGCGCGCACACACACACACACACACATTGTCCTTTTAATACTTTTTAATTCAGCGGACATTTTAAGATAGGATATTTCCAGTGAAACCTTGGGATCGAATCTTTGGGTGGAGTACAATACCTTCTCTACTATGCACATATTATCTATGGGCTAGAGAAAGTAAACATTGTTAGATAGGTTGGTGAAATCGTCTTGGAAAATACAAAACTTACATTAGGGTTTCCTGCTTTCTTACTATAGCTGCTCACTCATAAAGTCACCTTTTCCGAAAATGTATTAAGAGCCTGAAAACTGTATTTCCAATGAAAACTCGCACTCGAATTTTTGAGAGGAGTATAATATATATTTCCCCTTCCTTTCATAGGTAAGCTGTATAAAGCTATACAAAACAGCTGACTGTATTGCTTATGTATAACAAAATCAAGTACCTTCATTTGAAATAATTTGTAATCAACCATTGTTGAAGTTAATTAGGCAGAACTTCAAACTTCTCTTTTGATAAGAAGTAATGGATTTTATTCCTGTGGCTTAACGATGTTTAACTTGTTTGATCATATCGGACAAAGAATGAAACCATAGAAACATTGCTCAAATGATCTCGAGGTCAATGACGCTTTAATTCATTCGACATTCGTCGTCTCAGAATAAGGGAAACCCCGAAAAAAGACTTTATTAAGTAACTCATCATAAGTGAGAATCGAACCCAGGACCTGTTGAATGTGGGCCAGTAATGTTTTATACAAGATGAGAAAGTCAAAACGAAAATGCTAAGCTAGTTACAACCCCAATCTTTTGCTGAAAGCTTCCGTTTAAGTGGTCAAAAATTATGCAACATGAATAATTTAAGCAATAAATAAAATTTTTAAATAAATTAAAGAACTGTGCACTGCAGTACTATGAAATGAGTAGATAATTCAATTATGCGCACAAATTTTTAATAATTGGTGAAATTAATTAGCTAACATAGCTAAATAAAGGCTTGGGGTTTAAAGATGTAAAAACTAATTGTTAATTTTATGAAGTTTTTCATATATGCATTAGCTTTAAAATAAATTTTTACTCAAGCCTTGGTCTGGCACTTTGTTATGCAATTGTGCTGATTGGTTTCCATGAAAAGATTCTCGTCAGTGTTTTATAACAAGAAACGATCAATATATCACAGTTCTTGGTTTCGTTTGCTAAGAATGAAATACATATTGACTAGTAAACACAGTAATATAAACTATCTATTCATATACACAAAACAAATGCATAAATTAGCACATACGTGTATCTTAAATGTGCAAAGGCTTACTGAAAAAGCAACAGGGAATAAATTTACCAGTGCCGCAACAGTCATTTATTTGTGAAATAGCTTCATGTTAATGCATTGTTCAGACAAAACCGTGATTTCCAAAATTAAAAATTTTTCTTTAGTTTTAAATGCACGTATATAAAGGAAATAGTAATTTAGAAAGAACTGAACATTCTAAACTCTCACGGTGAGAAAAGTGGTACGCCATGTTTTATATAAGTCCGGGTAAGATGGTGACAGAGTGGGGAGGTCCGAGGCTACAGGGTAATCTGACCAGCTGCGGCTATACGTCACTTATGCTTGTACTAGCATAGCACTTGTCCACGGTGTATAAGGTGGCACTAGCCCATGTAGCGACCATAACTTCCCTTTTGTTCCGACTTCGTATCTATGGCCATACTTTTGCTGTGCAATTCAGACAGACTTCTTTGCTATGCGCGTAACCTTGTTCGCTAGTTTTACGAGAAACCGATGATCTGAGGGGCAGGAAGCAAGAACTTTCTATCACATGTGTTTTTACTTTCTTTTTACGCACTATGTACATAGCGTATAGAGAAGTTATTGCACTCCACCCAAAAATTCGAATCCGAAATTTCACCAGAAATATATGTTTTAGGGTCCCCAATATCCATAAAAAGCATTTTCACAAAAAGGTGTGTGTGTGTGTCCGTGAACACGATAACTCAAACGAAAACTCGGTAAAATGATAAACTTGGTATTTAAGTCTAGTATCTTCCAGGGATGCGACACGAAGATTTTCAGAAAAATAGCCCTTCCCCAACTTCCCTTTACATGGAACTTTTTTCAAAATTTTTGATTTTCTCAAAAATGGCTGTAACGATTTTGATTAAAATTTCGTATATTAAAGATATTTACCTGTCAAATAAAATGTATATCTTGAATTTTCTGGGAATAGTCTCTGAAGAGTAGTTTATTCGGGATGAATTTTACTGAATTTTGAATAACTGCTAAACCGTAAGAGATGGACAAAAACTTACTATATAAAAAATATAGAGCACGTTAAAACACACAATCTATGTTATATATATATTTGTTCGTGAGTTCGTCGTTTTTGAGACATTCCTTATTTTTGGTTTCTGCTATGAAAAACTTATACTTTTCTCATATAGGAACTTGTCAGCTCCTATCCATATAAACAAAGGAACTTCGTTGACATAGAAACCAGCTTTGGCTATCATTTTAACCTATGGTAGTCCCTTATTTCGCTTCTACTTACAAGGAAACAAGTAATAAGACTATTTCTGCTAATTTTTTCCTATTAGCATTAGCATAGAAGTATAAGCTTTTTAAGAATAATTTGTTGCAGGGATATAGAGAAAGTCATGTGAATGGTACACATCAGATTTTTCCACATATTCTCATCCAAAGAAAGCTACTTTCTTTGAGACCGTCAGTTGTTATGGTGAATGGGCTATCTAATTTACAGCGTACCAGCTCAAATACTAAATATCAAAACACCGCAGCTGCTTGTGTGTGAACCGGAGATATAAAACGTGAAATATCAGCACTATAGCCACAAGATATTAGGGTTATAACTTTCTTCAGTGATCTTGGGAAGCGTCTAGTTCCCAAGGTCACTGGTTCAAACCCAGCGAAGAGCGATGTAGTTTTTCCGAGGATGTAAATCCTTAGCGTAAATTCTTTTGGAAAGGAACTAAAGCGCATGTCGTAGCTTTACGTATTTTAATCAAATGGTTAGAGCCATTTTTTTTAAAAAATAACATATTCACAAAAATGTCCATGTATAGATCAGTTTAGGTTGGAGCGATTTTCTTGAAACTCTTCGTTTCGCATTCTTGGAAGATAAATACCATATTCGCTAATTAATGGAATATTCGTTTATTAGATATGCTGTCTAGGAACAGATGCACGCGCACGCACGTACGCTTACATAAACTGACAATCACGGACATTTTTCTAAAAATGCGTTTTTTTACTCAGAGGGACTTTTTGGAAGGAATACAATACCTTCTCTACTTATGTGTAAATACACACTGCGTGTGGAGAAAGTAAAACGTTATATTGAGATAATTTGTGTGATTTCATCAGTTTTTCCTGAAATATTGCATATATTTCATGGTATTGCAGTCAAATACAGTTTTGTACTATTACTTGGGAAATGTTCAGAGGCTGTTCCTAGGAAAGTCAACATCTCAAACAGTTTTGACATGTTAAATATAAAAAATCTGATGTGTTCCATCCACATGACTTTCTCTACATCTCTGCTTATTCTTCTATTTACTTAATGATAATCGAGAAAAAAATATCAGAAATAGTCTTATTACTTGCTTCCTTGTAACTAAAAGTGAAATAAGGGACTGACAGTCAAAGGCTGGTTGATATGGACAGAAGTTCACAAATTCCAGTATGAGAAAAGTATGTTTTTTTAAAGCTGAAACTAAAAGCAACGAATATCTTAAAAACAACAATCTCCACGAAAAAAATGCATATAACATGAATTATGTGTTTTAATGTGCTCTACATTTTCTGTATGGTAAGTTTTCGTCCATCTCTTGCGGTTTAGCAGTTATGCAAATATCCGTCAATTTCATCCAAATTAAAGTAGTTTTCAGAGGCTATTCCCAGAAAATTCAAGATATACATTTCATTTGTCAAGTAAGTATCTTAAATACACGAGATGTAATCAAAATCATTAGAGCCATTTTTAAGAAAATCAAATTTTTCAAACATTTTTCCATGTAAAGGGTAGTTTGAGGTGGAGGGATTTTTCTCAAGATCTCCCTGTCGCATCCTTGCCAGATACCAAACTTAAATACCAAGTTTGGTTTTTAACGGTCTTTTCGTTTTTTAGGTATGCTGCCCAAAGACACTCACACACACACACACACACACACACACAGAAACACAGACACACACACAAGAACATTTTTCTAAAAATGCTTTATTTGGATTCATGAGGTCTCAAAACATATATTTCCGGTGAAATCTCGGTATCGAATTTTTGAGTGTAATACAATACCTTCTTCATACATAGTACGTATAGAGAAAGTAAAAATCTGATGTATCCCATTCACATGACTTTCTCTACAAATATTGTTAAATTGTCCTTTATCTACATCGTGGAAAACGAAATAAACATTAGCAGAAATAGTTGCATTAGTTTCTTCCAGGTAGAAACCAAATAAGGGAATACACTACCCTAAAGCGATAGACAACACTTTCAAAAAAGCCGGTCTATATGAGAAACAATTGAAAGTGGGTTTGCTTTGCACGACCAGGAGTAAAACAAAAGACAGGTGAAAGGAAAGATGACCTATTTGGGTAAAGTTTAGGAATCTTAAAATTGAAACCAATAACAATGAATGTCTGGGAAACGATTAACTCTACAAACAATTAATATAAAAATTGTGTGGTTTAATAATATCTACGTTTTTTGTGTAGTAAGTTTTTGTCAATCTTACGGTTGAGGAGGTATGCAAAATTCAACTAGAATGATGAGATCTTCACTAGTTATTACCAGAAAATTTAATGTATACGCTTAAAGACCGTTAAATACCAAATTTGGTATTTAAGTTCAGTATCTTCCAAGGATGCGACACGAAGATTTTCAAGAAAATCACCCCACTCCCAACTACCCTTCACATGGAAAAGTTTTCGAAAATTTTGAATAACTAAAAACTGGCTCTAACTATTTTGATAAAAATATATATTAAATATATATACTTGACAAATAATATGTATATCTTGAATTTTCTGGGAATAGCCTCTGAAGACTACTTTATTCTGGATGAATTTTACGGAATTTTGCATTACTGCTAAAACGTAAGAGATGGACAAAAACTTACCACACAAAAAATGTAGAGCACATTAAAACACACCATTTATGTTGTATACATTTTTTTCTTGAAGTTGATCGTTTTTGAGATGTACCTTGTTTTTTTTTTTTTTCAGGGTCAAAGATCTTAACTTTTCTCATACAGAAATGTGTCAACTCAAGTCCATACAAATAGAGAAACTTCAGTCACATAGTAGCCAGCTTTTGACTATCGCTTTAACCTATGCTACTCCCTTATTTCCTTTCTACTTTACAAGGAAGAAGGTAATAAGACTATTTCTGCTAATTTTTACTTTTTTTATATGCACTATGTACATAGTGTATAGAGAGGTATTGCACTCCACCAAAAATTCGATAATGAGATTTCACCGGATATATATGTTTTAGGTTCGCCTGTATCCAAAAAATGTATTTTCAGAAAAAGGTCCGTGTCTGTGTCCATGTGTCTGTGTGTCAGTGTGTCTGCGAACATGATAACACAAAAACGAAAAGTCGGTAAAATACCTAACTTCGTATTTAACTTTAGTATCTTCCAGGGATGCGACACGAAGATTTTCAGAAAAATCCTCCCACCCCAAACTACCCTTTGCATGGAACTGTTTTCGAAAATCTTGATTTTGTAAAAAATGGCTCTAACGATTTTGATTAAAATGTCGTATATTAAAGATATTTACCTGACAAATAAAATGTATATTTTGAATTTTTTGGGAATAGCCTCTGAAGACTACTTTATTGTGGGTCAATTTTACGGAATTTTGCATTACTGCTAAAACGTAAGAGATGGACAAAAGCTTACCACACAACAGATGTAGAGCACTTTAAAACACACAATTTATGTTATGTACATTTTTTTCGTGTAGTTGATTGTTTTTTAGATATACCTTGTGTTCGGTTTCAGCTATAAAAAACACACTTTTCTCATACAGGAATTTGTGAACTCGTGTCCATACAAACAAAGGAACTTCAGTCACATAGCAACCAGTTTTTGACTATCACTTTAACCTACGGTAGTCCGTTATTTTGCTTCTACTTACAAGGAAGCAATTAATAAGACCATGTGAATGGTACACATCAGAATTTTTTTCATGTAGCACTTTATTAACTGTTGGTGGCTCATTTCTCACCACTTTTTCTGTTTCAGGTTTTTGTTTATGAGCAGTGTTTATATTTGTAGCCCAAACACCGGTGAACTCAGATGTTAATTTCATCACTTCTTTCACGGGAAGTGTTGGATATTTCTCTCGAAACTTACCATACACTTTCACTACTAGTCAATGGTTTACCAGCCTTATGCTCTATGTAATTTGAAAGTTGCAAGAAAAAACTCCATGGCTGTAAGCAGTAGCGGCCGTTACTGTGTAAGCAATATTGCGGAAATCAGCCGACTCATACGAACAGCATGTTGGGACATGTAGCTCTGTTTAACGCTACAAATCGGCGTCAATTTAACTTTTTGGCAGTTGTATAGAATATTGTACAATTTAAGAATAAATTCTTTCTGTACTTTAGATTGTTAGCATGGATTACATTCTTGCGCGCACTACTACTGTGTTGCACCGCGGTGGACTGACCACGTGGATCTGTTTTGACGCGGATCAACCTAAGAACGAATAGAGAACAGTATTTTGGGAAAGAGTTTTTCGAGTTTCACAAGGCACAACTAATTCTGGAGTTCTGCGGAAGGTGGGATGCTACGAAGACACAGCGCAACTGATCTGGACATGTGTAAATCATAATGAGAACTAGGAAGCGAGTTGTACTTTCAGATAAACATGTGTTTTCATATGTATATTCATATCTACAAAATATCTATACAAATGGCTTACTATATTAACAATGTCAATCGCCGGCCTCCAATTCTTCCACACCTGAAGTCCTTCGTCTTCGCTCACGTCATTATCATCAACGTTATCACTAATTCGTGCACCATTATCCTGGATTAGAATTCTTTCTAATGATTTTCAATGTTCTCAACGTGTCGACATACATTTTCCCATTCTGGCCTACCAATTTCTGCAATTCGCTGGTGACAACTGTTCCACATCGTTTAATTTAAAAGTGCTATATTAAGTTTCATTTTTCTATCTTTCTTATCTTTGAGAACCCTGGAAACGGAAATCAGTGAAATATCAGTTGCCTTAGCCTTTCTTTCATTCACTTTCTACAGGCTTTTGAAGAGTTCGGGGAACATACATTTTCTTCCTTCATCTCTGCCTCATGTTTCATGAAGTCAAGGACATTTGCAATTATTTCTCTGATCTGACTATGTAATATCTTGGCATTTAACTTAGAAAAACGTAGAAGCCATGGTTAAAGAAATAAAATAATTAAAATAATAACTATTTACTGCCAACTTTGAACACAAACATATGCGGAACACTTTCGATACAAACTGTACAAGTTTGCTCGCTGTTACTTTAAGTAAGCAAAGTATGATATAACTTACTCCGATAATAGGCTCGGTAGCTGGATTGGCGGTCAGGGTCGCGGTTCCAAAAATGTTTCGCCGGCAATAAAATAACAACAGTGTAGTGCCGGTCGAAACTGATACAGAGAGACAATTATGCAATAAATAACAGCGGGAAAACTTGTTTCCCAAGTTTTGGACCGCTAAACTCGAAAGAGGGCTGGGAAGAATAACCAGGCAAACAGTTGAAACAAGTGTTAAGAAAATATCTGATGACACACACACACACACACACACACACACACACACACACATGTGCACAGACACACACACATATTTTTATAAAAATGCTTTATTGGATTTAGGGGGTCTCATAAACTATATTTCCGGTGAAATCTCGGTATCGAATATTTGGGTGCAATACAATACTTTCTCTATACACTATGTACATAGTAGGTAAAGTAAAAATCTTATGTGTTCCATACACATGACTTTCTCTATGTCTCCGTAACAAATTGTTGTTAAAAACTTATTCTTCTATCTACTTTATGATAATCGAGATAAACCTTTGCAGAAATTGTCTTTGTGATTTGTTTCCTTGTAAGTAGAAGGAAAATAAGGGAATACACTAGGTTAAAACGATAGTCGAATCTTTTAAAGCTGGTTGCATGTGGTTGAAATCCGTTTCTATGTAAAGCAAGGATTTCAAATCTGAAACAAATAACAAGGAATATGTCAGAAAGGTCAGTTCCACGAGAAAAAAAAATTATATATATATATGACATAAATTGTGTGTTTTAACTTGATCTACATTTTTTGTGTAGTACGTTTTTGCCTATCTTTTACGGTTTGTCAGTTACGCAGCAAAATGCATTCAGAATAAAGAGGTATTTAGCGGCTATTCCCAGAAAATTCAAGGTATACGATTTATTTGCCATATAAATATCTTTATACTGTAGTTTAATCAAAATTATTAGAGCCGTTTTTGAGAAAATAAAAAATTTCGAATTTTTTTCATGTAAAGGGTAGTTTGGAGTGGAGGGATTTTTCTCAAAATCTTCGTGTCGTATCCCTGGAAGATACTAAACTTAAATATCAAGTTTGGTATTTTGCCGACTTTTCGTTTTTGAGTTATCGTGTTCACGGACACACACACACAGGCACGTGCGGACTTTTTTCTGAAAATACTTTTTTTGGATACAGGGGACCCTAAATCACGTATTTCCAGTGAAACATCAGTACCGAATTTTTGGTTGGAATGTAATACCCTCTCTGTACATAGTACGTGGAGAGAAAGTAAAAACCTAATGTGTTCCCTCACATGACCCTCTCTGTACACTATGTACATAGTACGTGGAGAGAAAGTAAAAACCTAATGTGTTCCCTCACATGACCCTCTCTATCTGTTCTGCAGGCTCACTGTTCTTTCTTGAGAGTTATATTGACTACGTAATGCTAATCAAGGTAATATTGCCAGTAAGCATCTTATTACTTGCTTCCTTGTAAATAGAAAGCAAATAAGAGACAGTCAAGTCTTATAAAAGCTGTCGCTTCACATTGAATACAGGTTCTCTTTCCATGGTCTTGAGTAAAATTAACGTATGAAATTCATGAGTGCGTCCCGTTCGAGACAAGGTTAAGTGTTTTAAAACTGAAACCAATAACAGAGTATATCTGTTTTACAATGACTCTGAAATCGATACTCTATTTAAAAAAACATCGTGTTTTAACAAGGTATATATGTCTTTAAAATAAGTTTTCTCTATTTCTTACAGTCTATTTCCTGAAAATAGTTCAGAATGAAGAGGACTTCAGGATATACGTTTAATATATCGTGTCAACATTATTAATATAGCCCATTTTAATCTAAATTGTAAGAGCCATTTTCTCAGATAAGCGAAATAAGAAATTTACCATGTAAAGGAAATTTAGTAGTGGGGGGATTTTTCTGAATATCTTCGGTCGCACTCGTGGAAGAACCTAAACTTACATACAAGTTTGGTATTTATCCAAGTTTTGAGTTTTGAATTATGCTGTCCCGCCACCACGCATACACAGACACGTAGGCACGCGCGCGCACGCGCACACAGACACACACACACACACACATACACACACACATTGTCCTTGTAATACTTTTTAATTCAGCGGACATTATAAGATAGGTATATTTCCAGTGAAACCTTGGGATCGAATCTTTGGGTGGAGTACAATACCTTCTCTACTATGCACATATTATCTATGGGCTAGAGAAAGTAAACATTGTTAGATAGGTTGGTGAAATCGTCTTGGAAAACACAAAACTTACATTAGGGTTTCCTGCTTTCTTACTATAGCTGCTCACTCATAAAGTCACCTTTTCCGAAAATGTATTAAGAGCCTGAAAACTGTATTTCCAATGAAAACTCGCACTCGAATTTTTGAGAGGAGTATAACATATATTTCCCCTTCCTTTGATAGGTAAGCTGTATAAAGCTATACAAAACAGCTGACTGTTTTGCTTATGTATAACAAAATCAAGTACCTTCACTTGAAATAATTTGTAATCATCCATTGTTGAAGTTAATTAGGCAGAACTGCAAACTTCTCTTTTGATAAGAAGTAATGCATTTTATTCCTGTGGCTTAACGATGTTTAACTTGTTTGATCATATCGGACAAAGAATGAAACCATAGAAACATTACTCAAATGATCTCGAGGTCAATGACGCTTTAATTTATTCGACATTCGTCATCTCAGAATAAGGGAAACCCCGAAAAAAGACCTTATTAAGTAGCTCATCATAAGTGTTGAATCGAACCCAGGACCTGTTGAATGTGGGGCAGTAATGTTTTATACAAGATGAGAAAGTAAAAACGAAATTGCTAAGCTAGTTACAACCCCAATCTTTTGCTGAAAGCTTCCGTTTAAGTGGTCAAAAATTATGCAACATGAATAATTTAAGCAATAAATAAAATTTTTAAATAAATTAAAGAACTGTGCACTGCAGTACTATGAAATGAGTAGATAATTTAATTATGTGCACAAAGTTTTAATTATTGGTGAAATTAATTAGCTAACAAAGCTAAATAAAGGCTTGGGGTTTAAGGATGTAAAAACTAATTGTTAATTTTATGAAGTTTTTCATATATGCATTAGCTTTAAAATAAATTGTTACTCCAGCCTGGGTCTGGCACTTTGTTATGCAATTGTGCTGATTGGTTTCCATGAAAAGGTTCTCGTCAGTGTTTTATAACAAGAAACGATCAATATATCACAGTTCTTGGTTTCGTTTGCTAAGAATGAAATACATATTGACTAGTAAACGCAGTAATAGAAACTATCTATTCATATACACGAAACAAATGCATAAATTAGCACAAGCGTGTATCTTAAATGTGCAAAGGCTTAGCGAAAAAGCAACAAGGAATAAATTTACCAGTGCCGCAACAGTCATTTATTTGTGAAATAGCTTCATGTTAATGCATTGTTCAGACAAAACCGTGATTTTCAAAATTAAAATTTTTTCTTAATTAGTAATGTCATATACTTTGTTGCATTTATGCATTTTCTTTAGTTTTAAATGCGCGTATATAAAGGAAATAGTAATTTAGAAAGAACTGAACATTCTAAACTCTCACGGTGAGAATAGTGGTACGCCATGTTGTATATAAGACCGGGTAAGATTAAGACAGAGTGGGGAGGTCCGAGGCTACAGGGTAAGCTGACCACATGGGTCACGTCACTTGTACTTCTACTAGCATAGCACTTGGCCACGGTGTATAAGGTGGCACTAGCCCATGTAGCGACCATGACTTCCCTTTTGTTCCGACTTCGTATCTATGGCCATACTTTTGCTGTGCAATTCAGACTTCTTTGCTGTGCGCGTAACCTTGTTCGATAGTTTTACGAGAAACCGATGATCTGAGGTGCAGGAAGCAAGAACTATCTATCACATGTGTGTTTACTTTCTTTTTACGCACTATGTACATAGCGTATAGAGAAGGTATTGCACTCCACCCAAAAATTCGAATCCGAGATTTCACCGGAAATATATGTTTTAACGTCCCCAATATCCAAAAAAAGCATTTTCACAAAAAGGTGTGTGTGTGTGTCCGTGAACACGATAACTCAAACGAAAAGTCGGTAAAATGATAAACTTGGTATTTAAGTCTAGTATCTTCCAGGGATGCGACACGAAGATTTTCAGAAAAATACCCCTACCCCCAACTTCCCTTTACATGGAACTTTTTTCAAAATTTTTGATTTTCTCAAAAATGGCTCTAACGATTTTGATTAAAATTTCGTATATTAAAGATATTTACCTGACAAATAAAATAAAACATTCTTGAATTTTCTGGGAATAGTCTCTGAAAAGTAGTTTATTCTGGATGAATTTTACTGAATTTTGAATAACTGCTTAACCGTAAGAGATGGACAAAAACTTACTACATAAAAAATGTAGAGCACGTTAAAACACACAATCCATGTTATATATATTTTTTCGTGAGTTCCTCGTTTTTGAGACATTCCTTATTTTTGGTTTCTGCTATGAAAAACTTATACTTTTCTCATATAGGAACTTGTCAGCTCCTATCCATATAAACAAAGGAACTTCGTTGACATAGAAACCAGCTTTGGCTATCATTTAAACCTATGGTAGTCCTTTATATCGCTTCTACTTACAAGGAAACAAGTAATAAGACTATTTCTGCTAATTTTTTCTGATTAGCATAGCATAAAGTAAATAGAAGTATAAGCTTTTTAAGAATAATTTGTTGAAGGGATATAGAGAAAGTCATGTGAATGGTACACATCAGATTTTTCCACATATTCTCATCCAAAGAAAGCCACTTTCTTTGAGACCGTCAGTTGTTATGGTGAATGGGCTATCTAATTTACAGCGTACCAGCTCAAATACTAAATATCAAAACACCGCAGCTGCTTGTGTGTGAACTCGGAGATCTAGAACGTGAAATATCAGCACTATAGCCACAAGATATTAGGGTTATAACTTTCTTCAGTGTCCTCAGTTATCTTGGGATAACCTCTAGTTGCCAAGTTCACCGGTTCAAACCCGGCGATTGAGTTTTTCCGAGTAAGCAAATCCTTACCGTAAATTCTTTTGGAAAGGAACTAAAGCGCATGTCGTAGTTTTACGTATTTTAATCAAATGGTTAGAGCCATGTTTTTAAAAAAATAACATATTCACAATAATGTCCATGTAAAGATTAGTTTAGGTTGGAGCGATTTTCTTGAAACTCTTCGTTTCGCATTCTTGGAAGATAAATACCAAATTCGCTAATTAATGGAATATTCGTTTATTAGATATGCTGTCTAGGTACAGATGCACGCTTACATAAACTGACAATCACGGACATTTTTCTAAAAATGCGTTTTTTTACTCAGAGGGACTTTTTGGAAGGACTACAATACCTTCTCTACTTATGTGTAAATACATACTGCGTGTGGAGAAAGTAAAACGTTATTTTGAGATAATTTGTGTGATTTCTTCAGTTTTTCCTGAAATATTGCATATATTTCATGGTATTGCAGTCAAATACAGTTTTGTACTAGTTACTTAGCACATGTTCAGAGGCTGTTCCTAGGAAAGTCAACATCTCAAACAGTTTTGACATGTTAAATATAAAAAATCTGATGTGTTCCATCCACATGACTTTCTCTACATCTCTGCTTATTCTTCTATTTACTTGTTGATAATCGAGAACAAAATATCAGAAATAGTCTTATTACTTGCTTCCTTGTAATTAAAAGTGAAATAAGGGACTGACAGTCAAAGGCTGGTTGATATGGACAGAAGTTCACAAATTCCTGTATCAGAAAAGTATGTTTTTTAAAGCTGAAACTAAAAGCAACGAATATCTTAAAAACAGTAATCTCCACGTAAAAAATGTATGTAACATGAATTATGTGTTTTAATGTGCTCTACATTTTCTGTGTGGTAACTTTTCGTCCATCTCTTGCGGTTTAGCAGTTATGCAAATATCCGTCAATTTCATCCAAATTAAAGTAGTTTTCAGAGGCTATTCCCAGAAAATTCAAGATATACATTTCATTTGTCAAGTAAGTATCTTAAATACACGAGATGTAATCAAAATCATTAGAGCCATTTTTAAGAAAATCAAATTTTTCAAACATTTTTCCATGTAAAGGGTAGTTTGAGGTGGAGGGATTTTTCTCAAGATCTTCCTGTCGCATCCTTGCCAGATACCAAACTTAAATACCAAGTTTGGTTTTTAACGGTCTTTTCGTTTTTTAGGTATGCTGCCCAAAGACACTCACACACACACACACACACAGAAACACAGACACACACACATGAACATTTTTCTAAAAATGCTTTATTTGGATTCATGAGGTCTCAAAACATATATTTCCGGTGAAATCTCGGTATCGAATTTTTGAGTGTAATACAATACCTTCTTTATACATAGTACGTATAGAGAAAGAAAAAATCTGATGTATCCCATTCACATGACTTTCTCTACAAATATTGTTAAATTGTCCTTTATCTACATCGTGGAAAACGAAATAAACATTAGCAGAAATAGTTGCATTAGTTTCTTCCAGGTAGAAACCAAATAAGGGAATACACTACCCTAAAGCGATAGACAACACTTTCAAAAAGCCGGTCTATATGAGAAACAATTGAAAGTGGGTTTGCTTTGCACGACCAGGAGTAAAACAAAAGACAGGTGAAACGAAAGATGACCTATTTGGGTAAAGTTTAGGAATCTTAAAGTTGAAACCAATAACAATGAATGTCTGGGAAACGATTAACTCTACAAACAATTAATATAAAAATTGTGTAGTTTAATAATATCTACGTTTTTTGTGTAGTAAGTTTTTGTTAATCTTACGGTTGAGCAGGTATGCAAAATTCAACTAGAATGATGAGATCTTCACAAGTTATTACCAGAAAATTTAATGTATACGCTTTAAGACCAAATTTGGTATTTAAGTTCAGTATCTTCCAAGGATGCGACACGAAGATTTTCAAGAATATCACCCCACCCCCAACTACCCTTCACATGGAAAAGTTTTCGAAAATTTTGAATAACTAAAAACTGGCTCTAACGATTTTGATAAAAATATCATATTAAATATATATATATACTTGACAAATAATATGTATATCTTGAATTTTCTGGGAATAGCCTCTGAAGACTACTTTATTCTGGATGAATTTTACGGAATTTTGTGTAACTGGTAAACTGTAAGAGATAGACAAAAACTTACCGCACAAAAAATGTAGAACACATTAAGATACACAATTTACGTTTTATACATTTTTTTCGAGGATTTGAGCGTTTTTTTTAGATATTCCTTCAATTTTGTTTCAGCCTTACAAAACTAATACTTTTCTCATACAGGAATTTGTCAACTCCTGCCCATAAAAACAAAGGAAATTAAATTATATAGCCATCAGCTTTTGACTAATCCCTCAGCCTATGCTACTCTCTTATTTCCCTTCTACTTGCATGAAAGCAAGTAATAAAACTATTTATGCTAATTTTTTTCTCAATTAGCATGAAATAAAAAAGAAGCACAAGCCTTTTTAAGATTAATTTGTTGCAGAGATGTAGAGAATAAATGTGAATGGAACGCATCCAATTTTTTTATAAAAACGACGATAGGCTGTTAAATATTTTCTAAAATATGTTTTATAAAAATCTGATGTGTTCCATTCACATGCTTTTTCTACATCTCTGCAATTATTGTAAAAAAGCTTATGCTTCTTAGTACTTCATACTGATTGAGAGAAATTAGCAGAAATAGTCTTATTGCTGGTACCTTGCAAGTAGAAGTGAAATAAGGGAGTACCATAGGTTAAAGTGATAATCAAAAGCTGGTTGCTATGTGACTGATGTTCCTTTGTTTGTATGGACAGGAGTTGACAAATTCCTGTACGAGAATGTTTTTTTTTTTTTTTTTTTTTTTTTTTTTTAAGCTGAAACCAATAACAAGGAATATCTCCAAAAGGATCCACTGCATGAAAAAAATGTATATAACAGAAATTGTGTGTTTTATCGTGATCTACATTTTTATGCACTAAGTTTTTAGCTATCTCTTACGGTTTATCAGTTATGCAAAATTCTATAAAAATCATCCAAAATAAAGAGGTCTTTAGAGGCTATTCCCAGAAAACTCAAGATATAAATTTTATTTGGCATGTAAATATCTTAAATATAAGCGATTTAAATGAAAATCGTTAAGAGCCATTTTTGAGAAACTAAACATTTTCTAAATGTTTTCCATGTAAAGGGAAGTTAAGTATGGGGGGGGGGGATTCTTTAAAATCTTAATGTCGCATCCTTGGAAGATACCAAACTTAAATACCAGATTTAAAGGTATTTTTGTTTTGGAGCTATGCTGTCCACATACACAAACACAAACACACACACACATGGACACACACAGACGGACATTTTTCCAAAAATGCTTTTTAGGATTCAGGAGGACCCAAAACGTGTATTTCCGGTGAAAAGTCGCTATCTAATTTTTGGGTGGGATACAATACCTTCTCTATACACTATGTACATAATACATGTAGAGAAAGTAAAAATATTTGAGGCAGATCTTTTAAACTATAATGTCCTTAGTGAGCGTGAATGCATGCCCTGCAACACAGTTGAATCAACAAAAAAAGTTATGGCTGCTGGCAACTGAAGCACATTTGTTCTCGAACAAGAAACAAAAAAGTTTGAGCCAGGTTGGTGAAGAGGGGAGCGACGTCCCATTTGGAGGTGAAATCTCGTTTTTGGGATTGAAACATTGGACCCGGCGGGGACAAGGTTCGCTGAGTCACACCGGGAGACAGAGCAATTGTTGCGGAAAAGATGTGTGGATAATGAGGACGAAAATACCAGGTCACACTTTACTCCCACATACGTGTGTACTCGGTGAACAAAAGACGTCCAAAACAAAGCTTCAACCTTCTTACGCCACCCGGAATATTATATCATTACTGCAATGCGCCAAAACAAACTCTCATATTACATCTACCCACAATATATTAAAGAAGCATTTTTAATTTCTCTATACGCACTATGTACATAGTGATTAGAGAAAGTATTGCACTCCTCCAAAAAATTCGATACCGAGATTTCACCGGAAATATATGTTTTAGGATTCCCTTTATCTAAAAAAAGCATTTTCACAAAAAGGTCCGTGTGTGTGTGTGTGTGTGTGTGTGTGTGTGTGTGTGTGTCCGTGAACACGATAACTCAAAAACGAAAAGTCGGTAAAATACCAAACTTGGTATTTAAGTGTAGTATCTTCCAGGGATGCGACACGAAGATTTTGAGAACCCCCCCCTACGCAAACTACCCTTTACATGGAGCTTTTTTCTAAAATTTTGATTTTCTAAAAAAATGGCTCTAACGATTTTGATTAAGATATCATATATTAAAGATATTTACATGACAAAATGTATTTTTGAATTTTCTGGGAATAGCCTCTGAAGACTACTTTATTCTGGATGAATTTTGAATAACTACTAAACCGTAAGAGATGAACAAAAACTTAACACACAAAAAATGTAGAGCACGCTAAAACACACAATTTATGTTACATACATTTTTTTCGTGGAGTTGATCGTTTTTGAGATATTCCTTTATCTTGATTTCAGCTTTGAAAAACTTAATACTTTTCTCATACAGGAATTTGTCAACTCCTGTCCATACAAACAAAGGAACATCAGTCACATAGCAACCAGCTTTTGGCTTTCACTTTAACCTATGGTACTCCCTTATTTCGCTTGTATTTACAATAAAGCAAGGAATAAGACTATTTGTGCTAATTTTCCTCGATTAACATGAAATAAATAAAAGATAAGCTTATTAACAATAATTTGTTACAGAGATATAGAGAAAGTCATGTGATTGGAACACATCAGATTTTTACTTTCTCTACATGTACTGTGTACATAGTGTGTAGAGGAAGTATTGTATGCAATAAGTCCAAAAATAAAACATTTCAGAAAAATGTCCAGCATATGTGTGTGCGTGTTTGTGTGTGTGTGTGTGTGTGTGTGTGTGTGTGTGTCTGTGAACAGCTTAGCTCAAAAACGAAAAGATCAAGCTTAAAGATCAAACTTGGTAATTAATTATGTCATCTTCCAAGGATAGGACACGAAGATTTTGAAGAACCCCCCCCCCCCACCACAAACTATACTTTACATGGCAAAATGTTCGAAAACAAATGTACTGTGTACATAGTGTACAGAGCAATTACTGTATTGAAGTCCGTAAGTCCAAAAATAATCTGATGTGTACCATTCACATGACTTTCTCTACATCTCTGCAACACATTATTCTTAAAAAGCTTATACTTCTATTTACTTCCTGCTAATCAGTAAAACATTAGCAGAAATAGCCATATTACTTGCTTCCTTGTAAGTAGAGGTGAAATAAGGGAGTACCATAACTTAAAATGATAATCAAAAGCAAGTTGCTATGTCACTGAAGTTCCTTTGTTTGTATGGACAGCAGCTGACAAATTCCTGTATGAGAAATGTATAAGTTATTCATAGCAGAAACCAAAAATAAGGAATGTCTCAAAAACGATCAACTCCACGAAAAAAATATATATAACATAAATTGTGTGTTTTAACGTGCTATGCATTTTTTGAGTAGTAAGTTCTTGTCCATCTCTTACGGTTTAGCAGTTATTCAAAATTCCGTAAAATTCATCCAGAATAAACTACTCTTCAGAGGCTATTTCCAGAAAATTCAAGATATACATTTTATTTGTCAGGTAAATGTCTAATATACGAAATTTTAATCAAAATCGTTAGAGCCATTTTTGAGAAAATCAAAATTTTCGAAAAAGTTGTGGGTGGATTTTTCTCAAAATCTACGTGTCTTATCCCTGGAAGATACTAAACTTAAATGCCAAGTTTGGTAATTTACCTACTTTTCGTTTTTGAGTTATCGTGTTCACAGACACACGGACACACACACGGACCTTTTTCCGAAAATGCTTTTTTTAGATAAAGGGGACCCTAAAACATATATTTCCGGTGAAATCTCGGTATCGAATTTTTGGGTGGAGTGCAATACCTTCTCTCTATACACTACGTATATAGTGCGTATAGAGAAAGTAATAAAACATTTTAGAAAAATGTTCAGTGCATCTGTGTGTGTGTCTGTGAAAGCATAGCTCAAAAACGAAAAGATCAAGCTGAAAGATCAAATTTGGTATTTAAGTATGGCATCTTCCAAGGATACGACACGAAGATTATCAAGAAAACTCCCCACCACAAACTATCGTTTACGTGGAATTTTGATTTTCTCAAAAATGGTTCTAACGATTTTGTTTAAAATGCCTATGTATTTAAAATATCTTCATGCCAACGAAAAGTATATCTTCAATTTTCTGGAAATAGCCTCTGAAGACCTCTTCATTCTGGATTACTTTTGTATAACTGATAAACGTAAGAAATAGACAAAACTTACTACATAAAAACGTAGATCTCGTTAAAACACAGAATTAATGTCATATTTTTGTAGTGTTTACCGTTGTATAGAGTAAGTATTGCATTTCACCTAAAAAATTAATATCTAAATTTCATTGGAAGCTTCCTGAAGCAGAAAATACAAAAAGCAGTTCATGTAAATTTTCCACATGTCACAAATTATTGTTAAGAAGCCTATTCTTCTATCTACTTCACACTAATTCAGATAAAATACGAAGAAAAGGGTTATTATTTACTTCCTTGTAAATAGAAAGTAACAAATGGAGTAACACTACGCTAAAAGAGTATCAAATCTTTTAAATGTCATTGAAATACAATTGTTTGTATGGCCAGAAGTAAAATAGAATCTATGAGTATGAAAATAAACTAAAAGTATTTAAATGGAACCAATGTTTTCAAGTTTGAATTTTGGACAAAAATTCTTTTTTTGGGGGGGAGGAAGGGCCTTTGTTTAATTTTACTCAATTCATTCCTCACTTACCAATCCAATTCATCCTTGACAAATTCCCGTATGAAAAAAGTATAAGTTAAAACTGAAATCAGTAACAGGAAATATCTCAAAGAACGGTGAGCTCCACGCAAAAATGAATTGTCTGTTTTAACGAGCTCTACATTTTTGTGCTGTAAGTTTTCGTCTATCTCTTACGGTTTAGCTGTATTGTACATAGAGGATTGAAAGAAACGTCAAAATATAACACATTCGGAAGTGCTTAAATCAAATTTGCTCTAGATGTACGCAAAATTTTAATTTTCTTAAAACCAGCTCGAGGTATACGGAACCTCGAAATACCCGCTCGAATTTTTGGGGCTCTACTGTAATTTTGTTTTTCTTTCTTCTTCTGTTTTCATTTTCACACCATAAGAGATAGAGCGTAAAATTTAAAATTCGTGTTTGCAGGGACTAATCGGTTTGGCTCTCACGTTAATGGGTTTTTATTTGAGCTTGCAATTTGTTAACAGAGCTTGAAGTAAAAACGTGCCGATAAAGTATCACACATAAAATACCACACTCTCAGGGATTTACAATTGCAATATTAGAAACCCTAATTTCTATATATTTATAATAGCGCGTTGTAAACTGTTGCAAATTTTTACTTTCTCTATACGCACTATATACGTAGTGTATAGAGAGAAGGTATTGCACTCCACCCAAAAATTCAATACCGATATTTCACCGGAAATATATGTTTTAAGGTCCCCTTTATCTAAAAAAAGTATTCTCGGAAAAAGGTCCGTGTGTGTCCGTGTGTCTGTGAACACGATAACTCAAAAACGAAAAGTAGGTAAAATACCAAACTTGGTATTTAAGTTTAGTATATTCCAGGGATGCGACACAAAGATTTTGAGAAAAATCCCACACACCCAACTACCCTTTACATGGAACTTTTTTCGAAAATTTTGATTTTCTCAAAAATGGCTCTAACGATTTTGATTAAAATTTCGTATATTATAGATATTTACCTGACAAATAAAATGCATATCTTGAATTTTCTGGGAATAGCCTCTGAAGAGTAGTTTATTCTGGATGAATTTTACTGAATTTTGAATAACTGCTAAACCGTAAGAGGTGAACAAAAACTTACTACACAAAAAAAAATGTAGAGTTAATTAAAACACACAATTTATGTTATATATATTTTTTCGTGGATTTCGTAGTTTTTGAGACATTCCTTATTTTTTTGTTTCTGCTATGAAAAACTAGACTTTTCTCATACAGGAATTTTTCAACTGCTGTCCATACAAACAAAGGAACTTTAATCACATAGCAACCAGCTTTTGAGTATCACTTTAATCTATGGTAGCCTCTTATTTCACTTCTGCTTACAAGGAAGCAAGTAATATAGCTATTTCTGCTAATTTTTTACTGAGTAGCATGAAGTAAATAAAAGTATAAGCTTTTTAAGAAACATTTGTTGTAGAGTGCAGAGAAAGTCATGTGAATTATACACATCAGATTTTTATTTCTAACACCAAACAAATATTATGAGGGTGGGTCAGTCAGTAACCATGTTTCATAACAGATGATGTTGCCAAGTCAAATTTGATAGAGATTCGTTGATTAGTTGGATTTGGCATTTCGGTCAGTTCTTTCAAGTGGAACAGCTGCAACATAGTTTCATTGATTGAAGTCCCGGAGATGTGGTTAGCGAGGAAAACAGAAAAACTCCACGATGTGATTCTCGCTGATCATCGAACGAAAGTTCGCGAAGTGGCAGAGGTGTGTCGTCTGTAATGGACCGAGATGGAGGACGCAGCGGCCGGGCGGTAGGCCAGGGAGTTTAGTGAGCTGTGCCACGGAGCCATTCACAGCTATCAAGATTTCTACAAATAATAAGAACACATTTTAAAATCTTTATAATGGGATTTGCACGCCATAAATTGATGTTTCACAAAAGGAAGACTTAAAATGGTAGATGATTATTATTTATAGCTATAAATTTTAAAAACCTAAAAAGTTTCCAGAATTTTAAAATATATATTCTTGATTTTTGTGCAGTTACCATTTCTGAGATATTCCTTCTTATTGGCTACATTTCTCAATAATTATACTTTTCTCAAAAGGAAAATCATAATTCGTTTTACTCTCATTCCTTCTTTTTTTCTTCTTTCGTTTTTGCTCCTGGCTATGCAGAGAGAACCGAGTTTTCATCACACAATGACAAGCTCTTAAAATATATGACTATCATATTAGCACAGCGTATTCTCTTATCTCCGTTGAACCTATAAGGAAATACATTGTAATACAATATCTGCTACTGTTTAAATCAATTGGCATGAAGTGACAAAAATGAATTAGGTTTTGTAGGAATAATTGGTTGCATAATAAGCATATAAAGTCATCTCACTAACAATTATTGTTAAAATGGTTATTCTTTTATCTACTTCATAATAATGAGATGAACATTAGCAGAAATTTTCTTAATCAGTTGCTTCCTTGTAAGTAGAATGGGAAATAAGAGAATACGCTAGTCTAAAGCTATACTCAAATATTTTCAAAGTTGGTTGCCATGTGATTGGGATCTGTTTCTTCCCATGACCAGGAATTGAAACCAATAACAAGGAATATCTAAAAAATAAAATCTAATGTGTACCACTCATATGACTTTCTCTATATCCCTGCAACAAATTATTCTTAAAAAGCTTATACTTCTATTTACCCTATGATAATCAGAAAAAATGAGCAGAAATAGTCTTATTACCTGTTTCCTTGTAAGTAGAAGCGAAATAAGGGACTACCATAGGTTAAAATGGCAGTCAAAAGCTGGTTGCTATGTCAATGAAGTTCCTTTGTTTATATGGATAGGAGTTGACAAGTTCCTGTATGAGAAAAGTATAAGTTTTTCATAGCAGAAACCAAAAACAAGGAATGTCTCAAAAACGACGAACTCACGAAAAAAATGTATACAACATAAATTGTGTGTTTTAATGTGCTCTACATTTTTTGTGTAGTAAATATTTTGTCCATCTCTTACAGTTTAGCAGTTATTCAAAATTCAGTAAAATGCATCCAGAATAAACTACTCTTCAGAGACTATTCCCAGAAAATTCAAGATATACCTTTTATTTTTCAGGTAAATATCTTTAATATACGAAATTTTAATCAAAATCGTTGGAGCCATTTTTGAGAAAATCAAAAATTTCGAAAAAAGTTCCATGTAAAGGGTAGTTCGGGGTGGGGGGATTTTTCTCAAAATCTTTGTGTCGCATCCCTGGAAGATACTAAACTTAAATACCAAGTTTGGTATTTTAACGACTTTTCGTTTTTGAGTTATCGTGTTCACAGTCACACTGACACACGGACACCCACCCACCCACAAACACACACACGGACCTTTTTGTGAAAATGCTTTTTTTGAATATTGGGGACCCTAAAACATATATTTCCGGTGAAATCTCGGTATCGAATTTTTGGGTGGAGTGCAATACCTTCTCTATACGCTATGTACATAGTGCGTATAGAGAAAGTAAAAATGACCCAACTCCTCGAAAAAATGTATGCAACATAAATGTTGTATTTACTGACATACACATTTTTTGTGCATTAAGTTATTGTTATTTTTGTCAGTTATACACAATTCAGCAAAATGTATCCAGAATAAGGTGCTCTTCAGAGGCTATTCCCAGAAAGTGCAAGCTATTCGTTTTATTCGTAATGTAAATATCTTTAATATACATTATTTTAATCAAACTCCTTAGAGCCATTTTTAATTTTTCTTCATTTAAAGGATAGTTCAGAGTGAGGGGATTTTTCTCAAAACCTTCGTATAGCATCTTTGGAAGATACCAAACTTGAATACCAAGTCTGTATTTTACCTACGTTTTTGAGCTTTCGTGTTCACACACACACACACACACACACACACACACACACACACACACACACACACACACACACACACACACATACATCTATGGAGCTTTTTCCAAAAATGTTTTATAAAGGCGACCCCAAAACTGTATTTCCAGTGAAGTCTAGGTATGGAATTTTTGAGTGGGTGCAATACCTTCTCTATCTACGTACCGTGTGCTATTTGGGGAGAGTAAAAATGCGACTACCGCTTTATTCTACTGCATTATTTTTATACCTACCTCGAAATGCGTAATGAAATGTTAAATTAACAAGAAGTAGTTGATTGATCAGTAATATGGGTGTAGCGTGTCTGCCTCACACTTAAGAGGTCGCGAGTTCGAATCTCGGTTAGGACGAGTTAGATTAGATTATATTATACAGCATTCTGTAGGTTCGTTTTGGCCAGCAAGCCACTGAACTTTGAACTTGTCAAGGCATATACATGTATACGAATACCTATATACTACGAAAAAAACAATATATAAAGTTCTTGTGCTAAAAGCACGGGTTACAAAAACAGCAGAATCACATCATTTGGTTTTTGAAACTTTTAGGTCACCGCACTATACTTAATGTGTTCCATAAAAGCATATTACTTTCTTATTTCATTCACAAATAAACAAACAATATAAAAAGTCTGATGTGTTCAATTCACAGGACTTTCTCTACATCTCTGCAAAACTTCGTGCTAATCGAGAAAAAAGTGGCCAAAACTGTCTTATTACTTGTTCCCTTGTAAGTAGAAGCAAAATAACGGAGTACCATAGCAAAATCTAGTTGCTATGTGTTCCTTTGTATGGACAGAAGTTGACTAATTCCAGTATGATTTTCAAAGCTGAAACCAAAAACAAGAAATATCTTAACAACGATCAACTCCATTAAAAAATGCATATTACATAAATTCTGTGTTTTAACGTGCTCTACAGTTTTTGTGTGGTACTTTTTTTTTTTCATCTCTTACGGTGTAGCAGTTATGCAAAATTATGTAAAATTGATCCAGAATGAAGTAATCTTAAGAGGCTATTCCCAGAAAATTCAAGATATATATTTTATTTGTCAGGTAAATATATTTAATATATGATATTTTAATCAAAATCGTTGGAGCCATTTTTAAGAAAATCAAAATTTTCGAAAAAGTTCCATGTAAAGAGTAGTTTGGGGTGGGGGGATTTTTCTCAAAATCTTCGTGTCACATCCCTGGAAGATACTAAACTTAAATACCAAGTTTGGTATTTTACAGACTTTTCGTTTTTGAGTTATCGTGTTGACAGGCACACAGTCACACACACACACACACACACACACACACACACACACACACACACACACACACGGACCTTTTTGTGAAAATGCTTTTTTTGGATTTAAGGGACCCTAAAACATATATTTCCGGTGAAATCTCGGTATCGAATTTTTGGGTGGAGTGCAATACGTTCTCTATACACTATGCACATAGTGCGTGTAGAGAAAGTAAAAATTACTGTCCAATGCATACATAAATATAATTTTATTATGCAACATTGATGAAATGTTAGATGATAGTTTTTTCTAATTATCGACGTAATAGTTACTTGTGTCTTGCTCGTAGCTACCTGGAAGAAGTTCGACAATGGAAAGAATACGAGATCTCATGAACAGTTGAGGCAAGAAATGCGTGTAGGATTTGATAAGTGCAGCCTAAAATCGCTGGAAAGTGCCGTGGAGAATGTGACAGTTCGAATGCGTGCTCTGGAAAAGAAAATGGATTATTTAGAGAACCAATCTCGTAGAAATAATATTGTGCTATATGGTGTGACGGAAGAAGCGGGAGAGAGTTGGGAGATGACGGAGGAAATAGTGAAAAGGGTCATCTCACAAATAGGAATCGAAGTCCGCGAGTTTGATGTGGAGAGAGCCCATCGTGTAGGTCGACGTGGCAATGTAAGGCGACCTATTGTGTGTAAACTGGCCCATTATAAACTCAAGGTGGCCATCCTTCGAGATGCTCGTTATTTACGGGGAACAGGAATAAGCATTAGCGAGGACTTTAGCCAGCGTGTAAGAGAAGAGAGAGAATTCTTAAAGGGACACATGTTCGAGGCCAGGAGGCAGGGCTGCCATGCCGTATTGCGCTATGACAAGCTCTTCATTAACGGGCGAGTTTGGAACCGACAGGAGCTGGAGCGCATGGAACAACCTAGAAGTAGTGTGGAAACCGAACCCAGGACAGGGCAGCTAGAGCAGGTAGCCAGTGCATCAGCCCAGCAGGTAGCAGGTCCCTCAGCAGAACATCAGGTGCCTCAAGTTATGTCGACAGGGAGGGACAAAGAGGAGAGGAGGGTGAGACAGTCTTCGCCGGAAAAGCCAACAACAACGCCCCTCCGTGCCCTTAGGCTGACAACAGCTCGACAAAGGGTCAGCGAATTTGTAGGAAGACCAACAGCAAGGAAACAAAGGGACCCAACCCCTTCTCTGAGGATTGTCACATGGAACATCAAAGGCTTCAAGAAAAGGTTGGGTAGCGAGAATTTCTTGTATTTCCTTAGTGATTTTGACGTTGTATGTTTAACAGAAACTTGGTTGAAAAACGGAGAAAATGTAGCACTTGCTAATTTCCATAGTTTTAGTAGGGGAAGGGAGACACGGGGAAGGAGGGGAAGGTGGCCAGGAGGGGTATCAGTTTCATTCAGGTCTGAGCTGGAGGCTGAGATAACTAAATTAGAAATCAGTATGGAAGGGGTGATTGCCGTATCTTTGGCACAGGGGGGAGTACAAATAATAGTTATAGGATTATACACCCAGCCAGCAACGTCCAAGTATGCAAACAGGAATTTCTTCAGTGACTTAACCGAAACGTTAGTGCAGTTACAGGAAAAGTTTCCAGGAACTGAATTAATTCTCTTAGGAGATTTTAATGCGAGGTTAGGAGGGGAGAATATTTCTCTAAAGGGGGTCATCAATGGGGGGAGGAATTCCGCGAAGGTCAACGAAAGAGCAAGGATAGTTTTATTAATGGGGAGGGCAGACAATTACTTGCTTTCTGCGATGCCTTCTCTTTAGAAATAATGAATGGCAAGTACGGTGAGGATCGAGAGGGAGAACTCACTTTCATAAATGAAAATGGGGGTAGTGTAATAGATTTTATTTTAATAAGTCAGGGTTTAATTGGCAGAATTAGACATTTTTGGGTGGGGGATCGTATCGAGTCACATCACTGTCCGGTTGTCCTGGAACTGAATATAGAGACGGACATGGTGGCGCATGCACCTGAAGAGGGGCAGGGGGACGAAGGGAGATTCATTAGTAAATTTATATGGAAACCGATAGAAAAAGAAGTATTTGTTGATAAATTAGAAAGAAGATTAGGGGAAAGGAACGCAGACACAGCGGAGGAACTAACGCATATAATAGCAACGGCTGCGGGGACAATGAAAGTCCAAATGCGCGGTAAGTTAAAACGATTCAATGGATGATATGACCAGCAATGCAGAACTGTAAAGAAACAAGCAGAGGAAGCTCTGTCAAAATTCAGAAGGGAGGGGGGAGATGACATTAGGAAAATGTTTACAAAAAAGCGAAGGGAGTACAAACAGCTCTTACGGGAAAAGAGAACTACGTGGCTAGACAAAATTACTCAGAAAATTAGTAATATTTTAACGCGGGGGGATAACGCTGAGATGTGGCAAGTAGTAAAACATTTAAGAGGCAACCGTCAGGCGCCCAACGAAATTTCTTCCAGAAAATGGGCAATGCATTTTATGGGAATATTCGGGAAAGGTGAAAGGGAAGGAATTTTTATAAAGGAAGTGCAAATTTTGGGAAATTTTGAGATCCCAATACTGGACGAGGAAATATCAGCACGAGAAATAGCACAGGCGCTAAGGAGTCTGAAGGGAGGCAAAGCTCCAGGGTTGGATGGGCTGCCCCCGGAAGTTTTTAAAGCCGCAGCCAATGTTAATGAGTTTGGTAGGAGTATGCTCCAGATATGTAACAGATTGTTTATTGAGGGGAATTACCCTACCTGCTGGGGAAAGGGCATTATTCATCCCATTTATAAAGGGAAGGGAACTATTGGAAACCCGGATAACTATAGGGGGGTTACTCTGTTGCCAATTATGGAGAAAATTTATTGTAGAGTGTTATATAACCGGATAAAGGACTGGGAATCTAAATTTGGCAAACTTTCAAAATTTCAAATGGGTTTCAGAGAAGGACACAGTACCATAGATGCCGCTTTTATATTAGAAACTTTAAGAACGAAGCAACTGTTAGTTAAGCGGGGAAAGCTTCATTGTGCTTTTGTGGACTTTAAGAAGGCATTTGACTCTATCAATCGAAATGCATTATGGTACAAACTAGGCAGAAAGGGGTTATCAAGTAAAATGGTTAGAGCATTGCAGGCAATGTATCAAAATGTCGAATTCTGTGTGAAGTACGACAGAAACAGAGTGTCCGAGAGCTGCCGAAGCTATAGGGGAGTGAGGCAGGGTTGTATTTTATCTCCCTTGCTATTTAATCTCTTTGTGGACGATATTACTGATACAATGATAGAGAATATCCAAGCACCAGTAGTAGCGGATTTGCAGATCCCAACACTTTTATACGCAGACGATTTAGTACTGTGCTCTACGACAGTAAACGGATTGCAACGATGACTGGACAAACTTAAAAATTATTGCGATGAATGGCTACTTACAGTTAATGTGAATAAGACTAAGGCAATGACTTTCAAAAAGGGTTGTGTTTATAGCAGGGAGGAGACTTGGACATCTGCAGGACAGATACTGGACAATGTTAAATCCTTTGTGTACTTAGGACTCACATTTACAATGAACGGAAAATGGACAAAACACATTGACATTACGAAACACAAGGCAAGGGTGAAAGCGGCGGAAGCTCTCCGGATACGCTGCAGAATTCCGAATATCCCCATAACCTTAATGGAAACTGTATACGGAGCGACAGTTAGATCCACGATGACATACGGAGGAGAAATATGGGGGTGGGAACAAACAGGGAATCTGGATCAAGTGAGGACCCAATTTTTGAAAGGAATTCTGGGTGTAGGGAGGGGTACGGCAAACTGCGGAATAATGAGGGAATTCGGGGTACATAGTGAAACGATAGAGTGCAAAATCAGAGCAGTTAAATATTGGATGAGAATCGTTCACGGAAAACAATCTCTAATTAGGGCAGTCTGCTACCGTGATCAGTTGCGAATGGAAGGTAATTTGACGAGGGCATCAAAATTAAAGAAAGGGTTGGAAACCATTGGGATGGGAGACATTTGGATGGCGGGGCAGGAAAACAGGCGAAGTATTTGGAGAAAAATTAAGAACCGCCTCTGTGATATTGACAGACAGCAAATAATTGCGCAATGCACAGAGAAGGTGTCATTAGAAGTACAGTATGGGCTGAAATCGGAGTGGGGTATGGAGCAATACATCAAAACAGGTACCAAACTCATTAGAGAGGGGCTCGCGTGGATTAGACTAGGAGCATGGAGGAGCACGAAAATTTCTGATGAGAATTGTATAAGAATCTGTCCCATTTGCGAGGAGGAAGAGTCGTGGACTCACATCTTGGCAAGATGTTGGGGTACGGAGGAATGGCGGGAAAAATATTTGCCGCGATTTTTTACCACTGCGAATGTAGGGCTAGAAGCATGTTGGACGCTACTGGCAGGCACGGAAATCATGGACGGGCTAGGTAAATTTATACTTAAGGCAAGACAGCTGAGATCTGAGGAGGCTGCCAATAGAGAAGGGGGGGGGGGAATAAGATCAACTAAACAAAAGTGACTACAATGTTCTAAATACATGTATATTATGTCATACTTAGGTCACTGTTGTGCTAGGGTTGAATATATTATGAGTATATATGTCTTTTAAGTGTAATTATCTATTATAAGAGGGTGCATTTATGAAGGTGTACTCTGTGCTGTAAATTTAAATTGCTATATTTGAATATCTTTATATCTTTATTTTCGGATTCACTCTTAATTTTTATTGTTGTTTAATATTGCTTTTGATGGTGTATTTCCTTTGTCTTTTTATTTTCGTGTTTACTCTTTTAATTCTTTGTTGTGGTTGTTGTTTTAATATTGCTTGTAATGTGTATTACAAAAGCACGTACGGTCTGTGGACCCGTGCGACTGTTCAAATTCTATGTATGATATTGCTATGTTAATAAATACACTTATTCATTCATTCATACTAGTAATTACACAAAACTAAAATGTGATTATTGAATTATGTTCATTCCTAAGTGCACACATGTCATAATTTACAAATATGTTACAGTATTTACAATGCAAAAGTTTACAATTATGTACTTAAGTATAAAACATCATTGGATCTAGTTTTACACACCTTGGGTCGTTGTTAATCACTTAAAAAAATCATCCGCCACATTCATGCATGTCTAAATATGCAGAAGACACGCTAATATACATAAAATGAAATACACTATAATATTTACATATAAAATTATTAATATAAAGGTATATTCAGAGACTTGTCTCTAAAATCTACAGAGTAAAAGTATTTATTATCCTTAAGAGAAGGTAATTCTTAAGGGAGTTACTCGGATAGGGTTTTTCTCGGAGTTTTTCCTTATCCTGAGAAGACGAACGAAGAGTAAATTTAAGCATCACGGACCAAGAGATCACTTGAGCATCATTTCACAAATTTAATTCATCCTATATGCCCAACAGGCAAAAGCAAAGATGTAAATTGAAGAACAAGCTTGGTAGCAATGGATATGTGTCGAAGTCCAGATTTTGTGAAATGAATAACATAAAGTGTTAATATAAATGCAATATTAATTGAATGATAACTACAGAAAGTAAAGTTACTGATTTATTCACTCCAGTTGCCTGAAGTAACAGAGCAAACCAGAGTCTACACGAAACGGCCAGAAAGTAACGACTTCGATTTGACCCCTTGGAACAGCTTGTTCTGAATTCCAAATGAGAGAGACTCTAGTTATAAATAGCTGCCACTTCCGGTGATTTGCCAGTTCTGTTCCTTGGTCGCTGGAACATTTCAGCCCAGGAATGACAGCCAACTATCAACGGTAATGGTTTGGCAGGAAACAGCTGTTATCAACACCAAAACAGATCTGACAGTAAACGTCTTCATGTAGTTTCTCGAGCGTTAATTTAATTGCTCCTTTAGATATCCAAGTAATACTAAGATATCTGAAGGAGTGGAAAAGTTATTTTTTATGTATAACAAAGATTTAACCCCCTCTGTAGCGTACGAGTATTGTGTGCCTCACATTCAAAATGTCCCTAATTCGAATCTCGAATTATCCGGATAAAGTTTCTTTCCGGGGTTTTCCCTTATCCTGAGAAAAGGAACGTAGAATAACTTTTCAGCCAATGTTCTTATTACTTAAGTTCCTTATAAGTAGGAAGAAAATAAGGGAATACACTAGGCTAAATCGAGAATCAAATGTTTTAAAAGCTGTCGTTATGCGATTGTCATTACAAATCGCTTCTTTTCTTGGCCAGGAGTAGAACAAAAGAAAAACGGACACTCCTGTGTGAGAAAAGTATAAGTACTTCACAACTGAAACTAATAACAATGAATACCTTGAAAACGGTAAGCTCCACGAAAAAAAACATTTATATGACGTAAATTGTGTATTTTAACAAGGCCTAAATGTTTTGTATAGTAAGTTTTTATCTATCTCTTACGGTTTATTAGTTATGCCAAATTAAGCAAAATGCATCCAGAATAAACAGGTCTTTAGAAGCTATTCCCAGAAAATTCAAAATATAAATTTTATTTGTCAGATGAATATCTTTAATATACGATATTTTAATCAAAATCGTTAGTCGTTTTTAAGAAAATCAAAATTTTCGAAAACATTCCATGTAAAGGGTAGTTTAGGGTGGGGGGATTTTTCTCAAAATCGCATCCCTGGAAGATACTGAGCTTAAATACCGGACCTTTTTCTGAAAATGCTTTTTTTTGGGTACAGGGGGTCCTAAAATATATATTTCCGGTAAAATCTCGGTATCGAATTTTTAGTTGAAATACAATACTTTTCTATTCCAAAGTACATTGTACATAAGGGGCTAGAGAAAGTAAAAAGAACAGCCGCAGAATATGTAAATATATTTTATTTGTCTATGCTTACCTCTACATATTTGTGCGAGTAACTGTTTTCATAAAGTCAAAATGTATATCTTAAGTGATTGACGAACATTTGTTGGCACAGCTGAAAATAACTCTATTGGAGGTATCCAGTATTTCATGAAATATTTGCAAATTCCAAAGAAGGTAATTAAAAAGCTGCTCAGTTCCAATTATATGATTTTTTCTTTCAAGTCTGTAACAAATTACTCTTATAAAATCAGTTCTTCTATCTACTTCATGCTAGTAAAGATGAACAAATTGTTTTACTACATAGGGTGTTATAAATTCAAGGGAAATACACTACGCTAAAGCGATAGCTGGTCACCTTATGTTCCCTTTGAAATTCCGTTCCATTTGCATGAACAGGATGAAAAAAAGAAAGAAAAACGAACGATAAATTCCCATTTGATAAAATGTAGAGACATTGCAAAATTTAAACCAATAACTCGGAATATCTTGAAAACAGTTAATTCCACAAAACCATACAAAACTGAAAAAGATTAAAGATATCTAAATGTTTTTCTCTCTTGGTTTAACAGTTCTGCAAATGTAATTCAGGATGAAGAGGAAATTACAAGAAAGTAAAAGATATACATTACATTTATTATGAAAATATAATAAACAGGCATTATTTTAATCAAAACCGTAAACGGCAGTTTTTTAATTTCAAAAACATTTTAAAAAACTTCCATATAAGGAGTAGTTTGAGTGGAGGGATTTTCTTGAAAATCTAGGTGTCGAATACTTGAAAGATGCTGAACTTAAATATCAAGTTTGGTATTTAACCAACTTCTTAACTGTTAGGCTGTTTACAGATGAAACACACACACGCGCGGACGTTCTTTCGATTGAGAGCTCCGAGGTATGTATTTCCAGTGAAATCTCGACATCGAATTTTTGGCGGAATTCAATATGTACTTTATTTAATGTCTACGTGATTGAAAAAATACAATCTGATGTGTTCCATTCACATAACTTTCTCATCTCTGCAACAAATTGTTAAAAAGCTTATGCCAATCAAAACAAATTAGCATAGTCTTATTATTTGCTTTCTTGTGAGTAGAAGCAGAATAAAAGATTAACTCTACAAAAGATGTAAATAACGCAAATTGTGTTTTTTAAGGAGAGCTACATTTTCTGTGCAGTAAGTTGTTGTCTATCTCTATCATTATCAGTAAAACAAAAGCTATACAAGTCATCCGAATGAAGAGGTCTTCAGAGGCTATTCTCAGAAAATTCAAGATTTACATTTCACTTCTCTGCAACTATCTAGTACTAAAAACATGTTGATAAAAATCGTTGGGCGTTTTTGAGAAAATCAAAATTTTCGAAAAATGTTTCATGTAAAGGGAAGTTGGTCTGTGGAAATTTTCCTGAAAAAAAATCATGTTGCATCCTTGAAGAATATTGAACTTAAATACCAAGTTTGGTATTTAACGAACTTTTCGCTTTTGAGCTATGCTGCCCCCCCTCCATACAAACACACATACAGACATTATTCTGAAAGTACTTTATTTGGATTCAGAGGTTCTCAAAATATGTATTTTCGGTGAAATCTGGATATCGAACTCTTATGTTGAATACAATACCTTCACTATCCACTATATACATAGTACATACGAGTAAAAGAAAGTAAAAATGATAACAATTTGCCCAGGAACCTTCTCTTTCAAGATATGGGTTGCTTTGCTGCTACAGAAACGTTACACGGGATCAACGGCTTTACTTTTCTTCCCAAAAAATACTTGCTAAGGCTTATTACATGAAAAAAATGCGTCACATTCCGCCGGAACTGAACCCGCGACCTTGGGCACAGAATCTAACATGTTACATACACGAATAGCGACATTTAAACACTAGATAACATATAAATCTGAAGTTGTTTTATTTGGGTTGTTCACTAAATGTCTTTATTCTGCTTCCCCTCTCCTCGAGGGTAGGGAATCCAGGATGTAAAATTCAAAGAGGTCAAAGAGTTGAGGTCAAGACTTTAGATTCCAGAGCATCAGGTGGTCTTGACCTTAACATGCAAAGTACACGTTTCCGATCGTGTTCACTCATTCCTGAAAATACTGGGAAACAAAGCAGACTTCAGGTGTTTTGATGAACAGCTGTTGTCTGTCTGCCTGTCTGTCTGTCTGTCTGCCTGTCTGTCTGTCTGTCTGTCTGTCTGCCTGTCTGTCTGTCTGCCTGTCTGTCTGCCTGTCTGTCTGTCAATCTCCATCTTTTAGTAAAGGATTTTCTGTTTTCTCTGGTAAAATATCGACTGTAAATTATTTACTGCAAATCAAGTTGAATTTGGGCTTCCATGATCAATTAATGTATTTTACCTTAAGAAATCAATTTGATTTTTTCCAATCACACAACTTTCTCTACCTGTTCCACAAACAAACTTTTTTAACAAAAGATTATTCTTTTATTTACGTCATGCTATTCAAGATAACCATTAGCAGAATTGGTATTATTATTTGCTTTCTTGCAAGTGGAATACATTAAGGGATATAAGGGAATACTTTAGGCTAAAGCGATAGTCAAATCATTTAAAAGCTAGTCGCTATGTGAAGCAGTTGTGACCGAAAAATATTTACTGCAAATGTTGTTGAATTTGGGCTTCCATGATCAATTAATTTACTTCACCTTAAGAGAAAAGTCTGATGTGTTCCATTCATATTAACTTTCTCTAGCTGCTTCACAAAGAAATTTTTTTAAACAAAAAATTATTCTTTTGTCTACGTTATGATATTCGAGGTAAACATTAGCAGAATTAGTATTATTACTTGCTTTCTTGTAAGTAGGAGAGAAATAAGGCAATACATTAGACTAAAGCGATAGTTAAAGCTGGTCGCTATGTGAAACAATTGAGGTCGATTCGCTGTGCATGGTCCCGTTTAAGAAAGGTTAACTAGTTTAAAATTGAAACCAATAATAATGAATATCTCGAAAACGTTAACTCTACAAGAAAATCGAATTTGACATAAATAATGTGTTATATATAAAATTCTAATCGAGATAAACATTAGCATAAATGATCTTATTACTTGCTTCCTTGTAAGTAGAAAGCAAATAAGGGAGTACACCAGGCTACTGAGATAAACAAATCTTTAAAAAGCAGGTTATTATGTGATTGAAATTCGTTTTTATTTTTTTTTTCATGGCCAGGAATTAGCCAATTCCCACGTGGGAAAAGTTAGTTATTTAGAAATGAAATAAAAAACAAGAAACACCTCGGAAATGGTCAACTACACGAAAAATGAATATTACATAAACTGTGTGTTTTAACGCGTCTAAATTTTTTGTTTAGTAAGCGCTTATCTACCTCTTATAGTTTTGTCAGTTTTGAAAAAGTTATTCAGAATGAAGAGGTCCCGGGAAGTTATTCCCAGAAAATTCAATATATACACCTTATTTGTCATGTAAATATCTCTAATACACAATTTTACTCAAAATTGTTAGAAGCATTTTGGGAATATCAAAGTTTTTTCATGTAAAGAATAGTTTGGTGTGGAGGGGATTTTACTCAAAATCTTTGTGTCGCATTCTTGGAAGATATTAAACTTCAACACAAAAGTTAGCATTTTTCCGTCTTTTCGTTTTTGAGTTATCGTGTTCAGACACAGGGACATTGTCATTGGGACACACACGCGCGCGCGGACCTTTTTCTGAATTTTTTTCCAGCTGCCTCAAACGAGTATTTCCGGTGAAATCTCGGAATCGAATTTTGGGTGAAATACAATACCTTCTCTACCTATGTAGTAAGTAGAGAGAGTATAAAAACGAGTAGTTAAATGTGTACTACATATATATGTATTTTAATAGTATATATTTATTAGATGGATAGAGACAAAAAAGCGTTTTAGTCAGTAGATGACAGTAATTATACCATCGTAAAACAATGCAATTCTTCAGGGTTATCAACTTTTATTTCCTGCCAGTTGTGAAGATTATTATTCAAGAGATTTCCTCGAAATAAATATGTTTAATTACTGTTTTAAAGCGTACTAGCAGTGCTTTTCTACGAGGTTGCATTTTGTTCAAATATAAAGGCACATTACAGAACCTTACACGAGAAGAGAGGAATGATGAACACACAAAAAAGGAAAATTGGCATAGTAAGCCACTTTCCGATAAATAATTTTGAGGTGTTTTGAAATCCATGCATGTTGAACCTGCAAGGTTAAGGTTGGTTGCAATAAAATTAATATCTGTGCAAAAATAATTTATGGTTTTGAAATATTTGCGCAACGGCAAATATGGTTATGATCATATCACTTGAAAAAAAAACCCACACACTATTCTATTCTATAACACATTATTCTTAACAAACTTGATCTGTCCACTCATGATAGTCAACATAAACATTAGTGGAAATGATTTTATAATACCTACATTTTCTTCAAGGGAAATAAGGGAATACACTATGCTAAAGCGACAGTTAAATTCCTTAATTATTGATCACTATGAGTTTGCCTTGAAAGTACTTTCGAGTTGCATGAATAGGATAAAAAATAAAAACGAATGACGACGTTCCATTTGAGAAAAGTTTTGCAAAATTTAAAGCAATAACGATTAACTCCACACAAAACCAACAAAAAAAGAAAAGTCTAACAAACTATTTCTCTCTTATGGTTTAATAGTTCTGTAAATGTACTTGAGTACTTACAACATTGTAAGTCGCCATTGGGATTGTCATCTCAAAATAATTTGAGAACACCTTGTGGTTTACCGGGAAACATGTGAGTCAGCTGAGAAATTTAATGCTATATCGGCATGTTGCCATGGTAGCTCAGTGATAGAGCAGCCGGCTAGAGATCGGGAGATCCGTGGTTCAAATCCCGGCTATGGCGTTGAATTTTTCAGTCTGACTCTACCTATCAATTTACACTTAAGTTATACACTTTGCTTCGCCATTACTGTCTTTCAGAAACATCCGAGCCGCTCTAATGTTTTGTCCCTTTTATGCGAATTTGAGATTCGTGACGTTCAGGCTAGTCATGAATCCGTGCGAAATACCTGGATGAGCCTTTTAATGACGTGCCGTTGGTATCTGAGTGGAAACTTGTTTCTCTGTTAATTAGCTCGGCCGATTCAGTGCAGTGTGTGTGGTGTTGTTTTAGACACGCATGTCAAGCGACATCAAGGGTCATCCAGCGAACGGAATGGAAGTGATGTACAGTGAAAAAAACAAACTGCTTTGTATAATATACGATCATAAATTTTGTTTCCAAAAGAAGCTGAAGGATGAAATGCAACAATGGGCTTGCGATGTCATACCTGCTCATCATACAACCTTCTATTCATCATTTACAATAGATTTAGCTCGTCTTTGGAATTCCCTCCCTGAAGACGTAAGGGACTGCCGGAACGCTATACTGTTCAAGCAGAAAATTAGGGCATACATTTGTAATCAAACCTAATCTGCTGCTGTATTAATATAATAAATACAGCACTACTTTCATTTATTGTTATTAATATTGTATGTGCTAGCAAGTAATATACATTTCAATTGGAAATTTGGGTAATATGTGTGTCGACCTACATGAATATTTCACTTAAAATAATTTTGTTTACAGTTTTTCTTTTCTTTTCATTTCAGTATACTTGTTGCACCTTTTTATATGTTTTTATTAAGTTGTATAGAATTGTATTTTTGTTCTTTATTCTTTTATTTATTGTACCATTGCTGTGTTGAATTTAATGTATTGCCTGGTAGAGTGGAAGAGAAGGTCTTATGGCCTTAACTCCAACCAGGATGATGTGCTAGTATTTTAGTACGACGCATAATCATTAGTTTATAATATTTAACATAGGAAATATGTGCTCAGTGGAAAGCATTACCGTGGAGGGTAGAAAATAGCTTTTGTATTCGTCAAGGCTACGGGCTTTGTTGAAAATAACAAACATTTTAATGCATTAGGGACATAAGTAAGAGCCCTTAAGAGGAAACCAGGTACTTTCCCTTTTGAAATCAGAGAAAGGGAATTTCGCTTTGTAGAATATGGTCATGTGAGTGTAAAATAAAGACATATCACCGATAGTCACGTGATGACGCCACTTGACGCGCTATTTTTCAGCCAATCAAAAAGGAGGGCAAAACTCGGACCTTTTTGAATATAAGTGACGTGCGGATAAGAAGTTGAGAGTTTCATCACCTACTTGGGGGTGAAGCTTGACAGGGGCGTCACTTTTAGGGAGCACGTCCGGGGGCTGTGGTGCCGGGGCAATGGGGCTGCGGCCTCACTGTACCCGATGCTGAGGTCCTCGATGACGGTTCCCCTTAAGTTGCGCCTTTTGAGGGCTCTCATTATCCCCTTATTAATCTACGCCTGTGAGATCTGGGGCATGGCGGCAGACTCCAGTCTGCTGTTGCTTCAGCGGGTACAGAATAGGTGTCTCCGGGCTATCTATTCTGTGCCTCGAGGCTTTCCAACGAGACTCCTGCACGAAGCCTCTGGTCTACCATACCTGGAGGACGAGATTAGGCGTCGGGCAACAAAATTCAACGAAGGGTTACCATTCCATCGGAGCGCCCTCGTTAGGTCTCTTGGGGATTACGATCCCACAAACCGCCGCTTCAGGCGATACCGGCTTCCCCGCATGGCTTGCGGGCATCCCCGGTAACGAAGGAGCACCACCAACAGCTGCTAAGGCTAAGCTCCTTATTATCCTTCAAGAGTTGCTTGGATTCAAAATTTAATCTCAAGAAACATTTTGATAAAAACACACCAGCGGTGCACAAGGGCCGTTGCACCATCAAGGCAACCGTCGAGGAGCAATATTCGCCTCCTCCTGTCACTCCACAACCCCAAAACACACCCGCCATCCTACAAAACCCACAATCCCGTCAGAACGTGGTTAAGTTCTCTCTGAGAACAGGGACACGTCTAACACACCTCGGGCTGCCCTCAGCCTTCCAATCACACTGGACTGAAGTTGAGAGACACACAACGCGTAACGACAACGCAGACACATCATGTAGGAAATCGCGTGCCATATATTGCAGAAAATCAGTGTTTTACAAATTAATCTGACGGACAATCATTATCGAGAATGTTATGCGAACCGAGAAACTCCAGACTACAAATGTAATGTTATAATAACCCCGTAAAAGTGCAAGTAGCACGTATTGAAAACGGCTTCATCAAGTTCGCGATCAGTTATGTTGGGAGTCGCTCGCAGGGTTAGTGCCTCAAATGAACAATAGTTCACCAGTAAAGGAAGTATACAGTGAATTAACTGAACTTTTTCTGTTATTCGAGTCTAGCAACAGTGTTACGTACCCTTGTCAGTCTTTTCCCCCTGAGTAAGAGACTCATGATCTGCTAGAACAAGCTTAGCCGGTGCAACCAAGGGAATCTGCAAGGTATGTACACTTAATGTAGAGAAATTCACTAGCATTAACCCGTGACCAACTCCAGGCAGACTCACCTGACAGTGTCATATTGACAACTCAAAAATAATACTACATCTTGGCACCCGAACGTTGACGCCATTAAAATAACCACGACATATTGGCACCCTAACGTGGTGGCAACAAACAAACAAACAAAAAATATACACCGACAGTAAATAAATAAAATAATTGAACGAGCGACCTGAGCATTTTAATCAGGCAGAAGATTTCAAATTCTTTGAAAAGGCAAGCAGCTGAGACCAACCAAAATTATACATCTGGATTTGAGGACTGGAGATGCGAGTACACTAACTAACATCTGCGGATTTAAAATTCCTGGGAGCATTTTAAAACAGGCAGAAGATTTCAAATTCTTTGAAAAGGCAAGCAGCTGATGATTTGTCCCTTAGAAACCAAGATTATACATCTGGATCTGGGGACTCGAAATGCGAGCACACTAACATCTGCGGATTTAAAATTCCTGAGAGCATTTTAAACAGGCAGAAGATTTCAAATTATTTGAAAAGGCAAGCAGCTGATGATTTGTCCCTTAGACTAACCAAACTTATCCATCTGGATCTGGGGACTGGAGATGCGAGTACACTAACATCTTAGGATTTAAAATTGATTAGAAAAGGCATCTCTGCAGAGAGACTTCGACAGTACCCTAAGCAACTCATGACTATCGATGAAATCCAAACAGCAGTTGAAGAGATGCAAATAATGTCCAACACAGATGAGACATTCCTGTTATTTAATGCCACTGAGCAAAATTGTGGGATTTTCAACTGCAACAAGTGTTACAACATTTTGTTCTGCCTCGCTAATTTATGAAGATGCAACATTTAAGTGCTCTCCACCACATTTCTGTCAGCTGTTCAACCTGCACGCAATAAACATAATTTTAACAGCGCCATTGGGTGTTCTGTTTATTGTCAAATAAACGTAAGGAGTCTTAAAACAACTGCTGACAAATGTGCTTCTTTTGGCCCAAATCTTCAAGCTAAAGGAAGTGTTCGTAGATTTCGAAATGGCCATTCACAATGTTGTGCAAGAGATGTTGCCCGAGTCTGAAATTTGTGGATGCCGCTTGCATTTTGCTCAGAGTTGGTGGCGAAAAGTATAAGCAATGGGCCTCACTAGAAAATTCAATGAAGACAAAGAAGCTAGCACATTTTTAAATGTTTATTTGTTCTACTGTTTTTAAGTCCAGAACAGATGAAGTACACGAGTGTTTCATCGAGGTTCTCAAGGCAATACTACCACAAAAGGCAAATGTTCAGAGTTTCTGGAAACTTTCATCACTGATAAAAGCGTTTTTCACCCAAAATTTGGGCAAGATTTTATGCATCACTAAATAGAAACAAACGGATGCGAAACGTTCCATTCAAAACTGAACAGGATGTTTTCCACAGCACATCCAAATATATTTATATTTGCTGATGTTTTGAAGGACATCCAGTATAAAGTGTATATAGTTTCGATCGGCAAATCATCAAAATATAATACATAAAAATAATAACATGAATAAAAAGAAAGAAATTAAAAATATATAGAATTAATGGGTTACGCTGATAGGTTGCAGATAGCAGGTAGCTGCACGGAATTCAGGTTTACCCTTCAGGAAGCCCCCACGGATTCACGCGGTTTTAAGGATATCGAACGGAATTCAGAATTACTGGACGTTCATAGCTTAATTTTACAGGATTTGTGAATTTTTCGAGCCACTATTGGCTTCTATCACCGTGTTACCCTATTTCCATCACTCGATTCTATTCATCATGTGATTATACTCCGTTTCCTCGCGCAAGTTCTTCGGCCCACGTGACTCTCTCCTAACTTAAAATATATTTTTATCCTTTTTCACCTCACGGAATACCTGTCGGCAACATGCTCGATGCTGAGTGTCCTCGCTACATTTTATTCCCTGTTACAGACCCATTCCAGCCAATTCTTAACTCAACACCTTTCAATAACTTATAAACGAACACATTATTACATGCCCTTGATTATTATATTTCCCCAAGTCATATTTCAATTAATACTTAATTAATGCTCACTAGTAACGTTATAATGTGATAACAATGGATTGACTAAGGTAAGAAGTTGGTTGTTTTACTATATTAATACTATAATACTTGTCGTTATTTTTAAAATTATTTGTAGCTACCAGTTATGACCAAACCTATGAAAGCTTGTATATATTCATATCAAAATATAAATACTAATATAACAGACAGTATAAAAGGACAATCACTAAGAATCATAACCTATAATAGGTTTACTAACGTAAGAAAAGATTTGATGAACCAAAATGATGATATTCCTAAAGAAAGCATGTTTAATAAACACCGGCCTCTAAGTAAAGACCAAGGATTTTTTAACTAAAACAATAATGAGAGAATAATTCAACCTACGACACATACGGCAGGCTGAGGGCAGCCCGAGGAGTGTTAGACGTTATCCTATTCTTTGAGAGAACTTAACCACGTAGGGTTTGCAGGATGGTGGGTGAGAATGAGGTTGTGAAGTGACAGGAGGAGGCAAGTTTTGCTCCTCAACGGTTGCCAGCCATGGTGCAATAGCCCTTGTGCACCGCTGGTGCAAAAATGTTTATTTTGGGGATTTTAAATTTTGTTATCCAAGCAACTCTTAAAGGATTGTAAGGAGCTTAGCCGTAGTAGCTGTTGGAGGTGCTCCTTCGTTACTGGGGATACCCGCAAGCCATGCGGGGAAGTCGGTATCACCTGAAGTGGCGGTTAAATAATTCAATACAGATCTCCCTCTATGGTTTAGTGGTTTCCATGCTAGCCTCTAAACTCAAGACCTGGTGGAGTGTGATGGATTTTTTTAGGACCCAAAAATCTAGCGTGGCTTTCTTCGGGAAGAAGTAAAGCTGGTGTTTATTGCCACGTAAAAGAAAAACGTTTCTGACCAAAATTCCGCCATTCGCGCCCGCAAGTCGTGATTTCGTCCTGCAGTGCCATCTGTGGGCGACGAGCCAATCCCTATCACCATAACGCATAGCGGCAAACTCATGGACTAGAAATGTAAATCCGATCAAGAAAACATCGTAATGATGCACTGTCTACTTAGGAGCTACAGGAAAGTAATGTATACTAGGTACAACACTCCTTAAGGCGTCATTATTAAGAACAGGTACAACTTGGCCTGCCAAGTGATTAGACCACTCGCCTCTCACCAAGATTTCTTTGAAATGCACCTTGACAGTCTTGATATTCGTATTGTCGGCAGAAAACAATGACAATTATGTTTCATTCAACACCACCACAAAGCATTATGAATGATCATACATTGAGCTTCAAAGCGTATCTTCTTGTAAACAATTACATTGAGTGGTATGTAAACGTTAACCTAATCCACATTTTAAATAGGAACGCTTGCACATTTACACTTGTTTGTATTTTCATTTTAATGCAGGTATTAGAGTGAGGTATTTTTCCCTTTTTAATGGAAACCCCGACGTCTATCACATCGCTATTTCCATTGAATTAAATCCGCTGACATGCATAGCACAGGCCGCTACGCTAGATGGTGACAGTGTGTATCGCCAGCAATTCCCATGTTAAACCGACCGAGTTTCCTGTATTGGTGGTATATGGATTTGGAATAATGTTTTTGTTTTTTTCTAACTCACCATACTGTCAGCACTGATGCTAAAAAGAAGCAACTGACTATCTCTGTTACACTGACCATCACAGATGCTTTATCAATCTAATTCATTATTAGCAATTTCTGTATAGCATAACTGACGACTGACTAAAAAACAATCTGATGTGTTATATTCACATCGCTTTCTCTACATTTCTGTAACAAACTATTATTCCACCTACTTCATTGCAATCAGTGAAAAATTGCTGTTCTGATGCTCTCAAGGCCGATATGATGTGTAATCGAAGCCATAAGACGTAGAAGTCCATAATACAAATATTCACCTCCTGTGAAAAATATAACTATGTCTTTACTTATCAAGAAATTCCTTAAAATGTGTTGTTTGACACCTGTTGCAGGACGTTAACGTTATTTGAATACTTCAAGACATCCAAAGAACAGGAGTTACATCCGAGGCGGTGTCAGGATGAAAATTCCCAGGGAGCACTACAGAACCAAACCAGCTTCAGTTATCATTTTTCGGGTACGGGTCATCGTTTATAAGTTTAGATGAGCCTTGGAGGTCAATAAACAATCTCTGTCATCAGCTGCCGGTTTTTGGGGTCAGTAAGGTATTTGGGAAGGATAATGGAAAGGGGAGAGAAAGGTTTTTATCCTGTGGTATGTCTATTGGGATAGCTGTGGTGACATGAGGCCCGAAGCAAACTGAGTGTTTGTGGGTGACTGTTATTAGGACGGATGTACCGACTTCAGGTGTAGGTATGACGTCATGACTGAAGCCCAGGCGCATACCTACTAATTGGGGTGTTGCCGACCATTGTGGTGGCGTCTGGTGTTTGCTGATGGCTGCTGTTCTCGGGTGTGTGTAGAGTACTGTGGATTAGTGGTGAGGAGTTTCTGAAGTATCTGTCTTTGGCTGTTGACGATGAGTTCGGCGACGTTCTTTACTACTAGCTCGATTGTCAAGGACGGCTGAGTAGCACTTCTTGATCTCGGCGTCGTTGTCGTTGAGCTTGATTGTGAGCAGGTCCTCCAGTTGTGTCAGGCGTGTTGGCAGGTTCAGAAGTTCTGCATGGAGATCCTGGTGTTGGCGTTGTTAAGTTTCCTGAAGGAGGGTATAAATGACGTTGAGTTACAGGAGGAGCTCAGACGTGTCCTGCGGTGGCTGCTTGGGACGATGAGGTTGAGCGTCTCTCTGCGTTGCCTGGGAGGGCGGTGGTGTCGATGTCAGGGCTGGTTGATACCTGGCGTTCGGGTATTGGAGGCACTGAGCTTGCCCGGTATAATGTCCACAAGAGGCACAAAACCGGCGGCGTCTGCGAAGGTCATGAATACCGCTTACCAGAATCCTTTATTTCGAGCCGGACAATTGTGGTACGCTCTGCGGAGGCTGTTCTCTCTCCACCTATCTGTTAACTTTGCAGCCAAGGACCTCGATTAGACAAGGAAGAATAACTCTTCGCGAGCTCCTCTTCATCACTTAAAACCTCTGTTGTGAATATTCACAATATAAACTTTTTAATGAAGGCTAAACAAGCCGGACTTAATTTAGTCTGCAAGATGCCACTTATAGGTGATGCTCTTTTTATTCATTACAACTATCTGTACGGAAGTTCCACCGTGAAAATCATAGAAGGAAGTGTAGAGCGCAACAAATGCTAGTAAAAAAGGAGAGTGGACCGGTTGAGAAGCCAAATTTAAGCAGCATCGGGCCCGGTCCCTTCTTGGGTCAGGGACCACCCCGGACGGTAAACCAGCCCGCGTTGGCCGCACTAAGGGAAACACCTGTCCACAGTATACTGACAGACACAAACGCTTGCAAATGACTACCTACATCTACTATATTGCATGGGTAGATCCGCAAGAAAAGCGGATAGGTACCGTGGCGATCTACCCCCGCCCAGTACACTCGGGCGACTAGTTCCTGCTCCTGGAGAGGGCAGTCAGTTTCCAGACGCCAGAGCTTTAACAACTCTGCTAATGGCACAACTCAGTTTTATCTGACACCAGTGTTCTTTATTAAGTATTTGCTCCCCTAATCCTGCCTTAGGGTAATTCATGTCAAAGTTAACGATCCCGTTCTGCATTTGAGCTCTTTAGGGTAACACCTAATTTTGTCTCGATACAGTTCTGCGGAGCCCACTAGACATGGCTACCTCCAGTGGCAATCTTCTCCACGTAGCTGACGATCCCGATCGATATCTTTGAGCTCATTGAGTTTTATCCCTCGGTCGCGTGTCTCGGTACTGTCCTGCGGTAGGTGAAAAGGTAAAATCGACTACGCAGACCCGAAAGAAACACACCGGTACGGGGTATACAACAACCTCCATGGCTACGTCCTAAGAAACGGCAGTTGGAAATGTCTTCCATAACCGCTCCAACACATCTCGTTGCTCAACAAAAGGAGGGAAGTGTGTGCGCACATCTGCACCTCCGGACTCCGCAGCAACAGCGGTATCTCCTCCAAATGCAGCAATGTAACTCTCGGCAGCTGAAAGTTGCCTGAGGGTATACACAGACGCCGGGTCAATGACGAAGGTTCCTGGCGTGTTATTTATGGACGCTCTTTAACTACTGTGGTTCTCAGCGTCCCATTCTAAATTGGGTGTGAAAGACCGCTTCATTTTGCTCAGAGGCCTCTCTATCAGGCTTGAGGTTCTTTTACGTGCCGTAAATCTACGACACGGGACCAACGGCTTTACTTCCCTTCGTAATAGACGATGGTTCCTGGATTCCAGCGCTCACCGCCTCACTGAAAATTGTCGGTCGATTACTTAGATTTATGGGAAGCCTTGTTGCACGAAACGGACAATTGCTTGTAGTGTCTTGACACAATTCTGGCAGGCCGATGTAACTGATGGCTACCAAATGCGCACTGATAATCAAACTAGTCCCATCTTCACTGTATGCACGCCATTGTCATACGGAGAAGATACTGCGAGCACCATTTTTCTCAGCATATTTCATACACTGTACAGTATTTGCTCAGTTCCTGTAATAAAACTTCGAAAGACATCAGAAGGCAAGTTAAACATTCGAACATTAACTGTTTCTACTCATGGTGTGAACTTCAAGTTGTGATCTCGCCGGGAGCGATGTAAAATGCTGTTCATCTTTATAACAAGCTATAAGATTATCATACAATGCCGCCGATATACTTTCACTTTCTCTGGTATGAAGCTGGAGAGTGCCAACTTGATCTGCTTGCAGCCCCATGAAGTTTGCTAGCCACTGGTGAATTTATAATGAAGTTGGTTTAATCGCCGTTGTATCAAATTTAATTAAATATAGGTAGAGTCAGACTGAAAAACTCGATGCTATAGCCGGGATTTGAACTACAAATCTCCCGGTCTCTAGCTGGTTGCTCTACCACTGAGCTACCATGGCTACATTGAATTTCTCAACTGACTCGCATGTTTCCCGGTAATAATGTGAGATTACCTTGTATGGTGGTAAAGCAAAACCGGTTAGAGACCAAGAGATCCGTAGTTCAAATGGCATTGAATTTTTCAGTCTGACTCTACCTATCCAATTCCTGTTCTACATACGGTTTCTGTGAGAAAACAATTAAAATTATCTTAATTAAACACTGTTTTCACTCGTTTATAGACTGTCATGATTACCATAAGCAGGTATTAAAATACGCCCAATTAGCAGGCATATGCGCACATACTGATTGTATGCAATAGTACACAAAACAAAGCGACTCTTGCCAGCGCCTACCGATTGGTTACACAGAGGTTACGTCAGCTGCTGCACGACTCTTTTTTAAGAAAATGAAATTGTATCTTATAGTGATTATAAAATTTACTTTAACTATGTCTCACTACAGGATATTGAATAACGGGGCTATTAACCAAAACACACCCCTAGTCTCATGAATATATGCGATAATATATTCGAACCAACACTAAATTTAAACAGCGTGGCGTTTTTCTTTCTTTTTTTTTTTTCTTTTCTCTACATGTACTATGTACAAAGTGTATAGAGTGGGCATTGTAGTGCAACCAAAAGTTCGACACCGATATTCCACCAGAAATACGTGTTTTGGGACCCTCTGATTCCCCAAAAAAATATTTTTAGGAAAATATCCGTGTATGTGAGGGAGGCGGCCAGATTAGCTCGAAAACAAAAAGTTCATTAATTACCAAACTTGATATTTAAGTTCAGTATCTTCCAAGAATGCGACACAAAGATTTCTACAAAAAAAAAAAAAAAAAAAAAAAAAAAAAAAAAAAAAAAAAAAAAAAAAAAGCCCAAACCCAGCTACTCTTACATGGAAAAAAAATTACAAATTTTGATTTTCACAACAATGTCTCTAACGATTTTGATTAAAATCCCTGCTACATTTAATATATTTGTATAACAAATAAAATGCATAAGTTGAATTTTCTTTATTCTGGGTGATTTTTTCTACATTTTACATAACTGTAAACCGCAAGGGATAGATAAAATCTTACTACACAAAAATGTAGATCTCCTTAAAACACACAATTTGTCATACACATTTTTTCATACATTTGGCCGTATTCGAGATATTCCTTGTAATTGGTGTCAGTTTTAAAATATTTAAACTTTTTTAATCCCCTAGCAACCACTTTTTAAAACGTCTGGCTATAGCTTGAGCCTAACGTATTCTCTTATTTCCCTTCTACTTATAAGGAACTTGTAATAAGACCGCTTCTGCTAATATTTATCTCGAATAGCATGAAGTAGATAGAAGAATAAGTTTATTAACAACAGTTTCTTACACAGATGAAGAGAAAGTCATGTGAATGGAACACAGATTTTTTTCTGCAGCAATGCTGTATAGGCCAGAGAAGAAGTAATAATGAATAATGATTTCTGAGCTCTAACATATTTAGAACTCAGTAAATCCTGCCTAAACGGTCACCTCAATAAACGATAATTTTTGTTTGAAGCAGTTTATTTTTCTCACAGAACATGAGTTTATATTCTCTCCCTTAAACAGCTACCTCACACCATAGTCAGTGGTCACACAAACGTCATAAAATGACCTGAATTACAAGCCTCAACTATTTCTAATTGTTTTTCATCCAGAAATCGTCTTAAAGGCTTGCCTTTGATGCTCGAAAGTAGTTTCAGAAAAAGATTACCCATTTTCTTTCCCTTTTCTCCACGTGAGGTAACACGTCGGGCTGTAAAGGATGGGGACGGTCCAAGTAAAATAAACGGTTTAATGGCACGCTTGGATGCTGACGGGACTACATTCGATTGCATTTGTATGGATTTTGGTCCTTTTACTTTCTCTACATATACTATGTATGTACATAATGTATAGAGAAGGTATTGTAATTCACCCAAAAATTCGATACCGAGATTTCAGCGGAAATTCATGTTTGGGTCCCCCTGAACCCCAGAAAGCATTTTTGGAAAAAGGTCCGTAAGTGTGCGTGTGTGTGTCTGTGGACAGCATAGCCCAAAAACGAAAAGACCGTTAAAAATACCAAACTTGGTATTTAAGTTTGGTATCTTCCAAGGATACGACACGAAAATGTTCAAGAAAATCCTCTCACCCCCAACTACCGCTTACATGGAACTTGTTTCGAAAATTTTGATTTTCTCAAAAATGGCTCTAACGATTTTGATTAAAATATCGCATATTAAAGATATTTACCTCACAAATAATATGTATATCTTGAATTTTCTGGAAATAGCCTCTGAAGAGTAGTTTATTCAGGATGAATTTTACTAAATTTTGAATAACTGCTAAACCGTAAGAGATGGACAAAAACTTACTACACAAAAATGTAGAGCACATTAAAATACACAATTTATGTTATATACATTTTTTTCGTGGAGTTCGTCGTTTTTGTGACATTCCCTATTTTTGGTTTCTGCTATGAAAAACGTATACCTTTCTCATACAGGAACTTGTCAACTCCTATCCATATAAACAAAGGAACTTCATTGACATAGCAACCAGCTTTTGGTTATCACTTTAACCTACGGTTGTCCCTTATTTCGCTTCCACTTACAAGGAAGCGAGTAATAAGAATATTTCTGCTAATTTTTTCTGATTAGCATAAAGTATATAGCAGTATAGGCTTTTTAAGAATTATTTGCTGCAGGGACATGGAGAAAGTCATGTGAATGGTACACATCAGATTTTTAAACAGCGTAAAGCATTTCTTTTTTGCAGTGGTAATGCTGTAGGGATCTCCTTAGTGCGGTGGTAGCGCAGTTGCTTACCAAGCGGGAGACCTGGGTTCGATTCCCAGTACCGGCGAGGGGATTTTTCCCCCGCTGGGACACCTGGTCCGGGGTGCACTCAGCCTTGTGTGGTCCCTGGGGAGGGCCAATTGAGGAGCTGCTTGATGGAGAAGTAGCTGCTCCAAGTCATGAGGACTGCATTAACCGAGTCGAGACGCTGACAACCTCTTACCTTCCACTACGTCTATCATAGACCGAGATGGGCGACGCAGCGGCCGGGCGGTAGGTCAAGGTTCCTTGTGACTGTGTCATGCTGTACGGGTCAGAGGTGAAGTAATAATAAAATAACTTCTGAGCTCGACCATTTTAACTCCCCTCACAGCAAATCCTGGCTAAACGGTCACCTCAAACGGCAGTTTTTTCTTGCAGCAGATTCATTTTCTCATAAAACATGAGTAAATATTCACTCATTTAAATGGCTATTCACACCATGGTCAGTGGCCACACAAACGTCATAAAATGGCCTAAATTACGACAATCCTTAGCTACTATCAATTGTTTTCATCGCGAAATCGTCACATCTTTGATATCCTCGAAAGTAGTGTCTTTCCTTTTCTCCGCGTGAGGTCAGCACGTGTATATAATGGCTTCTTCTGGTCTACGAAAAAGACAGGGGAATGACCGCTTTCATAATCTGCAGTGTGGAGACGGTGAACCCGTGTTTATTAATTCATTTGGGCCCAGTCAGTCATCGAATGCTTAAGGAATATCATTATCCTAGATAAGTCAAGGGGTTTTCCAACTTTAGAGAAAACCTAATGTGTCCCATTCACATGAATTTCTCTACATTTTGTAACAAATTATTATTAATAAACCTATTCTTCTATATACTTCATGCTAATTGAGATAAACATTAGCAGAAACGGGAAATAACGGAATACATTAGGCTAAACCGACGCTCAAATGTTTTAAAATGTGGTTGCTATGGGATTAAATTGCGTTTGTTTTCGTGGCAGGAGTTGACAAGTTCCCATATGAGAAAAGTGTTAGTATTTTAAAACAAACTAATAACAAGAAAAATTTCGAAAACGGTCAACTCCCCAAAATAATGTATATGGCATAACTTATGTGCTTAAATGCGATCTACATTTTTTGTATAGTAAATTTATTCTATCTCTTACGGTTTACCAGTTATGCCAAATTCAGTAAAATTCATCCAACATGAACAGGTCTTCATAAAATGCAAGTTATACATTTTATTTGTGATTGAAATATCTATAATAGTGATATTTTAATCAAAATCGTGAAGAGCCATTTTTGAGAAAAACAAAGTTTTCGAAAATAGTTCCATGTATAGAGAAGTTTGGGGAATTTTCTCGAAATTTAAAGTTTAGCATTTTCCGAAGATGCGATGCAAAGATCTTCAAGAAAATTGTCCCTTCCCAAATTACATTTTGTATGGAAAATTTTTTGAAAATGGCTCTGAAGATTTTGATTAAAGATCGCATATTATAGATAATTACATTGAAAATAAGGCCTCCCTATATCTTGAATTGCCTGGGAATAGCTTCTGAAATTATCTTCATTGTGAATGATGATACCTATTTGGTAAACTGTAAGATATTGACTAAACACTACGACACAAAAATGTATATTACGTTAAAACATAATTTATGTGATACAAAGTTTTTGTAAGTAAAGGATTTTCGAGATACTCTCTATTATTGGTTTCAATTTTAAAATTTTAAAATATATACATTTTTAAAATGTTCGATTTTTCAAAAAACTGGCTCTAATGCTTTTGATTAAAATTAAAATGTTAAGAATATTTATTTCTAGATGTATAGCTAGAATTTATTAGGAATAGCTGATGAAGTCCTCATCATTTTGAATGATTTTCCATAACGTTAACCCGTGAGAGATAAACTTACTACACAAAAAATGTAGGTCCTGTTTAAACACAAAATTATGTCATACATAGTTTTCTTGTAGTGCTAACCGTTTCTGTGACATTCTCTGTTATTGGTTTCAATTTTAAAATTCTTAAAACTTTTCTCAAATGGGAAGTCCTCATTTGTTTCATATTTCTATGGTTTTACACCTGACCATGGAAAAAGAACTGAATATTAATGACAGTCGCATTTCAACAGCTTTTAAAAGATTTCCCTGTCGCTTTAGCCTAGTGCATGCACCTTGCACTTATAAGCAGCTGAGTAATAAGACTATTGTCTTAATAAACATAATCTAGATAAAAGAACATTCTTTAATAATAATAGTTTGTTTGCAGTAAAGGTATAGAAAGTCATATGAATGGAACACCTCAGGTTTTTAAACATTTTTCTGCTTGGAAAAGATACCGTCATGCCAATCCGGATGAGCTATTGACTCACGTGACCTGTTGGTAGATTAAATTGTAAATTAATGATATTTGGAGTTATTATTTTTTCTTTGTGATATTATTTCCGTGTGACATTTTGTATCAGAATATCTCATACTCTTATTTGAGTATAATTACGTTGTAGTGCATGTTGCCAATTAGCAAGCTATAATTGGTTTCTCAATTAATCCAGCGGTTAGAGAACAACGCTTACCAGGAAAAATAAAAACATACAGAATAAATCTGAGCCATTTAAAGGAGAAGAATGGGCATCTCTAAAATCAAATGGTATAATAATACAAGAAGGCTCTGCACAGAATATAAAACGTCTGATGGGTTCCCTTCACATGACTTCCTCTACATCTCTGCAACAAATTATTGTTAAAAAAATCATTCTTGTATTTACCTCATATTAATTGAGGAAAATGAGCATAAATTGTCTCGAAACTTACTTCCGTGTAAGTATAAGAGTTATAAGGGAGTACCATGGGTTAAAGCGATAGTCAAAAGCTGTTTGCTACGTGAATAAACTTCCTTTGCTTGTATGGACAGGAGTTGACAAATTTCCGTATGAGAAAAGTAAAAGTACTTTACAGCTCAAACCAATAATAAAAATATCTCAAAAATAATCAACTCCACGAAAAGAATGTATATAACATAAATTGTGTGTTTTAACGAGCTCTACATTTTTTACTGTGTAAGTTTTTGTATATCTCTTACGGTTTACCTATTATGAAAAATTCCGCAAAACTCATCCAGTATAAAAATGTCTTCAGAGGCTATTCCCAGAAAATTCAAGATATACGTTTTATTTGTCAAGTAAATATATTTAATATACGATATTTTAATCAAAATCATTGGAGCCGTTTTTTAGAAAATCAAACATTTTTCCATGTAAAGGCCAGCTGGGTGGGGGGATTTTCTTGAAAACCTTCCTGTCGCATTCTGCACTTAAATACCAACTTTGGTATTTAACGCACTTTTCGTTTTTGAGCTATGCTGTCTACAGACAGACAGACACACAAACACAGACAGACAGACAGACAGATACACACACGGATATTTTTCTAAAAATGTTTTTTCTGGATTCAGAAGGTCTCAAAACATATTTCCGGTGAAATCTTGTACCGAATTTTTGGGTGCAATAAAATACTTTCTCTATACACTAGGTACATAGTATTTTAAAGCTTAAACCATTAAAAAGGAACATTTAAAAACGATCAACTCCTTGAAAAAAATGTTAATAACATAAACTGTGCATTTAAATGAGCTCTACAAGTTTTTATAGTAAGTTTTGTCTATCTCTTACGGTTCACCAGTTTTGTAAAATTCCGCAAAACTCATCTAGAATAAAGATGTCTTCAAAAGCTGTTCCCAGAAAACTCAAGACACACATTTTGTTTGTCATGTAAATATTTTTAATATACTCTATATTAATCAAAATCGTTTGAGAAAATCATAATTTTCGGAACATTTTCCGCGTAAAGAGAAGTTTGGTGGGGTTCTCAAAATCTCCGTGTCGCATCTCTGTAAGATACTGAACTTAAATATCAAGTTTGGTATTTTACCGACTTTTCGTTTTTGAGTTATCATGTTCACAGACATATGGACACATTGACACAAGGTCCCATCTCAAAAAATGTTTTTTTCGGATACAGGTGATCCAAAAAACGTGTATTTCTGGTGAAATCTCGGCATCGAATACCTTCTCTATACACCATGTACATAATTCATGAGGAGAAAGTAAAAATGTCATGTGTTCTATTCACATAACTTTCGATATACAAACTAATCCTGCAAAGCAGTTGAGTATTCTTTCATCTACATCATGCAAAACAAGATAAACATTAGCAGAAATCGTCTTATTTCTTATTTATTTAAAAGAGAAGAGAAACAAGGTCATACGCCAGGATAAAGCGATATATTAAAAATTGGTCGCTATGTGAAAAGTTAGGCATATCTCAATTCTGAAAAACGGCAGAAATGGTGTGTTTTAATGAGGTTTCAGCTTTGTTTAGTAAGTTTTTGTCTATCTCTTGCAGGTTAAACGTTACACAAAATGCTGCAATACTCAACCAGAATAAAAAGATCTTCAGAGGTTATACCTACAAAATGTAAAACTTACATTTTATTTCTTAACTATACGATTATTTTAATCAAAATTGTTATTGAGAAAAACAAATGTTTCTTAAATGTTTCCATGTAGAGGGTAGTTTATGGGGGTGGGGGATTTTTTTTGTAAAATCTTCGTGTCGCATCCTTAGAAACTACTAAACGTAAATATCAAGTTTGGTATTTACTGGTTTCAGATACCAAAAAACATATATTTTTGACGCAATCTCAACATCGAATTTTTGCGAATACAATACTTTCTCTAGCTACTAGGTGCATTGTATGTACAGACGTGCTAGAGAGATTAAAAATCTTCAAAACTGAGAATTAATCACAACGCAAAAAAGAAGATAGGTTGTCACCGTTACAATTTCTCACTGCAGCAATACTCTAATTTATTCAAGATTTTCTTTCTCTACTACTTACCTATGTAGGTAGAGGAATTCGTTTCGAATTTTTCCCAGAAGTACCCCTGCAACAAAACAATAAATCGTTTTAAATTATATAGTTCCCTTTTAGATATATATACACTTCTACCAATATTCCTGCCATTTTTTAACATCTCCAAAAAAATAAGAATTGCAAACTATGCTTCATTCTTGTCGATGTACATTGGGTCTATTTTTGGAGAGGTAGACTGAAAAAAATCTGTTCCATTCACATAACTTTCTCTACATCTCTGTAACAAATTATTGTCACTAAGCTATTCTTCTATCTATTTAATGATAAAACATTAGCAGAAACGGTCTTATTATATAGTTCCTTTATAAGTAGTAGGGAAATAAGGGAATACACTAGGCTAAACCGTCTGTCCATTTTTTTAAAACGTGGTTGCTATGGGATTGAAATCCGTTTCTTTGCATGGTCAAGCATTGACAAGTTCCCATGTGAGAAAAGTATTTTAAAACTGAAATCAATAACAAGGAATATCTCGAAAACCGTCAACTCCACGAAAAAAATGTATATGACATAGATTGTGTGTTTTATCGTGATATACATTTTTTGTGTAGTAAGTTTTGGTCTATCTCTTAAGGTTTACCAGTTATGCAAAATACAATAACATCATCCAGATGAAGAGGTATTTAGAGGATGTTCCCAGAAACTTCAAGATATACATTTTATTTGTCATGTAAATACCTTTTCAAGAAAATCTCCCCACTCCCAACTATCCTTTACATGGAAAAATTTTCTAAACTTTTACCTCTAACGATTTTGATTCAAACCTCTTGTATTTAAGATATTTACATGATTAGTAAAATGTGGGAATAGTCTCTAGAGACATGTTTATTCTGGGCGAATTTTGCGGAATTTTGCATAACTGGTAAACGCAACAGAAAATTAACACACAAAAAATGTAGAAATCTTTAAAACATACAATTTATGTTGGCCGTTTTTGATATATTAGTTATTATTGGTTTCAGTTTTAAAATACTTGCATTTTTCTTATAAGGGAATTTGTCAACTTCTGTCCACACAAAGTAACTTAAGTCACATAGTAACCAACTTTTGACTATCATTTTAACCTATGGAACTCTCTTATTTCCCTTCTACTTACAAAAAGCAAATAATAAGACCATTGCTGCTAATTTTTTCTCGATTAGCATTAAGTAAGTAGAATAATAAGCCTTTTAGCAATAATTTAGTGTAGAGAAGTAGAGAAAGTCATGTGAATGGAGCACATCAGATTTTTATACAATTACAAAATTGTTTTCTATCGAGAAAGCCATTTTGCAGAACGCAAAGAGAAACGTCCAACTTCATGGGTGAAATAAACTGAAATGCTGACGGAACAATGCTAACAATCGCTAATTACATAAAACTGTCCATTGTTGTAGCATTGTTGAGCATGAAAATATAGATATCATTCGCATTTTAACCGCACCACTCTGTATTTCAAGTTTTGTTTATCTATTAGTTGATACAACTGAAGTGTAAATTTTATTATGAATGAAATAAATGATAGTATGCTTTTTTTCTCTCTTCCAGATCTCTATTTTTGTGCTGTTATAATAGGTACGATTGTTTGTTTTACTTTCTCTAGCACGTATGTACACTATGCATAGTAGGTGGAGAAGATACTGTATGGGTCCCAAGAATTCGATACCGAAATTTCACCGGAAATATATATTTTGAGGTCTTCTGAATCCATAAAAAGCACTTAAGAAAAAAATCAGCGCGCACGTATAAGTGTGTATGTTTGGGGGGGGGGCAGCATAACTCAAAAATGAAAAGTCCGTTAAATACCAAATTTCACTTTATATAATAATATATTTTTCCACTCTTCTATAAATTTATCGATTTTTTACTCTTGAAATAAATAATTCCACTTCACTCACCACATATTTCGCTTTATCACAATTTTCACAACGTTCATCCATTTTCCTTCACTGCCGTCTTCCTCCTGTCGCTCAAAATGGCTCCAGCCTCCAGCAGCGGTGATCAAATAGTTAGAAGTCCTTCAGTAACCCAAAATATTTGTAAGGAATACTTTGCTGCCAAGTTGTATTCGAAGCCCGAGAACTTCGACTCCGCCACTTCATACTCTGATCAAAGACTACTCCCAAGTTTAAACTTGGTAACTGAAATAGACAAAGAAAACTTTTTAGTGTAGTAACTTCCGCTTGGCTTTGCAGTAAGGCCAACTTCTGGCACGCGACTGGTTCAAGATCCAAACAGTCAATGATGAACTTGAAATACATTGTCAGATCATTTATAAGTTCAGTAACCAACTCAAGGGCTGTGTGTACAAGTGCTTGGTTTAGCAAACTGAGAAAATGGCTGTTATTTATAAATTCTGGAGTTATGGAAACATCAGATAGTTTACTATCTCTTCCACGTATGTGCATAGCCAAGGAACAGTTCATGGGTTTTCCATTAGGTCGCTCGTAATGTATCTATCAACTTTGCTTGGTATTCCTGTTCAACTCGAAGTGCGCATGCCAATGAATCAGATATTATACGACTACAATGTTTGCAATTGGTACGCCATGGTTTGTTGGCTCATACAGACAAGGATTGCAGCTGTAGGAGCCTTCATCAAGTGTTTAAGTCAGATGAATGAATGAAAGAATGAATAAGTAGTGTATTTATTGACATAGAAATATCATACATAGAATTTCAACAATCACACGGATACACACACCGCACGTGATTTTGTAATACACATTACAAACAATATTAAAACTACAACAACAAAGAATTAAAAGAGTAAACACGAAAATAAAAAGACAAAGGTAATACACAGTCAGAAGCAATATTAAAGCAACAACAAAGAATTAAGAGTGAACCCGAAAATAAAAATAAAAAAATATTCAAATATAGCAATTTAAATTTACAGCACAGACTACACCATCATAAATGCACCCTCTTATAATAGATAATTACACTTAAAAAATATATACACATAATATATACATATATAGAACATTGTAGTCACTTTTGTTTAGTTGATCTTATTCCTCCCCCGCCCTTCTTACTTTAAGGATAAATTTACCTAGCCCGTCCATGTTTTCGTGTCTGCCAGTAGCGTCCAACATGCTTCTAGCCCTACATTCGCGATGGTAAAGAATCGCGGCATCCAAGTCAGATTAATAGAGTTTCTTTTTCAGAGAGTTTGAGAACAAATAAAACCAAAATCCTGGCATAGTTTATCAGCCAGGATGTTGTGGTGTGGTGTACAATTGGAATGTGCGGGATTATTGCTCCGGGGTCACGCACTAATTGTAAATTCCGACGGCAATGTTGAAATTTGCAAAACTTTGTCATTCCAGAATTCTAGGAACGACATTTGGTTTTAGCAGCATGGTGCTATGCCATAAACCCTACTTCAAAGCACGATTTCTTCCCAACGAGGTTCTCCAATCGACTGATTGAAAGAAAAAGTATTTTCGCAACGTCCGCAAATCATTAAGAGTTGAAAAATACCATCGGCTAGGAAATCAATGTCATTCCGTGCCATGGAGGCATTTCAGCGCTGTCTTCAAGAATGCAGATGGGGGTCACTGAGCTGACAGCATATTCAAGTAGTGAGTGTTGATGTAAGTGCAATAACCATAAATGCAAATGTATATTGTTTCACTTTGACAAATAAGGTAGCTTCACGTTTATTTAGTAGTTTTATTTCGCAACCGAAATTGGTAGATTCATTACACGCCACCCAGCATTTTATAAACTGACCCCTTTGTTTATGTAAAAGTGGAAGGGATACGCCACTTACGCGTGTCAAACCCTAAGGGGATGACTATCGATGACTTCAGTGGCAGCAACAGTTACCAGCTTCTGTCTGCCAAGCTCTCCAGGTTAGTCGCGGGGGGGACATTAAGCTCCGCCCAGACAACACTGTTCATGTGTATCCAATCTCTCGTGGGTTTTGGGATCTAGTGTCACGCCGAGTCCAACCCAATCCCAACAGCTTCCTTTCGGGAGAGGCTTAGATGTTCAGCCCGACGTACTTCCAGTAACGTCCGAAATACCACGGGTGCTCGGGGTACGCAGCGCTCGAATCACAGCGGCTGAAAAGGTCGAAACTCCCTCCCCCCTCCGCTTACGGGGACTACGTATGTTCAGTGTAGGCAGTAGGTATAGAAAGTATTGTATTCCACTCAATAATTCGATAAAGAAATTTCACCGGAATTGCATGTTTAAGGGCAGCTGAATCAAAAAAAATTAGAAACAGTTATTCCTACATATTGCAGGAGACAAAAGTTGATCTTGCGACACGATTGACGTTTCTTATGGGTTCAGTGGTTCTACGGCCAAGATAGAACAGAACTGCACCTGGAATTGAGGGTAGCTATGAAAAGAATGTCCGCGTGGTGGATGGCTTCATTGGTAAGCACACCGATATTCCTGATAAATGATATTTTAATCAAAATCGTTAGAGCTATTTTTGAGAAAATCAAAATTTTCCAAAAAGTTCCATAAAAATATAGCTGCAGGTAGAGGGGCTTTCTTGAAAATCTTCGTCTTGCATCCTTGCAAGATACCAAACTTAAATACTAAGTTTGGTACATTAGTTTGGACACAGAAATGCTTTTTTTGGATTCAGGGAACGCAAAACACGTATTTCCGGTGATATCTCGTTATGGAATTTTTGGGTGCATTACAATACCTTCTCTGTACACTATGTACTAAAGGCACAAAAAGAATCCGGCACTGTCTTGTTCCTTACACCGCATTCCTTACCGTTTGTCGGGTACCTTATTACGTCATGTTTTTATTTTATTGGCTGATACTGTCACCTTGCAGGTGAGTGTTCTACATCGAACCAATAGAGCATACCTATGCTGGGTTTGTCAACTCATTCGCTAATAGGTATAGCCACCTTACTCAACTGGAAGTGAGATTAGGTAACGTGTACTAGAAAGCTACAACCCATCCTCCTTCCCCAATTAGAGTGACGGAGGGGCCAGCGGATATCAGAAGACACGCCCTATAAATGCCCCTACAGACAATCAGAAATTCGATGTCTATTACTATTTGTGCTCTGTGTACACAGTATGTGTAGAGAGAGTAATAAGCTTTTTAACAATAATTTGTTACAGAGGGTCTATATCAGATTTTCAATGTCTTTGACTGTACACATGAAAAGCAAGAGATTAAAGTCTGTGGGCAGATATAGAAGACGCTTCCTGGAATCGGTGAATACGCATGCAGGCTTTTGATTCGTTGCCTTTGTCAGTTCCCACAGCAACGGGAAGGAGAGCGGTTTCCAGCTGTCCTCTACCACCTTTTGTTTCTCCCAACAAGAACAAAAAACGAAAGCTCCAGATTAATGTTCACCTTTTTCTCGCAGAAACGTAATTAAATCACAGTGCCGTCGTAATAGTGCTGTAAATATTTAATCAATTAGCCCAGGCAGCGTCAGACGTCGATACAGGAGGCCCGGTTCCCGGCCGGGGCTTTGTGCTTCAGGAAGACTAAACTTGGCGAATTGTGCACACTCAGCATTACGCAAATTAGATTTAACAACATGAAATAGCGTTCCTTCCCTTTGGCCTTTGTTAGCGATACTGTGTTCATGGTCCTTCTTTGCATAAATTAGCTGAAGAAGAGACGGAAAATATGTGCAGAAAAAGCGTTGTAATGAAACGAAACAAAGCGTTACGCTTTTACTAAAGCTAAGAAACGGTCCCTTGAAGTTTTTATCGTCATTAAAAGCTACCAAGCGATGTGGGTAACATTGCTACTCAAATTTGGGAAGTTCCGAGTTCAATGCCCGACGACCGCTCTCGTTGACCTATGGGTTTTTCGTGGTTTTCTCGGAGTCGACTGGCGAATTCTGGGGTGGTTTCTAGAAGATTCCATTTCCTTTCAATCGTTTTCCATTTATGCTATTTCCTTCTCATCGTTAACGTGTACTTCCGGATGTCACTTTGTATAGGGAAGGTTCCGAACTCCCCAACTGGTGTGATGCGGACACCTAGCACCCCTGATACTTCTAACATGATCAGAAGTATGTCGGGCATGTCCCGACGGGTTCCAAGTACGGGTCTGTTCCAAACTCCTCACCTGGCGTGGAGCTCCGAACATTCATGGCACTTCTGGCATTACTAGAAGTAGGCTGGACCGAACATCTGAGCCTCTTCTAAACGGGAGCTTTGCGTATTGGGCTGGACTCGGCGGTGTAATAATCCCGAGATCCTCGAGACTGGTTACGCCTGGTTGGTAATTCTAAGTGGGGCTGTGAGACGCCGCAATGTCCTCCGGCACTAGCCCGGATAGCTAAAAAATGACGGAATCAATTGTTTAACCTTATTATCTAACTTTGCCGGGCTTGTTGGCCGTGGTCCAGTTGTCGGCATAATCGCCGTTTCGCCGAAAGTTGCGTTCGGCATCATCAGGGTGAGAATCTAGCTCCGGAGTCAGGCAAGAGTTTCGCTTTCGGCGAACTGATTGTTTTATAGATATTCCTTGTTTTTGGTTTCAGCTATAAAAAACTCATACTTTTCTCATACAAGACTTTGTGAACTCGTGTTCATACAAACAAAGGAACTTTCACATAGTAGCCAGCCTTTGACTATCACTTTAACTTATGGTACTCCCTTATTTCGCTTATGCTTACAAGGAAGCAAGTAATAAGTCTATTTCTGCTCATTTTTTCTCGATTAGCAGGAAGTAAATAGAAGCATAAGCTTTTTAAAAATAATTTATTGCAGAGATATAGAGAAAGTCATGTGAATGTAACACATCAGATTTTTTATATTGTCATTTAAGAGAAGGAAATTTCAATTTTATGAGATAGCGACAGCTATTAAAATTTCGACTATCGCTTTAGCTTAGTATATCCCCTTAATTCCTTATACTTATATGGAACTAAGTAATAAGATTATTTCTGCTAATCTTTTTCTTCGTTAGTACGAAATACAGACACGAATAAGCTTTTGCAAGCATACTTTTTTGCAGGATAGGTAGAGAAATCAGATATTTTGTATTGTGTTGTTCGTAGCATAATTATGTCTCTCCCTCCTCCTCCCTCTCTCTCTCTCTCTCTCTCACATGGACATATTTGGTTTAAGCTTTTTAGGGAGTCATAAGTTTATCTTTCTCCGGTTGAAATTCGGTACAGAATTTTTCTGTTCTCTATTTCCTATAGTAAGGTATTACAGAATTTATAGTGGTCACTTTTTAAAAACATATTTTGGAAACAAATTTCATTTCAAGGAAATAATAAAGTATTTCAAACGCAAATGATTCGTTAAACCTGTTAGCGACATTTGAGAGAATGTAACGGATGTTGCGGTCCAGTGACATTGTGTATTTAATTTTTCAGACACAGACTTGTTTGTTATTCATCTGTGGTTAAAATAGTTAGTCGAATAGGAAGCAAACACGACGGGCATTTGGAACTTAAAAATGCAAACGTCTGTTTCATTCCTCTTCCAATAAAACGCGTGCATAGCATCCGCTACAAAACCGAGGTATGTACATATCTATATTGAATATAGGTAGAACAGAAACAAGGTTTGGTGTTTCTGATTTATTACATCACTAGCCCGAAGTATCGCTGCTATTTTCCATTCGAATTACGGTTTAATTAATTTCACTTTTTGCCCCTTTTTATTTTCTCTACCCGTACAATGTAATTAGTGTACAGAGAAGCTACTGCATTCCACCCAAAAATTTGATACCGAGATTTCACCGGAAATACATGTTTTGGGCCCCCCTGAATCCAAAAAATCATTTTCAGAAGAAGGTCCGTGTGTGTGTCTGTGGACAGCATAGCCAAAAAAAAAAAAAAAAACGAAAAGACCGTTAAATACCAAACTTGGTATTTACGATTAATATCTTTCAAGGATGTGCCACGAAGATTTTGAGAAAAATCCCCCAACCCCCAACCACCCTTTCGAAAATTTTGATTTTCTCAAAAATAGCTCCAACGATTTTGATTAAAATATCGTATATTAAAGATATTTACCTGAAAAATAAAACGTATATTGAATTTTCTGGCAATAGCCTCTGAAGACTACTTTATTCTGGATGAATTTTACGGAATTTTGCATAATTGCTAAACCGTAAGAGATGTACAAAAACTTACGCCACAAAAAATGTAGAGCGCGTTAAAACACACAATTTATGTTGTATACATTTTTTTCGTGGAGTTGATCGTTTTTGATATATTCATTGTTATACGTTTAAGCTTTAAAAATCTTCTACTTTCCTCATACAGGAATTTATCAACTCCTATCCATACAAACAAAGGAACTTCAGTCACATAGAAACCAGCTTTTGACTATCACTTTAACCTATGGTACTCTCTTATTTCGCTTCTACTTACAAGGAAACAAGTAATAACGCTATTTATGCTAATTTTGTTCTCTATTAGTATGAAGTAAATAGAAGCATAAGCTTTTTAACAATAATTTGTTGCAGAGATGTAGAGAAAGTCATGTGAATGGAACACAAAAGATTTTTAAAAATATTTTACTGGCCTACGTACTTCTATATCGCTCTTTTCTTGTCAGAGATATAAGAGGTAGAGTTGACTAAAGGAGTTTCATGATGCACTTTATCGCTCTTTACCGCTTTCATGAAGCTCGAAAGAAGCTTTGGATAAGCCTGAAAATCGAGAACTAGCTCTTATAGTTGACATTTTAACCTTTAACCTTCCCGAAGCTGCTGCTACTGCTACTTGAATAATTCAATGTCTTTCCAAACCCTACCTCATGTATCAACAATTTTGGGAGTGCAAAATCCTTTGTGGATATAGCGGAAAAGTGTCTGCTGTAAAATTATACTAAGCGCTTCCATATTACCACAAAATATGGACTAAATGTTGATAGAAGACAAAAATTAAATACCTGAAAACTGTCTTTAGAATCGTCCATATGCAGTGTCAACATAAAAAGCATGTAAAATTTGATCTGTTACACTCACATGACTTTTGCCAGCTGCTCAACAAACTTCCTACAAAAGATTATTCTTCTTTCTACACAATACTAATCGAGATAAACGTTAGCAGAATGTTTTTATTGCTTAGTACCTTATAAGCAGAAGGGAATGCAATGGGCTAAACTGACAGTCAAATATTTGAAAATATCCTTATGCGATTGTCATTATAAATCGCTTCTTTGCTTGGCCAGAAGTAGAACAAAAGAAAAACGGATACTTCCTGTCTGAAAATATCTGATGTGTTCCCTTCATATGACTTTCTATATATCTCTGCAATAAATTAGTTTTAAAAAACTTATGCTTCTATTTACTGCCTGCTAATCGAGAAAAAATTAGCAGAAATAGTCTTTCTTGCTTCCTTGTAAGTAGGAGCGACATAAGGGAGTACCATACGTTAAAGTGACTGTCAAAAGCTGGTTGCTATTTGACTGGAGTTCCTTTGTTTGTATAAACACGAGTTCACAAAGCCCTGTACGAGAAAAATATAAGTTTTTATAGCTTAAACCAAAAACAAGGAATATCTCAAAAACAATCAACTCCACGAAAAAAATATATACAGCATAAATTATGTGTTTTAATGTGCTCTACATTTGTTTTCAGGTAAGTTTTTGTCCATCTCTTACGGTTTAGCAGTTATGCAAAATTCCGGAAAATTCACTCAGAATGAAGTAATCTTCAGAGGCTATTCCCAGAAAATTCAAAATATACACTTTGAATTTAATTTAAGATATTTATATGACAGTGAAATGTATATCTTTAATCTGGATGAATTTATTTGAATTTTGCATAACTGGTAAACCGTAAGAGATAGTCGAAAACTTACTACACGAACAATGTAGATCTACTTAAAATAAAAAATGTATGTCACATACATGTTTCTCGTTAATTGAGCATTTTCGAGATATTCCTTGTTATTGGTTTCAGTTTTAAAGTAATTATACTTTTCACATTCAGAAACTTCTCAACTTCTAGCCACTCAAAGAAATTGAATTCAATTCCGTAGCAACCACATTTTAAAAAATTGAGTGTCCTTTTAGCCGAAAGTACGTTTTTTTGTTTGTTTTTTTAAATTGTTTCATTTGTTCAGCCCTCTTTAAATTCTATTGTCATGGTGGGGGCTTTGAATTGAGAAACAAATGTTGGTGTTTTTATCGCTTAACTGTAGGTTTCTTAACGTTGGTTTTTCGGTTTATTCTACTGTCCACACACTCATTCACTCTCACATTCATACTCCCAGATTCTGTGGGGGATAAGAAATGATTCTGTTTGAAGAAAAATTCCCTGCCCCTGCCGGAAATCGAACCTGGGACCTCTGGACGAGACACCAGAACGCTGACCACTCGCCCGCAGAGGCGAGAAACTAAGGAACTAAGTAATAAGACCGTCTCGGCTAATGTTTATCTCGATTCGCATGAAGATAGAAGAAAAGTATTTACTTTTCTTATACGCACTATATACATAGTGTATAGAGAAGGTATTGCACTCCACCAAAAAATTCGATACCGAGATTTCACCAGAAATATATGTTTTAGGGTTCCCTGTATCCAAAAAAAGTATTTTCAGAAAAAGGTCCGTGTGTGTGTGTGTGTGTGTGTGTGTATGTGTGCTCGTGTGTCCGTGTGACAGTGAACACGATAACTCAAAAAGGAAAAGTCGGTAAACTTGGTGTTTAAGTTTAGTATCTTCCAGGGATGCGACACGAAGATTTTGAGAAAAATTCCCCCATCCCAAACTACCCTTTACATGGAACTTTTTTCGAAAATTTTGATTTTCTAAAAAATGGCTCTAACGATTTTGATTAAAATATCGTATATTAAAGATATTTACCAGATATATAAAATGTATATTTTGAATTTTCTGGGAATAGCCTCTGAATACTTTATTCTGGGTCAATTTTACGGAACTTTGCACAACTGCTAAACCGTAAGAGATGGACAAAAACTTACCACACAACAAATGTAGAACACTTTAAAACACACAATTTATATCAAATACATTTTTTCGAGGAATTGATTGTTTTTGAGATATTCCTTGTTTTTGGTTTCAGCTATAAAAAACATACTTTTCTCATACAGGACTTTGTGAATTCGTGTCCATACAAACAAAGGAACTTCAGTAACATAGCAACCAGCTTTACCACTTTAACCTATGGTAGTCCCTTATTTCACTTCTACTTACAAGGAAGCAAGTAATAAGACTATTTCTGCTAATTTTTTTCTGATAAGCGTGAAGTAAATAGAAGTATATGCTTTTTAAGAATAACTTGTTGCAGGGATATAGAGAAAGTTATGTGAATATAACACATCAGATTTTTTTTATCTTACTGCCTCTTTACTTCAATTTTGAGAAATATTTGAGGTTTTGAAAATCGAAAGAACAAGAAATGTTTTCTGCAATAATTGGAGGACGATATAGAAGTCTTGTTTGTATGAATTTGTTAAAAAATTGAGAATTTTTATTGCAACTATTAATTTAGATAATACAAAATATTTCATTAAAGCTAACATATTGAATCATCATTCTTATGGTGTAAAATATTTGGGATAACTTTTAACAATACATTTTACATTCTGCATACAGATTTTCCCAGCTTCTGCCGTAAGATATTTCGATTCGCAAGTTGACGTTAATTTCTATTTAAACATAATGAAGCAATAGATTTGAGTAGAAATGATCCAAGTTACGTGTAACGTGTAATATTCGTATGGATATAATCCGGCTTGTGTTTTCTTTGCTGTGCTCTCTGGTGTCTCATTCTGCTACAGCACTTTAAGTGCCTTGCACTGAATCAGTCGAGTGTAACTCGTGGCTTCATCAGCAAATCCCCAATGTCATCAAAACAGACACTTCTGGGGGGGGGGGGGGAGGGGGGGAGTGCCAACAGGATTTTTCTCGGATGGGAAAAAGCAACACACATTTTTTTTTAAAACAGACCTCTAGAGAATATGGAACACGCACGCACACAAATAGTGCTCCAAGATAAGTTCAACCTCCTCTTCGAATAACAGAAGTGCTCAAGAAAGGGGTTGAAAAATGCCATGGGCTTAGGATTTTTTCATAACTATCTCCAATTATAAACTATTCTTACAAAAGGTTAATATTTTACCTACGAGGACCTTTTCTTTTCAACCTCCGTTAGGCTACAAATAAAAGACGAGCTCATAGATAACAATTATTTTATTACTAAAAGTTTTGTACACTTTTGGTTATTTTTAAACATAATCACCGAAAAGATTGAGACAATTATCGTACACACGCTTTGCAATACCCGCTTCAACAAATGTTGTCGCCATTGATTTCAAATGAGCACTGACGTCGTTTTGATTAAAATATCGTATGTTAAAGATATTTACCTGAGAAATAAAATGTATATTTTGACTTTTCTGGGAATAGCCTCTGAAGACTACTTTATTCTGGATGAATGTTATGGAATTTTGTATAACTGCTAAACCGTAAGAGCTAAACAAAAACTTACGACACCAAAAATGTAGAGCACGTTAAAACACACAATTTATGTAATATACATTTTGTTCGTTGAGTTGATCTTTTCTTAGATATCCCTTGTTTATGGTTTCAGCTTTTGAGAAACTAATACTTTTCTTATACAGGAAAATTGTCAACTGCGGTCCATACAAATAAAGAGACTTAAGTCACATAGCAACCAGTTTTTGACTATCACTTTAACCTATGGTACTCCCTTATTTCGCTTCTACTTACAAGGAAGCAAATAATGAGACTATTTCTGTTACTTTTTTCTCGACTAGCATAAGCATAAGCTTTTTAACAGTAATGTAGATGTACAGTAAAGCATGTGAATGGAACACATCAGATTTTTACTTTCTCTAGCCCCGTATGTACTATGTACATAGGGATAGACAAGTATTGTATTCCACCCATAAATTCGATGTCGAGATTTCACCGGAAATACATGTTTTAGGACCCCCTGAATCCAAAAAAAGCATTTCCAGAAAAAGGTCCGAGTGTGTGTGTGTCCGTGTGCCTGTGAACACGATAACTAAAAAACGAAAAGTAGCTAAAATACCAAACTTGGTATTTAAGTTCAGTATCTTCCAGGGATGCGACACGAAGGTTTTGAGAAAAATCCCCCCACCCCAAACTACCCTTTACATGGAACTTTTTTCGAAAATTTTGATTTTCTTAAAAATGGCTCTAACGACTTTGATTAAAATATCGTATATTAAAGATAAATAAATAAAGACAAATAAAATGTATATCTTGAATTTTCTGGGAATACCTTCTAAAGACCTGTTTATTCTGAATGAATTTTGCTGAATTTGGCATAACTAGTAAACCTTAAGAGATAGACAAAAACTTACTAAACAAAAAATATAGGCCTTGTTAAACTACAAAACTTACGTCATATACATTTTTTTCGTGGAGCTGACCGTTTTCGAGGTATTTATTGTTATTAGTCTTAGTTGTGAAGTACTTATACTTTTCTCAGACGGGAGTGTCCGTTTTTCTTTTGTTCTACTCCTGTCCAAGAAAAGAAGCGATTTGTAATGACAATCGCATAACGACAGCTTTTAAAACATTTGACTATCGATTTAGCCTAGTGTATTCCCTTATTTTCTTCCTACTTATAACGAACTAAGTAATAAGAACATTGTGCTGAATACCTTGATTAGCAAGGTGCAGAAAGAAGAATAATCTTATGTAAGAAGTTGGTAGAACGGCTAGAGAAAGGCATGTGAGTGTAACACATCAGATTTTTTAAAATTTTGTTTCCTTATTTCTCATAAAAAATAAACAACAAACCATTTTCTTGTACCCGGTTCTTTTCTGGTGTAGACAACAGTTAATTTTGGAGATATTTTACAGTCTCGAGGTTATTTGGTCCAACCTTTATATGTAAAGGCTGCTAACATTGTTGCAAGTGCCGTTGAAAGTGCTGTCCATGTGCGCGAAGACATTCCTGACATCGTAGGATGAAATTATCATTCACCCGCAAAAGTTCTTTTTCGTAATGTCCATAATGTCTGCACTACATTCAGTTTTAGTTTTAGAGTTTTAGTTTTAAAAGTAGCTTTATGAACATAGATTTATGAAACACTTCTGCTGCCCAATTTGGGTGTGAAACTTCGAAAGCAACAGCGATTTCGTCTAGCTTTTTCTCCATTCTTTTGTTTAGTGTTTATCGATCCCGTTGTTATAAATGTATTAACCAAACATCTGAATAACCAGAAAATTGCTCCTGGCATTGCCTACACCTGCCTACATTATTGGTTTTCACTTATATATCGTACTTAAAAATACGATGTTCGAGCTTGAATTTGTTGACATTGTATTTCTAATAAGAGAACATTTCTAAGGGAATCTCACACAAAACACATCTTCTTTTTTTTTTTTCATCATTATAGCTTAACATCCTTTCACCTGCTTGGTCATATCGGGCGTAGAATGAAATGTAATATAATTTAAAGTTTCACAGTGTTAAATGTTGCTTAATATGCAGGCTGTGTTAGATCGGTATGTAAGGGTTGTGTTAAATAAAAATGAACAAAATGCAAAATAATCAAATTTGCCCAAAATTTCATAACTAAAGAAAACATCGAATAATTTAAATCACCATATAAATTATAGCCCCAAATAATAATGGCAAAGAAGCAAATAACACAGTAAGAAGACAAAGGAATTGCTTAAGACAGCTCACAGTTGATAAACGTACCCTTGACACGTCATGCTCCACTTCTGCGCAGTGGCATGCCAGCGATGTGAAAGCCGTGTCGGCCGATATGCATAAAAGACAGTTGTGGTTTTGGCATAAACCAAGTCATATTGAATATTAGAAATTACATTCCAATTTCAGATATTGTCACTGCAGTTATATGAGCACCACTGTGGAGGAATGTGGGTTCCTTGTCCATTAGTTACAATTGTAATTTTGAGACTGACAGGCTCATTTGATTCCTTGTGTTTAACAGCAGTTCTATGAAACTTGATCTGATAACAGCTTCTTGAATGGTCGGAATGTGAAACTGGCAAATATTGATCATTAGTCCCAGTATTGTGTTGCTTCATGACAAAGACCGACACTGAGAAACCAAGATATTTGCCTCAAGATAATTTGGAGAACTTGCAGACGCACCACATATTTCACTGTAGTCAATTTGTTTATCCTTTATTGTAAGAAAACGATTCTTTTTTACTTTCTCTACACGTACTATAGATACATAGTGTATAGAGAAGGTATTGCACTCCACCAAAAAATTCGATACCCAGATTTCACCGGAAACATATGTTTTAGGGTCCTCTGTATCCAAAAAAAGTATTTTCAGAATAAGGTCCGTGTGTGTGTGTGTGTGTGTGTGTGTGTGTGTGTGTGTGTGTGTGTGTGTCCGTGAACACGATTACTCAAAAACGAAAAGTCAGTAAAATACCAAACTTGGCATTTAAGTTTAGTATCTTCCAGGGATGCGACACGGAATTTTTGAGAAATATCCCCCCGCCCGAAACTACCCTTTACATTGAACTTTTTTGGAAAATTTTGATCTTCTAAAAAGTGGCATATTATTTTGATTAAAATATCGTATATTAAAGATATTTACCTGACAAATAAAATGTATATCTTGAATTTTCTGGAAATAGCCTCTGAAGAGTAGTTTATTCTGGATGAATTTTACTAAATTTTCAATAACTTCTAAACCGTAAGAGATGGACAAAAACTTACGACACAATAAATGTAGAGCACGATAAAACACACAATTTATGTTATATACATTTTTTTCGTGGAGTTCGTCGTTTTTGTGACATTCCTTATTTTTGGTTTCTGCTGTGAGAAACATACATTTCTCATACAGGAATTTGTCAACTGCTGTCCATACAAACAAAGGAATTTCAGTGACATAGCAACCAGCTTTTGATTAACACTTTAACTTATGGTAGTCCCTTATTTCACCTCTACTTACAAGGAAGCAAGTAATATGGATATTTCTGCTAATGCTTTACTGATTAGCATGAAGTTAATAGAAGTATAAGCTTTTTAAGAATAAGTTGTTGTAGGGATTTAGAGAAAGTCATGTGAATGGTACACATCAGATTTTTATATTGATATGTAAATAAGCATATAAGCATGTAAGTATGCAAGTAAGTGTTAGGTTCATATATTATAAGATTGTAAAACATTCCGTAATTAACAAAAACGTTATTTATTGAGGAAAAAATTTAGATCTCCCAATCAACTATTAATACTCAAAAAATCTGGTATGTTACACTTACATGACTTTCTCTAGCTGCTCTACAAAACTCCTACAAAAGATTATTCTTCTTTGTACACAATGCTAATCAAGATAAATGTTAGCAGAATTTTATTACATAGTTTCTTATAAGTAGAAGAGAATAAGGGAATGCACTATGCTAAAGTGATTGTCAAATGTTTTAAAAGCTATCGTTATGCGATTGTCATTACAAATCACATCTTTGCTTGGCCAGGAGTAGAACAAAAGAAAAACAGACACTTCCTGTGTGAGAAAAGTATAAGTACTTCACAATTGAAACCAATAACAAGGAACATCTCGGAAACTGGAAACTGTTACCTCCACAACAAAACTGTAAAGGACAAAAATGGTGAATTTTGTCATGAGGTACATTATTTGTGTAGTACGTTTTTTTTGTTTGTTTTTTTTTTCTATCTCTTACGGTTCAGCAAAATTTATCCAGAATAAAGCTATTCCCAAAAAATTCGAGATAGACATTTTATTTCGGGCAAAAATATCTTTAATATACGGGATTTTAATCAAAATCATTAGAGCCATTTTTAAGAAAATCAAAATGTTCGAAAATTTTTCCATGTAAAGGGTAGTTTGTGGTGGGGGGATTTTTTTTTTGGATATCTTCGTGTCGCATCCTTGGAAGATACTAAACCTAAATACCAAGTTTGGTATTTAACGGTCTTTTTATTTTGGGTCTATGCTGTCCACAGACACACAGACAGACAGACCTTTTTTTAAAAATGCTTTTTTCGTGCTCGGGGACCCCAAAACATATATTTCCGGTGAAATCTCGCTATCGAATTTTTGGGTGCATTATTGTACATATGGGGCTAGAGGAAGTAAAATATAACGTCACTAACCTTTTCATACGAAGATTTTCTCAAACAAAAGCATGCATGTATGAGTGTATGTAACAATATATGCAAGTTTGCAAAAGTGTATTAAAAATGTAAGTATGTGTGAAAGTATGACTGTATATATGCAAGTATGTAGTGTAAAATATGATTAAGTATGTATTTAAGTGGGTAAGTATGAACTTAAGTATGTAGGTATGTGTGTTGTGTGCATGTAAGTGTATGTGCAAGTGTGTATGGAAGTATGTAGCTGCAGAAAATTGCAAGCTATTTGTTACGGGTCGAACTGCCCTCTGCCGATAAACATTTTCAGAAAAAGGTCCGTGTGTGCGTGTGTGTGTGTGTGTGTGTGTTTGTGTGGACAGCATAGCACAAAAACGAAAAGACCGTTAAAAACCAAACCTGGTATTTAAGTTTGGTATCTTCCAAGGTTACGACACGAGGATTTTCAAGAAAATTCCCCCATACCCATTTACCCTTTACATGGAACTTTTTTTCGAAACTTTTGATTTTCTTAAAAATGGATCTAACGGTTTTGATTAAAATATCGCATATTAAAGACATTTATCTGACAAATAAAATGTTAATCTTGAATTTTTTGGAAAATAGCCACAAGAACTACTTTATTCTGGATGAATTTTACGTAACTTTGCATAACTGCTAAACCGTAAGAGATGGACTAAAGCTTACCACACAGAAAATGTAGAGTATATTAAAACACACAATTTATGTTACACACATTTTTTCGCAGAGTTGGTCGTTTTTAAGATATTCCTCTTTTTTAGTTTCAGCTTTGAAAAATGTATACCTTTCTCCTACAGTAATTTGTCGACTCGTGTTCATACAAACAAAGGAACTTCATTCACATAGCAACCAGCTTTTGACTATCACTTTAACCTACGGTACTCCCTTATTTCGCTTCTACTTACAAGGAAGCAAGTAATAACACTATTTCTTCTATTTTTTCTCTCCATTATCTATTTTTTTCGGTTATCATGAAATAAACAGAAACAAAAGCGTTTAATAATATTTTCATCAGGGATGTTGAGAAAGTCATGTGAATGGAACACGTCAGCCTTTTTTTTCCATGGAATTTAATACTTTCCATATATTTCCTCTATTCACTATATTTAGAAGAGAAAGTAATAGATATTGGTAGAGAAACTCGAGTGAATGTACTTTTACCAGATCTTTCCAAAAGAGAGAATGGACATTCTTGACACTGCATATTATGAATGTGCCGATGAGGGGACATGAACGCGGGGCGTATAAATAGGGGAGAAAACAGATCACTATACGACGTTGACAAATTGTTTCCAAATTGAGCAAGACAAAATATTGAAACACTGTAAACATACAGCCTATAGCCATTGGATTCTCATCTTGGTCTCAGCAACTGTGATGGACGCCTCGAGTCAAGGAATGTCATACTCCTTGAGTGGTAACATCTGGTTCACATAACGAACTGCTGGCTTTTCTATCCACCTACGACAAGTTTATGTTTTCTATTTCGGCTACAAAAAAGGGCCCTTCACATTGATTCGCATTATGAGATAGGATTTTTACTTTTTCTACCACCTACATAGTACGTGTACAAAGTACTGCGTTCAACAAAAAATTCAAAACCGAGATTACAATGAAAACACACATTTTGAGGTACCTCAATCCAGATGAAAACTATTTTTAGATCCAAGCGCGCGCGCGTGTATTTGTGTGTCTACAGCATAACTTGAAACAAAAATTATGTTAATTATTCAACTTTAAATTTAAGGGGAGTCAAAATGCCCTATCTTGCTAATGACGAAGTTTGATCTATTATCTCAGCAGCTGTTTATGACAGATCTGAATTTTTCCAGGTATATTTATCAATACCACTACTGGTTTAATTATCTTTTTTTACACAAGCCGTGTGTAGGAAGGAGCTGGATAGGTAGAATCAGACTGAAGCAGTCAATGCCATAGCCGGGATTTGAGCCACGGATCTACCGGTCTCTAGCCGGTTGCTCTTCCACTGAGCTACCATGGCAACATGCCGGCATAGATTAAATTCTACAACTGCCTCGCATGTTTCCCGGTAAACCACAAGGTGCTCTCAAATTATTTTGAGATGACAACCCCAATGGCGACATACAATGTTGTAAGTACTTTAGACCCAGGATTCACAGTATAGCCAACTATTATGATCAATTAGTATTGGATTAGTTTGTTGTTTCACACAAGCCGTGTGTAGGACAGGAGCTGGATAGGTAGCTCAGTGGAAGAGCACCCGGCTAGAGACCGGGAGATCCGTGGTTCAAATCCCGGCTATGGCATTGAATTTTCAGTCTGACTCTACCTATCTAACACCATTACTGTTTATTGATAAAAATAGAATACTTCAGCTGATTAGAAGCAAAGGTATATTTTTTTGTATTAAAGCCCTTAACATTTAATTGAAATAAGATTATTTTTTATTTTAAAAAATAAAACTAATCTATATAGGTAAAAGTGTTTCCGTTAAAATAAAGACTATTTAGGTGCAAATGTGTGGTAAAAATGTCAGCCCTTAGTATCAATTATTTTCTGAAATAATGGGACATTTGTATAGACAGTTTTATTCTTCAGAAATTGCTTTCAAACAGAATATTAAAAAACATCTGATGTGTTCTATTCACATGACATTCTGTACATCTCTGTAATAAACTTTGTTCAAAAGCTTATACTTCTATTTACTTCCTGCTAATCGAGGAAAAATTAGCAGAAATAGTCCTATTACTTGCTTCCTTGTAAGTAGAAGCGAAATAATGGAGTACCATAAGTTAAAGTGATACTCAAACGTTAGTTGCTATATGACTGAAGTTCCTTTGTTTGGATAGACAGGATTTGACAAATTCCTGTATGAGAAAAGTAAGTTTTTTTTTTAAATTCGAATCTAAAAACAAGAAATATCTCAAAAACGATCAACTCCATGAAAAAATGTATATAACATAGATTGTGTGTTTTAACGTGCCCCACATTTTTTGAGTGGGTAAGTTTTTGTCCATCTCCAACGGTTTAGCAGTTATGCAAATTTTCGTAAAATTGATCCTGAATAAAGTAGTCTTCAGAGGCTATTCCCAGAAAATTCAAGATATACATTTTATTTGTCAGGTCAAGGTATTTAATATACGATATTTAAATCAAAATCGTTAGAGCCGTTTTTTAGAAAATCAAAATTTTCGAAAAAAATGCCATGTAAAGGGTAGTTGGGGGTGGGGGATTTTCGCTTCCTTGGAAGATACCAAATCTAAATACCAAGTTTAGTATTTAACGGTCTTTTCGTTTTTGAGTTATGCTGTTCACAGGCGCACACACACAGACAGACAGACACATACACACGGACAAAAACATGTATTTCCGGTGAAATCTCGGTATCGAATTTTTGGGTGGAATACAATATTCTCTACGTATAGAGAAACTAAAAATGTAACCTAACTTTCCAGAAACAGCTTCGAAGTAAATTCGAAAATCTCACATGAGATAAATGTGAGCTGGATACCAATGCTACGAATAGATAAAGTAAAATTTTTCGATAAAAATATAAAATATCTCTTCTCTAACACTAATATTTACACACTTATCGATGTTTTACTAAGCGAGTGTGTTAGGATGTTATAAAGTCTACTATGCAGGATTATTTGCAGCAATATTTTTAAACTATTTTAATCTATATACAATTAGCGTATCTCTATGAAAGTTATGCCAAAATGAGCAGAAGATTCGATATATTCATAGGTAATTAAAACATGAAAGCGGAAAAAAATTACGAAAATTCCATTTCGATTCATCTTAAGTCCAGCATCCTTGAAAGATGCGATTCGAAAATCTTCAAGTAAATCCTTAAATCAGAGCATTGTATAAATTGCAATATAATTTGGTTTTTTCTCATATCTGTGGGGAAAATCTATATTAGGAGCGCCGTTTTTTTTTCAACCACCGATAGGCTATAAATAAAAGACAACTTCATAGAAAACACTTATTTTGTTACTAAAAGTTTTGTACACTCATGGTTACTTTTCCACACAATCACCGAAAATATTGAGGCATTTTCGTACCTGTGCACAAGCTTTGCAATACCCGCTTCAAAAAATGTTGCCGCCAATGATTTCAAATGAGCATCGACGTTGTTTTGAAGATCTTCGTTGGTTTGAAAGTGCTGCCATCCTAGCCACGTCTTCAGTTCAGGGAAAATGTGAAAGTTGCTGGGTGCCAGGACAGGACTGTACGGCGGATGATCGAAAATGTCCCATTGAAATTGTTCAAGGAGCCGATGGATTGTGCCAGCAGTGTGTGGACGAGCGTTGTCATGGATCAACACACTTCCTGAAGCCAGCATTCCTCTTCGTTTGTTTTGAATGGCTCTCCGCAGACGTCATAAATTACGAAGATCTTCAAAACAACGTCAAAGCTCATTGAAATCATTGGCGGCAATATTTTTTGAAGCGGGTATTGTAAACCTTGTGCACAGGTATGATAAATGTCTCAATCTTTTTTGTGATTATGTTGAAAGGTAACCATAAGTGTACAAATGTTTTAGTAATAAAATAATTGTTTTCTATGAACTTGTCTTTTATTTATAGCCTATCGGAGGTTGATAAAAACCGGCCCTTGTGCTTTGAATGTGCACACAAAGCCGCAAAAACATTCCCTTTGCCATACATTTTACTTGCACACTGTGAAAGTTGGTAAATATGGAGTTTTGTGCTACGGGGAGACAAAACGAAAATTCATTTATCAGGAAAAGTAATATAATATTATTTGGCCGTCTTCGTTAAAAACATCGCATCAAATCCCGATATAAATTGTCAGCGGACTGTGGTAGGTGGCGGTCCTGTTCGACCGCAGAATCATATCCAGTTTAACTGAATTAGCGTCGATTTGCGCGATACACAGCGAATGGTTTTCATTCATAACTGGAGACAAAATCTCAACACTGGAACAGAGGAAAATAATGCAACCAATTACAAACTCAGCAATGCGTTTAATGCGAAATCCCCCCCCTCTCTTTGTCATCCGTTCCATTCTCTCCCCTTGTGGGAGGGAATCAACTGTTCTCCATCACAATACTTTTATTAAGATAAACTTGCTCTGTGATAAATGGACAAGGAATTTAAGGAATTGCCTATTTTTACTTTCTCTAGCCCCATATGTACAAAGGGATAGAGAAGTATTGTATTCCACCCAAAAATTCAATTCCGAGATTTTACCGGAAATACATGTTTTAGGACCCCCTGTATCCAAAAAAAGCATTTTCAGAAAAAAGGTCCGTGTGTCCGTGAACACAACTCAAAAACGAAAAGTAGCTAAAATACCAAACTTGGTATTTAAGTTTAGTATCTTCCAGGGATGCGACACGAAGATTTTGAGAAAAATCCCCCCACACCAAACTACCCTTTACATGGAACTTTTTTCGGAAATTTTGATTTTCTTAAAAATGGCTCTAACGATTTTGATTAACATATCATATATTAAAGATATTTACCTAAAAAATAAAATGTATATCTTGAATTTTCTGGGAATAACTTCTGAAGACCTGTTTATTCTGATGGATTTTGCTTAATTTGGCATAATTAATAAACCGTAAGTGATAGACAAAAACTTACTATATAAACAATTTAGGTTTGTTAAAATACACAGGTTAGGTCATAAATTTTTCTCGTGGAGCTTACCGTTTTCGAGGTATTCGTTGTTATTAGTTTCAGTTGTGAAGTAGGTACTTCTACTTTTCTCGGACGGAGTGTTCGTTTTTCTTTTGTTCTACTCCTGTCCAAGAAAAGAAGCGATTTGTAATGACAATCGCATAACGACAGCTTTTAAAACATTTGACTAGTGGTTTAGGCTAGTGTATTCCCTTATTTTCTTAATGAGTACCACGATTAGCAAGGTGCAGAAAGAAGAATAAGCTTATGTATGAAGTTTGTAGAACAGATAGAGAAAGTCATGTGAGTGTAACATCAGATTTTTTTCCTTTGCATCAACTTGCTTCACTTTTTGTGTTTACATGCTATATATTCCAATTAAAACTGTTTATTTAGCAGTTTGATAAGATCCTAAAAACGCTATTTTGATGTACATAGGGTCGTGGTGGTGGTATTTTAGGTTTACAGTAATACAGTATTTGCGTTACACAGTCGCAATAGTCGGGTGACCGTACATGCTGTCGAAAAGTACTTGAATTTAAAATAATACCTACATATATATTTTATATATCTTTACATTGGAAATTCACCCCCAGACGCACACTCGCGGGCCACGACAACAGAATCACAGAACAATAAAAGAAAGAACACTTTGATATCACACACACATAGACTTGCACTCACAACTACACCACGTATTCACACATATAGAGTACTACAGCACCAAATAAGTCTATACAACATTTACCCAAATACTTTACCTCTTAGTGAACGAACTTCCATTAAGTATGTGCCCAGGCTTGGCCAGTTTTAGCTCTTTAGAATAAAATCCCAGAATGCTGTCCATCTGTTTGAAGATATACTTCCGGCAATAAGTTTTTCCTAACATCATCTATCTGCACGCAATCTGCCAAAATATGCGTCCAGTCTTCCTGATATCCGCATAAAGGGCGAATTCTCGCAACAGCTTCATCAACTACCTTACACATTTTCCACACTTCCAACCTGAGCCACGCTATCCCCGACCTTAGTTTCAATTCTAAAATATGTGTTTCTTTACAGCACCCAATTTTTATTTCATTTTGTAACTCCAATGACTATGTTTTTCTACATCCAGATTCCATTTCCTAGCAAACAAAAGACAGCTCTGTACTAGGGGTGAGAAACAACGTAGTAAAACCTGTTTCCTATAGAGACTGCTTGCAAGTCGAGAATCGCGCCTCAGTAAAGGGACCATTAAGTTTAAGACTTGGCAACAGCGAGGGTTGGTTTCCAGCGGTACACACACTAACCGCTAAACAGAAAAACCGCAAACCTTAACTTCAAAGTCAAGCCGTCTTTGGGTGAAGAGTGGAGTAGGCAAATCATGTTTTGAAAAATCTGATGTGTTCCATTCACATGACTTTCTCTATATCTCTGCAACAAATTATTCTATTTACTTCATCTAATCAATAAAAAATTAGCAGAAATAATAGTCTTATTACTTGTTTCCTTGTAAACAGAAGCGAAATCAGGGAGCACCATAGGTTAAAGAGATAGTGAAAAGCTGGTTGCTATGTAACTGAAGTTCCTTGTTTGTATGGAAGGGAGTTGACAGATTCCTGTATGGGAAAATTATGTTTTTCAAAGCTGAAACCAGAAACAAGGAATATCTCAAAACCGATCAAATCCAAGAAAAACATTTATATAACATAAATTGTGTGTTTTAACGTGCTCTATATTTTTTGTATGGTAAGGTTTTGTTCATCTCTTACGGTTTAGCAGTTATTGAAAATTCCGTAAAATTCATCCAGAATAAAGTAGCCTTCAGAGGCTATTCCCAGAAAATTCAAGATACACATTTTATTTATCAGGTAAATATCTTTAATATACGATATTTTAATCAAAATCGTTAGAGCCAATTTTAAGAAAATCAACATTTTCGATTTTTTTTTCCATGTAAAGGTTAGTTTGGGGTGATGGGGATTTTTTTGAAAATGTTTGTGTCACATCCTTGGACGATACCAAGCCTAAATACCAAGACAGACAGACAGATGGACACACACGGATATTTTTCTAAAAATGCTTTTTTTTTTTTGGATTTAGGGCGTCTCAAAACATATATTTCCGGTGAAATCTCGGTATCGAATTTCTGGGTGCAATACAATAACTTCTCTATACTCTTTGTATATATTACATATAGAGAAAGTAAAAATACTGCACATTAGGGACACCCGGCATTTCTGCTGAAATTTTGGTAACGAATTTTTGGATGGAGGTAGGTTATTATAGGTGATTAGCAGAAGACTGTGAAGGATTTTGTTTACCCTCGGAGTTACAATGCTTTCCCGTTAAAACAGGTTATGAAGCAAACCAAGAAAGAAAGAAGCTGTCACAACGTATATTTAGAAGTGCTAATGAGTATTTAAAAAGTAAACCGTAAATAATGATTCCCCAGCGAATCAAGAGCAGGAAACGGCGTAATTCTGACCCAGTAACGGAAGAAGCTTGTATATTTACAATTACTACTTCCTTTACTATTTAATTGTACACTGTTTCTAATAACAGGATTAAGATGACATGCTTTTATTTAAAAATGTGCACTGTAACAGCAGAAACTGGGTAACTATGCACTCCCAGTTAACTTTTTGGGTCATGGTGTAACCGAATAGAGTTTTAATCAAAGACATCGGCGGACATACTGTGAAATTGTATTTTCACAAGGAATTCTAGACTTAGCAATAATTATATGATACGACTCCACTCAGCAAACAAAGCGAGGAAAGAAGTTGGAACTCCAATTCAAGGAAAACACTCTCGTAAATTAAATTACAGTTTGATGACCGTAATGAGATCTTTTCCCAAAAACAACAAAAGAACAGCAAGAAGTGAGTGTCCCTTGTTTTTATCGTCTGCTCGGTTATTAATTAATTTCATCCTTTAACTTAACTCTATATAGTGCAATACTACTGTATACTACTGAAGTACTCATGCATTATTGCCAACTTCCTGAAATTGAAATCCCTAAAGCTTTCCCATGACTAACAAAGCGTTATACTATTGGGATAACTTTAATATATATTAAATGTTCATTCATGTCTACCAGTTCACATGATTCATAATTAAAATATAGCATAAAAATAAACAATCCAATCTGTTCCATTAACATAACCTTCTCCTCTTATTCTGCAATAATTATTTTACAAAAGTTTATTCTCGTCTCTACTTCATATTAATTAACGTACATATTAGCAGAACGCGTCTTATTATTTATTTCCTCGAAATTACAATGAAACTATAAGATACGCTAAGTTAAAGCAGCAAAATGTTTTAAGAGCTGATCGCTATGTGATGGATTTAAATTGAATTCTCTTTGTATGATCAGGAGCAAAAAACATTCTTGTATACCCCATTCACCCTTTCTTACAAAGGTTTATTCTTTTCTTTACTTCGTGCTAACCGAGTTAAGCATTAACAGGAATGGTCTTATTACTTACTTTCTTGTAGGTAAAGAGAAATTACATGATGCTAAAGGGATAAGCCTGTCCTTTAAATGCTGGTCGCTATGCAAGACATTAAAATTCTGTTCTGTGTGTATGACCAGAAATGAAATGAAGACTTCATATTGTTTTTTTTTTTTGTTGTAGTTTTTTTAACGTTCTTTAACCTGGTTGGTCATATCGGACGATGAATGAAATTGATGAAATGATGCTCAAAACATCTCCGGGACCATGGAGCTTAAAGTTACTCGACATTCCTCTTCTCAGGATAAGGGAAAATCCCGAAGAAAAAAAACCTTATCCGGGTAACTCACTCTAAGCGAGATTCGAACTCACGACCTTTTGAATGTGAGGCAGACACGCTACCACCACACTACCCAGGCGGGCTACTTCATATAGTTGGTGTTCTGGGGAGGTGTGGGGAGAGAGGAAAGCGATATCTGGTTACCCGGTGAGCTGCTATGCAGTAATCATTCCTGCAGATGTGTGTATTAATCTAGTGTAGCCTACTTAGCATAATAAGTTGCAGAAGTAGTTCAAAGTTTTAACAAGATTTTCTATTCTTTTCACCATGTCTGAAGTTAAAATGTACGGTAATGCATTCAGAAGGGGTAACATTATAAGTAGCGTATAGATAAATATGATGAAGGAGCTCTGAATAAACAGTATTTATATCCAGTGTCACAAGCTCGCAACGAGCTACACATTATACTGGTGTTTCTTTGTCAATGATAAAGAGAATTCGTAACGACAAGAAAGAGCTGCGGTCAAAGGAGGAACTAGTGTATTGAGCACTTCTGGAAAAAGAAGAAAAACTAGACCCGAACATACTGTTTTGCAAATCAATGACTTTGATGCTGCCGTTATACGAAGAATAATATGGCTAACTCTTTTATATTTATTTATTTAAAAAAAGGTTTACGTCATAAAGTGTGTGTTTTAATGAAATCTACATGTTTTGTGTAGAGAGTTTCTGTCTTTCTCTTACTTATAAAGGTAATCCAGAATAAAGAAGTCTTCAGAAAGCAAGATGTATATTAGTTTGCCAAAAATATCTTAAACATGTGGTATTTTAATAAAAAGCGTTAAAGCTAATTTTGATAAAATCAAAATTTTAGAAAAAAGTCTCATCTGTACAGAGTAATGGGGGTAAAATGTTGAAAATCTTTGTGGGGCATCCTTGGAGGATTTTGAACTTAAATACCAAGTTTGGTATTTATACTATTCTTCTTATTCTTCAGAAAATGAAACAGCATGTTCAGAATTGGAAGCGAAATTGGCACCGTCACTAATCTATTAAGGTTGGCTGCATGTTTTTCTTCAATTTCGTTTCCGTCTGCTAGTGTCACCTTATCTGTACTCGTGTGTGTTGTTTACGCATTCCCTTCATGGTTCACGAACTGGGAACACAACTATATTTGAGAAAAGAATAACTATTGGAAGGAATAACAAGGAATAAATCTGACATACATAAACGGTGTGGCTAATTAAATCTACAGTTTTTGTTTAGTAAGATCTTATCTTTCTCTTGCGGTTACATTTACTCTTTTGTGAGTGTTTTACAGCAGAGAAAGAGAGAGGTAACGACATAAGTTTGCTGTAGCGGCAGCTACACATAGAGTGAATCCTGTAACCGACCTGGGCATGAGTAACATTTTCCTAAAGCCGATGTCCCACGGTCAAACATTTTGGTCCAATAACCTTCAAACTACAAATTGGATTGTGGTACTTCGGATAATTTCATTGTATACAATTTCCGTCCTATTTTTTTGGTCCAATTCCAGTTTGCCTCCAGCGGTTTCTATTTTTTGGTCCAAACGTATGAAATCAACCAATGACCTGGTGGTAATGACGTAATAAGATCGCAGCTAGCGCCGGGTTTTCCTTCTCGCCAACGCGATTGTTTGTGTGAAACTTTGTCCTAAATAGGATTATAGTAGCTGAGCTAAGGTTGAAATATACATACATATATATATATATATATATATATATATATAATTTTTTTTTTTTTTTTTGTGCGGCAGAGATTTATAAAATAATGACTCAGTATTTATAACCCCTGATCCACTTGTACCTACCTTCTTTTCTCAACAAAAACATAAAAACATGGTCTTATCTTTGTTTTGCTGGTATGGACTGCCTCATATTTATGTCTTGGCGCGTGATTTTTGCCCCAACTAAGGACAGCAACTTTCCAAACAAAGTTTCGTCCATTATAAGGAACTTACATTAATTTACAGGGTCAGAAACGAGTACATTTTGTAGCTATGTAGTACACCTCTTCCTTGGCCTGCATTCCTACGTTCCAGCCATGGCCTAGACTTGAATTTTTCTTTCTATTATAATACGCTCTTGCAATGGATACATAAACTAAGCCTGCGACAGCGAAAATAAATAATTATGGATCAGCAACCTCCACCATTTTCTATAAGCTGTTCATGTGCATGCGAGATATATTTGAACCAATACACATTCCCGTGGAAATGGAATGGCGAAATTTTACACAATGTTCACGTTGTATAAAGACATTTAGATCAAATTTTATCCGTGGGACATCGGCTAAACTTTGGCCTTTGGACGCAAAAAACAATCCAGCATGTTGAATACTTCAGAGGTTGCTCCCAATAAATTCAAGATAATATATTTGATTTGTTATAAAATATCTTAAATATATCGTGTTTTAATCATAATCGTTAAAAGCCAATTTTTAAGAAAATCAATATTTTCGAAGATATATTATTTAAATAAGTACCTAGGGATGGATCTTTGGAAGATCCTGAACCTAAATTACAAATAAGTGTTTCTTCCAACATGTGTAGAAAAGGCGCAGGAAAGAACCAGGCCGAAAAATGCAATGGTATACTGGTATACTCAGATTATCCTGATGCATTTACTTCACGATTTTTTTATTTTATTATTTTTTTTTTTGTAGCTTAACACCCTTTAACCTTGTTGGTCATATCGGACGATGCATGAAATTGGTGAAATGATGCTCAAATGATCTCATGGAGCTTAAAGTTACTCGACATTCATCTTCTCTGAATAAGGGAAAACCTCGAAAATAAAGTATCTAGGTAACTGACCATAAGAGAGAAGTGACCGAAGTCACTACCTGTTGATTGTGAGGTAGATATGCTACCACCACACTTCCGAAGCGGGACATGGAATATTGTTTCGTCAATAGGATCAGTAACCGTTAAGTTCAAGGCGCATTCTTGTTATAAGATTGTTAATATGGTTTGAGAGTAATACGTGAACAAGTGATAAGTTTAAAAAATGAAGTTAATGTACGTGGTTAAAGAAGGAAAGCTCCTAGAAATAAGTGTCATCAGATTGTAAAGCAAACTGCTTGTCGACATGTCTTCTAGTCAGAAACAAACGAATAGGTAAAATAAAAGTGCGTGCTAACTGTTTGGTAAGATCACTCCCAAGCTACCACCCGAGTGAGTCAAATCCACATTCAGACTGAGCTGAGCCAGAGGTAGTGGATCTTCTGATCAAGGTATCTGGAGATCTACTCTTTTGGTAATGGAGCGGGTCTAGAGGGACCCGCCAACACCAACTTCATACTTGGCAACCATCACGTGGATAATAAACCCGCCTCAAGGTTAATTATAGATGTTATTCTATAACATGTGTCGAGTGCTTTTGATGTTTTCCCTTTGTTTCTTGCATGATTAAAATATGAAACCTCTGCCATTCCCCTGATATGTCAAACCATATTAGTTTTCTATATACAGACATATATAATACAATCCTAGTTCTCATTTTTTCATTTTTTTTTTAATTACTCCAGTTATCCTTTTCTTTCTATACCATGTACATAGAGGTGGAGCAGGTATTTGTATTCCACCCAAAATTTCGGTATCGAGATTTCAAAGGAAATACACATTGTTCATATTATACTTAAGCTTTGCATCTTCAAGAATGTAACAAGTAGATGTTCCCAACAAAATCCCCCACCCCCAACTACTCTTTACGTAGATTGTGTCAAAAATTGCTTTAATTGTTCTAATTAAAATAGCATATCCATGTATTAAAGATATGTGCATCACAAATAAAATGTACATCTTCAATTTTTGAGGAATAGTCTCTGAAAGGTCTCTTACTTCTGGATATCTTTTGTACCTAACTGGTGAACGCAAGAGATATACCAAAAAGTGTAGATATAGTGTTATTATTTTTTTTAACGAGTTTCAGTGTCCCATATTGATCAACCTATAAAATATTTGACTATAGTTTTATCCTAGCGTATTCCATAGCGTATCTACAAGGATATACCATTTTTGTTAATATTCATCTTGATTAGCATGGCATAAGTAGAAGAACACGCTTTTGGAAGAAGAATTTGTTGTAGAATAGGTAAAGGATCTCAACTGAGTGGACATATCAGGTTTTTACTTTCTCTACACGTACTATGTGCATACTGTAAAGAGAATGTAATGTAATCCACCCAAAAATTGAAAAAAAAAAATATATAGCATTTTTGGAAAAAGGTCCGTGTGTGTTTGTGGACAGTATAGCTCAAAAACGAAAAGACCGTTAAATACCAAACTTGGTATTTAAGTTTGGTAACTTCCAAGGATACAACACGAAATTCTCAAGAAAATCCTACCTTTTACATGGAAAAAATTTTGAAAATTGTGATTTTTTCAAAAAAGGCTCTAACGATTTTGATTAAAATCTCTTATATTTAAGATATTTACATGCCAAATAAAATGTATAAACTGAATTTTCTGGGAATAACCTCTAAATACTTTTTTATTTTGAATAATTTTAATTCAATTTTGCATAACTGATAGACAAAAACATACTATACAAAAAAAAAAAAAATGTAGATCACGATCAAACACACAATTTATGGCATATACTTTTTTTCGTGAAGTTTATCGTTTTTGAAACATTCCTTGTTTTTCGTTTCAGCTTTAACAAAATGTATACCTTTCTGATACAGGAATTTGTTTGTATGGAACTTCAGTCACATAGCAACCAGCTTTTGCTTTCACTTTAACCTATGGTATACCCTTATTTCGCTTCTACTTACAAGGAAACAAGGAATAAGACTGATTCTGTTAATGTTTATCTCGATTTGCATGAATTAAATAGAAGCATAAGCTTTTTAACATTAACTTGTAGCAGAGATGTAGAGAAAGTCATGTGAATGGATCACATCAGATTTTTTAAAATGTTGTATACTATAACAAGGATGTCTGTTTCAAATACTGCAGAACAAATATACGAGGTACGTCCAGAAAGTAAGTTCCGTTTGGTATAAAAATTAAATTGTGTACAGATACAGAATAATTATTTATTGCACAAAATTCTACAACTCTTAAACTACTTTTCCACATAACTGCCGAAATTTTGCAGGCATTTGTCATAGCGTGGCACAAGTTTTTGAATACCTTCTTCATAGAAGTTTGCCGCCTGTGTCTTCAAAAAGTTGGAAACATTTTCTTTCAGCTCTTCGTCATTGTTGAAGTGTTGACCGCCAAGAAAAGACTTGAGATGTAAGAACAGATGAAAGTCGCAATCTGTTTTGATTGTTTGGCCACGCGGTAACAAATCAATGAGTAAGATGCCTTTCCAGTACCAGAACACTGTGCACGTCATTTTTCGAGGTGTCAAGATTTGTTTCGGCTTAACCTTTGCTGGGGATGAAGTGTGCCTCCATTCCATTGATTGCCGCTTACTTTCAGGGGTGTCGTAAGAAACCCAAGTCTCATCTCCTGTGACTATCTGTGTCAGAAATTCTTCGCCGTCTTCATCATAACGGGTTAAAAACTGAAGTGCACTACCCATCCGTTTTGTTTTGTGTTGCTCATTAAGTATCTTTGGTACCCAACGTGAGCAAAGTTTACGAAATTTCAGTTTTTCGGTAACAATTTCATGAATTAGTTATCGTGAGCTTTGGTGAAATTCCATAGCGAGAGCATTAATTGTAAATTTGCGGTTTTCCTGGATATTGTCATCAATCGCCTGAACCAGTTCTTCTGTAACCAAAGATGGACGCCCACTTCGTTCTTCATCGTGCACTTCACTACGTCCTTCATTGAACTATCGGACCCATTTTCTCACCATTGAATCACTCATCGCATTTTGTCAGTAAACTTTGCAAATTTGCCGATAAATTTCAATTGGTTTCACTTTCCTTGCATGCAGAAACCGAATCACAGATCTGATTTCATAAGTGGCGGGATTTTCAATCAACACCGACATTGTAAACAAGCACAACAAAGCGTATGTGGTTGACAGCGATATGAAAATGGCGCGCGTTTCTTCTCCTTGATATAGAGCGTCTACCGCGCATGTGCGGATCTGCGATCGCAGCGCTGTAGCGGAGATAATTGAAACGGAACTTACTTTCTGGACGTACCTCGTATTTCTTGTCTGTTGACGGTGGTACAATCAGCTGTCGACTGCTTCAGCTTCTCTCTAATTCAAGTGCATTCTCTAATCTCTGGCACAACTCAAGCTCTGAGGCCGTGGCTGCTCTGCTTTTATAGCGATCAAATACGCAGCAAGGAAATTTTCCAAGCTGCGATAAGGGGATACAAAGAGTTTCTCTCCCTCTCTCTCTCTCTCTCTCTCTCTTTTTTCTTTCTTTCTTTCTTGAGTCATTATTGTATATGTTAATTTACTAAGGTGGCAGCCACCAGTAACGACACAAGGGGCTATGTAAAGCAGGCGCTCTTACACGTGTTCCCTTTCCAACAATTCTGGCGGCCATGTAAATATCCTTTACGCACGTGGTCTACACCTGCACTCGGGCATGTAATCAGAATACAAATACACTATACAAGAAAATCTTATGTGTTCCATTCACACGACTTTCTCTACATCTATGCAAAAAATTGTTAAAAAGCTTATGCTTCTATTTACTTCATGCCAATCGAGAAAATTTTCAGAAATAGTCTTGTTGCTTGCGAAATAAAGGAGTACCATATGTTAAAGTGATAGTCAAAACCCGGTTACTATGTGACTGAAGTTCCTTTGTTTGTATGAACAGGAGTTGACAAATTCCTGTACGAGAAAAGTATGGTTTTAAAACTGAAACCAAGAACAAACAAAAAATGCATATAACATAAATTGTACGTTTTAACGTGCTCTACATCTTTAGTCTCTTTCCACCTCTTACGGATTAGCATGTATGCAAAATTCAATAAAAATCATTCAGAATAAAGAGGTCTTTAGAGGCTATTCCCAGAAATTTCAAGATATACATATTTGTCAGGCAAACAATATTAATATACGACATTTTAATCAAAATCGTTAGAGCCATTTTTGAGAAAATCAAAAATTTCGATTTTTTCCCCATGTAAAGGGTAGTTTGCTGTGGGGAGATTTTCTTAAAAACCTCGTGTCGCTTCCTTGGAAGACAGCAAACTTAATTACCAAGCTTGGCATTTAACGGTCTTTTTATTTTTGAGTTATGCTGCCCACAAAAATGCTACTTTTGGACTGAGGGCGACACAAAAAATGTATTTCAGTGAAATCTTGGTATCGAATTTTTGAGTGCAGTACAATACCTCTATATAGTATGTACAGGGTACGTGTAGAGAAAGTAAAAAATGTTAATTATTTATTTGTGCTCGGTGTGATTCTAGATCTGCTGTTCCTGAAAATATGTTTTGTTTGAAACAAACACTTTTATTGATTTACGTAATTGAAGCGCACAGTTAGAATGAAAAAGCATGGGGTTTTGTGTGTAATCCCCCTTTCCCACTTCCGAGGGCCCTACCATAGACATGTTATTACCGAATAATAAATGTTCTGACGGAATGATGTGTTGCATCGGACATAAACAAAATGGCAACGCTTGTACAGACACAGAGTTCTCTATTATAAACCACAAACAGTTTAAAACAAAACAAAAACTAACGCGCATTTGATTTTTCGGGTTTGAACTAAAGCACTGCTAAGCGCGAATGTTTTTGTGTGTGAAAATGCCAATACTAATTAATACAGTTTTTCATTAAACTTTGATAACCAGTGATATATAGGATTATATCAAAGAGGTATCAGTGGTTCATTGTAGCGTCCAGGGAATGCTTCCATTTCCGTATATAATTGCCAGTTGAAAACGGATCAATTAACTGTGACAGAGGGATCGGCTGTAATCGGGTTGACAGTTGGACGCAATTCACTGGGTGCCTGCCACGGTTTTATCTGTTCGATTAGAAATACTTTACACAGAAATCTTCCACTTCATCAGCGTGTTCAGAGCAAACAGACAAAATACAAGAGCAGCCAAACAGAACATTTTTAATTAAAAGCTAAACTTAAGTAATCATTCCTTATTCTCTGTGATAGTCTAGGTGCTTTAAAAACGCTTCATTCACACCAATGCAAATAGAAACTGCCATGGGAACATACATAACTGAAATTTCATAACAAAATCACAAAATATCGACATTTTTGGATAGGTAGGGTCAGTCTGAAGCGCCTATTCACGATTATAAATACTTTACACAAAAATCTTGCACTTCATCAGCGCGTTCAGAGCAAACAGATAAAATACAGATAATACAGAAAAATTTTAATTAAAAACTAAACTTAATTAAATCAAGTTCTTACTTATTCTGTGTAATAGCCCTGTTTAAAAACAGGATTCACATCAATTCAAATATAAATCGACATGGGACTATGTATGACTAACATTTCATAAAAAAAAACCCACAAAATATAGGCTTTTTTTTTTTTTGGATACGTAGAGTCAGACTGAAAAATTCAATGCTATAACTGGGATTTGAACCAAGGATCTCCCGGTCTCTAGCCGGTTGCTCTAGCACCGAGCTACCACGGTAACAGGCCGGTATAGCTTTAAATTTCTCAACTGACTCGCATGTTTCCACAAGTAAGTCACAAGATGATCTATTATGGTCAATTAGTATTGATTTAATTGTTTTTTCAGACAAAATAAATGCTATACCGGCATGTTCCCATTGTAGCTCAGTGGTAGAGCAACCGGCTAGAGACCGGGAGATCCGTGATTCAAACCCCGGCTATGGCATTGAATTTTTCAGTCTGACTCTACCCATCCAACTCCTGTCCTACACACGGCTTGAGTGAAAAAACAATTAATTCAATCGACATTTTTATTTTAATTCCATAAAATAATTTAAATATTCCTGCACTTACTTTCACTTTAACCTATGGTACTCCCTTATTTCGCTTCTACTTACAAGAAAGCAAGTAATAATTCTATTTCTGCTAGCTTTTTCTCGGTTATCATGAAGTAAATTGAAACATAAGCGTTTTAACAATAATATTTACAGAGATGTAGAGAAAGTCATGTGAATGGAACACATCAGATTTTTTTCTCATCCTGGTCATGCAAAGAAAATAGAATTTCAGTAGAATCACATTCAATTCAATTCAATTCAATTTATTTTCACCTTTTACAGACGTTTAAAGGACACGTCAATATAATCTATTTACATTATATACAAAGTTTTACATTATTTTTCCATATTTAAACTCCTCTATATTGTAAATGCATCTTCAAATAAGTATGTTTTTATGATTTTCATCATTTTTACTTTCTCTATACGAACTATGTGTATAGAGAAGGTATTGCACTCCACCAAAAAAGTCGATACAGAGATTTCACCGGAAATATACGTTTTAGGGTCCCCTTGATCTAAAAAAAGTATTTTCAGAAAAAGGTCCGTATGTGTGTGTGTGTGTCCGTGTGTCCGTATGTCTGTGAACACGATAACTCAAAAACGAAAAGTAGCTAAAATACCAAACTTGGTATTTAAGTTTAGTATCTCCCAGGGATGTGACACGAAGATCTTCAGAAAAATCTACCCTTTACATAGAACTTTTTTCGAAAATTTTGATTTTCTCAAAAATGGCTCTAACGATTTTGAAATATTTATCTGACAAATAAAATGTATATTTTGAATTTTCTGGGAATAGACTCTGACGATTACTTTATTCTGGGTCAATTTTACGGAATGTTGCATAACTGCTAAACCGTAAGAGATGGACAAAAACTTACCACACAACAAATGTAGAGCACTTTAAAACACACAATTTATGTTATATACTTTTTTTTCGTGGAGGTGATTGTTTTTGAGATATTCCTTGTTTTTGGTTTCAGCTATAAAAAGATTATTTTCTCATACAGGACTTTGTGAACTTGTGTCCATACAAGTAAAGGAACTCCAGTCACATAGCAACCAGCCTTTGACCATCACTTTAACTTATTGTACTTCCTTATTTCGCTTCTACTTACAAGGAGGCAAGTAATAAGTCTATTTCTGCTAATTTTTTCTCGATTACCAGGAAGTAAATAAAAGCATAAGCTTTTTAAAAATAATTTATTGCAGAAATATAGAGAAAGTCATGTGAATGTAACACATCAGATTTTTTAATGTTTGATTTATATTATTTATTTCATTTGGTAGTTTATTGAACAATTCACTTCCTATGGTTTCTGTTGAACGATTATTCAAGGTTCTCCTTAGAGTCGTTCTGAAATAATCCATATTTTTTAATCCATAGGAATGTATGTTACAACTTTTGTCTTGTCTTTTATGTACAATAACTTTTATGCTTTCATAAATATATATGCATGGAGCAGTTAATATTTTTAAGATCTTAAATAAACTTCTACGTGTTTCTTTATATTTTATCCTACCAATTATTCTGATAGTTTTTTCTGCAATTTTAGCACTTTTTCCATGTCTCTATAAGTAATATTACCCCACAGCGTCATACCATAACTAATATTTAAATATATTAATGCAAAATAAACCTGTATCATCGTGTTGCTATCCATTGTCTTACTGATCTGTCTCATTAGATATATGCCTTTATTTATTTTTTTGGTAATGTGAGTTACACGTGCTTTCTAATTTAAATTTTTGTCAATTATCATTCCAAGGAAGTTTGTACTATTTATTTCATCTATATTTACACCGTCTATTGTTAGATTTATATTTTTGAGGTTTCGATTTATTAGTTCGTAATATATGCATGCTGTCTTTTTAATTTCTCTATACGTACTATGTACATAGTGTATATAGGAAGTATTGTATTCCTCCCAAAAATCTGATACCGAGGTTTCAACGGAAATACAAGTTTTAGGACCCCCTGAATCCAAAAAAAGCAGTTTCAGAAAAAGGTCCGTGTGCGTCACTGCGAAAATTCCGTTAAATACCAAACTTGATACCTAAGTTCAGTGACTCCCAAGGATGCGATACGAGGATTTTAAAGAAAATCTCGCCACCCGCAACTACCCTTTGGAAAAAAAATTGAAAATTTTGACTTCCTCAAAAATTACTCTTAAGAATGTTGATTAAAAATCTCTCACATTTAAGATGCTTACATAACAAATAAATTGAACGAGTTTAATTTTCTGCGAATAAACTCTAAAGACCTCTTTATTCTGAATGTTTTTTTTTTGTTTTTTTTTTTAATTTTGCTAACTATTAAACCGTAAGAGATAGACAAAATCTTACTACGCAAAATGTAGAGCTTCTTAAAACGCACAATTTATGTTATATACAGGGTTACTACAAAAGAAATAGACAACTTCAACTGCCTGTAAAACAAAAACTGTTAGAGATAGCAACCTAATTATTTTGCAGGTATGTTGAGAAACTCTCAAAGTTTCGTTTGTTACTATTGGTAACGCTGTAGTGTTTTGTTTATTGTTGCAGAAGCTGAAATGGCGGAAAATCCTGTGGAAAAGGCATATTGCGTGTTGGAATTTGCTAGAACTCAATCAGCAACTGTTGTCCAACGACATTTTAGAACACGTTACCACAAAAATGAAATGATGCGCTCACAAAAACCAGCATCGTCTTCATCATGTCGCAACATGTCAATGCAAAAGTCACGCCGTATGACCTTATCTTCTTCACTCAGAAACTGCAACATCTGTAACCTGTAAGGCATCATGTGCAGTCGCTTCCGCAAGATTTTCCATACAGTTTGCTGTGGAATTTGTAATTGCATGCTTGCCCTAGATGTCGATTTCTGTGGGCTTCTTATGTAGGCAGAACGAACACGTTCAACGTTTTCTTCCGAAACTCTTGGTCTTCCCGAGCTCTTCCCTTTGCACAAACATCCCGTTGTCTCGAATTCTCTATACCAGTCGTAGATTGACTGTCTAGTCGGTGGCGTTTTGTGGTAACGTGTTCTAAAATGATGTTGGACAACAGTTGCTGATTGCGTTCTAGCAAATTCCAACACGCAATATGCCTTTTCCACAGGATTTTCCGCCATTTCAGCTTCTGCAACAACAAACAAAACACTACAGTGTTACCAATAGTAACAAACGAAACTTTGAGAGTTTCTCAACATACCTCCAAAATAATTAGGTTGCTATCTCTAATAGTTTTTGTTTTACAGGCAGTTGAAGTTGTCTATTTCTTTTGTAGTAACCCTGTACAATTTTTTCATGGAGTTGAAGATTTTCGACATATTGCTTCTTGTTGGTTTCTGTTTTAAAATACTTTTCTCATACAGGAACTTGTCAACTCTTGGCCACCAAAGAAATAGATTTCAGTCTCATAGCAACCACATTTTAAAACAGGTGACTGTGTAGCCTAGTGTATTCCCTTATCTCTCCTCTGCTTATAAGGAACTAAGTAATAAGACCGTTTCTGCTAATGTTTATCTTGATTAGCATGAAGTAGATAGAAGAATGAGCGTATTAATAATTTGTTGCAGAGATGTAGGAAAGTGATGAGAATGGAACACATCAGATTTTTCTTTCTCCTAGTCGAGCAAAGAGAACGACATAATTGCATTACATAGCGAATGGTTATTCAAATATTTGACTATCGCAGCAGCGTAATGCATTCTACTATTTCTCTTGTAGGTACCTGCAAGGAAGTAAGTAATAAGACCATTTGATTAGCATGGAGTAGAAGTTTACATTTTTCTAAGAATAGCTTGATTCAGATCAGGGAGAGGTAGTCATTTGAATATTACAGGTCATATTTTTACTTTCTCTAACAGGTAGTCACCCTCCATGGTGTAAAGGTTTCTATGCTGACTTCATATACCTAAGGTTCAAACCCGGCGGAGGGCGATGGATCTTTTCGGGTGTAAAAATCCTTAGCATGGCTTCCTTCGGAAGGGAAGTAAAGCCGTTGGTCCCGTGTCGTAGATGTACGGCACGTAAAAGAACCTCAGGCCTGATAGAACGGCCTCTGAGTAAAATTAATCGGTGTTTCACGCTCAATTTAATATGGGACGCTGAGAACCAGAGTAGTTAAAGAGCATCCATAAATAACACGCCATTTACAGTATTTTTATCTAACAGGTATGTACAAGTACGTGGTAAGTAGAGAAGTTATTGCATTCCACCCAAAAAATTCACTACTGAGATTTCATCAGAAATAAACATTTTAATATCCCTGTAAAAAATAAGCATTCTTTGAGAAAGTTCCTTGTGGGTGTCTGTGTATCTGTGAACCTAAGGCCATAAAATATCCAACTTAGAATATAAGTGCATCATCTTCCAAGGATGCGAAACGAAGATTTTTAGGAAAATCCCCCCCCCCCACGACAAACTATGCTTAACATGAATAAAATTTCGAAACTTTTGATTTTCTCAAAAATTGTTCTAAAGATTTTGATTAAAATACCATATGCCTTTTAAGAGATGTTTTATGAAAAATGAAGTGTATATCTTGAATTGTCTGGGTATAACATTTGAATACCTCTTCATTCTAGATAACCTTTACATAAATTGTAAAAGGTAGGCAAACACTTACATACAGCAAATATAAATCCCATTAAAACACAATTTTTACCACACATTTTTAGCCTACTTAAAATTTTCTCAAACGGGAAATCATCTTTCGTTTCATATCTAGTTTGTTTTAATTGCCGAGAACCGAAATTCAATCACAGATCAACCAGCAGTTAAAAGATTTCACTATCTTTATAGCAAAGTGTACCCCCTTATTTCCCTTCTATTTAAAATGATCTAGATAAGAAATAATAGCATTTCTGTTGATGTTTATCTTAATTAACATGAAGTAAATACTACTATTTTGTAAGAATAGTGTTTAACAGAACAAGTAGAGAAATTCATTTAAATGGACCATCAGATTTTTTTGTAAATGCTTATTAATCTCTGAGTAGCTAATGAAATGAAATTAGAAAGAAATTACAGCCAGTGAATATTGAAATTTTCAGTGGTAAAAGAAGTAAAATGAGTGCTTTTGAGGTTGCCCTATTTCCCACTGACGTACAATGTTCATCTTATTATAATTAGGATATGTATAGATCCTACGAAATACCCTAAGATATTTTGCACTTGTTTTATCATTGCAATAAAGTTGTTCCCTACAAGAGCTGCTTCCTGCGCGACACCAGGAGGAGGTTTCAAAAGCTAGACGGCGATAAACATTGTTTTTGCATACTGTGCTTGCAAGGTTGGCTGTTGAAAAGCAAATGGAAACAAAGGACAGGATTCGGCAATGGCGCGAGTGACTGCTGACGTAGCGCATCCGCTGACACGTTACGTTGAAAGGATGCTGACATCAACAGAGTTATTCAACAGATGTCAGTAATGGTCAACATAGCATTCTACACAACCCCACGTCCAACCAGGACATCCAATTTGCCAGATTTTTTCCCCTCTCGTTTGTTGTTAGGAATGAGAGTGTTTTTTCCCCATCCGTTCCCTTCTGGGATTTGTCACATATACTCTCAATAGGGGCTCTGATATCTTGATATCTAATTTTAAATATTGCTTTATAATCCTATTTTATTTCTCTGCAATGAATACGGATATCACGAATAAATAATAACCATCTTTTCTAAAGAAACCATAACATCGTCTGCTATAAACAAGAAATTGTTATTTTGTTTTAAAACTCTTATTAATTTCACTTGATTTTCCCCAGGCATTATCGTTTGTTTTACGAGGGCTGTTTTTTCAACCTCCGATAGGCTATAAATAAAAGACAAGTTCATAGAAAACAATTATTTTATTACTAAAAGTTTTGTACACTTATGGTTACTTTTCAACATAATCACCGAAAAGATTGAGACATTTATCGTACCTGTGCACAAGCTTTGCAATATCCGCTTCAAAAAATGTTGCCGCCAATGATTTCAAATGAGCTTTGACGTTGTTTTGAAGATATTCGTACGTGACGACGTTTGCGGAACGCAATTCAAAACAAACGAAGAGGAATGCTGACTTCAGGAATTGTGTTGATCCACATTCGTCCACACATTGCTGGCACAACCCATCGCCTCCTTGAACAATTTCAACGGAACGGACATTTTCGATTATCCGTAGTACAGTCCTGATCTGGCACCCAGCGACTTTCACCTTTTTTTAGGAGAGCAGCACTTTCAAACCCACGAAGATCTTCAAAACAATCAGTCGTGCATGACAAAATCAACATTTACGAAACGTTTTCCGTTTAAAAAGTAGTCTAGGGTGGAAGAGTTTATCAAAAATCTTTTTAATGCATCCTTGGAAGACGCTGAAATTAATTATCAAATGCTGTAAGTAATCAATTTTTCGTTTTTGAGTTATGATTGTTCAGAAGTTATGGGTCTTATTTATACAGGGGATCCTAAAACATGTATTTCCAATGAAACTCTGGTATCGAATGGTTTGGTACTAATCAGACGAAGTACTTATTATTGAGTAGAGAAATTAAAAAAAGCTGATGTGTTCCATTCACATGACCTTCTCTACATCTCTGCAACAAATTGTTAGAAAGCTTATGCATCGATTTACTTCATGCTACTCAAGGTAAACACTAGCACAAATGGTCTTATGTTTTTTTCTATTTCTTAGATTTATCAGTTATGCAAAATTCAATAAAAAGGCATCCAGAATGAAGAGGTCTTTAGAAGCTATTCCCAGAAAATTCAAAATAAACATTTTATTTGGCATGTAAACACCTTAAATATAACAGTTTTTAGTCAAAATTGTTAGAGCCATTTTGAGAAGAAAAACATTTTCGAAATTTTTCTTGAAAATCTTCGGTCGCGTCCTTGGAAGATACCAAACTTAAATACAAAATTTGGTATTTTCGTTTTTTAGCTCTGCTGTACACACACGGACCTTTTTTTTTCAAAAATTCTTTTTTTGGTTCAGGGGAAGTCAAAACATGTGTTACCGGTGAAATCTCGGTATCGAATTTTTGGGTGGAGTGCTATACTTTTTGATTCAGGGATCTTAAGAAATGAAATTTCCGGTAAATTTGGGTATAAAACCTTTTTGGTGGAATGTAAAGTAATAGAGCGAGTAATTAATATTTCTAGTGGTATTGTGAAGCGTAACTGTAATGTGAATTACGTGTGCCGTTAAAACTAACCTGTCCCGCCATCAGTTCTGGAGACGGGAGAGATGTTAATTCAGTATCAAGTAACTCAGTGTAACGAGCGATAGGATCGTGTTTCAATTAAGCTTATAGCTATCCCTCATGTTAATGACCGCATGATATCCATTAGATCTTAGCTGCCCTATTCTCTTACACTCTCTTCATAGTGTGTGTTCAGATGTGAGGCATCTGAAAATGCTCGCAAAAAACGCAAATCACATTCATGTTTTTGTATTCTACCAGACTTTTTCCCCATTTTGTCAACTCCCTGAAATTTTATCCCGTAAAAAGCAATAAATGTATAATATTTCCATGCAACGTAAATAAGAATTGCGTTTTATAAGACTCCTTGAATACCTGTTAGAATTGCTACTGAAATTGTTTCTAGTACTGATATACTGGTCGCCTCCGCAGCGCGGCTGCTTGCCAAGTGGGAGACCTGGGTTCTGTTCCCAGTACCGGCGGGGGAAATTTTTTCCTGGTACGGGGTGCACTCAGCCTCGTGAGGTCCCCCCCCCCAATAGAGAGGTAGCGGCTCCAGAACGAGAAGACCGCTGGGAGGGACTCGCGGCGCTGATCATATCTCACCCTCCAGCACTGCACCCCATTCATGACGCCTTCGGGCCGAAATGGGGGATGCAGCGGTCGGGTGGTAGACCATGGTCCCTTGTGGACGCACAGAAACTCTTGATTGAATATAGCACCGTGTACCAGTTATTAGAGTCTATCATAGCACTGTGCACTACAGGCCGCACACTACCTCTTGACGATTGGCATTTTTAAATGAGAGATTAGATGCCCGTCACTTCCTCAGCTTATTGTAACAAACTATTTACCGACGTGTTTCTCTAGCTTACTGTATCTTCGTAAAGGTCATTCGCCTAGAAGAAACGAGCAGCATGAGGCATATTTATATGGTGGTGCTATATATTTTGTGAGGGAAGCATAATCTCACACAGATAAGCTCTGGGCTAACATAACACTATATACCATATACTAAAGTGCACAAGTGGCGCTATACATGATCCCAGTTGAAAGTGATAAAGGACAGACACATAGATAAGTCCTGGTGTACCGTATAGGTCGTGAGCCCAGACATGAGCAAATGATGCTTTCCTTCCCTCCCTCTCTGCAACGGCTGAGAAGGGCAATAGAGATGCCAGCTTGGCACGAATAACACAACCACAACGGCGTGCAGCGTTAAACAATTATTGCAGTTCCCATGAAAGTAATTGTTGGCACATATTCATTTGTTATAAAGCAAGTTTTCTTACATATATAATACGTCATTAACAATGTGTAGAGAGCGAGAATTTCTTTTTTAATTTTGGTTGCGGTCCAACTTATCACAAAATGATTTGGCATTCATGAAATAGAGAATATTACTGTACTCACATGTTTGTACAACTTCTCAGTCCTGCTCATTGCAGCGTCATCATCTTCGTGCTCATAATCAGCATCACTTTCTTCTTCCAATAATCTGCCATTGTTTATTTGCATAAGCACTAAAATTAGCGTTAGCGTTCTTCACACTGATGACGTTATGACTTCTGCGCATACATGTTGGCGCAAATTTTCATATTTCAGTCTTTCTTCTTGTCTCACGACCTAGCACTATCTACAGCATACTAGACGTCACTAGGGGTGCTGTATATTTTGTTAGAACATAGTGAAGGGCAACCATGGTCGTAATTAAGAATAGACACACAGTTAGCTCTGGTCTGTCATTGCGCAATATGCCATACACTAGAGTCACTGGTGGTTCTATATATTATGTTCGAGCCCAGTAAAGAGGAATCATGACTTTAATAAAGGATAGACCCATAGCACTAAATACCATTTACTAGAGATCATAGCGGTGCTATGTATTTTGTTGCAGCCCAGTGAGAGGGACCATGATCGTAATCAAAGATGCACTTGCAGATAAACTTTGGCTTATCATAGCACCAAATACAATATACAGTGGTGCTATATATTATGTTGCAGTACTATATGCTGTGTACTAGAATCACTAGTGCAGATATATATTTTGTTAGAGCTCATTAAAGGGGAACCATGATCTTAATGAAGGATAGACAGGCCTATTATAGCACTAAATACCATATACTAGAGGTCGCTAGTGGAGTTAAAATGTTTTACTGCAACCCATTGAAGTGGAGTGCAATCGTAATGAAGGATAGACTCACTGATAACTTATGTTGTATAACAGCATTGTGTACCATTTACTAGAGGTCACCAGTGGTGCTATATATTCTGTTGCAGCCTAATTAAGGAGGGCCATGATCGTAATGAATGAATGGACCCACAGATAAGATCTGATCTATGTGTTTTGTACAGCCTAGTGCAGAGGAATCACGATCGTAATGAAATATACACTAACAAATAAGCTTTAGTCTATCATATCATTGTGAACAATTTACTAAAGGTCACTTAGTGGTGCTATATATTTTGTTGCAGGGGGCGCCATGATCGTAATCAAAGATACTCTCAGAAAAGCTGTGGCCTATCGTAGTACTAAATACCTTACAGATAGATGTCACTAGTGGTGCTATATATTTTGTTGCAGGGGGGGCCATGATCGTAATCAAAGATACTCTCAGAAAAGCTGTGGCCTATCGTAGTACTAAATACCTTACAGATAGATGTCACTAGCGGTGCTATATATTTTGTTGCAGGGGGCGCCATGATCGTAATCAAAGATACTCTCAGAAAAGCTCTGGCCTATCGTAGTACTAAATACCTTACAGATAGATGTCACTAGCGGTGCTAAATATTTTGTTGCAGACCTCTGAAGTGGAGGAGTGTAATCATAATTAAGGATAGACTCGCTCATAAGCTCTGTTTCATTACAGCACTTTATGTTAAGTACTGCTACATATTTTGAGGCAGTCCAGTGAATGGTGGCCATGTTCATTAGATACAAAGACAAGCTCTGTTCTATTACAGAATTGTATACTAGAGGTAACTAGTGGTGTTATACATTTTGTTACAGCCCAGTGAAGGAGGCCATGATCACGATAGATAGATACAAATACAAGCTCTATCTAGTCTACCATAGCAATGTATAGCATTCAGTCTATAACCTTAAGTTGCAATATAACGCAATAGAATTTAATGCTATGCCATGTCCGTGTGGAAATCTGTAACACTTTGAATTTGCCCACAATGTCGTAAAACTCCTCCTTTGCCGTAGAGTCGTAAATAGTTCTCCGCTCCGGTACACTTTATGGGCAAACCGTAAAAGTTGGCAAGTATGTTTTGCTCTAAAGTTACTGAAAAAAGTGGGGATGACCTGGTATATGTGCCTTCAAAAATTTTGACTTTTTGCGTTCACACATTCACATAACTTTCTCTACTATCAGTTCATATACATAATGTTCTTATGAAAGTTTATTTATTCAACTGCTTCATTTTAATTTAAGTAAATCTTACAAAATTAGCTACATCACACATTTCGGGATAGAAAAAAAAAGGAATAGTGACAGTCAAATATTTAAGAACTAAACGTGTTAGCATTTCTTACTGTTTCCATGCAATCGCCAGAAGCATTTAAATAATGACAAAGCAATACCAGTTTGTGACAGTATAACTCGCTGGTAGTCGACCGGCACAGCTCGTCTGCAGAGAACTTCTAGAGAACTTAGTGGTGCAGGAATTTCATACGAAATGATAGCATTCTTTTTCAAACAATCTTCTTTTTATTAATAAATTTACAACATCAAATAATTTCAACATAAACGATAGCCTTCTTTTTGAAGCACACTGAATCGCGTATAAATATGCACAGTGTAATTCCAACGAAATTAACTAGTATCGTTAAAATACTTATTTCTTATCCTTCCCTTTAAAGTTATTCTCGTTCTTTCTCACTTAGACCAAAAATTTCCGGACAATAATTCAAATAATTTCCAAGAGAGTATTAATTATCTTGTCGAATATCACTAATAACTTATTCTCCGACGCAATACCCCAAGGAAATAATTATCTTGTAGAAATAACCTTCTTCCTCGACGAAGTCTATCGAAGAAGATTATCACACAGAAATGACCTCCTTCCCGACGAGGTCAGTAGAAGTTCTTTGTATTATACAGAACCTTCTCCTTACCCGGCGAGTTTCAGTAGAGGTGAATCAAATTTAAAACCTTGCCAGAAAAGAACCTCAAGCCTGATACAGAGGCCTCTGAGCAAAATTAACCGGTCTTTTACGCCCAGTATAGAATGGGACGCTGATAACCACAGCAGTTAAAGAGCGTCCATAAATAGCACTCAATTTTTACTTTTTTGGCCCACCTGGATAGTGTGGTGGTAGCGTGTACGCTTAACATTCATCAGGTCGTGAGTTCGAATCTCGCTTAGGGTGAGTTACCCGGATAAGGTTTTTATCGGGGTTTTCCTTTAACCTGAGAAGACGAATGTCGAGCAACTTTAAGCTCCATGGGCCCCGAGATCATTTGAGCATATTTCACCAATTTCATTCATCGTCCGATATGACCAACCAGGTTAAAGGACGCTACACTACAAAAAAAAATACTTTCTCTACACGTACTATGTATATAGTGTATAGAGAAGTTATTGTATTTCACCTAAAAATTCGATATCGAAATTTCACCGGAAATACATGTTTTGGGTCCCCCTGAATCCAAAAAAAAAAGCATTTTCAGAAAAAGGTCCGTGTGTGCGTGTGTGTCTGTGCGTGAGTGTGTGTCTGTGGACACATAGATCAAAAACGAAAAGACCTAAATACCAAACTTGGTATTTAAGTTTTTTTTTGTTTTTTTTTTATCCCCATTTACATTACCCCCGTACTGTTTATTACTGGTTTTACTGTTCCTTTTACAAACATATACACATTACACAAACGTATAACACCCATGCCCAAGGCGGGACTCGAACCCACGATCCCCTGCCAACGAAGTTTAGTATCTTCCAAGGATGCGACACGAAGATTTTCAACAAAATCCCCCCACACCAACTACCCTTTCGAAAATTTTGAATTTCTTAAAAATGGATAAGGGTTTTGATTAAAATATCCTATATTAAAGATATTTACCTGACAAATAAAATGTATATCTTGAATTTTCTGGGAATATCCTCTGAAGACTACTTTGCTCTGGATCAATTTTATGGAATTTTGCGTAGCCGCTAAACCGTAAGAGATGGACAAAAACTTACCACACAAAAAATGTAGAGCACGTTAAAACACACAATTTATGTAATAAACATTTATTTTCATGGAATTGATAGTTTAGATATTTCTTGTTTTTTGGTTTCATCTTTGAAAAACATACTTTTCTTATACAGGGATTTGTCAACTCCTGTCCGTACAAACAAAGGAACTTCAGTCACATAGCAGCCAGCTTTTGACTATCACTTTAACCTATGGTACTCCCTTATTTCGCTTCTTCTTGCAAGGAAGCAAGTAATAAGACTATTCTTGCTATTTTTTTTTCTGGATTAGCATGAAATAAATAGAAGCATAAGCTTTTTAACAAAAATTTGTTACAGAGACGTAGAGAAAGTCATGTGAATGGAACACATCAGATTTTTTTTAATAAAACCTTACCAGGTTGCTGAAAAATTTTAGTTGCCAAAAACAAATTATTTTTTCAAAATCAAACTACTCATCATGCACAAAAATTGACTGACGAGAAAACAAAAGCGTAACTATATTCATTCTCTCCAAAAAGAAATCACGGAGTAATAAACAAAAACACACAATAACGGAAAAAAGACGAGCTTTTTCCAAGAAGGCTATCAATAATAAACAAATATGGTTAAATATTGCTCCGCGAAGATAAATGTTGCTACAAGGTTCAGCTATTAAGAGTACCCTAAACTGAAATTTCCAAATCTTGCATTTTTCAAGTAATCTTTTTAATTTTTTTTTACATACTGCTATGATACAGTTATCCATAGGATGTGAGTTTCATGTAGATATCTTTAATCATTTTGGATTTAAAAATAATTAAGTGTTTTTATTATGCCAGTTCATCAGAAGTTTTGTGCACGATACATAAATTACTTTTTTGGAAAACCAAAAATATTAGTAAATTTTTTTCATGCTAGTAAATAAAACTGGCATATAGAATTTTTGTTACTCTTCTGGTTGCTTCAGAAAAAAATTTAAACCTTTCAATATCATTATTTTACTATAATTTATGTTTGTTGTTATATTGATTCTGCAATATATCAGATTATTTTCATTTGTAACAAAAATAAAATACCAATTATTTTAAGTAACATTTTCTGAAGCTGTGATGAAACATTGAAGCAGATAGGATATAAACTGCATCGTGTGGAACAATTTGAAGTTTTGAAAACCCTGAAAAATAGAAACACGAAAAAATAGATTTTAAGTTTTAACATACTACTTAACACTGTTTGTTTGTAAGTCTTAGAATTTCATATTCTCATGCAGAAATTTTTAAACCATGAATATATGTTTACTCTCAAGGACAGTTTACTCAAATTTCGAATGATATATATAAAGCAAAGAAAAACTTTAAGTCATTTGGTCCGAGTCAAGCTGCACTCTGCCGCCAAAACAATCTCTATTTCACGGCCGGAAACATGCCGTTGGTGGGGTGTGGAGAGGCCCGTGCTCTATCTCGCCTGTGGTTTAGGATGGGGAGCGCCCAGGTTAAATAATCGGTGGTATGGCAAGCTGGATGATTGGTGAAAACCAAATTTCGGAGTTTTAGCAAATTTTCACCAAAGTGAAAACGTTAAAGTATCATGCCCACTTACAGTTATTCATTTAAAACGTCACGTGATCGGTTTAAAGCGCGGCATGGTAATAAAAGCAACAGAAAATTGAACTACAAGCATTATATTATTTAATTAGGCAAAACATATTATTTCTTTTCGTTTTTTGCACTTTTGATCAATGTTCATAGAAGTTGATATCTCGAGTATGGTTTATCACACAAAATGTATTTAGAATACACTGTGCTTCAAGATATCTACATTTTACTGTAGTATATCTTCATCTATCGCTTGGTTCTTCCAGTTAGAGCAGGCTGTTCCACCTTGGGTGCAGCGAGTCACAGGTCTACCTTTAATACACCGCAGAATTGAGAGCAAGCTATCGTCACGGCTGAACCAAGTGTTAGAAAGGAAACGGTTATCACCCAAGAATTGTGGTATGATATTTGTTGATGACGTATTGGCTACCACCATCTTCCAAGTCTGCTTCTTAGTCTTATTCTCTTAGATTTTAACAGGTGTTGTGCATTCTTGTCACACTCACGCATACCTTGAGAAAGAAGGTTCTTATGGCACACCACCGGAACAGTTAGCAGGCAGTAGGAGAAGTGCTACAAGCTGTAATATGTAAATAGTTTTATTTATGATACAAATGTGTAAAGTCGTCATTTTAAATCGAGTTTCATAACCACACAAAACGTGCATATCACGAAATTAAAATAAATATTAGAAAGGACTTACCACTTTCTTTCGCGGGCATATACGAGGAGCGTTTTTAAAGTAGGTACCGTTTTTAATTTTTGTCCGCTGCAGTTGTGATTCCGAGTATTCACAATCACCTGCTCCATTCAGTAGGAAGCCAGACGCAGCCACGAGCATTTTCCTACTGTTAGAGCGTTTTGAAATGTTTAAGACAATCGAACGACGATTCGTTTTTGGAATGCGAGAAATGTGTGTGGAGAAACAATAATGTCTGATGGAATGGTGAGACAGTTTAACGACGGTCGTGAAAATGTGCGTGATGAACCGACCGTGACATGATTTGGTGCAAGCAGTGGAAGGAAAACCTCGGGAGGACTGACATTTCTCAATATCGTTGTTGTCTTTGCAGTTTCCACAAATTTCAAGATCATTCTCTACAATATTATGACAGAACGCTTAGGATTTCGGAAATTGTGCTCAAGATGGATGCCATAAAGCTTACTGATGAACACAAGAACAAACGTTCCGCCGCTGCACGTGGGTGTCTTATAACACTCCTGAGTCCAAGCAACAATCCATGGAGTGGAGTCACGCGACTTCCCCTGTGAAGAAAGTCAAACAGGGAATATCCGTGCACGGTTTTCTGAGACAGACAATGTGTTTCGCTGGTTGAATTCTTGCTCAGGAATGAGACAATCAACAGAGCTGTCTATTGTGCGACACTACGAAGGCTGCGTCATGCAACACAGAACAAAAGACGTGGAATGCTTTCGCGTACCTCAACCGAAGGATACAATGGACGAACACTATAACCTACTTGGGGGTGAAGCTTGACAAGGGGCGTCACTTTTGGGGAACACATCAGGGAATTGAGGTGTCAGGGCTACGGCCTCTTTGTACACGATGCTGAAGTCCACGATGCCGGTTTCCCTTAAGTTGCAACTTTTGAAGGCTTTCATAGTCCCCTTGTTAATTTACGACTATGAGATCTGAGGCATGGCTGCAGACTCCAGAGGCATCTATTCTGTGCCTCGTGGCTTTCCTATGAGACTCCTGCACGAAGCCTCAGGCCTCGGGCAACAAAATTCAACGAAGGGTTACCATTCCATCGGAGCGCCCTCGTTAGGTCTCTTGGGGATTATAATCCCACAAACCAACGCTTCAGGTGATACCGGCTTCCCCGCATGGCTTGCGGACATCCCCGGTAACGAAGGAGCACTTCCAACAGCTGCTACGGCTAAGCTCCTTACAATCCTTCAAGAGTTGCTTGGATATCAAAATTTAAAACCCCAAAAGTAAACATTTGGGAAAAGTATTACACCAGTGGTGCACAAGGGCCGTTGCACCATAATTGGCAAACGGTGAGGAGCAATACTGGCCTCCGCCTGTCACTCCTCACCCGCCATCCTGCAAAACCCACAATCCCGTCAGAACGTAGTTAAGTTCTCTCCGAGAACAGGGACACGTCTATCATACCAGGCTGCCCTCAGCCTGCCAACTGTTCTGCTGCTGCATGGAATCATTCTGCTTCACGAACAATGCCCGGCCGCACACAGTCAACCAAACGCAAGAACTGATCGCATCATCTGGTTGGAAACAATTCGACCACCCTACATACAATCCGAATTTGGTACCAAGTTTTCCTTGGTGGAAAACATTTCAACGACAATAATGTGAACCAAGTGCAGACTTGGCTTTCAGCACAGGCGGGAACATTCTTTGGCGAAGGTATACAACAACTGATTTCTCATTCAAACTCTTCTCGGGCTTCTAGCCAGGTAAAAACTTGGCTTGACACCAACGTTTCGAAGAAGTACATCTTCCTCGTCTTCAGGGTGAACTGATCTAGTTCAAGTTTTTACCTGGCTAGAAGCCCGAGAAGAGTTTGAATTAACACGTCGCCAGGAAAGCTTCAGTTCTTATTTTAACTGATTTCTCGTTATGACAGTGCCTCAATAATGGCGGTGACTATGTATAGAAATAAAGGTGTAAGCTATTGAATGACAATAAAGAATTTGGAAAATGATGTTATATTTTTAAAAAAGTTGGTACTTACCTACTACTTGTAGAACAGTAATTATTTTTGCGGTCATGTGCGTTTAAATAATAAAGAAGACCATGAAACTTCTATGTCCTATGAACAACATTTTTGTTTTATTAATTGTTTCAATAAATGTTGAACAACTCAACAATAAAACATGGCTCATTTAGAAGACTTTGCAACTTGTAGTTACAACTCAGGGTAAATAAATGTGACGGAACATGATAAAAGAGATTTTTTCCCTAAAAATGTTTAATAAACACTGGCTTAACGTAGTGTTTTTCATGATAATGTAAAATTGTAACTTGTCATTTTTACACTTTCGTATTACAAAGCTTCACTTTACACACATTTTATACACTATTGTGTAAAAAAGATTTTTTGTGAACTCTTTAATAGATCAGCTTTAGGCTATATATTGTACTTATATATTGTTTAAGCACTTTAAATTCATTGTATTTTCTCCACACGTATAATGTACATATAACGAAAGCAGATTTCCACCCAAAAATTAGATACAGAGATTTCACAGTAAGCGTTTGTTTCGAGGACCGTGAGTCAAAAAATTGGAAAAAGGTCCGAGTGTGTTTAAGAACCTAAACTGTGTAACTCAACGAGACTTCTTTTGAATACCAACTTGGTATTTAAGTTTAGTAATTTCCAGTGATGCTATACGAAGACTTTTAGGAAACCTATCCTTCACATGGCAGTTTTTTTAAATATTTAATTTTCTTAAAATTGGCAAGCAATTTTTATTAAAACATTTTAATATATAATATATATTTTTATTAAAATTGACATATATTAAAGATATTTCCATGACAAACATCTTGAAAATTTTTGGAGAACATCCTCTGAAATCCTTTTAATTCAGATGGACATTTACATACCCGTAAGGGACAGACAAAATCATAAAAACCGCATACCTTTTGTCACATGCATCTTTATGGAGCTAATTATTTCTTATTTTAAATTTATCAATAATATATTTTACTCAAATAAGAAGGTGCCATTGATTAAAGGAACCCACTAGTGCTTTAGGTTGGTTTATTCCCTTGGTCCCCTTGCGCCTATAAGAAAATATTAAAAAAAAATGTGTTCCATTCACATGACTTTCTCTACTTCTGTGTAACAAATTATTGTTAATAAGCTTATTCTTCTATTTATTTCAAACTAATCGAGAAAAAATTAGCAGAAAATTAGTGTTATTACCTGCTTCCTTGTAAGTACAAGCGAAATATGGGAGTACCATAGGTTAAAGTGAAGTCAAAAGCTGGTTACTAGGTGACTAAAGTTCCTTTGTTTGTATGGACACGAATTGACAAATTCCTGTATGAGAAGAGTATAAGTTTTTCAAATCTGAAACCAAAACCAAGGAATATCTCAAAAACGATCAACTCCTGAAAAAAAAAACCATGTACCATAAATTGTGTGTTTTAATGTGCTCTACATTTTTTGTGTGGTAAGTTTTTGTCCATTTCTTACGGTTTAGCAGTTATGCAAAATTCCTCCAGAATAAAGTAGTCTTCTGAGGCTATTACCAGAAAATTCAAGATATACATATTATTTGTCAGGTAAATATCTTTAATATACGATATTTTAACCAAAATTGTTACAGCCATTTTTGAAAAAATCAAAATTTTTGAAAAAAGTTCCATGTAAAGGGTAGTTGGGGATGGGGGGGATTTTCTTTAAAATCTTCGTGTTGCATCCTTGGAAGATACCAAATTTAAATACCAAGTTTGGTATTTAACGGTCTTTTCGTTTTTGAGCTATGCTGTCCACAGACACAAACACGCACACACACGGACCTTTTCCCAAAAATGCTTTTTTCGGATTCAGGGGGAACCCAAAATTGTATTTCGGGTGAAATCTCGGTATCGAATTTTTGGGTGCATTACAATACCTTCTCTTTACACTATGTACATAGTATGTGTAGAGCAAGTAAAAAAGCATTTATCTTAATGCTTACGTTGATTAGCATGGAGTAGATAGAATAATAACCCTTTGTAAGATCCTGCCTAAAATGCAGACAAAGCCATGTGAATCTAACTCATAGATTTCAGCATATTAGATTAACTATATTGGTCAATAGGAGAATCGCAGGGTGTATTTTTAAGAAGCGCAGATTCTTCAATTATGTTCTGTGTTTTCCTATCCATCGTTACCGCAATGTAGAGCTAGAAGCATGTTGGACGCCACTGGCAGGCACGGAGGACGTGGACGGGCTAGATAAATTTATACTTAGGGCAAGACAGCTGAGATCTGAGAAGGCTACCAATAGAGAAGAGGGGAGAGGGATAAGAACAGCTGAACAAAAATGACCACAATGTTTTACATACACATATTTTATGTCATACTTAGGGCACTCTTCTGTTATGGTTTTATATATTGTGTATATATTTCTTTTAAGTGTATTTATCTATTCTAAGAGGGTACATTTATGAAGATGTACTCTGTGCTGTAAATTTAAATTGCTTTATTTGACTAACTTTGTCTTTTTACTTTCTCTAGCCCCATATGTACAATGTACATAGGGATAGAGAAGGTATTGTAATGCAGCCAAAAATTCGATACCAGATTTCACCGGAAATATATGTTTTGGGGTCCCCTGAGTCCGAAAAAAGGCATTTTTAAAACAGGTCCGTGTGTGTGTATGTGTCTGTGTGTGTGTGATTTTCAAAAAAATCATCCACCAAAAAATACCCTTTACATGGAAAAAAAATCGAAAAGTTTGATTTTCTTAAAAATGGCTCTAACGATTTTGATTAAAATCTCATATATTAAAGTTATTTATGTCCGAAATAAAATGTATATCTCGAATTTTTTGGGAATAGACTCTGAAGACCTCTTTATTCTGGATGAATAAAACGTACTACACAAAAAATATACCTCATGACAAAACACAAAATTTTTGTCCGTTACGTTTTTGTTGTGGAGGTAAGCGTTTCCGAGATATTCCTTGTTATTGGTTTCAATTGCGAAGTACTTAAACTTTTCTCACACAGGAAGTGTCCGTTTTTCTTTTGTTCTACTCCTGGCCAAGCAAAGAAGTGATTTGCAATGACAATCGCATAACGATAGCTTTTAAAACATTTGACAATCACTTTAGCATAGCGCATTCCCTTATTCCCTTCTACTTATAAGGAACTAAGTAATAACATTCTGCTAACATTTATCTTGATTAGCATTGTGTACAAAGAAGAATAATGTTTTGTAGGAGTTTTGTAGAGCAGCTAGAGAAAGTCATGTGAGTGTAACACATCAGATTTTTATTTTCGTGTTTACTCTTTTAATTCTTTGTTGTTTTAATTGCTTTTTAGTGTGTATTACAAAAGCACGTAGGTCTGTGGACCTGTGCGATTGTTGAAGTACAATGCATGATACTGTTATGTCAATAAATACACTTATTCTTTTATTCATACTTATCCATCGTGCGTCTAGATGGCACCCTGATAGCGAACTTGCAGCACGAGCGCCTCTAAAATAAATGTTCTGCGAGCTTTTAATTAGTGAATGCGATCCCCACGTCCCGCGCGCGTATTACAGGATATTAATTTAAAACCTTGCGTAAACCAGTTAGCCATTTCCCACGCCTGCTGTGAAATATTTAATTACACAAGCCGATTCCTATTTTTCTGGCCGAGCGCAGACAAACAGACAGACAGACAGCGTCTATCTCTCAGAGTAAACACATTTTAACGCTAGATTTATAAAAAAAAACATTTGTCTCGATCAAGAGTTAGCGATTATAGATTGACAAAATAGGGCATGTTCATTAAAGAGTAAACTCATTATGTATATTCGCATGAGTAACGAGCAAATGTGCGCATCAGCAATAATCTGAAAATCAGAATTTGAGCTACAACAAAATGGTAGCAGAGCACTTTGTTAGATTTCTTTTCCTTGTTTTTTTAAAACTTCGTAAATATTACAAGGGTACCCAACATTTCGACGTTCGCGCGTGAATGTTTGTGTGCATGAATAACATAACCCAAAACCGAAAAGTCTGTTAAATGTTAAAATTGAAATTTTTAGGCACTTTCCAAGGATGTGACATGAAAATTTTCTAGAAATTCCCATTCCCCAAACTACTCTTTACATAAAAATTTTAAGTAGAAGAGAAATAAGGGAGTAAAGTGATAGTCAAAAGCTGGTTGCTATGTAATTGAATTTCCTTTGTTTGTAGGTATGAACAGGAGTTGATAAATTCCTGTATGAGAAACGTATGCTTTGAAAGGTGAAACAAAAAACAAGGAATGTCTCAAAAACGATCAGCTCTACGAAAAAAATGTATATAACATAAATTGTGTGTTTTTACGTGCTGTACAGTTTTTGTGCAGTAAGTTTTTGTCCATCTCTTATGGTTTAGCTGTTATGCGAAATTCCGTAAAATTCATCCAGAATAAAGTAGTCTTCGGAGGCTATTCCCAGAAAATACAAGATATATATTTTATTTGTCGTGTAATATCTTTATTAAGTGATATTTTAATCAAAATCGCTAGAGCCATTTTGAGAAAATCAACATTTTCGTAAAAAGTTCCCTGTGAAGGGTAGTTGGGGGATTTTCTTGAAAATATTCGTGTCACATCCTTGGAAGATATCAAACCTACTGCCAAGTTTGGTTTTTAAATGTATTTTTGTTTTTGAGCTATGCTGCCCACAGACACACACACGGATTTTTTTCTAAAAATAGTTTTTGGATTCAGGGGGTCTCAAAACATGTATTTTCGGTGAAATCTCGGTATCGATTTTTTTGATGCAGCACAATACCTTCTCTATACACCATGTACATAGTACGTAAAGAAAGTAATAAAGTACGATTTCACTAAAATACAATGACAAATAAAATGCATATCTATTTTCTGGAAATAGCCAGAATTAGTGAAAAAGTTTTAATGAATTTCTTAGCCTGTACCCTGTTCATATTACTGATAGCTCTTTGATAAACCGCATCAAGCACGACAAGACAGACGTCAACAAAGGTTCTGTCTAAACGTTTGGGGTGAAATCATTCACGGCAACCTTATTTATCCATATTTTTTCCCACACCAGATTGCAGAGACGTAGAGTTGCAGAAATGATTGCATCATTTTGTTGATGATGTGCCTCTGGATATCATTCAAAAGAATGTGGTTTTTAGGCGATGCTGTATCAACTCATTTTAATCGCAGATTATATAATTTATTGAATGCTAAACTTCCACATAGATGGGTTTATTGAGGGGGATTAATACATGGTCTACGAGATCTTCTGATGTGAATCCAATGGATTTAATCTTCGGTACATTTAAAGCTCCGGCTCCTGAACGGCACATCGGCACTGGATTCGATCAAATATGAAATACTCTTGAAGTTACAATATAATGCCGACTGTATCCTTAAATTTTGTTTCGTAATGCAGTAATGAATAATTTTCTTCAGACCAATCAAATCGTAACATACGCTTCCATTTGTGTCTCTTTTCATTTTTTCAGTGGACCTCCCACTATGCAATTCCGTTAAAATATGTATCCAGTGTTCATCCCCACCACAGAATTGTCCAGGCATTACCATGCCTTCCAGCCTCCAAATCTAAATCGTGCCGGAGTTTTTCTTTCTTTTTAAGGTTGTGGAAGGCTCTTGCTCTGTGATGTCGCATTGCTGGACAAATTTGCTGACTGAACCGCGATTACAAGGGATAGCAATTTGGGGACCGATAGTGAGACACATACGCATAGCAGTTGCATGTCTACCGAGTACAGACCGACCTGCGCGGCTGTCGATGAACTTGTGCAAGTAATTGATCAGAGATGGTCTTAACAGGTGAAAAAAAGTGCAGACTGTTTGGAAAAAACTATCGGATTTTCAATAATGCATGAAATCGAAATGTTATGAGTGTTGCTACGAAATAATTGCTGTTGGAGTAGCTTGGTCAATAGTCAATTATGTGTCCTATTTCCGTTTTGCTCCAAGCACATCTTGTGATACGGAGTGAAGTTTTTAACAATATAAAGCCTGTTTACGTGCCAATTGGAGGCGATTCACATCTGAGACGTTACGAATGTATGTTGTGCATAGTAATCTATGTATCTTGAGAGAATATGAAACGGATAATGATGCTGATGACTTGTTGCACAACTGCAATTGAATGTATGTATATATTAAAATATTTAGTCCCGTAAATCATCGAAACTCAATCGGCTTCCACTGCTAGTGAAAACATCACAGTCTACAACAACCCCATTTTCCTTCTATTAGTACCACTACATACACACTGCTTCGTCAACACATCACAACTATATCCCTTGCTGCGCTAACTTCGATTCTGTCCTGCTATCGGTCCCCAAATTGCTATCCCTAGTAATCGCGGTTCAGTCAGCAAATTTGTCCAGCAATGTGACATCACAGAGCAAGCTATCTGCTTACCACAACCTTAAAAAGAAAGAAAAACTCCGGCACGATTTAGATTTGGAGGCTGGAAGGCATGGTAATGGCTGGACAATTCTGTGGTGGGGATGAACACTGGATACATATTTTAGCGGAATTGCATAGTGGGAGGTCCACTGAAAAAATGAAAAGAGACACAAATGGAAGCGTATGGTACGATTTGATTGGTCTGAAGAAAATTATTCATTACTGAATTACGAAACAAAATTTAAGAATACAGAAATTGATCGAAGTGACTTTCTCCTGCTTCGTTCCATACAGTCGGCATTATATTGTAACTTCAAGAGTATTTCATATTTGATCGAATCCAGAGCCGATGTGCCGTTCAGGAGCCGGAGCTTTAAATGTACCGAAGAATAAATCCATTGGATTCACATCAGAAGATCTCGTAGGCCATGTATTAATCCCCCTCAATAAACTCATCTATGTGGAAGTTTAGCATTCAATAAATTATATAATCTTCGATTAAAATGAGTTGATACAGCATCGCCTAAAAACCACATTCTTTTGAATGATATCCAGAGGCACATCATCAACAAAGTGATGCAATCATTTCTGCAACTCTAGATACGTCTCTGCAATCTGGCGTGGGAAAAAATAGGGATAAATAAGGTTGCCGTGAATGATTTCACCCCAAACGTTTAGACAGAACCTTTGTTGACGTCTGTCTTGTCGTACTTGATGCTGTTTTCAAAGAGCTATCAGTAATATGAGAACTAAAGAAGCCTCATTAGAGAACTGCTAGTGAACTAGTGATTACTATGTAGTGAGTAGGTGGGTACGTAGTGTAGAGCAAGGCGTGTAGAGAAAAAACTGTTAAACCTCCAAAGGAGTATGATGTTTTCCATGGTGATGCTGGACAGGTTTGGTCTGTGCCCCGTGATTTCTGAGTAATGGGCAATAGCAATTTTCCAATATTTGTGCATCGTTATGCATATAGGTTTGGGTCACATATTGTAGATAAGTTTAGAAAATGAAGTAGGTCTTTCACAACCATATTCTTGTACCCCTTCCGTGTCCAACACACGAATTCATCAAATAAATACTGTCATGGCCGACGTTTGCAAATGCTTCTCTCAACTCTGTTCTGGTTCGTGTTTACACTAATTTGCCTCTACCGTTTGCTCAGGGCGGCCTTTCCTCGGAACTGTGTTACACCATAAACACAGCAGCTGCTGAATACTGGCCCCAGGCAACGCCGCTCTCCATGGCCACGCTCGCTAAAGTGCTTAGCTTGATGCTTCGTGGCGCAGGGGATCGTTGGTTCGAGTCCCGCATCGGGCATAAATGTTTTTACGTATGTACATCTTCAGGCAAAAAAGGAAACAAATAGGAAAACAACAGAAATGCAGTGATAAATATAAAAGTAATGAAGAAAAAATGAGGGCAGGTAAAAAAAATGGCTCTCAACTGTTTAACTTTCTTTTCTTTTCTAGGCTTAGAGAAGACTTAATTTCATAATATCCCACCTCCCTCATCTCAGAATCTGATATGCCTTTTAAAATTTTACACAAGTTTTATTTACATGTTCTTATTTTTCCCTTATCTCCAAATTTCACTTCCGTAGAACTTATTATCAAGTTATTTACATTTAGGATGTATTGTATGCCACCAAAAAAATCGATAGCAAAATTTAAGAGAAATACACATTTTGAGGTTCGATGCTTCGCGCATGTTACCTTGCACCGCTATGCAGAGAACTGAACTGACGTAAAAATTGAACTAAGTCTCATTAGTGAAGTGATAGGGAGAACTGAACTAAATTATTTTATTGAAGTGTTTCATAACAACTAAATAACTTTGAAGTGGCAGTGAGAACTGAACTAATAATTTTACTGAAGTGACAGTGAGAACTGAACTAATAATTTTACTGAAGTGACAGTGAGAACTGAACTAATAATTTTACTGAAGTGACAGTGAGAACTGAACTAATAATTTTACTGAAGTGACAGTGAGAACTGAACTAACAATTTTACTGAAGTGACAGTGAGAACTGAACTAATAATTGTATTGAAGTGACAGTGAGAACTGAACTAATAATTTTATTGAAGTGCCAAAGAGAACTGAACTAAATAAATTTGGTGAAGTGACAGTGAGAGCTGAACTAAATCACATAAATTAAATGACAATGAAGACTGACCAAACTACGTTAGTGAAGTGACTTTGAGAAGCGAACTAAATCATATCAAACTGAACATCGTTCTTAAAACATTCGACTATCGTGTATTTTGTATTCTTTTGTGCCTACAACGAAGTGTGTAATTAAATTGTGTAAATGCTTATCTCAATTAAGCTCAGATTAGATAGAAAAATAAAACTAATTTGTATAACAGATATAAAACTAAATAATAGTGCGTAGACTGTGTGTGAATGCAGCTCCTGAATTTCTATATGACATTAACCCTGTCTTAAGCACTGCCTTGTTTTTCTTTTAGGAAACAGCATCCATCTTGAAACGGAGGTAAAAAATGAAATTGGTTCTCGAGGGTATTCGAGCAGAACGTTACTTCGCGCCTAAACTAAATAATCACACTGTTATAGTAACCACCTACTTTTCTTTGCGCACGTGCTCAGGCAGAGGAACGCATCACAAAACATAGTAACGAAAAAGCAGTGCCGACAACCTCAACACTTATCCGTAATTTTCGGTAGGTAAAAGTTATTAATTTTAGTTTCAATTATAAAACCGATAGTCGTGTTTTTTTCCATCATTTATGAGTGGTTTCTGATTCATTGCTCTTATTTGTTGTTGCAATATAAAAATAGTTTTAATCTGCCCATTTATCAGAATTATTATGATGAATAATATAAGATAATAAACAAGTGGAACCAAACGGAAAATTCAATAGCACAGTAGCTAGTTGGATCAGTTTACGTTGCTCTGCCCAACTGAGCTATGATGACGTCATAGGACATTTTTACTTTCTCTATACGAACTATGTACATAGTGTATAGAGAGGTATTGCACTCCACCAAAAAAATTCGATACCGAGATTTCACCGGAAATATATGTTTTAGGGTCCCCTTTATCTAAAAAAAGAATTTTCAGAAAAAGGTCCGTGTGTGTGTCCGTGTGTCTGTGAACACGACAACTCAAAAGCGAAAACTCAGTAAAATACCAAACTTGGTATTTAAGTTTTGTATCTTCCAGGGATGCGACACGAAGCTTTTGAGAAAAATACCCTCACCCCCAACTACCCTTCACATGGAACTTTTTTCGAAAATTTTTATTTTCTCGAAAATGGCTCTAAAGATTTTGATTAAAATTTCGTCTATTAAAGCTATTTACACCACAAATAAAATGTATATTTTGAATTATCTGGGAATAGCCTCTGAAGACTACTTTACTCTCGGTCAATTTTACGGAATTCTGCATAACTGCTAAACCGTAGGACAAAAACTTACCACACAAAAATGAAGAGCACATTAAAACACACAATTTATGTTATATATATATTTTTTTTTTTTTCGTGGAGTCGATTGAGATATTCCTTGTTTTTGGTTTCAGCTATAAAAACGTGCTTTTCTCATACGGGACTTTGTGAACTCGTGTCCATACAAACAAAGGAACTTCAGTCACATAGCAACCAGCCTTTGACTATCACTTTAACTTATGGTACCTCCTTATTTCGCTTCTACTTGCAAGGAAGTAAGTAATAAGTCTATTTCTGCTAATTTTTTCTCGATTAGCATGAAGTAAATAGAAGCATAATCTTTCTAAAAATAATTTGTTGCAGAGAGATATAGAGAAAGTCATGTGAATGTAACACATCAGATTTTTTTTTTCTTTTTATAGCCCCCTTTAACATCCAAGGTTATATTGGCGGCTTTGCACTTGAAACAACTCGTTGTCTGTAGGTTATTTTACGTTTGGTTTAAATAATTTTATTTTCCTCAAACACACACACACACACACATACACATACACATTCACTCTGGGATGCATACTTTCAGACTGTGGGGGATAGGGAATAATTCTGGTTAAAGAAAAATTCCCCGCCCCAACCCGGAATCGCACCCGGAACCACCGGGTGAGAAGATATGACATTATCTTCCCCAAGTGTTCATACTTTTATTTTCTCTACTTAATACATAGGTAGAGAAGGTATTGCATTCCACCTGAAAATTCGGTAGCGAGCTTCCGCTGTAAAAGCACGTTTTAGGGTTCCTTGAATAAAAAACACATTTTAAGAAAATGGTCCGTAATTGTGTGTGTGTCCGTGAACGATAAGATTCAAAAACAAAAGTCGGAGGAATACTAAACTTGGTATTTAAGTTCGCTGGCTTCCAAGGATGCGACACGACGATTACCAAGAAAATTCCTCTTCCAAAAACTAGCTTTTACGGGGAAAATGTTTCGAGCATTTTGATTTTTTCAAAAAAGACATTAAATATTTTGATTAAAATACCCTATCTTAAATATATTTACATCAAAAATAAAACGTATATTTTGAATTTTGTGCGAATAGCCTCTGAAGACCTCTTTATACTGAATGACTTTTGTTTTATAACTGTTAAACCTTAAGAGATAGACAAACCAGCTTTTGTTTCATCTCTCTTGTTTTCTACAGACCATGCAGAACCTCAATTGTTTCACATAGCGATCAGCTTTTAATAGGATTTGACTAGCACTGTATCCTGGTGCGTTCCCTTCTACTTACAAGGACGCAAGTAATGCAACTTATTCTGGTAACTTTTATCTCGATTAGCATAATGCAGATAAAACCATAATCGTTTCTAAGAATAGTTTGTACATTGAACAGCTAGAGAAGGTTGCGTATTACTTTCTCTACACGTACTATGTACATAGTGTATAGAGAAGGTATTATATTCCACCTAAAAGTTGGATACCGAGATTTCACCGGAAATATATGTTTTAGGATCCCCTAAATCAAAAAAGACCGTGTGTGTATGTATGTGTGCGTGTGTGGGGGGGACATAACTGAAAAACGAAAAGGTATTTAAGTTCAGTATCTTACAAGGATGCAACACGAAGATTTTCAAGAAAATCCCCCCACCCCCACCTACCCTTTACATGGAACATGTTTTGAACATTTTGATTTTCTCAAAAGTGTCTTTGACAATTTTGATTAAAACCTCTTATATTAAAGATATTTATGTAACAAATAAAATGTATATCTTGAATTTTTCTGGGAATAACCTTTTAAGGCATCTTTATTCTGGATGAATTTTAGGGAATTTTACATAACTGGCAAACCGTAAGAGATAGACAAAAACTTAAATAACAGAAAATATAGAGCTTGTTAAAACACACAATTTATGTTATATACATTTTTTTCGTAGAGTGGATCGTTTTTGAGATATTCGTGGTTACTACTTTCAGCTTTAAAATCTTACACTTTTCTTAAACGGGAACTTGTCAGCTCTTGGCCACGCAAAGAAACGAATTTTAATCCCATACTAACCACATTTTAAAACATTTGACTCTCGGTTTAGCCAAGATTATTCCCTATTTCCCTTCTACTTATAAGCAACTAAGTAATAAAGATAAACATTAGCATGAAGTAAATAGAAGAATAAGCTTATTAACAATAATGTGTTACAGAGAGGTAGAGAAAGTCATGTGAATGGAACACAACTTTTTTTTTTTTCTTGTAGATCTTAGAGATCTTGTAGATCTTAGAGATATTTCTTATTGTTGGTTTCGGTTTTAAACTACCTAACTTTTCTCAAACGGGTATCCAGATCTCCTTTTATCTCTCCAGATTTACTGCAAAACCTCTATTGTTTTACAAAGCGACCAACTTTTAAAACATTTGACCATCGCCCTAGTGTATTCCCTTAGTTTTATTTTACTTATAAAAAACCAAATAATGAGAGTAATTCTGATTATATTTATCTCGATTAACATGATGTAGATAAAATCAAAAGCTTTTACAAGAATTATTTTACATATTGAACAGCTGGAGAAAGTTATTTGAATGGAACATCATAGTTTTACTTTCTCTATACGTGCTATGTACACAGTGTATAGAGAAGGTATTGCGCTCCACCCAAAAATTCGATACCAAGATTTCACCGGAAATATATGTTTTAGGGTCCCCTGTATCCAAAAAAAAAGCATTTTCAGAAAAAGGTCCGTGTATGTGTCCGTGTGTTTGTGAACATGATAAAGTCGCAAAAATACCAAACTTGATATTTAAGTTAAATATCTTCCAGGAATGCGACACGAAGATTTTGAGAAACCCCCACCCCAAACTACCCTTTACATGGAACTTTTTTCGACATTTTTTATTTTCTTATAAATGGCTCCTATGATTTTGATTAAAATACAGTATATTAAAGATATTTACCTGACAAATGAAATGTATATCTTGAAATTTCTGGGAATAGCCTCTGAAGACTACTTTATTCTTAACGAATTTTATGGAATTAGGCATAACTGCTATACCGTAAGAGATGGACAAAAACTTAACACACAAAAAATATAGAGCACGTTAAAGTCCACAAGTTATGTTATATACATTTTTTTCGTGGAGCTAATAGTATTTGAGTTATCCCTTCTTTTTGGTTTCAGCTTTGAAAAACCTATACTTTTCTGATACAGGAATTTGTCAACTGCTGTCCATACAAACACGGGAACTTCAGTCACATAGCAATCAGCTTTTGACTATCATTTAACGTATGAGGAATAGATGTAGAGGAAGTCATGTGAATGGAACACATCAGATTTTTTTTTAAAGCTAGAATCCAATCCCATCTCTTCCTAGATTTATGCTAGAGCAAGTTAAACCGTAGTTCATTTTCTTATTCCGAAATTATCAAGGCATTAATTTTGAATAATGAAGTTAATTTGTTTTGGCAGCACGTACTTTACATGCGACCGAGAAAAGCGATATCGGCGAGCTGTCTGGTGAAGCGAAAAAGAAATAGCACCACTCACGGACGGAGATCCCTGGAGGTTCAGGCCACTTCTCCACCCTCTAAACCCAAACATGGAGCGGCTGGTCGGTGTCTCCTAGGGTTAAGCCAACATTTATAGCGAACGAGAGCACTTTAAAGGAAACTTTCCCTTTTTCCCTCGTGTCTATCCCTATCCCTGTTTAAGTAAAGCACACGCTAACAGGAAAGAAAAACAGCTTGAGGTTTCTCTTATGTCCACCCATCAATTATTTGCTTAAATCTGAGTACATCACTTTCAGAATATCTCTTGCTTTGCACTGGGATTCTAATATGACTTTATGCATCGTGTTTAAGATTGAAGAGCATTTTACTTTCTCTATCAGAAATACTACATTCTGAACAATAAAAAATATTATGTGTTCCATTCACATGACTTTCTCTACATCTCTGCAACAAATTATTGTTAGAAAGCTTATGCTTCTATTTACTTCATGCTAATCGAGAAAAAATTAGCAGTAATATTCCATAGGTTAAAGTGACAGTCAAAAGCTGGTTGCTATGTGTTTGAAGCTCCTTTGTTTGTACAGTCAGAAGTTGATAAAGTCCTGTATTAGAAAAAAGGTTTTCAAGCTGAAACCAGAAACAAGGAATATCGCAAAAACGATCAACTCCACATAAAAATGCATGTAATATAAATTGTGTGTTTTAAAGTGCTCCACATAATTTGTTAGGTAAGTTTTTCCACATCTCTTATAGTTTAGCAGTTATGTAAAATTCATCCCGAATAAAGTAGTTTTCAGAGGCTATTCCCAGAAAATTCAAAATATACATTTTATTTGTTAGGTAAATATCTTAAGTATATGATATTTTAATAAAAATCTTTACAGCCATTTTTAAGAAAATTAAAAATTTCGAAAAAAGTTCCATGTAAAGGGTAGTTTAGGGTGGGAGGAGTTTTCTCAAAATCTTCACACTATTGTAACCTTGCATGGAAAACTTCTGCTGATTTTTCCTGTTATCAAAAGAACTAATAATTTTAATATATTTGCATTAAAATAATTTATATATAAAAAATCTGATGTGTTCCATTCACATGACTTTCTCTATATCCCTGTAACAAATTATTGTGAATAAGCCTATTCTTTTTTATTTATTTCATGCTAATCGAGGAAAATTAGCAGAAATAATCTTATTTCTTGCTTTATTGTAAGTAGAAACAAAATAAGGGAATACCATAGGTTAAAGTGAAAGCCAAAAGCTGGTTGCTATGTGATTGAAGTTCGTTTGTTTGTATGGACACGAGTTGGTAAATTCCTGTATGAGAACAGTATAAGTTTTTCAAAATTGAAACTGAAAACAAGGAATATCTCAAAAACGAACAACTCCACGAAAAAAAATGTATATAACATAAATTGTATGTTTTAACGTGCTCTACATTTTTTATTCGTTAAGTTTTTGTCCATCCCTTACTGTTTAGTAGTTATGCAAAATTCATTCAGGATAAGGTAGTCCTCAGCGGCTATTTCCAGAAAATTCAAGATTCATTTTATTTGTCAGGTAAATATCTTTAATATATGATATTTTAATCAAAATCGTTAGCCATTTTTTAGAAAGTCAAAAAGTTCCATGTAAAGGGTAGTTGGAAGGGGGGGGGGATTTTCTTGAAAATCTTCGTGTCGCATCCTTGGAAGATTCTAAACCTAAATATCAAGTTTTGTTTTTAACGGACGTTTTGTTTTTGAGCTATGCTGCCCACAGACACACACACACATACACAGACAGACACACGGACATTTTTCTAAAAATGTTTTTTTTATTCAGGAGGTCTCAAAACATATATTTCCGGTGAAACCTCGGTATAGAATTTTTGGGTGCATTGCTCTATACACTATGTACATAGCACACTTTCTGGCAATATCCTCAGAGGCCTTCAAACTCTACAAGTTTTGTATAACTAATAAACCACAAGATATTAAACTAACCCTTACTAATCAACAAGTTTCTTTCTGGATTTTACCTTAACGAGGTCATCTTTAGTTTCATACCTCTTTTGTTTTACTCCTAGCCATGCAAGGAGAACTGAATTACAATTATTTGACATAGCGATAGGTTTTTAAATATTTTATTATATTTATTGCATTAGCCCAGTTTGTTGCCTTATTTACCTCCTACTTATAAGAAAACAATAAGAAAATTTCTGCTACTGTTTATCTCTACTAGCATGGTGAAGATAAATGAATAATCTTTTGTAAGAATAGTTCGTTGCAGAGAAAGTCATATGAATGGACACATCACATCTTACTCCTGCTTCTGCAAACGCTAATGAAACAGTTGCTGTTTTGTGCTCATGTTTCCTTGATTAACAAAATTTGCTGCGAACATGTGATATGGTAAAGTACCCATGTCTGGATAAGGGTTATGTTCGGTGCAGAAGATTAAGGCATTCTCTTGTTTCACTAAATATTATACGTAACCATATTGGCGAATAAACTTGCAAGTACCTCCATAAAACGTCTCACGACATGTGACTGTGTCTCTGTCTCAATATTTTATGTGTCGTATGTCACTCCAGAAATGAGCACGGTACCCAGACTGTATTTCATAAATCCCTTCAATTATTAACATCCATGTTAAAGCTGCGCTCGGGTTTCTGCCTGTAAATAGGATGAGCATTGCTCTTACGAAAACTTGATGTACAGATTAACTGCACGTCAAGTGCATTAAAGCATTTGCAAGATCAACAGCACCGTCTCTTAGAAACCAGCTGTTCAACTTCTTATATAATAAACAAAACTGCATTAAAGTATAAAGCCCATGTCCCACGGTCAAATATTTTGGTCCAATACTCTTCAAACTTCAAATTGGGGCATCGTATAATTTTATTGTATACAATTTGCGTCCTATTTTTTGGTCCAATTCCAGTTTGCTACAACAGCATACAGCGGTTTCTAATTTTTGGACCAAACGTATGAAATCAACCAATGAGCTGGTGGAAATGACGTAATAAGATGGCAGCTAGCACTGGCTCTTCCTTCCCGCCAACGTGATTGTTTGTGTGAAATTTTGCTGTATTTTGTAGACTTTGTCCCAAATAATAGGGTGATAGTATTTGAGCTACGGTTGAAATACTCAAATTTTGTGCGGCAGAGAGTTCTGAAATAATGACTCGGGTATTTAACTCCTGCAAATGCATTTTATCGGACCCAATGGTACCTAACCTCTTTTCTCAATAAAAATATAAAACAACGTCCATTTGCTGGTATGGACTGCGTCATATTTGTGTCTAGGCGAGTGATATTTGCCTCAACTAGGATTAATTTTATTGATATATTAAAGATTTTAAGTTAAAAAAACTAATATCCTTCAAAGTTATAAATAAAGAAAATTATCTTTTTAGGAAACTTTAAATTCATTGGTATATTTTTTATTATTATTAATATTTCTTTTATTGAAGGTAGACTTCAGTAGACAGCAACTTTCCAAACAAATGTTCGTCCATTATAAGTGTCAGAAACGAGTTTATTTTGCAGCATATCTGGTACGAGGATTTCCTTGACCTGCATTCTTACGCTCCAGCCAAGGTATATTGACCCAACGCCTCTTTATTAATTGTTTCTTTCTATTATAATATACTCTTGCAATGGATACAAAAACTAAGATTGCGACAGCGAACGTAAATAATTGTGGATCAGCAACCTCCACCATTTTCTTTCAGCTGCTCATGTGCATGCGAGAAATATTTGGACCAATATACACACCTGTGGCAATGGAATGGAAAAATTGTACACAACGTTCACGTTGTATAAATAAAATTGGACCAAATTTTGACCGTGGGATATAAGCTTTATAAAATACATTCAAAACGTTCTCAGAATGTATAAACACACAGAAAAAAAAGAAGTAAAACATGTGTAGCACAGACCAGAACTGCGAGTGGCATTTTCAGAACCTTGGAATAACATTACATTGCTAGAGTGTAGCAATCTTGTTCAATAATATTGCTGTGCTAAAGTGTAGCAATCTTGTTCGATAATATTGCTGTGCAAAAGTGTAGCAATCTTGTTCAATAATATTGCTGTGCTAAAGTGTAGCAATCTTGTTCGATAATATTGCTGTGCAAAAGTGTAGCAATCTTGTTCAATAATATTGCTGTGCAAAAGTGTAGCAATCTTGTTCAATAATATTGCTGTGTAAGAGAGTAGCAATCTTGTTCAATAACATTACTGTGCAATAGTGTAGCAATCTTGTACAATAACATTACTGTGTAAGAGTGTAGCAATCTTGTTCAATAACATTACTGTGCAATAGTGTAGCAATCTTGTTCAATAACATTACTGAGCAAGAGTGTAGCAATCTTGTTCAATAACATTACTGTGTAAGAGTATAGCAATATTGTCCAATAACATTACTGTGTAAGAGTATAGCAATCTTGTTCAATAACATTACTGTGCAAGAGTATAGCAATCTTGTTCAATAACATTACTGTGTAAGAGTATAGCAATCTTGTCCAATAACATTACTGTGTAAGAGTATAGCAATCTTGTCCAATAACATTACTGTGCAAGAGTGTAGCAATCTTGTACAATAACATTACTGTGTAAGAGTGTAGCAATCTTGTTCAATAACATTACTGTGCAAGAGTATAGCAATCTTGTTCAATAACATTACTGTAAGAGTGTAGCAATCTTGTTCAATAACATTACTGTGTAAGAGTATAGCAATCTTGTTCAATAACATTACTGTGCAAGAGTATAGCAATCTTGTCCAATAACATTACTGTGTAAGAGTATAGCAATCTTGTCCAATAACATTACTGTGCAAGAGTGTAGCAATCTTGTACAATAACATTACTGTGTAAGAGTATAGCAATCTTGTTCAATAACATTACTGTGTAAGAGTATAGCAATCTTGTCCAATAACATTACTGTGTAAGAGTATAGCAATCTTGTCCAATAACATTACTGTGTAAGAGTATAGCAATCTTGTTCAATAACATTACTGTGCAAGAGTATAGCAATCTTGTTCAATAACATTACTGTGTAAGAGTATAGCAATCTTGTCCAATAACATTACTGTGTAAGAGTATAGCAATCTTGTCCAATAACATTACTGTGCAAGAGTGTAGCAATCTTGTACAATAACATTACTGTGTAAGAGTGTAGCAATCTTGTTCAATAACATTACTGTGTAAGAGTGTAGCAATCTTGTACAATAACTTTACTGTGTAAGAGTGTAGCAATCTTGTTCAATAACATTACTGTGTAAGAGTGTAGCAATCTTGTTCAATAACATTACTGTGTAAGAGTGTAGCAATCTTGTTCAATAACATTACTGTGTAAGAGTGTAGCAATCTTGTCCAATAACATTACTGTGTAAGAGTATAACAATCTTGTCCAATAACATTACTGTGCAATAGTGTAGCAATCTTGTTCAATAACATTACTGTGCAAGAGTATAGCAATCTTGTCCAATAACATTACTGTGCAAGAGTATAGCAATCTTGTTCAATAACATTACTGTGTAAGAGTGTAGCAATCTTGTGGAATAACATTACTGTGCAAGAGTGTAGCAATCTTGTGGAATAACATTACTGTGCAAGAGTGTAGCAATCTTGTACAATAACATTACTGTGTAAGAGTGTAGCAATCTTGTGGAATAACATTACTGTGTAAGAGTGGAGCAATCTTGTGGAATAACATTACTGTGCAAGAGTGTAGCAATCTTGTCCAATAACATTACTGTGTAAGAGTATAGCAATCTTGTACAATAACATTACTGTGTAAGAGTGGAGCAATCTTGTGGAATAACATTACTGTGCAAGAGTGTAGCAATCTTGTCCAATAACATTACTGTGTAAGAGTATAGCAATCTTGTTCAATAACATTACTGTGCAAGAGTGTAGCAATCTTGTTCAATAACATTACTGTGTAAGAGTGTAGCAATCTTGTGGAATAACATTACTGTGTAAGAGTGTAGCAATCTTGTTCAATAACATTACTGTGCAATAGTGTAGCAATCTTGTTCAATAACATTACTGTGTAAGAGTGTAGCAATCTTGTTCAATAACATTACTGTGTAAGAGTGTAGCAATGTTGTTCAATAACGTTACTGTGTAAGAGTGTAGCAATCTTGTTCAATAACATTACTGTGTAAGAGTGTAGCAATCTTGTTCAATAACATTACTGTGCAAGAGTGTAGAAATCTTGTTCAATAACATTACTGTGCAAGAGTGTAGCAATCTTGTTCAATAACATTAATGTGTAAGAGTGTAGCAATCTTGTTCAATAACATTACTGTGCAAGAGTGTAGCAATCTTATTCAATAACATTACTGTGTAAGAGTGGAGCAATCTTGTCCAATAACGTTACTGTTCTAGAGTGTAGCAATCTTGTTCAATAACATTACTGTGCAAGAATGTAGCAATCTTGTTCAATAACATTACTGTGCAAGAGTGTAGCAATCTTGTGGAATAACATTACTGTGTAAGAGTGTAGTAATCTTGTTCAATAACATTACTGTGTAAGAGTGTAGCAATCTTGTGGAATAACATTACTGTGCAAGAGTGTAGCAATCTTGATCAATAACATTACTGTGTAAGAGTATAGCAATCTTGTTCAATAACATTACTGTGTAAGAGTATAGCAATCTTGTTCAATAACATTACTGTGTAAGAGTATAGCAATCTTGTTCAATAACATTACTGTGTAAGAGTATAGCAATCTTGTTCAATAACATTACTGTGTAAGAGTATAGCAATCTTGTTCAATAACATTACTGTTCAAGAGTGTAGCAATCTTGTTCAATAACATTACTTTGCAAGAGTGTAGCAATCTTGTTCAATAACATTACTGTGCAAGAGTGTAGCGATCTTGTTCAATAACATTACTGAGCAAGAGTGTAGCAATCTTGTTCAATAACATTACTGTGCAAGAGTGTAGCAATCTTGTTCAATAACATTACTGTGCAAGAGTGTAGCAATCTTGTTCAATAACATTACTGTGCAAGAGTGTAGCAATCTTGTTCAATAACATTACTGTGTAAGAATGTAGCAATCTTGTTCAATAACATTACTGTGTAAGAAAGTAGCAATCTTGTTCAATAACATTACTGAGCAAGAGAGTAGCAATCTTGTTCAATAACATTACTGTGTAAGAGTGTAGCAATCTTGTTCAATAACATTACTGTGTAAGAGTGTAGCAATCTTGTTCAATAACATTACTGTGCAATAGTGTAGCAATCTTGTTCAATAACATTACTGTGTAAGAGTGTAGCAATCTTGTTCAATAACATTACTGTGTAAGAGTGTAGCAATGTTGTTCAATAACGTTACTGTGTAAGAGTGTAGCAATCTTGTGGAATAACATTACTGTGTAAGAGTGTAGCAATCTTGTTCAATAACATTACTGTGTAAGAGTGTAGCAATCTTGTGGAATAACATTACTGTGCAAGAGTGTAGCAATCTTGATCAATAACATTACTGTGTAAGAGTGTAGCAATCTTGTTCAATAACATTACTGTGCAAGAGTGTAGCAATCTTGTTCAATAACATTACTCTGCAAGAGTGTAGCAATGTTGTGAACAGAATGCCGAAAATTCAATTTGATAACGAGAGATACTTCGGAAATGATTAATGCTACGAAAAATATTTCTCAAAGCCTTAGCTTTGAGGATCCTTATGTTTGTATACTTAGAAAACACACACTCACACAGACACATACACACACTGTCTCTCTCACACAGTTTATAAATTATATAAAAGTCATTCAGACTGAAAAAAAAACCTTTATGTATTGTTTCAAGAAAATTCAAAATATACATTTTGTCATAAAATACTTTAAAGATATGGTATTTTAATCAAAGTGGTCACAGGAATTTTCGAGAACAAAAATTCCAAAAAATGCCTCGTGTATACTTTGGTTAGGTGTAGTGCAATTTTGTTCAAAATTTTGATGGCGTATCCACGGAAGTTCTTGAATTTAGCAACAAGTTTCGTATTTAGCTTACTTTTTTTTTTTAATAGAGGTGTTTTCTGGGTTGAAGGGTCTCAAAACACCTACTTCTGGTTTAATCTAGATTTTTTAGTGGAATATATTACTTTTGCTGCTTTAAGTACTCAGTTGAGAAAGCAAAACTCTGGTGTGTAATAGTCACATGACCTTTTGTATCTTCCTACGACCGTGTATGCATACTGCTTCAAATAATTCTGGCCAAAATTGAAACGATATGTGATATTTAACTCATGTATACTATAAACTGTTTTAATTTTTCTTGTATATAACTGTTAAAAATATTTTTGAATCTATATATTGAGCCATAAAATAAGAAATAGCTGATCTCCAATCTAAAATACTGTTTAAAACCTATTTTTGGCTCCAGTATTATATTAATTCAATGCATATTTGTTTTGTGTAATTTTCATTTATATGCTAATGTTAAACGTCGCTTAAAAGGGCACAATGCCAATCCATGTCAAGCATCAAACAGCAACAATATGGTTAGACAAGGACACACATAGTGTCGTGTATGTGCCCAGCATTAGTTACCGCACACAACACAAAACAGGCTTTGGAAATTGTATAAATGTATTCCATTAAACTGCAGAAACAACCTGGACAAATGCTTAGAACATGTAAAACAGGATATCATCTTAGATACCAACTAAGCTCAGGTAAACCACTTCTAGTAAGAGTATTGGAAAAGCAAACATTCATATTATCAATTCAGTATATTTTTATATATCTATATTACTACTAGTAATTTTACTATGTCCATGTACAGAGAGAAGGTATTGCATCACACCCAAAATTTCGATACTAATATTTCACCGAAAATACACGTGGTGGAGGACACTTAAGAAAAATCTGATGTGCTCCATTCACTTGACTTTCTCTACATCTCTGCAACAAATTATTGTTAAAAAGCTTATGCTTCTATTTACTTCATGCTAATCGAGAAAAAATTAGCAGAAATAGTCGTATTACTTGCCTCCTTGTAAGTAGAAGGGAAATAAGGAAAAATTTAGCCAAAAGTGATAGTCAAAAGCTGGTTGCTATGTGACAAGTTCCTTTGTTTGTATGGACAAAAGTGGACTAATTCCTGTATGAGAAAAGTAAGTATTTTATAGCTGAAACAAATAAGGAATATCTTAGAAATTGTAAATTCCAAGAAAAAAAGTTTGACATAAATTGTATATTTTAACGTGATCTACATTTGTGTGTAATACATTTTTGTCTATCTCTTACGGCTTACCAGTTACGCAAAATTCAACAAAGTTCGTTCAGAATAAAGAGTTGTTCAGAAGCTATACCCAGAAAATTCAAGATATACATTTTATTTTCCATATAAATATCTTTAATATACGGTATTTTAATCAAAATCTTTAAAGCTATTTTTGAGAAAATCGAAAGTTTGCAATTTTTTTCCACGTAAAGGGTAGTTTGGAGTTGGGGATTTTTCTTAAAATCTTCGTGTCGTGTCCCTGGAAGACATTAAACTTAAATACCAAGTTCGGTATTTTATTCGTTTTTGAGTTATAGTGTTCACAGAAACACGGACACACACACATACACGCACTTTTTCTGAAAATGGTTTTTTTTTTCGGTTACAAGGGACATATTATATTTCCGGTGAAATCTTGGTATCGAATTTTTGGGTGGAGTGCAATTTTACTAAGTCTATACACCATGTACGTGTAGAGAAAGTAAAAATGAGGCGGTCATATATAGGATGCCTGTACGTAAAACACACGCACACGTTTGGAGGTCACACCCTCAAATCATTCAATACCCTATAGCAATGTTGCAGAATTAAAATTTGAATTTGAATCTTATACTATTGATTTAATGTTAAAATGATCAGGTTTTCATGGCCCACTAGTACTTAAAAGGAACTAAGTAATAAGACAATCTCTGCTAATATTTATTCTATCATGAACTACATACAACAATAGATTTTTGTACGAATATTTTGTTTGCAGAACACGTAGAGAAAGTTACTCTGAAGGGAAGGCATCAAATTTTTGGTATAATAAGATTGCTTACAGTTTATTGGTTATGCAAAATTCCTTCAAAATGAATACGATTTCACGTTATTCCCATAAAATTTAAGATACTCGTATATACTATTTCACGTATCTCGATTCCGAGATTTCACCGGAAATACATGTAATGGGTCTCCCTGAATCCAAAAAAAGCATTTCTGGAAAAAGGTCCGTGTGTGTGCGTGTATGTGTGTGTGTGACTGTTTGTGCCAGCATAGCTCAAAAACTTCGCATATAAGTTTGATATCTTGCAAGGATGCGACACGAAGATTTTCAAGAACTACCCTTTACATAGAAAATTTTGATTTTTTCAAAAATAGCGCTAACGATTTTGATTAAAGTATTGTATAATAAAGATATTTACCTGACATATATGTATGTATATCTTGAATTTTCTGGGAATAACCTCTGAAGACTACTTTATTCTGGAACTTAGTCACATAACAACCAGCTTTTGACTATCACTTTAACCTATGGTACTCCCTTATTTCCCTTCTACTTACAAGGAAGCAAGTAATAAGACTATTTCTGCTAATTTTTTCTCCATTTGTTCGAAGTAAATAGAAGCATTAGCTTTTTTAACAGCACTATGTAGCAGAGATTAGAGAAAGTCATGTGAATGGAACACATCAGATTTTTTTGATTCCTTTTTTAATTCCAGGAAACCTGATAACGTGTTTATCCATGAAATCTTTGGAAGAATGCAATGTCTTCTCTATCTACTATGACTTGGTATAAATTAGTAGGCGTTACCATGTCATTTGCATATTTATCATGCTTCACCTTACCTGTTTTCTGTATAGCTTTAAATTCACAAGATTGGAATGTGTTGTTGTGGTGATATTTGAGCCGAGAGCACAAAATACGACGACAGTTTTTTTGTTTTTTTTTTTCAACTTCCGATAGGCTATAAATAAAAGAAAAGTTCATAGAAAACAACTATTTTATTGCTAAAAGTTTTGTACACTTATGGTGATTTTACAACATAATCACCGAAAAGACTTAGACATTGCAATATCCACTTCAAAAAAAATGTTGCCGCCAATGATTTCAAATGAGCATTGACGTTGTTTTGAAGATCGTTGGTTTGAAACTGCTGCCCTCCTAGCTACGTCTTCAGTTCAGCGAAAAGGTGAAAGTCGCTGGGTGCCAGCTCAGGACTGTACGGCGGATGATCGAAAATGTCCCATTGAAATTGTTCAAGAAGCCGATGGGTTGTGCCAGCAGTGTGTGGACGAGAGTTGTCATGGATCAACACCATTCCTGAAGTCAGCTTACCTCTTCGTTTATTTTGAATGACTCTCCGCACACGACGTACATACAGTGGTTCCTTGCTGCATCATTTTAGTAATAAAATAATAGTTTTCTATGAACTTGTCTTTTATTTATAGCCTATCGGAGGTTGAAAAAAAAAAAAAAAAAAAAAGGTCCTTGTATATTCTTTGAGTTTGGTAGTCGCTTGCACCATGCAAAACCTCCATTAAACACAAGTGTTGCCGTTGATTTTCCGCATGTAAATGCATTTAATCTTTTCAGCATAGAAGTTTGCGGTGGCGTGGATACATGGCCACCTGGCTCCACGTAACACGTTGATTTACGAATTACTGAGACCACCGCCATCGCTGTCGCCAATTTGTTTAATGCAGTATAGCAGGCGCACTCGGCACAAATGAACTGAAGTAGATAAATTACCAGACTCGCTCTTTCAGGAGCGTAAACTACAGCAAAGAAACAGTCTGATGCGATTCCTAATAGGCCGCGCAAGGTGGGAATGAAACACGTGCTCCAGAAGCCTCTGAATCTTCCTGGGCTTGTTTCGTTTAAGGTAGGTAACGTGTCCGTGACATTTGGAAACTCCAGAGTACGTGTAATGTCCTGAAATTTATATCACTAATGGCTACAAAATAAATAAATAAAATATTTCCTTCATATTTCAAAATTTATATTTGGAAAATCCAGTTTGTAATATATCCTAAAATTTACACAATCTTAGCAAATAAAACAAAAGTAATATCCCCTCCATGTTTCAAAATGTATATTTGGAAAAGCCAGAGTATGTAATATAATATCCTAAAATTCACACCACCACTTAACACACAAACTAATAATCATTATAATAGTAATTATAATACTACTAATAATAATATTAATATTTCTTTAACGTTTCAAAATTGATACTTGGAAACTGCAGAGAATGTAATATAATATCCTAAAATTTACACCACCATTTAATACACATAATAATTATAATAGTAACTATAATAATAACAATAATAATAATATTTCTTTAACATTTCAAAATTGATATTTCAAAAATGCAGAGAATGTAATATAATATTCTAAAATTCACACCACCACTTATTACAAAACTAATAATAATGATAATAATAATAATAATAATAATAATAATGATGTTAATAATAACAATAATAACAATAATAATAACAATTCTTTAACGTTTCAAAATGGATATTTGGAAAATGCAGAGAATGTAATATAATATTCTAAAATCCACACCACCACTTATTACACAAACTAATAATAATAATAATAATAATAATAATAATAATAATAATAACAATAATATTAACAATAATAATAACAAAAATAATAACAATATTCCTTTCATGTTTCAAAATTTGTATTTGGAAAACACAGAGTATGTAATATAACACCCTAAAATTTACACTACCACTTTCTACACAAAAAATGGTAATATTCCTTTCGTGTTTCAAATTTAATATTTTGAAAAGTACAAAGCATATAATATATCCTAAAAATTACATCACCGCTTCCTACACAAAATAATAGTAATATTCCTTTCGTGTTTAAATTCGAGCTCTTGTATATTTATTTAAAGAATTATTTTTATTGGTTAAATTAATTTTCTAATAAAACTTCTCTACCGGATGCATTTTTAAAAATGTGACGTGTTTCATTCACACGCTTTTCTCTACATTCTGCAAACAAACTATTCTTACAAAAGATTACTCTTATCTACATTACGCTAATCGAGATAAACATTAGCAGAAATGGTCTTACAGCTTCCTTGTAAGTAGATGGGAGATAAGGGTAAGATTACCTCCGTAGCTACTCCTTGTAGCATCATTTTGAATTTCACGCATTATTGAAAATCGGATATTTTTTCCAAGCACTGTCTTCACTTTTTTTCTCACACGATCTAAAACAGGAATCACTGATCTGTGATTAATTATTGCTTGCACAAATTCTTCAAAGCTTTCAGGGTCGAGGCATTTCAATGTCGGATGTTTCCAAATATGTGTTAATGTCGTAGATAAATCTACAAAGTACTTCTGTATGATTTTCAAAGCCTCATGCAATGCATTTGAAGAAAGACAACCTATAAAACAGTATTGTAATATGTAGCACAGTATACTGCTGCGTCAAATCACATTCCCCAACGTTTTACTATAGGTTGTTTACATGCGGCGCGTGCAGATCGGGCTCTAGTCGGTAGGTATGCAACTGGTATTCGCATGTGTCGCTCTCTCAGTCCCCATGATTCTATCCCTAGTTATATCTAATTCATAAATTATTATTTTTGTCATTAAAATTGTTAATGAATGTTTATTTCTTTGAAGGACATTAAAAGGGATAATTCTTATGGAAGGTCATAAAGAACTAATAACAATAGCAGGATCAAGATTTCTAGGTTTGCCAGATATGCAAAAGTCATCTATAATGAAGAGTTCTTCAGAGGATATCCCATATATTGATATAAATATATTTAATATACAGTATTTTAATCAACATAATTGGAGCTATTTTTGAGAAAATAAAACTTTTCCACGAAATCTTCGTGTGGCATATACCTTAAATTTCTAGTTTGGTAGGTTACTAACTTTTCGTCTTTGAGTTATTGTCTCACAGACACACCGACAAATTCACACACGGACCTTTACCTAAAACTGCTTTATTTGCATAGAGGGAACTCTAAAACATGTACTTCCAGTGAAATCTCTGTATCGATATTTTGGGTGGAGTGCAATACCTTCTGTGCCTATGTACTCCTACTATGTACTAAGAGAAAGTATTAGCCCATTGTGTCCCCTGGGCTTCACTCCTTGGATAGATGGTTTGGTTTGGCAGTCCTGGTTGGCCATTCCAAGCAGGATTCTTCTTTTGATTTTAACCTCTAAAGTAATTTTTTCTAAATAACTAATATTTCCTTTTATAAAGTAGACCATTATGCTAAGAGTTAATTTATCACATTTTTTGGTCTGTTCTATGCACTTAAACATTTGGGTTTTTAAACATTTATTTTTTCTACCGATTAACACTGGTTTTCACTTGGACAAACGCAAAAAACAGACGCAGCACAGACCAGCAACTGCCAAATGTACTACATAGAGAAAGTAAAAATGAAATATGATATATTTTGAACGTTGTGAAAATAGCCTCTGAAGTCTGAACGATTGTTGAATTTACAAATAATTTTAGTTTTCTCAACTAGGAAGTCATTATTTGTTTTTATCTTAGTTATGCTAAAACATTAAATTTGAAATTCATTACAGGCTCTCTAAAAAATATTGACTAACACTTTAGCCTTCTGTATCTTACAAAGGAATGTAGAAATATGAATTGAAAGTTTATCTGGTTTATAAAAGTAGATGGGATAATAAATTTGTAAGAATATTTTTTTTTGAAGAGTGAATGAAGAAAATGGTAATAAAGGGCCTTACAATAGAAAGAAGATCACTTTATGGTGATTACCTCGGAGTCGTGAGGCACTCTGTAATTAACCCTTAACCGCGACGCTATTTAATCGTCCCTTATTATATTGTTAAACAGTTAAACATCGTGACTACGTGTTTGAAGGGCTTACTTCACTAATCTCTCAAAGAAGAAGCAATACAAGACACAGTGCCAGTTGCTCTGAGCCATGTTTGATCCGTTTACTCGCTTTTGTATGGTTTACCAAGCTGCATAAGTAGTATTCAAAGTCATGCAGTATAAAATTCAGGAGATGATATTGCACATATACCAGACGCATAACTGCGCCGTATTTCAGTGTGCAGAAATTAAAAGAATTACAGAACTCTAAGGGACAATTCCAAGTAAACGTTGGTCAACGGGGAACTGGCGCATTAGTGAGAGCGACTTTTCTTTTTAATAAAAGAGCACAGTTCTAGAGACTTGTCAGGACTCCGGCGCTGTATTCCTTTTTCCTCTGATTTTTCCAGTTACCTACATTTCCTTAGTTGACCTGTTAATTTTTAATGTTTTCCTTTTTACATATACATTCACAGACACATAAACATTTATAAACACAGAAACTCGCATGCCCAAGGCGGGACTCGAATCCACGATCCCGTGCGCCACGAAGCACCAAAGCGAGACACTTTAGCGAGCGCGGCCACCGGGATCGGCATTCTTCGTTCTGCCGAATGATTCAAAAAAGTACGAACCGGCTGTATGGTGTTTTGTCTGTCCGCATCCTCGGCGCTCGTTGCCGTCCGTCTGCTATCATACAAAGACGCGGATGAAACCTACATTTCTTAAACTACTTTTAAAGGTTTTACTTACGATGCTGAAACTGGCCACCGTCGTTGTCCATACATTTTTGGCACTTTCTTAGGAAACTATCCATCACATAGAAAAATGCCAGCAGTTTTCAGGCGGATATTTTGTTTTAATTCTTCCAGGGTCTGTGGGTTTTCTTTTAAGCTTTATATTTTAATTCACCTCAGAGATAGACATCGCAGGGGGGTTAGGTCGGGGAACCGAGGTGGCCACGAATCTCTAATAATAATTTTGTTCTAAAACACACTTAAATTGTCCTCATCGTAAGATTGGCTGTATGAGCTGTTGCAAAGTCTCAAAATCACGCTTCCTTCCATCAATTCTCTCAACTGTTGACTCATAAAATATTTGGCTCTATAACTCTTTCTCCGCTAGTGGCACAACATAAACTATTTTAGGTCATGAAGAGGTACTTCATGAACAAATGTTAGGTTTCTTAGAGCTCCAATATATTGTCAACACACATATCCATGAAGGTGGAACCAAGCCTCGTCCGTAAAAATATTAAATGTGGGTCTATTTCCCCATTTTGAGTCCACTCACCAAATGTGCGCTGAATTTCAGGATCACCTGGTTGAAGAGCATGTGCCAGAGTTATTACTTTCTCTACATGTACTATGTACATAGTGTATAGAGAAGGTATTGTACTCCACCAAAAAATTCGATACCGAGATTTCAACGGAAATATATGTTTTAGGTTCCCCTGTATCCAAAAAAAAATATTTTCAGAAAAAGGTCCGTGTGTGTGTGTGTCAGTGTGTCAGTGTGTCCGTGTGTTTGTGAACACGATAACTCAAAAACGAAAAGTCGGTAAAATACCAAACTTGGTATTTAAGTTTAGTATCTACCAGGGATGTGACATGAAGATTTTGAAAAAAATCCCCCCACCCCAAACTACCCTTTACATGGAACATTTTTCGAAAATTTTGATTTTCTAAAAAATGGATATAATGATTTTGATTAAAATATCGTATATTAATGTTATTTACCTGACAAATAAAATGTATCTTTTGAATTTTCTGGGAATACCCTCTGAAGACTACTTTATTCTGGATGAATTTTTCATAACTACTAAACCGTAAGAGATGGACAAAAACTTAACCGACAAAAAATGTAGAGCACGTTAAAACACACAACTTATGTTATATACATTTTTTTCGTGGAGTTGATCGTTTTTGAGATATTCCTTTTTCTTGGTTTCATATTTGAAAAACATACTTTTCTCATACAAGAATTTGTCAACTCCTGTTAATACAAAAAAAGGAACATCAGTCACATAGATACCAGCTTTTGGCTTTCACTTTAACCTATGGTACTCCCTTATTTCGCTTCTACTTACAATAAAGCAAGAAATAAGACTATTTCTGCTAATTTTTCTCGATTAGCATGAAATCAAAGATAAGCTCATTAACAATAATAATTTACAGAGATATAGAGAAAGTCATGTGAATGGAACACATCAGATTTTTTTGCGTGGTTTTAACTTCAGCAATTTAGTACCTCTTCGCACAGAGCTTTAAGAAATGTCTAACTGCTGCGCAAGATGCCTAAGCTATTTTGGAGGGAATTCTCCAAACGATGGACGATGTCATCCTATGTTCCTTCGTCTTTTAGATTTCTTAGCTCTAATACTTCCTGTGTCCTGCAATTTATTCTAAAGTTCATGGATTGTTGTGCGGCCTGGAACTTTGACACCTCGGAATCATTCTGAAAATCGTACTTTCACCTGGCAAACTGAATGAGTAAACACATACGATTCATAAATAAATACACGCTGTGCAGTAGAAAACGTACGGTCAGCCATAATACATTTTGTAACTAAATACAGAACAAAATAATAAATAACTCGTAATAACTAAACTACACCATATCACTCAACTCAATACTCTACTTCCAGAGCAGGGCAGAAATGCGTCAGAGGCGCGACCTTGTTTACAGCAGCAGTGTGGAATCGTGTGTCCACACGCACAGTGGAAAAACATCGGACAGTCCGTTCGAAGGTTTTTTACTCACTCGGTACAACTTACCGACGAAGACGATGAGCGGATCGCGTCCATTGAGATTCAGTTCCCAGGCCAATACTTTTTTTATGGAAAATCTCTTCTTTTAGATTAAAAAATCTGATGTGTACATTCACATGACTTTCTCTATATCCCTGCAACAAATTATTCTTAAAAAGCTTATACTTCTATTTACTTTATGCTAATCAGAAAAAAGTAGCAGAAATAGTCTTATTACTTACTTCCTTGTAAGTAGAAACGAAATAAGGGACTACCGTAGCTGGTTGCTATGTCAATGAAGTTCCTTTGTTTATATGGATCGCAGTTGACAAGTTCCTGAAGTTTTTCATAGCAGAAACCAAAAATAAGGAATGTCTAAAAAACGACGAACTCCACGAAAAAAAATTATATAACATAAATTGTGTGTTTTAACGTGCTCTACATTTTTTGTGAAGTAAGTTTTTGTCCATCTCTTACGGTTTAGAAGTTATTCAAAATTCCGTAAAATTCATCCCGAATAAACTACTTTTCAGAGGCTATTCCTAGAAAATTCAAAATATGCATTTTATTTGTCAGGTAAATATCTCTAATATACGATATTTTGATCAAAATCATTAGATTCATTTTTTAGAAAATAAAAATTTTCGAAAAAACTTCCATGTAAAGGGTAGTTGGGGGTGGGGGATTTTTCTCAAAATCTTCGTGTCGCATCCCTGGAAGATATGAAACTTAAATACCAAGTTTGGTATTTTACAGACTTTTCGTTTTTGAGTTATCGTGTTCACAGACACACGGACGGACACACACACACACACACACACACACACACACACACACACACACGCGCGCGCGCGGACCGTTTTGTGAAAATGCTTTTTTTGGATATTGGGGACCCTAAAACATATATTTCCGGTGAAATCTCGGGATCGAATTTTTGGGTGGAGTGCAATACCTTCTCTATACACTATGTACATAGTGCGTATAGAGAAAGTAAAAATAGCTAAAATTCTCTTTATTTCATCTATCAGTGTTACCCTTCTCTAGCACGGCACAATGCACATAGTAGGCAGAGAAGGTAGGTATTGTAACATGACCCAAAATTCAATCCGAGATATCACTGGAAATACATGTTTTGAGCACACCATTTTTAATAAAGAAAAAGTATTTTTAGAAAAAATGTCCGTGTGAGTGTGTATGTTGTATGTGACAGCGTTGGTATGTAAGTACAACATAACTTAAAAACGGAAAGTCCGTTACCAAACTTGGTATTTAAGTCTAGTATTTTTACTTTCTCTATACTCACTATGTACATAGTGTATAGAGAATGTATTGCACTCCACCAAAAAATTCGGTACCGAGATTTCACCGGAAATATATGTTTTAGGGTCACCTAAAAAAAGTATTTTCAGAAAAAGGTACATGTGTGTCCGTGTGTCCGTGAACACGATAACTCAAAAACGAAAAGTCTGTAAAGTACCAAACTTGGTATTTAAGTTTAGTATCTTTCAGAGATGAGACTTTTCTCATACAGGAATTTGTCAACTCCTGTTAATACAAACAAAGGAACATCAGCCACTTAGCAACCAGCTTTTGGATTTCACTTTAACCTATGGTACTGCCTTAGTTCGCTTCTACTTACAATAAAGCAAGAAATAAGACTATTTCTGCTAATTTTTCTTAATTAGCATGAAATAAATAAAAAATGCTTATTAACAATAATAGTTTACAGAGATATAGAGATAGTTATGTGAATGGAACACATCAGATTTTTTATTTAAGAATGCGACACAAACATTTTCAAGAAAACCTCCCAACCCAAACCGCACTTTACATTGAACATTCTTATTTTGAAATTGTGTATATTTTAAAAAACTGGCTGTAACGAATTTTATTAAAAGACCGTATATTATAGATATTTATATGTCAAATAAGAAAATTCAAGTTTGAAAGCAGCCCAAATTAGATTTTTATGATCATTGTTAGGAATTAGTAGAGGAGGTTGATTAGAAATACTGAAATACAAGGGAGAACCAGCGAACAATTAAACTAACAGAAAAATGTTAAAGAACTACCAGAAAGAGATTGGCATGTTCGCATATACTGGAAAAACATTGGCAATTTGCTGGTGGCTAAAAAGCGCATCGTCAGATCATTTTTTTTTTCAGTTAATCTGAGTAAGTTATCTCTATTTTTTCGCTTCTTTTTCTTCGTGTCGCATTTTTGAAGGATATTAAACTTAAATAACCATGTTTGGTATTTTAGCAGCTGTTCGTTTTAGAGTTACCGTGTTCACGGACACGCGGTCACACAAACGACCTTTTTCTAAAAATACATTTTTTTTTATATATGGACTCTAAAACGTGTATTTCCGGTGAAATCTCTGTATCGAGTTTTTGGGTAGAGTACAACACCCTCTCTACCTACGTACTGTATAGAGAAGGTAATAAAGTTTGTGTCAAATTCACATGACTTTCTCCGTACATTTTCATCGAATTATTGTTTTAAAAAATCTTATTCTTCTAATTATTTTAATATTTCTATGTAAATACAACATAATAAGCAAATACACTACTGCACATTTAAAGATATTTTAGGATTTATTATACTATTTATCTTATTCTTATTATACCTAAAAGCGCCCTATATTTTAGAAGATCCAGACAACTTTCCACCTGCAAACCCATTAGTAAAGGTTAATCGAGGGTCAAAATCTTTTAAGAGCTGGTCCATATGAGATGGCTATGAAATTGTGACCTCCTTGCTTGACCAGCAGAAATGAAATCGAATAAGACTATATTTGAGAAACATATAAGTATATTAAAATTGAAGTTAATAACGAGGATTATCCTGAAAATGGATAAGTTCTAAAATAGATATTTGATATAAATTGTGTGTTTTAAAAACATCTACAATTTTAGTGCAGTAGGCTTTTTCCTACATATTTATTATATAAAACTCATTCAGAATGAAGAGTATTTCAGAGGTTACTCCAAGAAAATGTATCTTTTATTTGTCACAAAAGTTCTTAAACATGCAATATGTTTAACCAAAATCGTCGAGCAATTTTGAGAAAAATAAAAAGTTTCCAAAAATTTTCAATGTAAATCGTAGTTATTAGCTGTGACTTTTTCTTGAAAAGATGAAATATTCGTATAAAGTTTGATATTTAACCAGATTTTTCGTTTTAGAGTTCTCTTCATAGTCACATGAACACACATTTTCTAAAAATGCTCTTTTGGAAATAGAGATTTCAAAAATATAATTTCGGTGAAATGAAAAAAAAAACAGAATTGTTAGAAAAAAATTCTGTGCATGTGAGAGTCAGTGTGTGTGAGAGTGAAAGAGAGTGTGTATGTGTGTCCTCTTGCATGCTTTGGGGAGTTCTGCAACTGACCTGTCATTTAGGAATATATATTTTCAATCCCTCAGGTAAAGTGCTAGGGCATTTCATATCAATAAATCAACTCCTGGGGCACGCATATACACGAGGGGAGTCCAACATAAAAATTATGACCGATATGGACCAAACTTAGGAAATTTACGCTTTAGAACCCAGAAGAAAGTATAAGCTGCCTTACAGATACCAAAAATGTCTCACCCGCTTCAGTACTGCAGGGATAATGTGACTGACTCTCATACAAGAAGTCACGAGTTCTAATCTCGGTTACGATTAGTTACCCGGATAATTTTTTTTTTCAGCATTTTCCGTTATCCTGTGAAGACAAAAGTCTAACAACTTTAAGCTTCATGGACCACGAGATTATTTCAGCATCATTTCACCGATTTCGTTCATCATCCAATCTGAATAATAAAGTTAAAGAACGTTAATCTAAAAGCTTCCTAACTTGGTTGCAAACTTGCGATCTTCTTGTCATTTGACCTATTTGAACAAAGATTTTTAATATTTTTAACACTACAAAAGCTTTTTATCCAACTCAAAATTTTGAATACCAAGATTTAAACGGAAATGTAATTTGCTGAATAAATAAAGAAAAGGTTTTTAGAAAAAGCTCCAAGTGTGTGTGTGTGTGTGAGACAGAGAGAGAGAGAGAGAGAGAGAGAGAGAGAGAGAGAGAGACAGCCTAACTTAAAGACAAAAATTCGGTTGAATACCAAACTTACACGGATGCGACACGAAGATTTTCAGGAAAATCACCCCACCCCAAATTACCTTTAACATGGAAGATATTTCAAAATTTCGATTTCATCAACAACTCTTAACGATTTTGATTAAAATACCATATATTAAAGAAATTTACATGACAAATAAAGTTTTATCCTGGATCTGGTTGGAACAGCCTTTGAAGACCTCCTCATTCTCGATTGATTTTGCACAAATGGTACACCGTAAGAGATAAAAACAAAAACATATAGCATAAAAAATCTTGTGTGTTCCATTCATATGACTTTCTCTTCACATCTGTAAAATGCTATAATTAACTTATTCTTCTACCTTCTTCATGCTAACCGAGATAAACTTTAGCAGAGACGGTTTTATTACTTAGTTCCTTATAAGTACAAGGTAAATAAGGGAATACACTAGGCTAAACTGAAAGTGAAAAGTTTTAAAAGGTTGCTATGGAATTCAAGTCCGTTTCTTTGTGTGGTCAGAAGTTGACAAGTCCCCGTATAAAAAGAGGTCAAGTAATTCAAAACTGTAACTAATAACAAGAAATATCTCAAAAACGGCCAATCTCACGAAAAAATGTATATCACATAAACTGTGTGCTTTAACAAGCTCTACATTTTTGTGCGATAATTTTTTTCTATCTCTTAGATTAACCAGCTATGTAAACTTCAGAAAAATTAATTCAAAATGAAGAGCTCATCAGAGGCTATTGCAGAAAATTTGATGTATACATTTTATGTTTCACTTAAACATCTTATATTTAAGAGATTTTGATCAAAATCGTTAAAGCTATTTTTGAGAAACCCACATTTTCGAAATAAAGGATATCTTGGGGTGGAGGGATTTCCTTGAAAATGTTCGTGTCGCCTCCTTGGAAATGATACTAAACTTAAATATCAAGTTTGGTATTTAACGGACTTTTTCGTTTAAGAGCTATGCTGTCGATGAACATACACACACATGGACATTTTTCTAAAAATGCTTTTTGGAGTCAGAGGGTTCCTAAACACATATTTCAGGTATAATCTCGGTATCGGATTTATGGGTGAAAATTCTTCTGTATACACTACGTACATAGTACGTGTAGACAAAGTAAAAAATGCAGATCTTGTTAAAGCACACTATGTTGTGTAAAGGTTTTTAGCCCATGCTATTGGTTTCTATACTAAAATATTTAAAAGTTTTCTCAATCGGGAATGCATATTCGTTTCTAAACTCTGTTTTCCTTCTGTGCATGGAACGAGTACCAAATAAATTTGAATGCTTAGCGACAGTTTTTAAAAGATTTAGTGACGTTTTAGCCTAGATTGCCTTCTACTTATAAATAAATATGGAAGTAAACAAATATTTTCTGCTTATGCTTATCTCGATTAGCATGAAGCAGATAAAGTACTTTTATAAGAATAATTTGTTAATTTGTTGAATTCTATATGGAACGCATCAAATTTTTACTTTCTCTGTACGTATTATGTACATAGATTATTCAGCAGGTATTTTAATGCATCCAAAAATTCGATACCGAGATTTCACCGGAAGTACACGCCTTTGGACTCCCTGAATATGTACAAAAGAAGCATTTTTAGAAAAATATCTGTGTGTTCGTGAACACGATAGGTAACTCAAAAACGAAAAGTCGATAAAATACGAAACTTGGAATGCAAGTTTAGTATTTTTCAGGGATGCGACACGAAGATTTTGAGTAAAATTCCCCACCCCAAACTAACCTTTACATATAAAAAATTTCAACATTTTTGAGTATCTCAAAGATGGCTCTCAACGATTATGATTAAAATATGGTATCTTAAACATATTTATTTGGCAAATAAAATTTATACTTTGAATTTTGTGGGAATAGCCTCTAAAGATCTCTTTTTTCGGAATGAATTTTGCGTAACTGGTAAACCGTAAGAGATAGACAAAAACTTACTACACAAAAAATGTAGATCACAATAAAACACACAATTTTTATGTTTTTTTTTTTCCTTCCGGAATTGACCATTTCTTTGGAAAGTCTTACACCTCTGAACCTGCATAGGAAAGGATTTCAGACACATGGAAGCCAGCTGTCTAAATATTTTACTATCACTTTAGCCTACTTTATTCCCATATTTTCTCTCAACTTACAAGGAAGCAAGTAATAAAAGAATTTCTGCTAATGTTTATATTGATTATTATAAATTTGAATGAAGAATATGCTTTTTAACAATAATTTGTTACAGCGATGTAAAGAAAGCCGCCTAAATAAACACATGATATTTTTAATGTGGTGAAACATATGTGAGGTGGGAATAAGCAAATTCTTAGGTTAAATGGCGGATGGCTGCATCAAATAATGGCATTGATTTGCAGCTCGGTGATGGGGAGCATTAATGGGAAGAGGGGATGATGGACATCAAGTACAATTGGTGCTACATTCATAATCTTATTATCATTAGTGTCTTCGTGCCCGTCACGGTGTATGACGGGCAGCCATGCACAGTCACTGCAATAAACTAACTCGCTCTACAAGTGATGGATGGATGGTTGGGCAAACACCTTCCATAATAGTAGCAGACCACTTCAACTGTTGGCGTCCTCCAATCGAACCTGGGACTTCTGACAATCATGATGTAGTGCCTTTACAATAGGGTGCTTACGAGTTTCTCCACACACTCTTCTACAACTACACTTATAAAAGCGTATTTCATTTATTTCTTATTTTCTCTACACGTACTATGTACATAGTGTATAGAGAAAATTCGATACCGAAATGTCACTGGAAATATATGTTTTAGGGTCCCCTGTTACCAAATAAAGCATTTTCAGAAAAAGGTCCATGTGTGTCTGTGAACACGATAACTCTAAAACGAAAAGTCGCTAAAAAACCAAACTTGGTATTTGGGTTTAGTATCTTTCAGGGATACGACATGAAGATTTTGAGAAAACTCCCCCATCTCAAACTACCCTTTACATGGAACTTTTTTTGAAATTTAAAATAAGAACTGAAGCTTTCCTGGCGACGTGTTAATTCAAAATCTTCTCGGGCTTCTAGCCAGGTAAAAACTTGGCTTGACACCAACGTTTCGAAGAAGTGCATCTTCCTCGTCTTCAGGGTGAACTGATGGTTTGAGCTTGCGGAGATTGGTATTTATAAGAGCTGGGATGAAGCTAACATCTGATTGGTTAGCTTCATCCCAGCTCTTATAAATACCAATCTCCGCAAGCTCAAACCATCAGTTCACCCTGAAGACGAGGAAGATGCACTTCTTCGAAACGTTGGTGTCAAGCCAAGTTTTTACCTGGCTAGAAGCCCGAGAAGATTTTGAATTTTTTTGAAATGTTTGATTTTCTTAAAAATGGCTATAACGATTTTGATTAAAGTACCGTGTATTAAAGATACTTGCCTACAAAAAAGGAATATATATCTTGAATTTTCTGAGAATATCCTCTTAAGACTACGTTATTCACGATGAATTTTCCGGAATTTTGCATAACTGCTAAACGGTAAGAGATGGATAAAAACTTACCACACAAAATTTAGAGCTCGTTAAAACGCACAATTTATGTTACATGCACTTTTTACGTAGAGTTGATAGTTTTTAAGATATTTTTTGTTTCTAGTTTCGGCTTTGAAAAACTTGTACTTTTCTCATACAGGAATTTGTCAACTCGTGTCTATACAAACATAGGAACTTCAGTCACATAGCCTTTCACTATCACTTTAACCATATTTCGCTTCTTACAAGGTAGCAAGTAATAAGACTATTTCTGCTAATTTGTTCTCGATTAGCATGAAGTTAGAATCATGAGCTTTTTAACAATAATTTGTTGCAGAAATGTAGAGAAAGTCATGTGAATGGAACACATCAGATTTTTTTATATATTTTTTGTGGCTTAACGTTATTTAACCTGGTTGCTCATATCGGACGATGAATTAGTGAAATAATGCTCTTGGAGTTCATGGAGCTTAAAATTACTCAACATTCGTCTTCTCAGGATAAGGGAAAACCCCGAAATAAAACCTTATCCGGGAAACTCACCCTAAGCAAGATTCGAACTCACGAATGAGAGGCAGACACGCTGCTATCACACCTCCCAGGCGGGCTAGAGAAAGTATTCTTTTGCATCTAAAAATTCGATACCGTGATTTCACCGGAAATACCTCCTGAACAAAAAATAAAAGGACATTTTTAGAAAAATGCCGTGTGTGCGTCTATAAACAGCATAACTCAAAACGAAAATACCGCTTAATATCAAACTTGTTATTTAAATTCAGTATCTTTCAGGGATGCGACACGAAGATTTTCAAAAAGATATTTCTTGTTATTGGTTTCAGCTTTGAAAAACTTTTACTTTTCTCATATAGGAATTTATCAATTCCTGTCCATACAAACAAAGGAACTTCAGTTACATAGCCACCACCTTTTGACTATCACTTTAACCTATGATACTCCCTTATTTCGCTTCTTCTTACAAGGAAGCAAGCTTTAAGAATATGTCTACTAATTTTTCTCAATTAGCATGAAGTAAATAGAAGCATAAGCTTTTTAACAATCATTTGTTACAGAGATGTAGAGAAAGCCATGTGAATGGAACACATCAGATTTTTTTTTCATATTGATAGGAAACATATTTTCATTCGTCATTGAAATATACCGTATTAGTAAAATTGAGGTCTTACAACTGTACATATGCATGTATCTTCTATTGCAGCACTGATGCATATAAATCAGCAAATAATTGATTAAATGAATATGGAAAGTTGGTTCCAAAATTAACCTGGGGAGCATACGTCTTCCATAAGTCATAAATCACCGCAAGTCAACTGATGATTATAACTGCACTACCTATCCAATAAATCAATAACAAATGACATTTTGTAATCAGTATTTAACATGTATGAAACAGAGCTCTCCGAAACTGTGCCATTGGAAAGCGCTCGTGATGTATTGCAGATAGGTTTTCTAGCTCTTGCAGTCTTGTCTGCGACCAGCTGCTCCTGTGAGAGGCTGTGGGTTCTTTCTCTCAGGGTATGCGTGGGTGCGAGAATGGAAAACACTAGCTAAATTTACTGAGAATATTTAATGGAGGCTAGTAACAGATTTGTTTGGATCTTGTTGCCAATTGTTTTAAAATGAATCATCAACTTTTTACTTTCTCCACACGTACATACTGTATAGAGAAGGTTTTGTAAAACACCCAAAAATTAGATACCAATATGTCACCGGTAATATATGTTTTGGGTCTCCCTGAATAAAAAATAACATTTTTGGAAAAGGGTCCGTGTACGTGTGTGTGTCTGTGGACAGTATAGCTCAAAAACGAAAAAACCGTTAAATACCAAACTTGGTATATAAGTTTGATTTTCTCAAAAATTGCTCTGACGATTTTGATTAAAATGTCATACATTAAAGATATATACCTGAAAAATAATATGTATATCTTGAATTTTCTGGAAATAGCCTCTGAAGACTATTTCTGATGAATTTTTCCGGAATTTTACAAAACTGCTAAACCATAAGAGATGGATAAAAACTTACCACACAAAAAATATATAGCACACTAAAGCACAAAATTTATGTTATATACATTTTTTTCGTGGAGTTGGTCACTTTTTAGATATCCCTTGTTTTTGGTTTCAACTTTAAAAAAGTTATACTTTTCTCATACAGGAATTTTTCAACTCCTGGATATACAAAGAAAAGAACTTCAGTCACATAGCAACCAGCTTTTGACTATCACTTTAACCTATGGTACCCCCTTATTTCGCTTCTACTAACAAGGAAGCAAGTAACATGACTATTTATGCCATTTTTTTCTTCATTAACACGAAGTAAATAGATGCATAAGCTTTTTAACAATAACTTGTTGCAGAAATATAGAGAAAGTCATGTGAATTGAACACATTTTACTCTAAATATGAGGACAGCATCGTTATAAGCGTATGTATGACAAATTTCATGAAAAATCACAAGAAATTTATTTTTTAAATTTTAATTCCATAAAATAATTTAAACATTCCTGAATATAAAAAGTTATACTTGGACCCAGCTGCCACTTTTAAATGCATTACCTGGGCTTATTAAGGTTTAGAGGTGAAACTCTACTTGAATCGGCAAGAAGAACTTCAGTTCGAACAGATCTCATTCGCATCATGGAAAGTCAAAAACGAAGTTCAGAAGAAAAGCAGCAATGCAAGACGAAAAACACAGAAAAGGCAGCAGCAAAGGAGAGGAAAAGGAGAGCTGAGGGTTCAACCTTCCAGCCTGGTGGATTTTAATGCAAGTAACGAATTCAAATCTTTCCTTGTTTACTCGCTATTAATATTTTAGCATTTTTCTTCTTGTAAAATGCTTCCTGCGGAGCAGTTTTTCTGTTACACAAATAAATTTTCTGTGCACGTTCACTGAGGTACAATAAAAATAGCTTTAGCGTTTATTGTTAGATGTATGTAAGTATATCTTTTCAATTTCAAATACAAAAATGTTTTATTTTATGACAAAAAAGAACATTCGTTACTTTAAATTTTTTGAAGCCTAAACCAAATGAAACCAGACAAACCTAGGGCAATATCTAAAAGTAAATGTATGTTGAGCCTAGCGTTAAAATATTAGACCAAAATTGTATTATTTTATCGCAAGGGACGTTTTAGTGACGTGAGAAAAATATAAACAAATTTGACCAAAAGCATTAAAGAAAAATCTGACGTGTTACACTCACATGATTTTCTCTAGCTGTTTTACAAAACTTCTTACATAAGATTATTCTTCTTTCCGCACCTTGCTAATCGAGGTACTCATTAGCACAATGTTCTTATTACTTAGTTCCTTATAAGTACGAAACAAATAAGGGAATACACTAGGCTAAAGCAATAATCAAATGTTTTAAAAGCTGTCGTTATGCGATTGTCATTACAAATCGCTTCTTTACTTGGCCAGGAGTAGAACAAAAGAAAAACGGACACTCCCGTCTGAGAAAAGTATAAGTACTACAACTGAATCTAATAACAATGAATACCTCGAAAACGGTAAGATCCACGAAAAAAATGTATATGACGTAAGTTGTGTATTTTAACAAGACTTACACTTTTTGTATGTAAGTTTTGGTCTATCTCTTACGGTTTACTAGTTATGCCAAATTAAGCAAAATTCATCCAGAATAAACAGGTCTTCAGAAGTGGTTGCCAGAAAATTCAAGATATACATATTATTTGTCAGGTAAATATTTTTATTGTGCGACATTTTAATCAATATCGTTAGAGCCATTTTTAAGAAAATCAAAATTTTCGAAAAAAGTTCCATGTAAAGGGTACTTTGTGGTGGGATGAATGTTTCTGAAAATCTTTGTGTCGCATCCCTGGAATATACTAAACTTAAATACCAAGTTTGGTTTAGCTTTTAAGTTATCGTGTTCACAGACACACGGACCTTTTTCTGAAATGCTTTTTTTTTTCTTTTTTTTATACAGGAGGTCCCAAAACATGTATTTCCAGTGAAATCTCGGTATCGAATTTTTGGGTGGAATACAATACTTCTCTATCCCTATGTACATTGTACATATGGGGCTAGAGAACGTAAAAATGGATGAAAATTGCACTATTATTTGGATTATATTACACCTGTGGTATAAATTTCAAAAATAAACTTCATGAATAGTGCATTCTTCTTCTGCTTTATAAACTTAAAGCGTATTCACTATTAGGTTGACCTGTCCGAGTACTAAACAACAACAGAGCAGGAAAGTAATGCCATGCTAATAAACTAAATTTCAGATTGAATTTATTCTAAATGTTATAATACTCTATACAGAAATCCAAGTGTTTAATTAATAGTGCTGATTTATGTCGTTAAACAGAGCCAAAAGTCTCAACATGCACTTCACGAGTGTCACCTGATATTTTCACAACAGTTGCTATTTGTTGCTGTTTGAAATCAAAAATGTTCGCCGTGAATTTGCTCTTACGACTTCGCTGAGTTACAAAAAGCATTAAGGCTGGTAAACCATTGAATAGTAATGAAACAATCTGACGTGTACAGACTTCTCACCCGGAGGACCCGTGTTCGATTCCCGGGTGGGGCGGGTAATTTTTCTTTAACCAGAATTATTTCCTATCCCCCACAGAGTCTGGAAGTATGTATGTGAGACGGAATGTACGTGTTTGAGGAAAACAAAACGATTTAAATAACCTAGAGATACGGAGTTGTTCTTAATGTAAAGCCTTCGATAAGACCCTAGATGTTAAAGGGGGCTATGTAAATGAAACAATAATAAAAAAACAAATTGACGTGTTCCATTCAGAAGACACACATTACCTGTTCTGCAAACTATTCGTACGAAAGTTTATTCTTTTATCTAGATAATGCCTATCAAGATGAACATTAGCAGACATTATATTATCACTTGCTTGTTTGTTGGTATAAAATGAAATGGAGTTTTATTTATGGACGCTGTTTGACTGCTGATGTTTTCAGCGTCCCATTCTATACTGGGCGTGAAAGACCGCTTAATTTTGCTCAGAGGCCTCTTTATCAGACTTATCTACGACACGGGACCAACAGTTTTACTTCAATTCCGAAGGAAGGTATGCTAAGGATTTTACACCCGAAAATATCTATCGTCCTCCACTGGGTTTGAACCCGCGACCCTGAGTTTATGAAGTTAGCATGGTAACCATTGAACCACGGAGGACGACTTGTTAGTAGAAGGGAAATAAGACGCTTGCAACCTCTAGAAGTACAAGGGTATATCCTTTCATAAATAGACGCTCCAGAATTGGTCTTGATTGCTCCATTCTTCTGCACAAATCTCTGGTTTAACCCCTCCTCACGTGTGCTTCTCCCGTATGGGGTTCAGCCAGTAAAACATATATTCATAAACTTCAGGTTATTCAAAATAAATTTCTTCGAGCTATAATTCTCTTTAGTTTATCAGAAACATTTAACTGAATCAAGAGTTTGGCATCCTGTCCATCAGATCTCTCTCAAAGATCTTGTCCTCTAAGTTACCTATCCCTTCAGGAGCTCTGGTGTATAAATTGGGAGAAAGAAGCCGTCAACAGCCAAAACTGAAGAGAAAGTTACCTCAAGATATCTTATTATTGGACACCGAAATTGAAAAACAAGACTGATTCAACCTAATTTGTAATAATTATATCTTCTTTCTTCATTTAATATTGTTAATAATACAGATTCATTTTTCAACTCTTTTTTAAAAATTTGTTAATATTATTTTGATTTTAAATTTTGAGTTTACCTAAAATTTGTATTTCTAAGCTTGTTATAAACTTCATCGTAGTCTTTGTAATTTCTTTTAACCTCTAAACTTTTCAGACAAAGTACAGATGTTAATGGCGTCATTCGATACATATCGATGTTATTTACTTGTTTTATGTTAAATTATTATAAATGGCCTTATAACTTTTAGCTGGTCGATCAAAATAAATAATTAAAAATCTGATACGTTCCATTCACATGGCTTTCTCTACATCTCTGCAAGAAATTATTTTTAAAACGCTTAGGCTTCTATTTACTCCCTGCTAGTTGAGAAAACATTAGCAGAAACAGTCTTATTACTTGCATCCTTGTAAGTAGAAGCGAAATAAGGGAGTACCATAGGTTAAAGTGAAAGCCAAAAGCTGGTTGCTATGTGACTGATGTTCCTTTGTTTGTATGGACAGGAGTTGACAAATTCCCGTATGAGTAAAGTATAAGTTTTTCAAAGCTAAAACTAAAAATAAGGAATATCTTAAAAATGATCAACTCCACGAAAAAAGGAATATGACATAAATTGTGTCTTTTAATGTGCTCTACATTTTTTGAGTGGTAAGTTTTGTCCATCTCTTACGGTTTAGATGTTATGTAAAATCCATCCAGGATAAAGTAGTCTTCAGAGGCTATTCCTAGAAAATTTAAGATGTATATTTTATTTGTCAGGAAAATATCTTTAATATACAATATTTTAATCAAAATCGTTAGAGCCATTTTTAAGAAAATCAAAAATTTCGAAAAAAATTCCATGTAAAGGGTAGTTTGGGGTGGGAGGATTTTTTTTTTCCAAAATCTTCGTGTCGTATGCCTGGCAGATACTAAACTTAAATAGTTTGGTATTTTTACCGACTTTTCGTTTTTGAGTTATCGTGTTCACAGACACACTGACACACGCGCGCGCAGACCTTTTTCTGAAAATGATTGATTGTTTTGTGAGGTATACCTTATTTTTGGTTTGAGCTTTGAAAAATGTATTTTTTCATACAGGAACATGCCAACTCCTGTTCATACAGGCAAAGGAAGTTCAGTCACATAGAAACCAGCTTTTGACTATCACTTTAACCTATTTCGCTTCTGCTTACAAGGAAGCAAGCAATAAGACTATTTCTGCTAAATTTTTCTCGATTAGCATGAAGTGAAGAGAAACAAAAGCTGTTAACAATAATTTGCTCCAGAAATGTAGAGACTTTCTACCGGATTGGAGGATTTTTAGAAGTCAACGTCAGTGAATAATAAGTAATATAAATCAGAAAAATAAGTAGGAAATATATAAATTCCATATTTTTGTCCCAAACATGATACTTTTAAAGACTTAAAAGTCAGTTGAAAAGAATGGCTGTTTGAAAACAAAACTTCATGTTACACATTGAACAATGTCCCTAATTAGCGTTAACTTGAAGTACCGGGTTTGATTTCTGGTGGGGACGTAGAGAATCATCTACTTTATGTAAAATTTCCATGCACTTCCCAGATCTGGCTGTTGAGCCTATTGTAAAGAATGTTCTGTTTTAAAATGTGTATATCTGTAGAAAATACCAAAATACTGTATATCTAAGATTAAATCTATGGAATTAATTCTGAGGAATTGGAAGGCAGTGAATGAACGATATACAACTACCAATAACACCTTGTTTTCAACATCGAGGATTGTTATACCATTCAAACGAAAGTGAATATATCTGTGAATTTAATGTCACGAAATTACATAATTCTGGGCACTATACAAAGTTCTTTTCTTCTACATGACTTTCCCCATCATATACTGTTTCTGAAATTGATATAAACTTTAAAACACAAAATGTTAATAGTTAAATGTAAGAAACATAATACATAACTCATTATTCTTTACGTGAAAACTTTTTTGAAAAGTTATATTTCCTCAAAAATACTTCTAACGATTTTGATTAAACTTTATAAATACACTCAAGTTGTTTTGATGTAAATGAAATGTATCTGTTCAACTTTATGTGAATAAATCACTTCCTTCTGGATAACTGATAAACCGTAAGAGATAGACAAAAACTTACAATACAGAAACTGTAGATATCGTTAAAATACAGTTTATATTATTGGTTTTAATGTTAAAATACTTAAACTTTTCTCAAACGTGAAGATTTCAATACTTATAAATATATTCAAAGATAGCTATATAGAATATTTCATACATAGAGGCATTAATTTATCATGTACGATATAGTCATTCTTTTGTTTGGTATGAACTATCACAAAGTCATTCTTTTGTTTAGTCAGCGTATCCAGGTAATTTTGTTTTTTTTGTTTTAGAATTAAACTTTTTCTGATAAAATCTTTGCAATATAATATTTAAATGCATGCTCTTTATTTTGTAAATAGTCCAAACATTTAAGGGTCTTGCTCCGCTCGTAAACTTATCGGTTAGGTGATAACTCTTGTGATAATTTGCTTATTTATTGTCTATGATTATTCATCATATTGGCTCCACCTTTCATTCGACTCCTTTACTGATGAAATTTCCAAACCCTTTTTCACATTAAAAGCTGTTGGACATCAATAATATAGAAGTTTTTTGTTTTGCTCCGAAGAGCCAAGAGACCTGTATTCAATTAATTCACATAGCGACCAGTTTTGACTATCGCTTTAGCCTATTAAATTTCCTCATTTTCCTCCTACTTATAAGGAAGCAAGTAATAAGACCATTTTTGCTAGTGCTTGTCTCCGTTAGCATCATGAAGATAGAAAAGAAATCTGATGTGCTCCATTCACATGACTTTCTCTACATCTGTGCATCAAATTGTTAAAAAGTTTATGCTTCTTTTTACTTCATGTTAATCGAGAAATAGTCTTATTACTTGCAAAAGCTGTTTGCTACGTAAATGCTCAGTTACGTAGCAAACAGCCTTTGTATGGCCAGGAGTTGAGAAATTCCCGTATGAGAAAAGTAAGTTTTTTAAAGATGAAACCAATAACAAGGAATATATAAAAAACAATCAACTCCACGAAAAAAATGTATATAATCTAAATGCTGTGTTCTAACGAGCTCTAAATTTTCTGTTAAATAAGTTTTTGTCTATATCTTACGGTTTGCCAGTTATGCAAAATCCCGTAAAATCCATCCACAATAAAGTAGCCTTTAGAGGCTATTCCCAGAAAATTCAAGATATACATATTATTTGTAATGTAAATATCTTTAATATACGATACTTTAATCAAAATCGTAAGCTATTTTTGAGATAAATCAAAATTTTCGAAAATGTTTGCATGTAGTTGGGGGTGGTGGACTTTCTCGAAAATCTTTGTGTCGCATCCATGGAAGATACTCAGCTTAAATACGAAGTCGTTTTTGAGCTATGCTGTCCACAGATACACACACACACATGCACGCACAGACCTTTTTCCCAAAATGTGTATTTCCGGTGAAATCTCTGTATCGAATTTTTGGGTGGAATGCGATACCTTCTCTATACACTATGTGCATAGAACGTGTAGAGAAAGTAACATTCTCTTGTTGGAATAGTCTGTGAATGGCACACATCAGATGATTTCCCCTGATAAAATCCAATCACTTAATATTTTGAGAATTAATATGTATTCCGTCCTCATCTTTCTCCGCCTCTAGGTGCTAAAGGAATGTTGGGTTTTTATAATAATACACATTGTTGTTTTGCCCGTGGACTTGAAATCAAATTGCTGTGTTTATATAAGTGAACTATAATGTTGGTGAGAAGAGATTCGTTAGCCCGAGGAACAGTTTCATATCATTATCGCAGCGAGAACTTAACAAGCCCAGATCTGTTGACGGAGCGCATAAGCCTAGCTCGTTTCCCCCAAAAGTGGATAATTGGGTGCATTAAAAATTCCATTTACTTCTTAGCCTGGTTCAAAGAAGTTTAAGGTGGCAACCGGCACTTTAACTCTCTCCAAATCTCCTTTCATAACTTTCCGTGGGTACGTAACCAAAGCCGAGTGGAACAAAACAAGTGAACATCTACCTAGCAGCGTTGCGGATTACGCCGGAAAGTCCCTTTGATTTGAGGAAGACGGTTATGCTCCATTGATGGTCGCTTCCAGACCTAGCAACTAACCGCGAAACAAAATCAGGCGGTCATGCGTGATCCTTCCTGAACATCACCGGATGTCCCTGGTACACTACGTAATTATATCACTCACATTACCTATTTATAAGTTACGCTTTTAGAGAAAGTATTGTATTCCACACAAAGATCCGATGTAAGATTTCACCGTTACTGTGTTTTAAGCTTCCCTAAATCCAAGAAAGCTGATATGTTCCATTCACATGACTTTTCTACATAGCTATAACAAAGTACTGTTAAACAGATTATTCTTCTGTCTACTTTATCATAATTGAGATAAGCATTAGCAAAAATTGTCTTAATTTCTTGCTTCCTTGTAAGCAGAAGGAAAATAAGGGAATACACTAGGTTAAAACGATAGTCAAATCTTTTAAAAGGTTGTCAAATGGTTGAAATCCATTTCTATGCAGGTCTCCATTTTCCGTGTGAGAAAGTTCAAGTATTTTCAATCTCAAACAAATAACAAGGAATATCTCAAAAATAGTGAATTCCACGAAAAAAAGTATATTAACATAAATTGTGTGTTTTAACGTGATCTACATTTTTGTATAATAACAAGTATTTGTCTATCACTTGATGTTTACCAGTTAAACAAAATTCAGCAAAATTTATTCAGAACGAAGAGGTCTTCAATGGTTATTCCTAGAAAGTTTAAGATATACATTTTATTTTTCATATAAATATCTTTAATGTATTGTATTTTAATCAAAATCGTTGGAGCCATTTTTGAGAAAATCAAATTGTTCGAAATTGTTTCCATGTAAAGGGTAGTTTGTGGTAGGAGGATGTTTCTCAAAATCTTCGTGTCGCATCCCTGGAAGATCCTAAACTTAAATACCAAGTTTGGTATTTTACCGACTTTTCGTTTTTGAATTATCATGTCCAAAGACACATGAACACACTCACACAGAAAGTTGTAAAAATGCTGTTTTGTATACAGGGGAACCTAAAGCATGATCTCCTGTGAGATCTCGGTATCGAATTTTTGGGTGGAATACAATACATTCTCTAGCCTTTGTGTGCATTGTAAAGACTACTAGAGAAAGGTAAAAATAGCATTTTTAGAAAAAGGTCAGCGCGCATTTGAGCGAGGTGTGTGCGGGCGAACAGCGCAACTTAAAAACGAAACATTTGTAATATGGAACTTGATATTTAAGTTTAGAATCTTAAAGATACAAAACGAAGCTATCAATAAAATGCGGACATTTTTTCGAAAAATTTGATTACCTCAAAATGTTATGTTTATGTGTGTTTAGCTGTGAACAGCATGGCTTAAAAATCCCAATCTTTGATATTTAAATTTAGAATCTTCAAAATGCGACACATAAATTAGTTTCTCAAAAACGTTCGAGTGTTTCTCTGTGTCCAAGTCCGTATAATCCAAACTAGATATTTAGATGGGAAGATTTTAAAAAATTCCGGAACATTTTTCCAAAATGTTGATTTTTCTCAAAAATGTGTGTATCTGTGTCTCCGTGAACAGCATTAACTTAAAATACGAAAGATCCGTTAAATCCAAACTTCGTAGAAAGTTTTTCAAGAAAATCAGGAACATTTTTCGATAATCTTGATTTTCTTAAAAATTGAGCTATGTGTAACCGCAGAATTCAAAATCTAAAGAGTTATTAAACACCAAACTTGATATTGAAGTTCAGCACTTTCCAGGAATGTAACACAAAGATTTTCAAGAAAATACCCCCGACCCCAAACTACCTTATGAATGGAACATTTTTCAAAAAATATTGATTTTCTCAAAAGTAGCTTTAACGATTGTGATTATTCCTGATTGGTCATATCCGAGGATGAACGAAATTGTTAAAATGATGCTGAAATAAGCTGGGGGTCACTGAATCTTACTCGACATTGGTGCTTTCAAAATAAGGGAAAACTAAGATAAACTCCTCTAAATAAGATTCGAACCCGCAATTTCTTGAATGTGAGGCAAACTCGTATCCCCGCATTACTGAGGCAGTATAATATATTTATTACAAATAAAAGTATATCTTTAAGCATTCTTCATTCTCTGTGACTTTTCCATATTTGGTAAACCGTAAGAGACGGAAAAAGATGTATTATATAAGACTTCGTTAAAACACACAATTTATGTCAGATATATGCACAAATAAGCAATAAGACTATAAGGAAACAAGTAATAAGTTTTGTTTCCGTTAAGGTTTATGTGATTGGCATGAAGTAGAATAACTGATTCTGTTTAACACCCACTTTCACCACTACGACACCGCAGGTGATGATACTGATGATACATGGAATGAAGATGGAACACCGATGGAATGATATGGTGGAGGAAACCAGAAAACCCATCCCTGCACCGCTTTGTCCACCACAAATCCCATATGCGGAAAAGCGGAATTGAACCCGGGCCGCTTTATTGAGAGGTGAGTAATCTAACCACTCGGCCACGGTACGGCACAATGTTTTGTTGCAAAATAGATAGAGAACGCCATGCAAATGTAAGACATGTGATTCTTATTCAATATCACACTACTGTAACGTACCCAGTGTGGGGCAGGAGTTGCCCCTGCCACTGTGCATTCGTTAGGGGATCGTAGGTACAGGAGACCTGAGGGTGAAGATGCAGGTGGGACGTGTTTGGCGAGAGATCAGGTAACTATAAAAAAAAAGCTGATGTGTTACACTCACGTGACTCTCTATAGCTGCTCTACAAATCTCCTACAAGATATTATTGTTCTTTGTACACAATGCTAATCAAGATAAATGTTAGCAGAATGTTATTACTTAGTTCCTTATAAGTAGAAGAGAATAACGGAATGCACTATGCTAAAGCGATTGTCAAATGTTTTAAAAGCTATCGTTATGCGATTGTCATTGCAAATCACTTCTTTGCTTGGCCAGGAGTAGAACAAAGGAAAAAACAGACACTTCCTGTGTGAGAAAAGTTCAAGTACTTCACAATTGAAACCAATAAGAAGGAATATCTCAAAACGGTTACCTCCACCAACAAAAACGTAAAGGATAAAAATTGTGTTTTCTCATGAGGTACGTTTTTTGTGCAGTACTTTTTTTTCTGTCTCTTACGGTTTAGCAGTTAAACAAAATTCAGCAAAATTCATCCAGAATAAAGAAGTCTTCAGAGTCTATTCCCAAAAAATTCGAGATATACATTTTATTTCGAACATAAATAGCTTTAATATGTGGGATTTTAATCAAAATCGTTACAGCCATTTTTTAAGAGAATCAAAATTTTCGAAATTTTGTCCATGTTTTTGGTGGGAGGATTTTTTTGAAAATCTTCGTGTCGCATCCTTGAAAGATACTAAACCTAAATATTAAGTTTGGTATATAACGGTCTTTTTGTTTTGGGGCTATGCTATCCACAGACAAACACACAGATAGACAGACAGACACACACACACGGACCTTTTTTTAAAAATCTTATGTGTTACACTCACATGACTTTCTCTAGCCGTTCTACAAATTCCTTACACAAGATAATTCTTCTTTCTGCACCTTGCTAATCGAGGTATTCAGCACAATGTTCTTATTACTTAGTTCCTTATAAGTAGGAAGAAAATAAGGGAATACACTAGGCTAAATGGATAGTCAAATGTTTTAAATGCTGTCATTATGCGATTGTCTTTACAAATCGCTTCTTTTCTTGGCCAGGAGTAGAAAAACGGACACTCCCGTCTGAGAAAAGTATAAGTACTTCACAACTGAAACTACTAACAATGAATACCTCGAAAACGGTAAAATCCACGAAAAAAATGTATATGACGTAAGTTGTGTATTTTAACAAGGCCTACATTTTTTGTATGTAAGTTTTTGTCTATCTCTTACGGTTTACTAGTTATGCCCAAGAAAATTCAAGAGTGAATTGTCAGGTGAATATCTTTAATATACGATATTTTAAACAAAATCGTTAGAACCATTTTTAAGAAAATCAAAATTTTCGAAAAAAGTTCCATGTAAAGGGTAGTTTGGGGTGGGGGGATTTTTCTCAAAATCTTCGTGTCGCATCCCTGGAAGATACTGAACTTAAATACCAAGTTTGGTATTTTAACTACGTTTCGTTTTTGAGTTATCGTGTTCACAGACACATGGACACCTACACACACACACACACACACACACACACACGGACCTTTTTCTGGAAATCCTTTTTTTTTGGATTCAGGGGATCCTAAAACATGTATTTCCGGTAAAATCTCCGTATCGAATTTTTGGGTGGAATACAATACTTCTCTATCCCTATGTACATTGTACATACAGGCTAGAGAAAGTAAAAATGTTTTTTCGGACTCAGGGGACCCCAAAACATATATTTCCGGTGAAATCTCGACATCGAATTTTGGGTGGAATACAATACTTCTCTATCCCTATGTACATTGTACATATGGGGCTAGAGAAAGTAATACATCAAGGGATGTGACAAGGCATAGTGCTTTTATTAACCACTCATTGAAATGGACGGGAATAAATAGTTGCGGAGATGTGTAAAAAACCTTATGGATTGCCCGAAATCCCACAGAACTCAATTTGAATATTCAGCTCCGCTGAAAATTAAACTCTTTGAAACTTTACTCTTAACTCAACATAGATCAAGAGTGCGTCTTACCGCGTCTGTAGTGCAGATGTAAGGGCTTCTCCAGATCTATTTCTCGGCTAAAACTATGCTTACGTCAGCGCTACTTTCTAGAAACAGCTACATACATATTTCATTGGGATAAAAACAGTACAGAGATAGTTAAATGTTAACAACCGCTATATACTGGTCTTAGAATTCAGAGTACTTTCCATGCAATCATGTAACGTTTAAAATCTTTATGAGTTTAAAAGAATCACCAAGTACTGAAGAAACAGAAACATTAAAAACGCATATACTGCAAACATCTTATGACACAAAAAGTTATCTAAAGTAAATTTCGGACCTTAAAGAAATCCATATTTTTGTGTGTAATACATTTGCATCTAACGCTTAATGTTAAAAAAGAATACACACTATTAATTCTAAATGTAGACAGAGACTAATTCTAAAAAAGTCAAGATTACATTTTATTTCCGTGTAATATATTTAATGTATAGATTTTATTAAAAATGTTAGCCACTTTTGAGAAACTCAAAATTGCTCCATGTAAACGGTATTGAGACTGCGAAATGTTCTTGAAAATCTTTGTGTTGTACATCTCTGTAAAAATTGTTAAAAAAAAAACTATTCTTCTATCTACTCCATGATAATCAGATAAAAATTAACATAAATTATCTTAAGTGCTTCCTTGTAGGTAGAAGGGAAATAAGGGAGTACACTAGACTAAAGCGATAGTCAAATCTTTTAATAACTGCCTTCCAAATGGTTAAAATCCATTTCTTTGCATGCCCAGGTGTTTACACATTCCCGTAAGAGAAAAGTATTTTAAAACTGAAACCCATAACAACGAATATCTGAGAAATGAACAACTCAAAAAGTCATACATTATGTGTTTTAACCAGATCTACATTTTTTGTGCAATATGTTTTTGTCTATTCTTAAGGTTTACGGTTACGTAAAATTCAGCAAAATTCATCCGGAATAAAGAGGTCTTTGGAGGCTATTTGCAGAATATTGTCGATATAAGGTTTACTTATCTTGTGAATATCTATGGTGTTTTAATCAAAATTGTTAAACATATTTGAGAAAATCAAGTTTAGAATTTTTTTTCTATGTAATTTTTTTCTCAACCATCCTTGGAAGATACTAAACTTGAAAACAAAGTTTGGTATTTTACTCACTTATGGTTTCTGAGTTATCGTGCTCACAGGCACATGGGTCCGCGTGTTTTGGATACAGAGAACACTAAAATGTGTATTTACGGTGAAATTTCATTACTGAAATTTTGTCTGAAATACTGTACTTTCTCTATACACTATATGCACAGTACGTGTAGAGAAAATAAAAAATAAAGGTTAGTTAAAACGAATAAACCATTTTAGAAGAAATTCAAAGGCACGAATTAGTTTGGTATCGACATATTTGCCGCATGGAGTAAGAAAGACTACCTCCACTTGATACTTGGAAGAAAGGCATTATAACCTCGAGAGAAGCCCAGAAGGATGATTGGATAGATAGAACAAAATGACGATTAGGAACCGGAAGGTGACAAGATTCACTGTAATATCAGATATATAGGGTAGTTAAATTATAAAAAATTACACGACTTTCTCTACATCACTGCAACAAGTTATTCTTAAAAAACTTATACATTCATTTCATGCTAATCAGAAAAAAATAGCATAAATAATCTTATTACTGACTTCCTTGTAAGTAGAAGCGAACTAAGGGAGTACAAGAGGTTAAAGTGATATTCAAAAGCTGGTAGCTATATCACTGTTATTTGTATGGACAGCAGTTGACAAATTCCTGTATGAGACAGGTATAAGTTTTTCAAAGCAGAAACCGAAAACAAGGAATGTCTCAAAAACGATGAACTCCACGAAGAAAAAAATGTATGTAACATAAATTGTGTGTTTTAATGTGCTCTACATTTCTCGTGCAGTAAGTTTTTGTTCATCTCTTGCGGTTTAGCAGTTGTTCAAAATTCCGTAAAATTCATCCAGAATAAAGTATTCTTCATAGGATATTCCCAAAAAGTACAAGATATACATTTTATTTTTCAGGTAAATAGATTTTATATACGATATTTTATTCAAAATCGTTAGAGCCATTTTTAAGAAAATCAAAATTTTCGAAAAAAAGTTCCATGTAAAGGGTAGTTGGGGTGCGGGGATGTTCTTGAAAATCTTCGCGTCGAAACCTTCAAAATACAAATTTTAAATACCAAGTTTGGTATTTAACGGTCTTTTCGTTTTTGAGCTATGCTGCCCACAGACACATACACGGACATTTTTCTAAAAATGTTTTTTTTTTTTTTACATGTATTTCCGGTGAAAACTCGGTATAGAATTTTGCGTGCATTGCAACACCTTATCTACACATAGTACATATAGAGAAAGTAAAAAACAAATGGTGTGTTATTTATGGACGCTCTTAGCTCAGAGATCTCTCTGTCATGCTTGAGGTTCTTTTACGTACCGTAAACCTACGACACGGGACCAACGGCTTTACTTCCCTTCCGAAGGAAGCCACGCTAAAGATTTTTACACCCGAAAAAATCCATCGTCCTCCGCCGGGTTTAAACCCGCGACCTTGGGTACATGAAGTTAACTTGGCAATCTTACACCACCGAGAGTGACGTTAAAATGTAAGGTTCTCTGTTCTCTCGCAGCCTGTCAACATTGGGTGAGAGTAGCCGGGAAATCTGTGCCCGTAGATACGTACTAGAGTAAATGCTGGAAACGTTTATCTTCTGCTCCTAAACAGGCGGCATATCTTGTAAAATGATTTTCCTCATTTCCTAAGCTTTGCAACAGGAATCATTGTGATTTCTTGCATGGTACTTTCAATCACTAAGTTCTTGTAATGCACAATAAATAATACATAAAATTGGAGAGATGGTTAATGACAGAAGGATAAGCATTGACTTGTGGCCCCCTCGTTCCTGCGACATAAGTAGCTGTGAGTTTTATTTATGGGGTTCTTTGAAACAAAAAATATGTCGTTCTAACCCACGTACCCAACAGGAACTTGGAAATAACATCGCAAGGGTTCCTGTTTCCAAGCTTAGACGAGTAAGCTATGTACAACGTGTAAAGAATATATTGCATTCCACCCAAAAATTCGATACCGAGATTTCACCGGAAATAGACGTTTAGGGGTTCCCTGTATTCAAAAGAAGCATTTTTAGAAAAAGGTCCGTGGGAGAGTGTATGTGTCGAGGCCGCGCCGTGACCGAGTGGTTAGACCACACGCCTCTCACCTAGATATACATTTTATTTGTAAGGTAAATATCTTTAATATACGATATTTTAATCAAAATCGTTAGAGCCATTTTGAAGAAAATCAAAATTTTCGAAACAAGTTCCATGTAAAGGATAGTTTGGGGTGGGGGGATTTTTCTCAAAATCCCCGTGTCGCATCCCTGGAAGATACTGAACTTGAATACCAAGTTTAGTATTTTAGCTACTTTTCGTTTTTGAGTTATCGTGTTCACAGACACACACACACGAACCTTTTTCTGGAAATGTTTTTTTTTGGATTCAGGGGGTCCTAAAACATGTATTTCCGGTGAAATATCGACATAGAGTTTTTGGGTGGAATACAATCTTCTCTACATTGTACATACGGGGCTAGAGAACGTATAAAAAAAAACCAAGAGGAAAATTAAAAGGGTCGAGGAAAAATATTTCTAATTATCAAATTCGAAAGAGGAAGTGCAATTATAAAAACAAAAAGGGACTGCAAAACAACAAGCTATTGAAATGGGGGAAGAATGGGTTAAGCTTATCCATTGAGCTGTTACTTTGTTAGTCGTAGCCCCAAATGATTAGGCCCCTAGCAGGGAGCCAGCATGTTGTGTCCCTGCGCCACTCTATTGTTCCAAATTTAATAATTACTCAATTTTGGTTTCGCTGGCCGCCACGTAATGAAGCAGCCGTGGTTACTTGCTCAACATTTTTCTGTATCGCGCTTGGCTTGTCAAAAGACGTTAGCAAGCAACTTTCAAACTCATTCCCGCACAAAATGAGGTTCGAAATTAAATTCTTTTACAACAGTCTACATATGAGAGGGCATTAATGGAATTTTTTCAACGCTCCTCTACTCTGGTATTTTTGTGCACTGTTCAAAAGCAAGAGAGGAACAGGGAGAACCGGCAGAAATCGTTTCATCCTCTAAATTACAATTTTCTGAACAAAAGGGAGCAAAAGACAGAAGGACTATACATGCTCTGTATGAATACAAATGGGGCTCGGGCAGGAATATAACGTCACTTGCAATATATTACACTGCTCAACAATGATCCAGCATCTTTTATCCTCAGTGGCCTTGTATATCTGTGTCTGTAATCACTGCATCACTTGCGCCATCACAAGTTTCAAATTCTATCATTAATGTTTGCTTTCTCTTCTACTTACATGTATTCGTGTGCATAAAATTTGGCCCATAATGTACCGGAACCGTTTATGTTGGTACTGACTAACCTCTTTAAGTTGTATCACCTCTTTTACCGAGAAATTTCTAGCCAGAAGCTACTTTAACTTCGGTTTAGTTATTGTCGTTCGATAACGGCAATATCTTTAACCTTCGTCTCCATGTCGCAATGAACGTCCTTATATAGTTATCGGGAGGATTTTTTCTAAAACTCTTCGTGTCGCTGAATGGAAGATACTAAACTTAAACATGAAGCTTGGGGTGATCATGATTTGTGAATCAGAAAATAAAATCTCGGGTAAAACCAGAAATAAAAAGCACCTTTAAAAGAAGTAATTAAAAACCCCGCCAGGAGCCAGGTATAAAAAACACTATTCAAATAATTCAGAGAATAAAAAGACAGCTAAAGTAGCATACACAGGGTGTTTCAAAACGACACCAAAAAAAAAAAAAAGATGTTGACCTTGTTGGTCATACCGTACATGATACGTGAATATCATTTTCTAAGCTCGGCACACACAACTGCCATAAAATCACCATGGATTATGCAGTCGTACATAACCAAATGGCACGTGCCTGGCCCACTCCAAGAAGATGCCGGTTGGTAGCGTGGTTTGATAGAAATGCCAGCGCGGCACAGGTCACCTTAGTAATGGAAAACGTAACATATGGGTGTGGCGTATGATAACCGTTGTTCCTTCGCTGCCTAATCCCAAATGTGTGTGGTTTTTAAACACAAATAAAACTTTAAATAGAAGAGTTTGAAAGTTGCGACATCAAGTTTCGGACAAGTCAAAGTGTAAGCTAATCGGCTGCTATCTTTGTTTGGTGCCGTTTTGAAATGGCCTGTACAACCAGTATGAATAAAACAATGGAGCGAAAAGGGTATCTCTTTTTACTTTCTCTACACGTACTATGCACATAGGACACCCAAAAATTCGGTTCTGATATTTCTCCGGAAATACATGTTCTGAGGACTTCTTAATAAAAAACACAATTTTAGAATAAGGCCAGTAACTTTGGTGTGTGTGTGTGTGTGTGTGTGTGTGTGTGTGTGTGTGTGTGTGTGTGGGCGTGTAGCCGACTTTCAATTGTTTCAAATAGCGATCAGCTTTTAAAATATCAGACTATCACTTTAGTCTAGCGTATTTCCTTATTTCCCCTTCTAGTTACAAGGAAGCAAGTAAGTAACACAATTGATTAGCATGATTTATATAAAAGAATCATCTTTTTTCAAGAATGCTTTGTTTGCAGAAGAGGTAGAGAAATTCATGTGAATGGAACACATTAGATTTTGTTTAATTGTTTTATTTATATATCACTTTTAAACGCAATCGGCGTCCTTTACCTCGAAACTTCTCGTATTGTCTTTCGACAATGATATTAACATGTGTAGTTCTTATTGGATTTTATTTATTTAATGTTTGTACATTAGATACTCTCTCTCTCTCTCTCTCTCTCTCTCTCTCTCTCTCTCTCTGTCTGTCTTCCAGACTCTGGAGAGTTAAGGGAACATTGCTCAAATAATTGTTGTTTTTTTCTGGGTTTACCCTTACCCTAAGCAGACGAATGTCGAGTAACTTAAGTTCCATGATCATTTGAGCATCATTAAACGATTTCGTTCAACACCCGACATGACCAACCAAGCTAAAAACAATTAATAAACAATAAGCAATAATAATAAGCATCATCTTGGCCTGAGAGAAGTTCATACCTTCAGCCGAAAATGGAACCCTTATAGGTTGCGACCGGTCATCTCGCCGTATCAAAATAAGTTTCTTTTTTTTAATTCCGGAGTCTGGTCAGGACTCCGGTGCTGTATACCCCTGACACACACATATACACATTGCACAAACATATAACACCCATGCCCAAGGCGGAACTCGAATCCATGATCCCCTGCCCAAGAAGCACCAAAGCGAGAGGCCTTAGCGAGCGTTACCATCGGGACCGGCTGTCATTGATAATAACGCACGGTGGAAACGTAAACAGAGAACAAAAATGACACGAGATATTCGCATAAGCACACCTATTTAGATAATTATGCGCAACACACAAATTATTACATACACAAGGGTAACTAACTGATTTCTGTATATGTACCTAAAACACACAAGCAATTATATCACGGATTGAAATCTTTACAGATCGAATCTTAAATAATACCCAAATAATAAAATCAATTTGTTTAATATCTTCAGATTCTTACTAAATAAAAACGAAAGCCAGAATTAAACTAAATCTTTACTCATCTGCAGGTGTATTACTGAAAACTATCCTACTTCTGAAGCCTTTCAAATGAAAACCTCATTCTACGTTCCAACAAAAAAGGTTGATAATGCGAAAAAGTTGATTCCACTTCGCATGATATGATTGGGTCATAATTGAAATATTTTATAGTTCCATATTAATATCACCAAGCAAATAGTATTTCTTGGGATCTAAAAGAGCAGCTTGTATATCATACTGAACCCTGCATTCTTTTCAATTACATATTTCAGTTAGGATGGTTGTGGATGCTTAGATCCACCTTGAGAGTTCTACATGCCACACGGATTCAGTTCAGTTCCATACTTTTGGACTGTAACAGTGTGATGGTTATAGGTTAACTCTGTGAACACATTTGCAATGAATGATACACTTCTGTGAAGCTGTTTTGTTATTAGACGTTTGACAGTTTGTTTACTAGAACTGTCTCCAGTTTCATTGCTAGAAAATGTAATATGGTTGTAAAACACATTAATTAATTTTGCTCACATTTGAATAGAACATATATGTTATTCGAACGCCTTCCTTCCTACCGACCTGTATTATGCAGTAATGGGTTGCACTCTACGTTGATCTTTGCTCGCGCAAGTATTGCCAAACTTGGACGCTCTGCATAAGGAACTTCCTAGCTCTGCTAATGTTTATTTCGATCAGTACGACGCAGATAGAAGGATATTTTAATAAGAGGTATGTTTGTAGGGAAATGCTGTGAATGGAATACATGAAGATTTCAAGAAAATCTTCCCATCACAATCTATCCTTCCCATGATGTTATCACAAAAAAGGCTAACGTTTATTTAATATCTATATGGACGATATTCTCAGAAAATTAAAATATGAAATACCATTAGGAATAAAAATAAATAAAAATAATGCCTTAAATAGGCTACTCTTTGCAGATGACATGATGTTAATACAAGACAGAAGATAAGCTGCAAATAAGCATGTACAAGCTACAAAAATTGATCCAGGATTATGGTTTAAGTATATCAATAGAAAAATAAAAGGTAATGGCATTTATAGGAAAACATATAAAAAGATCAAAGATAGTGTTAAACAATAAAGTGTTAGAACAGGTGGGAAAATTTAACGACTTGGGTTGCAATGTAACCTTTAAAACAAACAATGAAGAATATATTTGTGGAGTAATAGCTCGTACCTTGAAAAGGAAAACCCGAAAAGATACAAACCTAAAATTCTATAAGCCAATGGCTGTTCCAGTTCTACTATATGGTTCGGAGACATGGACTCTTAAAAAGAAAGATTGGAGCCAAATACAAGCGGCGGAAATGAAATATCTCCAAGTAGTAAAAGGATGCACCAGACAAAATCATATTAGAAATGAAGACATAAGGAAAGTATTAGACATTTTTTACTTTTTCCTTAAAAGAAAGGATACAAATAAATAGAGAAAAATGGAAAAGCCGTTTACAAAGAATGGATAACTCTCGCATTCCATTACAGACATACAAATATAAACCTCTAGGCTACAAAACAATAGGAAGTCCCGTTAAAAGATGGGACGAAATATGAGGCAGGAACAGGAGAATTCTTCTAAACCATGAATAGTTGATGATGATGATTAAAATTGTTCATGAAAAAATCAAATCATTCCATTCAAATCACCTTCTGCAACATATTCTCACAAAACATTATATTTCTGTCTACTTCATGCTAATAGAGATAAACATTAATAGAAATGGTGTTATTGATTAGTTCCTACGTAAACTGAAGGAAAATAAGGGGATACACCACTAGGCTAAATGTGTCAAATTGTGTGCTTCAAGGAAATCTACAATTGTAAGTTTTTGTCTCTTGCAGTTTATCAAAAATCAAGAGAACTTCAGAGGAACCAGGAATTAACTAAGTAGTAAGAACATTCTGACAGTGTTTATCTCGATTAGAATAGTGTAGAAATTTGATGTGTTCCATTCACACGACTTTCTCTACATCTCTGCAACAAATTACTGTTAAAAAGCTTATGCTTCTATATACTTCATGCTAATCGAGGAAAAAAATAGCGTAAATAGTCTTATTGCTTACTTCCTTGTAAGTAGAAGGGAAATAAGCGAGTACTATAGGCTAAACTGATAGTCAAAAGCTGGTTGCTATGTGACTGAAGTTTGTATGGACAGGAGTTTACAAATTCCTGTATGAGAAATGTACACGGTTTTCAAAGCTGAAACTAAAAACAAAAAATATGTCGAAAACAATCAAATCCACGAAAAAAAGGTATATGATATAAATTGTGTGTTTTAACGTGCTCTAATTTTTTTGTGTGTTAAGTTTTTGTCCATCTCTTACGGTTTAGCAGTTAATGCAAAATTCCGTAAAATTCATCCAGAATAAAGTAGTCTTCAGAGGTTTTTCCCAGAAAATTTAAGATATACATTTTACTTGTTCTGTAAATATCCTTAATATATGACATTTTAATCAAAAATCAAACTTTTCGAAACAGTTCCATGTAAAGAGTAGTTGTGGGTAGTAGGAGATTTTCTTAAAAATCTTCGCTTCGCATCCTTGGAAGATACCGAACTTAAAAACCAAGTTTGGCATTTAACGGTCTTTTCGTTTGTGAGCTATGCTGTCCACACACACACGCGCGCACACACACGGACGGACCTTTTTCCCAAAAATGATTTTTTGGAATAAAAAACATGTATTTCCGGTGAAATCTTGGTATCGAATTTTAGGTGGAATGCAATACCTTCTCTATACACTTTGTACATAGTACGTGTAGAGAAAGTAAAAACCCTTTATAACAAGTTTGTTTGTAGAGAAATTCTGTGAATGGAACACACAAAGGTTTTTTTGATCAATCCTGTACAGGTATTCTCGAACATAAGGTAGTAATTTAGAACCGCTGCACTTCGTGACCAATACTGTATACCGCCGTTTCATCATCGGTTTACATAGTAAACGGATGGATAAACCGCACCACGGATATACCTGCTATATTACAGATGCCAGGAAGACGTTCACGAAGTGAGCCTGAGGTGTCAGACAAACAAGAGAGCGTTCACCACCGTAACGGCATCTAGCTAGCCGTTTTACACAAACACCATCTTCTTAATGGCCTTTCAGCACCAAGGTTTTTGACTTCTACTTTAGTGGGGTTCATTGGCAACTCCTGAGTTGTTGGCAAGACGTCAGTCATTAAAAAGTCTGAAGTGTTCCATTCACATGACTTTCTCTACATCTCTGCAACAAATTGTTAAAAAGCTTGTGCTTCTATTCACTTCATGCTAATCGAGAAAAAATTAGCAGAAATAGTCTTATTACTTGCATCCGTCCAAGTAGCAGCGAAATAAGGGAGTAGCATAGGTTAAAGTGATAGTCAAAAACTGGTTGCTAAGATACTGAATGTCTTTTGTTTGTATGGACAGGACAGATTCCTGTATGAGAAAATTATAAGTTTTTAAAGCTGAAACCAATAACAAGGAATATCTCAAAAACGATCAACACCATGAAAAAAATGTATATTACATAAATTGTGTGTTTTATCGTGATCTACATTTTTTGTATTGTAAGTTTTTGTCTATGTCTTACGGTTTACCAGTTATGGAAAGTTCAATAAAAAGCATCCAGAATAAAGAGGTCTGTAGAGGCTATTCCCAGAAAATTCAAGATATACATTTTATTTAGCATGTAAATATCTTAATATAAGAGATTTTAATAAAAATCCTTAGAGCCATTTTTGAGAAAATAAAATTTTTCGAAATCTTCAATGTAAAGGGAGTTTGCGGTGGGGGGATTTTCTTTAAAATCTTCCTTGGAATATATCAAACTTAAATACTAAGTTTGGTATTCAACAGTCTTTTCGTTTTGGGTTAAGCTGTCCACAGACACACACACGGATCTGTTTCCAAAAATGCTTTATTTGGATTCAGGGAACCCAAAATACGTATTTCCGGTGAAATGTTGGTATCGAATTTTTGGGTGGAATGCAATACCTTCACTATACACCATGTACACAGTGCGTGTAGGAAAGTAAAAAATCTAATGTGTTCCATTCTCATGACTTTCTCTTCATTTCTGTATCAAGTTATTATTAAAAAGTTTATTATTTTCTCTAGCCCCATATGTACAATGTACATAGGGATAGAGAAGTATTGTATTCCACCCAAAAATTCGATACCGAGATTTAACCGGAAATACATGTTTTAGGACCTCCTGTATCCAAAAAAAGCATTTTCAGAAAAAGGTCCATGTGTATGTGTGTGTGTGTGTGTGTGTCCGTGTGTCAGTGAACACGATAACTCAAAAACGAAAAGTAGCTAAAATACCAAACTTGGTATTTAAGTTTTGTATCTTCCAGGGATGCGACACGAAGATTTTGAGAAAAATCCCCCCACCCCAAACTACCCTTTATATGGAACATTTTTTGAAAATTTTGATTTTCTTAAAAATAGCTCTAACGATTTTGATTAGAATATGCTATATTAAAGATATCTAAATAACAAATAAAATGTATATCTTGAATTTTCCGGGAATAGCTTCTGAAGACCTCTTTACTCTGGATGAATTTTGCTTAATTTGGCATAACTAGTAAACCGTAAGAGATAGACAAAAACTTACTATACAAAAAATTTAGGTCTTGTTAAAATACACAAGTTATGTCATATACATTTTTCTCGTGGAGCTTACCGTTTTCGAGGTATTCATTGTTATTAGTTTCAGTTGTGAAGTACTTATACTTTTCTCAGACGGGAGTGTCCGTTTTTCTTTTGTTCTACTCCTGGCCAAGAAAAGAAGCGATTTGTAATGGCAATCTCATAACGACAGCTTTTAAAACATTTGACTATTGGTTTAGCCTAGTGTATTCTCTTATTTTCTTCCTACTTATACGGAAATAAATAATAAGAAATTGTGCTAATGAGTACCAGATTAGCAAGGTGCAGAAAGAAGAAGAATCTTATGTATGATGTTTGTAGAACAGCTAGAGAAAGTCATGTGAGTGCAACACATCAGATTTTTTTTATATCTAGTACATACTAACCAAGGTAAACATTGTCTTTTTACTTGATTCCTTGTAAGCAGAACAGAAATAAGGGAGCACAGTGGACTAATGCGATGGTCATATCTTTTAAATCTAATGGGTTTGAAATTCGATTCTTTTCACTGCCAGAAGTTGACAAATTCCATTATGAGAAGAGTTAAAGTATTTTAAATTTGAAACCACAAACAAGAAATATCTCAAAAGTGGTCCACTACACGAAAAAAATCTGATGCGTTCCATTCACATGACTTTCTCTACATCTCTGTAACAAAGTATTGTTAAAAAACGTATACTTCTATTTACTTCATGCCAGTCGGGAAAAAATTAGCAGAAATAGTCTTATTACATGCTTCCTTGTAAGTAGAGGTGAAAAAAGGAAGTGCCATAGGTTAAAGAGATAGTCAAAAGCTGGTTGCTATGTGACCGAAGTTCCTTTGTTTGTATGAGAAAAATACAAGCTTTTCAAATCTGAAACCAAAAACAAGGAATATCTAAAAAAAAAAACTATCAACTCCACGAAAAAAATATATATAACATAAATTGTGTGCTTTAATGTGCTCTACCTTTTTGTGTTGTAAGCTTTTGTCCATCTGTTACGGTTTAGCAGTTATGCACAATTCCGTAAAATTGATCCAGAATAAAGTAGTCTTCAGAGGCTATTCGCTGAAAGTTCAAGATATTCATTTTATTTTTTAGGTAAATATCTTTAATATACGATATTTTAATCAAAATCGTTAGAGCCATCTTAAGAAAATAAAAATTTTCGAAAAAGGTTTCATATAAAGGGTAGTTGGGGGTGGGGAATTTTCTTGAAAATCTTCGTGACACATCCTTGGAAGATACCAAACTTAAATACCAAGTTGGTATTCAATGGTCTTTTCGTTTTTGAGCTATGCCACAGACGCACACACAGACACACACACATGGAAATTTTTCCAAAAATGCTTTTTTTGGATTCAGGGGGGCCCAAAAACCTGTATTTCCCTGAAATCTCGGTATCGATTTTTGGGTGCAATACAATACCTTCTCTATACACTATGTACATAATACGTGTAGGGAAAGTAAAAACGGTAAGAGCCATTTTTGAGAAAATCGAAATTTTCGAACATTTTTTCCACGTAAAAAGTAGTTTAGGGTTGGGGGACTCAAAATCTTCGTGTTGCATCCCTGGAAGATATTAAACTTGAATACTAAGTTTGGTATTTTACTGACTTTTCGCTTTTGAGTTTTCGTGTTCTCAGACTCTAACGGACTTTTTTCTAAAAATACTTTTTTTGAATACGTGAAACCTCAAAACGTGTATTTCTGGTGAGAGATATCGGTATAAAATTTTTGGGTGGAATACAATACCTTCTCTACCTACGTACCATGTGCTATAAAGAGAAATAAAATATAAACATGTGTTACTTTCACATCATCTTCTCTATCCATTTTTGAACAAAATATTCTTACAAGGGTTCTTCTATCTACTTCATGCTCATTGACATAAACAAATGGTTTTATTACATATTTTCTTGTAGATACAATGGAAATAAGGGTAGAAAGCACGAGTAGCGTTAAGCAACATACACCATATACCCTACATGAATTCTGGGCAAAAGGTATACCATACACAAACATACAACATACACGAAAACAAAAGTAAAGCTGGAGAATATGAAGATTTCCGACTCTCAGACAACCAACTGAAGCTCTTTGTAAGTGAGGCATAACCTGCAACCAACGAGAAAAGTAATTTTCTATGTTGTTGAATAATTTTTAATGCTAGTTTTATTCAATTTTCTGTCTGTATACAATTACTTAACATATCCTGCTAACGATATTGTTTATGGCATAAAAAGAAAAACTAAAATATGTGGGGTGGCACATTTGATTCACTTTTATTTTACTGCGTTCTGGCGTATCATTGTATCATTGAGAAGTATATTTTTTGAGACTGGGCAGCGCACGAAGCTCACATACTCTGATCATAACAAACTTTCCTCTTTAGCGTACTTCAGGTTATTCTACCAGCCATTCATAGTGGGTTACGATAAAATTGATGGAAAACTAAACAAATAACTGAAAGTATAGATTCTTTAACACGGATTCGTAAGGCAAGGAATCCCTAAATGTTAGCTCCACTGTGCAGCATTTGGGTAAGGATAGGACACCACTGCTAGAGCACGCGACTAGGTACTTGCACCCTATCTACGTCATATTCTATTCGGTGGTTCAGCCACATGTCTTTGTTCCTCTGTGAGTGCCTAATCCACGCTGATCTTGAGAAGTTTTGTTGAGGTACCTATAATGGCGTTAAAAACTATATTTTCCTATCACATAGGATCTGATAAAAAACGTTCACAAGTTGGTTCGTGTTGTTACTGTATGTAGCTTGGAATGAAATAAACGCGGTATTTGTTTTATTTTACAAGTATACTCTGTGGAAAAACACAATTGTTTTATACTCTATGGCAATCTCAACTAAAAATCAAGGCCTTCTTTGCAAGTATTTCCTCTTACAACACCAAGATGTTTGTTTTCAAGTAAAATATCTTTGAAATGTAAATGTTTAATTTTAAGTAATACACAACATTAAATCAGATGTTTATAGACGTCATTTCTCAGAAATTTTCAGAAAGAATTATCAACTTCGTTGCCGACTCTGTGAAATTGGGAAAATCTACAGTATGCAAAATATATTATTGACATGTAAATCAATTATTACACACAATCATGGCGATAGGTTTATCAGTTTTCATTGTTCTAATAAAAATGATCCACGCGATGCATTTTAAAACAAAAACATTCACTAACATTTCAAGTTTTACACTGAAGAAGTTCATAAACAGATCTGTCTTATGTTTTGTAAGTTAGTACTAATTATCGTAGAATAATTATGTTTCATACTTTAAAACGTCCTGTTTAAAATGTAATAATCTATTTCTCATTATCGAGCATTATTTCGGAAATGTATATGACCATTTCTTTTATGAATTTTAATGAATTTTACAGAGGCATTTTTAACAAATTAGTAAAGCATTTGAAGTGTGGAAAGTGCTGGAAAGTGTTGCGAGAAAATAAAATTTTAAGTTAGGCGTGCTTATTAATAAGCTTGCGTCTACACATTTACATCTGCAGCTAATTGGTAGTTAAAGTGTGTCAAGTGGGGAAAGAGATATATTTTTCTTGAAGTTTAAAAATGTTATCATTTGTATTATGGAAATATAACTTTTTAATTTTTCACAATTTTTGGAAAATTTCATAGATACATCACGTGTGGTTTTATGCACACACACACATACACACACAATTTCGTAGTAACATAGTTATTTCCCTGTATTCATCTGTTCGCCACTGCCATGAAGCAGGTATCTGTAACAGTAAAAAATCCTCCCCGAGAAACAGTCACCAGAGCGAGGAGAGAAATATGGACCCCTTGGGAGTTACGTGTTTTCACACACTGTTCTTTTATTTACTTGTTTATCAATTCTCGATCGCCCAGCGTGTTGCGGTCACAGCAGAGGTCGATTGCTTTCTCCAATTCAAAGAAAACTTTAAAACAAAGATATCCGCTAACACTCCGTTCTCTTTCCTTTTTAATTTGTTTCTCACATGTACAACTCTTTAATACTTGTTTCTAATGCAAGAGTTCAAAGTGAGATGTTTATCCTGTGAGCAGAAGAAAACTGCTATGAGCATGCGTGTCATAATATATTCTGACGGTCGTCAATATAGAGCGCGTCCCGGAAATATGACACCACTATAGATATACTGTGTTTGAAGACAACTTATAAATAGTGAATAAATGAATAAGTGTATTTATTGACATAATAGTATCATACATTGATCTTCAATAATCTCACGGGTCTACAGACCGTACGTGTTTTTGTAATACACAAAACAGTAAGCAATATTAAAACAACACAGAATTAAGAGAGTGAACACGAAAATAAAAAAGACAAAGATATTCAAATACAGCAATTTAAATTTACAACACATTAATATACCCTATAATAATAGACAAACACACTTAAGAGGAATAAATATATACACAAACAACAATGGCAAAATATATATATATATATATATATAAAGCATTGTAATCACTTTTGTTTAGCAATTCTTATCCTCACCCCCAACCCGCTTCTCTACTGTTAGCCTTCTCAGGTGTCTTGCCTAAGTATACATTTACATAGGTCGTCCACTTCTTCCGTGCCTGCCAGTAGCGTCCAACATGCTTTTAGCTCTACATTCGCGGTGGTAAAGGATCGGGGTAAATATTTTACCCTCCATTCTTCCGTACCCCCACATCTTGGCAAGATATGGGTCCAACACTCTTCCTCCTCGCAAAAGGGGCATTCTTATACCACTCTTATGAGCTATGAGGTGCAATCCAGAAAGTAACGAATGATTTGGCATAACTAACAACTTTATTTACAAGGTTACAGTATCTTACTCTTAGTTCTCAACGTAATCGCCATTGCTACCAAGGTATTTATTGTCACGTGGTACCGGTTTTTCATCGCAGATGTTTTACTCTTCCACCACTAAAGATCTGAGCCGAGATACCAATCTTGGAGAAAGTTTTCGCACCCAATGAGCCATATACGCTGTCCAAAGTGAAACACCGTTTTTTACTTTCTCTACACGTACTGTGTACATAATATATAGGCGTGCCCTGTATCAAAAATTCGGTACAATACCAAACTTAGCATATAATGTTAATGTCTTCCAAGGATGCGACACGAAGATTTTGAGGAAAACCCCCCACCCAAACTACCCTTAAATGGAAAATGCTTCGAAAACTTTGATTTTATAAAAAATGGCTCTAACGATTGTCATTAAAATACCATATATTAAAGAGACTTATACGACAAATAAAATGCATATCTTGAATTTTCTGGGAATAGTCTCTTTATTCTGGATGAATTTTGCTGGATTTCGCATAACTAGCAAACCGTAAGAGATAGACAAAAACTTACTACACAAAACATGTAAATCTCGTTGACAAATAAAATTTGTCTATACATTTTCTTCGTGGAGCTACCATTTTTAAGACACTCCTTATTATTGCTTTCAGTTTTAAAATACTTTTAACTCTTCACATGCGGGAATTTGTCAACTCCTGGCAATGCAAAGAAATGCATTTTATCCAAATGGTAACCAGCTTTTAAAAGATTTGACTATCGTTTTAGCCTAAGGTATCCCTTCTTCTTACAAGAAAGTATTTATGTTAGGTTTATCTCGATTAGCAAGAAGTAGGTAGAAGAATAAACTTTTTAACAATAATCTGTTACAGAGATGTAGAGAAAGTCATGTGAAAGGAACATATAATATTTTTTTTAATTATTTTATCAACATTTAATTTCAACTCCTCCATAACGATTAACTTTCACTCCGGTCTTTGTCGAACACACTGTTCCTCCATGGTCGCTTATAAATTATAAGCCATTGCCTCACTGAAGACTGGTTCATTGCATCATCACCATACTCTTTGCTTGTAAAACTCGACTGGCCGAACATTTTGTGGATTCAAAAAAAAAAAAAGCAAAACAACAACAAAAAATCTGATGTGTTCAATTCACAAGACTTTCCCTACCTCTGTGTAACAAATTATTGTTGATAAGTTTATTCTTCTATTTATTTCAAGCTAATCGAGAAAAAAATAGCAGAAATAGTCTTATTACTTGCTTCCTTGTATGTAGAAGTGAAATATGGGAGTATCATAGGCTAAAGTGAAGTCAAAAACTGGTTACCAGGAGACTGAAGTTGCTTTGTTTATATGGACACGAATTGACAAATTCCTGTATGAGAAGAGTTTAAGTTTTTCAAATCTGAAACCAAAAACAAGAATAATCTCAAGAACGATCAACTCCTCGAAAAAAGCATATAACATAAATTGTGTATTTTAATATGTTCTACATTTTTTGTGTGGTAAGTCCTTGTCCATTTCGTACGGTTTAGCAGTTATGCAAAATTCCTCCAGAATAAAGTAGTCTTCAGAGGCTATTTCCAGAAAATTCAAGATATGCATATTATTTGTCAGGTAAATACCTTTAACATACGATATTTTAATCAAAATCGTTAGAGCCATTTTTGAGAAAACCAAAATTTTCGAAAAAAGTTCCATGTAAAGGGTAGTTGGGGGTAGGTGGATTTTCTTGCAAATCATCGTGTCGCATACTTGGAAGATACCAAACTTAAATACCAAGTTTGGTATTTAACAGTATTTTCGTTTTTGAGCTATGCCGTCCACAGACACACAGACACACGCACATACAGACCTTTTTCCAAAAATGCTATTTTTTTTTGGATTCAGGGGGACCCAAAACGTGTATTTACGGTGAAATCTCGGTATCGAATTTTTGGGTGGAATACAATACCTTCTCTATACACTATGTACATAGTATGTGTAGAGAAAGTAAAAACGAACAAGCTGATTGGCGGTAGAAAAGTACAACATCGGCATTGAAAAAGAGGTACCACGTGACAAATGTCTCTAGTTACATGATGCTCAGGGAGGCCTTTCTTTTTAAAATAAGTGCTGACAACATGATGCGTTAGGGGAGGACATTAAACAGGGCGTTCCATGTTGATTTACTGTTTATTTTTACTTGCTCTATACGTACTATGTACATAGCGTATGGAGAAGGTATTGCACTCCACCAAAAAATTCGATACCAATATTTAACCGGAAATACATGTTTTGGGTCCCCTGAATCCAAAAAAAAAACCATTTTTGGATAAAAGTACGTGTATGTGCGTGTGTCTGTGGTCAGCATATCTCAAAAACGAAAAGATCGTTAAATCCAAACTTGGTATTTAAGTTTGGTATCTTCCAAGGATGTGACACGAATATTTTCAATAAAATCTTCCCACCCCCAACTACCCTTTACATGGAACTTTTTTCGAAAATTTTGATTTCCTCAAAAATGGCTCTAATGATTGTGATTAAAATCTCTTATATTTAGGATATTTACATGCTAAATAAAACGTATATCTTGAATTTTCTGGGAATAACCTCTGAAGAATACTTTATTCTGGACGAATTTTACGGAATTTTGCATACCTGTTAAACCGTAAGACATGGACAAAATTTACCATATTAAAACACACAATTTATGTCATACATTTTTTCGTGCAGTTGATCGTTTTTAAGATATTCCTTGTTATTTGTTTCACCTTTAATAAACTTATACTTTTCTCATACAGGAATTTGTCAACTCCTGTCCATACAAACAAAGGAACATCAGTCACATAGTAACCAGCTTTTGGCTTTCACTTTAACTTATGGTACTCCCTCATTTCGCTCCTACTTACAATAAAGCAAGTAAGAAGACTATTTCTGCTAATTTTTTTCTCGATGAGCATGAAGTAAGTTTTTAACAATAATTTGCTGCAGAGATGTAGAGAAAGCCATGTGAGTGGAAACATCAGATTTTTATTTTCGTGTTTAATCTTTTAATTCTTTGTTATTGTTTTTTACTTTCTCTATATTATGTACATAGTGTATAGAGAATGTATTGCACTCCACCAAAAAATTCGATACCGAGATTTCACCGGAAATATATGTTTTAGGGTCCCCTGTATCCAAAAAAGGTATTTTCAAAAAAAGGTCCGTGTGTGTGTGTCTGTGAATACGATAACTCAAAAACGAAAAGTCGGCAAAATACCAAACTTGGTATTTAAGTTTAGTATTTTCCAGGGATGCGACACGAAGATTTTGAGAAAAATCCCCCCACCTCAAACTGCCCTTTACATGGAACTTTTTTCGAAAATTTTGATTTTCTAAAAAATGGCTCTAACGATTTTGATTAAAATATCGTTATTAAAGACATTTACCTGACAAATAAAATGTATATCTTGAATTTTATCGGAATAGCCTCTGAAGAGTAGTTTATTCTGGATGAATTTTACAGAATTTTGAATAACTGCTAAACCGTAACACATTGACAAAAACTTACTACACAAAAGTATAGAGCACATTAAAACACACAATTTATGTTATATGCATTTTTTCGTGGAGTTCGTCGTTTTTGAGACATTCCTTGTTTTTGGTTTCCGCTATAAAAAACATACTTTTCTCATACAGGCATTTGTCAACTGCTGTCCACACAAACAAAGGAACTTCAGTGACATAGCAACGAGTTTTTGACTATCACTTTAACCTATGTAACTCTCTTATTTCGCTTCTACTTACAAGAAAGCAAGTAATAAGGTTATTTCTGCTAATGTTTTTAATAGCATGAAGTAAATAGAAGTATAAGTTTTTTAAGAATAATTGAGATATAGAGAAAGTCATGTGAAGGGTACACATCAGATTTTTATACTCATATATTCCATTTTTTCTTCATAAAAATGGAATATATGAGTATAAAAATAAACCAAAAGTTTAAAGAGTTTTAAAAGTGTTTTTGTTAGTTCTTGTTTAGCACTATTTAAAGAGTATATAAATAACTTAAGAGATTACGAGCAGATCTCTTATAATGGGGTGGTGATTTATTTGGGAGTTGTGTGTGCTGGAGTGGAATACACATTCTTGCTGTCAGCAGCTAGAGAAGGGGCTGTTTTTTCCTGCATGCAATTTCTGCATGAAGATAAAGTACCTTAGGCGCACTATACCTGTCATTGTTGTTTCGATATGCAACCAAAACAGAAAAGAAGCGCACAAGGCGTAAACCGAACGCATGAGTGGAGCGCAAGGGCAAAACTACGGCAAATGGGAACAAGGGTGGAGAGCACTTGAAGAGAACGAAACGAGGGAAGATAAAATGTGCTAAAAGGAAACTTGGGCGGATGCAAATTATGTAAGGGAAAAAGGAAAAACTATTATTTAGAGAACACGGGCACATGCCAGCTCCGTCATAAATATGCAAAAACGGTACTTCCTTTAAAAAAAGCGTATTGTGGAGTGACGTATTTACAGAGGAGCATCATTTGAACCTTGTAGTGTGAAGGCTTCCTCGCTTCTAGAAACTTCACTACTTTTGTACATCGTTTATTGTTTAATATTCAAGCTGAAGTTTAATATTCATACGGTGATACATCTGTAAAATTTGACCAAAAATTACGATAAAAACATCGTATGTGTTCCAATCACAGGTCTTTCTCTACATCCCTTTAAAAAATTATTTTTAAACGTTTTTTTTTTTCATTTTATCTGCTTCATGTTACTTCTACTACTAACAAAAATTGTGTTGCTCCCTCGTAAATAGATGGAAAATAAGGGAATACACTAGGCTAAAGCGACAGTCAAATCTTTTAAAAACTGTTATGTGATGCTCCTTTGCATGGCCACCAATTTGCAAGTTCCCGTATGAGAAACTAAACCAATAACAAGAAATAACTTTAAATTCCCGTACAAGAAACTGAAAACCTTAACAAGGAACATTTCTAAATTCCATTATGAGAAACTGAAACCAATAAAAAGGAATATTTCTAAATTCCCGTAGGATAAACTGAAACCAACCGGCATCGAATTTTTGGGTACATTACAATACCTTCTCTATACACTATGTGCTTAGTACATGTAGAGAAAGTAAAAATATGTCCAACTTCTTACCATTAAGACAAAAGATCAGTTTCAAGCAGACAATAAATCAGCAAGACAAAATCATTATGGAGGAACAGGCGATGCTGATAAAGTGCTATGTAAAACACATCTTCAGTAACGCAATTTGAACCAGAATATCGGACAATGATGAAAGCGTCATAATAAATTAGATATTGATGTCAAAGTGCATTCTTGTGCACAAAATGGAATATTTGTACACACACATATATATATATCATATTGTTTGAACCGCCCATCTCAGCATCCAACATTATGTAACTGTGTATCTAGCGCTAGGTGCTTGTCATTTGATTATATGTCCTTAACAGGCATAATAACGGCCTTCCGTGTTACACTGGAGCATTCTAACAAGCACATACATCTCTGCAGTTGGCATTTCCTGCTCTAAGATATCCACGTAATCATGTTAGACATGTTACTTCTCCCAGTGCATAGAGAAGGTATGGTATTGCAAACCAAAAATTCGATACCGAGATTTGACCGGAAATTATGTTTTGAGGCACCTTGAATCCAAAAAAGCATTTTTCCAAAAAGATCCATTTGTGTTCTTGTACCTCTGAATGAAAAGTGGGTTAAATATCAAAATTTGTATGTATTTAAGTTCGGCATCTTCAAGAAGATTCTAAATAAAATCCCTTCGCCCTCAACTACCCTTTACATGGAACATTTTTCGAAAAATGTTATTTTCTCAAAAACGACTTTAACAATTTTGATTAAAATACCGAAAATGAAAGTCATTTACATCATAAATAAAATGTATATCTTGAAGTTTCTGGGAAGAACTTCTGAAAACCTATTCATTCTGGATGAATTTTACTGAATTTTGCATAAACACGCAAGCGATGTCATATGCATTTTTTCGTGGAGTTTACCATTTTCGAGATATTTCTTGTAATTAGTTTCAGTTTATCAAATACCTAAAACATTTCTCATGTGGGAACCTATCAACTCCCGACCACGCAAAGAAACGGATTTCAATCCCATAGCAACCACATTTTAAAATATTTGACTATCGGTTTAGCCTAGTATATTCCTTATTTTCCCTCTAAACACAAGGAACTAAGCAATAAGACCGTTTCTGCTAGTGTTTTTCTCGATTAGTGTGAAATGGACAGAAGAATAAACTTTTAACAGTAATTTGTTACAAAGATATTTAGAAGGCCATGTAAATGACACACCTCAGATTTGTATTACGTGGCTAGGACACTTGGTAGTGACAGAGTAGCAATTTCCATTTTGAAGCTCTATTATATAAGCTTATATAATTAATGTTTCATGAAAACTACTTATATAAGCTACTATAATTCAATTTTTTTCTGTTTGGTTGTCGGAGAAATATGCTGCTGAACATTATAAAACCATTCATTGATTATATATTACATGTTTAGATATAATTATTTGGTAAATATCCGTCATATATGCAAAATACTCTTCGTTCCAGCATGTGCACGAATTTGTTTATAATAAAAACCAAGTTTGACCGACAAATAAAACCTTTGAAGTCATCACAAATACAAGATTCATCGATCGCACTTAAGTTTCATTCGATTTTTTGTGCGGCCCTTTTGTTTTCTGTGTAATTACCAAATATTTTTATCTATATCATGTAAATCAAGATAAACGCCACTAAAATGGATTATTACTTAGAGAATACACTAGGCTAAAGCGATAGTCAAATCATTTAAAAGTTTAGTGTTCGTCATGCGCTTAGAATTGACTTTCCGTGGCCAAATGCATGGATTTCCCGCTTGAGAAAAGCTGAAGTGTTTTAAAACTGAAATGAACAGCTAGCTCAAAAAATTGTATAATCTTTTATGTAATCAGCTTTTGTCTATTTCTTAAATTTACCACTTAACCAGAATAAAGAGGATTTCAGAGGTTATTCCCAAGAAATTCAGGATATACATCTTATTTACCATATAAAGATATTTAATATATGAATTTTAATCAAAACAGTTAGAGCCATGTATTAGAAAGTCCAAAAATTAGAAAAATGTTCCATGTAAAGGATAGATTGAGGTCACAGTCTTGGAAGAATTGGTATTTAATCGACTTTTTGTATTTGAGTAGTAATGTCCATACACACATGGACCTTTTTCTAAAGAATTCTGCTTTATTATGGGGTTTTCAAAACATGCATATCTTCTGAAATATGTTGGTATTGAATTTTTTGATTAAATACAATATCTTCTCTACCTATCTGTATATTGTACATACGTGCTAGATGACGTAAAAAGTTACCAATATTGAAATCTCCCGGCTACAAACACATGCTGTGCAGAGTACAATATGTAGTAGATATGACTATCTATTTCTGTACACTATTCACAAACACAAGACTGATCGATCACACTTAGTTCCATTCGATTTTTCCAGCAGCCCTTTTTCTGCATAATAACCATGATTGAGGTAGTCTGAACAACAGAAACTACACCTTAAGTGAGTTGAATTATCACAGCTCTTAAAAGTATTCAATTGATATTCCAAAAATTTGTATACATTATTCTATAAATCATGAAAATTATTTCAAGTGGTTGTTTGCATTAATAGCTTATGTGGTTGAGCCTATAAAAAGTATTTCATTCAGCACAAAAGTAATAAAACTTAGTCTTAAAACATGTGAATTCATGAAATGCATAATCTCATTTTACATGCTTGTTCTGTATAATCAGTCAGTGGAAACTAAAAAAAAAATTATTTGCAAATTGAAAAAAGTAAAAATATTAAAATTTTGCAATAATGTTGCTTTCTTAATATCATCAATATACACCATAACATCAGATTTTGGTTCCGAAAGTTCAACTATGTGCTGAAAATTTCAGCTTTCCATCTCTCAGATTTTCGGAAAAAAATGTACATAAATATCCAAAAATGCTTTAAAATGGGGCATTGCATAACAGCTTAAAAGAAATTCAGACTAGCATTTAAATTGATTAAGATCCTCTTAACCGCCCAAACGATTAAGTAAATTTTCTGAAACTAGAAATAATAGTTTTTAGCCTCTAAAACAAAAAAATTTATTTTTTACCATTTCAGAGTATCTTGTTCCCTTAGTAAAAGCCACTTTGGAAAATCCAATATTGCACTGGACATCTTTCATGGTAAGAAAAGGCTATTGACTTACCTTTTTGTAAAGGATCATCCATTAGCGTTCACTGTTTCCCTGCAATACTATTTCAAATGATTTGTCTGCTTAATTTTCCAACATTTTCGTAATCATGATTTATTTTCTGACCACTTCATTGTTTTTAATTAGATCTTATAAATCACTTACGTATTTTTAATACACGCGTTCACTACTTCTTAACACTACTCTTCAATATTTTTGGAAGCTATGTTTATAGTTGCCTTAACACAATTAATTCCTTGCCCCTTTCACTTACGATGCTTTTCCACGTTTGTCTTTCTACACACACGTCTGTCCACACTCCAAAGTATAATGAATGAGCAAGTTTATAACCAAGGCCAAGCTCATATTTAGCGACCGAATCGATTACTGTCTTTACTATCGACTTAGGTAGTAAATAACACCAACACAAAACTATGGAACAAATAGACGTACGAGAAGGAATCACAGTATTTAATTCTAGCAGTTCTTTTTTTACTTTCTCTAGCCCGGATGTACAATATACATAGTGGATAGAGAAGGTATTGTATTCCACCCAAAAATGCGATACAGAGATTTCAATAAAAATATATGTTTTGAGACTCTCTGAATCAAAAAAACATTGTCAGAAAAAGGTCCGTGTGTTTATGTCTGTCTGCTAAAAAACGAAAAGTTGGTTAAACACCATTCTTGATATTTAAGTTCGTTATCTTCCAAGGATGGGACAGGAAGAGTGTTAAGAAAATCCCCCCATCCCAACTACCCTTTGCATAGAGCATTTTTCGAAAATTTTGATTTGCTCAAAATGATTTTGATTAAAATATCCTGTGTGAAATATATTCACATCACAAATGAAATATATATTTTGAATTTTCTGGGAATAGCCTCTGAAGAGCTCTTTATTCTGGTTGAGTTTTGTGGAATTTTGCATAACGCTTAAACCCTCTTAGGGTTTACCAGTCACGCAAAATTTAGCAAAATTCATTCACAATAAAGTGGTCTTTAGAGACTATTCTCAGAAAATTCAAAATAAACATTTCATTTTACAGGTAAATATCCTTAATATACGATATTTTAATCAAAATCATTAGAGTCATTTTTGAGAAAGTCAAAATTTTCGAAAAAAAGTTACATGTAAAGAGTAGTTGGGGTAGGGGATTTTCTTGACAATCTTCGTGTCATACCCTTGGTAGATACTGAACTTAAACACCAAGTTTCGTATTTAACGGCCTTTTAGTTTTTGAGGTATGCTGTCCACAGACACAAACGGGCCTTTTTTCAAAAATGCTTTTATTGGATCCAGGGGGGTCCAAAACATGTATATCTGATAAATCTCGGTATCGAATTTTCGGGTGAAATACAATACTTTCTTTATACTTTATGTACATATGACACACACGGAGCTTTTTCCAAAAATGTTTTTTTTTTGGATTCAAGGGGACCCAAAACATGTATTTCCGATAAAAACTCGGTATCGAATTTTTTTGTGAAATACAATACCGTCTCTATCCACTATGTACATTTACATACGGGCTAGAGAAAGTAAAATGTATTTATTATTTGGGTGGAAACTATGTACAGGTAGAGAAAGTGAAATAGAGATATATTAATAATTTTGTCGTTCGAACTGAAAGCGAAGTCGTGGGCCCAGCAGATGCGTCTTGCTGAAAACAAAAGATGAGCGGTGTTGAGTGAGGCAACACCTGAGATATTACCACAGCTCGAGATGTAGAGGATTACGAAGCCGAAGTTATCCCTTCAGAGGATTATAAAGGAAACAGCCCGTCTTGTTGAAACCAGCGTGGGGAGTTTGGGATAACTTTTGTTCACGGGTTTGTGTATTCCTAAAGCGATTACCTTCCTGTAGTGCACGGTTACCAGTAAACTATGTTGCTGCCGCTTAATGTCTTAGCACTGACGTTTAAACTTGATGCTGGGCGACAGGCAGCAAACGTTCTCTTCAGCTGCAACTTCTTCTGCTACTGATCAATACGAATCTGCCTACAGGTAAAATAGGTAAAATACAGGGTGTCCTAGTTTAATTCCAGTTGGTCCCGAGGCGTCGCGGGAAGTCTTGAAGTATTTCACTACGAAAATAAACTCAACTTTCCTCGGAGACCTGAGTGTCCTCGATTCTGGTAGCAGTCATGGCTTTTGTCTGATTTGGGAAACTGATCTTAATGGTAGTTATTAGGAGGGTTAATGAAATGAGAGGATAAACCTGGCGGCCGGAACCAGGAGCAAAGTCACAGCAATAATAGGTCCCTATAGATTCCAATCAAGCACCTCTGTAGGACAAGCAGACGAGGGACTATCTTGGTTGGCTTGACAGGGAAAAAGGATGCTCAAAGCGGTCATCTGCGTTCCCTGACTTCGGTGGTTTTCCGGGATGAGGATCGCTCCTGATGGGAAGTTATACTCTATAGGGACAGGGGCTTCAATCTGAAACCTGTAAGCCCCCCTGTCATTTTTGTACCGTCGCTTCTGGTTCCGGCCTCCCAGTGTATCCTCTCATTTCAAGCCTCCCTCCCGTGGGCGCCCCCTCGTGGAGAGTAGATAGTGAATACTTTCAAGTTCGGTGTTGGTGCTCTCTGACTTATCCTACCACATTCTTCCTATTCTACCCTACCTTAATCTACCCTATCCTAACCTACTCATTCCAGTCCTATCCTATCCTACCCTATGCGATCCGATCCGATCCTATCCTACCGTGTCCCTAGGCTATTCTAATCTATCCTATCCTACCCTACCCTATCCGATCCTATCCTATCTGCCCTGATCTATCCTAGGCTATTCTACCCTACCCTATCCTATCCTACCGTGCCCTGATCTATCCTAAGGTATTCTAACCTACCATATTCCACCGTACACTATTTTACCCTATTCTATTGTACCCTATCCATCCTATTCCAGCAACTTTCAGGAAAGTCACCTACCCGCATGTATTTTGCTAAAGATAAATTAATTTCGTTGAACACACAAAAGAGTAGGTCGATTGGATACACACAAAGATTATGATGGTGTCTGTGTCACGTCCCAATAGAAATAGCTAGGATCTAGGGACCCAAACAGTAAATATCTGTAATCAATTAAGCAAAAGCGATTCCTTGCCTCAGCATATCAACCTCTTTCCACATACACAACACGAGAGAACAAACAAATCTTAGAGCCGCTGGTGCCTGGAACTTTCTTTCTGAATTTGTCTCCGCAGCTTCCATTTCTTTATTTCCCTTGAGAAGAAACGCTGGATGCGTGGTCACGAGGAAGGTAACCATTTCAAGGTGAAGAATGGTTATTTCCGCACCTCTTCAAATATTAAAGCACGGAGCTGTACGCAAACGACTTGCCGTGTGCCTTTGTCACATTTTCTCTTGCTCGAAAACTCCGAGAGAGATTACACTTTTATTTTCAAAATCTCGAGTTGTAAACCTATACGTGATGGGATCTCATTACAACAGCAGCTTGTTTCACTGTCAGTGCATAATTACGAAGAAATACATCAAGAAGGCAAAGTTTCTCAAAACTATCAAATATGAGACAGTAAAAGGGCATAAAGATGTCCTTCTTTCTGCTACACTATTAACACAGTCGCAATTTCAGAAATAAAAATTTGAAGTTTTCCTTTCACATGATTTTCTATAGCTATCCGGAAACATGTATTTACTTAATTGAACTAAACATTGGCAAAAATCAGACTTGTTCCTTTCAGATGAATTTCTATAGTTGTTTGCTTCTTTGTAAGTAGAAGGGAATACACTAGACTAAAGCGATAGTCAAACTTTTTAGTAGTCGGTTGCTATTTGAAACAAATGCAATTCGGTTCTCTTTGTTTGCAAAGAATAAACAAAAGAGAGACGTAAAAAGATGTCTTTAGGTTTGGGAAAAGCCTAAGTACTTTTAAACTGAAACCAATGTTTCAAAATTACTCGAAAACTATCGAGTCCACAAAAGATTTATAGATATGAGATACACTGTGTGTTTTAACGAAATATACATGTTTTTGTTTATCTCTTAGGGTTTACCTGGTATACAAAAGTTACAGAGCCCGCCTGGGTAGTGTGGCGGTAGCGTGTCTGCCTCACATTCAAAAGGTCACGAGTTTGAATCTCACTTAGGGTGAGCTACAGGATAAGGTTTTATCGAGGTTTTCCCTTGTCCTGAGAAGATGAATATCTATTAACTTTAAGCTCCATGGACCCCGAGGTCATTTGAGCATCATTTCACCAATTTCATTCATCGTCCAATATGAGCAACCAGGTTAAAGGACGTTAAGCCACAAAAAAGAAGTTATAGAGAAGCCATTCAGAATGAAGAGGTCTTCAGAAACTATAAAATTCATAATACACATTTCATTTGTCATGGAAATATCTTATCTATGTCATTTTAATCAAAATTAATAGTCATTTTTGAGAAAATCTAAAATTCGAAAAATGTTCCGTGTAAAGGGCAGTTTGGTATTTAACAGGTTTTTCGCTTTCGAGCCACGCTACACACACACACACACACACACACATACACTCATATGTTTCTAAAAAGGTATATGCATTTCCGGTGCAATCTCGCTATCGAATTTTTGGGTGGAATACAATACCTCTTCTATCTAATATGCATTGTACATACGTGCTAGTGAAAACCAAAATGTGACATCTAGAGACTCTGTAAATGCCGGAGTTCAAGGATAGAAGGGGTCTGCTTATCCAAACTCTCAGTGTTATTTTCGGATAAAACGCTGGAAACCTGGTATATGTGTCGCGTTATAAACTTGTAGTAGAGGATAGAGCATGTTATCAGAGGGTGACACCTCGGTAACTCGACCCGGTACTGATCTATTGCAGCCTAACACCCCTCCGGGAGAAGGGAAGCACAGACCAGCACAGAGGAAACGACGGAGATAAATGCAGAGACGCTCGGAAGTCTTTAACAGTCACTAGATGGCAGTCCTGGCGCGCTACGGAGGCTATACAGCGCCGGGAGGCCGGAAGGAAGCCTTTACAACTGCACCCAGCCTCAACCAGCGTAGAGAGTAGAGAGTTGCACTCGGAGCAAGTAACCGTGCCATCTGCCTGCAAAGCCTCAAGCCATACATGAAGAAACGAAATGAAATAAAGGAATGAAAGGGAAAGGAACCATTGTGGATATACAGCAGCCCAGCATTCACCTAAGCGGCCCCAGGAAAACCACGGAAAACCCCACAGCCAAGTGCGCGGTCAATGGGGAGCGAACTCGAACCCCCCGAATGCCGTCCCAAACGAAACCTCTGAGACAACTGGCTCGGTTAAACTTGCAGTATCCAACACATGTGGCAAATATTATACAAATTAGTGTACCTGTTAGCCATTTATCCTATTGGAATCCCAGAAACAAATATTTTTTTTTCATTTGGAAGAGCTTATACCTCACAACAGACGACACCTGGTTCTAACTTGAGCAGCCCATTAGCTTATGAGAATTTATATTCACTAAAATATCCAAAATGTGCATGAAAGTTTCAATGAAACTTTTAAAATATACCCTAAAATATTGGTATTACCCACTTAAATATGCACTGATAATTTCCGTTTAACTTAGTTCATTAAAATTCATTTCAACAACTTTTTGCCTTCATTTTAAAGTTGTTTGCCTTCATTTCGCAATACTCAGGTAAATATTCAACATTAATAAAGCGAATTTAACAGTGTGCTTCTTTGCAAATGTTTCAAAGTATTTTACGATTACAAAATTCACTTTTTGGAATGGATATTAAAATCAAGCAATACTTTTTTTAAACTACGAATAAAATTTTAAATGTTAAAAACAATTTAGTGAAATAAATGGGAATAAACATTGGAAAAATATCCATTAATTCAATCTATTGCAAACAATTACTTATATTATGTAACAATACAAATACATTTTGATGTTACCATGGTTCTTGTTACAATATACAACAGTCCTCTCCAAATAATCTGGTCTGAAAGTGTGTCATTTATTCATCAATGCAAACTTGGGAGCTGCAAATAAATGCTCAACATCATATCTTGAATATAAGTTGGAAGAAAAAATCTGATGTGCTTCATTCACACTACTTTTACTACATCTCTGCAAAAAAAAAAAAAAATAGTATTAAGAAGCTAATGCTTCTATTCGGTTCATGCTAATCGACAAAACATTAGCAGAAATAGTCTTATTGCTTACTTCCTTGTAAGTAGAAGCGAAATAAGGGAGTACTATAGATTAAAGTGATAATCAAAAGCTATTTGCTATGTGACTGAAGTTCCTTTGTATGTATGGACTGGAGTTGACAAATTCCTGTATGAGAAAAGTATAAGTTTTTTTAAAGCTGAAACCAATAACAAGGAATATCTCAAAAACGATCAACTCCACGAAAAAAATGTATATTACATAAATTGTGTGTTTTAACATGCTCTACATTTTTTCTCTTGTAAGTTTTTGACCACCTCTTACGGTTTAGCCGTTGTGCAAAATTCCCTAAAATTCATCCAGAATAAAGTAATCTTCAGAGGCTTTCCCAGAAAATTCAAGGTATGTATTTTATTTGTCAGGTAAATATCTGTGTATACGATATTTTAATCAAAATCTTTACAGCCATTTTTGAGAAATCAAAATTTTCTAAAACAGTTTCAAGTAAAAGGTCTTGGGGGTGGGGGTATTTTATTGAAAATCTTCGTGTAGCATCCTTGGAAGATACCAAACCTAAATACCAAGTTTGGTTTTTAACGGACTTTTCGTTTTTGAGCTATGCTGCCCATAGACACACACACATACACACGGACATTTTTCTAAAAATGTTTTTGTTTTTGATTCAGGGAGTTTCAAAACATATATTTCCGGTGAAATCTCGGTATCAAATTTTTGGGTGCATTACACTACCTTCTCTATACACTGTGTACATAGTACGTGTAGAGAAAGTAATAACGTAAAAAATAAGATACACAATTATATGTAAACCAAAATAAAAGTATGCATTATCGCCAAAAATCTCAAAATATATGAATATGCAAAGTACTTATTTCGAAATGAAAAGATGTGTAAGATATTCTTGGATATCACCCCTCGATACAAACATGCATTTATATGCAAATCTTCAGCCTACTTATGAATAAATGTTTGCACCGCAGGGCATCTTTTGCAGAGATTAGATGCCGCCACAATTTGTCCGTCGTGGGAACAACCTCACTGACAGCAGAATATACAGTACCCTTCCAGTCACTGGAGATTTTCGGGTTCGTTCATATACAGCAAAGAGTTCCATTTTACTCGGGGTCATCCTAAAAGTACTCGGCCTGGTTAAAGGGTAGTCTTTGAGCATCTGCTGTGGGAGAAATCGCAAGGCGGAATTCGGATGTCCGCTTACCTAGAAGATGAACTTGTTCTGCCCAAAGAGATTGCTGAATCTGATTGCATCACTATCCAAACATTTCGCATCCACTGTTATCAGCCCACAATCATCTTTATTAACTGGAAGATGCAGTAGTTTCTTGGCAGCTTCAGACTACAGAAAATAAGCAAATAAAATATTCAACCCTCTGAGAAAATTGGTGGGTAACTGGCAACAGTGACTGTCTACCCTTTACATTTTACACTGAAGATTTTCGGATTCTTCCTCTAGAATGGCTTTAAGATTTGGTTAAAATATTATTTCTGATATTTACAAAACATATATACAGAAAAAAAATGGCGTGTTATTTATGGACGCTCTTTAAGTACTGTGGTTCTCAGCGTCCCATTCTAAATTGGGTGTGAAAGACCGCTTAATTTTGCTCAGAGGCTTCTCTATCAGGCTTGAGGTTCTTTTACGTGTCGTAAATCTACGACACAGGAACAACGGCTTTACTTCCCTTCCGAAGGAAGCCATGCTAAGGATTTTTACACCCGAAAAAATCCATTGTCCCCCGCCGGGTTTGAACCCGCAACCTTGGGCATATGAAGTTAGCATTGTGACCATTACACTACGGAAGGGTGAAAAAATGTATACTCGTTTTGAACAGGAAGTATCTGCTTAATATATTTCAAAGTTGAACCGAAAAACAACAATAATGTTGTAGTATGATGTTCTGTAAAGAGGTGTGACTCAACATACCCTCTTTTAGTGTTGCTATGCGACAGGTAAACCAGTTACTGCACAATTTAGCACGTATGTTGTTGAGTAGCTGAATGGCTAATTCACATTTCTGTGTCGTCAAATGCATTTTCATCGCTGAAGCTAGAACATACATCCTCCTCTCGTAAATAAATGTCAGAAACGCTTTCATCTACGTCTGAAATTCAAACTCACTCACTTTCTTCTAAAACTTGCAATTTGCAGCTCTTATTTCTTCTTCGGTTCTTAACCTTTTGCTAGATGGCGCCATTTTTCAACCACCATAAACAAATGGAGAAATTAAATTTGCAGCTTATATGTGCTTTAGAGTGTTAAGATCACCCCCAAAAAAGGTAAATAAAAAAATCTGATGTGTTCCATTCACATGTCTTTCTCTGCATCTCTGTAACAAATTATTAAAAAGCTTATGCTTCTATTTATTTCATGTAAATCGAGAAAAAATAGCAGAAATAGTTCTTATTACCTGCTTCCTTGTAAGTAGAAGCGAATAGAGGTTAAAGCGATAATCAAAATCTGGTTGCTATGTGATTGAAGTTCCTTTGTTTGTATGGACACGAGTTGACAAATTCCTATATGAGAAAAGTATAAGTTTTTAAAGCTGAAACCACAAACAACGAATATTTCAAAAACGATCAACTCCAAAATGTATATAATATAAATTATGTGTTTAAATGTGCTCTATATTTTGTGCTAAGTTTTTGTGTATCTCATCCGGTTTAGTAGTTATGCAAACTTAAATACCAAGTTTGGTATTCAACAGTCCTTTCGTTTTTGAGCTATGCTGTCCATAGACACACAGACACACGCACACAGATACACACACGCACACACACAGGCACACACGGACCTTTTTGTAATTTTTTTTTATTCAGGGGGAACCAAAACATGTATTTTCGGTGAGATCTCGGTATCGAATTTTTGGATGGAATGCAATACCTTCTCTATACACTATGAACATAGTACGTGAAGAGAAAGTAAAAAAAAACATGGAAAGATTTTCGTTTTTGTTTGATCTCTCAAAACTAAGCTTAATGGTTTTGATTTACGTATTTTGACAACTTGTAATTAATATATATTAATTAGCGCATTTGACAGAAATTACTTAAACACTGATGAAAAGGAATTTAAAATAAGAACTATAGCTTTCCTGGCGACGTGTTAATTGAAGATCTTCTCGGGCTTCTAGCCAGGTAAAAACTTGGCTTGACACCAACGTTTCGAAGAAGTGCACTTCTTCGAAACGTTGGTGTCAAGCCAAGTTTTTACCTGGCTAGAAGCCCGAGAAGATCTTGAATTAACTGATGAAAAGGTTTGCCATACATAGCAATTGACGAGTTCGAAATTAAAGAAAGAAAAGAAAAGGATAAGGCCCTGAAACGCTCCAGAAAACCTTTCTATATGGCTATCATAAAGAAAAAAAAATGTAAATGGCGTGTTATTTATGGACGCTCTTTAACTACTGTGGTTCTCAGCGTCCCACTCTAAATTAGGCGTTAAAGACTGCTTAATTTTGCTCAGAGGTCTCTCTGTCAGGCTTGACGTTCTTTAAATCTACGACACGGGACCAACGGCTTTACTTCCCTTCCGAAGGAAGCCATGCTAAGAATTTTTACACCCGAAAAAAACCATCGTCCACCGCCGGGTTTGAACCCACGACCTTGGGTATATGAAGTTAGCATGGTTACCATTACACCACGGAGGGCGACCTATCGTGAAGAAAGTACACAGATTTTCCCGTTGCAAATGGCATTACGATTAGACAGTTAAAGAGCGTCCATAAATAAAAACTGCATTTCATTTGTTTGACTGCCTTATATACTTATACCTACAGCGAAAAGATACTTTGTATTGTAAGAACTATATTGTTGCCAAATAGGTAGAGAAATTCTAGTGAGTGTAACATGTTTTACGGTGTAAGAATATTGAACTAGATCCTCTCCTGAAAACATGTTTGGCGTTTGAGGTTAGAACCACCAATACTGCATGCTGCTAAGATATATGAAGAAGGCGTAATGAGCAGTGTTCGGTAATTAAACGTTGCCATTAGTGCCATTAGTGGCCCGCATTGCGGCGTTCTGTTTCAAGAGAACCCCCGCAGGGATGTGTATTGTGTACATTTGCGATTTCCCGGCGGGAATCCTCCCTCGCTCTCTCCTACATCTATCAATTACCTTAACACCGCGGACTGCTGTCGTGAACCAACTGACTCTTTAAACCAGCAAGATTCAAGCTTTACTTTTCTTTGCTTAATATTTGCCCTCACATAATTGGATACAGCATCCCCCGTCTCATGGACTGGAAAATGAACTTGGAAGAGAAACCTTGCTAAGAGGAAGATCCGCTTGTTGATGTCTGCAGCGAGTGATCCGCTTTCTTATGATTCATAGCATATTCTACACAAATGTGCCTCAATAAGTAACCTATTAGGAATTAATTACTTTCTCTACACGTGCATAGAGAAGGTATTGTAATGCACCCATAAATTCGATACAGAGATTTCACCGGAAATATTTGTTTTGATATCCCTTGCATAAAAAAAAGAGGATTTAAGAATGACATTTAGGAATTGAGGAATTAAGACGCTATTTCTACTTTCTCTACGCGTGCATAGAGAAGGTATTGTAATGCACTCATAAATTCGATACAGAGATTTCACCGGAAATATTTGTTTTGATATCCCTTGCATCAAAAAAAAAAAAAAAAAGGATTTAAGAATGACATTTAGGAATTGAGGAATTAAGACGCTATTTTTACTTTCTCTACGCGTGCATAGAGAAGGTATTGTAATGCGCCCATAAATTCGATACAGAGATTTCACCAGAAATATTTGTTTTGATATCCCTTGCATCAAAAAAAAAAAGGATTTAAGAATGACATTTAGGAATTGAGGAATTAAGACGCTATTTCTACTTTCTCTATGCGTGCATAGAGAAGGTATTGTAATGCACCCATAAATTCGATACAGAGATTTCTCCGGAAATATTTGTTTTGATATCCCTTGCATAAAAAAAAAAGATTTAAGAATGACATTTAGGAATTGAGGAATTAAGACGCTATTTCTACTTTCTCTATGCGTGCATAGAGAAGGTATTGTAATACACCCATAAAGTCGATACAGAGATTTCTCCGGAAATATATGTTTGGTGATTTAAGCAATTAAGATGCTATTTTTACTTTCTCTACACGTGCATAGAGAAGATATTCTAATGCACACAAAAATTCGATACCGATATTTCGCCGGAAATATATGTTCTGATACCTCCTGAGTTCCAAAAAAAGTTTAAGGATGTCATTTAGGAATTAAGGAATTAAGATACCATTTTTACTTTCTCCAAACATACTATGTGCATAGTGCATAGAGAAGGTATTATATTGCGCCTATACATTCATTACCAAGATTTCACCGAAAATATATGTTTTGATGCCCGCTGAATCCAAAAAAAAAAAAAAAAGATTTAGGAATGCCATTTAGGAATTAAGATGTCATTTTCATTTTCTCTACGCCTACTATGTATTTAGTAATAGGTATTTTATTACACCCATGAATTCGAAACCAAGATTTCTCCGGAAATATATATTTTGATACCCCCTGAATACAAAAAAACAACATTTTTTTTAAAAATCTCGGTGTGGTGTGTCTGTCTGTCAATCTATCTGGCTGTCTGTCTGTCTGTCTGTCTGTCTGTCTGTCTGTCTGTCTGTCAGTGTGTGTATATTTGTTAAATGTGTGTGTGTCTTTGGGCAGTATACCTAAAAAACTAAAAGTCCGTTAAATGCCAATCTTGGCATTTTAAGTTTAGTATCCTCCAGGGATGAGACAAGAAGATTTTGAGAAAAATGTCCCCACCCCAAACTACCCTTTACATGGAAAAACATTTCGAAAATTTTGATTTTCTCAAAAATGGCTCTAACAATTTTGACTAAAACATTAATTAAATATATGTTAAATATTAAATATATTTACCTGACAAATAAACTGTATATCTTGAAATTTCTAGAAATAGCTTCCGAAGACTACTTTATTCTGGATGAATTTTACGTAATTTTGCATAACTGCTAAACCGTAAGAGATGGACAAAATCTTACAACACAATAAATGTAGAGCACGTTAAAACATACAATTTATGTTATATACATTTTTTTTCGTGGAATTGGTTATTTTTTAGATACTCCGCTTTTTAGGTTTCACCTATGCAAATTCCTCATACAGGAATTTGACTACTCTTGTCCATACAAACAAAGGAACTTCAGTCACAGAGTCAGCAGCTTTTGACTATCATTTTAACCTATAGTTACAAGATAGCAAGTAATAAGACTATTTCTGCTAAATTTTCTCGATTAGCTTGAAGTAAATAGAGGCATAAGCTTCTTAACAATAATATGTTGAAAAATGTAGATAAGACCATGTGATTGGAACCCATCAGATTTTCACTTTCTCTACACGTACTATGCACATTGTGCATAGAGAAGGTATTGTATTGCACCCATAAATTCGATACTGAGATTTCACCGGAAATATATGTTTTGATACCTCCTGAATAAAAAAAAAAACATTTTTAGAAAAACCTCCGTGTGGTGTGTCTGTCTGTCTGTCAGTGTGTGTGTATGTGTGTGTGCGTTTAGTGTCTTTGGGCAGAATAGCTCAAAATCGAAAAATCCGTTAAATACCAAATGTTATATTTAAGTTCAGTATCTTCCAAGGATGCGACACTAAGATTTTCAGGAAAATTCCCCCACAACAAACTACCCTTTACATGAAAAAATCTTCAAAATTTTTTATTTTCTCATAAATGCTTCTAACGATTTTGATTAAAATCTCTTATATTTAAGATATTTACTTGCCAGATAAAAAGTATATCTTCAATTTCAGGAATAGCCTCTAAGGACCTCTTTATTCTGGATGATTTTTATTGAATTTTGCATAATAGGTAAAGCGTAGGAAATACACGAAAACTTACTGCACAAAAGATGTAGATCACGATAAAGCACACAGTTTATGGCATATCTATTTTTTGTGGAGTTCATCCTTTTTGAGATATTCCTTTTTATTGGTTTCAGCTTTAAAGAACATATTTTTCTCATACTGATAGCTGTCAACTGCTGTCCATACAAACAAAGGAACTTCAGTCACAAAGTAACCATCACTTTAACCTATGGTACCCCCTTATTTCGCTCCTACTTACAAGGAAGCAAGTAATAAGACTATTTCTGCTAATTTGCTCTGGATTAGCATAAAGTCAATAGAAGCATAAGCGTTCCAACAATAATTTGTGCAAAGATATAAAGAAAGTCATGTGAATGGAACACATAAGATTTCTTTTTGATTCAGGGGGTCTCAAAACAACTCGGTGAAATCTGGGTATGTAATTTTGGGTGCTATACAATACCTTCTCTATACGCTGTGTAAAAAGTGAATGAAATTAGTGAAATACACTGATAACTGCAGATGGCTCGTACTGACAACCAGCGTTATTAACTTAATACAACACTCAAGTGCCTTAGATAATAATTTACTCGCCGAAGGTAAATTAGTGCATCCGATTCCAGGCGGTTAAAAAAGGAAAACTCGCTAGCAGGCGGACAATTTTATTTTTGTTCTTTATCCGCGCGGATGATCCGGACGGATTAACGGACTGTTCTAATTACGTCACTGCTATTTCACGCTGACTCGCTCGGGAAATTAGCCACGCTTCTGCACATCTAGACAGATGTTACTTCTTTTTTTTTATTATTATATCTCTCCTTCGGTACCACGACAATGGCCAAATCACAGCATTTGCTTTGCGAATTTTAAAAAAGCGTTTTAAATACGTGAACCTTCCTACCTTCCCAAAAAAAAAAAGAGGAAGTACTGCACATGTTACAATTTTGAAATAAATGTCAAATTAAGGGAACAATTTCACGTGTCCGTGGACTTCAATATGGAAATACTGCACTTCTCATTCCTATACCATTTACATTTGTAATTTCAATATCTGTGTCATTCTGTCATAAAATCTGGTAATGATTTTAAACGGCACAATTCAGCTAGGAGAGGTCGTGGCTACGAGCAGGGAAAACATTTATTTTTACTTTCTCTGCACGTAATTAGTGCATAGAGAATCTATTGTATTCCACCCAAAAATTCGATACCGAGATTTCACCGGAAATATACGTTTTGGGTCACCCTGAATCCGAAAAAAACATTTTTGGAAAAAGATCCATGAGTCAGTCAGTCAATCAGATGCCTCTTTACCGTTAACATAATGCGTCACCTACCTGTGGAAGAAGATGTGTTTATTAGCAACATTTACTTTAAACAGTATTTACTCGCCATGTGCTCAGGCAGTTTGTTCAAAGGTTGCCAAACCCTATACCCCTGCAAGAAAAACTATACTTATCGAGAGCAAGTATTTTCTTTACAAAAGCCGTGTGAAGCACAGGAGTTGGATAGGTAGAAACAGACTGAAAAATTCAACGCAACAGCCGGGATTCGAACCACAGATCTTCCGATCTCTAGCCGGTTGCTCTGACACTGAGCTACCATGGCAACACGCCCGTATAGCATTGAATTTCTCAACTGACTCGCATGTTTCCCGGTAAACCACAAGGTGATCTCAAATTATGGTCAATTTGTATGGAATAACTGTTTTCTTTATAAAAGCCGTGTGAACGACAAAAGTTGGCACGGCCGGGATATAAACCACGGATCCCCCGATCTCTAGCCGGTTGCTCTGCCTCTAAACTACCATGGCAACATGCCCGTCTAGCATTGCATTTCTCAACTGACTCGCATGTTTCCCGGTAAACCACAAGGTGATCTCAAATTATTTCGAGATGACAACCCGAATGGCAACTTAAAATGTCGTAGGCACTTTAGACCCAGGATTCATAGTATGGCCAACTACTATGGTCAATTTGTATGTTATAATTGTTTTCTTTACACAAGCCGTGTGTAGGACAGGAGTTGGATAGGTAGAGTCAGACTGAATAAGTTTGAAGCTTCGGGGTCGTTTTATATAAGAAACATTCTAGGGCTAGATGCTATTTAACAAAAAATGTAGATGAAATAAAAAATCAGCTCAACAATGAGATCTATCGCCGTCTTCTGCCTGAAATGCTACATGTCGTTAAAACTAAGTGCAAGAGTTCATACAAAGTTATGTCTGTTAGCAAGTGAATTACTTCAAATAATTTTTCCGATTTGTAGAAAGTGGTTTCATTGATCCACAGGTTTTGGTTTTTTTCAATGTGTCTTCGTTTCACCCAAAAATTCGATACCGAGATTTCACCGGAAATATATGTTTTAAGGTCCCCAATATCCAAAAAAAAAGCATTTTCACAAAAAGGTCCGTGTGTGTGTGTGTGTGTGTGTGTGTGTGTGTGTGTGTGTGTGTGTCCGTGTGTCAGTGTGTCCGTGTGTCTGTGAACAAGATAACTCAAAAACGAAAAGTCGGTATAACACCAAACTTGGTATTTAAGTTTAGTATCTTCCAGGGATGCGATACGAAGATCTTGAGAAAAAATCCCCTCACCCCCAACTACCCTTTACATGGATAATTTTTCGAAAATTTTTATTTTCTCAAAAATGGCTCTACCAATTTTGATTAAAATTTCGTATATTAAACATATTTACCTGACAAATAAAATGTATATCTTGAATTTGCTGGGAATACCCTCTTAAGAGTACTTTATTCTGGTTGAATTTTACGGAATTTTGAATAGCTGCTAAACCGTAAGAGATGGACAAAAACTTACTACATGAAAAATGTAGAGTACGTTAAAACATACAATTTATTTTATATACATTTTTTTGTGGAGTTCATCTTTTTTGAGACATCACTTGTTTTTGGATTATGCTTTGAAAAACTTATACTTTTCTCATACAGGAGTTTATCAACTGCTGTCCATACGAACAAAGGAACCTCAGTGACATAGCAACCAGCTTATGACTATCACTTTAACCTATGGTACTCCCTTATTTCGCATCTTCTTACAAGGAAGCAAGTAATAAGACTATTTCTGCTATTTTTTTTTTCTGATTAGCATGAAGTAAATGCAAGCATAAGCTTTCTGAGAATAATTTGTTGCAGAGATGTAGAGAAAGTCATTTGAATGGTACACATCAGATTTTTCCTATTGCAATGACTGAACGATAGGCTGGAGCATTGTCGTGATGAAATAAGATATTTTTTTTACCAAATGAGGTCTTTTTCTTTTCACCTTATCACTCAAACGTTGCAGTAAAGTTGCGTAGTAGTCCCCATGATACTTTTATCCTTTTCCGAGTAACCAATAAAAATGTGCATCCTAGAAAACATTCGCCATAATCATGTTAGCTGACAAAATTGACTTCGCCTATTTGGGGTTGGTTCACCTGGCGCAAACCACTGTTTTGACTGTGATTTACTTTCTGGAGGGTAATGATGTATCCACCTTTCATCCATGGTAATAAGTCGTCTCAAAAATGCACTGGGATTGTTACGGTAGAGCTCCACATTCTTAACAGAAACAGTTTTTCTTTGCAACTTTTGATCAGGTGTCAACAAATGCGTCACACATCTTGCACAGACCTTGTGAAAGCCCAAAACATTTCTTAAAACATTACCTGCACGTTTATATATATATATATATATATATATATATATATATATATATATATATATTACAGCCTCTGCTATCTCAAACAACTTTAAACTGCGGTCTTCTAGTTCTAAACGATGAATTTTTTCAATGATCTCTGGAGTTGTCACTTCTAGAGGGTGTCCAGAGCGAGGCTCATCACTAGTGCTTGTACGTCTCATTTTAAACTCAGCATCCCACCTTTTAATCATTGAATATGAAGGGAGAGTCTTTAAATGTACCATCAAATTCCTCCTTGATTTCTTTGGGCGTTAAGCCTTTCAAATAGAAGTATTTAATCTCAACTCGTTTTTCCAAATCCTCTATTTTCGTGAAAACTCTAAAGTTGTCTTGTTTAAAATGCTGTCATTCGAAAACTAAATAAGCTATAGACCTGTAACTATGGATACAAGCTAGTCTAGAGTTAAACTATTCAATGCTACCATCTAACTGGCCTAGTGGCATCACATCTGTGTGAGGTCCTGGGTTTATCAGCTGATCCTTAAGCTTATTAACAATACTTTGTTACAGAGAAGTAGAGAAAGTCATGTGAATGAAGTATATCAGATTCTTTTTATCTATTGCGATAAAATATTCATATTCACTGTTTTTAATGCTTTGTTCATGTCCGTGTTCAAAATCTGCAGCACCGATTAGGTTACTAAGTTGGCAAGTATGTGGCATTATAAATATAATGTATCACAGGGATAGTTAAGTGTGTGCAGGGATATCCCACATCCTAATCCAGCAATTTGTGTGTCCCTTGTTTAACGTGCTTGTCGACATGGAGCTGGTCGAGTAGATACACAAAACCGGGGAGTATATGATGTAGTGAGATTTCTAAATCAGGAGCAATTAAATAGCACGAGGTGCGGGATTTGCTGTTCTATTGAGTGTGTAATTACTTTGTTGTGCCGAATCATTCACTATCAATTAACATTTAGATGGAAGTATAAACTCGCACATCAAGTGCGGCTTATGAAAGCGTTTACTTCACAGCTGATAATGGAGTGAGTGGGTTCCCAGCAAAAACCGTAAAGGCACGCCAAATGTTTACTAATACCGACAAGTGCGTATTGAGAGCTATAACCTTGCTGCACTGAAGCTTTTTTTTTCCTTTCTCTACACGTACTATGTACATAGTGTATAGAGGAAGTTTTATATTCCAATAGATTTCACCAAAAATATATATTTTGGGACCCCCTGAATCTCCCCAAAAACATTTTTAGAAAAAGGTACGTGAGTGTGTGTCTGTGTGTGTCTATGGGCAGCATAGCTCAAAAACGAAAGGTCCGTTAAATACCAAGCTTCATATATAAGTTTAGTATCTTCCAAGGATGCGACACGAACATTTTCAAGAACCCCCACCCTCCCAAGTATCCTTTACATGGAAAAAATTTAGAAAATTTGATATTCTCATAAATGGCTATAAGGATTTTGATTAAAATCTCTTATATTTAAGATATTTACATGATAAATAAAATGTATATTTTGAATGTTCTGGGAATAGCCTCTAAAGACTTCTTAATATGGATGATTTTTTTTTTAATTCTGCATTACTAGTAAACCGTAAGAGATAGGAAAAATCCTTTTACACAAAGAATGTAGATCTCCTTAAAACACACAATTTATGTCGTACACTTTTTTTCCCTGCAGTTGACCTTGTCAAGATATTCCTTGTTATTGATTTCAGTTTTAAAAAGCTTAAAACTTCTCTCATACGGGAACATGTCAACGCTTGGACACGCCAAGAAAGGGATTTCAACCACATTTTAAAATATTTGACTGTCGGTCTAGCCTAGTGTATTCCCCTATTTCCCTTCTACAAATAAGAAACTAGGTAATACGACCGTTTCCGCCAGTGTTTATCTCAATTAGCATGAAGTAGATAGAAAAATAAGCTTATTAACAATAATTTGTTACAGAGATATAGAGAAAGCCATGTGAATGGAACACATCAATATTTTTTACTTTCTCTTCACGTATTATGTACATAGAGTATAGAGAAGGTATTGTATTGCACCCAAAAATTCGACATCGAGATTTCACCGGAAGTATATGTTTTGGGATCTCCTTCAGAAAAAACATTTTTAGAAAAAGGCCCGTGAGTGTGGAGAGCATAAAACTAAAAGACTGTTAAATACTAAACTTGGTATTTAAGTTTAGTATCTTATAGGGATGCAACACGAAGACTTTCAGAAAAATCTCCCACCTCAAACAATTTTACATTGAACAACTTTTGAATTTTTTTCTCACAAAAATGGCTTTGACTTTGATTAAAATAACGCACATTAAAGCTATTTACATCACAAATAAAATGTAAATCTTGAATTTTCTGGGAATAGCTTTGATGACCTGTTCATTCTGGATGAATTTTGCTGAATGTTGAATAACTGATAAACCGTAAGAAATAGACAAAAAGTGTCAACACAAAAAATGTAAAAACACACAATTTACGCAATATGCGCTTTTATTGCCCAGTTAACCTATTTCGAGATATTACTTGTTGTTGGTTTCAATTTTAAACTACCATCTTCTCAAACAGATTTACCTTTTGTTTCATCTCTCTTTTGTTTTTCTGTAAATACAATGTGAAAGGAGCTTGAATTGTTCACAGATCGTTCGGCTTTTAAAAGATTTGGTCTGGTATATTCCCTCATTTGCCTTCTGCTTATAAGGAACTTGTCAGTTATTGTGTTAATTTTTACTTGGTTTAGCATGTAGTAGATAAAAGAATAGTTAGTTGTAAGAATAGTTAGTTTGCAGTACACGTAGAGAAAGTCATGTGAATGCAGCACATAAGAGTTGTTAACCTTTATACACGTACTCATATCTTATATTGTACATTGCAACCAATTCGACACTGAGGAAGTTTTATCGTAATATATGTTTTTGGGCTCCTTAAACTCTTCCCCAAATAACATTTAGAAAAAATCTGATGAGTTCCATTCATATGACTTTCTCTGTTCCACAAACAGTTTTCTTACACAAGTTTATGTTTCTTTATTGTTTCATTTATAGAGCCCCCCACTAACATGTAAGGTCATATCGCGGGCTTTGCACTTGAAACAACTCGTCTAGGTTCTTTTACGTTTGATTTTAAATCATTTTATTTTCCTCAAACACACATATTCACTCTCCAGACTCTGAGGAGGATAGGAAATAATTCTGGCTAAAGAAAAATTCCTCGCTCCAGCCGGGAAACGAACCCGGGTGAGAAGTCAGCTCGCTGACCACTCGAGCACAGATTTACTGTTTTATCTACAGCATACTAATCAAGACATACATATTAGAATTGGTCTTATTACTTGCTTCTTTGCAAGTAGAAGGAAATTAAGTGAATACACTATGCTAAAGCGATAGTCAAATCTTATTCACTATACGTCTTTGCATGTGTTTGTTGTTTTACACTGAACCGGTGGACTCAAATTTATTTACAAGATCGTAATAAAGTTCTGGAAGTAGGCGATTGTGCATGAAACTTCAGGATGAATTTTTCAAGATTCGATTAGTATTAAAACATTTACATATAAGTACACGTTCTAAAGAAAACTGCCTTTCCATTTTCACAAAATAAGGTAGACTACTAATGAATACGTGGTAATTGAAGGACAGAGAGCCTGTCGTGAATGTGGCCTGTAGGAAGTGAAGAAGCCAGTCGGCTCTGGGAGCAGTCACTTTTTATACTGAAGATCTGAATATTGATTGTCGGTTTGTAAGGGATCAACAGACGTGTGAATGTAGATGTTTTGTTGTTTCGCTAGCACAAAACGACTATATGCGGTAGCTATTATACTGTTTTCTTGGTAGCAATTCCAATGTTATCCTTTCGGAATTTAGTTCCAGCCATGTTCCCAACTGCCGCCATTTTATGATTATTTATTTCCTTGATAAAAGAATAACGATTTAGGTCAAAACGCTACCACCAGTAGCAGCAGGTTAGTTGAACAACGCATTACGATAAATTGAAGTATGATTATTTGAATTATATACAAAATAATACGACCGCAATGAGAAATTAATCATATAAACATACATCATTAAATATAAAAACTAAACAAACTACATAACTACATTTATTAAACATGTGCAAATATAAGAAAAACTCCCATCTGATTGTACTTCAAATCAAAGTATGTAAAAATGGAATGGCATAAAATATTATTGTACCAGTATGATAAAGCACAACCTTTAATTCACTTCTGGTTGAATAATGTAGTGTGCAAATTTTGTTAATTTCAGAGACATCACTTTATAGTAAATTACTGTTTTAGTGTTCAAAACTGTTTTCTTCTTTTAACTTTCTCTTTCAAGAACATTCGATACCGAAATTTCACCGTGAATACATATCTTAGTTTCCCCAGGATTCAAAAAAATCGTGACTTTGTCTCTGCAAGCACGATAACTCAAAAACGAAGAGTCGGTAAAATACAAACTTAGTATTTAACTTTAGTATCTTCCAAGGATGTAACAAGAAGATTTTGAGGAAACTCCCCGCACCCCTAACTACCCTTTAATAACAAAATTTCGAAAATTATATTTTTATCAAAAACAGCCTTAACAATTTTGAATAAAATATCTCATACTAAAAATATTTACTGACTTGAACTTTCTGGAGTTTGCGTCTGAAGACCTCTTTAGTGTAGATCAATTTTTCTGAATTTTGCATAACTGATAAACAGTAAAAGATAGACAGAAACTTGCTGAACCAAAACTGTATGTGTATATATATATATGATATATATTTTTTCGTGAAGTTGGCCATTTTCGAGATATCCTTTGTTATGAATAAGTTTGAAAATACTTAAAACTTTTCATGAAGGAATGTAAGCTCCAGGTAATGAAAAGCAACGGATTTTAATCACATATTGACCAGTTTTTTAATGATTTGAATATTGCTTTAGTATATTTCCGTATTTTCTTCTATGTATTACGGTTTACCAGTTATGGAAATTTCCGCAAAATTCATCCAGAATTAACATGTCTTCAGAGGCTATTCCCAGAAAATTCAAAATGTTCGAATTTTTCCCATGTAAAGAGTAGTTGGGAGCGATCTTTTCGTTTTTGAACTATGTTGCCAATATACACATACATACACTCAGACACACACACACACACACACACACAAACACGGACATTATTCAAAACTACATTTTTTTTTTTTTTTGGATTCAAAGGGTCCCAAAATCTATATTCAGGTGAAATTCCTGTATCGAAATTTTGGGTGCATTACAAAACCTTCTCTACACATTATGTACATAGTACGTGTAGAGAAAGTAAAAACTAATTGACACTACCTCAAAGAGATGTTCTCATGAACTAAAAACGGAAAAATAAAAAATTTTAATTCCCGAGTCTTCTCTTTAAAGATCTAATTTTAACTTAGCTGTCTAAAAACGCATAAAAGAGTGGGTTCCTTGGCTCAGCAGAATAACTGCATTTTAAAAACACCAACCGTTAAATTATTGAGATTTTTTGCCAAGATATACGAACATGGTAACTGAAGCCAGGACTTTAGCGGTTTTGTGGTTAGGTGATGTTTTACTGCAGCCTTCAAACGTAATTAAAATTCCTTCTTGTGAAAAAGTGTGTTTTAACAGGTCTGCGGGCAGCGTGGTTAAAAATAAAACAGGCACATGCCTTTTAACTTGGCAAGGCGTTTAATTCCTGAACTCTATGTGCTGTGTAAAACCTGAGCTACCTTCGGTGAACATGCGCAGTAAGAAACGTCCTTGCAAAAACTGCAAGACATTACTCTAGTGTACGCTTCTTACTTTCTCTACACGTATTATATACATAGTGTATACAGAAGGTATTGTAATGCACTAAAGAATTCGATACCAAGATTTCACCGGGAATGCATGTTTTGAGACCGCCTGAATGCAAAAAAAGCATTTTTAGAAAAATGTCCGTGCGTGCGTGCGTGTGTGTGTATGTGCCTTTGAGCAGCATAGCTCAAAAATGAAAATACCATTAAAAACCAAACTTGGTATATAAGTTCGGTATCTTCCAAGGATGCGGCAGGAAGATTTTCAAGAAACTCCCTCCACCCCGAACTACCATTTACATGGAACATTTTTCGAAAATTTTTATTTTCTCAAAAATGGCTCTAACGATTTTGATTAAGATGTCGTACGTTAAAGATATTTACCTGACAAATAAAATGTATATCTTGAATTTTCTGGAAATAGCCTCTGAAGACTACTTTATTCTGGATGAATTTTACGCAATTTTGCATAACTGCTAAACCGTAAGGGCTGGACAAAATCTTAAAACACAAAAAATGTAGAGCGCATTAAAACCCACAAATTGTGTTATATAAATTATTTTCGTGGAGTTGGTTGTTTTTGAGATATTTCTTGTTTTTGGATTCAGCTTTGAAAAACTGATACCTTTCTCATACAGGAATTTGTCAACTCCTTTCCATACAAACACAGAAGCTTCAGTCAAATAGCAACCAGCTTTTGACTATGACTTTAAACTATAGTACTCCCTTATTTCACTTCTACTTACAAGGAAGCAAGAAATAAGACTATTTCTACTATTTTTTTTCTCGAGTAGCATGGAGTAAATAGAAGCATAAGCTTTTTAATAATATTTTTTTTTTGTAGAGATGCAGAGAAAGTCATGTGGATGGAACACATCAGATTCTTTTATTTTATATACGTCATGCATTTCCATGTAAAGGGTAGTTGTGGGTGGGGGGATTTTCTTGAAAATCTTGTGTCGCATCCTTGGAAGATACCAAAGTTAAATACCAAGTTTGGTTTTCAATGAACTTTTCGTTTTTGAGCTATGCTGCCCATAGACACACACGGACATTTTTCTAAAATTGTCTTTTTTTGGATTCAGGGAGTCTCAAAGATGTATTTCCGATGAAATTTTGGTATCGAATTTTTGGGTGCATTACAATACCTTCGCTTTACACTATGTACATAGTGCGTATAGAGAAAGTAATAATCTTTTGTAAGGAAAGTTTGTTTGTGGTATAGCTAGAGAAAGTCATGTGAATGGAATACTCCAGATTTTTGAGTTATGCTGTTCACAGACACATACACGCGAACGTAAAGGGGCGCGCAGGTCTTTTTCCAAATACACTTTTTTTTTTCGGTTTCAGGGAGTGTCAAAAACATATTTCTGTGGGATCTCATCAATTGTGGGTAGAATACGACACTTAGGCTACTATACATTGTAGAGAATGTAATAAGTAGTAAGATTATTTAGCATGGCTTCCTTCGGAAGGGACGTAAAGCCGTTGGTCCCGTGATGTAGATTTCGTTTCCCGTATTTGTAGGACTGACACCCCCTTAGGGCTTACGAGCCAATGTCAGAAGCCTGTCGGGGAGCCAACGGCACGAAATATTAATGGAGAACCAGTTACGAGCGGTCGGCATGAGGAAGTACATGACATGTAAGCGAAATTGATGATTGGAAAGGTGGGATGAGTGGCGGGGGAAACTGGAGGACCCGCCCAGACGCCGCTTCGTCCACCTGGAATCCCACATGCGGGCGCTTGGGATCGAACCCGGGCCACCTAGATGGGAGACGAGCGGTCTAACCACTCAACCTCAGGCCTGACAAAGAGGCCTGTGAGCAAAATTAATTAGTCTTTCACGTCCTATATAAAATGGGACGCTAAAACCCCATTTCATTTTATTTTTTTCAGCAAACAAATTGAAAATGAACGTTGTAAACTATGAATGCAAGAAGTCGAAGATTCTATTAGTTAGAGTCCAGGGAGATTTCTAGCGCATCTATCTAACAAGTGAAGAGTTTACACTGGATCCAGCTTCCGAAACTAAGCACGGAAACTTTGGATACCACTTGAAGACATCTGTAACAGGTGCAGGATGATGATGAAGAGGATGGACTTCTCACAGCTGCCGCTACTCAACCCTTCTCATCCCATAAGGTAGAGACTTCCTTGGCATCACATGCATATTTATACGTCGTCTGGTACCAGCTGCATAGACAACCATTAACCGTTCATTGTAACCAATACAGAAAACGACCTGGGAAAAAAGCTTCGGTATCCTCTGTGTTTATCTGATTGCTTGCTGAAGAATCGACTCTCCAACTCCCAGCTCTTGGCTAATGAACAATGGAGCCACTCATTTACAGCAGCTCATTTTTCGTCTACCAAGATATGCTCCATTCACATAAATTTTCTCTACACCTGTGTAGCAAATTATTGTTAATAGCCTTACTCTGCTACTTCGTGCTAATCCAGATTAAAAAATCTGATGCGTTCTATTCACATGACTTTCTCTATATCACTGCAACAAATTATTCTATTTACTTCATCTAATGGAGCAAAAATTAGCAGAAATAGTCTTATTACTTGCTTCCTTGTTAGTAGTAGCGAAATAAGGGGATACCATAGGTTAAAGTGATAGTCAAAAGCTGGTTGCTCTGCGATATAAGTTCCTTTATTTGTATGGACACGAGTTCACAAAGTCCTGTATGAGAAAAGTATAAGTCTTTATAGCTGAAAAAAACAAGGAATATCTCAAAAACAATCAACTCCACGAAAAAAAATGGATATAATATAAATTGTGTGCTTTAAGGTGCCCTACATTTGTTGTGTGGTAAGTTTTTATCCATCTCTTGCGGTTTAGCAGTTATGCAAAATTCTGTAAAATTGACCGAGAATAAAGTAGTCTTCAGAGGTTATTCCCAGAAAACTCAAAATATACATTTTATTTGTCATGTAAATATCTTTAATATACGATATTTTAATCTAAATCGTTAGATCCATTTTTAGAAAATCAAAATTTTCGAAAAAAGTTCCATGTAAAGGGTAGTTTGGGGTGGGGGGAATTTTCTCAAAATCTTCGCATCCCTGGAACATACTAAACTTAAATACCAAGTTTGGTATTTTACCGACTTTTCGTTTTTGAGTTATCGTGTTCACAGACAAATGGGCACACGGACACACTGACACACGGACACACACAGACATTTTTCTGAAAATACTTTTTTTTTGGATTCAGGGGACCCTAAAACATATATTTCCGGTGAAATCTCGGTATCGATTTTTTTGGTGGAGTGCAATACCTTCTCTATACACTATATACATAGCGCGTATAGAGAAAGTAAAAATAGCAGAAATGGTTTATTACTCTGTTCCTTGTACATAGAAGGGAAATAAGGGAGTACACCGACAGTCAAATGTTTTAAAATGTGGTTGCTATGGGATTGAAATCCGTTGAGTTGACAAGTTCCCGTATGAAAAAATTATTTTAAAACTGAAACTAAAACTAATAGGAAGGAATATCTTGAATATTTCCAGGGGAAAAAGTATATGACATAAATAGTGTGTTTTAGGCAGCTCTACATTTTTTGTGTATTAAATTTTTGACACCTCTTATGGTTTACTAGCTATTCAAAATTAAAAACAAAACAAATCACAGAATAAAGAGGTTTTTAGAGGTTATTCCCAGAATATTCAAGATATGCCTTTTATTTGGCATGTAAACATCTAAAATATAAGAGATTTGAATAAAAAAAATGTAAATGGCGTCTTATTTATGGACGCTCTATAACTACTGTGGTTCTCAGCGTCCTATTCTGAATTGGGCGTGAAAGACCGCTTAATTTTGCTCAGAGGCCTCTCTATCAGGCTTGAGGTTCTTTTACGTGCCGTAAATCTACGACACGGGACCAACGGCTTTACTTCCCATGCTAAGGATTTTTACACCCGCCGGGTTTGAACCCGCGACCTTGGGTATATGAAGTTAGCATGATAACCATTACACCACGGAGGGCGACGGAGATTTTAATCAAAATCGTTACAGCCATCTTTGAGAAAATCAAACTATTCGAAATATTTTCCATGAAAAGGGTAGTTGGGGGCGGGGGGGATTTTTTGTCTTTGTGTCGCATGTCCTTGGGGGATACTGATCTTAACCAATGTTAGTTTGGTATTTAATGAACTTTTCCTTTTTGAGCTATGCTGCCCACAGATATGCACACACACATACTGACAGACACACACGGACCCTTTTCTAAAAATGCTTTTTTATTCAAGGGGTTCCAAAACAGGTAAAATCTCGGTGTCGAACATTTGATTGCAATACAATACCTTCTCTATACGCTATATACATAGTACGTGTAAATAAAGTAAGAATCTGATGTGTCCCATTCCCCTGACTTCCTCTACCTATTCTTACAAAAGATTATTTTTTTATCTACTTCATGCTAATCAAGAAAAATTAGCAAAACTTGTCTTATTACTTGCTTCCTTGTAAGTAGAAGGTAAATAAGGGAATACACTAGGTTAAAACTATAGTCAAGTTGTTTTAAAGCTATCGCTATGTGAAACAATTGAAATTTAGTTCCCTTTGTATGGGTAGGAATAAAACAAACGAAGACTTCCCGCTTAAGAAAAGTATAAAATTAAAACGATTAACAAACAATATATTGGAAAAGGTTAAATTTACAACAAGAAAAATATAAGTATATGTCGTAAATTGTGTATTTTAATGAATCTATATTTATATAGCAAGTTTTTGTATATCACTTTACGGTTTACCAGTGACACAAAAGTCGTCTAGAAGGGAGAGATCTTCTGAGGGTGTTTCCAGAAAGTTCAAGGTACACATTTCTTTTGATATGAAAATATCTAAACATGTGTATTTCATTCAAAATGTTTAGAGCATTTTTGTTAAAATCAACATTTTCGAACAAATATTTCATATAAAGGCTGGCTATATGTGGGAGGATTTTCTTAATATATTTGTGTCGCATTCTTTGAAGATAGTAAACTTAAATACCAAGTTTGGTATTTAATGGACTTTTCGTTTTGAGCTACTTGTCCACATACACACTCGGACATTTTTCCAAAAATATGTTTCTGTGGATTCAGAGGATCTTAAAACAAACCATGTGGCCCAATAACGCCGTATTTCTCGTCTTCTCAGGATAACGGAAAGCCCCGTAAAAAGCCTTATCCAGGTAACTCGCCGACTGAAACTCCCGACCTCTTGTGAGGCAGATGCGCTACCCCCACACTACCAAGTTAGGTCCCATATTTCTTGTTTTTGTTTTAAATCTCCACTTGCTTATACTTTTCTTAAATGGTAAATCAACATTCACTTTTATTTGTATAGCTCAATCTGCAAAGAGAGCGGAATTGCATTCCAATCACATAGCCTAAATTCATTGCTATAATTGCTTTTCACTGTTGCTGAACTTTTAGACTAAAACAATGGTGTTTTTACTCTTAAAACTTAGGTACGTTTCAAAATGTTTGCCTATGACTCTAGCCTAATATATTCTTTTATTCTATTATGTAATAAAATCATTTCTGCTAATGTTTATATGATTAGCATAAAGTATATAGAAGATTAATAAAATAAAATTGTAATAAAATTTCGTAGAGGAAGTTATTTGTATGAAACATAACACATTTTTACTTTCTCTATACGTATTGTGTACAAAGTGTATGGAGAAGGTATTGCATTCCACCCAAAATTCGGTACCGAAATTTCACCGGAAATACATGTTTTGAGACCGCTGCATTAAAAAAGTATTTTAGAAAAATCCTTTTGTGTGTGTGTGCGGGGGGGGGCAGCATAGCTAAAAAACTAAAAGTCTGTTAAAAACCAAACTTCGTATTTAGGTTTGGTATCTTCCAAGGAAGCGACAGGAAGATTTTCAAGAAAATCCCCCCACTCCCAATTTCCCTTTACATGGAACTTTTTTTCGAAAATTTTCTCAAAAATGACTAACGATTTTGATTAATACTCCGTATATTAAAGATATTTACATCAGAAATAAAATTCATATTTTGCATTTTCTGGGAATAGCCTCTGAAAGGCTCGTTATTCTGGATGAATTATACTTAATTTTGTATAACTGATAAACCATAAGAGATAGGCAAAAATTCACTAAACAAAACATGTAGATCTCGTCAACACACATAATTTATGTCCTTTACGTTTTTTTTTTGTGCAGGTAACCGTTTGCGAGATATTCCTTCATGTTGGTTTCAATTGTAAAGTACTTTAACTTTTCCCCTTTTGGCCAAGCATAAAAGCGATTTGCAATGACAATTGCATAACGACAGCTTTTAAAACATATGACTATTGCTTTAGCCCAGTGCATTACCTTAGTTCCCTCCTACTTATAAGGAACTGAGTAATAAGAACATTCTGTTAATGTTTATCATGATTAGCAAAGTGCAGAAAGAAGAAGAATCTGTTGTCAGAAGTTTATTTGCAGAACAGCTAAAGAGAGTCAAGTGAGTGTAAGACATCACATTATTTTTACTAAAAGTGCATTCCTATAGTTATTTTAACTACTTTTTACTTTCTCTGCTCGTACTATGCACATAGTGTATAAAGAAGATATTGCACTCCATCAAAAAATTCGATACCGAAATTTCACCGGAAATATATATTTTAGAGTCCCCTGTATCCAAAAAAAGTATTTTCAGAATAAGGTCCGTGTGTATGTGTGTGCGTGTGTGTGTGTCCGTGAACACCATAACTCAAAAACGAAAAGTCGCATAAATACCAAACTTGGTATTTAAGTTTGCTATCTTCCAGGGGTGCAACACGAAGATTTTGAGAAAAAAAACCCACCCCAAACTACCCTTTACATGGAACTTTTTTCGAAAATGTTGATTTTCTAAAAAATGGCTCTAACGATTTTGATTAAAATATCGTATATTAAATATATTTATCTGACACACAATATGTATATCTTGAATTTTCTGGGAATAGCCTCTGAAGACTACTTTATTCTGAATGAATTTTACATAACTGCTAAACCGTAAGAGATAGACAAAAACTTGCCACACAAAAAATGTAGAACATGGTAAAACACATAATTTGTGTTATATACATTTTTTCGTGAAGTGGATCGTTTTTTAGATATTCCTTGTTATTGGTTTCAGCTTTAAAAAAACTTTTACTTTTCTCATATAGGAATTTGTCAACTGCTGTCCATACAAACAAAGAAATTTCAGTCACATAGCAACCAGCTTTTGATTATCACTTTAACCTCGCTTCTGCTTACAAGGAAGCAAGTAATAAGACTACTTCTGCTGTTTTTTTCTCGATTAGAATGAAGTAAATAGAAGCATAAGCTTTGTAACAATAATTTGTTGCAGAGATGTAAAGAGAGTCACCTGAAAGAAACAGGTAATATTTTTTGTACTGAAATCTGTTTGAAGAATTTTTGTTGAACACAAAACTTTGTGTGTGAAAGCGCAGCTAGCCGTGTTCTTGGCGTCACACCAACACAGGCTGTGGACAAGCAATGTCAGTGTGACTAAGCCCCCCATTCCAAATGCTCTAGGATTTATTAATGCTGCCCAGATTAGAGAAACATTTACACATTGGTTTAAGGGATGGGGATTTATTTAAGTCGCCCCCGCGCGCGGTCCAGGGGATTACACAGGGAACAAAAAAACAGCGCGTGCGTCCGATTTTATGGCTATGGCCCTTCACCCTTTTTACACAACACGTGTGGAGCGATAATCTGCGTGATTTTTCAAAGTGTAAAGAGCGTGTGAAAGACGTGTGAGTGTCAGCCGATTAACACACTGACTTAGTGGCCCCTAATCGACTATTGTCACACACAAAAGTTATGACCACCACATTGCAGCCATATGATGCAGTGGTCACATCTGCTCCGCGTCATGCATCTATTTTGTCTTATATATGTTTTAATCCCGGTATCCATTTATCTAGCACTGTCCATTGTTTCGTTGTCAAGCCGTGGGAAGGGTGGAAAAGTAACCTCGGTGGGGAAAACACGCTACCCCAAAATCCGCACCCCAGAGGCACAAACACTATTCACTCTTTTACAAAAGTCACTATTGAGTCTGCTTCTAGGTGATCCTGATAAGCTTTCCCTACACATTTACACATTTTGTTACAATTATAATTATCCATTAGCCTAAAGCGAGTCAATTTTATTACTTTCTCTGCAGTACTATGTACAAAGTGCATAGAGAAGGCATAGCATTCCATCCAAAAAGTTGATACCGAGATTTCACCGGAAATATACGTTTTACGGTCCCCTGTATCCAAAAAAAAATATTTTTTTTTTTGGAAAACGTTCCATGTGAGGTGTCTGTGAACACGGTGACTCAAAAACAAAAAGTCGATAAAATACTAAACTTGGCATTTAAGTTTAGTATCTTCCAGGGGTGTGACACGTAGTCTTTTGAGAAAAATCGCCCCACCCCAACTACCCTTTACATGGAAAAAAAATTAGAAATTTTGATTTTCTCAAAAATGACTAAGGATTTTGATTAAAAATCTCTTATATTTAAAATATTTACATGGCAAATTAAATGTATATCTTGAATTTTCTGGGAATAGCATCTAAAGACTCCTTTATACTGAATGAATTTTTTTGAATTTTGCGTAACTGGTAAACTATAAGAGATAGACAGAAACTTACTATACAGAAAATGTAGATCACGTTAAAACACACAATTTATGTCATATACTTTTTTTCGTAGAATTAACCATTTCTGAGATATTTCTTGTTATTGTTTTCAGATTTAAATTACTTACTTTTCTCACACGGAAAGCTGTAAACCCCTGACTCTGCCTAGAAACGGATTTCAACCACATGGCAACCAGCTTTTAAGAGATTTGTCATTCGTTTTTGCCTAGTGCATTCCGTTATTTTCCTTCTACTTACATGCAAGCAAATAATTAAGACAATGGCTGAATGTTTATGTCGATTATCATAAAACAGATAGAAGAATATGTTACAGCGATTTAGAGAAAGTCATGTGAATGAAACACATTAGATTTGTTCTGCCAAATACTATGTACGTACAGAGTAGATAAAAAAGTTATTACGTTCCACCCAAAAATTCGATACCAAAATGCATGTTATGAAGTGAATACAAAAAGTATTTTTATGAAAATAACCGTGTGTGACTAAGTATATTTGTGTGTGTGTCTGTGGGAGCATAAATAAAAACCGTTAAGTTCGTTAAACACTAAAATTGATAACTAAGTTCAGCAACTTCCAAGGATGCGACAAAAATATTTTCCAAAAAATTATCCATGGAAAAAGTTTCAATTTTATTATTTTCTCAAAGCTTCCTATAACAATTTTGATTTAAGGATCATATACTAACAGTATTTAGATGACAAAATATATAAACCGTAAGAGATAAACAAAAACCGTACTACACAAAAATATAGATCTCATTAAAACACACAATTAATACATACTTATTAGTTTAACTTTTCCTTTACTTATAGTGTTCTCAAATGGGAAATCGTCATTTTTTCATCCCTCGCCATGCAAAGAGAACGTAATTCAATGTCGTCACATAGTGAATAGTTTTTATAAATTTGGCAAGCGCTTTGATCTAGTGTATTTCCATTATACTTATAGCAAAATATGTAACAAAACTATTTCTCGCAACGTTTTCTCCTGATTATAATGAATTAAATACAAGATAGGATTTGTAACAGTGGTTTGTTTTAGAATAGGTAGAAAAAGTGTGAATGTAAAGCATCAGATACTTACTATGTACATTCATAGCAGATAGAGAGGGTATTGTTACCGCCCAAAAATTCAAAACCCACGGTAACTCAAATATATCTTTTGAGTACTCCAGAAACAAACAAAAAATATTGATGTGTTACACTCACATGACTTTCTCTAGCCGTTCTACAAACTTCTTACATAACATTATTCTTCTTTCTGCACCTTACTAATCGAGGTATTCAGCACAATGTTCTTATTACTTAGTTCCTTATAAGTAGGAAGAAAATAAGGGAAATCACTGGGCTAAATCGATAGTCAAATGTTTTAAAAGCTGTCGTTATGCGATTGTCATTACAAATCGCTTCTTTTCTTGGCCAGGAGTAGAACAAAAGAAAAACGGACACTCCCGTCTGAGAAAAGTATAAGTACTTCACAACTGAAACTAATAACAATGAATGCATCGAAAACGGTAAGCTCCACGAAAAAAATGTATACGATGTAGGTTTGTGTATTTTAACAAGGCCTACATTTTTTGTATAGTAAGCCTTTGTCTATCTCTTACGGTTTACTAGTTATGCCAAATTAAGCAAAATTCATCCAGAATAAACAGGTCTATAGAAGCTGTTCTAAGAAAATTCAAGATATACATTTTATTTGTCAGGTAAATATCTTTAATATACGATATTTTAATCAAAATCGTTAGAGCTATTTTTAAGAAAATCATAATTTTCGAAAAAAATCTCCATGTAAAGGGTAGTTTGGGGTGGGGGGAATTTTCTCAAAATCTCCGTGTCGCATTCCTAGAAGATACTGAACTTAAATACCAAGTTTGGTGATTTAGCTACTTTTCGTTTTTGAGTTATCGTGTTCACAGACACACACACACACACACATACACACACACACACACACACACACACACTCACGCGCGGACCTTTTTTTGGATTCAGGGGGTCCTAAAACATGTATTTCCAGTGAAATTTCGACATCGAATGTTTGGGTGGAATACAATACTTATCTATGCCTATGTACATTGTACATACGGGGCTAGAGAAAGTAAAAAAGAAAACATAAAAAAAAAAAATTAAAAAAGGTCGATATGAGTGTGTATGTGGACGGCATAACTCAAGTAAATACGCGATTAAATACCACATTTGGCATTTAAATTTGCGACACACATTTTCAAGAAAATCTCCCCACCTCAAACTACCCCTTTACAAGGAGCATTTTTTGAAATGTTCGATTTCCTCAAAAATGCATGTAGCCATTTTGATTAAAATATCGTATAGTAACGATGCTTCTGGCATGCTAGTACCGCCAAATGTCGGAGATATGAAACTATGAGAAGCACTTTACTACAACGGCTCCACATAGCGGCGCTAAGACTAACCGGTTTAAACTCATCACAAACAGATGAAGGAACACCTTCCTATTTTGCTGTTTAACACCTCGTATAAACTGCAATTATACTACATTCTAATTCCTCTGACACCTATAAATGCATGTTCGATCAGGCGTTTCAAGTAGCTTTTAGGTTGCGAAATTACCGTGGACTACGTCTTTTGCCCCACTGTCATTATCACTTCAGGAATAATGATAGTGGTGCTAAAATTGTTTTCTAAAATTGCGTTTCATTTCCTTTCCTTGCAAGCTGGAATTTCCACTGAGGGTTCAACAACTCCTGGATTCATAGTTTTGCTTTCTCTACCATGTAATGTATGTGGTAGGCACAGAAAGTGTTACATTCTACCCCCAAAAAGCCGAGATCTCTATATAAAACATGTTTTGAGAACCCCTGAATCAAAAAAAAAACATTTTACTTTCTCTGCATACAACAGGTACATATAGAGATTTCACTATGAAATACTCGTTTTAGGCTCCTCTGGATCCAAAAAGAATTTTTAGAAAAAGGTCGGACTGTGCGTGTGTCCGTGTGTTTTTGAACACGATAACTCATAAAACGAAAAGTCGTCAAAATACGAAACTTGGTACTTACGTTGAGTGTCTTCCAAGGATGGGACACGAAGATTTTTAGGAAAATCCTTCTACTCTAAACTACTCCTTACATGGGGAAAAAAATTTCGAAAACTTTGATTTTTTCAAAAATGGATGTAACGATTTTGATTAAAATATCATATATTAAAAGATAATTTGACAAATTAAATGTATATCTTGAATCTTCTGAGAATAGCCTCGAAAGCTCTCTTAATTCTGGATAAATGTTTCTGAATTTTCTAAACCATAAGAGATACACAAAAACTTACTGCACAAAAATTTAGATCTCGTTAAAACACACAATTTATTTCATATACAGTTTTTTGATAGAGTAGACCATTTCCGAGGTAACCGTTATTGGTTTTAGTTTTAAAATGCTTTCCTCATACGGAAATGTATAAAATCCTGGCCATGCAAAGAAACGGATTTCAACCTCGTAGCTTTTCAAGGATTTGACAATCGGTTTAGTCTCTTATTTCCCTTCTACTTACAAACAAGTATGCTAATGTATATCTGGATTAGCATGAAGTAAATAGAAGAATAAGCTTTTTGATAATAAGTTTTGTAGATTAACTCTGTGGTCGAGTGGTCAGCGAATTGACTTCTCCTCCAGAGATCCCGCGTTCGATTCCCAGCTGGGGCAGGGAATTTTTCTTTAGCCAGAATTATTCCCTATCACCTACAGAGTCCGGCAGTTTGCATGTGAGAACGAGAGTGCGTGTGTTTAATAATATAAAATGATAAACCTAATGGCTATAACCTACTCTGATCAGATGAATTGTTTCACAAGTCAAAGCCCTCCATATGACCATAGAGGTTAAAGGGGGCTATACAAATGAAACAAAAAAATAATAATGATTTTCTACAAGGATTTAGAGAAAGTCATATTTTAGATAAAGGCAAGTGTGAACAGCATAAACTCAGAAAGAAAAGTCGATTACATATAAAATGTGATATGTTCACTTTTTTCCAAGGATGGGACACAACGATTTTCAAATATTCCCTCCCTAAACCACCCTTTACATTTAAAATGTTCTCCAGAAATGTTTCAAGCGATATCATAGAAAGAGTTAGGAACTTGAAACATCTAACTATTCCTGCTTCATTTTCCTCATTTCCCCTTAACCTAGAAAGAGAAGAGTAATGATTCTATTTTTGTCAAAGTATATCTCCATTAACAAGAAGTAGATAGCATAATTAGCGTTTGTAAGAACAGTTTGTCGAAGAATCTGAATAGTTACATTACCTGATTTCCTCAAACTGTTTTGCCCTAAACTATTCTTCTTCATGCTAATAAACCATTAGCAGAAACAGTTTATTACACCTGTCTTTATTATTACAAGGGAAATACATGAATGCATCAGATTAAAGCGGTATTCAGATCTTTCAAGAGCAAATCGTTTTGTGATTATCCTTAAATTCGCGTTTATTTATATGGACAGGATAAAAAAATAAAAACAAACGAATAGGTATTTCTCATTTCAGAAACACATTGGAAATTCAAACCAAAAACAATAACATCACGGAGGGTTAATTAAAGAAGAAGAAGATATTTGAGATAAATGGCGTTTAAAAAGATATACATTTCCTGTACACCAAGATTTTATTTATCTTTTACGTTAACCAGTTACGTAAAGCTCATCCAGAATAAATAACATTTAAGATACTACTCCTATAAAATTCCAAACACAATTTTCATTTTTCAATAAATATATAATTAATACGTGAATGAATTTTAATCAAAATCGTTTATTATTTTTGAGGATATCGGATATTTCGAAAAATTTTCTATGTAAAGGGTAGCTTGAGGTGGAAGAATTTTCTTAAAAGAAATCTTCGTGTCATCGCATCCTTGGAAGATACCGAAATTAAATATCTAATTTACTTCCTAACCTATTTTTCGATTTAAAATTCACAAACGCGCGCTCACACACATAAACACACACATGCAACTTTTTCTGAATTTTTACTTTCTCTAGTACATATGATGCACAATGTTCATAGAAGATTGATAAGGTATTGTATACTACCCAAAAATTCGGTATCATAATTTCACTGGAAATACATGTTTTGTGGAATCCAAACAAATGCATTTTTATTAAAAAAAAAAAAAGGGGGGGTTCTATTCCGTATGTATGTCTATGCGGCGAGTGTATTTGTTATTGATGTTCTGTATATTCAAGAATGGGACTCGAAGTTTTTTCAAAAAAATCTGCCCACTTCCAATTATCCTTTATATGGAACATTTTTCGAAATTTTTAAAAATGGCCGTTCAACTTTTATTAAAACACGATATGTTTAAGTTACTTTCATGAGATATGAAATGCATTACTTGGAGTGCAATATCTTCTCTAATTAGATAGGATGTACTATGTATAGAAAATAAAATTTTATGCTAATTCTATTCAAGATTTTAAAACGCACCTTCACCAAATATGTATTTCTGTTGGAATATCAATTTTAAGTTTTGCCTCGGAAGTAGAGACAGTGAATAGAAGGCAAAGGCACCACTGGGAACAGAAGGTTGGTAAAGCTGCAATTCCAGCGTTTCTTTCTTTGAATTACAGTAGTAGATATATTACTCAGTTCTTAGCAATCGTTGTCGAGAGTTCCATTTATTGCACCCCCATTCAGTGGCGAAGAAACAAAAGAACACAAAACTAAACAAAAAGCAGTAAGAGAAGTTTGGTGGAGATTGAAAACAGTAATGGCAGTATGCTGGTAGATCTCCAATACAGCGGTCCGGAATCTTAAGTGGCGGGACTTTAGTGTGTGCTCAACTATCGGAAGAGAGATTTGCGGTTGACGAAATGCACACAATAGTCCGCTAACAATGACCTAAATATCCGAAATTAAGCTGGAACCTGATGGTCTCTTTGTAAGATTCTAGCTTTGGGTTACAATGATAAAGCAAAGAAAAGAGCGATCGATCTTTCTCAAAACAGATACGAACAGATGACCTTATCTGCCAGGGATGCGACACGAAGATTTTGTAAAAAATCCCCCTACACTTAACTACCCTTTACATGGAATCTTATTCGAAAATTTTGATTTTCTCAAAAATGGCCTTAACGATTTTGATTAAAATATCGTACATTAAAGATATTTACCTGGCAAATAAAATGTATATTTTGAATTTTCTCGGAATAGTCTCGGAAGACCTCTTCATTCTGAATGAATTTTGTATAACTGGTAAACCGTAAGAGATATACAAAAACTTACTACACAAGAAATGTAGATTTCATTAAAACACACAATTTATATTTGTAGAGTTATCCGTTTTCGAGATATTTCGATTATTTCGATTATTAGTTTTAGTTTTAGCCAAATAAACTTTTCTAACGGGAAGATATTTTTCTTCTCGTTTCTAGTTTGTTTACCCCCAGCAACAAAAGATGAAATTTCAATTGTTTCACATAGTCACCGGCTTTAAAGGACTTGACTATCGCTTTAGCCTGTTCATTTTCTTACTTCCCTTCTACTTACAAGGAAGCTACTAATAAGACTATTTATGCTAATGTTTATCTTAATTAGCATAAATAACAGATTTATGTTTTGAATAAAATATTTGTTTACCGAACAGCTAAAGGACATCATATGAATGGAACACATTAGATTTTTACTTTCTCTACACGTACTATGTACATACTATATAGAGAAGGTATTGGCATTCCACCCAAAAATTCGTAAATATATATGTTTTAGGGTCCCGTTTATCCAAAAAAAATGTATTTTCAGAAAAAAGGTCCATGTATATGTGTTCATGTGTCTGTGAACACGATAACTCAAAAACGAAAAGTCGGTAAAATATCAAGCTTGGTATTTTAGTTTAGTATCTTTCAGGAATGCGACATGAAGCTTCTCAAGAAACTCCCCCACCCCAAACTACCCTTTACATGGAACTTTTTTCCAACATTTTTATTTTCTCAAAAATGTCTCTAGCGATTTTGATTAAAATGTCATATATTCACGAGATTTACCTGACAAATAAGATGCACATCTTGAATTTTCTGGGAATAGCCTCTGAAGACTACTTTATTTTGAATGGATTTTACGGAATTTTGCATAACTGCTAAACCGTAAGAGATGGAGAAAAACTTATCACACAAAAGATGTAGAGCACGTTAAAACACACAATTTATGCCAAAACATTTTTTCGTGGAGTTGATCGTTTTTTTAGATATTCCTTGTTTTTGGTTTCAGCTATAAAAAACTTATACCTTTCTTATACAGGAATTTGTTGACTCCTGTCCATACAAACAAAGATACATCAGTCACATAGTAACCAGCTTTTGACTATCACTTTAACGTATGGTATTCCCTTATTTTGCTTCTACTTACAAGGAAGCAGGTAATAAGACTATTTCTGCTCATTTTTTTCTCGATTAGCATGAGATAAATAGAAGCATAAGGTTCTTAACAATAATTTGAATTAGAGAAAGTCATGTGAATGGTACACATCAGAGTATTATACTGGTACAAGCAGTACTGAAATTATTAGCTCAGGAGGCAAACAGCAGTTCAGCTTTTTTCCTCAATTTCTTTTCTCATCGCTGTTCACTTGTAAGCTATATGCTAAATCGTTAAAACCGCTAAGGTTGGGAAGCGAAGCCAGAAGTAGCCCACTCCGTCAAATAGAGCAGCAGATGACCGTCGTTAACAAGGTCGGATCTCTTCGGATGACTGCCTGACTGCTTGGAAATTGGACTAATTTACCGGGCCACTGAAACGCTGTCTTGGCTAACTACGTCTGATTTCCAGCAGAATCCATCCACCTCTGCTTTTCTCATCCCTTCGGCTTTAAATAATTTTAATAATGGTTCCTCCGATAACAGATTTCCCTGCAAGACTATTGTACCTTTGGGACAAACCAATCATTTGCAATCCTACACGGTCATTTAGCTGTCATCTGTCTCACAGCATCACTCTTAAGTAATTGAACGACTTTAAAGGCTTCATCCAAAAAGAAAAATGTCAATTTTGGAAGGATAACGATCGCATTCCCTTTGGTTATGTCTACTAAATACTTGCAAATTACGTTGTGAATATAGTTTCTAGTTAGACATACTCTAAAATGCGTATGTGTTCTATTCACATGACATTCTTAACAGCTATATAAGAAACAGTTAAAAATATACTGTTTTATCTACTTCATAATAATCATGATAAACATTAGCAGAAGAAAAAATTTTACTTGCTTCCTTGTAAGTAGAAGTAAAATAAGGTAGTACCATAGGTTAAAGTGATAATCAAAAGCTGGTTGCTATGTGATTGAAGTTCCTTTGTTTGTATGGACAGGAGCTGAAAATTCCTGTATGAGAAAAGTGTAAGTTTTTAAAGCTGAAACCAGAAACAAGGAATACCTCAGAAACGATCAACTCTGCGAAAAAAAATGTATATGACCTAAATTGTGTGTTTTAACATGCCCTACGTTTTTTGTGTGTTAAGTTTTTTCCATCTCTTACAGTTTAGCAGTTATGCAAAATTCCTTAAAATTCATCCAGAATAAAGTAGTCTTCAAAGGCTATTCCCAGAAAATTCAGGATATAAATTTTATTTGTGAGGTGAATATCTTTAATATACGATATTTTAATCAAAATCGTTAGAGCCATTTCTTAGAAAATCAAAATTTTTTAAAAAATGTCCATGTAAAGGGTCGTTTGTGGTGGGGTGGATTTTCTTGAAAATCTTCGTGTCGCATCCTTGGAAGATATCAAAACTTAAATACCAACTTTGGTATTTAACGGTCTTTTTGTTTTTGAGTTATGCTGCCCAAAGGCACACACATACACACCCACACAGAGATAGATAGACACACACATGGATATTTTTCTAAAATGTTTTTTTTTTTGGATTCATGGGGACTCAAAAGATGTATTTCCAGAGAAATCTCGGTATCAAATTTTTGGGTGTATTACAATACCTTCTCTATATACTATGTACATAGTACGTATAGAGAAAGTAAAAATGTCAATCTCGGAAAGATAATGATCACATTCCCTTTATTTATGTCTACTAAATATTGCAAATTATGTGTTCTAGTTTGACATACTCCAAAAATCTTATGTGTTCCATTCAGATGATTTTCTCTACATCTATGTAGGAGATTATTGTTAGATAGCTTATTCTTCTATCTACTTCACGCTAATTGAGATAAACATGAGCAGAAATTGTCTTTATTTTTTCCTTGTGATGGTAAAATAACTCAGTTACTATATGACTGAAATCCGTTTCTTCGCATGGCCAGTAGTTTATAAATGTCTGCAAGACAAAAGTGTAAGTATTTTAAAACTTAAACCAACAACAAGGAATATCTCGGAAATGGTCAACTCCACGAAAAAATTATACGCCATCTACCTTTTTTGTGTAGTAGATTTTTGTTTAACTCTTGCGTTTACCAGTTTTGCAAAACTAAGCAAAATTCATCCATAATAAACAAATCTTCAGAGGCTATTTCCAGAAAATTTGAGATATATATTTTATTTGCCTTGTAAATACCTTTAATATACGGTAATTTAATTAAAATCATTAGCCATTTTTGACAAACTCATTTTTTCCATGTAAAGGGTAGTTTGGGGAAGGGAGATTTTTCTCAAAATCTTCATGTCGGATCCTTGAAAGATACTAAACTTAAATACCAAGTTTGGCATTTTACCGATTTTCGTTTCTGTGGTATCGTGTTCACAGCACACGGACACACACCGACCTTTTTCTAATTCTCATTTTAATAGCAAGGGACATCTCGAAATATCTTGGAAATTGTTATCTCCACAGTAACAATGTAAAGTATATACATTTGTCTCTTACGGTTTACCAGTTATGCAAAATTCTTCAGATGAAGACATCTTCAGAGGCTCTACCAAGATACAAGTTATGTCATATGCATTTTTTTCGTGGAGTTTTTCGTTTTCGAGTTATTCTTTATTATTGGTTTCAGATTTAAAAAAATACTTTTCTCATACAGGAATTTTTCAACTCCTGTCCATACAAACAAAGGAACTTCAGTCACATAGCAACCAGCTTTTGACTGTCACTTTAACCTCTAACACTCCCTTATTTCGTTTCTGCTTACAAGGAAGCAAGTAGGTCATTTCTGCTAATTTTTACTTGATTAACATGAAGTAATTAGAATAACATTTTTAACAATTTATTATAGAGATGTAGTGTGAATGGAACACATTAGATTTTCTTTACTCTAATCTCATTGCCTATTCTCCTCAAACTTCATTTGTAAATTAATGTCATTAAAGTTGATAAAAATAAAAGCTTAAAATCGCCGCCAACAAGTCGGTGGTTTCCCTATAATAAAGTTTAAAATCACATACGAGTGTACAACAAGTAATTCTTTTTATTTATAATTCTAAAGTGCAAGGTATAACTGAATTAAATGAAAACATACATCCTGTATTTATTTACGATAATTTATTACAATCAAACCACGCCACAACAGTATCTCTTCGCTCCAAGCCGTGCAAATAACAACCAAAATTTAATTTTACATCAGCGGCGAGGATTTTGTTGTCTACAATAAGTTAATCTCCCTGCACAGCTGCCCTATTTCTTCAAATTATAGCTGTATCCGGTTTTAGAAGCAGAGTGGTCCACACTTCTCCCGAAATACCTGAAGCATTTCTACGTGCTGACCTCGTGTGTCTAGGCGTCCATTACCCTGTGTTCAAACTCGATTCGCTACAGAAAGATTTGGCGCCGTATGTTGACCACAAAGAATGTGAGGCAATTGACCTTAACAGAGAACAGAACGGTATGTGTCCACATTCACGTATTATCTCAATGAATCAATTAATTGTGACATGAAACATGAATTTATTCATGGAATGATATCCTGTTAAATTGTTCAAAGAGGTTATCGATATAATAAATCAAAATTATTATGAGTTAGCTGGCCGTACAATGATCCAAGATAAGGCCTTTAAATTCACACGACGAATTAATATCATTTACCACCCCGCATTCGTTCTCTATGATATTATTTACAATGATATAACGGATCGTATTAAGATCTGTTCAACAAAAATCAAATGTATATCCTTAACTGAAGATCGATTCATTCTGAATGAATTTTGCTGTATGTTGCTAACTAATACATCGTAAGAAATACACAAAAAGTTAAAATCTCGTTAGATCTCGTTAAAACACACAATTTATGTCATTTACACTTTTGTTGTAGGGTTGATTGTTTCCGAAATATTGCTTGCTTTTGTTTCAATTTTAAAATACATATGCTCTCAAACAGGGTAACATTCCGCCTCATCTCTCTTTTTTTTTGTTTGTTTTTGTTTTACTGGCCTTGCAAAGCGATCCGAACTTTCAAAATTTTCCATGTAAAGAGTTGTTTGGTATGGGGAGATTTTCTTGGAAAAATCTTCGTATCCTTGGAAGATTTCAAACTTAACTGCCAAGTATGGTATTTAACGGTTTTTTAGCATTCTCATTGTTAAATAAGAACTGCGTCATGAGAATAAAAATCTGATGTGCAACACTCACATGACTTTCTCTAGCTCTTCTACAAACTTCTTACATAAGTTTATTCTTCTTTCTGCACCTTGCTAATCGAGATAATCATTAGCAGAATGTTCTTACTACTTAGTTTCTTATAAGTAGAAAGAAAATAAGGGACTACACTAGGCTAAACCGATAGTCAAATGTTTTAAAATCTGTCGTTATTCGAATGTCATTGCAAATCGCTTCTTTGCTTGGCCAGGAGTAGAACAAAAGAAAAACGGACACTTCCTGTCTGAGAAAAGTATAAGTACTCACAACTGAAACCAAAAACAAGGAATATCTCGGCAACGGTTACCTCCACAACAAAACTGTAAAGGAAAACAATTGTGTGTTTTGATCAGATTAACACTTTCTGTGTAGTGAGCTTTTGTCTATCTCTTAGCGTTTAGTAGTTAAGCAACATTTAGCAAAATTCATCCAGAATGAAGAGCTCTTCAGAGGCTATTCCTAGAAAATTCAAGATATACATTTTATTTGTTATGTAAATATCTTTAATATACGTGATTTAAATCAAAATCGTTAGAGCCATTTTTTAGAAAATCAACATTTTCGAAAACTTTCCCATGTAAAGGTTAGTTGGGTGTGGGGGATTTTCTTGAAAATCTTCGTGTCGCATCCTTGGAAGATACTAAACCTAAATATCAAGTTTAGTATTTAACGGTCTTTTGGTTTTTGAGCTATGCTGTCCACAGAGACAGACACACACATACACACGGACCTTTTTCTGAAAATGCTTTTTCTGGATTTAGGGAGTCCTAAAACATGTATTTCCGGTGAAATCTCGGTATCGAGTTGTTGGGTGGAATACAATACTTCCTCGATACATTATGTACATAGAATATATAGAGAAAGTAAAAAGTAACACATAATTTATTAAAATACACGAAACTCTCATATGACACTCACCAGACTAAGAATTAACCACACTAAACCTACTCATGACTATGTATTCACCAAACAGCAAGCTCCATCCCATGAATATTGCAGCCAGACAAACATATCATAACGGAATGTGCCCAATATTCTAAGTACAGAATTAGCCACCAAATTCCTCCAGATTTTCCGGCAGCACTCGACGAACCAACCAAATGATTATCATTGTTTAAATACATAAAATATTGTAAATTTATTACTGCACCATAAAATATTGTATACTTTTAATACACTGCATAATATATAAGTATTATTATTATTAGAATTCCAATAACTAATGTTACAAGCTAGATATAATTATTAATTTAATGTGTAAATATTATATTCAAAGTGTTATAAAATTTCCTATTGTTACAAGATGTTGTCGCTATAAGACCTGCATAGTTAGGCGACATTAAATAAAATTATAAATAAAAAATCTCATTTGTTCCATTCACATGACTTTCTCTACTTCTGTGTAACAAATTATTGTTAGTAAGCTTATTCTTCTACTTATTTAAGCTAATCGAGAAAAAATTAGCAGAAATAGACTTATTACTTGCTTCCTTGTAAGCGGAAGCGAAATATGATAGTATCACAGGTTAAAGTAAAGTCAATAGCTGGTTATTATGTGACTGAAGTTCCTTTGTTTGTATGGACACGAATTGACAAATTCCTGTATGAGAAAAGTATAAGTTTTTCAAAGCTGAAACCAAAAACAAGGAATATCTAAAAAAACGATCAACTCCTCGAAAAAAAAATCATATAACATAAATTGTGTGTGTTAATGTGCTCTACAATTTTTGTGTGGTAAGTTTTTGTCCATTTCTTACGGTTTAGCAGTTATGCAAAATTCCTCCAGAATAAAGTAGTCTTCAGAGGCTATTCCCAGAAAATTCAAGATATACATATTATTTGTCAGGTAAATATCTTTAACATACGATATTTTAATCAAAATCGTTAGAGCCACTTTTGAGAAAATCAAAATTTTCGAAAAAAGTTCCATGTAAAGGGTAGTTGGGGTGGGGGATTTTCTTGCAAATCTTTGTGTCGCATCCTTGGAAGATAAATACCAAGTTTGGTATTTATCGGTCTTTACGTTTTTTAACTATGCTGTCCACAGACACACGCACACACAACACGGACCTTTTTCCAAAATAATAATAATATATATTTCCATTTATATCTTCTCTATACACTATGTACATAGTACGTGTAGAGAAAGTAAAAACTATCTGCGATACTGAATATTTAGGGTGAAATCCGACAGTGATTACATTGTAGCAAATATAAAAATATTCAGTAACTAAGAATTGCACAGGATTGTGAAACGTGAACACTTCCAAAGGAAAGGAGAAGCAAGGTAATTATAATTATCACACGGTTTCCAATATCCGAAGCAAGTTTATACAGTTAGCATTGATCTGAAAGGCGAGAGAACAAAAGACACACAAATAGCCGTCGGTGGTAGTAGGTATATAGCCAGATGCTGGCGATAGTACGAGCATTCCCTCTTGAATTTATGGAGCAACCGAGAAGAGAGAATACACAGTAATAAATTCGAAACGGAAGGATGTGAAGCTGAGAGAGAAGCGATTCAGAGCTCGTAGTATGAAAATTTCTCCAGCAGGTGAAGCACAAATGCTCCTTAAAACCACGTTACTGCCCTTGGGGGCTTGAGTCGCCCCACACGTTCCCGCCACTAATATTTTACTTCCACTACTCGTACCATGCACATAGAGGGAAAGAAGGTATTGTATTCCACTTAAAAAGGCGGCCCGGGTTCGAACCCAGTGACCGCATGTGGGATTTGTGGTGGACATTGCGGCGCAGGGGCGGATTTTCTCCGGGTTATCCGGTTTCCCCCGCCATCGCATTCCACCGGTGCTCCATCTTAATTACATGTATCACCAGCGTCATCGCTTGCGGTGCCTAGGTAGTAAAAGCGGGCGTTAAACAGTATAAAAAAAAATCTGATGTGTACCATTCACATGATTTCTCTACAACTCTGCAACAATTTATTATTAAAAAGCTTATACTTCTATTTACTTCATTTTAATCAGAAAAAATAGCAGAAATATTCTTATTACTTGCTTCCGTGTAAGTAGAAGCGAAATAAGGGAATACCATAGGTTAAAAGCTGGTTGCTGTGCGACTGAAGTTCCTTTGTTTGTATGGACACGAGCTCACAAAGTCCTGTATGAGAACAGTATGTTTTTATAGCTGAAACCAAAAACAAGGAATATCTAAAATACAATCAGCTCCACGAAAAAATGTAGATAACATAAATTGTGTGTTTTAAAGTGCTCTACATTTGTTGTATGGTAAGTTTTTGTCCATCTCTTACAGTTTAGCAGTTATGCAACATCCGTAAAATTGACCCAGAATAAAGTAGTCTTCAGAGGCTATTCCCAGACAATTTAAAATATACATTTTTTTTGTCAGGTAAATATCTTTAATATACGATATTTTAATCAAAATCGTTAGAGCCATTTTTGAGAAAAACAAAATTTTCGAAAAAAGTTCCATGTAAAGGGTAGTTAGGGGTGGGGGGATTTTTCTCGCATCCCTGAAAAATACTAAACTTAAATACCAAGTTTGGTATTTTACCGACTTTTCGTTTTTGAGTTATCGTGTTCACAGACACACGGACACACGGACACACACACACACACACACACACACACACACACACACACACACACACGGACCTTTTTGCGAAAATGCTTTTTTTGGATATTGGGGACCCTAAAACATATATTTCCGGTGAAATCTCGGTATCGAATTTTTCGGTGGAGTGCAATACTTTCTCTATACACTATGTACATAGTGCGTATGGAGAAAGTAAAAAGGGGGGGACGCTGAAAACCATACTAGTTAAAGAACGTCCATAAATAAAACTCCATTTGCTTTTTGTAATGTGTATTAATACAACGTTCTTTCACTTTGTTTAGCATGTATGTACCAATATACATACATTATTGTATTTCATCCACTTTTCAATCCGGAGGTTTCACCGGAAATACATGGTTTGAGAACCAATGAATCAAATACATACGTGCACATACAGAATGCTTTTTTACAAATCATGTATTTCCAGCGAAATCTGGTAATGGAATTTTGAATGGAATATAACACCTACACTGCCTACTAATTATAATGTACATGATAGAGAAAATAAATCTGACGTGTTCCATTCACATGACTTTCTCTACATCTCTGCAACTAATTATTGTTAAAAAGCTTATACTTCTATTGCTTCATGCAAATTGAGAAAACATTAGCATTGATGCTTGTTTCCTTGTAAGTAGAAGCAAAATAAGGGAGTACCATAGGTTAAAGTGATAGTCAAAAGCTGGTTGCTATGTGACTGATGTTCCTTTGTTTGTATGGACACGAGTTGACAAATTCCTGTATGAGAAAAGAATGTTTTTCAAAGCTGAGGCCAAAAGCAAAGAATATCTCAAAAACGATCAGTTCCACGAAAAAATGTGTATAACTTAAATTGTGCGTTTTAACGTGCTCTACATTTTTTGTGTGGTAAGTGTTTGTCCATCTCTTATGGTTTAGCATCCTTGGAAGATACCAAACTTAAATACCAAATTTGGTATTATACGGTCTTTTCGTTTTTGAGCTATGCTGTCCACAGATACACGCGCACACACACGGACCTTTTTCTGAAAATGTTTTTTTTTTTGATTCAGGGGAAATCAAAACCTGTATTTCCAGTGAAATCTCGGTATCGAATTTTTGGAGTGGAGTGCAATATCTTCTCTATACACAATATATATAGTACGTGTAGAGAAAGTAAAAATCACATGATTAAATTTCTGTTTAATAATCTTGAAGAGAATTCGACAACCTAACGTTCTCCGTGCTTCAACATACCACGCAACTAGGAATTTCGCCAAGTACTGTTTGATCATTCCCAAGTAAAGCGTCAGGACTCAAGGGTATCTCTGATGTGTTTTTATTAGTATATCCCTCTTATATTTTCAATTTCGCAAGCTCCAGAGCTATTTAATGAATGGGGACAAGGCGGGAGTTTAACAGCAGTTAACCGTAGTGATTCGCATTCCTGCGACCCGAATTCGTGAAGCATCTTAGTGGAAAAGTGAGCTAACTCTCTACTACTCCATAATATTGCTTTCTTTTCCCCCGCTGAAATGGAGCCGGTAAATCCAAATTAAAACAGCGGCACATACTTGAGTATCCTTTTTAACTTTTTTACCAAGTTCACCTTTATCTCAAATTTTAAAGCGTTGATTATCTGAAAAATGGCGGTAAGGAATGTCATTAAAATACCCATGTTAAAGATGTTTATTTATATTTAAGTGACACAGCATAACATACTACACAACAACTCTGACTTGCTCTACATCTCTGCAACAAATTATTGTTAAAATCCTTATACGTCTAATTACTTCAGCCTAATCGAGAAAAAATAACAGAAATACTTGCTTACTTGTAAGTAGAAGCCAAATAAGGGAGTATCATAGATTAAAGTGATAGTCAAAAGCTGGTTGATATGTGACTGAAGTTCCTTTGTTTGTATGGACAGGAGTTGACAAATTCCTGTATAAGAAAAGTATAAGTGTTTTAAAGCTGAAACCAATAACAAGGAATATCTCAAAAACGATCAACTCCACGAAAAAAAAGTATATGACATAAAGCGTGTGTTTTATCGTCTCTACATTTTTGTGTAGTAAGTTTTTGTCTATCTCTTACCGTTTACCAGCTATGCAAAATTCAAAAAAAGTCATCCAGAATAAAGAGGTCTTTAGAAGCTAATCCCAGAAAATTCAAGATATACATTTTATTTGTCAAGTAAATATCTTAAATATAAGGGTTTTAATCAAAATCGTTAGCAATTTTTGAGAAAATCAAAATTTTCGAAATTTTTTCACGTAAAGAGTAGTTTGGGCTGGGGGATTTTCTTGAAAATTTTCGTGTCGCATCCTTGGAAGATACCAAACTTAAATACCAAGTTTGGTATTCAACGTCTTTTCGTTTTTGAGCTGTGCTGTCCACAGTCACACACACGGACCTTTTTGTAAAAATGTTTTTTTTTTTTGATTCAAGGGGACTCAAAACATGTATTTCGGTGAAATCTTGGTATCAAATTGTTGGGTGGAATAAAACACCTTCTCTATATACGTATAGTACGTGTAGAGAAAGTAAAATATAAATACATTTGAAACACATCATTCATTTCAAATAACTTATGGCCATTTCGGAGATTCCGTTATCAATAGCTCGAACTGTTCAACACTTATAATTCTTTCAAACTTTTTTCTTTTTTTTTTAGCTTAACGTCCTTAACATGGTTGGTCACATCGAACGATGAATGAAATTGGTGAAATGATGCTCAAATCATCTCGGGATCAATGGAACTTAAAAGATACTTGGCATTCGTCTTCTCAGGATAAGGGAAAACCCCGAAAAACAAACATTATCCGGCGGGTAACTCACCCTAAGCGAGATTCGAACTCGCGACCTGTTGAATGTTAGGCAGACACGCTACCACCACACTAGCCAGGTGAGCTCTTTCAAACTTCTGTCGATATTCAGGCGCTTCTCGTGATGTCATGGTAACAGTATGGAGTTTTAAGGCCATGCATTCAGCTTCCAGTTGTCAACTGATCAAGTACACATGTGAACGTTTGACGGGTACTCGGGTCTTTCTACAATTTTCATTGGTGCCATTCTGGTAAAACATACCACGCTAGTAATAAAAGGCAAAACCGATTCGGCAACCTCTCTCAAACCCCGCTCGACGCTCATTTAAAGAGTTATATGACTTGTATTAATTTAGTCCACCCGTTGCGCGAATTACCTTGGCATTAGAACTTCAGTATGCAGCACAGAGGAAAGAGTATCCTCATTTTTATCACCAGGTGAGAGAGAGGGCTTACTTCCAACCAGATGGGGAAGACCAATTCGGACCTGAAAACTTAATTTGTCGGAAGTTACGTTTCATGTTCATCCCAATTCTTTCGGTAACATGGCCTGTCCAATATACTTTTAAGAGCTTTGCAAACAGGTGGAAGATTTGGGCGGAGTCAGCGAAAATACCCCGTCCTACGATAAGTATTTCCAGGCGTATTTTTATGTCATTGAGTGTACCTCTTCCAGATATTTCCGGTGAGGACTGTCATGATTAAAATGAAGTAAATAGGAAAGTATACATTGCAAGAATAATTGCTGTATACCCAATAATAGACGATAAAGAGTATAGAAAATCATATTAAAATAAAACATAGGATTTTTCTCGTGGTCATGCAAAGATCATGGAATTTCAAAGCGTCCTCATCGTCAAAATCATTACCACATACCAATGCGGTCTTCAAAAAATGTGACTCACTTTACGCGCTGTATTCTGAAACGAAATATCTAAATATATGCTGACATTTTATCTGCATTATCAACAAACATAGAATAACAACATTTTATAAGTTGAAGAGTGATTAAAGAAAGCCATGTGAATGCAACATATCAGATGCTTTATTTGTAGTGTTCACAGGCACTTGGATATAGGCTACTTTTTACTTTCTCTTGCCCCGTATGTACAATGTACATAGGGATAGAGAAGTATTGCATTCCACCCAAAAATTCGATGTCGAGATTTCACCGGAAATACATGTTTTAGGACCCCTTGAGTCCAAAAAAAGCATTTCCAGAAAAAGGTCCGTGTGTGTGTGTGTGTGTGTGTGTGTGTTCGTGTGTCTGTGAACACAAAAAGTGAACTCAAAAACGAAAAGTAGCTAAAATACCAAACTTGGCATTTAAGTTCAGTATCTTCCAGGGATGCGACACAAAGATTTTGAGAAAAATCCCCCACCCTAAACTACCCTTTACATGGAACTTTTTTTGAAAATTTTGATTTTCTTAAAAATGGCTCTAACGATTTTGATTAAAATATCGTGTATTAAAGATATTTACCTGGCAAATAAAATGTATATCTTGAACTTTCTGGGATTAGCTTCTAAAGACCTGTTTATTCTGGATGAATTTTGCTTAATTTGGCATAACTAATAAACCGTAAGAGATAGACAAAAACGTACTTTACAAAAAATGTAGGTCTTGTTAAAATACACAATTTACCGTCATATACATTTTTTTCGTGGAGCTTACCGTTTTCGAGGTATTCATTGTTATTAGTTTCAGTTGTGAAGTACTTTTCTCAGACAGGAGTGTCCGTTTTTCTTTTGTTCTAGTCCTGGCCAAGAAAAGAAGCGATTTGTAATGACAATTGCATAACGACAGCTTTTAAAACATTTGACTATCGATTTAGCCTAGTGATTTCCCTTATGTTCTTCCTACTTATAAGGAATTAAGTAATAAGAACATTGTGCTGAATACGTCGATTAACAAGGTGCAGAAAGAAGAATAATCTTATGTAAGAAGTTTGTAGAACGGCTTGAGAAAGTCATGTGAGTGTAACACATCACATTTTTTTAATTCAGAGAGCTGGAATATATTTATTTCCGACGAATTTTTGGTGTTGAATTTTTGGGTGAAATACAATACTCCCATCAAGGGGAATGGCTCGGGCGATGGAGTATGTGGCTGAGGTCCTGGATTCAAAACCCATGAGCCGACGATATGGTTGGAATTTTTTCATGATTTCCCTCAGTCACCAGGAAAATACTAGATTGGATGTTTAATACAAAGTTCCACCTTATGTCTAATACTGCAGTAGAACCTAAACAAATCTGATGCGATCCATTCACATGATTTTCTTTAACTCTCTATAAGAATTTGTTGTTAAAAAGTTTCTTTTATTTACTTCATGCTATTCGAGATAATATTTGCAGGAATTGTTTTATTAGTTACTTCCCTGTAAGCAGAAAGGAAATGGGAGTACCATAGGCTAAAACCATAGTCAAATGGTTTATAACTGGTTGCTGTGTGGTTCAAATTCCTGTGTTTTTATGGCTAGAAGTTGACAAATTCCGTATGTGAGAAGTATAAGCATTTTAAAGCTGAAATCAATAACAAGGAATACTTCAGAAACGGACAGCTCTACCAAAAAGAAAACTGTAGCTATATAACATGAATTATGTGTTTTAAGACCTCTACATTTTCTGTGTAGTAAGCTTTTGGTATGTCTAACGGTTTACCAGTTATGCAAAATTCAGATAAATTCATTCAGAGGTCTCCAGAGGCTATTCCCAGAAGATTCAATATGTAATTTTTATTTTTTATGTAAATATCTTTAATGCATGGTATTTTAAACGAAATCGTTAGAATCATTTTTGAGAACATAACATTTTCAAAAATGTTTCCATATAAAGGATAGTTAGGGAGATTTTCTTAAATATCTTTGTGTCGTACCTTTGGGAGATACTAAACTTAAGTTTTCGTTTTTGAGCTATGCTGTCCACACACACGTATACACATAAACAGACATACACAGTTTTTTTCTAAACATGCTTTATTGCTTTCAGGGGTTCTCAAAACATGTATTTCCAGTGAAATCAAGGTATCGAATTGTTGTGTGCAATACAATACTTTCTCTATAAATTATGTAGCACGTTAGAGAAAGTAACTAATAGATGGTAATAGTGATTTCACTGCCATCTATCAACAAGTAGTTAAACAGTTACACTGGATGGCATTCTATCGTCTTCTGTAGTATGGTGTAAAAGGTGTCTGTAATCTGCCATCGACGGATGGTGAAAACAGCTGTAATTGCCTTTAGACACCTCAGTGACATTCACGTGACTACAGTTACGTTTTTCTCAGTCAATCTGCGTCAATACAGCTCAACACCCCTTCGAACCCACCGCCTATTACCACCAGGTTAACATAAAACTTCCACTATTTACGGCTTATTATACTGCTGCCACGTGGTGCCGGAGCGATCTCAAGGGACAGGTTACATTATGGCTAGTGAGGACTGTGGCACCCTATCGCTATCTGCAAACTTACATGGTACGGGGAAGAGCCCTAAAAGCCAACTGTCCACCACATATCTTAACGAACAGACCAAGGAGTTAAACCGACAATACAAAACATGTTTTAAAAATGTTTGATGTGTTCCATTCACACGATTTTCTATACCTATTCTGTATAAACTATTCTTACTAAAGGTTTTTTCTTCTATCTACTCGTACCTCATGCTAACCGAGATAAACATTAGCACATAGGGTCTTAGTATTTGATTTCGTGTAAGTAGAAGGGAAATAAGCAATACACTATCATATAGTGATAGTTTTCTTTTAAACGCTGGTTGCTATTGGATTGAAGTTCGGTTCTCTTTGCATGACAGGAGTAAAACAAAAGAAAAAGGTATGAAAAGTTCACGTTTGAGAAAAAGTTATTGAAATTGAAAACAATAACAGGAATATTTTGATATGGTTAACTTCACAAGAAATGTATATGGTATAAACTGTGCATTTTAGCGAGATCTACATTTTCGTTAAGTAAGCTTTAGTCTATCTCTTACGGTTTACCAGTTATGCAAAGCTCATCCAGAATGAAGAGGTTCATCAGAGAGTATTTCCAAAAAATCCAATATATATATTGTTTGACATGTAAATATCTTTAAATATGGTATTTGAATATGGTATTTTAATCAAGACATTTGTAAGACATTTTTGAGGAAATAAATATTTTGGAAAGTTTTTCCATGTAAAGAGTAGTTTGAAACGGCCATTTTCTTGAAAATCTTGTGTGGCATAATTGGAAGATGTTGAACTTAATTATCAAGTTTGGTATTTAACCCACATTTTGTTTTTGATTTGTGTTGTTCACAAATACATACGCACATTTTTTTCCTAAAAATTAGTTTTCTTTCTCCACTTTATTTATTTATATATCTTTTACTATAGGGGACCTTAAACGTTTGGTTCCAGTGAACTCTCGGTATCAAATTTTTGGATGGAACTGTGCACTAAGTGAAGAAAGTAAAAATACGTAATTCATCCTTCTCCTACTTAGTATAGGCAAGTAGTGTAGGGTAGTGTGGTTGTGCTGGAAGGGATTCCACACGTTAGCCATTGTTGACTTACTGAACGTCAGAACCCAGGAGGTAGGATGAGATGAGAGTAATTACAGCGGGAAGCCGGAACCGGATGGTGAGAGGGAGCCACCGTGGAGGGTCTCCTAACAGTTTCCAAGCAGTTGGTTATCCCGACACGGGAAGCGCCAGGAGCCCGCGCCTCCTGAGTCTATATATGACTTCCAGCACCATCCCGCCGCCGAGAGCTCAATTTCCAAAGCGAAGACACCTCACAAGAGAGCGCCACTACCTCACGACACTTACAACCCTGAAAGACACCGGTTGGATAAAATAGAGATGAAATGAAGGGACAGGAAGCTCGGTGGAATAAATAAACCTACCCAGCATTCGCCTAGAACCCAGGAAAACCGCCGCAAAAACCCATAGGTCAGAGATGTCGGTCTCGAGAACCGATTGCATGACCTCTAGAATGCCAGTCCTAGTCGAAACGCCTGAGGCTTCTAGCTCGGAATAAACGAGTAACTCAGTTCTGCTATTAGCATGTAGGTGTCACTGTCCGAACAGACATTATTATACAACAGGCCGTGTTCAAATTTGAATAACTGGCAATTACAACTAATAGAAACTTTGGGCGTGTGTTTAGCAGCTGCGAAAGAAGAGAAAAGCATTCATTACTCATAATGAGGTGATGTGACAAGTCTGCGAACAAAACAAACACAATTTAGCCATAGAAAACACAAGTAGATTAAAACAAATAATCCAAATGAAATATGACTGTAGCACAAACAAACACAAACAAAGCGTAAGAAACCGGCTTTCATACAAAAAAAAAATAAAAACAGTTGAGAGGTTGGGAACGAGAATGACAGTTCTAGAAACATCTATATTCAGCTGTCCATTGTCATTCAGCACAGGAAAATATATTTACTCAAAGAGAGATTAAGAATTCAACTCTGCAAATGGTAGACCTGCTAAATTACGAAGGCCATCCGAAAGTAACGACGATTTGGCAATAAATATTAACGAAAGAAGGCATCACAAAACTTGATTTACAAAGTTAAAGTACCTTACTCTATTTCTCTACGTACTCTCCATTCTCTCAAGCCATTTACTGTCACATGGTACCAGTTTTTCAATGTCAATGTTATACTTTTCCACCGCCAAAGAACTTATTCGTTTTTTTAATTCACAAAATCTTCGGCCAATCGAGTGTTATTAACAGATAGCGCAAATGTAAAGAGATAATGCAATGAGCGAGTCTTCAGTGAGGAAATAGCTCTTAATTTACGAGTAATGAAGGAAGAACTAGAGTACACGACAAAGAATGCTATGGAGTTTCATCAATCGTTATGGAGGAGTTGAAAGCAAATGTTAAAAATGAGTACAGAAAATCCGGTGTTTCACTTTGGACTCCGTACATGTCTTTTTTGGTAGAAAAGATTTCCCAAATGAAGAAGACTTCAAAGTGGCAGTGACTTCTTGTCTCAGATCCTTGGCGGTGGAAGAGTACAACATCTGCATTGAAAACCCGATACCACGTGAAGATAAATCCCTTGATAGCAATTCCGATTACGCTGTAAAATAGAATGTACTGTAACTTTTTAAATAAAGTTTTGTGTTGATATCCTTCGTTATTATTTAGTTATGTCAAATCTTTCTGGATGGGCATTTGTAATAACTCGTTATATTAGCAACTATGTAATACATTTGAATGAAATCCTTACAGGATTTAGATGAACACCTAAGTTTACTGATCACATTTTATTTATAATTTCTTTATTAAGGAGTATGGGATAGTTAAGAAAATACACATATCTTTTGGTTAAAATATGTAAAAAAGTATGTTTATTTTCTCTACTATATGTATAGTAGGTAGAGAAGATATTTCCACTGAATATTTTGTTGCCGAGATTCCATCTGAAATGTGGAGTGTTTCAGAAGTCACTTAAAATATTAAACCGCTATAAATATAATATTTAAGATAGGATAAAACACTGTATTTATTTATTTAATTTAATCTAACGCTCGGCTGTTGAACAATTGTCATTAGTCTCCTGGCTTCCCAATACAGGTGTCCATTTGACTTGTCCCAAAGCAATAGAAGTTACACACTGGATAAGCAATGGCGTTTTGTTTTCTTGTGTCTTTTCCAGTTACCATGTTTTTAATTGTTTATTTGTAAAGCCCCATTTAACTGCTGTAGTCATGTCGGGGGCATTTAACTTGTAAAATAGCTTATTAAGGGCAGGCTATTGGCATTAGCTAAACGTTTTTATTACTTAAACCCTGACACACATTCACTCGCACATTCATACTTCCAGACTTTATGGGGGATAGTGGATAATTCCCGCTCCAGCCGGAAATCGAACCCGGCACCTCCGGTAGATATATTGGCATAGTAGTGTTGCATACAACACTAACAATTTCATTCATCCTGCTTTAAAAATGTGTAAGCTATAAAAAATGGATATCTCTAAACAATGCAATACAGCTGATTCAGAGCTATTATGAAAGCAAGAGCAGTTTTTCTCAAGCCCTAGGCCCATATTCCATTCGTAATTATAGGGATTTAATCAGGAAGTTTGAGGAAACTGCTTCTGTTGCTGATACGAAGAAATCTGGAAGGCCAAAAGTATCAATATATCGCTGTTGCTGTTCATATCTACAACCCCTGCAAAACAAATTAGTATCCAGATCTTTGGCAATCGAGTCGTTAGGGGACACTCTCCAACAAAGTAGCCTCCGCGATCTTCAGGTCTGAATCCGACAGCAAATGAAAGATGTTATCTCGCAAGAAATGTCAAATATTACAAGACATCATCTGCAAAATGTACATGGAGTCGCAGAAAGAATGGTGGACATTGAATAAAAGAACGGAGGACATGTTCCCAATGTTTCAGAACCCTGTTGTTTACCCAGTATGTGAGTAATGTTCAGATTTTGAATTTGTGTTTTAATAATTTAGCTAGTTATTCTGTTATTTATTATAAAGTATATAATACATTATTTTATTTACAATTTTAATATTGTTAATTATATTACATTTTATTTTTTGTAGATTAAATACAATTTATTTTAATTTTTTTCTCAAAGTTTATAATATTTATACCGGTTTAAAGTGACTTCTGAAATACTATATATCTTTCGATGAACTCTGAATCCAATAAAAAAGAAAGAAGAGAAACAATCCTTTATAAAAGAATGTCTGTGTGTCTCTCTGCAGTGTAACTAAAAAACAAAATATTGGATAAAAATCAATTTTGGTATTTAACTTTCATATCTTCTATTTTTGCAACAAAAGATTTTAAACAAAATAATTAAAAATTTCTCCAAATGTTTTATTTTCTCAAAATGTTCTCTTACAATTCTGATTAAAATATTATAGATAGACAGAGGAGAGGGGGAGAGGGGGAGGGGGAGAGGGACAGACAGAGATAGAGATGGATGGATGGATGGATGGATGGATGGATGGATGGATGGATGGATAGATAGATAGATAGATAGATAGATAGATATGTATTTATTTATTTAATTGACGAATACAATATACGTCTTAAATTTTATAGGAATAACCCGGTAAGCCCACTTTCCTCGGTAGGAATTTAGTATAAAATAACACAAATATATGTTAAGTGCTTGATAAAAACCTACTGCACCAAAAATGTAGCACTCTTTAAAACACACCGTTTATTCCAAACCTTATTTGTGGCTTAATTCATTTTCAAGATATCCGTTGTTAATTATTCAAAATGTTCGATAATTTTTCATTCTTTTAAAGCCCATTATTAGTTATTTCTCAGATTTCATGGAAATTTATGGAATTTAAACAGCATCATGTAGCTATTGGTGCAAAGGCTTCTCCACCAAAAGAAATGAACAGAAATAGCAGATTGTATAACCACTAATATGCGAGAGGTTACTGTTAGTCATGTAAATATATCACATCACACACATATGCATACAGGGTGGAGGTAAGTGCAAACAGTAGAGAACAATGCGTATAACGCATAAATGTAACTCATTTTGTCCCCTTGCTATTAGAATAGTCTTAAATAAAGCACAAATTTCAAGATATAGTGTGTTTTGAAGGGCCTAAGCTATGTCTCTGCTGTGCTTACGACATCACGTCACCTAGAGTCGGCAGAGCAGAGAGCAGAAGGTCAACTGAGTGACCCGTTACGTAAACAACCGGAACTTCTGAGATGTGGAATGATGGCCATTCTAAAAACATCGTGAAGTTTTCCTTACGAACATAACTTTAGAAAATAGCGAAAAAACTGCAAATAGAGAATCTTATTATCGTCCTCAAACGCTGATGCAGATATAATTTATCATATATAAAAGATATATGGCAAATAAACTGTACATCCTGAAGAGAAATGTCCCTGAAGTCCTCTTCACTGTGGATGACTTCTCCATACGTGGTAAGTGTGAGAGGTAGACAAAAACCTTCTGCACAAAAAAACATACATGTCGTCAAAACTCACAATTTATGTCATATACATTTTTTGTGGAACTAACCATTCCACAAGATATTCCTTGTTTTATTTCAATTTTAAAATACTTATACTTTTCTCAAATAGGAATTTTTCAATCCTTTTTTACTCTCTCTACACGTACTACGTACATAGTGTACAGAGAAGGTATTGTATTCCGCCCAAAAATTCGATATACCGAGATTTCACTGGAAATGCATGTTTTGATACCCCCTGAATCCAAAAAAAAGTATTTTTAGAAAAATGTCCGCGTGTGTGTGTGCGTGGGCAGCATAGCTCAAAAACGGAAAGGCCGTTAAGTACCAAACTTGGTATTTAAGGTTAGTATCTTCCAAGGATGCGACACGAAGATTTTCAAGAAAATCCCACTACCCACACACAGCTGCCTTTTAAATGGAAAAAAGTTCGAGAATTTTGATTTTCTGAAAAATGGCTCTATCGATTTTGATTAAAATCTCTTATATTTAAGATATTTACATGATAAATAAAATGTATGTCTTGAACTTTCTGGGAATGGCCTCTGAAGACCATTTTATTCTAGATGAATTTTGTGGAATTTTGCATAACTGCTTAACCGTAAGAGATAGACAACTTAACACACAAAAAATGTAGAGCTGGTTAAAACACACAGTTTATGTTATATATATTTTTTTTCGTGAGGTTGGCCGCTTGTTATTGGTTTAAGCTTTGAAATACACTTTTCTCATTCGGGAATTTGTCAACTCCAGTCCATACAAACAATTGAACTTCAGTCACATAGCAACCAGCTTTTAAAGGATATGCCTATCGCTTTAAGTTATGGTCCTCCCTTTTATCCCCAACTATTTACAAGGAAGCAAGTAATAAGACCGTTTCTGCTAATTTTTTTTTTTTCTCGATTAGCATTAAGTAAATAGAAGAATAAGATTTTTAGCAATAATTTATTTTAGAGTTGTAGAGAAAGTCATGCAAGTGAAACACATTAGATTTGTTTTGTTTTACTCCCAGCCAAGCAAAGAGAACTAAATTTCAATCATATAGAAACCAGCCGTTTAAAGGTTTAATCATCACCTTCGTTATAGTGCATTTTCTTGAACGTTGTCTATATAGAAATAAGTAAATAATAGAAATTTCCCTTGATTAGCATGAAATACCGGGTGTTAATGAACTACATCGAAATAATTTGCGAGATGTGCACGTGACTGACATAAGTAATTTGAGATCGGCGATGCATGGTCCACGGATAAACATAACGCAACTACATAGCGTTAAACGTGTGGGTATCAGGTGCTGCTAAGTCGGTGTTAAAGCAAAGCAGGTTGAAAAAATCTGATGTGTTCCATTCTATGACTTTCTCTACAACTCTGCAATAAATTATTGTTAAAAATCTTATTCTTCTATTTACTTCCCGCTAATCGAGAAAAAATTAGCAGAAATAGTCTTATTACTTGCTTTCTTGTAAGTAGAAGCGAAATAAGGGAGCACCATAGGGTAAAGTGATGGTGACAAGCTGGTTGCTATATGACTGAAGTTCCTTTGTTTGTATGGACACGAGATCACAAAGTCCTGTATGAGAAAATTATGTTTTTTATAGCTGAAAACAAAAACAAGGAATATCTAAAAAACAATCAACTCCACGAAAAAAATGTATATAACATAAATTGTGTGTTTTAACGTGCTCTACATTTATTGTGTGGTAAGTTTTTGTCCATCTCTTACGGTTTAGCAGTTATTCAAAATTCGTAAAATTGACCCAGAATAAAGTACTCTTCAGAGGCTATTCCCAGAAAATTCGAAATATACATTTTATTTGTCAAGTAAATTTCTTTAGTATACGATATTTTAATCAAAATCGTTACAGCCATTTTTCGAAAAATGTTCCATGTAAACGGCAGTTTGGGGTGGGGGGATTTTTCTCAAAATCTTCGTGTCGCATTCCTGGAAGATACTAAACTTAAATACCAAGTTTGGATTTTACCGACTTTTCGTTTTTGAGTTATCATGTTCACAGACACACGGACACATGGACATACGGACATACACATACGGACCTTTTTCTGAAAATACTTTTTTTGGGTACAGGGGACCATAAAACATATATTTCCGGTGAAATCTCGGTATCGAATTTTTGGTGGAGTGCAATACCTTCTCTATACACTATGTACATAGTGCGTATAGAGAAAGTAAAAATCTGATGTGTACCATTCACATGGCTTTCTCCATAGCCCTGCATCAAATAATTCTTACAAAGCTTATACTTCTGTTTACTTTATGCTAATCAGAAAAAAATAGCAGAAATAGTCTAATTACTCGCTTCCTTGTAAGTAGAAGCGAAATAAAGGACAACCGTAGGTTAAAGTGATAGTCAAAAGCTGGTTGCTATGTCAATGAAGTTCCTTTGTTTATATGGATAGTAGTTGATAAGTTCCTGTATGAGAAAAGTATACGTTTTTCATAGCAGAAACCAAAAATAAGTAATGTCACAAAAACGACGAACTCCACGAAAAAAATGTATATAACATAAATTGTGTGTTAATGTGCTCCACATTTTTTGTGCAGTAAGTTTTTGTCCATCTCTTACGGTTTAGCAGTCATTCAAAATTTAGTAAAATTCATCAAGAATAAACTACTCTTCAGAGGCTATTCCCAGAAAATGCAAGATATAAATTTCATTTGTCAGGTAAATATGTTTAATATCCGAAATTGTAATCAAAATCGTTAGAGCCATTTTTGAGAAAATCAAAATTTTCGAAAAAAGTTCCATGTAAAGGGTAGTTAGGGGTGGGGTGATTTTTCTCAAAATCTTCGTGTCGCATCTCTGGAAGATACCAAACTTAAATACCAAGTTTGGTATTTTACTGACTTTTCGTTTTTGAGTTATCGTGTTCACAGGCACACGGACACACGGACACACACACACACACACACACACACACACACACACACGGACCTTTTTGTGAAAATGCTTTTTTTGGATATTGGGGACCCTAAAACATATATTTCCGGTGAAATCTCGGTATCGAATTTTTGGGCGGAGTGCAATACTTTCTCTATACACTATGTACATAGTGCGCATGGAGAAAGTAAAAATGGCTTAGAATCTCTTTGAACTGCTGCCCAAGTATAGAAATATCGACTTTTAGCAACTCGTTACTAGCGTTCTCAAGATTTAAAATGTCGCAAAAATCTGTAAAATCTCGAACACTACGTTCTTGAGTTATGTAACCTACTCTAGAGGAGTTTTTTTCATCTGCTCTGGTGGCTTAATGTGTGGCGCGGGAATTTGCTATCCCAAAGGTGGCGAGTTCGATTCATGTCTTGGAGTAAATGTTTTTTATTATTATTATTATTTCATTGCAGACGAAGTGCCGCGATACGTGGCGTACTGGCACTTTAAAAACGTATAGCTGTTACTTCGAAATTTCAATATTTAAGTAATTTACATATTCCGTGAAAATATTTCGGTATAGTTCATTAATACCCTGTAGATATGAGAATAAGCTTTTGTAAGCATATATAGTGAATAGAACACAACAGAATTTTAGCGCAAAAGATCTGTTTTCAAGCAATTCTGCTCTTGAATATGTCATAAACTTTCCTTGTTTCTGGCATTGAGGATAGTTTTCACGTTCTATTCAGATAGCCGTTAGTTACAATCCAGAAGCATTATTCATGATGCAGACTATAAAGAATGGTGAAGACGTTTTAACCTTCATTTTATGCACTGTTTAAGTTCCTCACTAAAACTGTGTGGTTGTTTTTATATGTTCCCAGAGCGCAAAGGAACATAATGTCCGTACATAAAAAGAAGGAATCAAATAGTTTTGCAACACCTGCTTCATCTCGTTACATATATATTTTCAATTTAACAGGCTCCAGTTCACTCGCTAATGACTGGTGGTAAACCTTAGGTTTAGCTGCAATTACTAAAGCCGTTACACTTTGTAACCAAATCATCTCATTCTGTTATACTGCCTCTGTGTGCTGCACACTTTGTTCACAACCCTACAGCAAAAATCTGATGTGTTCCATTCACATGACTGTCTCTACATCTCTGTAAAAAATGTTGTTAAAAACCTTATGCTTCAATTTATTTCATGCTAATCGACAAAAAATTAGCAGAAATAGTCTTATTACTTGCTGCCTTGTAAGTAGAATAGAAATAAGGGAGTACTATAGGTTAAAGTGACAGTCAAAAGCTGGTTGCTATGTGACTGAAGTTCCTTTGTTCGTATGGACAGGATTTGACAAATCCCTGCATGAGAAAAGTATGTTTTTTAAAGCGGAAACAAGGAATATCTTAAAAACGATCAACTCCGCAGTAAAAAATTATACAACATAAACTGTGTGTTTTAACTGCTCTACATTTTGTGTGTTTCAAGATTTTGTCCATCTGTTATGGTTTAGCAGTTATGCAAAATTCTGTAAAATTCACCCAGAATAAAGTAGTCTTCAGAAGCTATTCCCAGAAAATTCAAGATATACATTTTATTTGTCAGGTAAATATCTTTAATATATGATCTTTTAATCAAAATCGTTGGAGCCATTTTTGAGAAAACAAAGTTTTCGTAAAAAGTTTCATGTAAAGGTTAGTTTGGCGTGGGGAGATCTCTCTCAAAATCTTCGTGTCGCATCCCTGAAAGATACTAAACTTAAATACCAAGTTTGGTATTTTACCGACTTTTCGTTTTTGAGTTATCGTGTTCACAGACACACGGACACACAGGCACATGGACACACGGACACACACGGACCTTTTTCTGAAAATTCTTTTTTTATATACAGGGGACCCTAAAACATATATTTCCGGTGAAATCTCGGTATCGAATTTTTTGGTGGAGTGCAATACATTCTCTATACACTATGTACATAGTGCGTGTAGAGAAAGTAAAAAATTAAAAAAAAAACGGTTGGAAGTTACAATTTGGTAGTTAAAACTAGCTGCATGCAACGAAAAATTAGCTGTCTGTATGACGTGTTCAATATCCCCGAGCCTGGTTCAAAGATGGGACCAAATGAACAAAACAAACAAACATTAGCAGAAATGCTTTATTATAAACAGAAAGGAAATAATAGAATGTACAAGGCTAAAATCTTTTAAAAGCTGATTGCTATGTGAATAAAACACAGCAACGAGGAGTTCATTGGTACAGTAAACAGCTATTTTGACGGACTTTAATTGAATTAGAACACCGATATGACAAATGTATTAGCCTTTGGTGGAGATTATGTTGAGAAATAAAGCAAAAAAATAATTTTTAAGCGGCCCGGGACTTATCAGCCGACCCTAGCCGCCAGTTGTCATATAATAGTACACTCAAAGACAATAAAAATACGCCTGGCACTGTGATTTTGCTGAAAATATGAACGTTTAACGGGGACCCTGGTCTTACCACGATTTTCATTGGTGTCATTCTGGTACAACGTGCCACGCGAGTAAGAAAAGGAAAAATCTGATGTGTACCATTCACATGACTTTCTCCATATCCCTGCAACAAATAATTCTTAAAAAGCTTATACTTCTATTTACTTTATGCTAATCAGAAAAAATTAGCAGAAATAGCCTAATTATTCGCTTCCTTGTAAGTAGAAGCGAAATAAAGGACAACCGTAGGTTAAAGTGATAGTCAAAAGCTAGTTGCTATGACAATGAAGTTCCTTTGTTTATATGGATAGGAGTTGACAAGTTCCATGAGAAAAGTATACGTTTTTCATAGATGAAACCAAAAATAAGGAATGTCACAAAAACGACGAACTCTACGAAAAAAATGTATATAACATAAATTGTGTGTTTTAATGTGCTCTACATTTCTTGTGTAGTAAATATTTGTCCATCTCCTACAGTTTAGCAGTTATTCAAAATTTAGTAAAATTCATCCAGAATAAACTACTCTTCAGAGGCTATTCCCAGAAAATTCAAGATATACATTTTATTTTTCACGTAAATATGTTTAATATCCGAAATTTTAATCAAAATCGTTAGAGCCATTTTTGAGAAAATCAAAATTTTCGAAAAAAGTTCCATGTAAAGGGTAGTTTGGGGTGGGGGGATTTTTCTAAAAATCTTCGTGTCGCATCCCTGAAAGATACTAAACTTAAATACCAAGTTTGGTATTTTACCGACTTTTCGTTTTTGAGCTATCGTGTTCACAGATACACGGACACACGGACCTTTTTGTGAAAATGCTTTTTTTGGATATTGAGGACCCTAAAACATATATTTCCGGTAAAATCTCGTTATCGAATTTTTGGGTGGAGTGCAATACTTTCTCTATACACTATGTACATAGTGCGTATGGAGAAAGTAAAAACTGATTGGGTAAACCACACCTTCATCCTTCCGCCCGCTCGAAGCTCTCACAGAACAGGTTAACTTGAATAAGCGGTGGTTAATTTAGTCGACCACGTGCGCGTATTACTTCGGCATTAGAACTTCAGTAGGTAGCGCAGAGAAAAGATTAGCATTGTATCATTTTGAGAAGGGCCGAATATTATCCAACCAGAGTGTTTGGGGATCAGGAGTTCGCAACTCAGAACTTCGGCAACTGATCTGTCCAATACGTTTTTAAGAGCATAACAAATAGGTGAAAGAAATGGGTGGATCTACGATAAGTATTTCCAGGCGTATTTTTAATGTCTTTGAGTGTACAAGATGGCAAAGCGTAAATATAATATTTAGCGGTACGAGTATACATGACATTCAAATTGAAGATTTCTTCTAAAAAATTATCTCTTGTTCTTCATTATGCACTTTTCATTTCAATCGGCTTCCCTCCACGTATTTGTAGGACTGACCCCCCTTAAGGCTTACAAGCCAATGCCCAGGGGTCAGAAGCCTGTCAGGGAGCCAATGGCCCGAAATCACAGAATAGAGAATCAGTTACGAGCCAGGCATGAGCATGAGGTAGTGGATGATATGAAATATAGGCGAAATTGATGATACGAAAAGTGATTATGGACCAATTGGTGGAATAAGTGATGGGGGAAACTGGAGAACCAGGAGAAAACACCCAAGACACCGCTTCCTCCTCCATGCGGACGCTCGGGATCAAACCCGGGTCGCCTAGATGAGAGGCGAGCGGTGCGAATCAACCTCGCGCCCATTATGCACTGTACTGGACCCAAATATTCATTGACAAATAACATTTAGTCTACTGTTTTTCCTATTGAAGTGTGTCAACTTTGCTTTTTCATATCTAATAAAGTATATTCCATGTGAAACGTTATGCCGCTTATCACGCGTTTAGACCACAGACCCTTGAAGTACGCAATTAAGGGATTTTGCTGTATATAATCTGTTTGAACGTGTCAATTTATCAATATGTATTACCCATGTTAATCGTTTATCCATACGTACACTAAAAAACATGGCAAAAGTTTCCATATTAAGCTGAAAATTTGCTGGTAATCAACTGAATCTTGGGGTGAAATGCAATACTTCCTCTACTTTGTGGAAGAATTAAAGTTCTCTGGTGTAATAATAAAATAGAATAGGATGAAATAAAACAAAGGCATGATATATTAAAAAGTGGAAATGGAAGATAAATATATAAAGTTTGTAAAACCCTGTTGAAAGCAAACGTGTTGCGCACCACACAATAGAATGACTAATGACAAGGCGCATCCTGCGGAATATATCCACGTTCACAGTCGAGAATAACGGTTTTGTCACCTCGTTTAGTGCCAAAATATTATCATGTTATTATGTAGTTAAAACAGGGAAAAACAAATAGCCGAACATTCAATGAACAGCTGTTAGACATTTCCACATGATGAACGAGTCAAGTTTAAATAGGGGATGCACCCAACAAGTAATATCTGATATGTTCCAATTGCGTAACAGTCTCAACTATCACGTCTACAACCTATTCTGGGTGCTAATAATCTTATAGATTGGGCGCCCTAAAATCTTACTTTTCGTTTTCCCTCTCCCCCCCCCCCCCTCTCTCTCTCCAACCTATTCTAACAAAACATGTTCTCTTCCACAGAGAAACCGGTGCAAAAACGCGTCGGTGCAAAAACGCGTCGATATAATGAACTATCGATTAAATTGATAGCCTACATTTTTACTTTCTCTACACGTACTATGTACATAGTGTATAGAGAAGGTATTGTAATGCACCCAAAAATTCGATAACAAGGTTTCACCAGAAATACACATTTTAGCGTCCCCTGTATCAAAAAAAAATCATTTTCAGATAAAATATTTGTGTGTGTGTGTCACGAAGAATTTGAGAAAAATCCCCCCACCCCAAACTATCCTTTACATGGAAAAAATGTTAGCATTTTGATTTCCTCAAAAAATGGCTCTAACGATTTTGATTAAAATTCCGTATATTAAAAATATGTATATGGCAAATAAAATGTATATCTTGAATTTTCTGGGAATAACCTCTAAAGAGCTCTTTATTCTGAATGAATTTTACTGAATTTTGCATAACTGCTAAGCCGTAAAAGATAGACAAAAAATTATTACACAAAAAATGTAGATCAAGTTGAAATACACAATTTATGTCATATTGGAATTGACGAATTCTGAGATATTCCTTGTTATTTGTTTAGATTTGAAATGTTTAAACTTTTCTCACACGGAAAATTTTAAATTCCTAGAGCTGCATAGAAACGATTTCAACCACATAGCAACCAGCTTTTAAAAAAATTTGACTATCGTTTTAACCTAGCGTATTCCCTTATCATACTTCCGCCTACAAGGAAGCACATAATTAAGACAATTTCTGCTAGTGATTATCCCGATTATCATAAAGTAAAACAAAAGAATAAGCTTTTCAACAATAATTTGTTCCAGAGCTGTAGAGAAAGTCATGTGAATGGAGCTCATCAGATTTTTATATAGTATTTAACGCCCGCTTTTTTTTGTAGTGTTTAACGCTCGCTTTAACTGCTTATGGCACTGCAGTCGGTGACACTGATGATACATGAATGAAGATGGAGCACCGGTAGAATGCGATGGCGGGGGAAACCGGAGAACATCTACCCCTTCGCCGCTTTGTTCACCACAAATCCCACATGCGGTCGCCTGGGATCGATTGAAGAAAGGCGAATGGTCTAACCTCATTTGGGAGGTCACGAGTTCGACTCCCGTGGCCGATCTTCCTGACCCATAGCTTGGCAGGTGAATGTAGCGCAGGTTTCTTTCATCCGTCGCATTCCTATCCTTCCATGCTGTTTCCATTGCCATTTAATTCATCCTTCACCCCGTTAGTTTCTTTCCGAGTAAGTAATGGCGATGGTGTTCGGTGCGGCGTGGCAGAAAAAGGATGCTTATAGTGACGTTCCTTTCCCCGACTTGGGGTGACTCAATTTGGAAACTGCAGGGTCTCTGCCATTGCTGTGCTGTCACTCCTGTTTCTGGCCGCCAGATATATGCTTTCACCTCACCCCTCCCTCACAGGGGCACCCCTCTTGTGGCGTAGATACAATAACTTCAGTGGCGACTCCCCTCTCACCGTATCCTATCCTAAGTTTGTAAGGAATGAGAAAAGCAGCTCTACAACATTCCTGGCTCCACCTGGTTCTAGGATGCCAAGTTGATTGGCATAGCCGTTATATTCGATGTCGGATGTGCGCCGAGACAGTTTGGATTCGCTCAAGAACATAATTTGACAATGTATTGTTGTTTGTATTTTTCACACTAACCGTGTTTAGGACGGGAATTGGAAAGGTAGAGCCAAACACAAACATTCAATGCCACGTCTGAAAAGACTGACCAAAGAATAACTCCGCAGCCCTCTCAGCGCTATTACCTTGCTCAATAATGGTATTACTTTTCGATTTCTGTTCATGGGCTTTCTTCCTTTCAAATCACACATATAAGCAGGGGATATCATGTGTCCAACTGCCCTGTATTTGGCGTGTGCCGATATTCCTTCGTGCGTTAAACTCAACGGAGCTATTTCAAGTTAAAGTCGACCAGTGGAAAACAAGCAAAAAATACCTTTATTTATCCCTCGAACTGTTCACCATCTTCACGATAAACAGGAGGGTTAAAGCATAGGTCGCTCAGCCTGTTCCCATTTATCAATTTTTACTTGAAACGTCTCTGTTGAGTTCTGCAATTCTTTAACACACAAAAAGTCATCTGTACACGTCAAATACGGGTCACCTGGTATTTACAAAACAATTTCACCCCACCATTTTTCCTTCGCTCGAGCCTGAAACTTATCTTTGTTCTTTGATTAGAGTTTGCGCACCAGATTTTTTGTGTCAAACCAATAGGAGACGGACATATCTCGCGACTTTTAAACACAGATAAACTGTTTCCGTTTCTCACCTCTTTTGCCACTTACCTTCAAACAAATAAGCAAATAGCAGAAACGGGCTGGTGCGGAACACAGCTGATCGGGAGATTCTACCAACATTGGTTTCTTGCATTTAAATTGCATAGTAGCTAGCGAAGCTAAGGGAGGGAGAGGAATAATCAGTTATTGAGTTTTGTTTATTTGCATGCATCTAACGGTAAAAGCCATAACTAACATGTCTATCTTTTCACTTTTAGAATGTGTTGTCTGAGATCATCTTACCCCGTGAAGTGTATAATACAATCCCTTTGTAATGAGAACGAACAAATAAACAACGGTATATATGTTGGATCACACACATCACATACTTCATCTTAAATCTTAGGTCCGAGTCATTAGATACGGTTTATTATAGTATTAACAACATTACAGAAGACACAAATCACAATGAATATTTCATATACAGAGGCATTCATTTATCATATAAGATTTACCATGGTGCATTCTTTTGTTTAGTACCATTTATCACTAGGTTATTCTTTTATTTAATCAGCATCGCCAGATATTACGGTCTCTAGTGCATACGTACAACGTATATCATTTTTGTATTCCACCCAAAAATTCGACACCGAGATTTCACCGGAAATACATATTTTGAAACACATGCATTTAAACAACAAAAAAAGGCATTTTAGAAAGAGGATAGTGTGTGTCCGTGTGTGTGTTTGTGTGTGGACAGCTTAACTCAAAAACGTAAAGTCCGTTAAATATCAAATTTGATATTTAAGTTTAGTATCTCCCATGGATGCGACACTAAAATATTCAAGAAACCCCCCCTAACCAAAACTACCTTTTACATGGAAAAATGTTCGAAAATTTTGTTTTTCTCAAAAATGGCAGTAACGGTTTTGATTAAAATACGTGTACTAAAGATGTTTGTATGGAAATCAAAATTATTTTGTGGGAATAGCCCCTGAAGTCCTCAAAAACTTACTACACAGAAAAATGTGCATCTCACAAAACATACAATTTATGTCCATTACATTTTTTGCAGAGCTAACCGTTTCCGAGTTATTCCTTGTTATTGGTTTCACTTGTAAACTACTTAAACTTTGCTGTAACGGGAAGTTGCTTTCGTTTCGTATCTCTTTTGTTTTACTCCTGGTCTTGGAAAAAGATCCGAATTGCAACTGACAAATACAGAACAACAGCTTTTAAAAGATTTGACTATCGCTTTAACCTAGTATATTCCCTTATTTTCCTTCTACTTATAAGAAACGAAACAATAAATGCATTTATTATAATGTTCATCTTGGTTTACATTGTCTAGAAAAAAGTAAATTTTTGTAATAATGTTTGTTTGCAGACCAGATAGAGAAAGATAATATGTGAAATTATATGGAACACATTAGATTCTTATTTACAAAATTTAGCATTTTCTGGTCAAATCTTAGTGATATAGTATTTAAATTCCTAGTTTATTTATGACATAGTCCAGAGAAATGTTCTACACTCTACCTTCCCAGATAAATTATTTCGTTCCGCTGGAGAATTTATCGTTATGATATAACTTGTGATAATTGTAGCACGTTCGGTGAATACTTGCACACCATCTGCTGATTGTCTATATATGTTGTCCAATTTATTCAGATTTTACCTAGACCATGCTTCTACACCAAGGTTCGTTTTACATGTTCAAAGAATTGTTAGACATATTTTGAAGATCAAAAATACATAAATTTTCGATATAAGAGTAATTTGGCGTTGCCGGATTTTCAATAAAACTAACCTTTTTACTTTCTCTTCTTAGTATATGGTACATAGAGAGGATATCTATTACATTTCACTCAAAAAATTGATATCGATATTTTACCAGAAATATACGTTTTAGGGTCCCCTGTGTCGATAAAAAGTATTTTTACAAACAGGTCAATGACTGTGCGTTTCTGTGTGTACGTGTGTATGTGTGTGTGTGTGTGTGCGTGTGCGTGTGTGTGTGTGTGTGTGTGTGTGTGCCAGCGTGTTAGAGCATCCGGGTCTGTGAACACGATAACTCAAAAACGAAAAGTCGGGAAAATAAAGTTCAGTAACTTCTAAGGATGCAACACGAAGACTATGAGAAAAATCCCCTCACCCAAAACTACCCTTATTATGGAAAAAATTTCGAAACCTTTAATTTTCTAACAAATGCCTCTAACGAATTGATTAAAATATAGTATATTAAAAGCATTTATATGACAAATTTGAATTTCAAGGGGAGAGCCTCTGATGATCTCTTTATTCTGAATGACTTTTGCATAAAATATATATATACATATATATATATATATATATATATATCTTGTTATTGGTTTCAGTTTTAAAATACTACTTTCCTCATACGGGAATGTTCGTGGTCATGCAAAGAAACGTAATACAATCACATACTGACAGCTTTCAAAAGATTTAACTGTCGGTTTAGTCTAGTCTCTTATTTCTTGTCCCTTTAAAAGGAAGCAAGTAACAATGCCATTTCTGATAATATTCATCTCGATTAGCTTGAAGTAGAAGAATATGCTTTTTAACAATAATTTGTTACAGAAACGTAGCGACACATAGGATCACATCAGATTGTTTTTAAAACGGTTTTATTTGGATTCAGGGAGCCTCACAATTCGTATTTATAATGAAATTTGGATATCTAATTTTTGCTAGAATGCAATACGAACTCATTTATGTGGTAGAAAATGTAAAAACGTAAATATTGCTGTTGACTGGTTTTCGTGGAATCGTCTACTGTTCAGTTATACAATATCGGAGGTTAATTAGATTCGTGAATCATATTTGCACAATACGGTTTACCACATTTTTATTATTGCAGATTGATGACGTAATGTGTTTGGCGCGCACACAGTGGCTTTGTGACTTTCCGATGCAACATGCCCGAGGTGACACCACGAGCGCCCATAACAACCACAGGTAAAGCAAATTATGGGTATACATTTACTGTTAGCTGCAAGCCTCTGCTAATTACATTGTTTTATTTTGCTTCCCTGCTACATAAACTAAGAAGTGTTGCATTCCACCCAAACCTCGATATCGGGGTTTCACTAGAAATGCAGTATTGACACTCTTTGAATCTAAATCAGAGCAGTTTTACTTTCTCTCGCAAATATGTAGAGAAATTCGATATGAGATTTCACCGAAAATACATGCTTTGAGGACTAATGAATGCAAAAAAATCTGATGTGTACCATTCACATGACTTTCTTCATATCCCTGCAACAAATAATTCTTAAAAAGCTTATACCTCTGTTTACTTTATGCTAATCAGAAAAAATTAGCAGATTATTATTCGCTTCCTTGTAAGTAGAAGCGAAGTAAGGGACAACCGAAGGTTAAAGTGATAGTCAAAAGCTGGTTGCTATGTCAATGAAGTTCCTTTGTTTATATAGATAGGAGTTGATAAGTTCCTGTATGAGAAAAGTATAAGTTTTTCATAGCAGAAACCAAAAATAAGGAATGTCACAAAAACGACGAACTCCACGAAAAAAATGTATATAACATAAATTGTGTGTTTTAATGTGCGCTACATTTTTTGTGTAGTAAGTTTTTGTCCATCTCTTACGGTATAGCAGTTATTCAAAATTCAATAAAACTCATCCAGAATAAACTACTCTTCAGAGGCTATTCCCAGAAAATTCAAGATATTTATTTGTCAGGTAAATATATTTAATATATTTAAATTTTAATCAAAATCGTTGGAGCCATTTTTGAGAAAATCAAAATTTTCGAAAAAAGTTCCATGTAAAAGGTAGTTGAGGGTAGGGGGATTTTTCTCAAAAATCTTCGTGTCGCATCCCTGGAAGATACTAAACTTAAATACCAAGTTTGGTATTTTACCGACTTTCGTTTTTGAGTTATCATGTTCACAGACACACGGACACACGGACAAACACACACACACACACACACACACACACACACACGGACCTTTTTATGAAAATGTTTTTTTTTTGATATTGTGGACCCTAAAACATATATTTCCGGTGAAATTTCGGTATCTTATTTTTGGTGGAGTGCAACACTTTCTCTATACACGATGTACATAGTGCGTATGGAGAAAGCATTTTTGAATGAATGAACAAGTGTATTTATTGAAATATTTAAACATACACTGATCTCCACCAATCGCACGGGTCCACAGGCCGTACGCGCTTTTGCAATAAACAAAATATTAAGCAATATTAAAATACAAAAAATTACAAGAGTAAACACGAAAATAAAAGGATAAAGATACTCAAATACAACAGCTTAAATTTACAACACAGAATAAACCGATTCATATGCATTAATGTACCTTATTATAGTAAACAAATACCCTTATGAGAAATACATACACATCACTAACGCCACAATAGAACAATGGCATAAAAATCTGATGTGTTTCATTCACATGACTTTCTCTACATCTCTATACTAATCATTGTTAAAAATCTTATTCTTCTATTTTCTTCATGATAATTGAGAAAAAACTAACAGAAATAGTTCTTATTACTTGTTTCCATGTAAGTAAAAATGAAATAAGGGAGTACCATAAGCTAAAATGATAGTCAAAAGCTGCTTGCTATCCGACTGAAGTTCTTTTGAATGGATAGGAGTTGATGAATTTCTGTATGAGAAAAGTATAAATATTTTATAGTTGAAACCAATAACAAGGAATATCTCAAAAACGATCAACTCCACGAAAAAAAAATATATAATATAAATTGTGTGTTTTAACGAACTCTACAGTTTTTGTCTATCTCTTACGGTTTACCAGTTATGCAAAATTCCGCAAAATTCATCCAGAATAAATATGGTTTCAGAGGCTCTTCCCAGAAAATTCAAGATACACATTTTATTTGTTATGTAAATATCTGTAATATGCGACGTTTTAATCAAAATCTTTAAAGTCATTTTTGAGAAAATCAAACTTTTCGAAACTTTTTGCATGTAAAGGGTAGTTGGGATTGGGGGAATTTTCTTGAAAATCTTTAGTGTCTCATCCTAGAAAGAACTTAAATATTAAGATGGGCTTTTCATTTTAGAGCTCTGCTTACCACAGACACACACACGGACCTTTTTCCATTTTTTTTGGGGGGGGGGATTCAGGGGGTCCCAAAAATGTATTTACGGTTAAATATAGGTATCGAATTCAATACCTTCTCTATAAACTGTGTACATAGTACGTATAGAGAAAGTAAAAATGTATAAAAAAAAAAGAAGGAGGGTTATTATGTTGAAAAAGGCGTCTTGTTTGTATGTGTAATTCAAATATATACTTCGCAAAAACTTTTTTAATCAACCTGTACATTGTACATACGTGCTAGAGAAGGTAAAAACTGTTCTGCTGATGTTTATGTTGATAAACGTTAAGTATATGCAACAGTATATTAGCACATTTTGAATTTCATTATTTTAATTATTAATTTGCACAGGTTTAGCATAGGGAAGATATTTGCTTAAGTAGCCAAGACTTGGCAGATCGCAGAACAAAACAAGAGGGTAAGAATGTGTTATTGTATATGTCAAGCTTATTTCTTTTGTCAATCCAGGAATACAAATGCTTTTGTAAGAGCAAGGTTTTGGTGCATTAACAGAGAGTTTCACAGAGACAGGTTTTTTTTTTTCCCCCTAAACAGCGGCGGCTGCTGTGTAGGAGCACAACAGCACGTGAACCTCCAATATTTCTTAGTGGATCTCCTTTTTCTTTTTCCTTTTCTTTAATAAAATGCGCTATCCGGTGCCACTTATTTAAATAAACCGAGCTCTGCTCTTCAGATTGAACACAGCCAAGGTATGTGGCAACAACGCTTGTAGCACAGGCCTCGTGTGCTAGCGTATAACTAATGTTTAGCAGCTCTGCGCTTGCGCGACCAACAAAGCAGCTCCGAATTTTACAGCCAGAAATGACCACAATGCGACTGTGCACTTTCGTTCTCATTAACACCTCTGTTTATCGGCGGGAGGTGCTGCTATCTTTGAGATTTAGTTGAAAACTTCCGGAAGTGCAACTTCAGTCTTTGTAATTTGCATTTTATGCGAGAGTTAAGCAGTTCATAACAGAAAACAACCTCAACGAAGACATTTTTCCGCAACTAACCGAGCTACTGAAGATTGTTATCACTGGACCAGATATATGCTTTTCCACAATAAAAAGAATTGAAACCTTTACTAGGAATACGATGAGTGAAGACCGACTTTCAGCACTTGAGAAGAAACTGGTCAACAGGATAAAACACTTTAATCACCGAGTGATAGAAAAGTTTGCACATTGGAAAAACCGGCGTGTGGAATTTCTGTACAATTAATTTGGTGTTAATTGCGTAATTCAAACAATGTAAATATAATTCACTGTAAATATCATTCTTCACATGAACTGCATCAAAGGACTTCACCCCTTCATCACCTCATATTGCTATTGACTCTTGGAGACTAAGAAATTCAACATCTTTAGGTGGGAGAATTTGTGTAACAAATGTATAATTTTTGTTATTAGACACTATGATTGTTTCTAACATTACTGGATTTGATGTTGCGGCGACCGTGGTAGCAGTAGCTGCGGCGGTGGTAAATTGCTGAAATTTTTAATCCAAAAGCCGCCACTGCCGCTAAAAGTTCGCAGTTCGGGACTCTTCCATTATAAAGAGCGGTCACGTGAGTAAAATACAATGAACTATCAAAGCGAACCAAGTGATAACTATATTTTCGCGCTACTTAGTAACCAAACAGAAATGAGCCTTGGATATTTTGGGTATAAAAGCAGTGTGCACACAAGAAAAGGGGCGGTAGTCAGTATGTGCGGGGCTGTTTATATTCTTGGTTCTTGATTATGTGACATTCTTACGCAAAATAGTGCAGTTACCGCATTAGTTGATGTGTCAGTTTTATATCGCCTAATAGTGAAGTAAGTGATGACTATCGACGACCGTAGAGATGAGAAACTTTGTAAGCAGAAGAAATAGCACCAGTCATGACCACATATTACTAAATCTACAAGAAATATGTCGGGAGTCGCTCCACGGATTAGAGACTCGATAATAACAAGTATAAACAAACAGTATCAATTCTGCGGATTCTTAAGTGAAGTACTTATATTTGTGAGTCTACCCAGTGCGACATACCCCAGTCATTCTTCTCCCCTCAGTGAGAGTCAAATCTGTGTGTTCTACATTGATGAGCATAGCCGGTGATCACAGAACATTAAAGACGTATATACACGCATATTACTTTCTCTACACGTACTATGTACATAGTGGATAGAGAAGGTAATGTATTGCACCCAAAAATTCGATACCGAGATTTCACCGGAAATACATGATTTAGGACTCCCTGAACCAAAAAAAAAAAGAAGAGTATTTTCAGAAAAAGGGTCCATGTGTGTGTGTGTGTCGGTCTGTGTCTGTGGACAGCATAGCTCAAGACGGTTAAATACCAAACTTGGTATTTAGGTTTGCTAATTCTCTAGGATGCGACACGAAGATTTTCAAGAAAATCCCTCCAACCCTAACTACCCTTTACATGAAAAATTTTTCGAAAATGTTTTTCTTAAAAATTCTCTAACGATTTTGGCTAAAATATCATATATTAAAACTATTTCCTTCACAAATAAAATGTATATCTTGAATTTTCTGGAAATAGCTTCTGAAGACCTGTTTATTCTGGATGAATTTTGCTGAATTTTGCATAACCAGTAAACCGTAAAGGATAGACAAAAACTTACACTACAAAAAATGTAGATCTCGTTCAAATACACAGTACATGTCATATACATCTTTTTCGTGGAGTTTGCCGATTTCAAGATTTCCTTGTTATTAGTTTCAATTGTAAAGTACTTATACTTTTCTCAGACGGGAAGATTCCGGTTTTCTTTTGTTCTGCTCCTGGTCAAGCAAAGAAGCAATTTGCAACGTCAATCACATAACGAGAGCTTTTAAAACATATGACAATCACTTTAGAGCATTCCTTAATTTCCTTCTTCTAACAAGGAACTAATAAGAACATTATGCTAACGTTTATCTCGATTAGCATTGTGTAGAAAGAAGAATAATCTTTTGTAAGAAGTTTATTTGTAGAATAGCTAGAAAAAGTCATGTGAATGTAACACATCAGATTTTTTTAAAGTATTTCACTGGCACTAATTCAGACCGTCTCCAAGGTAGACGAAAGAGTTGTGACATTGCTAGAATAATATGATTTTGCAAGAATATTTTGTTACAGCATAAGTAGGGGAAGTTATGTGAACGTAGCACATCAGATTTTCTCTTAGTTATGTATTTCACACACTAAAACCAAATCCAGTAATAATGAATGTTGTACAGGGCAGAGGGGTTTTATATATGAATGCTTACGCTCAAACCCAATTTAAAGAATCACCCTCCGTGCTGTAATGGTTACAGTGCTGACTTCATATACCCAAGGTCGCGGGATGACGTAGGATTTAATGTTAATAAAATCAAGTCAAGAGAAAATGAAACAATACTGCCATAAAATAATGTTCTAAAATAATGAAACATATTGTTTTCCAATGTAAGCTAAGAATTGTATGCATGAAAATGGCAGCGTGACGTCTTCGCCTCACGACACGCACGAAAATAGCCTAAAATGGCGTGCTTTTACGAGAATAACAGCCAAGGTTATGTAACGAATACAACACATTATAATGTATAATGCATAGCTAAGAATTGATGTTTAGAAAAGCAAAGTATTAATAATAAAACATAATTGATAATGTAATATGAGAGAAGAAGAGGAAGAAGAAGAATAAAAGGCGAACGAGATACCTAATGTTATAAATTGTTTATACCGGTAACAAAGCATAAGAACAGAGTTAAATAATATTTGTTTAAGAAATGTCAGCTATTTATAAGAACATTTTCATGTAAATCATACAAATGTATTAATTTTAATTATTATGAGTATGTAAATACGTATTTCACGAAATGTGGAATAAGGAAATCTGTCGTTCCCATGGTGATGGACAGATTCCAATGTTATAGAACATTGATCTTCAACTTTTGTATATATGTGACAAATTTTAAAGGCTTCCGAGACGCAGTCAACAAGATAGAAAAATGGAAATGGCGTGTTATTTATGGACGCTCTTTAACTACTGTGGTTCTCAGCGTCCCATTCTAAACTGGGTGTGGAAGACCGCTTAATTTTGCTCAGAGGCCTCTTTTATCAGGCTTGAGGTTCTTTTACGTGCCGTAAATCTACGACACGGGACCCACGGCTTTACTTCCCTTCCGAAGGAAGCCATGCTAAGGAGGGCGACAACAACAAGATAGAAGCCAGGGATATAGTCGCCAAGAGCTAATCTCGCAAATCGAGACCTCTAATATGGCTATTTAGTGTGAAATATTGTATTTTACTGATTATCAACAAGAGATTTATTGTAAGTACATATCACAAAGTATATGTTCGGCACAGTTTTCTCAAAAAGAGTTCAGTTTAAATAGCGTGCCGAACTCACTACATTTTTTCAACGATTTAAAAAATAGAAGTTTATAATTAACAAGAAATCTTCTAAATTAATTCAATATTGTATTAAATCCTACCGTCCAAGCATGGAGGTTAAGATTCTCTTACTCATCGACGGAAAGCAAACTTATAACAGAAAACGCGGTTGAGCTGTGCACTAATAAGTTAATTTGCTGCCGATAATAACCTTGCAACTGCTCCAACAATCAAGTCTGGCGCAAATAGTTAATTCCAGTTTCGCCAACAGCAAGAGTTACCAACTTCATATATAGCGGCAAATTTAAAACTCGTAAAAAAAATTTTAAATAATTACTACACCGTGACGCCCAGCAACCAGCAACCCTGGAACCACAACACCACAGACCATTTTTTAATCTGCCCCAGGGTTCAAACCTGGCGGAGGACGATGGATTTTTTTCGAAGTAAAAATCCTTAGCATGGCTTCCTTCGGAAGGGAAGTAAAGCCGTTGGTCCCGTGTCGAAAATTTACGGCACGTAAAAGAACCTCAAGCCTGATAGAGAGGCCTCTGAGCAAAATTGAGCGGTCTTTCACGCCCAGTATAGAATGGGACTCTGAGAACCACAGCAGTTAAAGAGCGTCCGCAAATAGCACACATTTACATCCCCCCCCCCCAATTTAAAGTAATATATTCCTTTAGAGAGATGTTTTCGTGGGTGTGACAGAATATTTGATATGATATTGAAGACTGCGACGCGAGCGACACCTATTGGTTACGTGCTGTAGGACGAATCAATGCCAGATTTCCGGGCCGGAGATCAAAAAGAGTTTAAGTAAAAGCTGAAAGTGGCTGAGACCGTCAGAGAAACGATTTATCTCAACTCAAAGAGAAAGGGTGAAGCGGTCTGGAGCAAATGTGATGACCCCCAGTGAGTCTCTTTATCTGCGACACAAAGTGAAGACATCAGGAGTAACGCAATATTTAACCGCAAAAAAATCTCCCGTTAACCTCGGAGCTAAAACCTGGGCCGCAGTCAAGTCCTATATAAACACAGCAGACTGAACTACTAGTTACTCTATTTATCCCAATACAAGACGACTTCGAATGAAAGGTTTCCCTCATTTTTACTTTCTCTACACGTACTATGTATATAGCATATAGAGAAGGCATTGCACTCCACCCAAAAATTAGATACGAGATTTCACGGAAATATACGTTTTAAGGTCCCCTGTATCCAAAAAAACAATATTTTCAGAAAAATGTCAGTGTATGTGTGTGTGTGTGTCTGTGAACACGATAACTCAAAAACGAAGAGTGGGTAAAACACCAAACTTAGTATTTCGGTTAAGCATCTTCCTGTGATGCGACACGAAGATTTTGAGAAAAATTTCCCCATCCCAAATTACACTTTACTTGGAACTTTATCCAAAAGTTTTATTTTCTCAAAAATGTCTCTAACAATTTTGATTAAAATATTGTATATTAAAGATATTTACCTGACAAATAAAATGTATATCTTGAATGTTCTGGGAATAGCCTCCGAAGACTACTTTATTCTAATGAATTTCACGTAATTTTGCATAACTGCTAAACCGTAAGAGTTCGATAAAAACTTACCACACAAAAAATGTAGAGCACGTTAAAACACACACTTTATGTTATATACTTTTTTTTCGTGAATTTGATCGTTTTTTGAGACATTCTTTTTTATTGGTTTCAGCTTTAAAACATGTTTCTCATACAGAAATTTGTCAACTCCTGTCCATACAAACAAAGGAACTTCAGTCACATAGCAACCAGACTTTGTCTATTACTTTAACCTATGGTACTCCCTCATTTCGCTTCCTTATAAGGAAGCAAGCAATAGGACTATTTCTGCTATTTTTTTCTCAATTAGCATGAAGTAAATAGAAGCATAAGCTTCTTAACAATAATTTGTTGCAGAGATGTAGAGAAAGCCATGTGAATAGAACACATCAGATTTTTTCAGATCTTAATTTTAGGATAATTTAGCACATCATCCAAAGATATAAAAACTCTGATTGTTACACTCTCATGACTTTCTCTAGCTGCTCCAAAAAACAAACTTCTTATAAAAGATCATTGTTCTTTCTAGACAATGCTAATCAAAATAAACATTAGCTGTATGCTCTTATTACTTAGTTCCTAATAACCATAAAGCAACTAAAGGAATGTGCTATGCTAAAGTGATAGCCAAATGTTTTAAAAACTGTCGTTATGCGATTGTCAATGCAAATTGCTTCTTTGCTTAGCCAGGAGTAGAACAAAATGGACCCTTTCTGCCTGAGAAAAGTATAAATACTTCACAACTGAAACCAATAACAAGGAATATCTTGGAAACCGTTACTTCCAGGACAAAAACGTGAAGGACCTAAATTGTGTATTTTGATGAGATTTACATTTTTGTGCAGTAAGTTTTTGTCTAGTTTGTTTACTAGTTATGTAAAATTCAGCAAAATTCATCCAGATAAGCAGCTGTTTTGAAACTGTTCCCAGAAAATACTAGATATGCATTTTATTTGTAGTGGAAATGACTAATAATCAATTGTGGTATTTTAATCAAAATTGTTAGAGCTATTTTTGCGAAAAACAAAATTTTCGAAAATTTTTTCACGTAAAGGATAAATTGGGGTGGGGGATTTTCTTGAAAATCTTCGTCTCGCATCCTTGGAAGTTAACAAACTTACATAATATCAAATTTGGTATTTAACCGTATTTTCACACACAGATACACACGGACCTTTTTCTGAAAATGCTTTCTTGGGGGGGAGATTAAGGGGGTCTTAAAACATGTATTTCTGGTGAAATTTCTATATCAAATTTTTGGTGGAATGTAATATCTTCTTTATTCAGTATGTACATTGTACATACGGGACTAGAAAAAGTAAAAAAGACATATTTAAAAGCCATATATAAAAAAATAATTTAATAATTTAAATAATAATAATGAAATTTAAAGGTTCGCCATTAAAGCTGACTTTTTTTTTTGTCTGTATTACTGAATTTATATTTGCGCGGAATCCACGTTTTGAGTGGTTGGCGAAGAGAGGAGTGCGAAAATATACGGTATGAGTGCGATGGTACAACGTGACGGTGGCGGTGGCGGCAGCGTAACTTTAACGATTATGATGGATCTGATTTTCACTTTCTCTAGTCCCATAAGTATAATGTACATAGCGATAGAGAAGCTATTGTAATGCACCCAAAACTTCGATACCGAGATTTCACCGGAATATATGTTTTGTGGTCCCCTGAGTCCGAAAAAAGCATTTTCAAAATCAGGTCCATATGTATGTGTGTGTGTGCCTGTGTGTGTGTCTGGGGACAGCATAGTCCTAAAACAAAAAGACCGTTAAATACTAAAGTTAGCATTTAGGTTTAGTATCTTTCAAGGATGCGACACGAAGATTTTCAACAAAAAAAAATCCCCCATCACAAACTACCCTTTACATGGAGCAAATTTCGAAAATTTTAATTTCTTAAAAATGGCTCTAACGATTTTGATTAAAATCCCATATATTAAAACTATTTATATGCGAAATAAAATGTATATCTCGAATTTTTTGGGAATAGCCTCTGAAGAACCTCTTTATCCTGGATGAATTTTGCTGAATTTTGCTTAACTGCTAAACCGTAAGAGATAGAAAAAACGTACCCACCAAAAATATACCTCATGATAAAACACACAATTTTTGTCCTTTACGTTTTTGTCGTGGAGGTAACCATTTTCGAGATATTCCTTGTTATTGGTTTCAATTGTGAAGTACTTAAACTTTTCTCACACAGGAAGTGTATGTTTTTTCCTTTGTTCTACTCCTGGCCAAGCAAAGAAGTGATTTGCAATGACAATCGCATAACGATAGCTTTTAAAACATTTGACAATCACTTTAGCATAGTGCATTCCCTTATTTCCTTCTACTTATAAAGAACTAAGTAATAACATTCTACTAACATTTATCTTGATTAGCATTGTGTACAAAGAAGAAGAATCTTTTGTAGGATTTTTATAGAGCAGCTAGAGAAAGCTATATGAGTGTAACACAGCAGATTTTTTATTTAGACAGCGTTTGATGTTTTTACCCAATTTGAATTTGCGCAGAAATTTACTTTGCAAGCGGAATAGAGACGGAGAAGAGAGAACCGAAATGTTTGGTAGTGACAGCGGCAGCCTAGCTATAATGACGTTGTGGATACGATATGCAATTAAGGCAATATACTTAACATAATATATCGTAAAAATCTGATGTCTACCATTCACATGACTTGCTCTATATCCCTACAACAAATTATTGTTAAAAAGCCTATAATTCCATTTACTTCATGCTAATCAGAAAAAATTAGCAGAAACAATATTATTACTTGCTTCCTTGCGTTAAAGTGATAGTCAAAAGCTGGCTACTGTGTCAATGAAGTTCCTTTGTTTGTATGGACAGGATTTGACAAATCCCTGTATGAGAAAAGTGTAAGTTTTTCAAAGCAGAAACCAAAAACAAGGAATGTCTCAAAAACGATGAACTCCACGATAAAAATATATAAATATATAACATAAATTGTGTGTTTTAACGTGCTCTACATTTTTCGTGTAGTAAGCTTTTGTCCATCTCTTACGGTTTAGCAGTTATTCGAAATTCCGTAAAATTCATCCAGAATAAAGCACTCTTCAGAGGCTATTCCCAGAAAATTCGAAACATACATTTTATTTTTCAGGTAACTAGCTTTAACATACGATATTTTAATCAAAACCGTTAGAGCCATTTTTTAAAAAATCAACATTTTCGAAAAAAGTTCCATGTAAAGGTTAGTTAGGGGTTGGGGATTGTTCTCAAAATCTTCGTGTCACATCATCGCTGAAAGATATTAAACTTAAGTACCAAGTTTGATATTTTACCGACTTTTCGTTTTTGAGTTATCGTGTTCACAGACACCGGACACACGTATATACACACACACACACACACACGGACCTTTTTCCGAAAATGCTTTTTTTAGTTAATGGGGACCCTAAAACATATATTTCCGGCGAAATCTCGTATTGACTTTTTTGGGTGGAGTGCAATACCTTCTCTATACACTATGTACATAATGCGTATAGAGAAAACAAAAATGTTTAGCTAATTTGAATTTGCGCGTAAATTCATATTTTTGATGGGAGAGACAGAGACACGGTGATGGAGTACGGATATGTATGGAATGTATGTGATGTGATGGTACGTGGTGGTGGCGGCGGCGGCGGCGGCAGCGGGAGCGCAGCTGTAACGACGATTATAGATGTTATTTTCTATTAAGAGAACAAAGAAGTCCTTTAATTTCATTTTACTCTCGGAAGTATTCTTTTTTCCAATGAGAATATTTTCATAGGCCTGTTAAGTTATTTTTTGCCTGAAATGGAACGCACAAAATCTGCCACATACGTCGCGACCTAGGCAATAATGTATACCATTTCCCTCGTCACTGCTATAAGTGAAACTTACTTTTTCTCCGCATGGTATTCGGAAAACATATATCGCGAATGCAAGACGATCCCCCAATTCTGAAAATCAATATTTTGAAAAAAATAAACATTGTTTTGATTTCAGATAGATACGCATACTGTTTAAGCAATAATAATTATATAAAATATTATAGACTTCTAGATTGGAAATAAAAGGTACTTTATTATACTACATAAGTATTTTGTCAGGAATAATCAGACTAAATCAACGAAATCTCAATATCAAACGGCTGCTTCAGAACCAAAGTGATGATTTGATGTATAAAGTTTATTGCATATTTGCTTACACTTAAAGCAAGCTAAGCAGAAATACCTAGCAATATACTCCACACTGCAGTTGGCAGTCCTTAACTGCCTAATCTACAACCCTGTGCCGTTAAAAATGAAATTTATAAAGAGAATATACTCACCATTGCGGCCCTCGTTTCCCAACACATGCTTGTAACAATACGAAAGCCCGCGAAGCAAGAACGGCGAAATATATCAGCATATTTTCCATACATCACTGCAAAGAATAAGTACAACCCGTAAACATAATTACAACTGATACGAGAGAGAAATAGGCAGTGAAGAATGACTGTGACAGGGTTTTCCACCACTCGGACTGTCATTAACGCCGGTCAGGTAGCAGAAAAATGGGCAAGTTTCAACATAAACCTCACGCGCTGTAATTACGAGCATGAGCAAATTGATAGGTTAATAAAACAAGGGGAAGAATAAACAAAAGGGTATGGCTTAAACGGTAATGTCTGCGGCCCACCTTGGGGAGGTCCTAGTTAAATTCCCGCTGGTGAATCAATCTAACTGGGGTTTTTTTCTCTTGCACGTATGTTCAATGTACATATTGTATTCCATCGAAAAATTAAAAATAGTAAATTTTCACCGGAAATACATGTATTAGGATCCCTGAATAAAAACCAAAAGAAAAAGATCCGTGTGTGAGTGTGGGTGCGTGTGTATACATATGTGTGTATGAGCATGTGTATTTAACTCGGTTAAATACCAAATTTCGTATTTAAATTCACTACCTATCTTCCAAGGAAGTAAAATCCCCCATCCCGATTACTCGATTACTTTATCGATATTATTTTACGAAAATTTTGATTTTCTTAAAAATGGCTCTAACGATTTTAATTAAAATACTATATGTTTAAAATATTTTCAAGACAAACAAAATCTATATCTCGAATTTTCTGGGAATAGAGTCTTTTGACTTCTTTATACTTGACGACTTTTGTATAACTGGTAAACCCAACTGGTATAGATCTTGTTAAAACACAATTTATGCCATGTTTGTTTATGGAGTTAACCGTTTCCGAGATATTCTTTGTTATTGATTTGAATTTACTTAAAATGTCCTCAAATGAGAAGTCATCTCTCGCTTATTCTCTCTCTTGTTTTACTGCTGATCATGTAAAGATAATCGAATTTCACATAGGACAGCTTTTAAAATATTTAACTAACGGTATAGCCTAATGTACTCCCTTATTTGCCATCTACTTACAAAGAAGCAAGTAATTAGACCAATTTTGCTGATGTTTATCTCGATTAGCTAGCTGTAGATAAACGAATAACATGTTGAAGGATAGTTTGTTTGTGGGACAGGTAGAGAAAGTCACGTGAATGAAACATATTAGAGACTTTCGTCATAAACATAGTAAGTAAAGAAGATATTTGATACTTATATTCCAATGGAAATACACGCGCTCGAATCCCCTAAGTGCCTGTAAACAGAATAACTGTAAAACAAAAATTCGATTAAATACCAAACCTAATATTAATTTTAACACCTTCTAAGGGCTCAGCACGGATATTTTCAAGAAAATACCCCACCTCAACTACCCTTTACATGAAAACTTTTAGATTTTTGTTTTATTTTCACAAAAATGACTATTTTAATTAAAATGCCTTATTATGTTTAAGCCATTTTCATATTAAATGAAACGCATATGTTAATAGTCTCTATAGACGTTTTCATTCTGAATGTCTTTGGCATAACTGGTAAACCGTATGGGATAGATAAAATCTTGCTACATAAAATTGCAGATCTCGTTAAAACACACAATTCATGATATATGCTTTTTGGTGAAGTAACCCATTTCCTATTCCTTGTTATTAGTTTAAAATTTGAAGAGTTATAGTTTTTCGAATGGGACGTCGTCATTTTATTTTCTGTTTCCTGGTCAAGCAAGGAAAACGGAATTTTAATACCAGCCATAGAGACAAGGTTTTAAAGATTTAACTATCGCTTAAGCTTTGTGTATTTCTCTATTTACAGTACATGTGCCATTTCTGCAAATACTTTATCTCCTTTAACTTGAATTAGATAGGAGAATAAGCTTTGGTAGAGAATGTCACGTTGTAGAAAACTCTTGTATTCCACCCAGAAATTAGATATCGAGATTCCACCGGAAATAAATATTTTAGATTCCTCTGAATCAAAAAAAAAAAAAAAAAAAAAAAAAAAAAAAAAAAAAAAAAAAAAAAAAAAAAAACACAACAACAACAACAACATTTAACTCAAAAATGAAAAGTCTGTTAAACACCATAATTGGTATTTAAATGCGGTAACTTTCAGGGATGCGACATGATTTCAACCAATCTTTACATGCAACATTTTTCGAAATGTTTTATATTATCATAAATGGCTCTGAGGATTATGTTTAAAATACTGTATGTTTAAGATATTTTATGACAAATGAAATGTATACCTTGAATTTTGAAGAAAAGCCCTGAAGATCTCTTCATTCTGGATGATTTTTGTATAAGTGAAAAACCATAAGAGATAGACAAAGCAGCACTGTACAAAAACTTTAGACTCGTTAAAACATACGATTTATGTAATATACATAAATTTGAGATATTCTTTATTGGTTTCAATTTCAAACTAACTACACGTTTTTTTTTTAAACGGGAAGTAATTTTTCATTGCGTATCTCTTTTGTTTTACTCCTGGTTATGCATAGAGAAACGAATTACGATTGTTTCATATAGCAATAGCTTTTAAAAGATTTTGACTATTGCGTTAGCCTTGCGATTAATAAAGCCATTTCTGCTAATGTTTATCTTAAGTAGTAGAATATAACACGTCTGGGCTTATAGGCCGTCGTCGAATATTAAAATTATTAAAATAATAATTAAAACTTGACGCTTCGTCCTCAGCTGTGGAGGACATCTTCAGAAATGAGGCTGAGCAGGAACGGCTAGCGACTGCAGTGGACGGCAATATATCCTGTTGAGGTAATGGGATGGGAGTAATTGGACCGCTATGTTCTGATTGACTGTTGTGCTGGCCGGTGCGAAGACGCTGTAAGGCAGGTATCCAGGTCTGGTTTAGCTTAAATCCGTCTTCTTATTGGGATGTTTGTATATTTCAATATTTCAATAATGTTCAGGGAGACTAAATTCCGTGTCTCTTCCATTAGGGAAAAATCTGGATTACAAAGACGCCCGCCTGCCCCCGGTATGGAAACATACCGAGACGGTAGTGTATTTGTCACTTATGCGCTCAACTTCTCAGGGAAGATTACTGAATAACCTCGGTAGGGCCGATAGCCTTCTAGCATACCGTCTACTGGCTATCCAGGCTAGTAACGGAGGACATTGAGGTGTCTCACTACCCCGCCTAAGCATCACCGCCCAGACATACCCAATCTCCCACGGGTATCAGGATCGTGTCAGGTCGAGTCCAACCCAATCCGAAGGGGCTGTGATATTGGGTGCGACTACTTCTAGTAACGTCAGAAGCATACGTAGCCTAAATACAATTAATGCAATGCAAATGTAATCAGTTTCGTTCCAGCAGTAGTAATAGTACACCCACATTAATTTCTTCATATAACTGGATCTGCTAATCCTTTAAGTGCTATCATAATGTAACAAAAATCTGATGTGCTCCATTCACATGACTTTCTCTATATCTCTGTAACAAATTATTGTTAGTAAGTTTGTTCTTCTATCTACCTAATACTAATTGAGTTAAAGATTAGCAGCAACGGTTTTATTACTTAGTCCCTTATAAGTAGAGGTGAAATAAGGGAACACACTAGGCTAAACGACAGTAAAATTGGTTGCTATGGGATTGAAATCCGTTTCTTTGCCTGGCCAGGAGTTGACAAGAGAGGTATAAGTATTTTAAACTTGAAACCAATAGCAAGACATATCTAAAAAAAAAAAAAAAAAAAAAAAAAAAAAAAACGGTCCACTCCACTAAAAAAGTGAATATAACATAAATGGTGTGTTTTAACGAACTCTACATTTTGTTGAGTAAGTTTTTGTCTATATTTTACAGTTTACCAATTATGCAAAATGCATCCAGAATAGATGTCTTCAGAGTCTATTCCCAGAAAATTTAAGATATACATTTTATTTGTCATGTAAATATCTTTAATATATGATATTTTAATCAAAATCTTTAGAGCCATTTTTGAGAAAATCAAAATTTTCGTAATTTTTTTCCATGTAAAGGTTAGCTTGGGGTGTGGGGATTTTCTTGAAAATCTTCATATTGCATCCTTGGAAGATACTAAACATAAATACCAAGTTTGGTATTTAACGGTATTTTCTTTTTTGAGCTCTGCTATCCATAGGCACACAGTATATTTTTCTCTAAAAATTGTGTTGTTTTTTCGGATACAAGGGGAGCTAAAAAAGCATACATTTCTGGTGAAATCTCGACATCGATTTTTTTGTGGAATATAATATCTTATCTAGCTACTATGTACATTATAGGCATATACATGTTAGAGAAAGTAGGGAGAGAGAGAGAGAGAGAGAGAGAGAGAGAGAACAAGAGAAAACTGATTGGGATGGAATAGGTAGCACACGGAGCTAAGAGGATGTAGGGTTTAAGCGCCACTCAAACCTATGTACATTAGAGTAAGTAAACTTATTTAAGTAACCGGACATTATTTTTGTAAATAAGTGTATATGTTGCCTAAATACAATAAAAGTTATGCTTATGTAATCAGTTCCATTCCAGCAGCAGTAATAGTACACCTACATTAATTTCTTCATTTAACTGCATCTGCTAATCCTTTAGGTGTGACCATAATGTAACAAAAAGCTGATGTGTTCCATTCACATGACTTTCTCAATATCTCTGAAACAAATGATTGTTATTAAGCTTGTTCTTCTATCTACTTAATGCTAATTGAGATGAAGATAAGCAGCAACGGTTGTATTACTTAATTCCTTATAAGTAGAATGGAAATAAGGGAATACCTAGGCAAACCGACAGTCAAATGTTTTAGAATGTGGCTGCTATGGGATTGAAATCCGTTTCTTTACCAGGCCAGGAGTTGACAAGAGAGGTATAAGTATTTTAAACTTGAAACCAATAACAAAAAATATCTAAAAAAAAAAACGGCCAACTCCATGAAAAAAATGAATATAACATAAATGGTGTGTTTTAATGAGCTCTACATTTTTATTAAATAAGTGTTTGTCTATCTTTTACGGTTTACCAGTTATGCACATTTCCTAAAATTCATCAAGAATAATATAGAATGAATAGACGCTTCAGAGGCTATTCCCAGATAATTCAAGATATACATTTTATTTGTCATGTAAATATCTTTACTATACGATATTTTAATCAAAATCGTTAAGAGTCATTTTTGAGAAAATCAAAAGTTTCGAAAAATTTTCCATGTAAAGGGTAGCTGATGATGGAGTAATTTTCTTGAAAATCTTCCTGTTGCATCCTTGGAAGATACTGAACTTAAATACCAGATATGCTGACCATAGACACACACAAACACACACTGACAGATAAACAGACACACCCACACGCGGACATTTTTCTAAAAGTGTTATTTTTTGGATGCAGGGTATCTCAAAGCATATATCGAATTTTTAGGTGCAATACAATACCTTCTCTATACAGTATATACATAGTACGTGTAAGGGAAAGTAAAAATGAGAGAGTATTTGGACCAATAATTCAGCATACAGAATTGCATCTTAATACCTCATCTTCCTGTATCTAATTTTGCTGCACGGTAAATTTGCCAAGGAGATGGTTTTGCACCGTTTCTAGTGAAGCATTACTTGCGCTTATTGTTGGACAACAATGCTGCTAAGAACGGATAATTTTCAAAAGATTATTCACAAGGCAGGTAATGATCTGACAAAGCCCCCTGTTCTATCCTTTTGCAGAGTTTGTCACGACGTTATTGCAGCCAGATTCGTTTCTTCCTCCGTCTATTCATAGATTAACTTTTATTATTGCGAGATTCCGCGCACAAAGGGAGCCCCGGGCCCCCATTGTGTGGCCTCCAACAGGTGAAATCAGTAGCCGAGCAAGAATAGCATGATTTGTTGGTGATTCCCTTAACTAGTTAGTACAGTAATACAAAAGCTCCCGACCAATGCACTACCTATCTCTTTCGGGTTTTGTGGCTTTTTACAAAACGCTGTTTTCCTAGCTTCGGCATCATTGTGAAAATTGGTCGAAAGTGACAAACTTGATGTTAATCCTATAAAATAATACACATCTTGTACTTCAACCATATAAACTCTGATTGAATTGTTTTTTCACATAAGCCATGTGTAGGACAGGAGTTGGATAAAAAATCCAATGCCATAACCGGGATTTGAACCAATATACCGGCATGGCATTAACACGGCATCAACACGGCATTTGCCATGGTAGCTCAGTGGTAGATCAACAGGTTAGAGACCAGAAGATCCGTGGTTCAAATCCCGGCTATGTCAATGAATTTTTCAGTTTGACTAACTATCCAACTCCTATCCTACACACGGCTTTTGTGAAAAACAAATAAATCAACACTAATTGACCTAATAGTAGGCTATACACTTACAATATTGTAAGTCGCCATTGGGGTTGTCATCTCAAAATAATTTGAGATCACTTGTGGTTTACCGGGAAACATGCGAATCAATTGAGAAATTCAATGCCGTGCCGCAAATTGTCATGGTAGACCAGTGGTGGAGCAACCGGCTAGAGACCAGGAGATCCGTGGTTTAAATCCTATGACATTGAATTTATCAGTCTATCTCTCCAATATAAACTCAATTTGGGCTAACGTGTTATTTTTAAACCTCAAAATAAATCCTAAATGTCATAATATACACATTGTAATCCCTAATAAACTAAAAATATTTTCGAACATTACTGTATATGTCTAAAATTGTTATGGAAAGGTATTCCGCCGTTGGCTTATTGTACACAGACCCCTAGAGGAAAGGATAAGAAATTTCAACGGGTGGTCGACATCCGGTAAGGGAGAGAGTCACCGTGGAGGGTCCCTATCAGCCCACAATCAGTTCTTCATATGGATGCCAGGAGCAAGTGACTCACTCCCAGATAGACCACACGAGTCCGCATACAACCACCAACGCCATCCCGCCGCCGCCGAGAGCTGTATTTCGAAAGCGCAGTCACCTCTGCGGAATGGCGCCTCTACCGCAATCCTCGGTGACACAACCGTGAAAGAGACCGGTTGGGATGAAATGAAGGCACAGGAAGGTCGGGGAATGAAGAATCCTCCCGAGCAATCGCCTAGTGACCGGGGAAACCCTTCGAAAAATTCAAGGGTCAGCAGCGGGGAACCAATTCTACAACCTCCCGTATGCCAGTCTCAGATGAAACGTCAGAGCCACTTGGCTCAGTGTATATTTTTTATTGCATTTCCTACAGCTTTTATATAAAGTAATGCATATAGCAATGTGACTATTCAGAATGCTATGGTCAATTTTAGTTGAATAGTAGGTCCAAAAGTAGAGATACTATTTGACAAATCTTAAAATGTTATTTTCTCAATTTCATAACTTTTTAAATTATCCTAAATTCAATGTGATTCATACGATACATTTTTTACTAATCTATTTAAAATTTTAGTTACGGTTTTGTGAATAACTGTGAAATATTGTATCTATTTACATTTCTTTCATTGTGTATTATTCTCCTGAAAAAATAGTATGATTCTTTTCTTTTAAATACAATGAAAAAAGCATCTCAAACACTGTTTTTTCCTTCCATTATAAATAATTGTAGAATAAAAACCCACATGCTATAAGTAATTAGTGACCAACACGTGACCTGAAGTCAATGTACAAACCATGTCCTATTTATTAATTACATTTCTACTATGTATACAAAAGGTAGAGCATGTATTGCATTCCAACCAAAAATTCCATGTCAAGATTTCACCGAAAATATATGTTTTGAGATTCTCTGAATAAAAAGAACATCGTTTATAGAAACAGGTGCGTGAGTGAATGTACACGCGTGTGTGTGTGTGTGTGTGTGTATGTGTGTGCAGTGAAAAACATAATCCACAAACGAAAGTCCTTTAGGTTGATGTCGAAGATTTTCAAGAATATATAATTTTTATTTTCTCAAAATGGCTCTAATGATTTTCATTAAAATACCATATGCTAAGGCGTTTTTATCACAAACAAAAAGTAATCCTGGAGCTTTTCCAAAAAAGAAATGCGCTACATCCATATGACTTTCTCTCCCTATTTTGTAACAAACTATTCTTAAAAAAATCTGTGTTACATTCACATGACTTTCTCTACATCCCTGCAACAAATTATTGTTAAAAAGTGTATGCTTCCATTTACTTCACGGTAATCGAGAAAAGATTAGCAGAAATAATTATACTATTTGCTTCCTTGTAAGTAAAAGCGAAATAAGGGAGTGCCATAGTTAAAGTCATACTCAAAAGTTGGTTAGTATGTGACTGAAGCTCCTTTGTTTGTATGGACAGAAGTTGACAAATTATTGTGTGAGAAAAGTATGGTTTTTTCACAGCTGAAACCAAAAACAAGGAATGTCTCAAAAACGATGAACTTCCGAAAAAAATGTATATAACATGAATTGTGTGTTTTAAGTGTTCTACATTTTTCGTGTAGATAGATTTCGTCCATCTCTTACGGTTTAACAGTTATTCAAAATTCTGTAAAATTCATCCAGAATAAAGTACTGTTCAGAGGCTATTCCCAGAAAATTCAAGATATACATTTTATTTATCAGGTAAATATATATAATATACGAAATTTTAATCAAAATCTTTACAGCCATTTTTGAGAAAATGAAAATTTTCAAAAATAGTTCCATGTAAAGGGTAGTTTGTGGTGGGGGGATTTTTCTCAAAATCTTCGTGTCGCAACCCTGGAAGATACTAAACTTAAATACCAAGTTTGGTGTTTTAGCGACTTTTCGTTTTGTGTTCACAGACACACGGACACACACGGACCTTTTTTCCGAAAATGCTATTTTTAGATAAAGGGTACCCTAAAACATATATTTCCGGTGAAATCTCGATATCGAATTTTTGGTTGGAGTGCAATACCTTCTCTATACACTATGTACTTAGTTCGTATAGAGAAAGTAAAAAGCTTATTCTTATATGTACTTATACTAATCGAGATAAACTTTAGTACAAATAGTGTTACTAATTAGTTCATTATAAGTAGAAGGAAAATAAAGGAATACACTATACTAAAGCGATAGTCAAATCTTCTAAAATTTGATCCCTATTGATTGAAATTCGATTCCTTTTGCCTGGCCAGAAGTAAAATATAAGAAACAGAAATAATAATCCCCCGTATAAGAAAAGTTTAAGTATTTTAAAATTGAAACAAATAACAAGAATACCTCGCAAATGAGTAGCTCCAAAAAATAAACAAGTTTATGGCATAAACTATGTGTTTTAACAAAATCTACATGTTTTGTGTAGTAATGTTTTGTTTATCTGTTACGGTTTACCAGTTACACACAAGTCATCCAGAGTGAAGAGGTCTTCAGAGGCTATTCCCAGAAAATTAAAAATGCACATTTTGTTTTTCATTTAAACAATTATGTTTAATGTAGGATATTATAGCTAAAACTTTTAGAGCCATTTTGGATAAAACAAACAAATTTTAAAATGTTTCCATGTAAAGGCTCTTTTGGCGTGGGGAGATTTTCTTGTAAATTCTAGCGTCGCATCGCATCTCTGGAAGATGCTAAACTTAATTATCAAGGTTTATGTTTAGCCAACTTTTCGTTTCTGAGTTATCGTGTTCTAGTTCACATGGACACACATTTACGCACACATGCCCATATTTATCTAAAAAACTTTTGGGGGGGATACAGGGAGCCCTAAAAATTGAAATATCTGTATTGAATTTTTGGATGAAATGCAATACCTTCTCTAACAATACTGTGTAAAAAGTAGATATAGCAAACATTATTTTTAATTTCGGGGGTGGGGGTTTAAAGCGGTATTTCTGGTGAAACCTCAGAATATAATTTTAGTGGAACACAATACCTCATCTATTTACTATATATCTATGGAAATAATGAATGGCAAGTACGGTGAGGATCGAGAGGGAGAACTCACTTTCATAAATGAAAATGGGGGTAGTGTAATAGATTTTATTTTAATAAGTCAGAGTTTAATTGGCAGAATTAGAAATTTTTGGGTGGGGGATCGTATCGAGTCGCATCACTGTCCGATTGCCCTGGAACTGAATATAGAGACGGCCATGGCGGCGCTAGCACCTGAAGAGGGGCAGGGGGACGAAGGGAGATTCATTAGTAAATTTATATGGAAACCGGTAGAAAACGAAGTATTTGTTGATAAATTAGAAAGAAGATTAGGGGAACAGACACAGCGGAGGAACTATAATAGTATGTAATAGCAACGGCTGCGGGGACAATGAAAGTCCAAATGCATGGTAAGTTAAAACGATTCAATGGTTGGTATGACCAGCAATGCAGAACTGTAAAGAAACAAGCAGAGGAGGCTCTGTCAAAATTCAGAACGGAAGGGAGAGATTGCATTAGGAAAATGTTTACAAAAAAGCGAAGGGAGTATGAACAGCTCTTACGGGAAAAGAGAACTACGTGGCAAGACAAAATTACTCAGAAAATTAGTAATATTTTAACGCGGGGGGATAACGCTGAGATGTGGCAAGTAGTAAAACATTTAAGAGGCAACCGTCAGGTACCCAACGAAATTTCTCCCAGAAAATGGGCAATGCATTTTATGGGAATATTCGGGAAAAGTGAAAGGGAAGGGATTTTTATAAAGGAAGTGCAATTTCGGGAAATCTTGAGATCCCAATACTGGACGAGGAAATATCAGCACGAGAAATAGCACAGGCGCTGAGAAGTCTGAAGGGAGGCAAAGCTCCAGGGTTGGATGGGCTGCCCCCGGAAGTTTTTAAAGCCGGAGCCAATGTTAATGAGTTTGGTAGGAGTATGCTCCAGATATGTAACAGATTGTTTATTGAGGGGAATTACCCTACCTGTTGGGGAAAGGGCATTATTCATCCCATTTATAAAGGGAAGGGAACTATTGGAAATCCGGATAACTATAGGGGGGTTACTCTTTTGCCAATTATGGAGAAAATTTATTGTAGAGTGTCATATAACCGGATAAAGCCTGGGAATCTAAATTTGGCAAACTTTCAAAATTTCAAATGGGTTTCAGAGAAGGACACACTACCATAGATGCCACTTTTATATTAGACACTTTAAGGACGAAGCAACTGTTAATTAAGCGGGGAAAGCTTCATTGTGCTTTTGTGGACTTTAAGAAGGCATTTGACTCTATCAATCGAAGTGCATTATGGTACAAACTAGGCAGAAAGGGGTTGTCAAGTAAAATGGTTAGAGCATTGCAGGCAAAGTATCAAAATGTCGAATTCTGTGTGAAGTACGACAGAAACAGAGTGTCCGAGAGCTGCCGAAGCTATAGGGGAGTGAGGCAGGGTTGTATTTTATCTCCCTTGCTATTTAATCTCTTTGTGGATGACATTACTGATACAATGATAGAGAATATCCAAGCACCAGTAGTAGCGGATTTGCAGATCCCAACACTTTTATACGCAGACGATTTAGTATTGTGCTCTACGACAGTAAACGGATTGCAACGAGGACTGGACAAACTTAAGAATTATTGCGATGAATGGCTACTTACAGTTAATGTGAATAAGACTAAGGCAATGACTTTCAAAAAGGGTTGTGTTTATAGCAGGGAGGAGACTTGGACATATGCAGGATAGATACTGGACAATGTTAAATCTTTTGTGTACTTAGGACTCACATTCACAATGAACGGAAAATGGACAAAACACATTGACATTACGAAACACAAGGCAAGGGTGAAAGCGACGGAAGCTCTCCGGATACGCTACAGAATACCGAATATATCCATAACCTTAATGGAAACTGTATACGGAGCGACAGTTAGATCCACGATGACATACGGAGGAGAAATATGGGGGTGGGAACAAACAGCGAATCTGGATCAAGTGAGGACCCAATTTTTGAAAGGAATTCTGGATGTAGGGAGGGGCACGGCAAACTGCGGAATAATGAGGGAATTCGGGGCACATAGTGAAACGATAGTGTGCAAAATCAGAGCAGTTAAATATTGGCTGAGAATCGTTCACGGAAACCAATCTCTAATTAGGGCAGTCTGCTACCGTGAACAGTTGCGAATGGAAGGTAATTCGACGTGGGCATCAAAATTAAAGAAAAGGTTGGAAACCATTGGGATGGGAGACATTTGGAAGGCGGGGCAGGAAAACAGGCGAAGTATTTGGAGAAAAATTAAGAACCGCCTCTCTGATATTGACAGACAGCAAATAATTGCGCAATGCACAGAGAAGGTGTCATTAGAAGTACAGTCTGGGCTGAAATCCGAGTGGGGTATGGAGCAATACATCAAAACAGGTACCAAACTCATTAGAGACGGGCTCGCGTGGATTAGACTAGGAGCATGGAGGAGCACGAACATTTCTGACGAGAATGGTACGAGAATCTGTCTCATTTGCGAGGAGGAAGAGTTGTGGACTCACATCTTGGCAAGCTGTAGGGGTACGGAGGAATGGCGGGAAAAATATTTGCCGCGATTTTTTACCACTGCGAATGTAGGGCTAGAAGCATGTTGGACGCTACTGGCAGGCACGGAAAACATGGACGGGCTAGGTAAATTTATACTTAAGGCAAGACAGCTGAGATCTGAGGAGGCTGCCAATAGAGAAGGGGGGGGGGAATAAGATCAACTAAACAAAAGTGACTACATTGTTCTACATACATATATATTATGTCATACTTAGGTCACTGTTGTGCTATGGTTTTGTATATGTTGTATATATTATGTGTATATATGTCTTTTAAGTGTAATTTTCTATTATAAGAGGGTGCATTTATGAAGGTGTACTCTGTGCTGTAAATTTAAATTGCTATATTTGAATATCTTTGTATTTTCATATTTGGGTTCACTCTTAATTCTTTATTGTTGTTTAATACTGCTTTGGACTGTGTATTTCCTTTGTCTTTTTATTTTCGTGTTACTCTTTTAATTCTTTGTTGTTGTTGTTTTAATATTGCTTGTAATGTGTATTACAAAAGCACATGCGGTCTGTGGACCCGTGCAATTGTTGAAATTCTATGTATGATATTGCTATGTCAATAAATACACTTATTCATGCATTCATTATATACCTATGGCGACGGAAACGAAAAGCCGAAAAAATAACAAAGTTGGTATTTAAGTTTAGCATCCTCCAAGAATGCGACACAAAGATATTCAAGAAAGCGGTCCCATTCCAAATAACCGTTTACATGGAAAATGTTTGTTACTTTTTAATTTCTCAAAAATGGCTTATAATTTTTATTGAAATGCCTACGTTTAAGACATTTACATGACAAATAAACTGTTGATATTAAATTCTCTTCATTCTGATTTAGTTTTTCAGTTGTTTAGTGTCTTTGACTTAAGACATTTCTGTTATTATGCTCACTGAACTGTAGGCTTCTTAACTTGTTTTCTTTCTTTGTTATAGTATTAAACACACACGCCTTCACTTCCAGACTCTGCAAGTGTTTGGGAATCATTCTGGTTAAAGAAAAATGACCGACCCCAGCCAAGAATTGAGAAGACAGAGCGCTCACCACTCAACCGTAGAGGTAGTCAGTCAATGATTTCTATTAACACTATTGTCACATATAAAATGCAAATAAGCACACAACCTATACGAAATAAAACAAACCTGATGCGATCCATTCACAAAACTTCCTTTAGCTGTTCCATACACAAACTATTCTTACAAAAGATTTTTGTTTTATCTGTAACATCGAGATACACATGAAAGGAATTGGTATTTCTGCTTCCTTGTTAAGTAGAAGGGAAATAAGGAAATACAGTAGATTAAAGCGATAGTCATATATTTGAAACGCCGATCGCTAGGTGAAAACCATTGAAGCTCAGTACCCTTTGCAAGGTCCCATCTGAGAAATGTTAAGTAGTTTAAAATTGAAACCAATAACAAGGAATATCTCTCAACTCTGCAAGAAAAACTTACATAAATTATATGTTTTAAGGAGATCTAGATTTTTTGTGTTGTCTCTTGCGGTTTAATCGTTGTGCAAAATTCTAAAATAAATCATCCAGGATAAACATTTTATTTTTAATGTAAATAGCTTTAATATACGGTATTTTAATCAAAATCGTTAGAGCCAGTTTTGAGAGATACAACTTTTTCAAAAATCTTTCCATGCAAAGTGAAGTTTCGGGTGGAGAGATTTTCTTGAAAATCTTCTTTAGAAAACAAAAAACTTAAATATCAAGTTTGATTTTTAACGGTCTTCTCCTTTTTGAGCTATACTGTCCACAGACCTACACACGGACCTTCTTCTAAAATTGTTTTTCTCGGAGTCAGAGCACCTCAAAACATATTTCCGGTGAAATCTCGACATCGAATTTATGGAAGGAATGCAATATCTTTTCAATCCACTATGTACATTGTCCATACGGGCTAGAGAAAGTAAAAATTAAGACAGGGAGAGGGAAATTATAGTTGCATAGCCACACACCTTTTAAAAATCTGATTTAGCTTATGACCTTTTATCGATAACGAAATGTGTAAAGAAAGTTTGTAGAAGAATGATTGCATAAGTCGTGTAAATGCAGTACATTGTTTTTCTTTTTTCTGAAGAACTGTAATTTAACATGCAGCCACCAGAGTGCAGCAGCGTCCAGCGAACTTGCTGGCCTTGTGGCTCATAGCATTCCAAGGAACTGTTGATGCGGAAACGTGGCAACGCCGCAGAGTCGGTCACATACATCAACAGCAGGTGCACTTGATGGAGCAGCAGCATCATCAAGAAGAAGAAGAAGAACCTCTGGGGGGGGGGGAGACAACCAAACAAGAAATCTCGAACTGAAAACCCACCTGCTTCTCCGGGCTAGCCGACCGAGTATAGGCCCTCGGGGTCTTCGGTTAGCTCGGTGCGTGTGAAGATGTTTTCTTCTTCTGGGAGATGGATACACACGCGTTCAATAAAATTATATTGCTCTTCCTTTATCCTACTTTCGTCAAGCCTCGGGTCCTTCTATCAGCTGGGAGACGAGATGATAGTGTGACAGTACAGGGAGCCTATCAGAGCTTCATTTGAGGTTATGTACGACAAAGTTCGAAGCTTTACGAAATATACCACAGATGTAACATGCAACAAGTTACAGTGCAAATTTCATTTATGTTAATCTAACGACTTGGAAGTTATGGTCAAATGTGTTTATTTTTTTGTCACTTCACTAAAAAAGCCCCTTGCACCAAAAATTAAAAACATTTTGGTCTAACATTTTAACCCTTGGTTCATAATAATTTTTTTAAATTTCCCTAGGTGTCTGTGTCTTCTTTGGTTTGGAATCCAAACATTTTTAAAATGTGTGAATATCCCTTATTATTTTCTCTACACGTACTATGAGAAGGTATTGTAATGCACCCAAAAGATCGATACCGAGATTTCACCGGAAATATATGTTTTAGGTCCCCCTGAATAAAAAAAAAAACTTTTTTGGAAAAACGTACGTGTGTGTGTGCGCGCGCGCCTGTGGACAGCATAGCTCAAAAACGAATTGGTATTTAAGTTTGGCATCTTCCAAGGATGCGACATGAAGATTTTGACCCCTAACTACCCTAACTGCCCTTTACATAGAACTTTTTTCGAAAATTGTGATTTTCTCAAAAATTGCTCTAACGATTTTTATTAAAATATCGTATACTACAGATATTTACCTGACAAAAAACATGTATATCTTGAATTTTCTGGGACTAGCCTCCTTAATCGGATGAATTTTACGGAATTTTGCGTAACTGCTAAACCGTAAGAAATGGAAAATAACTTACTACACAAAACTGTAGATCACGATGAAACACACAATTTATATCATATTTTTTTTTTTTTTTTCGTGGAGTTGATCGTTTTTGAGACATTCCTTATTTCAGCTTCAAAAAACTTATATTGTTTTCATACAGGAATTTGTCAACTCCTGTCCATACACACAAAGGAACTTCAGTCACACAGCAACCAGCTTTTGACTATCATTTTAACTTATGGTACACCCTTATTTCGCTTCTACTTACAAGGTAGCAAGTAATAAGATTATTTCTACTGATTTTTTCTCGATTAGCATGAAGTAAATAGAAGAATAAGTTTTTTTAACAATAATACGTTACAAAGATGTAGAGAAAGTCATGTGAATGTAACATCATATTTTTTGTTATAAAATATAATTTTTGTGTTAGAAAATTATAAACATGTGCATAAATACATTGACAATAAAACCTAGAGCAATTTTTATTCATTGTACCTCTATGAATATGTAAAGTAGATTTTATTTATGTAACCGCAAAACTGCGCCGCAAGGAGCATTTTCCAGGAAAAGAAATACTGCAAATATCAATAGCGAGAAACAAGGAAAGATTTGAATGCATGGCTCACATTAAAAAGCCACCAGGTTGGTTTCTCAGATTTCCTTTTCTCCTCCTCAACTGCTGCCTTTTCTGTCCTTTTCTTTTTGCATTGCTGGTTTTCTTTTGCACAACTTCGTTTGTCACTTTGCATGAGATGTCGTCGAACTGAAGTTATACCTCTAATGCTTTGCTGTAGCTCCAGGCTTTTAAAATTGGTGCCTGGTAGCCAATTAGGTATACCTTTTGGTATTCAGGAGTGTTTAAAATATTTTATGAAATGAAAATTTTAAAAAATCGATTTTTTTGTGATTTATCATTAAATTTCAGCCATACATACCCTTAAGAAAAGTTCATAAATTCGGAGAGTTAATACTTTCTACAATATTGGAGCTAAAAGCTTTATTTTTGGTAGATGACACTTTGCACAGTGAAATAACAAAGTTCTATCTAGCTAGGATTATTATATTTTCAATTATTAATGTGTTCATTAAAAAACACGCGTTTCAAATTCTATTTCTCCCAATAAATCCCACCTTTAGAATTGAATTTTTCAGTCTGATTTACCTTTCGAAGATAAATTATCGGCGTTTAATCTCCGTTTTCTATTTGTTTAAGAGTTACTTTATGACCATCTATAAATATTATTGGAATAAAATGTAGCCTTTTTAGAAAAAAGTATGTGTGTGTCAGTGGACAGCATAGCTCAAAAACGAAAAGACCCTTTAATACCAAATTTAGTATTTAAGTTTAGTATCTTCCAACGATGCGACACGAAGATTTTCAAGGGAAAAAACCCACCCCATACTACACTTTACATGGAAATTGTTTTGAATTATTTATTTTTCTCAAAAATGGCTCTAACGACAGATATATTAAAAATACTTATATTATAAATAAGATGTATATTTTGAATTTTCTGGGAATAGCCTCTGAAGACCACTTCATTCTGGATAATTTTTGCATTACTGATAACCCGCAAGAGATAGACTATTATTATTACTATTATTACTATTATTACTTTTTTAGTAAATACTTTCCAAGATATTCCTTATTATTGGTTTCAATTTTAAATACTTAAGATTTTCTCAAACGGGAAGTCATTTTTAATTTCATACTTCTTATGTTTTACCCCTAGCCACGCAAAGAAAACCGCATTTCAATTGTTTTAAATAGATACAGCTTTTAAAGGACTTGACTACCGCGTAGTATATAGTACATAGTATATTCCTTTATTTTTCTTCTGCTTATTAGGAACTAAGTAATAAGACCGTTCTGGCAAGGTTTATCTTGATTAGCATTATACACATAAACGAACCATCTTCTGTATGAATATTTTTTTTTTTTTTTTTTTTTTTGTAGGATAGATAGAAAATGTTATGTGAATGGAACAAATAAAAAATGTTTGTAATCTCTAGGAGTAGAGTATTTATTTTCACTCCACAGCCTTGTACATTACTCCTTTTCAATATTTGATGAATTGAAGTTATGTGTTTTATAACTCATGTCCAGCATGAAGAATAAGGGGATACAGTGGTAAAAGAATAAAAAATGGTTAAGCGGTTTTGAGACTACTTTACATAAATAGGCACACAACGCAAAGGAACAAGTCGCGCACAGCGTATGCTAGATCTATTGTGGTCACCACTCGCGGGAAGAAGGTAGGAAGTAAAAGAGCCACAGGAGGCTATAGGCCACAGGCATAAATGTCATTGAGATGCGCAGAAGTCTGAGAGTCCCTAGCTTGGAAGCCATCAAACTACTTAAACTGACAAGAGAGGGTGATGAATGACCCATCAATTAAGCAGCCCTTTAGCGCCCGCAGGATGTGTTATTTCATTTGAGAAAGCATTCGCGCCATCTTTCCGGCACTGCCACACACCACGAAATCTAGAAGCACACCTAAAACATAAGAAAGAAATGTGGTAGACCAGCCATTCGCCTATCAATCTCGGAAACAACAAAAGCTGCAACGTCAGAGGGGCGGTCGATGTAATCGAATCCAGGACCTCTCGAATGCGATTCTTATACAATACCGCGATGCTGTTTTACCTTACAACATACATAATACTTATACGCATACAATTTTTACTTTCTTCACCATGTACAATATGCGTATGTAGGTAGAGAATATATTGCATTTCACACAAAAATGATGCCGAGATTTCACCGAAAAAGCATGATTTGAGAACACCTGAATTAGAAAAAGAACGTTAGATATGTCTCTCTGTTGTGTGTGTGTTTGTGAACAGCATAGCTCAAAAACGGAAAATCGGTAAATACCGATATCGGTATTTAAGTTTAGTATGCTTCTGAGATGTGAAAGAAGATTTTTAGAAAAATTCCCCACCCCAAACTACCCTTTACATGGAACATTTTCCAAAATAATCAAAAATGGTTCTAAAGATTTTGATTAAAATGCCATGCAGTAAATATATTTACATGACAAAAACAGTAATTCTTGAATGTAGAAATCATTGTAACACAATTTATGCCCTATATATATCTACATGTTTATGTATTTATTTATTTGTTATATGAGTTCACCATTACCGAGACATTGTTTGTTTTTTTGTTTAAATTTTGTCAAATGAGAAGACGTCATTTGTTTTTCTTTTTTCCTCATCCTGGTCATAGAAATACAATTAAGATTTAAAGTCATCACCTAGCGACCAGTCAAAGACATCTTAAAGGTTCTGTCTTGTTGTAGCCTAGAGTAATTCCTTTTCTCTTCAACCAACAAGAACATTTATAATAAAACTATTTCTACTAATATTTGTTTTGATTGTATTAAGTAGATATAAGAATAAGGCTTTGTAAGAATAGTTTGTTATATAATAGATTGAGAGAGTCATGTGAATGCACTATTGGTACCTATATATTTAGCAATATAAGGTGTTGGAAGTTTGGCAGCAGTGACACACTGTTGCCAGTATTTTTGCGGCCCATACAACTCGCTGCCATGGTAACGACCTCGTTTGCCCGCGGGTAAAGACTTATATTGTAAAGCAGTTAGCAGTAGGCTTATATTACAGAGCAGGTACCTTATCTCGTGCATATAGAGCTCAGTGCTCAGCCTCGGCGGTAAATTAATGGATCTTTTGGCGGAAACTACCGCTTAAAAAGTGCTTAACTTTGCGGAAACTTGCTCGTGCAGTATTAGAAACAGGTTGTATAGTTTTCGCAACTTGAGAGTATACACATAGCTACCCAAGAGAGTTAGTTTATAGTCTTCTAGCTCAGAGCGCTGCCGAGCAGCTATTTTATTGCTTCCAAAGGAACAAGTTAGCAAGTGTGATATTACAGGAGTAATGCACCGCGTCTTAAGCTAAAAGAAAATTGGATAATACAAAGTCAAAGGTAATGTTGCTTCACCCAGCCAAGGAGAACATTTCCATCTGTATTTGTTGGAGTTAAACAACGCTTTGACTCCACCAAAAGTTACACCTTCTGCACAAGCGAGTATCGACCTTTAAGGAGTCTTCATGGCATGCGAATGTAGCTCTCACTTGTTCTTGAAATTCCTGTTACGATGCCATTGCTCTGTGGTAACCAAAAGTTGCACTTTTTTCAAACACGCCGTAGTTTTTTCATTCATTTACTTGAAATAGCTTAATTCTGAATATGCTTTGACAGAGTTTTGATTTATGTTATTCAGACAGACACACACATATAGAAGCTTTTTTCTAAGGGAACCTCAAAACGCGTACCTCAAAAGCCCCTCGGTGTCGAAGTTATGAATGGAATGCATTACTATAAAAGGTCAATGAGATATAAATAATCTTTCGTAACACAGCCAATGTATTTGTAACGAATTTCTGGGGATTTGAAACCCATTTCGTTGTATTAAAATTTATTAAAATGTATTACTCAATATTATTATCTTGAATAGGGCAACTTTTAAATCTAATACAATACTGTATTTATTTTCACTAGTATGTGTGTACATAAATATTAGAAATGGATCTGAAAGAGAAAGATACAGTTCGAAATTGGCCACTAAAATAACTACATACACTTCTTGCCATTGCGTATTTAAAATGCAATAAACTTACATATGTACTCGTGTATAGACATGAAGCACGCGCAACAATGATATCGAATTGTTCATACTTCAGCAGCTCTTATTGTTTTGCTTTGTAGAACGATAGAATAAATGTTGAAGACTTAGATGCACTGATTGTGTATTACTTCCATATATCCGATTTATTTAGACCTTTATCAGCTTCTTCGAAAATGTTTAATTTTTTGTTTAGGTAAAACTGCCTTCCCGACTCCATTTGTTGATAAATCAGACGTGATCTAAGCACACAAAAATGTCCGTCTTATGTGTAGAGAAGCAGACAAAGTTGACCATTTAACGGTACCGTGTAAACAGACTGGAATTCATTAAACTTTTGGTTTTTATGACTTAAGTTAAGAAAAACATGGCATGGTCAGGGATGAACAAACCACTTCGCGTACAACGTTGTATCTTCAAGGATAAACAAACGACTTTCTGCATCAGAAAAGACACTATAATTGCTCAACGAGACCTGAAAACGTTTGTAAAATTCAGTCGGTCATATATTCACTAAAGGAAATTTATTATTTTCGTTATACTCATACTTTCGTTGCACTGACGTTCGTACAGTGGAGAATTCAGTTTTATTCCTTGCATAGAGAAAGTCATGGTAATATAGCTCAGCAGTTTTGTTTTGTTTTTTTATTTTTCTGTGCATCTGTATCACAAGTATTAAACTTTACTTTATGAAACGTTAATTCTTCCAGTTTGTGACTCACAGGTTACGGATTTTAAATAAATCCCTGCTTGAGGTATCTTACGGATTTCCGTAGGATATAATTTAGGTATCTAACAGATTGTTAAACATCTTAAGGCAGTTTACATACGCGTACGGGATTAACGGGTAGACAGGCAAAATTGGAGTTCTTAATTGCAAGTTATTCCACATTCCAGAAAACACTAGTCAAAGCCCCCTATATGACCATAGATGTTAAAGTGGGTTGGGTTATACAAATTGAATAATTAAAACAAAATCTAGATAGTTTTACCGACTAGCGAGCGAATGGCACGCAGGGCCGCTCAGGTGGTAGCACTGCAGGGTACAGCTTCCGGTGCTCTGGCGGCAAACCTGCTTTGGTGGCCGCATTCCCTCTTCTTTTCCTGTTTATGTTATTGCTAATCACATCTATTTGGAATGTTAATGCCTTAGAATTATTGTCAGTATAACAAAATCTTCCACAATTAATTGTTGCACGAGACAATATGTTTAGATTTACACCGGCATTAAACGCAGTAAAAGGACAGAGCAAATTCTTAAGCATAAACTAAAGGACAAAGCGATTATAGTGAAGCAGATGACCTTTCAAAAGGGCCACGTGCAATAATGCAAGGTCAGAATGGTATGTTGCTTTGTTGTCTGAAGTTACACGCTGGCGCCATTATCAGGAGGGCATTCCAGATTCATTTAGAAAAATTCTGATTGAAAATGATGTTGAATCTAGACCTTGTTAACCAGAAAGGAAGGTGAAGTGAAATGCAACATCATAAGAAACAATATTTGCAATTCAGATCTTAGACGAGAACCTCAGAAACACTCTCAAGCTGTGACATACTTCTGTGATAAAAGTTACACATATCGCATCTTTGATCTCATTTGATGAGAAGATAAAATGGCAGAGAGATACACTTGGTCAATGGCTACAACCAAATTCTCATTTCCTATTTATTATTAATCACATGGAATGTTGTATAATTTAAAATATAAAGGCTATAACAACAGAAACAAAAGGTTGAAACTATGTTAAAACATAAAAGAAGTCATTAGTGAAATATATACTGCAAATGGTGTGAGGAATAAATTAAATGGATTGAGAAGTCAATATTTAGAGAAAAAATTGAATGTTATTATTACAACCATGGATTACTATTTGACCGCTGTCTTTTTTTTTTTTTTATTGATATTCAAAAATGCAGTATTAACATTCTTTAAGACATTTTCTTTTTGAGGTTAAGTTTTAGGTTAGACTATGTGAAATTATTGCATATGAATTTAATAAAACACTAATAGATATGCAGAGTGTTTCAAAACGACAGCAAATGAAAATCTGGACCTTGTTGATGATACCGTACGTGATACGTGAATATAATTTTCAGCTCTAAATTCGGCACATACAAAAACTGCCTTAAAATCACCAAGGATTAGGCAGTTGTACATAACCAAATGGCACGTGCCTGACCCCACTCCAAAAGAGATGCCGGTTGGTAGCGAAGGTCCCAGTCGCGTGGTGTAGGCGTGGGACAAGTCACCTTAGTAATGGAAAACGTAGCATGTGGGTGTGGCGTTTGACAACCGTTGTTCCTTCGCTGCCTAATCCCAAAAATGAAATCTGAAATAGAAGAGTTTGAAAGTTGCGAAATCAAGTTTCGGATAAGTCAAAGTGTAAGCTAATCGACTGGTATCTTCGTCTGGTATCGTTTTGAAACGGCACAATTTACATAATATGTATATTTTTGCAGAGTTAACCGTTTCCGTTAACCGGTTCTTTTAGGGATAACGGATTAAATAGAATAATAAATTCTAGAAAAGAAATTATATGAGTTACTTTAATCCAACAAAAAAAAAGTTTACCCAAAAACAATTATCATTTGTTTCAGTTATGGGCTAGTTAAACTTTTCTCAAACTGAAGGCGATCTTTCGTTTCAGCACTTTTGTTTTACTCCTAGACCGAATTTCAATTGTTTCACACAGCGATCGGCTTTTTATAAGATTTGAATATCGCTTTAGCCTAGTGTGTTACCTTATTTCCGTTCTACTTAAAAGGAACTAATACAGTCATTTTTATTTTCTCTATACGAACTTTGTACATAGTGTATAGAGAAGGTATTGCACTCCACCCAAAAATTCGATATCGAGATTTCACCGGAAATATATGTTTTAGGATCCCCTTTATCCAAAAAAAGTATTTTCACAAAAAGGTCCGTGTGTGTCCGTATGTCTGTGAACACGATAACTCAAAAACGAAAAGTCCGTAAAATACCAAACTTGGTATTTAAGTTTAGAATCTTCCAGGGATGCGACACGAAGATTTTGAGGAAAATCCCCCCACCCCAGACTACCCTTTTCATGGAACTTTTTTCGAAATTTTTGAGTTTCTAAAAAAAGGCTCTAACGATTTTGATTAAAATATCGTATGTTAAAGATATTCACCCGACAAATAAAATGTATATTTTGAATTTTCTGGGAATAGCCTCTGAAGACTGCTTTATTCTGAGTGAATTTTCCGGAATTTTGTATAACTGCTAAACTGTAAGATATTGACAAAAACTTACCACACAAAAAATGCAGAGCACATTAAAAGACACAATTATGTTGTATACATTTTTTCTTGGAGTTCATCGTTTTTGAGATAATCCTTGTTTTTGTTTTCAGGGTCGAAAATCTTAACTTTTCTCATACAGGAATTTGTCAACTCATGCCCATACAAACAAAGGAACTTCGGTCACATAGTAACCAGCTTTTGATTATCGCTTTAGCCTATGCTACTCCCTTATTCCCTTTCTACTTACAAGGAAGAAGGTAATAAGACTATTTCTGCTAATGTTTCTAGGTTAGCATGAAGTAAATAGAAGCATAAGATTTTTAAGAATAATTTGTTGCAGGGATATAGGGTACACATCAGATTTTTTGCTAAAGATGTACATAAAGAAATAATCCTTTGTTAACAATATTTTGTAGAGAAAGCCATGTGAATGGACACATCAAGTTTTTTCACCATGTATTGGCTTCTCAATCCATTATTTTTTTATTCACATAATTCGCGGTACATCCTTTATGCACTGCACTAATGGCTTATGCCAAGGTTTGATATATTTTCAGTCTTTCGTTTCTGTTTTTAGGAGTTTCGTGTTTCGAACTGTACAGCATTTCATCATTTCATAATAGAAAATGAACTGTTTGGTTGTAGTCACTGACCGGGTGTATCTGTCTGCCATTTTCTTTTCTGATCACACATGTGATCAAAGGCATAACTTCATCACAGATGTATCTCACAGCTAGATATGATCAAAGGGCTGTGATACCATTGCTGTGACACGGAAATGTGATAGTATAATAGACGCCTAAGTAAATGAAACAGAAAAATCTTATGTGTTCCATTCACATGACCTTCTCTATATCTCTGCAACAAATCACTGTTAAAAAGTTTATACTTCTACTTACTTCATGCTAATTGAGAAAAAATTAGCAGGAATAGTGTTATTACTTATTTTCTTGGAATAGAAGCGAAATAAGGCAGTAGTATAGGTTAAAGTGATAGTCAAAAGCTGGTTTCTATGTGACTGACTTTCCTTTGTATGGAGAGCAACTGACAAATTCCCGTATGAGAAAAGGGTAAGTTTTTAAAGATGAAACCAAAAATAAGGAATATCTCAAAAACCATACACTCCACGAAAAAAAAAATGTATATAATATAAATTGAGTGTTTTAACGTGCTTTACTCCAAGTTTTTCTCCAACTCTTACGGTTTAGCAGTTATGCCAAATTCCGTAAAATTTATCCAGAATAATTATAGTCTTCAGAAGATATTCGAAAAAAATTCAAGATATAAATTTTATTTGTCTGGTAATATACGATATTTTAATAAAAATCGTTAGAGCCATTTTTAAGAAAATCAACATTTTGGAAATTTTTCCCATGAAAGGGTAGTTGGGGGTGTGGGATTTTCTTAAAAATCTTCGTGTCGCATCCTTGGAAGATAGCAAACTTAAATACCAAATTTGTTTTTTAAAGGTTTTTTTAGGTATGCTGCACACACATACACGGACATTTTTCTATTTTTGGGGGGGGGATTCAGGGGGGCTCAAAATATATATTTTTGGTGAAATCTCAGTATTGCATTTTTGGGTGCATTACAATACCTTCTCTATACCTATGTACATAGTACGTTAGAGAAAGTAAAAATATGAATTTCATCTTGTTAATCGAGTTAAGCATTTATTACACCCCAGCTGGCTTACCCGAAGTTACAGGTTTGGCTTTTTAAGCCCCAAAGAAGGATAGTATTTTAACTTACTTTTCCCCTTCTTTATAAAATTATTGTGCATTAATATAGAAGGGTTAATCCTCACATTTTACCCTTATAATCGCAATTTCCTAAAGAGCTGGCTATTCCAAATAATCCCTTGATTACCACGTAAACTTGTAGGTGTAATTAGATCAAATTGATCTCATTGGAAGGAAACGAAAACTGGTGTACCACAAGGCTCGGTGCTTGGGCCATTGTTGTTTGCTATTCAAATAAATGACGTTACAGAAAGTAGTAGTAGTATTTCATCATCATCAACTCTTCATGAATAAGGAGAACTCTCCTGTTCCGGCCTCATATTTCTTCCCATCTTTTAACGGGTCTTCCTATTGTTCTGTAGCCTAGAGGTCTACATTTGTATGACTGTAATGAAATGCGAGAGTTATCCATTATTTGTAAATGGCTTTTCCATTTTTCTCTATTTATTTGTATCCTTCTTTTAAGGAAAATATGTCTAATTCGTTCCTTATGTCTTCATTTCTAATATGATCTTGTCTGGTGCATCCTTTTACTGCTCGGAGATATTTCATTTCTGCCGCTTGTATTTGGCTCCAATCTTTATTTTTAAGAGTCCATGTCTCCGAACCATATAGTAGAACTGGAACAGCCATTGGCTTATAGACTTTTAGGTTTGTATCTTTTCGGGTTTTCCTTTTCAAGGTACGAGTTATTACTCCACAAATATATTGGAACTTACTCACTTTATTATTTATTTCTTCATTGTTTGTTTTAAAGGTCACATTACAACCCAAGTAGTTAAATTGTTTATTGTTTAACACTATCTTTGATCTTTTTATATGTTTTCCTATAAATGCCATTACCTTTGATTTTTCTAATGATATTCTTAAACCATAATCCTGGATCAATTGTTGTAGCTTGTACATACTTATTTGCAGCTTATGTTCTCTGTCTTGTATTAACATCAGGTCATCTGCAAAGAGTAGCACATTTAAGGCATTAATTTTATTTATTTTTATTTCTAATGGTATTTCATCTTTTAATTTTCTGAGAATATCGTCCATATAGATATTAAATAAAAGCGGAGATAAACTACATCCTTGTCTTTCAATTAAGACTATAAATGAAGACTTAAATTCACTATCGATTTAGTCATTAAAACATGGATTACAGCTGAATCCAGGAAAGTCACAGGCAAGCATTATGGGACACATACATACATACATACAACACATTACATTAAATAATTATGAAATACAATTTCGCAATATAGTAAAGAATCTTGGAGTTTATATAGATCAAAATTTAAACTGGAACACGCAAATTAGCATGTATGTAAAAAAAGTATTGTCAATGGTATATTCTTTAAAACGTAAAATGATGTTCTACCGACTTCAATTAAGAAAATATTACTACAAACGTTTGTGATGACCCCTTTTGACAATTCCACATAAAAAGTCCTTCGGATTTTGCTCAAATAGTTCAAAACACAGCTTCAAGTTGAAAACCACACCCGCTTGTTGTCCAGCACGATGTCAGGAATTTTCTTAAAATCTTCGTGTCGCATCCTTGGACTTATACCAAGTTTGGAACTTTTCGCTTTAGAGCTATGCTGCTCACAGACACACACAGATATTTTTCTAAAAACTGCCTTTTTTCAAGGGATCTCAAAATATGTATTACCTGTAAACTTTTGGTGTCAAATTCTAGTGGGATACAATACCTTTTCTTTCTGCTATACATGTTGTACATATACGTGCTAGAGAAAATAATAATCACTGAACGAAATTGAATTTTTTTTTTCTGCATTTTAGTACGTTAAATAAAAGACCCATGAAACGCAAATCAGTCTGGGAATCATTACCAAATTTGTTGTGGCAACGTGTAACAAATAACAGAAACCCTGTCGCCCTCCGAGGTATAGTGGTTCCCATCCGGCGGAGGATGATGGATTTTTTTCGGGTGTAAAAATCCTTTGCATGGCTGCCTTCGGAAGGGAAGTAAAGCCGTTGATCCCGTGTCATAGATTTACGGCACGTAAAAGAACCTCAATCCTAATAGACTGAGCAAAATTTAACGGTCTTTTACGCCTAATTCAGAATGGGACGTTGAGAACCACAGCAGTTCAAGAGCGTCCATAAATAAAAACAAATTGTGGACAAAGTGGCGCAGGGACGTGTTTTCTCCTGGTTCTCCGGTTTCCCCCGCCATCGCATTCCACCAGTGCTCCATTTTCATTCCATCTACCGCCAGTGTCATCGCCTACGATGCCACAAGTAGTAAAAGCGGGCGTTAAACACTACCAAAACAAATAAAAAAGAAACACTATTTTGAAGCATGGGTCTTACTGAACCAACCTCGTAATCCCTACATATCTCAGAGGGTTACATTTTGTAATTCTGGTGTGCCTGAATATTTAGTCTTAGAGCAGTTTATTATGGTAGGAGAAACTTCTTGAATGCCTTTCTATCACAGAAACATGCGCGAGGACGTACAATTTTTCAAAAAAAGCTTTTATAGTCAGAGGGGACTTCAAATCATGAATCTCCAGTGGAATCTAGAATAAAAGTTTTGGAGAAATAAAATATTTGATCTGTTTTACAATATGTAAGCAGCTGAAAATGTAAAAACAGTAATACAGTTGAAACTCGCTTATACGTTATTCACTTCAGCATTTTTCGCACATATGCGCTAAAATGTTAGGGACCAGTCGTTCTCCATTAAAATTATATGTTTTCGATTATACGTTTTCTCGGTAATGTGTCATTTTTACTTTCTCCATACGCACTATGTACATAGTGTATAGAGAAAGTATTGCACTCCACCAAAAATTCGATATCGAGGTTTCACCGGAAATATATGTTTTAGGGTCCCCAATATCCAAAAAAAGATCCGTGTGTGTGTGTGTGTGTGTGTGTGTGTGTGTGTGTGTGTGCGTGTGTGCCCGCCGTGTGTCTGCGAACACGTTAACTCAAAAACGAAAAGTCGGTAAAATACCAAACTTGGTATTTAAGTTTAGTATTTTCCAGGGATGCGACACGAAGATTTTGAGAAAAATCCCCCCACCCCCAACTACCCTTAACATGGAACTTTTTTCGAAAATTTTGATTTTCTCAAAAATGGCTCTAACGATTTTGATTAAAATTTCGGATATTAAACATATTTACCTGGCAAATGAAATGCATATCTTGAATTTTCTGGGAATAGCCTCTGAAGAGTAGTTTATTCTGGATGAATTTTACTAAATTTTGAATGACTGCTAAACCGTAAGAGATGGACAAAAACTTACTACACAAAAAATGTAGAGCACTTTAAAACACACAATTTATGTTATATACATTTTTTTCGTGGAGTTCGTCGTTTTTGTGACATTCCTTATTTTTGGTTTCTGCTATGAAAAACGTATATTTTTCTCATACAGGAACTTGTCAACTCCTATCCATATAAACAAAGGAACTTCATTGACATAGCAACCAGCTTTTGACTATCACTTTAACCTACGGTTGTCCCTTATTTCGCTTCTACTTACAAGGAAGCGAGTAATAAGACTATTTCTGCTAATTTTTTTCTGATTAGCATAAAGTAAATAGAAGTATACGCTTTTTAAGAATTATTTGTTGCGGGGATATAGAGAAAGTCATGTGAATGGTACACATCAGATTTTTCTGATCCCCATACACAAAATGTACCCATGTATACGTTTTTAAAGAAACGCATGGTGGTATGCTTGCTTGCCTTGGAATTGACAGGTTTGCGGTTTTCTTTGATGCTTATCGTTTCATTGTTGTCATATCGTTGCAACAGTCACTTGTCTATTATATGTGGAGTTTGGAGTTACAAACAGGAGAAGAAACATGTATGAATATCAACCACCAAGGAAGAAAACAAGAGAATCCTTACTATTGGTGAAAAATTAACAATTCTGGATGAGGGCATGTCAGAAGAGAAAATCAGTTGTACGTTTTCTCATTTATACAGTATTTTAGTAGTCTCCCTTGAAAAACGCATAAGTGAGGCTCCACTGTATTTTAAGTAGTGGTGTAACAAAACAGCTGAAGTGCGTGTGCGTGTATAATTACCCTATTAAACCGCTCATCCAAATCAAGCTAAGCCAGAAATGGGTGTACATTTCGATTGCTGCTCTGTTAATTAACCAAGAAATGGGCTGTTACTCCTGAGATTCATTAGTACACAGTTGCAGCGGTAGATGGCAGGCAGGCCGCTCCGCACACAAACATTAGTCACGTCTTCCAACAATAAGGAAATGACGTTCATGAATTAACGTTTTGCTAAAGCAAACCAGAGAGACGGCAATACCACAAATTCTCCTGCATCAGGGAAATTTCTGTTTACAGACAATTTATAGGAAACCGCAATGAGAATATGTTAAGAAGATAGAGCATTTTTAATTCTCTACTAACTGTGGTAGGTAGGGAATTTAAAATATTCCACTCAAAAATTTGATACCAAGATTTTATGGAAATATATGTTTTCAGGCTCCTCGATTAAAAACGTATGTTTAGAAAAAGAAGTGTGTGTGTGTGTTTGTGTGTATGCGTGTGTGCGAGTATAACTCAAAAACAAAATGTCGCCCTCTTAAGTTGTAATGGTTACCATGCTAACTTATATACCCAAGGTCCCGGGTTCAAACCCGGCGGAGGACGATGGATTTTTTGGGCGTAAAAATCCTTAGCATGGCTTCCTTCGGAAGGGAAGTAAAGCCGTGGGTTCTGTGTCGTAGATTTACGGCACATCTCGTCTTATAACGAGAGTGACGGGCGATGTGTGCGTACTATAGGGCTATAATCAATTTATCAATCTTCATAAAATTACAATTAAATCCACCTTCAAATTAAATTTTCAATACCAATCCACATTATAAATAAAATTTATTGTAATCCATTATTCAACTTATATATATTTGCACCTGTAAAAGAACCTCAAGCCTGATAGAGAGGCCTCTGAGCAAAATTAAGCGGTCCTTCACGCCCGGTATAGAATGGGACGCTGAGAACCACAGCAGTTAAGGAACATCCATAAATAAAACGCCATTTAATTTAATTTCAAAAACGAAATATAGATTAAATGCCAAACTTGGTACTTAAATTCAGCATCTTTCAATTATGCTACCCGAAGATTTTGCGAAATGCCCCACCCAAAATTGCATGAAAACAGTTTCCAAAATCTTTATTTTTGAGAATAAATATATCTTAAAGATTTTGATTAAAATGTCATGTGTTTATGAAGTTTAATGTCCAAGGAAATGAACACATTTGTTGAATATGCTGAGAATACCCTTTGAAGTCCTCTTTATTATGAGTGCTTTTGCATAACTAATAAACCACAATAGATTTTTTTTGGATGTACAGGACACTAAAACGAGTACTTTCGGAGAAATCTCGGTATCGAACTTTTAGGCGGAATGCAATACCTTCTAAAGGTAATAATGCAGTGCCTAGTTATTGTTGAATAGTCCATCATATAATGAGCCATGTGTAACACCTAACGGAGGTGGCCCACCATGTTAGTAATGAGCTTTCTCTGTGTGACAGGACGCCTTTGTCCCTCAAGGGACACTTAAAGCTATTTTAATTTCGTAATTGCCTATGTTTTATAGTATGTACGTTTTCATAGCTTAAAGGCTGTCATATGTTATGTTGTGTAGTGTTTTTTCGAGCACTTATATCAAGGTTTCTGCCACTCGTAATTTAATTATTTTTGTTATTCTCGGTTATTTATGTAATGTCAGCCTTGGTGTTGAAATTAATATTTGGCGCTTTGAGCCATTGTTGACAACATGCCTGAGGAAGTTTCTAATACCAGGATTCCCATTCCTGAAGTCAGGAGTTACAAGTTTCACATAATAATAATAATAATAATAATAATAATAATAATAATAATAATAATAATGTAGCGGCTACTTAAACACAAAACAGAGGTAAATTGTAAACAATTCTTGTTTCTACACTATAGCTGTGTTCGCAGCTCGTGGGTCCTGAAAGGAATGCGTATACATGAGTACAGATATGGTGACGCTAACAAATAGAAATGGTATTGAAAAACAGCATGCAGCCTACCTTAATAGACTAGTGGCCGTGCCAATTCCGTGTCCAATTCTGAACACGGCGCTGTTTCATTTTCTGAAGAAGAAGATTAGTTTTGTGTGTGTGTGTGTGTGTGTGTGTGTGTGTGTGTGTGTGTGTGTGTGTGTGTGTGTGTCTGTCTGCCTGTGGGCGGCATAGCTCAAAAACGAAACGCTCGTTAAATGTCAAACTTGGTATTTAAGTCCAAAATCTTCTATGGATGCCGCACGAAGATTTTCAACAAAATCCCACCACCCCTATTACCCTGAACATGTGACATTTTTTCGAAAATTTTTATTTTATCAAAATTAACTTTAACGATTTTTATTAAAATACCATGTGTTTAAGATATTTTCTGTCAAACGTAGTATGTGTCTTGAATTTTCTGAGAATAGCCTTAAAGACTTCTTCATTCTGGATGACAGTAAGAGAAAAACAGAAACTCATTACAGAAAACATGTAGATTTCATAAAACATATACTTTAAGACATAGACCTTTTTTAAATAAATATAAAATGAGTTAACCGTATTATTCTTCGTATAACGGTAGCACTAAAGTCATTGATTTGCGCAACAGCATGTTCTGGTCTTGTTTTACTTTCTCTATACGTACTATGTACATATTGTATAGAGAAGGTATTGCACTCCACCAAAAGTTCGATACCGAGATTTCACCGGAAATATATGTTTCAGGGTCCCCTTTATCTAAAAAAAAATATTTTCAGAAAAAGGTCCGTGTGTGTCTGTGTGTGTGTGTCCCGTGTGTCTGTGAACAGGATAACTCAATAAAATACCAAACTAGAATCTTGCAGGGATGCGACACGAAGATTTTAACAAAACTCCCCCCACCCCAAACCACCCTTAACATGACAAAATTTCGAAAAATTCTATTTTGTCAAAAATATTATATAGTAAGATATTTACAAAAAAATGTATATTTTGAATTTTCTGGGAATAGCCTGTGAAGACTACTTTATTCTGGATGAATTTTACGGAATTTTGCATAGATGCTAAACCGTAAGAGATGGACAAAAACTTACCACACAAAAAATTAGAGCACGTTAAAACACGCAATTTATGTTATATATTTTTTTCGTGAAGTTGATCGTTCTTGAGATACTCCTTGTTTTTTGTTTCAGCTTTAAAAAACATACTTTTCTCATACGGGAATTTGTCAACTCGTGTCCATACAAACAAGGGAACTTCAGTCGCATAGCAACCAGTTTTTGACTATCGCTTTAACCTATAGTACTCTCTTATTTCGGTTCTACTTACAAGGAAGCAAATAATAACACCATTTCTGTTATTTTTTCTAGAGTAGTATGAAGTAAATAGAAACATAAGCGTTTTAACAATAATTTGTTGCAGAGATGTAGAGAAAGTCATGAGAATGGAACACTTAGTTTAAGTATGAAACAAATATCACTAGTATTTCTGCTTCTGCAGGAGCTGTATGGATATTAAATTTCCCTCCACCCTGTTGGAGTGTGTATCATACGCGAGGCATGTCTGTTCTACTAGTAATGGAATGGGGAGTGGTAGAAATTGTTTTACACTGAAAATGCCACAATACGTTTTATTGGTGGTTGTACAACTTGGAAACGAAACGTTGACTCCGAGGTATGTCGATGTAGTTGTGTGTTTTAGTCAGGTTGGTAAAATTAAATTTAGTTTTGTTCAGTATTGATAAAAGTTGTCGCGATCCTCTCGGGGGCTTGTAAAAACTCGAAATATACAGTTCTGTAAACCACTTGAAATATTATTTGCTTATTGCTGTGGAGATAGAGATCCAAAAACCTTTAAAAGCTTGGAAAATACAAACGAATTTTAATAAAGAACTACAAGAAACATGTAAGAAGCGAGATTTTTCATTTACTAGATATTATTTTAATCAAAATACATTACAATAGTATATTGCGTACTAAGAACTGTAAGTTATAATTATCATGTCGAGAATGTATATTGGGAATACGACGTCCACAGAGCCAAGCATTCGAGATGTGATAAGTAACTAATAGTTCGTGGCTAGTCAATTACTTTATGAAATACTTGAAAAAAAAACTGTAAAAATAAACAATAGTAAATCAAAATTTCTTTTCTATATTTTACTGAAAATTAAGAAAAAATGAATTCTCGATATCAATAAATAAAAGGCTACATGTAAATTATATGGACAAAGCCATCTTATACACTCTTTTGTTAATGAATTTTGCTACAGATTCTTTACTTGAAGTAGCACATGTCTTGACTGTTACGCCATTTCTTACTTGCACTGTAAGTATAAATGATCTCTCAAAATCTTATTATAAGTACTTAATAGTGATTTTGGCATGTTAATTAATTAATGAATTGTAAATTAAGCTTACATAATCGAATATGTGTTCAGAATGATTAACTTACATATCATTATTTCAAAAATACATTAATTTCAGCTTCCTCTAACAACGAAATAATTAAGTCATTGTCAAAAGACGTGGCTGGGTAGCTGTAAATTAAGATTTTGAGTGCCATTTGAGTGCCGAATTTGTTAAGTTTCTAAAAAACTATTTCATATAATGAAATTAAATTTTTGCACTGAAAAAACATCCCTTTTTCAAATATTAACCATGGAAAATTACAAATGTATGTTAACATTTAGTGTTATATACACATAATGAAGAATATTTATTTAAAACAGTCAATTATTAAGGTGCACGCTTCTGTATCATTCATTAAGATACAGAAAGTGATATTTACACCGCTCATTTCTCAGTCCAAACACTTAAATTATTCCTCAAATTTTCAATCTAACGTATTAATATATATACATATGTAAAAGGTCGTCTCCTTAGCGCGGTGGTAGCGCAGCTGCCTACCAAGCGGGAGACCTGGGTTCGATCTCCAGTGCCGGCGTGGGGATTTTTCCCCCGCTGGGAGACCTGGACCGGGGTGCACTCAGCCTCGTGAGGTCCCTGGGGGGCCAATTGAGGAGCTACTTGATGGAGAAGTAGCGGCTCCAGGTTGTGAGGACCGCATTAACCGGCCGGGAGGGGCTCGAGGCGCTGACCACGTCTCACCCTCCAATACTGCACCCCATCCATGACGTCTGTAGTGGACCGAGATGGGGGACGCAGCGGCCGGGCGGTAGGCCAAGGTTCCCCGTGAGCTGTCGTGCCATGGAGTTATGTTACATATGTAAAATTTAGTATAACCTCTGGTCATAAAAAAGTCTGATGTGTTCCATTCACATGACTTTCTTTACATCTCTGTAATAAATTATTGTGAAAAGCCTTAATCTTTTACCAACTTCATGCTAATTAAGATAAACACTATCAGAAACAGTCGTATTACTTTCCTCCTTGTAAGTAGAAGGGAAATAAGGGAATACACTAGGCTAAACCTATTCAAATCTTTTAAAAGCTGTTCACCATGTGGTTGATATTCGTTTCTTTGCATGGGCAGGAGTTGACAAATTCCCGTATGAGAAACATTTAGCTACTTTAAACCTGAAACCAAAAACGAGGAATAAACCAAGAAAAATATGTAAATAACATAAAGTGGGTATCATATCATAACGAGAAATACATTTTCTGTGTACTAAATTGTTATACATCTCTTACGGTTTACCAGTTTTATAAAATGCAGCAAAATCCATATTTTACCGAGTTTTCGGATGCGCAACTTGTTCCGAAACGGGCTGTAGAGACCATTTATTTCTTTACAGGTAATCTGAGGTAGGCGTTTCCACTACAGTACATAGTTTAACATGACATTTCAGTCTTAGCCTCTGTCTAAACTCCGATTTGAGAGAAAAAGACATTTGAAGATATTTGTGCAACAATCACCACTTCATTCTGAATCATTAATACGCTATATCCTTCTAAATCTGCAGTAGGAACATTGTTTTTCGTAAACCATGTCTAGAGAAGAATTATTTATTACACTTGGCATGTAGAGTAAGTACTCTTTAAACTTATGCTGCATCGATTGCATTTCACCCTGTATATTTATGTCATAAGTCAGTTTCGAGATAACGTTATTGTTGGTTTGAATTTAAAGTATGTTTTTCGTTTAAAGTGCTGCTGTTTTTTACTTTCTCTAGCCTTGTACAATGTACCAAAATTGCACCCAAAAATTCGATACCGAGATTTCACCGGAAATACATGTTATAGGACCCCCTGTATCCAAAAAAAGCATTTTGAGAAAAAGGTCCGCGTGTGGGTGTGTCCGTGTGTCTGTGAACACGATAACTCTAAAACGAAAAGTAGCTAAAATACCAAGTTTAGTATCTTCCAGGGATGCAACACGAAGATTTTGAGAAAAATCCTCCCACCCCAAACTACCCTTTACATGGAACTTTTTTCGAAAATTTTGATTTTCTTCAAAATGGCTCTAACGATTTTGATTAAAATATCGTATATTAAAGATATCTACCTGCCAAACAAAGAGTATATCTTGAAAATTCTGGGAATAGCTTCTAAAGACCTGTTTATTCTGGATGAATTCTGCTTAATTTGGCATAACTAGTAAACCGTAAGAGATAGACAAAAACTTACTATACAAAAAATATATGTTTTGTTAAAATACACAGCTTACGTCATATACATTTTTTTCGTGGGGCTTACCGTTTTCGAGGTATTCATTGTTATTAGTTTCAGTTGTGAAGTACTTAAACTTTTCTCAGACGGCAGAGTCCGTTTTTCTTTTGTTCTACTCCTGGCCAAGAAAAGATTTGTAATGACAATCGCATAACGACAGCTTTTAAAACATTTGAATATCGGTTTAGCCTAGTGTATTCCCTTATTTTCTTCCTACTTATAAGGAACTAAGTAATATGAACATTGTACAAATGAGTACCTCAATTAGCAAGGTGCACAAAGAAGAATAATGTTATGTAAGAAGTTTGTAGAACAGCTAATCATGTGAGTGTAACACATCAGATTTTTAGTCATTTCTCACGCTAAAATTTCAAGGTCATTATAAACCGAATCTGTTTTTAAATACCAGCCTATCGATTTGGTTTACTCTATTCATCTTTTATTTGGAATGAAATCTGTATTGAAACAAGTTTTGCTTTTGTGGCGTTAACTTCAAAAGGGATAAAGTATTAATGAATATGTATTCAGAGATCGCACTGACCTCCTTTATCTGATGCGATGTTTCTAGGGATATATCCATTGTCAGTTTAACAAAGTAAAACCTGGTAGCAGAAAGACTAACGAGAAGTAAACATTATCCGTGCAAAAACGGTAGAGTTTTATTGCAGATAAATCCATATTCCCTCTACTTGCTTTAGTGTTTCCTATAGCTAACAACAAACACATCCAAGCTCATGATGGCATTAAAAACCTGACTTTCATACGCTTTAACATCATTCCCTTGTTATCAACTTGTTTGTTTTACATTCCGGAAATTAAACGCCTTGGATCTATATGTAGGCGGAGCTTAGACCGCTCGCCTCCCACCTAGGTGGCCCGGGTTTCGATTCCATCATCACCTTTCCTATCCTCTATTTCACTTACACGTCATATCATCCACTTCCTCACGCTCATGTCTGGCTACGGACTGACCTCTCGCTCCAGGTTCTTCATTCTGTGGCTTGTGTCGTTGATTCCCTGACAAGCTTCTGACCCCTTGGCAACCTTCTAAGTTCTAAGGGATGTCAGTCCCACATAAGGGAAGGGTAACCCGACTAAAAAAGAAAAGAAAAAGAAAAGGTTCTATCTGTATCTAAAAACGAAGTGATTCTAACCAATACCACACTAAACTATTTTATGTGACATTCACACACCATCGCTACCCACTCTTCTACAAAACACTCTTTCAAAAGCTTATTCTACTTTTTCTCGTCAGTCGATATAAACGTTACTTTCAGTAAACATTTCGTTGTAGATATAATAAAAATAAATAAATTAATTAATTAATAATACAGTAGACTAATACAGCAGTAGCACCATCCTCCGTGGTATTGGGGTAAGGTGCCTTTAGTTCCCAAGGTCGCGGGTTCAAACCCGGCAGGGGGGCGATAGATTTTTTCGGGCATGAAAATTCTTCGCGCGGCTTCCTTCGGAAGGGAAGAAAAACCGTTGGTCCCGTGTCGTAGATTTACGGCACTTAAAAGAAACTAAAACCTGATAAAGAGGTATCTGTGCAAAATTAAGCGGTCTTTCATGCCCAATGTAGAATGGGATGCTAAGAACCGCAGCAGTTGAAGAGCGTTTATAAATAAAACTTAATTTAATACGACAGTCATATTTTGAAAGAGCATGTTGCATGTAAGGGCTTAAAATAACAATCTGTGCACGGTCACGAGAAGAAAGAAAAAAAGAAGAAAAGAAAAACAAAAAAGAACATTACCGCTCAAAAAGAAAATTTATCTGACAAATTGTGTGTTATCAGATATTTATCCGTAATTACTTTCTCTACTACATTCATAGTAGGTGGCACAACGGCCCAAGTTGCCTTCCGTGGTATAATGTACCATACTGACTTCATATACCCAAGGTCGCGGGTTCAAACCCGGCGGAGGACGATGAATTTTTTCGGGCGTAAAAATTCTTAGCATGGCTTCCTTCGGAAGGGAAGTAAAGCCGTTGGTCCCGTGTCAAGCCTGATAGAGAGGACTCTGAGCAAAATTAAGCGGTCTTTCACGCCCAGTATTGAATGGGACGCTGAGAACCACAGCAGTTAAAGAGCGTCCATAAATAAAAAAACGCCATTTGCAACGGCCCAAAGTCGGGTCAAGGCTTACCCCGATCGCTGTGTACCCCATCTCTGTCCATTACAGGTGTCATGGAATTGGAGAAGGTATATTGTATGCCATCCAAAGATTCTATATCGAAATTCTATCTAAAATACATGTTTAGAGGAGCCCTGAAAATAAAAAGAAACATTTATGGTAAAAGATCCACTTGTATGAACAGCATAACTCAAAAACGAAAAATTGGTTAATACAATACTTGATATATAAGTTCAATATCTTCCAAGCATACCAAACTATGCTGTAAATGGAACATTTTTCGAAATGTTAAATGTTCTCATATATAACTAACGATTTGGATTAAAATGCCGTATGTTAAGGATATTTGCATAGCAAATAAAATGTATATCTTGAATTTTCTGGGAACAACCTCTGAACACCTCTTCGATGTTTGGGTAAGAAATAGAAGACCTATTTTTATGCTGGAAATGCAGAGAAAATCTATTGTCAATGTTATCGCATAGCGACTAGGTTTCAAAATATTTTAATGTCGCTTAACCTGGTGTATTCCCTCATTTCCATTCTACACAAAAGGAAATCAATAACAAAGACTATTTTTATTTAGAATTGTAGACAGAAGTTAGTAGATATTTAGTAAACTATTCTCTACTTCACGTGGTTTACCTATTATACAAACATTTCGTTTAGAATGAAGATGAATTCACAGGCTATTCTTATAAAATTCAAGATATACCTACATTTGGTTAAGTCAATACCATGACCTTTCGAAGGCTAGTCCCAGATAAAAATCCTGACCACCATGGCTCAGAGGGGTCGGCCGCGGAAAGTCAATCCCATAACCCCCCGAGTGCCAGTCCTAGATGAAATGCCAGAGCACCTGGGTTGGTCGCGAGTGGAGATACAAAAATGCCCTGGGCATTGATGTGCTAAGTGTCCCCATCCATTAACTAATCACAACTAATCATTGTCGCTGTAACCTAAACTGCTCATTAGTTTAAATTGTTGACTCATACAATTTCAAAGCAAAATGGTGTGCTGATACTGACCATTAAATTAACATTTTCTAAACATAAAGCTAAGAGTAGTTTAATACATTATCTTTAATCACAGTAAGAATAGGATATAGATAAGGCATCCGAACTATTCAGGAACGACTTTCGTTTGTCTGCTTTTGATGCCTGTGTGTTGGTAGTTTAGGAAGAACATATACCCGTGGTTATTTAATTAGTTCCCATTCATTAAGAGACTCTTTTGTCTACCCCTGCCTTCACCTGTTTGCTTCAGCAATACGCACGATGGTCTTCCACTACCAAATTGTGATGGACACCTCCAATGACCACATATATTTATATTTATAGTTTAGGCCCCATTTGTTGCAATCAATTTCCTTATAAAATATAACAATAGTAATAACAATTAAAACAATACCACCACTACTACTATTATTATAATGCTTAAAATGTAAATACAGTTGAATCTGTTTTATACATAACCCGGTTGTAAGTAATTCGCATTTATATGTAAATTGTTGTAGGTCCCGGCAAAATGTAATTTAGAAACCTGTTAACAAAACCTTATTTATACGTAATTTGCTGTTGTACGTATTAAATTTCAGTGAAATAAACAGAGTTTTACGTAATTATGAGCATACGACATATACTATCTTAACTCGAGGGTATTTTCCTTATCTTTTTTGACAAAGGTGTAAGCTGAGCGGGTGGCTTTCGGCCTCGGAGCGTGACAATGCTGCAACAAACGAGAAGTAAAGATAAAAATGTTCAGTATCTGATGTTTGTTAAACAGCGGTTTGTCTTTCAGTTCTCAGTTGCTTTTAATCAGCCATGGAGAACAGAAAAAGGAAAAGTTATACGCTAGATCAGAAAGTTAAATTCATACGAGAGGTGGAGCTTAATCCACACAAAACCAAAACCGGAGGGTGTAATTTTCGATACTTTTGTGCATTTTGATGACAATCTAGCTGTGTGAGAGAAACTACAGCATGAGGAGATCATTGCTGATGTGTGCCAAAATAAATGGTGGTGATCAAGAAAGTGGACCAGCTTCAAGCGACACTCAGTAATGTGGATGATCACTCAAATCTTGAAATGCCTAAGTGCAATAATTGTGTGCAGGCGTTAAACCAATATTAATTAAAAGTGGTGGTGAAAAAGCTCTAAGTTCATTAATAAGTTTGCAAAGTGAAGTTGATGCATTTAGTGCAAGAAAAGTGAAACAAAGTAAATTAACTGATTTCTTTAAAGATCAAAATAATGTTTTCTTCGTACGTATCTTTGCTGTCTGTAAAATTTTGCACATGTAGGCCCACTGTACTGCCTTTTTTTATATGTATGATGCATTATCAAAATCTCAGTTATAAGTAATTCTGAGTTACAAGTAATCTTCCCTCGTTCCCTTGATATATGCATAATTTAGGTTCAACTGTATCAGCTTTAAATGCTGAACATTTTACAGATATTTGTAATGTTTTTTTTTTTAAACTGCGGAAAAGGTTGTTCTATATAATAATTAAAATAATGTCAATGAAAACATTCTGAACAACCTAACAGTGGGGAAATTTTACTATTTAGTCAGCAGTTTGGCGCATATAGCTACTGAAAACAACTTATGTATCATAAAGTACAGTGTGGCGTTAAATGTATCTACCAATTTGGGTTGAGAAATGGAACTACTAAATAAAATGAAGGCACTTTATTTGTGAACAACTAAAACAATATACATTTGCATTTATGGATATTACACTTACGTCAACACTACTTGAATGTGACTTCGCGCCATCTCCCGTGGAATGTCATTAATTTCCTGATCAATGGTATCTTTCAACTCCTAATGGTTTGCAAACGGTGCGAAAATACTTTTTCTTTCAATTATTCCCAAATTATTCCGGAACTGTTAAATCTGAAGATTGAGACGGCCAAGTTAAATTTCCAAAGTGGGAAATCGGTCGATTGTGGAACACTTATAGGAGAAAACCCATGCTTTGAAGTGAAGTATGTGCCATAGCACCATGCTGCCAAAACCAAATGTTGTTCAACTGTCGTTCCTGGAGTTCAGGTATAACAAAATATGGACCAATAATCTCACACATTCCAATTGAACACCACACCACAACATCCTGGCTGATAAACTATGCCAGGATTTTGGTTTTATTTGTTCTCAAACTCTCTGAAAAAGAAACTCTCTTCATCTGACTTGAACAGTTGCTTGAGCAGCCATCTGTGTCAGTGTTGATACAGGTGATGCTGCCTTTCAGTTAGGGAACGCTTGTACAGCTGCAATCCTTGTCTGATGAGCCAACAATCCATGGCGTACCAATTGTGAACATTGTAGCCGTGTAATCATATCTGATCCATGCGCATGCGCAGCTCAAGTTGAGCAGGAATACCAAGCAAAATTGGTAGATACATTACGCGCCTCCTGAGTTTGAGAGACAGTTATCCCAATCCTGCTTCGCTCTCTCTAAACCTTCACCCCTGCTGGCAGTTGGTATAAGATAGACTTTTTCGTGACCTGCCGGTGGATATACTGCAAGAGGTCCTCTACCCGTAATATTTTCTAGTAATTATGTTCACTCCGTGGAGTAATACGATGACAGTAAATTTTAATAACTATAATTTTTATTGAAGTTATACTTTTCTTGTGGCAATGTCATGTGTTTGGATTAGCGTGAAAAACAGGAAGTTTAAATTTTTGGTCCGGCAGCCGTGTTGGGCGTTTTCCCTGCCGGCTTCACAAATATCGCATTCTCAACAATTTAGCGATTCCCGCAGTAATGTTTTTTTTTTGTTTTTTTTTGTTTTAGTTTTTGTTCTATTTGTTTGTTTTTAGCTCAGCTTCGGGTTTCTCAACTTAATGCTAACGCAATGCTGAGGTCAGTTTTGTAATCACATAAAGACCTCAGATGTTTTTATTGCGATGTCTTTCAGCCACTACTACCAAAATCCATTACACTCAGTTTTCCAGAGGGAACTTAGTTTATTTAATTAGTGAAATATTTCAAGATGCAATGCCTCGGAACCAACGTCCAACTCCTCGTCTAAGAAGGTAAGGTGACCTAATCTAAATGAGTTATCATCGTGCGTATCATCATCTCTTTGTACCATAATGTAAACACAACTTATTTATCGCATTTAGTTACCTCTCTCGTAGTGTCTAATTTCAAGCAGCGCATTTACCTTTCACTCCACCTGGTCCTGTTTCCTACTTTTGGCTAAGTGTAGATAATTGTAACCCCCGATAACTTGACTACGCCCAATCCGTTCCCCCAATCCCGTAACTAAAACCTTTAGTGTTACACTTGGTGTTGATGCCGGATTTAGGGTGGCAACCGCTAACAGGATAAAATTGAACGTTTTACTTGGTGGACGCTGCGTGTCCTCTTTGTAACATTTCTTAATGGTTTGTTTATTTCTAGTTTTAAGTAGATAAACTATTTGTGGGATATGACTTTTAATGGCCACTTTAAACCCAACATCATCTTCCGTTACCTGATAACCATAACCCATGCTACAAAGGAACTTCAGGCTGGTATCAGTAATAGAGATATCACTGCTGATGATCTGACACGCAAGTATTTGGATGCTGCTCTAAAAGTCGACCTCCATCGCCTGAGAAAGTAGAACGAAGAAACAAGCTGACAATTACACCACAGAGCACAGCGTATCTGTATACAATCAATAACTAATTAATTATGAACAGCTATATTTAATTGAAACCAACATAATTTCAGAAAAAAAAAATATAAAAAGCAATTACTCGACACATTAGCCAAGAACATGCTTGTCAAGTTTCTGAAATTGAAAACTCGAAAACTTTCCCTCGTACAGCAAAGTGCAGTAACTTTGCGATGACATATAATTTAGAATGTACCAAACACTCAGAACACAAAATGTACAAAAATCTTCTTCTTCTAAAAGACTTACTAGCTCGCTTCGGTTTTATAGATTCCTCCATCGTTTCCTGGGTCTTCGTCGTTCTCTTTTGCCTCTTTTCGTCTTTGTAGGTATATTGAAGTGCTGTTTTCGGATATCTTCCGCCCTCCATTTTTTCTAAGTGGTTTATCCATTTCTGACTAATTAATTGATCGCTTAATTAATAACTGTAATATATACTGGGTTAATTATTGTCCCGGGGAAACCCCGCCCCTGCGCCGCTTTGTCCACCACAAATCTCACACGCCGTCGCTTGGGGCCGAACCTGGGTCGTCTAGGTTAGAGGCGAGTGGTCTAACCACTCAGCCATGGCGCGGCCGACTTCCTAGTGTGTTCACATGTTCGTAACTTTACATAGAAGAGTTATCCTTCATAACATTAACTATAGGAAACAAAATCTATTAAATGAAATGTTTTATGCATATAGCAAGGCTAAGGGAGTTTTAAATAGTTGGCTACAAGTTAGCTACACTAAAACCATCATCAAACTATGAACCCGAGACGGCAGGTAAAATACGGCCTCCTGATTGGTCTACAAACGGCGAGGAATGATAGGGGCTGGCTTGCTATCTACGTCGTCACGCGAAAAGTCTGGTAATGGTTCAATCTAGTTTCCTTTCGTCCTGGCTTTAGTCCTTGTAAAAGCCTAAACCCATATACGATTGTCCCTATCTTCACTGAACTACTCTTACATAAAGTTATTCTTCCGTGTACTGCGACTGCGCGCGCAAATATTATAAAGGCTCAGACTCTACCTAGTCGCTTGCATTTTTGCATGTGAACGACATGCGCGAAGAGTGCTTACGTAGCCGCCATTGGAAATGTTGACACGTACGTGAGCGGCCCTATACGTAGCTCCCTGCATTGCTGCAGGCGTGGACGACTTGCGCAAGATTGCTTTCATAGCCGCCAGTATTTTTAGGAACATCAAAACGTGCGCGAGCGGGTCTTACATTGTCTGCATCTTAGCAATAATGGCCCAAGAAGAAGCGCTTTGTGTACCCTTCGCGCAGCTGTGGAAATTCCCTTGCTGCACATGTGGGATCCATATAAGGAGAACTGCCTGGGTCGAAGGCTCTCATATGATTCATTTCAACCCTCCAAGTCGACGGCCCCAATATTTGTGGTCGTTGACGCTCTACCGGAAAGGGTCGTGGGTGCGAATCTCATAATGGACATGGATGTTTGAATTAAGGTGGCTCCGGGAGTAGGAGCGACTCCATGTGATAAGGCAAACGAGCAACGGAATTTCTCTTGTGGGTTAACACTTTTTTACTACTAACACTGGACAGCATACATTTACTCAGCTAAGGCGTAGACTGAGACCTAACTACATTAACAAATAAACATAAGCATTAATGAAGGATTGTTTTTTGCAGGGACCAAGAGTCAGCGCTCAATTGGATTATAAGATCCTGACCGGAGATTAAACGAGAAGTCGTTCAACAATGTCAGCAGAAACTGAGCGGCGCCTTGCCGATGAAGAGGGAGCAGCATAGTAGATGTTAATAAATTACCAATTAATCTAACACATTAATGGCTAAGTCCATTATGTGATCGATAGCAGCAATGTCATAGGAAGTGACGGGATCTCCATCCGTAGACAAGACTTAATATTCATACAATCCCGCACCTCAAATTTCCAAGAGTGTAATGTTTACGTCCTGGTTCTCTACTTTTACCTGGCTCGGACCGATGGGGCTAGCCATTGTAACCCGCTCTTTGAATCTGCAGGTGCAATAGCGTTACTGCTGCAGTTCCCCGCCTGAATTTTTCCCTGTGGAGGGATATTTTAGTGGATAGTGGCATGGTTTGGCGGCCCGTACCCTTGGCAAAGTTCTACTCTCAGTCCCCTGTAAAAGGGGTTTTCCCCTCTGCTCAAGAGAAAAGGAAAGCGTCAGTTGTAACGGAGACTTTGGAGGGTGGTTGAATTAGCGGAGAGTCGCAGCAGTAAGCAATTTAGTGTTTGATCATAGAAGCGACGAAAAATAAAGTTGTTCTGCAACAAATGTAACAATCCGTTATGTTAACAAATATTGCATTGCACTCTTACAGATTTTGTCGAGAGTGTAAGAATGGATGCCATAGGCTAAAGTGCAGCCATTAAAAGAAAAAACCAATAGCGACTTTCACACTTAATGTTTATAAAGTGATTAACGCCCCCAAAACAATGTATTTCACATAAAGTGCGTGCTTTAAGATATCTATATATTTGTGAATTAATATTTTGCCTATATCATAGACTTTATCGTTCAGATTGATGAAGACCTGACAGACCATTTAAGATATATATCTTATTAGTAAACAAATACAGTTGCCTTGTGGCCGTTTAATCAAAATATTTAGAACTATTTTTGAGAAAATCAAAAACAGTGAAACTTTTTCCAGGTAAGCGGTATTTTGAGATAAGAATTTTATTAGAAACTAGCTGCCCGCCCCGGCTGCGCACGGGCGGTGTACCTAAAGAAAAAAACTCGGACAAAAGCTTCCGTTTACTATACGATCATGCAATGAACTAAAATTACAATTAAATAGTTTGACAACACTTTATTGTAATGCCCTGTGATGTACAATTTTCCTTCCGGAGAGAAAAAAATAACTTGGCATAATAATAGTAATAGAGTAGCCGAGTGGTTAGACTACTTGCCTCCCACCAAGACGGCTCGGGTTCGATCCCAAGTGACCACATGTGAGATTTGTGGTGGACAAAGCCGGCACAGGGTCGAATTTTCTCCGGGTTCTCCGGTTTCCCCAGCCATCGCATTCCATCGGTGCTCCATCTTCATTCATGTATCATCAGAGTCATGCCTGCGGTGCCACAAGTAGTTAAAGCGGTCGTTAAACACTACCAAAAATAAAAGTGATGGTAGCGCATCCAAAACGTGGCGGGTATACGTGGCATAGGTAATGAATTACATTAAGGAGAAAGCCACGAATTAACATTCATGCTTCTTCCGAATCTCTTTCTTTCCTTTACTCCTAATGCTTTCCACCTCTTTCTTTATTTTCTTCCATGTCAAAGCAGCCATTTCTAAGGCTAACAATGACATAACTAAAGAGCAAGTAGATTTGCTTGGGAAATTGACAAGCTTTTATTTGACGATAGCTTTGTGTGTTTTAAATGTCTCCATTTAACTCAGATTATAACTTGATCAAATGTATTAAGAACACCGCAATTGTATTGTGAGGGTGACGCGGGTAGCTTCATGTTCTTTAGCTAGCTCATGTACCACATAACGTCAAATACCGCCTGCGGTGCCATAAGTAGTTAAAGCGGGCGTTAAACACTACAAAAAATACAACAACAAAAAAAGTAAAATAACCAACATCTGCAATAGGAAGTTAAACCTAATACGGATTCCGTTCTTTCTCCGCCAGGGTTCGATCCCAAGCGACCGAATGTGAGATTTGTGGTGGACAAAGCGGCGCAGGGGCGGGTTTTCTCCAGGTTCTCCGGTTTCCCCCGCCATCTCATTCCACCGGGGCTCCATCTTCATATATCATCAGTGTCATCGCCTGGGGTACCACAACAGTAAAAGCGGGCGTTAAACACTATAAAAAAAGGTCCGATGGTTAATACATAAGAAATATATTTGATTTGCGTCATTGTCTCCAGAACCGGGTAGAAGCTACGGCCATCTGGTGGCAAATAATAGCTACATATTTTAGGTATTCGTCGCTAGGAAAGCTTCTTTATTTTAAACGATAGGAGTAAGGAAACGACAATTAATAAATAAAAATATATTTGAATTTCACTGCTGCATTATCTCATCTCGATAAACCGTTGCGTTACTTTAACATTGGATACGGAGGAAAAATATTACTATAGCCATCTAGTGGCAAATAAAATAAGTACTTACTCTAGGTGTTCGCCGTCAGAAAAGTTTCTTTGCTTCTTTATTTTAAACGATAGGAGTAAGAAAAGGACAGTTAATACATAAAAATGTATTTGAATTTCACTGCTACGTTGCGTCAACGCCTTGATAAACTGGTGCGTTGCCTTAACATTGAATGGGAAGGGAAATATATAGCAGTACCACGACCATTTAGCAAAAATAACCTGTACCACTGCCATCTGGTGACCATTAACTGAAATGCGTTCACTTAGCACGGTTTTTATTCATATTATGAGATTTTAAATACTTTCCCGTACTATTTTTAAACATTTTCATTTCCACAAATCTTGTCGTGACAATAACAAACATAACAAAAAAAAAAAAAGAATTGTTCAATTTGATGCAGTCGTTGGGAAGTGATACGCGTACATACATTTCAGCGACTCATATATATATATATAGACATTCTTGTTGAGTCCTTGGAAGATACTGAACCTAAAACACTAAATTTGGTATCTAATAGATGTTTTAGTTACGCTGTTCATACACACACACACACACACACATGCAGATTGCCCGTTTAAAAATGATTTATGGGTACCTCAAAACGTCTGTTTTAACTGAAATATCTGGCTGTAATTTTGGGTAGACGCAATATTTCCTCTATAATAGTTAAGCAAAAGAGAAAATATAAACTAAACATATGCCGCAAACACAGAACGTGAATAGAATAAACGCTTTACGCGAGGAAGATGTTTTCACAATAATAACAACGTCCATTATTGAACGTTCGCATCCTGGTTACTAGGTCACTAAGGTGTTTATGTATATGTTGTTGCAGCCCAGTTAAGGGGCAACATGATCGTGATGAAGGATACATACACAGATAAGTTCTGGTTTATCATAGCACTGCATACCATTTATTAGAAGTCACTAATGGTGCCATACAGTTAATTGTAGTTCAGTGAAGAGGAATTGTGATGAAGTATAAACTCAGAGATAAAATCTGCACTGTAGATAGCACTGTACAGCAGCCCAGTCAAGGAACCGTGATAGAGGACAAACACAGAGATAGGCTCTGATATATCAAAGCATTGTACCAGTCCACTCGAGAGACCGTGATGAAGGTAAACACAGAGACAAGCTCTGATATATCAAAGTACTGCATACAAGTCCATTCGAGAGACCGTGATGAAGGATAAACACAGAGCCAAGCTCTGATATATCAAAATATTGCATACCAGTCCACTCGTGGGACTGTGATGAAGGATAAACACAGAGACAAGTTCTGATATATCAAAATATTGCATACCAGTCCAATCAAGGGACCATGATGAAGGATAAACACAGAGCCAAGCTCTGATATATTAAAAGATTGCATTCCAGTCCACTCAAGGGACCATGATGAAGGAGAAACACAGAGCCAAGCTCTGATATATCAAAATATTGCATACCAGTCCACTCGTGGGATGGTGACGAAGAATAAACACAGAGACAAACTCTGATATATCAAAATATTGCATACCAGTCCACTCGTGGGATGGTGACGAAGAATAAACACAGAGACAAGCTCTGATATATCAAAATATTGCATACCAGTCCACTCGTGGGACTGTGATGAAGGATAAACACAGAGACAAACTCTGATATATCAAAATATTGCATACCAGTCCACTCGTGGGATGGTGACGAAGAATAAACACAGAGACAAGCTCTGATATATCAAAATATTGCATACCAGTCCACTCGTGGGACTGTGATGAAGGATAAACACAGAGACAAACTCTGATATATCAAAATATTGCATACCAGTCCACTCGTGGGACTGTGATGAAGAATAAACACAGAGACAAACTCTGATATATCAAAATATTGCATACCAGTCCTCTCGTGGGACCGTAATGAAGGATAAACACAGAGACAAGCTCTGATATATCAAAATATTGCATACCAGTCCACTCGTGGGATGGTGACGAAGAATAAACACAGAGACAAGCTCTGATATATCAAAATATTGCATACCAGTCCACTCGTGGGATGGTGACGAAGAATAAACACAGAGACAAGCTCTGATATATCAAAATATTGCATACCAGTCCACTCGTGGGACTGTGATGAAGAATAAACACAGAGACAAACTCTGATATATCAAAATATTGCATACCAGTCCACTCGTGGGATGGTGACGAAGAATAAACACAGAGACAAGCTCTGATATATCAAAATATTGCATACCAGTCCACTCGTGGGACTGTGATGAAGAATAAACACAGAGACAAACTCTGATATATCAAAATATTGCATACCAGTCCACTCGTGGGACTGTGATGAAGAATAAACACAGAGACAAACTCTGATATATCAAAATATTGCATACCAGTCCTCTCGTGGGACCGTAATGAAGGATAAACACAGAGACAAGCTCTGATATATCAAAATATTGCATACCAGTCCTCTCGAGGGACCGTGATGAAGGATAAACTTAGAGACAAACTCTGATATATCAAAATATTGCATACCAGTCCACTCGAGGGACCGTGATGAAGGGTAAACACAGAGACAAACTCTGATATATCAAAATATTGCATACCAGTCCACTCGAGGGACCGTGATGAAGGATAAACACAGAGACAACCTCTGATATATTAAAAGATTACATTCCAGTCCACTCGAGGGACCGTGATGAAGGAGAAACACGGAGACAACCTCTGATATATCAAAATATTGCATACCAGCCCACTCTAGGGACTGTGATGAAGGAGAAACACAGAGACAATCTCTGATATATCAAAGCACTACATACCGATCCATTCGAGAGACCGTAATGAAGGATAAACTCAACGAAAAGTTCTGATATATCAAAACACTGTATACCAGCCCACTCGAGGGACCGTGATAAGGACAAACGCAGAGACAAGCTGTAGTATATCAAAGCCCTGTATATCAGCCCACTCGAGGGACCGTGATGGAGGATAAACACAGAAAGAGACAAACTCTGGTATATCAAATCACTGTATACCAGCCCAATCTAGGGACGGTAATGAAGGGTAAGCACAGAGTCAAGCCATGATCCCAATCTAGGGACCGTGATTAAGTATAAACACAGAAATAAGCTAGTGTCTATCATAGCTCTATATACCAGCCCAATGAAGAGGAGTCGTGCTGAAGGATAAACTCAGAGATAAACACTGGTATCAGGCCAGTTGAGGGACTGTGGTGAAGGACAAACATGGAAGTAATCTCTGGTCTATCATGGCACTGTATACCAGCCCTGTGAAGGGATAGACATACAGACAATAGGTCTACTATAGCACTCTATACTATTTACTTGGGGCAGTAATGGTGTTATACATTTTGTTGCAGCCCAGTGAAAGGCAGGGGGCATTATCGCGATGAAGGATAGGCATGCAGATAATCTGTTCTATCATAGCACTGTATACCAGGCAGGTAATATAAGGATCAAGGATAAAAACAGAAGTTAGCTCTGATCTATCACCGTATACCAGCCTAATGAAGGGAGACCATTATTGCAATGTAGGATAAATATACTGGTCTGTCTTAGTATTGTATGTCATTTACTAGAGGTTAGCAGTGATGCCCTACATTTTGTTGCAGCCCAATGAAGGGAGTCATGATTAACATGAAGGATAGACAACAGACTAGCTGTGTTTTATCATATCAATATATACTAATCACTTTGTAAATTCAAGTTATAATACGGTGCAATCCGTAGTAAACATCTGTAATGCTTTGAATATGATAACAAAGTCATAAAAGGTCTCCTTAAGCTAAAGTCATAAAAATGAACGAGTAGATTTTGTGAAAGCAGCTTGGGGTATCGGAGAGTAAGATTGAAGCAATATTCACCAACAAATGAAGCTACTGAGTTCTTATACGAGGATCGGCTGATAAGTCCCGGGCCTCACACAGATATGACGTTACTAGGACAGTTAGACGGTAGCATCGTATAATTTAACTCTAGACTAGCTTGTATCCATAGTTACTAGTCAATAGCTAGTTTAGTTTTCGAATGACAGCATTTTAAACAATACAACGTTAGAGTTTTCACGAAAATGGAGGATTTGGAAAAACGAGCAGTGATGTAATGCTTCCATTTGAAAGTCTTAACGCCTAAAGAAATCAAGGAATGGCAGTTCATTGAAAGACTCTACCCCTTCTTATTCAATGATTAAAAGGGGCTTGCAGAGTTTAAAATGGGATGTACGAGCACTAGTGATGAACCTCGCTCTAGACGCCCTGTAGAAGTGACAACTACAAAGATCATTGAAAAACAAATGCTTCGTTTAGTCCTGGAAGACCGCAGATTAAAGTTGTTTGAGATTGCAAAGGCTGTAAACATAACAAAAGAACGTGCAGGTAATATTTTAAGTAATGTTTTGGCCTTTCACCTGGGTGCCGCGTTTGAGGACACCTGATCAAAAGTTGCAAAGAAAAACTGTTTCTGTTAAGAATGTGGAGCTCTACCGTAAAAATCCCAGTGAATTTTTGAGACGGCTTATTACCATGGATGGAACTTGGATACATCACTACACTCCAAAAAGTAAACCACAGTCAAAACAGTGAATTGCGCCAGGTGAACCAACTCAAAAAAGCAAAGCAAATTTTGTGAGCTAACAAGGTTATGGCAAGTGGTTTTCTGGGGTGCACAGGTAATTATTTTAATTGATTACTTGGATAAGGGTAAAAGTATCACTTGTGACTACTACGCAAGCTTACTACAATGTTTGAGTGATGAGATGAAAAGAAAAAGACCTCATTTGGCAACAATATATTGTTTCATCACGACAACGCTCCGGCCCATCGTTCAGTCATTGCAATGGGAAAAATGTGCAAATTAAAGTTGGAATTGCTTGAACATCCACCCTATCACCAGATCTAGCACTCAGTGACAACCACCTGTTCCCAAACCTCAAAAAGGTTCTTGGAGGACGAAGATTTCATAGCAACGAGGAGATCATTGATGCGGTAAACAGCTATTTTGAGGAATTTGATAAATCACACTACAGAGGTAGTTTGATTAAATTAGAACACCGATATGACAAATGTATTTGTCTTTCTGGAGATTATGTTGAGAAATAAAGCAAAAAAAAGAAATTAAATTAAATGCTGTTTTCATTGAGTAGGCCCGGGACTTATCAGCCGATCCTAGTATTACTAATTTTTATGCACGTAGCTGTACAAAAGCATGCATTGCGCAGACTCCCTGCTCTATTCCTTACTGAAGCAAGGGTGAAGATTGCCTGCATACATTACAGGCGCTCCCGCTGGATATGTACCTCCACTTCATCTCACGTTTTAATCTTTCCTTTCCTTCTCCCTCCACAGCATAAGGAGAATTTCGCAACTAATGGCAGCACAAAGTGGAACGATCAAAGGCTCTCGGATACTTATCGGAGAAAAGCGAAACGGTTCACTTTCATGCGAAATGAAAAGTGAGATACATAGCAGAGCAACTAGAAACCCTTTTGTATTTTTACCAAACAGATTTCGATTAATTGCGTAGACCAAAGGTAAAGTGAACAAAATGAAAGCTTAAGGCAATCCTGACATAAGTGGAAATTTATTACTTTCTTTACCAATGTACAATGATGAACACAGTAGGTAGAGAAGGTATTGTATTACACCGAAAAATTCAATACAGAACTTTCACGGAATATATACGTAAGATATGGACAAAAACTTAGTACACAGAAATGTATATCTCGTTAAAATACGTACACAGTTTATTTCCATATACATATTTTTGTAAACTTAACTATTTTCGAGATATTCCGAGTTTCAGGTTTAAACTACTTAAAATGTTCTCAAACGGAAAGTCGAGGCTTTTGGCCTCTCTTTTGGTTAATCCTAACAACCAAAAAGAACCGAACTTCAATTGTTTCACATAGCAACCGGTTTTTAAAAGATTCGACTATCGCTTTAGCCTATGCATTCGCTTATTAACTATCATCTTGCAAAGAGGGAAGAATAATCCTAGTTTTTCAAAAGTCCATTCACACGACTCTTTACTTCCACAAGCAACTTTTCTTACAAAAGATAATTCTTTTGTCTACATCATGCTAATCAAGATAGGTAAACTAGGATTGGTCCTTCTTCTTTGCAAGTTGATGGGTAATAAGCGAATGCAGAGGCTAAAGCGGTAGCCGAATCTTTTAAAAGCCGGTTGCTATGTAAGACAATTGAAGTTCGGCTCTCTTTGGTTGTTAGGATTATACAAAAGAGAGGCCAAAAACCTAGACTTCCTGTTTGAGAAAATTTTAAGTAGTTTAAAACTAAAACCAATAGCTCGGAATATCTCAAAAACAGTTATCTCTACAAAAAAATATGAATATTACATAAACTGTGTGTTTTAACAAGATACACATTTTGTGTGTACTAAGTTTTTGTCCATATTTTACGATTTACCAGTTGTACAAAAATCATCCAAATGGAAAAGGTCTTCAAAGACTATTCCCAGAAAATTCAAGACGTATATTTCCTTTGCCATAAAATATATTTGAAATATATGGATTTTTTTTTTTCAAAATATGTTCCATGTAAAGTGTAGTTGCGGGTTAGGAGATATTCTTGAAAATATTTGTGTTTGATATTTAACCGATTTTTCGGCTTTGAGCAATGCTGCCCACGAATCACACACATACATAGACACATACACACGGATACGTTTCTAAAATTATTTTTAGAAAGCATGCATTCCCGGTGAAATCTTGATATCTAATTTTTAGGGGCAGTACAATACCTTCAGTGATTAACATGGAGTAAGCTTTTGTAAGAAATTCTAGTTACAGAACAGTCAAGAAAGTTATGTGAATGCATTCTTAATATTGGATAGGTAGAGCCAGACTGAAAAATGCAATGCCGTAGCCGGGATTTGAACCACGGATTTCTACCACTGAGCTACCATGGCAACATGCCGCATAGCATTGAATTTCTCAACTGACTCGCATGTTTCCCGGTAAACCACAAGGTGATCTCAAATTTTATTTTGAGATGACAGCCCCAATGGCGACTTACAATGTTGTAAGTACTTTAGACCCAGGATTCTTAGTATAGCCAACTATTATGGTCAATTGGTATTGGAATAATTGTTTTTTCAATACTATGCCGGTATGTTGCCATGGTAGCTCAGTGGCAGAGCAACCGGATCGGGAGATCCGTGGTTCAAATCCCGGTTATGGCATTGAATTTTTCAATCTGACTCTACCTATCCAACTCCTTCACACGATCTGTGTGAAAAAGCAATTATCCCAACAATAATAATAATAAGTGGTATAAAAACCCTGATACTTAATTTCTAAACCCAGGGTTAATATGCCAGGTTTTTAAAAATGTATTTATAATCATACAGCATACATTTATTGTTTACAGATTATTTATAAGTTAAAAACTAAAATATAGTAGTAAAATATTATAAAATAATAAAAATGTTTTAACATTTATATGATTACACTTTCATAATCTAATCTAAATAAATAATCAATAAAATAACAACTTAAAAAAATATAATAAAACTAAACAAATCACATAATACACAAAAACACACCACAAGACACATTTTTAATAACAAAATGTATCTTCAACTTCACATATACCGAGTTCTTCTATTGCATTACATCATTATAGTACCACCTCCTAAAAAACAAAAAATATATAAATTTATTTTATTTTTCAAATTTTATTTCAATAATGTAATCCATTTCATCAATTTATATTATTTCTACGTTTTATTATTATTACTATTAATAACAACAACAACAACAATAATAATAATATAACGTGGTCAGCGCCTCGGGGCCATCCGGCCGATAATACGGCCTACGCAACCTGGAGCCACTACTTTTTCCTCAAGTAGCTCTTCAATTGGCCCCCCAGGGATCTCATGAGGCTGAGTGCACCCCGGAAAAGACCTCCCATTGGGAAAAAATCCCCACGACAGTATCAGGAATTGAACATGGGCCTTGATTAAATTTGAGGCTCCTTAAACAGCAGGGTCCTGCATGCTTCACCAATAACTGCCATGAAGTGAGGTGTGCTCGTGACGTATGACCGTGGGATGCAGTAAAGTCGCATCCATTTATATTAACTAATAATGTAAACTATGTATTATTGGCAGCTTTCAATGGTTTTCATGTTCCAGGCAATAATCACTCTTTTATGTACATCAACCACGAAATATGTATAAAGCTCCATTTGATTGCCTTTCATTATGCATTCCCAACTTGTTTTAGAGCAGCATTGTATCATGAATTTTGCTTATTTAGAGAGACACGTGCAAATGTTAAAACGAGCAGCGAGTTCTATTTAAATGCTACAAATAGTTTAAAAAGGCTGGTTCAGTAAGGCCTAAAGCACACATCTTCAACTTTGCATTTTAATTTCCCTAAAACTTACAACCCAATAATTCTAAGCCAATATTTCACCGGAAACATACATTTTATATTTCCGAATAGAAAAAATCTGATGCGTTACATTCACATGACTTTATCTGGCTGCTCTACAAACTGCTTAAAAAATATTATTTTTCTTTCTACTGACCGAGATAAACATTAGCAGAATATTTTTATTACATAGTTCCTTATAAGTAAAAGGGAACTAAGGGAATGCACTAGTCTAAAGTGACATTCAAATGTTTTAAAAGCTGTCATTATGCAATTGATATTGCAAATCGCTTCTTTGCTTGGCCAGGTGTTGAACAAAAGAAAGCCGGACACTTCCTGCCTGAGAAATGTACAAGTACTTTGTAATTGAAACCAATAACAAGGAATATCTCGGAAACGGTTACCCCCAAAACAAAAATGAAAAGGACATACATTGTGTGTTTTGACAAAATCTACATTTTTGTGCAGTAAGTTTTTGTCTATCTGTTACGGTTTAACAGTTAAGCTAAATTCAGTAAAATTCATCCAGAATAAAGAGGTCTTCAGAGGCTATTCCCAGAATATTTAAGATATACGTTAACATATGGCATTTTAATCAAACTCGTTACAATCATTTTTTAGAAAATTAAAATTTTCGAACATTTTTCCATGTAAAGGGTAGTTTGTCGTGACAGGATTTTGCTTGAAAATCTAATGACTTTCTCTAGCTTCTCTACAAACAAACTTCTTACAAAAAAGTATTTTTCTTTCTACATAATGTTAAACGAGATAAACATTAGCAGAATGTTATTACTTAGTTTCTTATAAGTAGAAGGAAACTAAAGGAATGCGATATGCTAAAGTGATAGTCAAATGTTTTAAAAGCTGTCGTTATGCGATTGTCATTGTAAATCGCTTCTTTGCTTGGCCAGGAGTAGAACAAAAGAAACACGGACACTTCCTGCCTGAGAAAGGTATAAGTACTTTACAATTGAAACTAATAACAAGAAACGTTTCTCTAAAACGGTAAACTCCACGAAAAAAAAAATGTATGACATAAATTGTGTATTTTAACGAGATCTACATATTTTGTGCAAAATTCAGCGAAATTCATGCAGGAAAAACAGAACTTCAGAAGATATTCCCAGAAAATTCAAGATATACATTTTATTTGTGATGGAAATGGCTATAATATCTGGTATTTTAATCAAAATCGTAAGAGCCATTTTAAGAAAAACTTTTCCATTTAAAGGGTAGTTTGGGGTGGGGGGATTTTCTTAAAAAGCATCGTGTCGTATCCTTGGAAGATACCAAACTTAAATACCAAAGTTGGTACTCAACCGTATTTTTTTTTTCATTTTTGAGCTATGCTGTCCACAGACACACACAAACCTTCTGTACATGTTTTTTTTAGGATTCAGAGGGTACTAAAACATGTATTTCTTGTGAAATCTCGGTATCGAATTTCCTTCTCTATCCACTATGTGCATTATACATACGGAGCAAGAGAAAGTAAAAAGCTTATTTAGAATATGTTATGTTTCGTGTGTATTACCAGCACCACAGAAAAGTTGCTTAAAGGGATACCAAAGTGTTAAAACTGATCTAAATTATAAAATTCAGAACTATTAATGTTTACAAATATTACTAAATGTCATTCAAATATGTGTTTTCAATCCGAATATATTAATTAATTTATTCGATTTAACTAAATAAAATCAAAATCTATATTCTCCTACAGATATTGAACTACATGCGCCATTTACTTTCTCTAGCGCGTATGTACTATGTATACATAGTGTATAGAGAAGGCATTCTATTAACTTTAAAAACTTCGATACCGAGATTTCACTGGATATATATGTTTTGAGACCCCTTGAACCCAAAACATGCCTGTGTGTGCGTGCGTGTGTGTGTGTGTGTCTGTAGGCAGTATAGCTAAAAACCGAAAACTCGGTTAGATACCAAAGTTGCCATTTAAGCTCAGTATCTTCAAGGATGCGACACCATGACTTTCAAGAAAATCACCCCACCCACAACTAGCCTTTACATGGAACATTTTTCAAATATTTTGATTTTCTCAAAAATGGCCCTAATGATTTTGATTAAAATACCATATGTTTAAGATATGTGCATGAGAAACGAAATGTATATTTGAATTTTTTGGGAATAGCCTCTGAAAACCTCTTCATTTTTAATACCTCTAGTATAACTGGCCATCCATAACAGATAGACAAAAACTTACCACACAAAAAAATGAAGATCTTGTTAAAACACACAATTTATGTGAGTTAACCATTTTCGAGCTATTCTGAGTTGTTGGTTTCAGTTTTAAGGTACTTAAACTTTTTTAAAATGGGAAGTATCTTTCTTTTCATCTCTTTTGTTTACTGCCAGGAAGCTAAGAGAGCTGAACATCAATTGTTTCAAACAGCGACATGCTTTTAAAAGATTTCACTATCGCTTTAACCTGTACATTTCCTTAGTTCCCTTCTATTTACAAACAAACAAGCAATAAGACAATTCTGCTAATATTTATCATTATTTAGATAAAGGAATAATCTTCTGTAAGAAAACATTGTTTGCAGGTCAGCTAGAGAAAGTCATATGAATGTAACACATCAGATTTTTAAAATTTGTATTTCTTAATGTCTTTGGGAAACCTTTTCCAGTTAAATTCTTGCCATAGTGGCTAGTTTTTTTTTTAAATATATATATTTTATATCACAAAATGAAAAAAATGCAAAAAAAAAAAACCTAAAACTAACCTATAATCATTATAAAAATTCCAAGCAGACATTTACTATACACATTCTGAAGTGATTTAGTGACAAATTTTCAGACCTCGCATTATATTTTCGTAGGAAAAAGTATACTTTGATTTTGATAAAATGACAAAATTGAACCTGTGAAAAACGGATTTAAAATTTGAGCTAGACTGTCGTTTAACCAGTACAATGTTTTAAAATTGAAAATATGTAGGTACATTAAAGTGTGATGCCCTTTTTCATCAAAAACCTACATTTTTCATCATAATCGCTATAAAAAAAACCCTTCTGTATTCCGAATTGGAATTTAAGTCCAATTGCCCAATCCAAAGCGCCTTTTACACGAAAAACTATTGCGTGGCCTTGATATTATAAAATATAAAACAATGTTGATCAAAATACCATATTATTTAAGACATTTACACGTCAAACAAATTGTGTATCTTGAGATGTCTGCAAATAAATCTATGAAGTCTTCATTCTGAATGAATTTGGTATGAATGTCGTCTCTATTTTGAAAGTTTAATGCGGTATATAACGCCCAAATTTGCTTGCTCTACCACATACATGGTATATAGAAAAGGTATTGTGTTCCACTCAAAAGTTCGAAATTGACATTTCATTGGTGATACAGTTTTTGAGATATAAATAAATAAAAACATTTCCAGTAAAAGGTACGTGTGTATTCTGTGTGTGTGTGTGTGTGTGTGTGTGTGTGTGAACAGCATAACTCAAAACTCTGATTTGTTTCAATCACATAAATTTCCCACCTATTCTGCAAATTCTCGTATACTCCTTAAAAAAATTATTTTTTTTATCTACATCATGCTAATTTAGATAAGCATTACCATAAAATCTCTTGTTACTTGGTTCCTTATAAGTAGGAGGGACATCAGAAATAAAGACAAATATTTTAAAAGCTTGTCCCTGTGTGATACAATTGAAATTCGGTTCTCTTTGTATGGCCAGGAGTAAAAAAAGAGATATGAAACGAAAAATGAAATCCCTCTTAAGTAAAGTTTCAGCATTTTAAAATTAAAACCAATAATATCTACAAACGATATCTGTTTTGATGAGATTTACTATTTTTATATAGTAAGTTCCCGTTTATCTCTTAAAGTTTACCAGTTAAACAAAAGCCATCCAGAAAGAAGAGGTTCCCAGAGGCTATTCCCAAAAAATTGAAGATATGCATTTTGTTTGCCATGAAAATACCTTAAACATGTGGTATTCTAATCAAACTTTTTAAAGCCATTTTTGAGAAAATCAAAATTTTCGAAAAATGTTCCACATAAACGGTAGTTAGTGGTGTGAGATTTTCCTGAAAATGAACACCTGGAAGAAGCTAAATTTAAGTATCAACGTTTCAAGTTATGCTGTCTCTCGCTCGCGGGAGGGAACCCTAAAAATGCATTTTTGATGAAATACAGTATCAAATTTTGGGTGGAATGCAATGCAATACCTCCTGTATCTATGTACCACATAAAAAGTTGAGAAATTAAAGTCGTTTAAACACCCAAGTTGAGTTCACCATTTCAAGATGACACACGATAAGCTTGAAGAATATCTCTTCAACACAAGGTACCTTTAAATGGAAAATTCTGAGAAAATGTTTGTTTTACCAAAAACAAAAGTTAACGATTTTGATTAAAATGTATATTAAATACAGTTTCAATATAGACGCAATGTATATATTTCCTACATTTATCCGCTTTTGATATGAAGTGCTTAAGACGCCCACAGATGTATTTATAGAGGCAACCATTGAAAAGGTCCATCATATGACTCTCGCTGATTGTCGAACGAAAGTTCGCGAAGTGGCAGAAGCCATAGGTGTGTCGACGGTAACGTAACTCATATTTTGTATCATAAATTGGAGATAAAAACGCTGTGCGGCGATTGTTCGCAGTTGACATAAAATGCCTTCAACTTGGAAGCTGTGTCTGGAGCTATTTAAGGAGCTTTTGAAGGCATCTTTGCAAGAGCTATCACTGTCAATGATACCTGAATTCATCTGCATACCTACCTACTCCAGAAACCAAGCAACAATTCAAATAATGGTTTGCTTCCGGTGAATTTGCTCCAAAGAAAGATACGACGGTCCTATCGGCTGGGGGAGGTGAATGTAATTGAGTTTTCTGAAAAAATAAACCCGGATTCCTGAACAATACTAGAATGAGCATCTCGAAAACGACGAGATGTTGAAGGAAAGACGCTCCATTTGATGAAAAAGAAAGTGCTGTTTCACGAGTACGACGCACCAGCGTATTCTTCCGGAGTTATCTCCGACTAAATTACTTGCGTTTGTAATTCTGTCGCATCCTCCATATTCGCCCGATCTGTCCCCCTGTGATTTTTTATTGTTCTCCTATATGAAAAAATTGCACACGGGAACAAATTGTAAACTTAATAAAGGGGTCACCGTAGAGATAGAGGCACATATTGCAGAGTTTTACAATTCCGTATTTGGAGGGAATAGAAGAATGCAATCCGCCCTTTTCTGCCTAAGGGTGCTTTTAAGTTTTTACTTTCTCTGCATATACTATGTGCATAGTAAAAGGAGAAGGTCCTTATTGTATTCTACCCAAAAATCCGATGTCGAGATTTCACCGAAAATACATGTTTTGTAGTCCCCTGAGTCCAAAAAAAAATTAGAAAACATTCGTGACTGTATCTGTGAACAACATAACTCAAAAATGAAAATCGGTTAAATGCCAAACTTGATAATTAAGTCCAACATCTTCCAAAGATACGACAGGAAGATTTTTAAGAAAATCGCTCCAATCCAAAGTACCTTTTACATGGAAAATTTTCGAAAATGTTGAATTTCTCAAAAATGCTCTAACAATTTTGATTACAGTACCGTATATTACAAATATTTACAGGACAGATAGAAAGTACACCTTAAATTTTCTGGGAATAACCTTTGAAGATCACATTATTCTGCACGACTTTTATATAAATGGTAAACCGTAAGAGATAGAAAAAAGTTTACTGTACAAAAATTTGGCGTCATTGATGCACACAGTTTATATCATAGACATTTTTATGTGCAGGTAACCACTTTCGAGATATTTATTATTAGTGTTTGCAATTTAAAAATGCACCTTTCTTTTGTTTTACTTCCGGCCACACAAAGAGAAGCGATTGTCAAATACACAGAGACAGATTTTAAAAGATTTGACGATCAATTTGGCCTAGTGAACTCCTTTACTTTACTTTTACTTACAAAGAACTTAATAATAAGATAATTCTGCTAATGCTTTTTGCAATTCGCATGAAGTCTATAGAAAAAATAATCTTTTCTAAGAAGTTTGTTTACAGAACTAGTAGAGAAAGTCATGGAATGGAACACAGATGTTTAGCATCTACCAGTCAGACTGTAATCATTATACTATCTACACGAGTTTAAATAATATTTATAATACTTTTATATTTTGCTTTTATCTTAGAGATTAGATTAGACGGTGTCTGGTCCGTGAACTTTTATGTACTTGAAAAACAAGTAGTAAATAAATATAATTATTCCTTTGTATTTTTAAATTAACGCTGACGTGCTGATTTTAAACCAATCTATTTGTTTAGTCAAGTCTGTTGTACAAACAACTAGATGATACCCAATGGAAAATGTCATTAGAACTGACTTCAGCGATTAAGAGTGAAGCACACTTTAGCACTACTAAAAACAAATGATATTAAAAGAGGTGGAATTTCAAATGTTTGTTTTAAATGAGAAATTATATACCCGCAATGCTGCAGCAATAATTGTAATAATGAAACAAACGCTACTAAAACGACAATGAGAAAGAGAGAGATAAAAACATTAACCACAATGGAGATTTATTTTTTTAATGGTCATTTTGTTGCCATTTTAAAATGGCAACAAAAATTGCTTACTACGGAATCAACAATGCACAAGAATCTATGACATGCAATTAAAATTTAGCGCAATTGTTGGGGAGAATCAAAGCAAAAATTGTACAGGTACAGGACATTAAACAGCATATTCTTCGTAGATACCTGTTAGGTGCATTAGGAGCGTCCAGATGGAATCAATATTGTATACTGTATCGCCAATCAGAATACTTTACTGTGTGACCGCGGACTCTGCCTTTCGTGTTCAGACGATATACAATTAAAATCCACCAGCTTCTCTTTATGGTTTTAAAAATCTGACGTGTTCCATCCACAGATTTGCTTTCCTTACAAGAAATATGCGTAAGCTTCCACGGCCGGTATCCATGGTTTTGAAATTTAAAATTTTCGGGTTGTTTTGCCGTGGTCTGTGGGTTAAAATAGTTTTATTTAAAATATTTCTTCCTAACGTTTCGTCCCTGCCTGTGAAGGACATCTTCAGAGGCAATGTGCTCACGTCGCTATCTCGATCTATACAGAGAAGCAATATAAATTTACACAAACAACTTAAAGACAAGGACTAAAATTAAATCACATCTGGCCCTATACTTACCCAACTCCGACACGCCCATGCTAAATACAAACAAAACTAGAACTGTCCTCGACCCCGCCCACCCTTGACTGAGTACATATACCGGCTCCAACTCGCACTGTTATAATTTTTTTTACCGAGATAGGGACTTCAGCAGATTGCCTCTGAAGATGTACCTCACAGACAAGGACGAAACATTAGGAAGAACTATTTTAAACAAAAATATTTTAACCTACAGACCACGGCAAAACAGCACGAAAATTTTAAAAGTTAAAATATTTCCTTAAAATAGATTATTGTTTTATTTACGTCATGCTAACCAAGATAAACATTATCAGAAATATTCTTATTACTTACTTCCTTGTAAGTAAAAGGGAAGACCAAAGAGTAAGTCAAATCTTTTCGCTATCGCTATGTGAATAATTGAAGTGCTGTTCTCTTTGCATTCCATGAAGTAAAACAAAATTTAAAACTAAAGCCAATAAGGAATATCTCGAAAGCGATTAATTGTACAATACGTGTATATGACTTTTTTTGGGGGGGGGAGGTAGCTTATCGTTGTTTAACCTTGCTGGACATATCATACAATGAATGAAATTGGTGAAATGATGTTCAAATTATCTTAGAGTCCAGGGAGTCTAAAGTTACTCGACATTCGTCTTCTTAGGATAATAGAAAACCCCGAAAAAAACCTTATCCGGGTAACACCCTAAGCGAGGTTGGAACTAACGACCTGTTGAATGTGAGGCAGACGCTATCCCCATCCTACCCAGGGTAATTATCACACAAATTGTTTGCTTTAACGAGATCCACTTTTTGGTGTAGTGCGTTTTTGTCTCACGGTTTACGAGTTACTCAAAGGTCAACCGGAATGAAGAGATGTTTAGAGGCTATTCCCAGAAAATTCAAAATATACATTTTTTTGTTGTCTAAATATCTTTAATACACGATATTTTAATCAAAATCGTCAGTCATTTTTGAGAAAGTCAAAATTTTCGAAAATCTTTCTATGTAAAGGGTGGTTGGAGGTGGGGCGATTTTCTTGAAAATCTTCGTGTCGCATCCTTGGAATATACTGAACTTAACTACCAAGTATTTTTAGCTATGCGCCCTCGCCCCCCCCCACACACACAGACATGCTTTTAAAACTGTTCTTTTTACTTTCTCTATACGAACTTTGTACATAGTGTATAGAGAAGGTATTGTATTCCACCCAAAAATTCGATACCGAGATTTCACCGGAAATACATGTTTTGGGTCCCCCTAAATCCAAAAAAGAAAACATTTTTAAAAAAAGGTCCATGTGTGTGTGTGTGTGAGTCTGTGTGTCTGTGTGTCTGTGGACAGCACAGCTAAAAAACGAAAAGTCCATTAAAAACCAAATTTGGTATTTAGGTCTGGTATCTTTCAAAGATGCGACACGAAGATTTTCAAGAAAATCCCCCTATCCCCAATTACACTTTACATGGAAATTTTTTCGAAAGTTTTGCTTTTCCAAAAAATGGTTCTAACGATTTTGATTAAAATATCGTATATTACAGATATTTACCAGACAAATAAAATGTATATCTTGAATTTTCTGGGAATAGCCTCTAAAGACTACTTTATTCTTGAGGAATTTTGCATAACTGCTAAACCGTAAGAGATAGACAAAAACTTACCACACAAAAAATGTAAAGCACATTAAAACACACAATTTATGTTATACACATGTTTTTCGTGCATTTGATCGTTTTTGAGATATTCCTTGTTTTTGGTTTCAGTCTTGAAAAACTTATACTTTTCTCATACGGAAATTTGTCAACTCGTGTCCATACAAACAAAGGAACTTCGTGACATAGCAACCAGCTTTGACTATCACGTTAACCTATGGTACACCCTTATTTCGCTCCTGCTTACAAGGAAGCAAGTAATAAGACGATTTTTGCTAATTTTTTCTCGATTGGATGAAGTAAAAGCATAAGCATAAGCATAAGCAGTAATTTGTTGCAGGGATAAAGAGAAAGTCATGTGAATGGAACACATCATATTTTTTTCTTTTCATTTTTTTTTTCTTTTATTCAGGTGGTCTCAGAATATATTTTCAGGGAAATCTCGGTATCAAACTTTTGGATGCAATACAATACCTTCTCTATCTACCATGTGGTTATAAATTCGTGTTAGAGAGAGTAAAAATGCATACAGTGCAGAGCCTACGAATTTCTTAACCATCCTTTCGTTTTATCTGTTTCACTTTCACATGTTTGAGTTGTTTTTTTTTTTTTTTTTTTTTTGGTAGTGTTTAACGCCCGCTTTAACTACTTATGGCACCGCAGGCAGTGACACTGATAATACGTGAATGAAGATGGAGCACCGGTGGAATGCGATGGCGGGGGAAACCGAAAAACCCGGAGAAAACCCGCCCAGCGCCGCTTTGTCCACCACAAATCTCACATGCGGTCGCTTGGGATCGAACCCGGGCCGTCTAGGTGAGATGCGAGTCTATCATATTTTCAGGGTTGCTGTTCACCACGTGATGGCAGTGTGGTGTGGACTAATTGAAAGAGTATGGTCAATAATAATAATAATAATAATCTGTCTCGTGAAAACTCGCCAATTGTAATATTTGCAACTGTCAGCTAACAGTGAAACTTCTCAGTCTCTATGATGAACAGCTAACCATATGTACAGATCCAAACGAACTCCCGAACAGCCCTGTGCCAACTACAAATCTTCAACGATGTGCTGAACTTCTTACTAACAAGCCAACCGTATGATAAAATTTATTCTAAAGCTCTTGCTTCGATATACATATTTCAAAAATATTAAATCAATGATAAATTGTATACGTTTATTCTGTGTATTCCACTTTGTTACCTTAATGAGAAGTCGCTATACATCCTCATAATTAAAGCAATTTTAATTAAATACATTTTAAAAAGTAATAATTTAGTGAAGAGCGTATTTTTGACAAAGAGATTCTATAGATAATGGAATTCTAAATCGATTATTTACATTTCATGGCATAGATGGTAATGTCTGGCTTGCATTTGGGATATTCAGGGTTAAAATTCCATGGCCGACCAATCTGGCTGGAGTTTTTTTGTGGCTTCCCTCAGTCATCAAGGTAAATACCGTATTGAGTATGTAATACCATCACTCAAAGTTCAACCTTCAGTCCAAAACAATAGCAAAATTGAAAATAGATGGTAATCGCGATAGCGCTGCCATCTATCCATACATAGTGTAAACAGCGGATTGGACGACTCCCTAACCCCATCTGCTCGTGGCGCAGCTAAGTGTAAGTACCTATGGTGTGATAAAATGAGAGCTGCACTTTGCCATCTGATCAACAGCTGGACTGGACCGCCCTCTAACTGGTTGAAACTAAGCGAAGCTTGTATGATTTGGTGGGAGAACTCAAAAGACTATCACATGACGTCAACTGAACAGTTCGGTCGAGATATCATCAAGCTGTTAAGTGACGTAAAATAAAACAGAATTACTTCAACAAGAATTTGATTAAAACACCATACTCTAAAATATATGTTAATGACCAAACGTGCATCTTTAAACTTCTGGAAAAAGCTTCTAAAGACGCCTTTATTATGAATATCTTTTGCATAACGTTAAATCGTAAGAAATAGACAAAAGTCTTTCTTTACGGCCCGGGTTCAATCCCAAGCGACCGCATGAGAGATTTATGGTTGACAATGCGTCGCAGGGGTAGGTTTTCTCCGCGTTCTCTGGTCTCTCCCGCCATCGCATTTCACCGGTGCTCCATCTGCATTTCATGTATCATCAGTATCACCGCCTGCGGTGCCATTTGTAGTACAAGCGGCCGTTATACACAATAAAAAGAGACAAAAAGTTACTGCATAAAATATGCAGATATCGTTAAAATAAAATATTTATACTATTTTATGTGCAGTTAACCATTTCCGACATATTGCTTGATATTGATTTTCTTAAAATGGCAAGTTGTTATTCAAATGTTTTTCTGCTGGCCATATAATAACGGAATTTCAATCTCATTCACTTGCGATCAGCTCTTAAAAACTTTGAGTACCGCTTAAACCTATTGCATTCACTTAATTCTATATTCTGCAAGGAAATGTTTAATAAAAGCATTTCTGCAAATATTTTCGACTGTGAAGTAGATTGAAAAAATTCTGATGTGTTCCATTCATATGGCTTTCTCTACATCTCTGTAACCGATTATTGTTAGAAAGCTTAATTATTTCATTCTAATCGAGAAAAAATTAGAGAAATAGCTTTTTTTTTGTTTTTTTTTTAATTTAACGTCCTTTAACCTGGTTTGGTCATATCGGACGATGAATGTAATTGATGATATGATGCTCAAATGATCTCGGGGTCCATGAAGCTTAGAGTTACTCGACATTCGTCTTCTCAGGATAAGGGAAAACCCCGAGAAAAAAAACCTTAACCGGGTAACTCACCCTAAGCGAGATTCGAACTCACGACCTTTTGAACGTGAGGCAGACACGCTACCACCACGCTACCCAGGCGGGCAGAAATAGGCTTATTACTTGCTTCCTTGAAAGTATAAGCGAAATAAGGGAGTATCATAGGTTAAAGTGATGGTCAAAAGCTGGTTGCTATGTGACTGAAGTTCTTTTGTTTTATGGACAGGAGTTGACAAACTCCTGTATGAGAAAAGTTTAGTTTTTCAAAGCTAAAACCAAAAACAAAGAATATCTCAAAAACGATCAACTCCACGAAAAAAATGTATACAGCATAAATAGTGTTTTTTAATGTGCTCTACAGTTTTTGTCAGGTAAGTTTTTGTCCATTTCTTATGGTTTAGAAGCTATGTAAAATTCCGCAAAATTTGCCCAGAATAAAGTAGTCTTCAGAGGCTATTCCCAGAAAATTAAAGATATATATTTTATTTGTCAGGTAAACATATTTAATATACAATATTTTAATCAAAATTGTTAAGAGACATTTTTAAGGAAATCAAAATGTTCGAATATTTTTCCATGTAAGGGGTAGTTTGGGGTGGGCGGATTTTCTTGAAAATCTTCGTGTCGCATCCTTGCAAGACATCAAACTTAAATACCAAGCTTTTTGGGTGCATTACAATACCTTCTCTATACACTATGTACATAGTACGTGTAGAGAAAGTAATGAACATCTTTACGTATAGTTTGTTGAAGAGTGGTAAAGAAGGTTTTGTGAACGTAGCATTAGATTTTTAAAAACGTGAGGAGTGTTCTTATACCTAGAACGAAATTTATAAGTTCAGCATTAAAGCATCCCAATAAATGAAGGAGTGGTCTTGTATTTAATCTGTTTTTGAATACAAACTAACACAAACACCTTGAACTCTACGACAGTCACAGGAGCATATTTTATAACCTCTACACATTTCAGGATAGCCTTTCTACGAACTGGTTCCACTTGTGCACGTTTATCACACTCTATCATGCATAACCTCATGCATTTTACAAAAGCCTCTCCGTTATTTGTTTACGTAATGGTAGTTCATTATTTGCCGCTACTACAACCAGCGCCATTACTCATAAGTGTCGGGTAACCTCACAAATTTGAAATCGAATTATGAAAAATAAACCTTCCTCGTGTAAAACCTTAATCCTCGGTCGTTTAACGGCGCCTGTCTTTCACCTCGGCAGAGAAAAACACTTACTCACTCTTTCCTTCTACGTTTCTCTGGTAAATTGCATCATGTGATTTTATTGCATTTATGGAGCGAGTTGCACATGCCCTTGGGATAACTTGCAAGATAGTCCAAATGCGTTTAAAGCCTTAACTAAGTTAATTGCAGTAGCGTGTATTCTAGGCTAGTCTTGTTCGATTTTATTTTGTTATTTTACAAGAAAGCAAAATGCAATTATTATTCTTTAGATTCCATATTAACTAAAGCTATTCGTACCCTAAAGTAGTCTAGATGCGTGTTTGTGTCTGTGTTTTTTACTTTCTCTTCACGTACAAAAGGCACAAAAAGAAACCGAACACCGCATTCCTTACCGTTTATAGGGTACTTTATTACGTAATGTTTTTATTTTATTGGCTGATACCGTCACCTAGCAGGTGAGCGTTCTATTACGAACCAATAGAGCATACCTATGCTGGATTTGTCAACTTCGCTTAGTCATTTGGAAGTGAGATTAGGTAACGTGTACTATAACAGTAAGCTACAACCCCTCCTCCTTCCCCAATTAGAGTAACGGAGAGGTCAGCGGATATCAGAAGACACGCCCTATAAATGCCCCTACAGACAATCAGAAATTCGATGTCTATTACTATTTGTGATCTGTGTACTAAGTACATAGTGTGTAGAGAAGGTATTGATTGCATTGCACTCAAAAATTCGATACCAGAATTCATGAATCCCTCCCCCAAAATCATTTTTCGAAAAATGTTCGTGTGTGTGTGTGTGATTCTAATTGCGTGTGTGTATGTGTGGTCTAACCACTCGATCACACGTGGCCAATGGTTATGATGATGAATAATTCACTAATAATATAATGAAATATTAAGCTAGAGAACTTATAAAAAGATTATTTGAGTTCTTTTTCTTGAGTCGCCTTTCCCCAGAGGAGAAAAGGAAATTTTCTACGGTAGATATTCTCTTCGTTAAATGAACTCTTGGTTACAAGATATTTTTTGTGTGGTCTTGGGCACAGATACCTGTAACCTGGTACCAGGCAGTTATTCGTTGAATGGAAGACAGATCTAAAGCGAATCGTTACAACATAAAACCTTTAATTTTTTTCTCTCCAAAGAACAGATACCCTATGGGAAAGAAAGTAGGCACACGGGTATTTGTTTTTGGTTTATTTTCACTATAAATAATTGCAGCTCAATCTACGGCATCAATGTGACATATCCCTTGTTAATTACCTATATTTGTCATTTTCGACTACTTCCAATTTCAGTAAAACTAATCTAGTTCTAGCGCTTAATTTTGAGGTTATGTTGTGTTTGCGGTTTACAATGTAGTGGGAAAATGAGACAGAACTATCAGGCAGACTGGCGCAGAGGTTCCAACTCCTCCACGAGGTGGTTCTTGCACCCCGGCCACCAGCCGAAGACAGGGTACGTGTGATGAACTATCCCTGTATTCCCTGGCAATCTGGGGAACTCCCCCCCCCCACAAAAAAGAATCCATGAGTCAGGAAGACGAGCTACGAGAATCGAACCCACGAAATTCTAACTCACGACCTCTAAAGTGTGAGTCACCTCGCTTGGTTTCTGTAAGTGAATATTAGAAATTGAAATGGCGTTTTATTTATGGACGGTCTTTAACTGCTGTAATTCTCAGCGTCCCATTCTATACTGGGCGTGAACTTTTTATATTGTTTAACGCCCGCTTTTACTACCATGGCACCGCAGGCGATGACACTGGTGATATGTGAAATGAATGTAGAGCACCGGTGGAATGCGATGGCGGAGGAAACCGGAGCCCTTGCGCCGCTTTGTTACCACAATTCTCACATACCGTCGCTTGGGGTCGAACCCGGGCCTTCTAGGTGAAAGGCAAGGGTGCAACCACTCGGCCACAGCGTGGCCTTGGGCATGAAAGACCGCTTAATTTTGCTCACAGGCCTTTTTTATCAGGCTTGAGGTTCTTTTACGTGTCGTAAGTCTATGGCTTTATTTCCCTTCTGATAGAAGTCATCGCCCTCCGCCGAGTTTGAACCCGTGACCTTCAAGTTAGCATCGTAACCACTACACCACGAAGGACGACGGTGAATATGAGAGAGTACTAGAAGGTCCACCAAACGCCGAGAAGCTCGTCAAGTCCTTGCGTTGGGCTGTGTTAATTGCCGGCTGGGAACACTTTACCTCCCAGGAACATCTTCACTTGCTGCGACATCAAAGTGCGCGCCGCTGTGGTGGTAGCAGTTGTGTTTTTTACCAACCTCCATTAGAAGCTAATGGCGTGTGGAACATAAAGAGCACGCTGAATTCCTTCCTTTTGAACACAGGCGCGGAATGCGACGAGAAAGATAAAACAAAAAACTTGCTGTATCCACTTCGCTTTTCAGAAAATGCTTAGCACTTCCTAGAGACGCGTGCAACCTGATTACTAATCCTCTGTGCAGAACCTTGAACACGATTGTAAGTGCAGTCATCCCCATCATGCATGTATCTGACAGCATGTGGTGGACAAAGCGGCGCAGGTCGGGTTTTCTCCGGCTTCGCCCGCCATTGCATTCCACCGTTGCTCCATCTTCACCTTAGTGTCATCGCCTGCGGTGCCATTTGTAGTAAAAGCGGGAATTGAAATTGAAATGAAGTTTTATTGATGGACACTCTTTAACTGCTGTGGTTCTCAGCGTCCCATTCAATACTGGACCTGAAAGACCTCTTAATTTTGCTCAGAGGCCTCTCTATTAGGCTTGAGGTTCTTTTACGTGCCGTAAATCTATCACATGGGACCCACGGCTTTACTTCCCTTCCGAAGGAAGCCATGCTAAGGATTTTTACGCCCAAAAAATCCATCGTCCTCCGCCGGGTTTGAACCTGGGTGTATGAAGTCAGCATGGTAACCATTATACCACGGAAGGTGACACCAGAAATCAGATAAACAATAGTTCGGGCACTATCAATTGTTTTATTAGGCCCCATTACTATTGTGGCAGATGAAAGCATGCAAGGCTTCGATACATTTTGACCAGCTGAGTGCAACAGGCTTACAATGGTTTGGTAGCACAAAACCTTCATGTTACACAACTGAAGGTTGATGCCTAGGGGAACAGTTAATTGAAGTTTAGAATGGCAGAGCAATAACAAACGCTTAACAATAACAATGTAATGAATTTGTGCAAATGTACGGTTGTTTGACTTCGTAAGTTAAATAGTGACAATGCCTCATTTGAATAGTAAGTCCGTAGGTCTTTCGTTGAAAGACTCGACAATGAGCGGGCGAGTGGTCGAGCCGAAGGTGCAGGCCAGAGAGAGAAAACCCTCGAGTCGGCCCTCGCGTCCAGTCATATAGTTTGATGCATTTCCGGAAGCGCTTTGCAACAAGGGAGGTAATACCAAATATAGCCTGGATCGCCTCAATTTTGAATTGAAGCAGTCAATCAGCATAGCGTATCTGCATTGTTCCAGAGCATCCCTATGATGTAAGTAGGAGCAAAGCTTCATGTTGCTCTGTAGAACTCTGCACATAGACCAGGTTTGACGTCATTGTAATTTCCACGGAATTTGCAATCGGAAAGAAGCTTATTCTTAATTCAAAATCTTCTCGGGCTTCTAGCCAGGTAAAAACTTGGTTTGACACCAACGTTTCGAAGAAGTGCATCTTCCTCGTCTTCAGGGTGAACTGATGGTTTGAGCTTGCGGAGACTGGTATTTATAAGAGCTGGGATGAAGCTAACATCTGATTGGTTCGCGTGATATTATGGCCTGGTATTTAAGATGACTGAGACATGGGCACGTGCCCGCGAACCAATCAGATGTTAGCTTCATCCCAGCTCTTATAAATACCAGTCTCCGCAAGCTCAAACCATCAGTTCACCCTGAAGACGAGGAAGATGCACTTCTTCGAAACGTTGGTGTCAAACCAAGTTTTTACCTGGCTAGAAGCCCGAGAAGATTTTGAATTAATACGTCGCCAGGAAAGCTTCAGTTCTTATTTTAAGCTTATTCTTATTTCTTGTTATTTACGCAATCTAACAAAGCTTCTTTAAAAAACTGTAAAATGAAGTTGTCCATACAAACAAAGGAACTTCAGTGACATAGCAACCAGCTTTTGACTTTCACTTTAACCTATTGCACTCCCTTATTTCGCTTCTACTTACAAGGAAGCAGGTAATAAGACTATTTCTTTTAATTTTTTCTGATTAGCTTGAAGTAAATAGAAGTATAAGCTTTTTAAGAATAATTTGTTGCAGGGATGTAGAGAAAGTCATGTGAATGGTACACATCAGATTTGTTCAAGTAAAACCCCGCACCCTTTTACATGACATTATGTGTTATTTTATATACGATTTTGATTAATATACCACATGAAAAACAAAATTGTATCTCACTTTAATATCCTTCTGAAGTTCTCTTTCTTCGGAAGGACAGGACGATTGAATCAAAAGGTTGCTTGGAGTAGCATCAACACTTTTTGACTATATAATATAAATATTTAATAAAAAGTACATCTGTGTATGCGTATATGCCTGAAACAGCACAGTTAAAACAGAAAATTCTTCTACTTGTAATTTCAGCTTCATTGAACTATAGGACCCGAAGTTCAAGAAAATCTCCCCCTTCCCCCCCCAAAAAAAAGTTTTGGGCAGTGTCTATTTCCGAAATATTTTTGTTACTGAGATTCTACTATTTTTAGTTTCAATTTTTAATTAATTATACATTTTCGACTAAGCACGTCGTTATTCGTTTTCTCTTGTAGTCAAGCAAACAGCATCGAATTTCAAAGCCGTCACAGAGCGACACGCTTTTTAAAAAAAGCTGACTATTGATTTAGCCTACTGTATTCTTCTTGTAGCTACCATAAAATATTTTTAAATGTAATGAAAGTCATATGAATGTAATATATTTTAGGTAAGAATAAAAAGAATTAAAGCGTGCGGAATGGCATTCGGGACGGTTTTTCGTAGTTTCTCTCAGCCACAAGGTAAGTACCGGATTGGATATTTAAAACCACAACCCAAAGTTCCACCTTAAGTCTAAAATCTGAGACACGAACTCACTTGATTTTGCCCTAGAACAAGCAAGCATTCTCCATGCACGAAGTGGGTCACTGGCCGAATGTATATTGAAAATTGGCGCGGGTATACAACAATTCCTCTTTATGTCAACAATATGTTATATTTTGCCATTATTGTCAGTATCAGTGGCATTGTTACTGTTGAAAGTTCAGTTCCCGTTTACTAATGCTCTGTATCAGAATCAGTTCAAGATGTATGTTTTTCTACAAATGCTATAAAATGCTAAATGCACAAATCAAAATGCTAAATTTCTGATTTTCAAATGCTGAAAATTATCACCCCTAGTCATGACGACTTTCCAATTGGAACTCGCTACTGCTTAGTAATACGCTACGTCATACATGGGCATATACCTGTCACGTACGCCTAACTTCTGCAACATCATCTTTGTAAGATGGAAGGTCAGGATCTATTGTAGTCCACGAGTCAGTAATAGCCATGCTTGTCCTAATATATCTCTTTGTGATGCCACCGCATAAAGTGACATAGTCGGCTTCCCGCCCCGTATTTAGGTCTGACATGCAGGTGCCTAGGGGTCAGAAGCCAGTCGGGGAGCCAACGGCACGTAACCACAGAATGAAGAACCTGGAATGACTGATCTACCCGTAGCCAAGCATGAGCGTGAGGAAGTGGATGATATGAAATGAAAACGAAATGCATGATAGATGATGAGGCAATTGGTGAAATGAGTGGCGTAGAAACCGGAGGTCCCTGAGAAAACACGCTAACACGCCTTTTCGTGCGCAACAAAACCTATATGCGGGCACTTGGGATTGGACCCAGACCGCCTAGTGTGGAGGCGAGCGGTCCAACCACTATGCCATGGCGCCGCCTTAAAGTGGCGTAACATAAAATAAAACAAAATTATAAACTCTTATATGTTCTATTCAAATGACTTTCAATACCTGGCATGCCAACAAAATATATTTGCAAAAGGTAGTTAGTTCTTTTATCTACATCATGTTATTCGAGATACACTTTACCTGAATTGATCTTATTACTTGCTAGGAGGGAAATAAGGGAATACACTAGGCTAAAGCGTTAGTTAAATCTTTTAAAAGCTGGTTGCCACATGGTTGAAATCCGTTTCATTGTATGGCCAGGAATTGGAAAATTCCCTATGAGAAAAGTTTATTTCAAAATTTAAACCAATATCAAGGATTATCTCGGAAATGGCAAATTCCATGAAAAAAATGGACATGATATAAATTGTGTGTTTTCTCGAAATCTACATTTTTTGTGCTGTACATTTTTGTCAATCTCATACGGTTTACCAGCTGTGCAAAAGTTATTAAACATAAAGAGAACTTTCGAAGCCATTTCCAGAAAATTCAAGATACAGGTACTCGTACATTTTGCTATGTAAATATCTTTAGAGTACGATATCTTAATAAAAATCGTTAGAACCATTTTGGAGAAAATAACAAATTTCGAAATATTTTCCGTATAAAGAGTAGTTTGTGGGGGGGGGGGGAGAATTTTCCTCAAAATATTCGTGTCACAACCTTGGAAGATACTAAATTTATATACTAAATTTATTATTTTACCGAATTTTCATTTTTGAGTTCACAGGCAGTCATAAATGAGTCGCGCTCCGTGGTGTAATGGTTACCATGCTGACTTCATATACCAGGCGGAGGACGATGGATTTTTTCGGGTGTAAAATCCTTAGCATGGCTTCCTTTGGAAGGGAAGTAAAGCCGTTGGTCCCGTGTCGTAGATTTAGGGCACGTAAAAGAACCTGACAGAGAGGCCTCTGAACAAAATTAAGCGGTCTTTCACGCCCAATTTAGAATGGGATGCCGAGAACCACAGTAGTTAAAGGCCGTCCATAAATAACACAGCATTTAGTCACAAATGACCGGTCCCTTTTTCTATTTTTTTTTATATATAGGGATCCTAAAACGTGTATTTCCTGAGAAATCTCGGTACCTAGCAAATTTTTGAGTGAAGCGTAATACCTTCTGTACGTATGGACTAAGTAAGACAAAGTAATAGACAATAGTGCATGCAAGGTCAAATATTTAATGTTATATTAAATATTAATTTATTTTGAATAGGTAGAGCCAGACTGAAAAATTGAATGCCATAGCCAGGATTTGAACCACGGATCTCCTGGTCTCTAGCCACTAAGTTACCATGGCAACATGCCGGCATAGCATTAAATTTCTCAACTGACTCCCATGTTCTCTCACTCGCTCAGTGGCAGAGCAACCGGCTAGAGATCCGTGATTCAAATCCCGGCTATGACATTGAATTTTTCAGTCTGGCTCTACCTATCCAACTCCTGTCCTACACACGTCTGTGTGAAAAACAATTAATTTATTTATTTATTTTTATTTCACATTTCGTCCCCGCATATTAAGTGAAGTTTGCTTTTTTTGGCGGCAGAAAATTGGCGCGGATATACAACAATGTGCAGAGAGATTGCCGTCAGTCTGCTGCCAGACACACGAGCCACTTCGAGCATTAAGGGTGTCAAAGAACCGAGATGGCGATGAAAGAATTCTCGTCTACGGAATAGCCTTAGCAATCGATTTCATATTTGCTTCGCTACGTTGTTGTTGTATCGCCTTTTCCTTCTTGATAACGCCATTTTCCAATATTCGTTAAAAAGAAGAAAAATCCCTAAGACCTACAATGCTGTATAAAACAGAAAAGAAGGAAATAGCGCCAGCAAATAGGTTACGTTCGCCGTCTTCTTTTTGAAAAGGGTCGATCGAATGAAAGACCGGAGCTGTATTTTTTGTTTGCGGATCTCAAAAGCGTTTTCCATTTAGAATGTAGGTATTTAAATGAGAAGTAACGTTTCAGAAAATCTGCGTTAATAGTTAAGCTCTTTGCTGCCTTTTGTGTTTGTTTCTTTATTTGTACATTTACGTTTGGTTGGCCACACTTACTATGAACGTACGCGCGCGCGTTTGGGCTTTCCACGTTTTGATTATTCATGCCTTTATACGGACTTCATAGAAGTTAGTTGGGTGGAGGTAGAAAAAATATAATGAACAGTCTGTGTGTTTGCTACCCCACAAGAAACAACCCTTATCAAAGGAAACAAAATTACTCTAGCGGAACACTTTCAAATATTGTATTAATAAAATGAAAAGAAGCTTATAGATACATCATCTTTTGAATATAACAAAGAATATACATAAACCACCCTCAGCAATTAAAATTTAGAATAGTGTGCAAAAAGAGGGGCATGTTACCACTAATTAATTGTCTGTAAGCCCGCCTCTATGGTGTGATGGCATACCTGCCTCACAATCTAAATAAAGGTTCCGAATTCGATTCTCGAGAAAGCCGTGTGAGGGTAAAGCGTAGACAATGAAGGTCACCTCGATATTGCGACTACACAGATCTACTGCGACCTTCAACCCCAAGGAGGGAGGAAGGTATGAAATGAGGAAACCACTGTAGGCTACTGGCACACAGATCACAGAGACGCGTGGAAGTCTGTAACATTTCCAAGCCCGGCGAACCGTCTCACTGCTGGAGCTACCAGAGAGAGCGATCAAGTAACCCGTCGATCTGATAACCCTCGTGTCCCCGGGGAGTATTCTTTCCAGAGTGTGTATCCGCGCCATCTGTCCGGTACCGCCATGAACTGCGAAAGCATAGCACTCCTGAAAGATGGGAAGGAGAGAAGTGAAGGGGAAATGATAGTAGAAATGAAATCATGGTAGATATTAATCGACTCCGAGGAAACCACGAAAAACTCATGGATCAGAGTGGGCGGTCTTCGGGGGACCGAAGTCGGGACTTCCGAATGCATATTACACAGGTTACAGATGCACCACCTCTCTCGGTCTTGAGTTTTACATACCCGATATTACTTTCTCTATACGTACTATGTACATCGTGTATAGAGAAGGTATTGCATTGTACCCAAAAATTCGATACCAAGATTTCACCGGAAATACATGTTTTGAGACCACCTGATTCCAAAAAAAGCATTTTTAGAAAAATGTCCGTGTGAGTGTCTCTCTGTGTGTATGTGTGTGTGTCTGGGTAACTGTGGGTTGAAAAACGAAAAGACCGTTAAATACCAACCTTGGTATTTAAGTTCAGTATCTTACAAGGATGCGACATGAATATTTTCAAGAAAATCCCCCAGTCCCAACTACCCTTCACATGGAAAATGTTTCGAAAATTTCGATTTTCTAAAAAATGACTAACGATTTTGATTAAAATATCATATATTAAAGATACATGCTTGACAAATAATATGTATATCTTGAATTTTCTGGGAATAGCCTCTGAAGGCTACTTTATTCTGGATGAATTTTACGGAATTTAGTGTAACTGGTAAACCATAAGTTATATACAAAAACTTACCACACAAAAAATGTAGAGCACATTAAAGCACACAATTTATGTTATATACATTTTTTTCATGGAGTTGATCGTTTTTAGATATTCCTTGTTTTTTGTTTCAGCCTGAAAAACTTATACTTTTCTCATACAGGAATGTGTCAACTCCTGTCCATACAAACAAAGGAACGTCAGTCACATAGCAACCATCTTTTGCTAACACTTTAACCTATATTACTACCTTATTTCGCTTCTACTTACAGGGAAGCAAGTAATAGGATTATTTCTGCTATTTTTTTCTCACTTAGCATGAAGTAAATAGAAGCATCAACTTTTTAACAAAAATTTTTTGCAGAGATATAGAGAAAGTCATGTGTGTTTATAACCTCATTGTTTTCCGATACTAAAGCAACAGGGACAATTCAGTATAACATTAACTTACAGGGTAATTTATTTTTGACAAAATAATGATACCCTTAATCGACGAACGTCTGTAACGCAATAAAAATATCCCCCATGTTGACATTTGTAATGTTGACTTAAATGTCATTGAAACTCACATTATCGTATCATTTTTTCTGACATATAGTTGAAATGATACTCTGAACTTTTGCACTAATTGCTGTAAATTGTACTGCGTATAGCAATAAAAAGTTAATTTTATTGCGGTGGTTCGGTTGCTCGCAGACACGCAGTGCAATGAATTAGCAGACATGATTATGGCGAGGCCCAGGCCGCGATAAAATTCCAATGCCTGTAATCTACGACTATAGCATTTGTTAATGACGAGGTGAAACGCATGGATCTTTTGCAGAAGATTATGAGCAAGTTATATACCGTAACATTTTCAGCGATTCGGCACACGAAATACCATTTGCAATGCAAAATTTGAGACAAATTCTTTGTTCAATATTTGTATCCATCGTAAAATCGCAAATCATCTTTGAGATAATTAGCAAAATAGTGTACTGTAAACAAACTAGATGACAGATGACGTTCAAACTCCGCGTGGGTATAGAGGAAAGTTGTACCAACTCAGCGACAATAATTTCGAATCCCCTTTTAGACAGGATTTTTAAATGATCAATTCCCGGTACTTTCTTGACAGAATGTATAATCCTGAACCCTGGGTTCAAAATAATTGACATCAACACGAAAGTCACCATAGTTTACAGAGTTACCAGGTTTGGTAATTTTTCGCATTTTTTCTTTCTTCTTCTTTATAAAATATTTGTCATTAATATCTCCTTTTTATGTTTACTTTCTCTGCACGTGCTATATACATAGTGTATAGAGAAGGTATTGTAATGCACCCAAAAATTTGATACCAAGATTTCACCGGAAATTTATGTTTTGAGACCCCTGAATCCAAAAAAAATATTTTTATAAAAATGTCTATGTGTGTGTGTGTCTGTGGGCAGCATAGCTCAAAAACGAAAAGTCCATTAAACACCAAACTTGGTGTTCAGTATCTTCCAAGGATGCGACACAAAAATGTTCAAGAAAATCCCCCCGCCCCCAACCACCTTTACATAGAAACATTTTCGAAAATGTTTATTTTCTCAAAAATGGCTCTGACGGTTTTGGTTAAAATATCGTATATTACCTGAGAATTGAAATGTATATCTTGAATTTTCTGGGAATAGGCTCTGAAGATATTTTATTCTGGATGAATTTTACCGATTTTTTACCGGAAATACATGAGTTTGTGCTTGTTTGGTCGGGATCGAGAGTAAAATATCCGAAGGGTGATAGGAATTCCAAAGTAATACGATCATCACGTACCTCATGTTGATTTCTACTCCCACTGGAGGTCGGCGAGAGCATGGACGCTGTGTTTGCTGCTTTCTCAGGGCGTGGTGTATCCTCATCGCCTTTCCTGTGGATTGTGTATTGAGTAAAACTCACCGTTCACTTCTTCACCACAACCCTGATTTTATTTAAGTAGTTTCGACCTACAGCCCGAACCGAACAGAGACACACTTATCAGTTTCTTATTACACGTTTGATAACGAAACTCCGTTCACCGCCCCGAGGTTCCTTTTCTGTATCGCCGCGCGAGACATGGCTTCAATATTTGGGGTTAGGCCTCTTTTGAAGTCACACGAGGGCCTTCATCGACATAGACTTTCCCTACATGCACAAGCTGAAGCGCGTGTTCTTTTTCGAAGTCCCACGGAGACTCGGACTTTCCCTATCAATAGTAAGAGCTGAAGTGTTTGTTCATTTTCAAAGTCCCACGGGGACCCAAGTCTGGCATGAACTTTACCTATCTGCAGTAAGAGCTGAGGTGTCCTCCCTGTCAGAGAACAGAGTCTGACATCTTGAAGCCACCCCCCACTCTCAACATCTTTTCCGAAATTTGCTGAATTTCTTGTTATAGCACAAGATTCTCATTTGCCAAAATTATTATTTGTGTTCTATATTGACCCGGACATCGCTTGACACTCCCATGGCCTCAAGGCAAAACCCCTATTTTCTAACTGTATGTACTCCTCACTTCCGGAGTGATAGCCATCAGCTCGGGAATTCACTTCAGCGCGTCATCTAGCAAAGTCTGCCAAGCATGAATATTTGCCGTTACTTTCAGCATATCTCGCTAGCTTGAGTTTTTCTTGATTTTACATTTAAAAGGTCTGTTCGTTATATTTCAACATTTGTTCGTTATATAATATTATTATTGATTTTAGTTATGCTTTAAATAAATATATATTTATTTCTTTATTGTGTATATTTATTTACATCGCTTATAGTGACACGTAAATACGGGCTCAAATTTTATCGAATCTTGCATACATTTACTTCCTTCCTTGTAAGAGGAAGGGAAAAAGGGAATGCAGGCTCACCTCGGTAGTATAGTAACAGCATGCATGCCTCACATTCAGTGGTCGTGAGTTCGATTCTCACTTAGGATGAGTTATCCGGATAAGGTATTTTTTGAGGGTTTTGCCTTATTCTGAGAAAACGATTGTCGAGTAACTATAAGCTCCATGTTCCCCGAGGTTATTTGAGAATCATTTCACCACTGTCATTCATCTTCTGATATGACCTATTAAGTTAAATGAAGAAATAAATACGCTAGGCTAAAGAGATATTCAAATCTTTTAAAAGTTGGTCGTTATATAATACAATAGAAATTAAAGTAAAACAGTGGTAAAACATGAGAGATATGAAACGAAAGATGGCATTCCGTTTCAGGGTAGCATAAGCCTTTTAAAACTTAAAGCAATAACAAGGAATATTTCGAAAATGGTTGACTGAAAAAAAAAATTATATTACATAAATTGTACGTTTTAACGAGATTTATATTTTTCGATCAGAGGGATAGGTGTATCTCTTACGGTTTCCATTTATGCAGAAGTCATCAAGAATAAACTGGTATTTACAGGATATTCCTAGAAAATTGAAGATATATATTTTCTAATTAACTATATTTAATATACGGTATTTTAATTAAAATCAATGGACCCATTTTTGAGAAAATAAAAAATGTTGAAACTTTTTCCATGCAAAGTGTCGTTTAGGATGGAGAATTTTTTTGATGGGCTTCATGTCGCTTCCTTAAAAAATGCTGAGCTTAAATATCAGTATGGGTTTAACCAACTTTGGTTTTTGAGCCACGTTGTTCACACACATGGGCCCTTTTTATACAGAAGATCCTACTGTAAAAATCTCGGTTTCAAATTTTTGGGTGGAATACTATACCTTCTCCACCAATGTACCAAGTGCTAAGTAGAGAAAGTAAGAGACAGAATAAAATGGTGCGTTATTTATAGACGCTTTTTAACTGTTGTGGTTCTCAGCATCCATTCTACACGGGATGTGAAAGACCGCTTAATTTTGCTCAGAGGCCTCTCTATCAGGCTTGAAGTTCATATACGTGCCGTAAATCTATGACACGGGACCAACGGCTTTACTTCCCTTCCGAAGGCAGCCATGCTAAGTATTTTTACGCCCGAAAAAAATCCATCGTCCTCCGCCGGGTTTGAGCCCACGACCTTGGGTATATGAAGTCAGCATGGTAACCATTATACCACGGAGGGTCACAGAAAAAAAAAAAATAGACAGAATCGTTTCCTAATTGGGGTGGGGGATGTTCTTGAAAGGCTTCGTGTGGCAAATCCTTTGAAAATGCTGTACTTCAATATAAAGCTTTTTTTTTTTTTTTTGGTAGTGTTTAACGCCCGCTTAAACTACTTATGGCACCGCATGCGGCGACACTGATGATACATGAATGATGATGGAGCACCGGTGGAATGTGAAGTAACCGAAGTACCCGGAGAAAACCCGCCCCAGCGCCGCTTTTTCCACCGCAAATCTCACATGCAGTCACTTGGGATCGAGCCCCGGCCGGCTAGGTGAGAGGCGAGTGGTCTAACCATTCGGCCACGGCGCGGCCTAAAGCTTTTCTGATTTAATTCTTTTTGTTTTAAAGTTATGCTACCCACAGTCACACTGGGATATGGATACACTGACCTTTTTCTAAAAAACATATTTTAAATCTCAAACTCGTCTTTCCAGTGAAATTTTGGCATGGAATTTTGGGTGAAATGCAAATCTTCTCTTCTATTATGTACGTGGTAGAGAAGGTAATACGTGTTAAAAGTAAAGTTTGATTTTGCTCGAAGGATTGCTATACTCGCAAAAAAATCCTATTTTTATCATAAAGAACTATTAAAGTAGGTCCTGTCTGCCATTGCAACAATGCTGTGGTAAAGTCATGTAAGGAACTTGTGCTTATCGAAATGGTGGACGTGCTAAGTTTTCTAGGAAATGCAGCATTTACCATCTGCTGCGGTGACGCAGGATGATGTATATCCAACACCAGTGGCGTTTTCACAGAATCCCTCCATTCCCGAGGTTAATTCCCGACAATTTATTGGCTTTCTATATCAAACAAAGAAGCAAGCGTTGAACTGAACGTGTTCGTTTTCTTATCCTGGTGCGGCCGTATTCTGCATATGCTACATCTTATTCAACAATATGCCTATGCAGATCTCTTTACTACAAAAAATCTCATGTGTTCCATTCACATGACCTTCTCTACATCTCTGCAACAAATTATTGTTAGAAAGCTTAAGCTTCTATTTACCTCATGCTAATCCAGAAACAATTTGCAGAAATAGTAAGTAGAAGCGAAATAAGGGAGTACCATAGGTTAAAGTGATACTCAAAAGCTGGCTGCTATGTGACTGAAATTCCTTTGTTTGCATAGACAAATTCATGTAAGGGAAAAGTACACGTTTTTTAAAGCTGAAACCAATAACAAGAAATATATCATAAACGATCAACTCCACAAAAAATAGATATAACATAAATTGTGTGTTTCAACGTACTTTACATTTTTTGTGTGGTAAGCTTTTGTCCATCTTACGGTTTAGCAGTTATGTAAAATTCATCCAGAATAAAGTAGTCTTCAGAGGCTATTCCCAGAAAATTCAAGATATGCATTTTATTTGTAATGTAAATATGTTAAGCATATGGTATTTTAATCAAACTGGTTGGAGCCATTGAAATAATGGATGAATGGAGCCTTGAGAAATTAAAACAATCGTCCATGTAAAGGTTAGTTGGGATGGGGAATTTTTCTGAAAATCTTCTTATGGCATCGTTAAAAATTCTAAATTTAAATACTAAGTCTGGTATTCACCGAACCTTCCCACAGACACTAAAATGCGCGCGGATCTTATTCTAAAACAAATTCCATGGTGCCTCAAAACATACATTTCCGGCAAAATTTCGTTATTGAATTATTGGGTGGAATACAATACATTTTCTCCCTATTATTTAAGCGAAGGTAAAATAGACTCAAAAAGTAAAGATTAATATACTATTCCTATGACTCGCAGAAGCATTTAAACCATGGCGCACGTTATCACTTTCTCTATCACGTATGTATATTGTAGATAGTAGACTGAAAATGTATTGCATTCCAACCAAAACTTCGATGCCGAGTATTCTCCGCAAATAAACGTTTTGAGAACCTCTGAACCCAACTCACTCCGTGTGTGTGTGTGTGTGTGTGTGTGTGTGTGTGTGTGTGTTAAGTGTTAAATACCAACCTTGGTATTTAAGTTTAACATTTTCCAAAGATGCGACAAGAAGATTTTAAGGAAAACCCCGCACTCCCAGCTACCCTTTACATTTTCATAATTTTTATTATATGTTTAAGATATTTTATTACAAACGAAATGTATATCTTGAATGTTTTGGGAATAGCCTCTGAAGACCTGTTTATTCTGGATGACTTTTGCATAACTGGTAAAATGAAATGAAATTGGGTTTTGTATTTGGACGCTCTTTAACTACAGTGGATCCATTCTATCATAGGCGTGAAAGAGGCCCTTTATCAGGTTTGAGGTTCTTTTACGTGCTGTAAATCTACGATACGGAACCAACGGCTTTACTTCTCTTCCGATGGAAGGAATTGTAAATAATTTTACGCCCTAAAAAGCCCTCCCTCCGCCGAGTTAAGAACCCACGACTTTGAATACAAGAGGTTAGCATGGTAACCACTACACCACGTAGGGCGAGTATAACTGGTAATCAGAAATATATAGATAAAAACTTACTAGACTAAAACTAATCTGGTTAAAACACACATATTTTGTATTCTTTTTTTTTGTGTGTGTGCAGTTAACCGTTTCCGAGATATTCTTTGTTGTTGGTTCAAATTTTAAACTACTTTAAACTTTTCCACGCGGTAAGTGATCTTTTATTTCATATTCCTTCTGTTTTACTCCTGGCCTTGAGAAGAGAATCGAATTTAAATTAACTAACGCATAGGGATAGTTTTCAAAAGATTTTATTAGTACTTTAGTGTATTCCCTCATTTCCTTCTACTTATAAGGAGCGTCATGTAGATACAAGCATAATCTTTTGTAGGAATTGTTTGTTTGCAGAACAGATAGAGAAAGCTATGTGAATGAAACGCATCAGGTATTTTTAAAATACGTATTGTTAACATGGATGCTTTCATTTTATGTATTTAATGAAGTATTGTTATGCTAATTTTGCAATTACAATGAGTACTATATACTTTGTATAATTGTGTATTTGGATAATTATTATTATTGTGGTCAGGTAATTTATTTTTATTGTTTGTCTATTATATAGTAGTTATAAATATTAATAATATTTATTATTATTACACACATGTTTATCTAATTTCTTTTTTAAAATACGGTATGGCTTTTGACCTAATCTAAACGTGTTTACTGTGTATACTTTATTATTAAAAACAAAATAGAATTTCCTAACATTTTGTTTAGCCCGTTGATTGTCATGTGACCTGAGCTATTTCTGTCTGCGCTGTCAGTCTGGTAAAACAACTTCAATAGCAGTGAACAGCCTCTCTTCTCCATAGTTCTCGCAGGGAAAATTTCAACCTCTTCATTTTCAACAAACCGTCCTTCAGGAATAATACTGAATGGAATGGCTCAGATGCAGCATCTGTGACCCGCATTTTAGAGCTCACGGCTTCAAATCCAGTGGGTCAACCAAACTGGGGTTTTTCGGGGTTTGCCTCGGTCGCCAAGCTAAACACGGGATTCGATATACCTAAAGTTCCATCTTATATCTAAAATAATACAAAAATGAAAATTAATGCTAATTGCAACCCGTCTGAGCATCCTTTTAATGTTGTTCTAACGAGTTTATTTTATGAAAGAAAGTCTGATGTGTTCCATCCACATGACTTTCTCTACATCTCTGCAACTAATTATTGTTAAAAAGCTTATGCATATTTTTGCTTCATGCTAATCTAGAAAAAACGTATCATAAATTCTTATTACTTGCTTCCTTGTAAGTAGAAGTGAAATAAAGGAGTACTATAGGTTAAAGTGATAGTCAAAAGCTGGTTGCTATGTGACTGAAGTTCCTTCGTTTGTATGGACAGGAGCTGGCAAACTCCTGTATGAGAAAAGTATGGTTTTTAAAGCTGAAACCAATAACAAGGAATATCTCAAAAACGACCCACTTCACGAAAAAAAAAAAAAAATGTATATAACATAAATTGTGTTTTTAACGAGCTCTGCATTTTCTGTGTGGTAAGTTTTTGTCTATCTCTTACGGTTTCCCAGTTATGCAACATTCCGAAAATTCATCCAGAATAAAGTAGGCTTCAGAGGCTATTCCCAGAAAATTCAAGATACACATTTATTTTTTAGATAAATACCTTTAATATGTGATATTTTAATCAAAATCGTTAAAGCCATTTTTTAGAAAAACAAAATTTTCCAAACTTTTTCCATGTAAAGGGATTTTCTTGAAAGCCTTCGTGTCGCATCCTTGAAGTTTTGTATTTACAGGACTTTACGTTTTTGAGCAGACACACACACAAAAAGCATTTTTGGAAGAAGGTCCAAGGGGACGCATTTCGGTTAATAGCCGCCAGATGGCAGTGGTATCACGGTTATTTGTTGCTAAATGGTCGTAGTACTGCTATATTTTCCCTCCCCATTCAATGTTAAGGTAACGCACAATTTATCGACACAATGACGCAACGCAGCAGTGAAATTCAAATACATTTTTATGTATTAACTGTCCTTTCGTTACTCCTATTATTTAAAATAAAGAAGCAAAGAAGCTTTCCTGGTAACGAACACCTTGAATATATACTTAATTATTTGCCGCTAGATAGCCGAAGTAGTGTTTTTCCTCCGCATTCAATGTTAAGGTAACAAAGTTTATCGAGATAATGACACAACGTAGCAGTGAAATTCAAATACATTTGTATGTATTAACTGTCCTTTCCTTACTCCTATTGTTTAGAATAAAGAAGCAAAGAAGCTTTCCTTACGACGAACACCTAAAAAACGTACTTATTAATTTTCCACCAGATGGCCGTTGTACCTACCGCTATACTTTTCTTCCCCATTCAATGCTAAGGGCATGTACCCGGTTATGGAGACAAAGACGCAAGATAACTGTGAAAATCAAATATATTTCTTATATATTAACTATCTTTCCCTAGGCACACCCTTTAAATAAATAAGAATATTTTGGTTGTAATTCTGTAAAATGAATAAGTTATAAACTATGCGCATAGCCATTAACCCTTCTTGGAATCTGAAAATGGCAGAAAATGGCGGGATCCGTTTTAGATTAACTTCCTATTGCAGATGTTGGTTATTTAACGTTATGTGTTACATGAGGTAGCTAAAGGACATGAAGATACCTGCGTTACCATCACACTGCAATTGCGGTGCTCTTAATACATAAGATCAAGTAATATTTTGGGTTAAACGGATAAATTTAATTCACAAAGCTATCATCAAATAAAATCTTATCAACTGCCCAACCAGATCTACTTGCTCTTTAGTTATATCATTGTTAGTCTTAAAAATTACTGTTTTGACATAAGAGAAAATAAAGATAGAGGTGAAAAACATTTGGACTAAAGGGAAGAAAGAGATCTGGAAGAAGCATGAACGTTACTTTGTGACTTTCTCGTTAATGTAATTCATTACCTATATCAGCGTTTACCCGCCACACTATGGAAGCGCTGCCATTACTGTTATTATGCCAACGACAGCCTTGCTTACCCACGATATTAACTGCATATATCCTTTCCACAATACCTTATGGATGAGCCGACTTCGTCCTTTTCGCAATACCAACGTTATATGCTATTGCCCAGATCATTGCGCTTCATTGCACTTTTCAGATGCAAAAACATTATTAGACATTGGCAAAGGGCAAATTCCTGTTGACACTTCTACTGGCCACATTTCGTTTCTATCAAATGTTTGTCAACGTCAAAGGAAGAATTAATATCGAAAGTGTTGACAAATATTGGTGTAAATTACAAAAACTATGATTGGTTGAGGGAACGAGTCATTTTAGCAGCAACTAATAAGAATGTAGATGATTTGAATATAAAAATTCAGAGTAAAATTGATGGACAAATGTATTCATTTAATTCGATCGAATTCATTACCAATCCAAATGAAGTCTTCAATTATCTAACTAAATTCATTGGATTTGACAGGATTCCCACCACACAATTTACAGCTCAAGGTTGACTCGGTGATAATTACGCTACGCAATCTCAATCAGCCGAAATTATGCGGCGGAACAAAATTGTTGTTAAAAAGATTATTAAAATGTTGATATAAGCTACTATAACATAAGAAAGTTCAAAGGCGAGGATATACTTATTAGAAGAATACCACTAATGTCAACCGACTTTCTTTTTGAATTTAAGCGTTTTCAGTTTCCGGCGCGCCTTGCATTCTCAATGACAATAAATCCCAAGGTCAATCATTAGAAGTGTGTGTCTTGAGTTGTCGTGTTTTGTTTTCTCTCCGGAAGGAAAATTGTACATAACAAGGCATTACAATAAAGTATTGTCAAATTATTTAATTGAAGTTGAAAATATATATTTAAGGGTGTTGGGCAACTTAATGTACATTGCAAAACAGAAATTATTGTTGTTATTATTGTTAATATTACTATTATTATTAGTAGTAGTATACAGTTTGACAGCCATGATATTTTAGATAGAGACTGTACAGATGCCATGACATAACAAAGTCAAGGGAAATAAAAGAGTACGTTCCATTGAGGCAGCGCGCAGTTTCCTGTTGTTTTTCGGAACATTGCTCCCTGTTACATTGTTTGCTGCAACAGCTGGAGTATTGCCAACATGAGGTGTCCAGCATCACTTGCCCAGGTTGTGCAAATGCATTGCTGTGTTTCTTTTTCCCGTCTACCTTTTTTAAACTATACATGTTCAGCAGAGAATGTAGATTTGGTATAAATTCAATGCCATTGTTACGTTCTATATTTCACGAAAATTCATGAGGAATTTGTTCACATTTGTTGTTTATATGATGTTTTCATTCACGACATATTTTCTTCTTCGGCTCAAATCTTAGTCTATCAAACGCATGCGGGGAAAAAAGCGGAGAAAACGAAGGGAAAATACTTAATGGTAAAAATCTATTTTGTGTTCACTTGATTCGTTACACAAAAACTAATTGCTTATTTTTCTGTTTTGCCTTATCCCCAGAAGATGAATGTTGAGTAACTAAGTTCCATGGACCCCGGACTTGTTTCAACATCATTTACAGATTTCATTCATCGTCCAATATACGATTTATCGTATTTAAAAACGATATCTCCATGTTACGACTCTGTCATTCTGTTTATATGACCAGAAAAAGTAATGGGACTTGCTGCATGTCTAAAAATAATTATTTCAAAATTCAAACCAATAACAAAGAATATATTTGAAATTATTCATTCTAATTTAACAAACTGAGTGCTCTAATGATATCTATAGCGTTTGTGTGATTAGATAATGCAAATTCTTAAGAGTTATCAACTATACAAAAGTCATTTAGAGTTAAAAAGACTTCGTATGCTATTCACAGAAAATTTAAGAACAATTTTATTTCCCAAAATATCTTAAACATATGATTAGTGTCATATGTTTTAGAATATCAAGACTTACGAAAAATGTCGCATGTAAACGTTAGTCTGGGATGGGAAAAGCTTTCTATACTTGAAAAAAGCTGAACGTACAAGATTAACGATTTGATCGGGTTATTAGTTGTGCTGTTCGTCGAATAATTAACACAGAAATGTATACTTTTGTTAAATCCCAAATAGAATTATAGCTTAATAGTTAGAAGAATACTAAGAGAAGGTTTGTAATAACGTATTTTTTATTTTCTCTACCAAGTACACAATAAGCATTTCATTTCACCAGAACATTTACATTTTACTCAAAATAAATGTTTCGTAGGCCCCTAAATACAAAATTAAATAATAATGATTATGATGATAATAATAATAATAATAATAATAATAACAGTAATAATAACAGTAATAATATTAATAAATAATAATAATAATGTCTCAGAAACGGTCGATATCTAAAAAAGTTACTTGAAATAAAGTAAGTTTTAAAAAAAATGTGCGTTTTTATATAGTAGCTTCCGTCTATTTCTTAACATTTACATTCTTACAAAATTCATTTACAATGAAGAAGAGGTTATTTCCAAAAGAATTAATGTATAGAGCTTAATCGTTATGTAAATAAGAATATTTTATTTGATCCAAATCGTTATAGCCATTTTTGAAAATAAAATTTTAGAAAAATATTGAATGGAAGGATATTTTCGCGGAACTAAAATACCAAGCTTAATATTAACATCTCGCTATGTGATGGTTTTTAAATCCCCTTTCATGGCCAACAGAGAGAAACAGGAAGAGAAAAAAAGAAACAAACAACCACCTATTAGGCAAAACTACAAGTACTTACAAATTCAAACATTTAACAAAGAATATCTTTAAAATGATTAAGTCCACACAGAACATATATTTGACATAAATAAAATTGTGAGAGCTAACAAATCTGCACTTTTGTTAGTTAAGACTTGTATTCTCGTACGGTTTAGCAGTTACACAAAAGTTAGAATAAAGAGCACACCAGAGGTTATTCCCAGAAAACTCAGGATGTACATTACGTTTGACAGGAAAGTATGATAAACATATATTATTTTAATTATTATTGTTGTTGGAGCAAATTTTGCAAAAAACCAACGTTAATCAATTTTTTAATTAAAGGGTAGTTTGGGTTGGGGAATTTCAATGAAAATATTCCTGTTGCAATTCTGGTAAGTGCTGAATTAAATGCCAAGTTTGATATAATCCACTTCTCGTTTGAGCTATATTATTCACATACACACACACATATATAATGTACATATATACACGGAATTTGTTTTATTCAAGGAGACTTAAAATATCTATTTCATATGGATTACCGATATCGAGTTTTTGGGTGGAATAGCCTGATTAAAAACACAAAATGCTATTTTGAGTGGAATTCTATGCCTTTACTCCCTATAGTAGAGAAAAAACAACAACAGTAAGGATAGAAAGCTAAAAAAACAAATTTTCTAGCATAAAATTAAATTAATAAATCATAATCGTTTCATAAACGTTAAATTATGAGAAAGGGAGAATCCAAACCATGTTTTTATGTAGCAGATCAATGCAGTAAAATAATGCCCAGCCTTCTTATCGTTTAGCACGGGTTCGCCTTGCTGCTTAGAAAACTTCTCCTACAGGAAGGCATGGGTTGTGCATAAGCGCCAGGGGCTCCCTAACGTCAACAAGTTTGTTTCCAAATGTCAACAAGTTTCCTCTCGTCCGTCGCAACCAAACACATCCGTGCTACACACACACACACACACGTGTTCACAAACTTTTCTACGCTTCCTTCATCTTCTTTTATATTATAGAAAACATTGTGGATATTCAACTCGCATAAGGCTTATAAGGAAAAATGAAATCAGATCCAACACAAGGAAAGGTGCACGCATTTGTATTCTTAGTGAATGAACAGAGCGTTTGACCTCATAGATGGTTAAAATACGAAGCAAGGATAAAACATTTAAGAATATTGCAAGTCGTCATTACTCTATGTATCTCAAAATAATTTGAGTTTTCCTTGTGATTTAGTAAACACGTTATAAAAGGACCGACAATATACTTTAAACCCCAGTTCTATTTAGGTGTATTATACTTAAGTTTAATTCATTTATGTAAACCATTTTAGAACAACATTTTTTTTCCAATTATATGACACCTTTATCATCTTAGGCCATAACAACGGCCCATAACAATGGTGATCACTGCTTTTACTGTCCGTGTTAAACAATGGATTGTGTTTCAGACTCTTTCATACTTGCAGACTAGAGCGGATGCAGAGAATTTCCCATCTTCCAGTCACGAATCAAAACAGGAATAATGATGATGATGATGATGATGATGATTGGGGTTTAAGGGCGCCCAATTGCTAGGTTGTTAGCGCCCTTAAAATTAAAACAGTGCATATTAATAAAATCAACCTAAAAGAATAATAATCAAAATAGTAAAAACTATAGATAATAATAATGTGAAAGCAAAACTAAAACCATACTTGGTAAAAACTAAAAAGTCAGACTAAAAGTAGAGCAACAATGGAACGAGTGTCAAGGAAATTAAAACACAACAGAGCTAATCTCGTCTACTATAAAAGATTCAAACCCTCAGCTACCTTTTCATGGACATCTGCCTAGCGAAATAAGAATCACAATAAAATCATATCCTTAATAGAAAAAGAAGCTGGGATAAAAATTTAAAATTTTGAGATACCGCTCCAGTATCATCTGACAAGATGTTCGAAATGACGGCCGACAGATGGAGAGTTGCTCTTAGCTGTTCTAGAGAAACGCACTCCGCCAAAAAAATGTCGGACCGACAATGGCGCTGCACAAAGCGAACAGACAGGAGCAGATTCTCTCTTAAAAATGTAGCGATGAGTAAAACGGCAGTGGCCGATTCTTAAGCGACGGGATAAACGAGAGGAGCTTGCCCAATTTACAGGAAGGTCCTTCACTTCTCATAGCTTGTTGCCACGGAGAGTCGAACACTCTGCATGCCAGCATGAAAGTATCGATCTTCGTAGAACAAGCTTGAAGTTTGCAGATGGAGCATTAGGATTAACAGGACTGGGTTCCACGGCTGCCAAATCCGCCAGTTCATTCCCCGGCAAACCAACGTGACCAGGAATCCAAGCGCAGTCCACATTTACGTCTGTCGAAACAGGGACCTCTGAATTTGAAGTTAACCACCAGACAGTGAAGAGAAAATTGAAATAAGATTCCTTTTTCAAACCAGTGAACAAGACATGATAATTATAATGATAATAATAATAGTAATAATAATAAAGTTCGCTATATATGTGTGCCGGTTTAAGTGGTGTATAATCAAATATAATATCCTGCAGATAAACCTCATTAACACACAAATAAGGTTTTTGAGGCACAATACCATTATGAAATTGATTGCAAATGCTAATCATTGCCTAAATCTAGAATTTTATTAATTACATACAACCCCCAAGTATTAACGCTCGTCACAGATGGTAGACATAATCTCAACTAATGTAATTATCACTTCGACTATTTTCACGGAAGAAACAGTTCCTAAAGTTAAAGCCTCGTATAAAATATTTAATAGAAGCTTGTATAAAACGACTGTGTTAGCCGCCTAGTGGGTCCCTTTATTTCCCTTCTACTTAGTTAAATTAGTAATCGATCATTTCTGCTAATGTAGCACGATTTCGATAAAATAACAAACAATTTTTTGTAACACATGTTTGTAGAGAAAGTTATGTGAATGCAACACAATCAGATTTTTAGAAAAGGTCCGTGCATGTGTGGACTAATTAACTCATAACTGGAAAATCTATAAAATACCAAACCTGGCATTTGGATTCAGTATCTTCCAAGTTTGAGACAAGAAGATTTTCTGGAGAATCTACCCAGCCCTAACTACACTTAGTATGAACATTTTTCTGAATGTTCCATTTTTTAAAACATGCTTGTAACGATTTTAATAAATTTCCGTATATTAAAGATATTTACATGGTATCTAAAACTTATATTCTGAATTTCTGAGAGCAGTTCCTGAAGTCCTGTTCATTCTGAATGACTTTTGGACAAATGGTAAACCGTAAGAGATGGACAGAAATGTAGATCGTGATAGAAGATATTCACTGTTATTGTTTTCAATGTTAAAATACTTAAAATTTTCTCAAACGGGATCTCATCTGTTTCAAATCATTTTTATTGTACCCCTGACCATGGAAAAGAAACAGAATTTCAATGACAGTTGTATAGCGACAACTTTTAAAAAATTAGACTTCCGTTTTAGCCAAGTGTAAACGCTACTCGATGGCCCGACAGCCCACAAAGAACCTTGGCCTGCCGCCCGGTCGCTGCATTCCCCACCTCGGCCCGAAGGCGTTATGAATGGGATGCAGTATTGGAGGGTGAGGAGCGATCAGCGCCTCCAGCCTCTCCTGGTCGGTTAATGCGGTCTTCTCGATCTGGAGCTTCTATTTCTCAATCAAGTAACTCCTCAATTGGTCCCCCAGGGACTTCACAAGGCTGAGTGCACCACGGACCAGGTCTCCCAGCGCAGGAAAATTCCCCACGCCAATACCGGGAATCGAACCCAGGTCCTCTGTTGGGAAAACTGCCGCGCTAAGAAGACGAACTTAGCTTAGTGTATTCCTTTATTTCCCTTCTCCTATAAGGAGCGCAATAAGACTGTTTCTGCTAACATTTATCTTGATAGTATGATGCGTATGGGTATATACACACACAATAGTTTGTTTTCGAACAGATAGAGAATTTTTGTAGATAGTGTTTAACGTCCACTTTTACTACAAATGGCACCGCACGCGATGACACTGACGATACGTGGCATGAAGAGGGAGTACCGGGTTAAACCGGAGAACCTGCCCCTGCGCCACAAATCCCACATGCGGTCGCTTGGGATCGAACCCGGAATGTCTAGGTGAAAGTCTAGTGGTCTAACCACTCGAACAGATAGAGAAAGCCAAGGACTGTTCCTAAACACGATTTTATACAGAGACCCTAAAGCATGTACTTCCGGTGAAATACTTCTATAGAATTCTTTTTTGGAATCCAATAATGAATACATCATTTGCGAAATCAAAATAAATTGAGAAGGTTTAGTATCCGATAGCTTTTGTTTCATAAGCTACTTGCCCGAATCCGGGTTTTCATCTCATTACCTGAATTCCGTTGTGGTGAACAATTACGTGAGGCAGTCACTGGGAACAGCTGCATCAGCAAGCAGATCGATGTCGACCGGGAAAGACATGGCGAAGATCTGCACAACTCCAAATTCTTCCGCGTAAACAACTCCACCATTTCCCTGCAACAAGGGCACGTGTCCTCTTTTCAGATTACGTAAACCCATTTCCATATCCCTTAACACACTTGCGCTACATGTTTTATCATCTTTCAGAAGGGGAGAAAATAACGTAAAGTGCTGCACAATGTACCAAGGAAGAGAGGCTTTATGTGAGTTTGCTTTTCCCTTGATATCTTGGCTTGAAACACAAAAACGGATTCACTCTTTGTTGCTATGGAAACGTAACCCGGCTTGTCTTTCTTTTGTTTTAATCTAAGTAATTAAGATTTGGTTTGAATCAGGTTCAACGGAAGGACAAAGATTCTCCATTGCTATTAAACGAGTATTTGTTGGATAGAATTTAAGGAATACACTTGAATGTATTTTTAAAAAATCTTATTTGCTCTATTCTCATGACTTCGTCTAGCTTTTCCAAGAACAAACTTTCCTTACGAAAGATTATTCTTTTGCCTACATGATGCTAATTGAGATAAATGTTACCAGATTTGGTCTTATTACCTGCTTCTTTGCAAGTTGAAGGGAAATAAGGGAACGCTCAGACTAAAACTATAGCCAAATCTTTTAAAAGACGGTCGCTAAGTGAAACAATTGAAATTCCGTTCTCTTTTCTTGCTAGGAGTAAACAAAAGAGACCAAAATAACGATTTCTTCTGTTTGGGAAAACTAAGTATCTTAAAACGGAAACGAATAACCGGGAATATCTCGAAAACGGTTAACTCTACAAAAAAAATGTAAATATGTAAATTGTGGGTTTTAACGAGTTCTACATTTTATCTCCAGGAAGTTGTTGTCTATCTCTTACTGTTTACTTGTTATACAAAAGTTATGCAAAAGTAATCCAGAATGAAGGTCTTCAGAGGCTATTCCCAGAAAATTCAATATAAAAGTATATTTCGTTTGTCATGAAAATATCTTAAACATGTGAAATTTTAATAAAAACCATTAGTCATTTTTGAGAAAATCAAAATTTTAAAAAAAATGTTCCATGTAAAAGGTAGTTGGGGGTGGAGGGATTTTCTTGAAAAATCTTTGTGGAAGATACTGATCTTAAATACTAGGTTTGGAATTTTCGTTTTTGAGCTATGTTGCCTACAGACACAGACACACAAACATACACAGCACACACACTCACATACGTTTCTAAATAATGTTTTTTTTTAATTCAGGAGATCTCAGAGCATGCATTTCCGGTGAAATATCGATATCAATTTGTTGGGTGGAATACGATATCTCTATCCACTGTGTACATTGTACACTCAAAGACATTAAAAATACGCCTGGAAATATTTATCGTAAGATAGGATCTTTTTGCTGACTCCGCCCATGTCTTCCACCTGTTTGCTATGTCCTTAAAAGCGTATTGAACAGCCACGTTAGCGAAGAGAAATGGATATACTTGAAACATAACTTACGACAAATGTAGTTCCGAGTTACGAAGTGGTGAACCCCAACTGTTTGGTTGGACAGTACTTGACCTCTCTCACCGGGTGATACGAAATGAAATTAATATTTTCTCTGTACTCCATACCGATGTTCTAATGCCAAGGGGATAAGCGCAATCGGTAAACTTTTCTTACTCGTGTGGGATGTTGTATCAGAATGGCATCAATGTCCTCATCAAATGTTCTCATTTTCATAATAAAATAGCGTCAGGCGTATTTTTATTGTCTTTGAGTGTACAGACAGGCTAGTTGATCTAGTTAGGTATCACCTTCAGTAAACGTCTATTTATTCCAGTTTTAAAAGGAGCATTACAACTGCAAACAACTGGACCTCAACAAGTCACACTGGGAGGGGAGTCTGGCAATAATGTCTCTAGTCAGCAATTGGGATTTCCACGGTTCAAATCCTGTGGGCTGACTAATCTGACTGCGGTGATTTGTGGTTTCCCCAGACGTAATATCGGGTTAGACATGCAATACCAGTTGTAAAGTTCCATCTTAGGTCTAAAACAACAGTAAAAATCTGATGTGTTCCATTCACGTGACTTTCTCTACATGCCTGTAACAAATTGTTAAAAAGCTTAGTATTTTAAAACTGAAACAAATAATAAGGAATATATCGGAAATGTTCAACTCCACGAAAAAAATATATGATATAAATTGTATGTTTTAAAGAAATTTACATTTTTTGTTTAGTAAGTAAACCTCTTATGGTTTACCAGCTATGCAAAATTCTTCCAGAATGAACAGGACTTTAGAAGCTATTTCCAGAAAATTCAAGATATACATTTTATTTGCCATGTAAATATTTTAATATACGGTATTTTAATCAAAACCGTTGAACCAATTTTGAGAAAATCAAAAGTTTGTGATTGGGGAATCTTTTTTTAAAATCTTCGTTTTGCATTCTTGGAAGATACCAAGTATGGTATTTTACCAACTTTTCCTTTTTAAGTTATCGTGTTCACAGACACACGGATACATGGATAAAAACAAACATATGTTTTTTCTTATATACAGAGGACCGTATAACTTGCATTTCCTGTGAAATCTTTTTGGGTGAAATGCAATTGTTTCTCTAGATACTATGTACTTTTTACTACGTGCTAGAGAACGTAAAAATATGTGGTAAAAACATATGTTCTGCCATCTATGCACAGGTAATGAAAACGTATACTAGACGTCAGCATAATGGCTTCTGCCCGACTAATATGGAAGCAAATTAGCAGAGCTACAGTAGCTTACCACTAGGCCTTCTGGACATGTGACGGACCTGCTATCTACACACCACGTATAGAAGCAAAGGCACAGCCCTAGTAAGGCTTCTGCCTAGAAGCTTCTACAACGAAGACCGACCGTCCGCCGAGATCTAGTAGGCTCGTGGTGAGCCTAGGTGTATCTTCTATGTACCTACCCTGATAAGAGCTTAACCACAGGAATGAGAAGGATGGTTAAGGTTTGGTAATATTATGGTTTCGGGTGATGAGTTAAGGAGGTATCGCTAGATATCTCGAACGGTTGACTTTTTTTAGAAGCAGCATCTTTTTCCTCTGCTCCACTGGTGTTTGATTTAATTAAAATATTTTTGTTGGAGAATTTTGATTGACCACTCCCAATGATGGAAGGTGAGAGTACTTAGTTCAGTGGGTAAGTACTCCCCCACCCCAGCGATCTACAAGTGCGTTCTCATGTTCGCCCAATCTGGCGTAGAATTTCCGAGCCCGGCGCCTAATTACATTCTCCACGTATGGGAGGGCCGAAGCTTCATGTAGTAGCCTCACTGGAAAACGTCAACATACAGAATAGATTGACCGGAGTCCTCTATTCTGTATCCGGTGTAACCAGAGAAGCCAGGAGTCTGCTGCCATACCCCACACCTCGCAGGCGTAGAGCATCAGGAGGACTATGAGCGCCTTGAAAAGACGTAACTTTAAGTGGACCATGAAGACCCGAGCAACCGTCAGCTTACTAGAGTTCGCGTCAAATCTCCTGCATATGGCAGAGATAGAGATAATAGTATGCAGCGCAGGGTATTACCGTGGGGTTAGGTGGAACTGTAGATTAAAACCTAAGTAAAATTTGGATATTTAGTGCAACTAAATAAATTACAACAGAAACTAACGTACCAGATTAATCCAGAGGGATGGCCAGGTTGTTTTGATTTTCTTCTATCACTAACACAGTCACGTGCTTTACTTAGCAACATGGAATCTTCAGCTACATAACTATCTGGTCAGAGTGTTTAGGGATGTATGCGGAGAAAAGCCAAGTATAATGCTACAATCAGTCGCCCTCCGTGGTGTAGTGGTTACCATGCTCACTTCATATACCCAAGGTCGCGGGTTCAAACCCGGCGGAGGACGATGGATTTTTTCAGGTGTAAAAATCCTTAGCATGGCTTCCTTCGAAAGGGAAGTAAAGCCGTGGGTCCCGTGTCGTAGATTTACGGCACATAAAAGAACCTCAAGCCTGATAGAGAGGCCTCTGAGCAAAATTAAGCGGTCTTTCACGCCCAGTATAGAATGGGACGCTGAGAACCACAGCAGTTAAAGAGCGTCCATAAATAACACGCCATTTTTTTTACAAAGGTTAATCACATCTCTATTAATAGCTCAAGGTCTGTTTCATTTCTTAAAACATAATTGCGTATATGTATCGAAAATCTGAAGCTAAAATTACGCTTTCTTTTTCGTACATGTTTGCTCGATCACTTTTTTTATGTCTGATATAAGTTTTAAGGTTGTAATAAACTATTAGTATCCGAGCGTTAGACTTGTAATTAGTAAGCGAAACCTGGCTAGTTAAGACTTGGTGACGTTACACGCCTGTGATTCGCTACAGCCTACGCGAATTATAGTGTACACGGAGAAAGCTCCTTACTTGAAGCAAGCATCTGCGCTGTCTGTCCGGCACTGCTACACAACACCAAACGTAGCAGCACATGAAAAGAAACCGGAATGTAAGGTAAAGTAAATCGTGGTAGTTAAGAAGCCACCCAGCATTCGTCTACCCTAAACAAAACACACAAGGTCACAAACGCCAGTCAATGGAAATAGATCTCAGGACCTACCGAATGCAAGTCTGGACTTTTTCGCAAGGTTAGTTACATAGTTACATACCATGTTTACCCAGTCATGTGACTCAGGCGTCGCCTGAGTCTGGAAATCGTAAGGTCGTGGGTTTGACTCCCAGAGCTGACCTCTCATAGTTTTTTCGGGGTTTTCCCGAGTCACTGGGAAGATATCTTCATTCCCACGAACTTCCTGCCCCTTCATTTACGCTCCATTTTGTCCAACCGACCTCTTTCAGGGTTGTTAAGTATCGGTGAGGACTGCGGTGGTAATGCCGTTCCGTTGTGGTGGCTGAGCTCTGGAAATACTACTCTCGGCGGCGGGTTGGCGTTGAAAGTCGTCTGTAGAACCAGGGAGTTTGGTCAGACCTGGAGCACTGGCTCTTAAGAGTTCCCCACGTCGAGATGCTTGGAATCCCCTCCAGCATCACGCACACATGATATACCATGCTTGGTATTCAAAACAAATTCTGTAAAGTATTACTATTATTATGATGATGATCATATAGATTTACAAAGATCCCTTGGAATAAAATATAAAACACTGGACGATTATAAACAGAATGCAGAAGGAAATACCTCCTGGATAGAACAGAAAGTATTTTTAGTTTCTCTACTACGAGCTACACAAGTACAGCACTGTGTGGGGTCGTCTCCATAGTGCGGTGGTAGCACGGCTGCTTGCCAAGTGGGAGACCTGGGTTCGATTCCACCGGCGTGAGGAATTTTAGGAGACGTGGTCCGAGGTGCACTCAGCCTCGTGAGGTCCCTGGGGGGCCAACTTAGGAGCGGTTCCAGATCGAGAAGACCGCATCAACCAGCCGGGAGAGACTCAAGGCGCTGTTCACGTCTCAGCCTCCAGCACTGCACCCCATTCATTACGTCTTCGGGCCGAGATATGGGATGTAGCGGCCGGGCGGTAGGCCAAGGTTCCTTGTTGACTGGCGTGCCATGGAGTTACGTTTACAGCATTGTTTGGAGCTACAAGGAATTGTATAGAGAATGTGTAATTAATAAATTTAGGAATTACTGCTTAGTATTTTAGAATAGTCGCGCATAATAAAATAATTCCGTATTTACTGTGGTATTCTGTTTTTAGTAAGATGCCAGGTTATTATCGACGGTACTACACTGCGAATTTAAATTTCTGTGCAAACCACTTTTGGTTTCAAATAAAAATTGAAACAACTACGTTAAAGGTGCCATTTACGTAATAAAAATATTAACTTTCGTGTACAGTTCTGGTTTAACAAAAAGCCCAAAGGCGTGACGTCATATCGTATTTCTCTTTAGGTGGTGTTGGATGGTCAGTAGCATTCTAGGTCTCATCCCTGCACAATATCACTTGCGCTTCGCTCAAGCAGATGGCGTTAGTGTGCCAATCAGTCTAGCAGCTTTCTCACCCAGCTATTTGTTGACAGTCTAGCTATTTTCACTATCTGTGGATAGATGGCAGCGCAACTGCAATTACTGACGATTTTGTTTTACCATTGTTTTAGATTGAAAGTAGATTTAGATTGGTAATAAATATTCAATCCGGCGACTGAAGAAAACTATCAGAAAAAAAAAGGCTGGGTTGGTTGCTCACGGGACTTGAACCCAGGATCTCCAGATGTGTACACACGCGTTACCACTAAGGCATCTTACTACCTACTTGGTATACATGGTAGAGAAAGTAAACACGGATTCTTCGTTCTCGGTGCCTGAGTCATTGAGACAGTGTTAGAAAAGATTTGCATAAAATGCAGAGCAAGGTACTGTTGAATTAGGTGTGAAAACGTCAGCTCTCAGCAGTTACAGTGAATCAAGAATCTCTCGTTAAATGCACTGCTTTGCCTTGCTTCTATTAATTAAAAGCTACCATTCTTATATTTTAACTCTTTATCACACCATCTCTTTCCCACTTCAAGCTTTATTTTTAATTCAAGAAAAGGAACCGCGCGGCCTTCTTCTTCCTCCTGCAGGTTTTTAACGATTGTTTGTTGTTCTTTCTTCTCCATTACTGCGCCTCGCTTATTGGCAGCTTGCTTATTAAAGCTCCTTCCTCTCCGCTTTGCACTTTATGGCTACCAATAAATGTTCTTTTATATATATTAAAGAAAATAAAATGCCCGAAATGGAGTAGTGTTTAAAATTAATGTTGTGTGAAATGAACGCCTTTGCAGCAGCCATTAAACTCGCTGTTGTTATTTTCTATCCCCACCATTCCCCCTTTTCATGTTTACGGGGTTTCACAGGAAAATTCTGATGTGTTACATTCCATGAATTTCTCTACCCGTTACCGTTTATATTCAAACAACTTTATAGAATATTAATCGTTTTAAGAGTATTATTTCTGCACAGTACATAAGTAAAAAAGGTATTTCTATTCCAACCAAAAATTTGATACCGAGATTTCAATGGAAATGCACGTATTAGGGTCTCTTGCATCCAAAAAAAAAAAAATGCATTTTTACAAAAAGGTCAGTGTATGTGTGTGTTTGCGCGCACGTTTTTATGAACACCATAACTTAATAAAACAAAAACTAAAAGTCCGTTAAATACCAAACTTGATAATTAGTTCATATCTTCCTAAGATGCGATATCCTCCTAACCACAAACTACCCTTTACACTGAAAATGTTTCTAAAAGATTTTTTTCAAAAATGACTCCAACGATTCTGATTAAAATACCACATATTAAATATACTTATATAACAAATAAAATGTATATATTGAATTTTATGGGACAAGTTTTTGAATGGCTCTTCATTCTGGACGACTTTTACAGAACTGGCAAGCGGTAAGAAATACATAAACCCTTATTTCATACAAAATTTACTTCTTCTTAAAACACGCATCAGTCATATAAATAATAATAATAATAATAATAATAATAATAATAATAATAATAATAATAATAATAATGCATTTCGTATTCGCCTTATCCTCCGCGTATTTAGGACTTGAAAACGGAGGGCTCAGAAGCCTGTCTGGGAGCCAACGGAATGAAACTACTGAATGGAGAACCTGGAACGAGTGGTCGGTCCGTAGCCAGGCATGAGGTGAGGAAGAGGATGATATGAAATCCAAACTAAATCGATGATAGGAAAGGTGATGGTGAATAAATTGGTGCTCATACAAATAATAATAATAATAATAATAATAATAATAATAAAAAACTAATAATAATAAATACGTTTCCTAGTCGCCTTATCTTCCCCGTATTTAGGACTTGCAAGCTGATGCCTAGGGCTCAGAAGCATGTCTAGGAGCCAATGGAATGAAACCACAGAATGGAGAATCTGGAACGAATGGTCGATCCGTAGCCAGGCATGAGGTGAGGAAGTGGATGATATGAAATCCAAGGTAAATGGATGATAGGAAAGGTGATGGTGAAGAAATTGGTGGAATAAGTGGAGGGGGAAACCGGAGGACCCAGACAAAATCCGGCCAGACGCTGCTTCGTCCACCACAAATCCTACATGAGGACGCTTGGGTTCGAACACCGGCTGCCTAGGTGGGAGGCGAGTATAATTCCTCGTCACGGCACCTCATAATAATAATAATAATAAATAATAATAATAATAATAATAATAATAAATAATAATAATAATAATAATAACTTTCTCTAACCGGTATGCGCAATGTAATAGTGCATAGAGAAGGTATTCTATTCCATCCAAAAATTCGATATCGAGATTTCACCGAAAATATATATTTCGAGATCCCCTGAGTACAAAAAAAAAACATTTTTAGAAAAAGATCTGTGTGCATGTCTGTAGAGAGCATAGCTCAAAACACAAAAGACCGCCAAATGTCAAACTTGGTATTTGAGTTGAGTATCTTCCAAGGATGTGACACAAGATTTTCAAGAAAAACCCCCAACCCAAAATTGAAATTTGTGGAAAAAATGGAAAAATTTTTGAAAATGTTTTTCTCAAAAATAGCTGTACCGATTTATATGGTGATTTTTCTTGATTCTGGTTTAAATTCATGTATATGTTATTTAAAATTGATTTTTATTGATTTTACTATTTAAGTACGAGGCACAGTGCCTCGATATTGGTATGATAAATTGATATATTTAGCATCAACGAGATTTTTACCTTTAGATATCTGATGTTGATTAAAATGCCGTTTACTAAAGTAATTTACATCACTAATAAAACGTATATATTGAATTTTCTGGGAATTGCCTCTGCAGAGACCTTTATTCTGGATCAATTTTGCAGACTTCTGCTTAACAGTTAAACCATAAAAGATAGACAAAAACTTACTGCCCAAAACATGTAGATCTCGTTAAAACGCATAATTTATGGTGTATACTTTTTCTCGCAGAGTTGACCATTTCCTTATTATTGGATTCAATTTTAAAATACAGTTTTCTCAAAGCGAATCAACCTTGTTTCACATAACGAAGAGCTTTTAAAGGCTTTGAGTATGCTTTAGCCTAGTGTATTCCCTTGTTTACCTTCTACTTACAAGAAAGCAAGTAATAAGATCATTTCTGCTGATGTTTATCTCGATTAGCATGTTGAAGATAAAAGAAGAATTTTTTGTAAGAAAAGTGCTCTCATGTTGGATTTGTAATGGACAACGCGTTGTCTGGGCGGGTTTTCTCCGGGTCCTCCGGTTTTCCCCGCCACTCATTCCATCAGTTGTTCCATCATCACTTTTCCTATCATCCATTTCGCTTGCATTTCATATCATCCACTTTCTCACGCTCATGCTTGGTTGCATGCATAGCTCCAGTCGTTCCAGGTTCTCCATTCTGTGGTTTCGTGCCGTTGGCTCCCCGACTGGCTTCTGACCCCTAGGCATCCACTCCTAATTCCTAGAGGATGTCAGTCCTAAAAACGGAGAAGGTAAGCCGACTTATGAAAGTTTGTATATGGAATAGCTAGAGAAAGTCATGTGAATGGAACACATATTTTTTATACAGAAGACTCTAAAGCGTATATTTCCAGTGAAATCTTGGTATGGAATGTTTTGTGGAATGCAATGCTTCCTCTACCTAAGCATTATGTACGAAATAGAGAAAGTAAAACTTTAGGATACTATCCCTTTATGAGTCCCTTATAAACATAATTTTAGTTGAAGTTTATATATGGAACATTAGAAAAAGTCATGTGAACGGAACACATCAGATTTTTATTTTCTCTACACGTATTATGTACGTAGTGTATAGGGAAAGTATTGCATTCCACCCAAAAATTCGATACCGAGATTTCACCGGAAACACACATTTTAGGGTCCCCTATAGCCAAAAAGAAAAAAAAAAAAAAAAAAAAAAGCATTTTCAGAAGGTCTGTGAATAGTATAGCTCAAAAACGAAAAGTCGATAAAATACCAAACTTGGTATTTAAGTTTAATATCTTCCAGTGACATGAAGATTTTGAGAAAAATCCCCCTTCCCAAACTACCCTTTAAGTGGAAAAAATTTCGAAAATTTTAATTTTCTCAAAGATAGCTCTAACGATTTTTATTAAAATGCCGTATATTAAAGATATTTATATGGCAAATAAAATGTATTCTTAAATTTTCTGGGAATATCCTGTAAATACATGCTTATTTTGAATTAACTTTTCTGAATTTTGCGTAACTGGTAACTTACCACACCAGAAATGTAGATCACGTTGAAACACACGATTTGTGTCTTATACGTTTTTTCTGGAATTGACCATTTCTGAGATATTCCTTGTTGTTTGTTTCAGATTCAAAATACTTGAACTTTTCTGCTGGCCCTGCATAGAAACGGATTTAAACCATGTGACAACTCGCTTTTAAGAGGTTTAACCATCGTTTTAGCCTAGTGTATTCCCGTATTTTCCTTCTACTTACAATGAAGCAAGTAATTAAGATATGCCGGATAAACATTAGCAGAAATTATCATAAAGTAGATAGATAAATATGATGTTAACAATAACTTCTTACAGCGATGAAGAGAAAGTCATTGTGAATGGAACACACCAGATTTTTATACAGGAGACCCTAAAACGTACATTTCCAGTGAATCTTGGTATGGAATTTTTAGTGGAATGCAATACTTTCTATACCTATGTATTATGTACGAAGTAGTGAAAGTAAAAATTCAGGTTAGTGTCCCTTAAGAACCCCCTTATAAACATTAATTTTAGTGGCTAAGGTTTTCTGTCAAAGAAATGACGGCCTCTCCTTTAAGTGTCTTACGTTACAGGAATGCCATTAACAGTTAGCAAATTAAAAGAAGGCTAGGGAGCTGGAAAATTCAGGAATTTTAGTTGGTGGAGCGAGTAGAAGTTTTGAGGTCAGGAAACAATGACAGAGCTTGATTTACGAGATGCCTTATTAGTCCCACTCAGGGGGCATTACCCTCGTCTCTCCCTCTCCACACGCTTATGGAAAAGACAAACATGAAAACAAAAACTGCTCAGAGCTTTTAATTAACGGCGCTATGAAAACACGTAGATTTCCTCTTTTCTCAATGAAATATGTAATTGTTTTCGTGTAAATACGAAAGCTTTAAGTAATTCTTTATTTTAAAGCTGTATTAATAAAATAGTTTACCCTATACGATGAGCTTTTTAAACTCCGATGACGAATTATTAATTTCATTTACCTTCCTCGTTCTTTGTAAAATTATTGTACAATAATCTAAAGACCTTTTAGTGAATTCTCTCCTTCAGAATTTGGGTACAGCTTCGGCTATTCCAAATAACGAACGAATAATTCCGTGATATTCAAGAAAAAGTATGTGAAACATTTGCGGAACCTCATTCCGATATGCAAATGCTCCATATTCCACCTTTGGTAGTGGAATGATAACCGGTTGTAATGGTCGAGTGATCTTCCTTATTCCTTTTCGCTTTGCAGTGTAGGGATGGTACCTTCAATCCATCTTCTCCATTCTTTTCTGTCCCTCATCATTCTCCTCTCCGTGGCCGAGAGGTCAGACTACTCGTCTCTCACCCGGGTTCGATCCCAAGCGACCGCATGTGAGATTTGTGGTAGACAAAGCGGCGCAGGGTCGGGTTTTCTCCGGGTTCCCCCGCCATCACATTCCACCGGTGCTCCATCTTAATTCCATGTATCATCAGTGTCATCACCTGCGGTGCCGTAGCAGTAAAATCGGGCGTTACACGCTATCCAAAAGAATTCTCATTCCACCCATCGTCTTATTCCTTTGTCTTCTAATTCATTTCATTCTAAAATTATACTCTCGAAGACTCAGAGAAGTAATTCTTAGTTCATTAAATGTGTAGCTTTATCACTTTCTGATAATGTTGTACTATTTTCAATAAATTTGAATGAGCAATTGTTTTGACGTCACTACCGCGAGAGCCAGTTGGTAGTATGTAATTTTATAACATATGTATTTGTAAAAGATTGAGTGAATTTTCTTACGATATTGTTGTTTATGTTATTCAATTTGAAACTCGCTGTGCACTTGGAAGACATTTGCATATAATTTACAGATCTAGAAACCCGTGCCAACTTTTTGCGTTACCCTTACGACTGCATTGTGAATGGTCTTCCTTCACGCTTGCGCTTATGCTACGTTGCATGTCATTGTGAATGTAGCTTAAAACATATTTTTTGCCCAAGCACAGAGTTTTTACATTGATTTAAAAAGTATCAAGTGTTTGTGCCCCGCCCTGTACGTGTTTTGAGACCTCCTGAACACCAAAAGCCTTTTAAGAACAAGATCCTTGTATGTATGTCTGCATATCTTTGAACAACATAACTTAAGGGTTTCGATTCTAGCTCAAAGGTTGGATTCTCTTAAATGGTCATGGGTAATTCGGATTTGGGAACATGATACTCGGGTTTTCAAAGGTGGCAAAGCCCATAAGCCTTAGTGAAAAATAATGCTGAGAAAAGTGTAAACGTTGAAGTTTATTGTTTCTTTATACGTTACCAAGAAATCTGCTCGCTATTTGTTACTAAAGCAACACAATAGTACTGTTCAATTATGTCTTCCCTGACGATGAAAATTCTTGACATAATCAACGAGGATTTATTACTTCCAATCTAATTAATGTGCTTAACACGCATTTTCTGATAGATCTGAATTTACATCGCTGGGCGAAGAATGAAGTGAGAAGTAACCTTCTCGTAGTGTTTAACGCCCACTTTTACTGGAATGGCACCGCAGGCGATGACACTGATGATACATGAAGATGGCGCCCCGGTGGAATGTGATGGCGGGGGAAATCGGAGAACCCGGAGAAAACCCGCCCCTGCGCCGCTTTGTCCACCACAAATCTCACATGCGGTCGCTTGGGATCGAACCCGGGCCGCCTAGGTGAGAGGTGAATGGTCTGACCACTCGGTTACGGCGCAGCCGGAACCTTCTCTGATGCCTAAGCGAGACCGTATGTTCGTTCTCGTTTTTAATTCTGTAAAAATATTTCCAGCCCTTTCAAGCGATAGACGTTTTTGACAAGTTAAAATTTACAAGCCTTTTGAAAAGCCAGCACCTCTGAGCGTGAACAATCTACCCTCGCGACAATTTCACAGGCGCCAATACCGTCTTTTTCACTGGATTGACATTGTCGCTTAAGCGGCGTCACGCCGCCCCATGAGCTTTACCTTACATTCGACTATTTTGTTGGAAATACTATTTTACAGTGTTATACATTTGCATTATCGACATTACTATAATTTCCCTGGTACCAATGCCATTTTCATCTGTACTTTTACTTATCTTACTATCGAAATTGTTATCAATTATTATGTTACTAACTCGAGATTATTTACATTAATTCTATGAAATAATCAGTAATTATATAAAATAATAAGCCTCAAACTCAAACGAAATGAATTTAAAAACCAAACTTAGTACTTAATTTTTAAAACTTCTAAGGATGAGACAAATAATTTCATGAAAATCCACCATCCAGAATTAACCTTTACATAGAAACATTCTTTAAACATGATTTACTCAAAAAGTGTCCTGAAGATTTTTATTAAAATATAATACGTTTAAGGAATTCTTATGACAAAACGAAATTTATGTCTTAAATTATCTTGATCTATTATCAGGCTTCTTCACTTTCCATAACTAGTAAACCGTACAAAATAGCCAAAACTTACATTACAAAAAATGTCTAGCCCGCCTGGGTAGTGTGGTGGTAGTGAGTCTGCCTCACATTCAAAAGGTCACGAGTTCGAATCTCGCTTAGGGTGAGTTACCCGGATAAGGTTTTTTTCGGGGTTTTCCCTTGACCTGAGAAAACGAATGTCGAGTAATTAAGCTCCATGGACCCCGAGATCATTTGAGCATCATTTCACAAATACCATTCATCGTCCGATATGATGTTAAGTTACATTTAAAAAAATGTAGATCTCGTTAAAGTACACAATTTATGTCAGAAAAATATTTTTATGGACTCAATCTGTTAAGATGTACTCGTTTTTGGTTAGAATTTTCAAATACCTGATTTTCTCAAATGGAAAGTTACCATCGTCTTTTCCTTTTAATTTCTCTACCACATACATAGCAGGTAGAGGTACTGTATTCCAGCCAAAAATTCGATATCAAGATTGCACTGGAAATATATGCTGTGGAGCTACCAGAATCCTCCCCAAAACCATTTTTAGAAAATATAATTTTGTGCGTTCGTGTGTCCGTCTGTGAAAAGTATAACTTAAAAACTTGGTTAGTTACTAAATTTTAATTTACGATCAGCATTTTCCAAGAATGGGAATAAAAATTTCGAACATTTTGATTTTCACAAAAATGGCTCCAACAATTACATTAAAATAGCTATGATTAAGACAATTTCATGACAAAGTGTATTTCTTGAATTTCTGATTCTGAACATCTTTCTATTCTGTATGAGTTTTGTATAGTTGTAAACTCTCAGAGATAGATCTTGTAGAAGCACACAATTGTTAAATATAATTTTCAGGCTTTAACAAAGAGAGATAAAGGCTGCGGAGACTCCAAAAATAAGTTTCCGGTGAAATCTTGACATCGAATTTTTTGGGTAGAAAACAATACCTTCTCCATTTAGTATGTGTATTCTATGTACATACTGGCTAGAGAAAATAAACAACAATGAGATATTCCTTGTTATTGGTTTCAGTTTTAGAAAAATTATATATTCTCAAAAGGAAAGTTTTCATTCATTCGGTTTTAATTATTTTTTAATCCCTGGCCTTAGCGATCAGGTTTAATAAGATTTGACTCCCACTTTAGCCTAGCTTATTACCTTATTCCTTTTGTACCTAAATGGAAATATTACGGCTATTCTGTCAGTGCTTATCTTAATTAACAAATTATTAAAGCTTTTATAAGAATAATATTTTGCAGAATAGATAAAGCCATGTAAACATAATTCAGTGGATTTTTTAACATTCAGAGTAAACAATGGAATGGTTTGTGGGTGTAAGACCAGTTGGTAGTGTGGGTAGTTTAGCCTGAGGGTACAAGAGATGATATTATCAATTTGCAAAGGGAAATTTGGAAGGAAACTGTCGGGACTAACTTGTGTAATAGCGGAAGATGAATGTTGGCCGATATGAGCAGCTGCATCCGCTTTGAATTAACTCCTTTATGTAGCAAACAATGTCAAGCAATCTCTGAACTGTGTAATCAATGATATTGCTTTATCACAATTCTATTGTTCATTCCTCAGACCCGCTCTTTCACTTCCATATATTTATATTATGATACCATTTATACTTCTGTTTATCTCGATTAGCATGATATAGATAGAAGAATAATCTTTTGTAAACAAAAGCTGAAATGTTCCATTCACATGAGTTTCTGTCGCCAAGCTGAGTGAGCGCACCTGCATATGTTTTAGTTAATTAGATTGTTTAAGTTAATTACTAAGTAAAATATCATGTATTTATTGTCACAATGTATATTGAAAGTTCAGAGAGAATGTTCCTGGAAAGCATTTCTAACTTTAAACCCGGAGTTCTCTAGCGGCTATTTCAGTGTTTACGATATTTGCTTTTGTATTACGAGAGGGGGAAATATGCTATTAGTTAATCAAGTCTCGGAAATAGAGAGTGCATGTGACATACAAATAGGGGAATCACGAGAAAATTGGGGTCAAGAATCGCGCGAAAGACGTGTTGACCAATCGAAAATAATGACGTCACGTCAGAGGCGACCCCAAGCTATTTTAGGCGCCAAAATGGGCCAATGAGATTGCGATTTGGTAGTTTTGGGCATGGGTAGGATTTTCTATAAATGTAGAGTATTCGCCCTAAATTTCAGGCAGTTGAAATTTAACTTCACGCGGAACCTGCGACACCCAGAACAAGGAATCCACGCAAAATAGTAAAGTATCCGCAAAGTCTATTATTGTGATTGATGCAGCTAAAATGTAACTTCACGCGGAACCTGCGACACTTGTGATAAATATCCCGCTAGAAAGTTAAAGTGTCTACAATAATCCTGCACGTAACAGTTGCAATTATCCCGCGCAAGTTAGAGTTTTCTTTGTGCGCATTACGCTCTATTGCGAGCGAAATTTCCGAAATAGAAACATGCTAGGAACTGTCTCGAGAACGCTGAAAAGCGAAATAAGCCTTTGATCAAATGAAAGTACCGACGTTTATTTTGAGCAAATTTCTCGTACCATCCCTTGAGATCACCGTCGCTCAATAACTGAGCTAGATATAAATAAGTGTCATTGCTTGTCACTGAGCCCACAAATAGCCGAGGAGCGTCGAGAAACGACTTCACCAGCTGCAACGCCGGAGAGAGGACCAGTCGTCGCTGCGCAGCCCAGCACCAAAGGTACGTCACCCTGATCTTCCAGATCCCCACCCTCTTCCTACATTTTGTAACAAATTCTTGTTAATAAGCTTACTCTACTATCTATTTCATGCTAAAACGTTAGCAGAAATGGTCTTATTATTTAGTTTTTAATAAGTAGGAGGGAAATAAGGGAATACACTAGGCTAAACTGACAGTCAAATGTTTTTAAATGTGGTCGCTATGGGATTGAAATCCGTTTCTTTACGTGGCTAATCGTTGACAAGTTTCCGAATGAGAAAAATTTAACTATTTTAAAACTGAAATCAATATCAAGGAATATCTCGAAAACGACCAACTCCACGAAAATCCTATATATGATATAAATTGTGTGTTTTATCGTGATCTTCATTTTTTGTGTAGTAAGATTTTGTCTACCTCTTACGGTTTACCAGTTATGCAAAATTCAATAAAGAACATCCAGAATAAGCAGGTCTTTAGGGGCTATTCCCAAAAAATTCAGGAGATACATTGTATTTGGCATGTAAATACCTTAATATAAGAGATTTTAATCAAAATCGTTAGAGCCAGTTTTAAGAAAATTAAAATGTTCGACATTTTTTCCATGTAAACGGTAGTTTGGGGTGGGGAGATTTTCTTGAAAATCTTCGTGTCGCATCCTAGGAACATACTAAACTTAAATGTAAAGTTTGGTATTTGTTTTTGAGATATGATGTCCACACACACACACACACACACATATACACACAGGCGCGCGCGCGCGCTTTCCAAAAAAGTATTTTTTTATTCAGGGGGGCCAAAATAGGTAATTCCGGTGAAATCTCGGTGTCGAATTTTTGGGTACAATACAAACCTTCTCTAAACATTATGTACATAGTACGTATAGAGAAAGTAAAAGTTTCTTTGTGGAACAAGAGAGATCCTTATGAATGGAACACATCAGATTATGTATATAAGCTATTGTCTATATGTTACTGTAAGAAATTCATTCAGAAATAAAAATATTTCAAAATCAGTTGAGTCAGTTATGAGAAAATAAAAGAATATCGGAAATCCCATGGAAAGCAATTTGTGATGAGGATATTTTCTCGTGTAGTACCCTCGGAAGACGCTGAACTTAAATACCAAATTGGATATGCAACCAACTTTTCGTTCTTGAATTATGTTATTTAGGACCTCAAAACGTGTATTTCCAGTTAAATTTCTTTATAAGTATAAGAGGACTAAAGGAATGTACTAGGCTAAAATAATAGACAAATGTTTTAAAATCTGTCGTTATGCGATTATTATTGCAAATCGTATGTTTTGTATGTTTTGACGAAATCTACATTATTGTGCAGTAAGTTTTATGCATCTCTTACGGTTTAGCAGTTAAGCGGAATTCTACAAAATTCATCCGGAATAAAGAGGTCTTCAGAGGCTATGCCCAGAAAATTTCAGATATACTTTTATTTGGGATGTAAATATCTTTAATAGACGGGATTTTAATATAAACCGTTAAAAGACATTATTCGGAAAATCAACGTTTTTTAAAAATGTTCCATGTAAAGGGTAGTTTGTGGTAGGGGAATTTTCTTGAAAATCTTCGTGACGTATCCTTGGAAGATACTAAACCTAAATACCAAGGTTGATATTTAACGATTTCTTCGTTTTTGAGTTATGTGTTCACACATACACAGACAGATGGACCTTTTTCTAATTTTCACTTCCTCTATCCCGGTATGTAGAATGTACATAGGAATAGAGAAGTATTGTATTCCACCTAAAAATTCGATGTCGTGATTTCACCGGAAATACGTGTTTTAGGACCCTCTGAATCCAAAACAAGCATTTTCAGAAACAGGTCCGTGTGTGTGTGTGTAGACAGCATACCTCAAAATCGAAAAGACGGTCAAATACCAAACTTAGTATTTAGGTTTGGTATCTTCCAAGAATGCGACGCGAAGATTTTCAAGAAAATTCCCCCACGCTAACTACCCTTTACATGAAAAAGTTTTCAAAAATTTTATTTTTCTTAAAAATGGCTCTAATGATTTCGATAAAAATACTAAATATTAAAGCCATTTATATCACAAATAAAATGTATACCTTGAATCTTCTGGGAATAGCTTCTAAACACCTGTTTATTCTGGATGATTTTGCTTAATTTAGTATAACAAGTAAACCGTAAGAGATAGACAAAAACGTACTATACAGATAACGTAGATCTTGTTAAAATACACAAATTATGTTATATACATTTTTTTCGTGAAGCTTATCGTTTTCGAGGTATTTGTTGTTTCAGTTGTGCAGTACTTAAATTTTTCTCAGACGGGAGTGTCCGTTTTTCTTTTGTTCTACTCCTGGCCAAACGAAGACGCGATTTGCAATGAAACTCGCAGGACAGCTTTTAAAACGTTTGGCTATCACTTTAGCTTAGTAGATTCCTTTAGTTCCAGTCTGCTTATAAAGAACTAAATAATACAATTTTGTTAATGTTTATCTCGATTAGCGTGGCATTGTAAGAAGTTTGTAAGAAGTTTGTAGAGTAGAAGAGAAAGTTATGTTTTTACTTTCTCTATACGTAATATGTACATAGTGCATAGAGAATGTATTGTATTGCACCCAAAAATTCGATACCGTGATTTCACCGGAAATATATGTTTTGAGACCCCCTGAATCCAGAAAAAAACATTTCTAGAAAAATGTATGTGTGTGTGTGTGTGTGTGTGTGTGTGTGTGTGTGTGTGTGGGCAGTATAACTCAAAAACGAAAGGACCGTTAAATACCGAACTTGGTATTTAAGTCTGGTATCGTCCAAGGATACCACACGAAGATTTTCAAAAAATACCCCACCCCAAACTACCATTTACACGGGAAAAAATTGAAAATTTTGATTTTCTTAAAAATGACTAACGATTTTGATTAAAATATCGTATATTAAATATATTTACCTTACAAATAAAATGTATATCTTGAATTTTCTGGGAATAGCCTCTGAAGACTACTTTATTCCGGATGAATTTAACGGAATTTTGCATAACTGCTAAACCGTAAGAGATGGTCGAAATCTTAAAACACACAATTTATGTTATATACTTTTTTTCCGTGGAGTTGATCGTTTTTGAGTTATTCCTTGTTTTTGGCTTCAGCTTTGAAAAACACACTTTTCTCAAACAGGAATATGTCAACTCCTATCCATACCAACAAAGGAACTTCAGTTACATAACAACCAGCTTTTGACTATCACTTCAACCTGTAGTACTCCGTTATTTCGCTTCTACTAACAAGGAAGCAAGTAATAAGACTATTTCTGCTAATTTCTTCTGGATTAGATGGAGTAAATATAATAATTTGTTGCAGAGATGTAGAGAAAGTCATGTGAATGGAATACATAAGATTTTCTTTTTTATTCTGGGGTTCTTAAACATGCATTTCCAGTGAAATCTCGGTATCGAATTTTTGGATGGAATGTTCCTATGTACATGCAGATTAGAGAAAGTAGAAGGATATTTAACATGCAAAGAGGCAACCTCACATGGGAGAGGTTGTAAATGATGGAGAGCGGCCAACACAATGACTGTTATTAAACATTGTCCGGTGAGCAACGTCATTAGCAAGGTCCTCGTTCATGTCACGCCACGCACCCTTCCTCGTTTAAACCTTAACGTTTTCATCACGCACTGATTTGACACTTCATATCCGAGGATTAGTGATGTTCACACGGGACTAAACATTTCATTTAATGAGTGGCCATGTTGGCGTTTGATAGGTCGCTGCCCTCTATCGTTCTCATACCTGGTATCATGTGAATCCAGCATCTTAACATCCCCTATCTTCTGCCTTGAATTTTTCCACTATTAATGTCTCTACACGTACTATGTACACAGTGTATAGCGAAGGTATTGTAATGCAACCAAAAATTCGATGAAAAGGTAAAATGTGTTCCATTCACATGACTTTCTCTATATCTCTGCAAAAATTATTGTTAAAAAAACTTATGCTTCTTTTTACTTCATGCTAATTGAGAAAAAAATAGCAGAAATAATCTTATTACCTGTTCCCATGCAAGTAAAAAGGAAATAAGGGAGTAGCACTGACTGAAGTATCAGTCAAAAGCTGGTTGCTGTGTGATTGAATTTCCTTTGTTTCTATGGATAGGAGTTGACAAATGCCTGTATGAGATAGATATGTTTTATAAAACTGAAAGCAATAACGAGGAATATCTAAAAATCTGATGCGTACCATTCACATGACTTTCTCTATATCCCTGCAACAAATTATTCTTAAAAAGTTTATGCTTCTATTTACTTCATGCTAATCTAGAAAAATCTGAAATGTTCCATTCACATGACTTGCTCTATATCTCTGTATATGATTATTGTTAATAAGCTTATCTTTTATTTATTTCATGTAATCGAAAAAAATTAGCAGAAATAGTCTTATTTCCTGTTTTATTGTAAGTAGAAGTAAAATAAGGGAGTACCATAGGTTAAAGTCAAAGCCAAAAGCTGGTTGCTATGTGACTGATGTTCCTTTGTTTGTATGGACAGAAGTTGACAGAAGATGTCCTGTATGAGAAAAGTATAAGTTTTTCAAAGCTGAAACCAAGAAAAAGGAATATCTCAAAAACGATCAACTCCACGAAAAAAATATATATAACATAAATTGTGTTTTAAGTGCTCTACATTTTTTGTGGGTTAAGTTTTTGTCCATCTCTTACGGTTTTGTAGTTATGAAAAATTCATCCAGAATAAAGTAGTCTTCCGAGGCTATTCCCAGAAAATTCAAGATATACATTTTATTTGTCAGATAAATATCTTTAATATACGATATTTTAATCAAAATCGTTAGAGCCATCTGACAAAGAAAAATTCTCTTCCATCAAGACAATGCAACGGTACACACCTGCGTAGTTTCGATGGCAAAAATTGTAGGATTAAGGTTTGAATTATTACAACATCCACCGTATTCACCAAATTTGGTCCCCCAGCGCTTTTTTTATTTCCAAACTTGAAAAAATGGATCAGCGGAAAGTGGTTTCACGTTTTACGAAGTCATGTCCCAAAGAGATGCCTATTTGGGGGTCCTTCCGAACTCCTACTTGTTGAAATGCATTACATAGTTGCAGAAACGCTGGGGAAAATATTGAGCTAAAAGGAGATTACATCGAACAAATGTCTTGTTTAGTGACTTTTTCTAAGGACTTATTAGACGCCCTTCGCATCATTTTGGAAAATATTACTTTCTCTATACGAACTATGTATGTATTGCACTCCACCAAAAAATTCGATACCGAGATTTCACCGGAAATATATGTTTTAGGGCCCCCTTTATCTAAAAAAAAGTATTTTCAGAAAAAGGTCCGTGTGTCTGTGAACACGATAACTCAAAAACGAAAAGTCGGTAAAATACCAAACTTGGCATTTAAGTTTAGTATCTTCCAGGGATGCGACACGAAGATTTTTACAAAAATCCCCCCACCCCAAACTACCCTTTACATGGAACCTTTTTCGAAAATTTTGATTTTCTAAAAAATTACTCTAACGATTTTGATTAAAATATCGTATATTAAAGATATTTACCTGACAAATAAAATGTATATTTTGAATTTTCTGGGAATAGCCTCTGAAGACTACTTTCTTCTGAGTGAATTTTCCGGAATTTTGTATAACTGCTAAACCGTAAAAGATAGACAAAAACTGACCACACAAAAAATGTAGAGCACATTAAAACACACAATTTATGTTGTATACATTTTTTTCTTGGAGTTGGTCGTTTTTTAGATATTCCTTGTTTTTGTTTTCAGGGTCGAAAATCTTAACTTTTCTCTTACAGGAACTTGTCAACTCATGTCCATACAAACAAAGGGACTTCAGTCACATACCAACCAGCTTTTGACTATCGCTTTAACCTATGCAACTCACTTATTTCCTTTCTACTTACAAGGAATAAGAATATTTCTTTTAAGTTTTCTACATTAGCATGAAGTAAATAGAAGTATAAGCTTTTTAAGAATTATTTGTTGCAGGGATATAGAGAAAGTCATGTGAATGGTACACATCAGATTTTTTTTTTAAATGTATTTCCCTTTAAGACTACGTCAGGTTGCTGAAAGCTGTCGGCGTTTCTAGAGCTGGAAATCAAATTGTACGTTTCCCGCCACACTTTTCTCCTAGAGGCGCACGTCAGTATTCAATTTCATTAGCATAGTGCATCTCAGGAAAGCTATAACGTCAGATAAAATCGTTGGCAACATCACTAGATTCGATCCAGCGCAGATAAGCTTCCAAGGGCAAAGATAAATGCAAATGAGGAAAACTATTTTGCAACCACTGCCTTGAGCTACAGCAAATGTGTAGCAACCACATGACTTTCTCAACCCCTTTTGTACACTATGTACATAGTGTATAGAGAAGGTATTGCATTCCACTTAAAAATTCAATACCGAGATTTCACCGGAAATACGTGTTTTGGGTCCCCCTGAATCAAATAAAAAAAAAAAAAAAAAAAAAAAAACCTTTTCAGAAAAAGGTCTGTGTCTGCGTGTGTGTGTCTATGGACAGCATAGCTCAAAAGCGAAAAGACCGTTGAATAGCAAAATTGGTAATTAAGTTTGCTATCTTCCAAGGATGCGATACGAAGATTTTCAAGAAAATCCCCCCATCCCCAAATACCCTTTACATGGACCATTTTCGAAAATTATGATTTTCTTAAAACTGACTAAGGATTTTAATTAAAATATCGTATATTAAAGGCAAATAAAATGCATATCTTGAGTTTTCTGGGAATAGCCTCTAAAGACTATTTTCTTCTGGATGAATTTTACGGAATTTTGCATAATTACTAAGTCGTAAGAGATGGACAAAAACTTAACACACAAAAAATGTAGAGCACGTTAAAACACACAATTTATGTTATATACATTGTTTACGGTGTGGAGTTGATCGTTTTTTAGATACTCCTAGTTTTTAGTTTCAGCTTTTAAGAAATTATACTATTATCATACAAGAATTTGTCAAGTTTTGTCCAAACAAACAAAGGAACTACAGTCTCATACCAACCATCTTTTTGACTATCACTTTAACCTATGGTACTCCCTTTTTCGCTTCTACTTACAAGGAAGCAAATAATAAGGCTATTTCTGCTAATTATTTTCTCGATTAGCATGAGGTAAATAGAAGCATAAGCTTTTCAACAACAATTTATTATATATGTAGAGAAAGTCGTGTGAATGGAATACATTAGATTTTTACTACTATGTAAGATATTCATGTATTGATTCAACCCAAAAATTCGATACCGAGATTTCTCCGGAAATGTTTTGAGTGCCATAACGTGTGTTTATAGGAAAAAAGGCTGGTGTGTTCCATTCACATAACCTTCTACTACATCCATGCAACAAATTGTTATGCTTTTATTTACTTCATGCTAATCGAGAAACACTTAACAGAGATAGTCTTATTAGTTGCTTCTTTGTAAGTAGAGGGAGCACCATAAGCTAAAGCGATAGTCAAATCTTTTAAAAGTTGGTTGCTCTGTGATTGAAGTTCCTTTGTTTTTATGGCCAAGAGTTGGCAAATTTCAGTATGAGAAAAGTAATTATTTTAAAACTCAAACCAATAACAAAGAATGTCTCAAAAACGGTCTACTCCACGAAAAAACGGTATATAACATAAAATGTGTGCTTTAACGAGCTCTACATTTTTGTTAAGTAAGTTTTTTTCTATCTCTTACGGCTTACCGCAAAATTCCCCAAAATGTATCCAGGATAAAGATGTTTTCAGAAGCTATTCTCAGAAAACTCAAGATATGCATTTTATTTATCATGTAAATATGTTATATATAGGAACTTTTAATCAAACTCGTTAAGGCCTTTTTGAGAATATCAAACTTTTTGAAAATGTCTCCATGTAAAGACTAGATTAGCTAGTGGAGGTATTTTCTGGAAAATTGTCGTGTGCATCCTTGGAAGACACTGAACTTAAATACCTAGTTTGATATTTAACAGTCTTTTCGTTTTTGAGCTATGCTGTCCACAGACATACACGGACGTTTTTCTAAAAAAAATGTTTCGGACTTAGGTGACCCCACCGGACTCCAGCGAAAATTCGACATCGAATTTTTGGGTGGAATACAATAGGCATCTTGTACATACGGGCCTAGAGAAAGTATAAAGAGAAAATGCTATTCCATACTTATAGATTTGAAAGCTTAGAAGTAAATTGATTGTAAAATATTTTACTTAGTTTTAAAGAAAAATCAGTTCTACTCGACGAGGATGTTTACTACAGTGTTTTCTGTTTCATGCTTTAGCATCCTCAACTTTTTGTGCCCTCACAACAATATCTTTAAAAGCATTGGCAATGACCGTTGCGAAAAGCCAATTTCAGTGGTATATACAGGAAATTCTTAGAGGGTGACAATAATCCTGCAGGAGATTCTTTTGAGCCAGCAGAGTATACATCCTCCAGCGTATATTTCTTGTGCGGGCGGGCGGGCGAAAAGAAATAATAGGCCATAAAACTGTCACGGGCCCTCCATCCAAATACCTCTTGCTTTCGGCAAGACAGCGACACCGCGCAGATGCGTTCGAACTGAAAACTTGACGACGGTGAGAAATAGCTGCACACATTGCTTCCAGTTGTATGTTAATTACAATTTATGAGCCGTAAATTACACAACACCCATGTAAGCAGTTCACACAAAGCATACAGAGCTTTAGTTATGACTTCCGCTTCCAGTTCAGAAGTCCAGCATTTTTACTTTCTTTATTACTTAGCTATAACACAGAAATACTGCATTTTATACCAATATTTTGCACCGAAATTTCATCTGAAATGCATGTTTTCCAGTCAGGTCATTAAAAAATAAATAGAATAAAAAAAATCTGATGTGTACCATTCACATGACTTTCTCTACATCCCTGCAACAAATTTTCTTAAAAAGCTTATACTTCTATTTACTTTATGCTAATCAGAAAAAATTAGCAGAAATAGTTTTATTACTTGCTTCCTTGTAAGTAGAAGCGAAATAAGGGACTATCATAGGTTAAAGTGATAGTCAAAAGCTGGTTGCTATGTCAATGAAATTCCTTTGTTTATATGGATAGGAGATGACAAGTTCCTGTATGAGAAATGTATAAGTTTTTCATAGCAGAAACCAAAAATAAGCAATGTTACAAAAACGACGAACTCTACGAAAAAAATGTATATAACATAAATTGTGTGTTTTAACGTGCTCTACATTTTTTGTGCAGTAAGTTTTTGTCCATCTCTTACGGTTTAGCAGCTATTCAAAATTTAGTAAAATTCATCCAGAATAAACTACTCTTCAGAGGCTATTCCCAGAAAATTCAAGATATACATTTTAATTTTATTTTTCAGGTAAATATCTTTAATATACAAATTTTAGTCAAAATCGTTAGAGCCATTTTTGAGAAAATCAAAACTTTCGAAAAAAGTTCCATGTAAAGGGTAGTTGGGGGTAGGGGGATTTTTCTCAAAATCTTCGTGTCGCATCCCTGAAAGATACTAAACTTAAATACCAACTTTGGTATTTTACCGACTTTTCGTTTTTGAGTTATCGTGTTCACAGACTCTCTAATATTAAAGATACATGAAAAATAAAAAAGTACATCTTGAGTGTTATAGGAGTAGTCTCTTAAGAAATCTTTATTCTGGATGAATGTTTTTAGAATTTTATATAACTGGTAAACTGCAAGAGGTACACAAAAACTTACCACAGAAAAAATGAAGATCTCATAAAGCACACGGACACACACACGGACCTTTTTGTGAAAATGCTTTTTTTGGATATTGGGGATCCTAAAACATATATTTCCGGTGAAATCTCGGTATCGAATTTTTTGGTGGAGTGCAATACCTTCTCTATACACTATGTACATAGTGCGTATAGAGAAAGTAATAATAATATTTTTTACTTTATCTATTGTGTATACCAAGCAGGGAATGTACTGTAACCTACCTAAGACTTCGATGTAGAAATGTCACCGCAAATACATGTTTTGAGGTCCTCTGAATCAAAAAAATTGAAACAAGTCGGTTTGTGTGTGAACCGTATAACTGAAACTTACACATCAAGTTTAGTATTTTACCATGATACGTCACAAAGATTTTCAAGAATAACTCCCCACGAAACATTTTTCTAAAATGTTGTTTACTCAAATGTTGCTCTAATGATTTTTATTAAAACACCTTATGTTTAAGATATTTTCATGTTAAATAAAACTTATACATCAAATTTTCTGAATGCCTATAGACGATTTATATTTTATATGTAAATGTCTTATGTGTTACATTCACATGACTTTCTCTACCAATTCTGCAACAAACAATCCTTAAAATTTTCTGAATGCCTATAGACGATTTATATTTTATATGTAAATTTCTTATGTGTTACATTCACATGACTTTCTCTACCAATTCTGCAACAAACAATCCTTACAATAGCTTATTCCTCTGTCTACTTCATTTTAACTTCCATAAAACATTAAAAGAGAGCTTTTATTGCACATTTCCTAGTAGATATCAAAGAATAAGGCACTAGGCTTAAGCGAGTCAACTCTTTTAAGAGATGGTCACTATGCGATTCTCTTCCATTCTTTGGCCTTTGGACCATTTATCCATTAGGACATCTCCTAATCTATAAATTCACACACATTCACTCTCACTGATGGTTAATACGATAAAATATATTTGACATAAATTGTGTGCTTTCAACTGGTCTTTATTGTGCAGCACAATATTATTTTATCTCTTACGGTTTACAAGTTATGCAAAATGCATTCAGAATGTAGAACTTAGAGGATATTGCAATAAAATTCTAGATAAACAATTAATTTGCCATGCAAATATATTTGTTACTTTAATCAAAATTGTTAGAGGCATTTTTGATAAATCAAAGGTTTCCCAATTATTCAATGTAAATAGGTAGTTTGTAGTTGGCAGATATGCTTGAAACCTTGTCGCATCTTGAGAAGATTATCAGACATTTGAGTTATGCTGTTCAGAATGTACACACATGTTGTGAAATCTCAATCGACTTTTTTTGGAGGAATGAAATACATTCTCTATTTACTATGTACTCTCGCGGACACAAAAAGTGGTCAGTTCGCCTAGATTACAATAGTGTTTTTCTCTCCGTAAGGTTTCCATCTTCAGGTAACCAAACTTGGATTCATCCCAGTTGCGCCTTCCTCCTTCTCCTTGTTCTAGAGGAAGCCTGTTTGCATGTCTCATTAAACTGGACAAGAGCTACGACATTTACATATATGGGAGCATTCATCAACGACATGGAGATGAAGGTTAAAGTTGTTGATGCTTTCGAACGAGAATAACAAAAGCGATATTAAGAAAACGGTTACATGAAATTGACAGTTTACATTTTAATATTGCTCTTCAGTGATATCTTAGGAGAGTGAAATTCTAGCCTCTGCCAATCCAGAGGTTAGGGGTATTAGTACAGATATTTGTGTTGGTAAACAGTGTAATGAAAATTTTGCATGAATATCTGCTACATTTGCGGACTTATAATTTTAATTATTAAGAGTTGTATATTTTCAGGTTGGTTAGTACATTCAAGTAGGCGTGGTACACACAAGACATGCCGTTTTTTTTTTCTTCTTTTTTTCCTCTGCGACCGCAGATCGAAAGGATTTACATTAAATGAACGGGCCTCGCTATAACGAAATGTTGTATCGGAACTTAGTTTGATGCTTTCCACAAGGTCAATGACCCCACACTCCTTACGCCAGCAGGTCAACTATTGAAGTGTGAAAACTTGGAAGCAAAACTGATATTCTACGCTGACAAGCGCTGTTCGTTTCGTCGCGCAGTTTATACCATGCGAAACACACTAGTTAAGAGTGCTATGTGAATAGTTTCTGTGAAAAGTAGCAGATGAAGAGAAAAAACAACTAACACATCCAACATTAAGGTACCATTTATTAAAATGTCTGTATCTCTACCCTAAGAACCTGTATCACATTTGGACTACATTTTATGCACGCAAGTAGAGAAAGTAGTAAGTGTTTTACTTTCTCTAGCGCATATGTACAGCGTACGTAGTAGACAGAGAAGGTATTGTATTCCCCTAAAAATTCGATTCCGGAGATTTCACCGGAAATGTGTGTTTTGAGACTCTCTGAATAAAAAAAAACTTGGCATTTATATTTAGTATCTTCCAAGGATGCGCCACGAAAATTTTCAAAAGAATCCCCCCACCACAAAGTGGCCTTTTCATGGAAATGCTTTTGACAACTTTGTTTTTCTCAAAAATGACTAACAATTTTGGTTAAAATACCGTATAGTAAAGATATTTATATCTCTAACAAAGTATATATTCTGAATTTTCTGGGAATAGACTCTGAAGATCTCTTTTATTTTGGATGAGTTTTGCATTATTTTGCATAGCGGTTAAACCGTACGAGATAGATAAAAGCTTACTGCATAAAAAGTTGAAATACAATTTATGCCATATACATTTTCCTTGAGGAGTTGACCGTTTTTTATATATTACTTTTTATGGGTTTCAGCTTTCTTTTCTCAAACGGGACCATGCAAAGCGAACCGAACCTCAATTGTATCACATAGCGCCCAACTTTTAAAAAGATTTGACTATCACTGTAGCATAATGTATTCCTTTATTTCTCTTCTGATTACAATGATGTAAGTAATAATACCAGTTCTGCTAATATTTATCTGAATTAACATGATGTAGATAAAAGAATAGTATTTTGTAAGAATAATTTAAATATTGAACAGCTAGAGAAAGGCATGTGAATGGAACACGTAATATATGGGTCATTAAAAATTGGTGGTAAAACTGATAACAATAAAACAGAAGAGCATCTAATGGTGGTTAACTGTGAGTTTGAAGACAATAATTTTATTTATAAGACATTTTTAGTAAGTTTAGTTATAGACTTATCTTTAGTTCTCTAAATATGTTTAGTAAATACGAACAAAGATGCTCTATTAAAATTCAGGTTGCAAGAGGTATCAATGCTCAACAATGCCATACAGAATTATTGGAAGCTTGTGGTACCGTGGGCGGATGGATTTCGTAGAGGAAGGAAATATGTTCATAAAAAACGTGGAGCTGGCAGACCACAATCACTTCAAGTCATCTTCATTGTTTCTTATGATGTTAACGGTGTTCTTGTCACTCATTCAGTTCCTCAAGGAAATCGTGTGAATAGTGCATTTTACAGTTACTTTCTGGAACGCCCTTTACGACAAGCTGTGCGTCGTCAACGTCCAAATCTCCTGAATTCTCATCCTATTGCTTACATGACGGTGTTCGCTCTCACACGGCTGCCCTTATTGTTAATTTACTTCGCAGATGGAACTAGAAAATTCTGAAGCATCCTTCATACTCCCCAGATATGAGCCATGTGATTTCGTCCTTTTAGAGGAGTTCGCGTTAGAAGCAGACACGTAATTATAGCAGCAGTAGAGCGGTAAATGGGAATGGAGTTTTATTTATGGACGCTCTTTAACTGTTGTGGTTCTCAGCGTCCCATTCTATACTGGGCGTGAAATACCGCTTAATTTTGCTTTATCAGGCTTGAGGTTCTTTTACGTGCTGTAACGGCTTTACTTCCCTTCCGAAGGAAGCCATGCTAAGGATTTTTACACCCGAAAAAATCCATTGTCCTCCGCCGGTTTGAACCCGCGACCTTGGGTATATGAAGTTAGCGTGGTAAGCATCACACCACGGAGGGGGGGCGACCAAGTAGAGCGGCCTGTTCGAATATTAGGACAACAATTCGCTGTGGATGGCATCCGTCGTCTCCCTGATGTATTCATGTTGGAGGAGATTACTAAGCACTGCAATAATGTAACTGCTCCAAAAAGGTTTTATTGTTGTTAATTCAAATGTTGCCACTAATTACATTGGCCAACAATGAAAATATTTCGGGCTCAAAAATAGTTAATTCTTTTGTATTTCCATCTGCTAAATTAAGAAATCACCATAAAAATGACAGGTAAGCTGTTGCTTTGGAGATAAAATGACATTTCATTTTATATCAACACTGTTAGTTTAGGCAAAATTTTGTTTTGGGAGTTGGCGCACCTGTCCAAATGCTCTTAGCTGTTTGCAATTCATAAACCTAGATACCTTTGCTGCAACTGTGAGTTTCATATATTTTCTATTGTAATTAATGCAGAATTTCTGGTTTTAGGGTAGTTTTGTAGTGTAAAATTCATAAAATGCTATGAAAATGTGTAAATATGGAGAATAATTGTTGTTACATTTGTGGTGAAATAAGATGTTCCTCGCAGAAACGTAATTTGACGCCTCTTGTGAAGACTGCCCGTCAGCATTATTTCGGTATGAAAGCAGGGGACCAGGATAAGTCTTGGGCTCCACATATATGTTGCAATGTATGTTCAGTTACACCCGAGAATGGCTGATAAATAAGAAACGATCTATGGCTTTTGCGGTGCCTAGGAAAAAAAATTTGTCAAAAGTGTGAATCAAGAAGGTCGGACTTTTAAGTATACAAGAGAGAAATTTGCCAAATTAAGTGATGCAAAAGATAAGGAAGGTATTTTTGACGGACCACAAGTTCGATAACTTATAAAGGATCTTGCATTTGGCCAAGTTTTGGAGGGGAAAGAAAAGGAAGCTTGGAAAGCCTTCGAGGGAGTTGTTGGATGATAACTACACTCAGTTGGTGACAGTGCTCCTGCAAAAATCACTATAACCTTGGATGCAACATGTCCCTCAAAATCCATTTTCTCCACTCCCATCTAGACTTTTTCCTTCCTGTTGTGGAACTGTCAGTAATGAGCATGGAGAAGCATTCCATCAGGACACTTCTGTTGTCAAACAAAGATATCATGGCCATTGGAATGAAGCAATGCCTGCGATTGCTGTTCATCTTTGTGTAGGGATGTCCAGGACCTCTCTTACAAGAGGTAAGCTAACAGACGACTTTCTCATGAAGTCACCATATGCGAGGTATTCTTCCTAAAATGTAGAACTTTAAGAATGTAACTAATTCAAATGAACTTTCAATGCTGTTAGCGTATGTAATTAAAATGCATCTTTTTCTCTTAATCCGTTAATATGAAACACTTTCACCTAGTGTGTATCACAGAAACTAGAACTAAGAAAATATTTTTGTTGTCATATTTGTTTCTCTCGACACAAAATTAGTAAGAATTGATTCATGAAGTGCAGGAAACATTCAAAAATTGTCTTTTTGTTGGCCAGTGTTATTGAATGACCCATGTATTTTGTAAGAATAGCATGCAGAATATGAACAGTGAAAGCTATATAAATGGAACACACGGATTTTAACCAATAGAGTTTGGACACCCTGTATAAGAAAAGTTTGAAAGGAAACTTTGTGACAGCCATGAGAACGTATTAGAACAGAAAGTAAAGGAGGGAAATGGCCTGATCAGTGTAAACCCAGCTTCTGTCAAATCCGTCAGTTACAAGGTGCGTTTTATTAAAACTTTCTTTATCCACCCTCCTTTTTTCTGTCTCAACCGAAATTTATTTCTGTTCCCACAGTTATAGCCGAGGATGTACTATTGTGTTGCAGGAGCGTGCTACAACCGAGCTAATCGGATCACCCCCCAAATTTGGTAAGCAAATTTCTTGGCAACAACTCGACTCGACGTTCTTGGACTTACGGGAAATCGATTCTTCTGCCACCCAATGAGGATTTCCTTTTTTCCCCTCCTCTCGGTAGAATATTTAAAACTTAACTGAAAGAAATAATCATAGATCCGTCACCCTTCAACTCCAGTGGCATATACGCCCTACCTAATCTCCCTCATTTCCTCTGCCTCTTATTTTCTTCCTCTTCTGCATCCCCCTTCTTCGTTCTTTACTTTTGTTCTTCACTCACCTCGTTCCGTTGTTTTGAATTCATTATTTGTTACTTTAAACTCTAATATCTGGAACGCAGAGCAAAATCAAAATCTAAACAAATTATTAAGAATTTCTGTTGTTGCATTCACATTCCTTCACTAATTCTTCTATAGATCGTATTTTTAAAAATCAGCTTATCATACGATATACCATCCTATTTCACTTTCTCCATTGCGTTCATCCTAGACAGTAAAGGTACCAGATTCTATAAAAAAATTTGATATCGAGATTTCAATGGAAATCCATTTTGTGGTCCCTCAATAAAAAAAAAGTCTTATGTGTTCCATTCACATGACTTTCTCTACATCTCTGCAACAAATTATAGTTAAAAAGCATATGCTTCTATTTACTTCATGCTAATTAGCAGAAATAGCCTTATTACTTGCTTCCTTGTAAGTAGAAGCGAAATGAGGGAGTTTCGCTGGTTAAAATGATAGCCAAAAGCTAGTTTCTATGTAACTGAAGTTCCTTTGTTTGTATGTATGGGCAGGAGTTAAGAAATTCCTGTATGAGAAAAGTAAGTTTTTCAAAAATAAAACGAAAAACCAGTAATATCTTAAAAATGATCAACTCCACGAAAAAAATGTATATGACATAAATTGCATATTTTATCCTGAGCTATATTTTCTGTGCAACAAGTTTTTCCCTATCTCTTACGGTTTAGCAGTTATTCACAATTCCGTAAAATTCATCCAGAATAGTCTTCAGGGGCTATTCCCAGAAAATTCAAGATAAACATTTTATTTGTCAGGTAAATATCTTTAATATACGATATTTTAATCAAAATCGTTAGAGCCATTTTTAAGAAAATAAAAATTTTCAAAAAGTTTTAAATGTAAAGGGTAGTTTGGGGTGGGGGATTTTCTTGTAAGTATTCGTCTCGCATCCTTGGAAGATACCAAACTTAAATACCAAGTTTGGGCTTTAACGGTATTTGAGCTATGCTGCCCACAGACACATACACTTACACACAGACAGACACACACACGGACATTTTTCTAAAAATGCTTTTTTTGGATTCAAGAAGTCTCAAAACATGTATTTCCGGTGAAATATCGGTATCGAATTTTTGGGTACAATGCAATACCTTCTCTATACACTATGTGCATAGTTCGTATAGAGAAAGAAAGAAATAATAAAAAAAGCATTTCTAAGAAAAAGTTCGTGTATTAGTTTGTGTGTGTAGGTGTTTCTGAGAACAGTGCAACTAAAAGCAAAAAGTTCCTTTTAACACCAAACCTCATACATTGTAAGTTCAGCATCATCCAAGGATATTTCATGAGAATGCTCAAGAAAGTCCGCAGTATCTAACTACCATTCACATGGAACATTGCTCGAAAATGTTGACCTTCTCAAAATTGACTTTAACGATATTGATTAAAATGACGCATGTTTATGATCTTTTTATGATAAATGAAGTGTATATCTTGAATTTTCTAGAAATAGCCTCAGGAATATTCTTCATTTTATAAGACTTTTACATAACTGGTAAACTGGAAAGAGATAAAACAAAATCTTACTCCACAAAAACGGTATTTCGTTAAAGCACACAGTTTACGTTATATACTTGTATTATGTGGAGTAATTTAGTGCCGAGATATTCCTTGCTATTGTTTAAATGTTCCAATGTGTACACTTCTCTCAAATGTTAAGTCTTTTGTTTTCTTCTTTAACCCAGTATATTTATTTAATGTCCTTGTACCGTATAGGAAATAAGCAAAACCATTTTTCTAGAGCTTAGAGCTACCCGATGTTCATCTTTTAAGGATACTGAAAACTCCCGAAAAATACATTTCGAATGACAGGCAAACTCCACACTAAATGTGTACAATCGGATGCAAAAAGAAAACACCGAGTAGTGTATGAAGTTCATAAGGAATTGGGCACATGTAGAAATCTTTATAGTACTTAAATGTAGTTTTTCCTCAAATTATCATCAAATGATAATGCATTCTAATATTAATTTATTTTTAAAGCACGGAAAAATATTATGAAATCCTATTTTGCAAATATCTCTGAAACGCTTCTAATGCAAGTGTCCTACTTGTGACGTCATTGTCTAGTACCTACTGAAACTGCAGCTATAAACCTTCCTTAATGGTGGATATAAACTGTTCGCATTTTTATCAAAATGACGGATGAAAGCTTAGAAAGACATAAATATGATCTACAATGCAAGGATGTATTAATGGTATCGTAGTGTACTTTAGTTTTTTCCAGAAATAACGACTGTTTGATGGATGCCGAAGTTTGAGACAGTAACTCTTTATATCCGCTTAAACCATCGAAATTATGTAACTAACAATAATATGTAAAAATAAGATGTATTGTGCAACGAACCGATAGGGATAATTGTTTTTGTTAGGAGTCTTCAATCCTTGGATTGGTTTGCAGCGACTCTCCATTCAGATCTTCTCTCTGCTTTCCTTTGAGTTCTTCATATTTACTGCATTTCATATCTTCCATAATTTGTTTTTTATATTGTGATCTTGCTCTTCCTTTGCCACTTCTTCCTTCTATCATACCTTCTATTATAATATTCAGTGTGCTCTGATGTCTTAATAAATGACCTATTAATTTTGTTCTTCTTCTTTTAATTTGGTTCCAAATTCGTTTTTCCACTTCTGCTCTTTTATATACTTCATTTTTAATTTTGTCGCTCCATTTAATTTTTAGCATTTTCCTATAGCACCATGTTTCAAATGCTTCTATTCTCTTTTTTTCACATCCATATAACATAATACTCCATACATGTGTTTGTAATAAATTCTTCCTGGTTTTAAGGCTAATATTGTTTGCAGTAAATAGCTGGTACTTTTTATTAAAAGCAAGTTTTGCGTGTTATTCTACTGGTTATTTCTGTTTTGCTCCTTCCATCAGCTGTTATTTTGCTTCCTAGATATTGAAATATTTCGGTATCTTCTAATAGCCACATGTTTGCAGGTGTCACTTGGTTGTCAACGGTTAGGGTTTATACAGTGTAATATTATACCATGCAATTTTCTTCAATAATATTTACGAACCAGTGATTATTGTTATTCTCTTACTACCTCTTGTATTTCCTTCTGTACCACGCCCTGTACCGAGGAATTCATGTTCGCCGCTGAAGCAGAAAAACCTGAGCTAACACCGGAGCAGCAAAGACATCAAAAGGTAGGGAAATGTCACTAGGTTCCACCCTAACCGGACCAACTGACCCGCACAATAACGCCGACGCTACTTTGTCATTACCATTTAAAATATATTCGGGACAAAGTCACCCCCATTTAATAACAGTTGCAAGTTCGTGAATCAAAAGCATTATATTTTTTAAGTATCATACCGCCTACTTATTCAAGTTTGCTATGTTGGAACAAAATATAATATAATATTTTTACTGAAAGAAATCTAATGTGCTCTATTCACATGATTTCCTTTGCATCTCTGTAACAAATTCTTCTTAAAAACCTTCCATTTCATGCTAATCGAGATAAGCGTTAGCAGAAATCACCTTATTATTCCTTCCTTGTAAGCATAAGTGAAATAAGGAAATCATTAGGCTAGAGCGATAGTAAAATCTTTTATAGGCCGGTTGCTATGTGATTATATTCGGTTGTTTGCATGGCCAAAGGTTTAAAAGTTCTCATATGAGAAAAACTTAAGTAGTTTAAAATTGACACCAAGGAATATCTCTGAATTGTCAACTGCACGAATAAAGAGTTTATAAAATTGTTATGCAGTAAGCTTTTGTCTATCTCTTGCGGTTTACCAGATATGCAAAATATATCCAGAAAAAGAGGCTATTCCCGGAAAATTCAAGATATACATTTTATTATTTTATTTTATTTATTTATTTATTTTGTTGTTGTTATTGTTTCATGTATATAGCCCACTTTAACATTTCGGGGGCTTTGCACTTGAAACAACTCGTTGTCTGTAGGTTATTTTACTTTTGGTTTAAATCATTTTATTTTCCTCAAACATACACACACACACACACACACACACACACACACACACACATATATACATACTTCCAGACTCTGTGGGAGATAGGGAATAATTCTGGCTGATTCCAGCCGGGAATCGAACCCGGTACCTCCGGGTGAGTGGTCAGCTGACCACTCGACTACGGAGGCAGTCATACCTATTACTGATCATGTAAATATCTTTAATAGATGGTATTTTAATCAAAATCATTAGCGTCATTTTTGAGAAAATTACAATTTTCGAATTTTTTCAATATAAAGAGTGTTTGGGGTGGAGGCATTTTACTCAAAATCTTGGTGTGGAATCCTTGGAAGATACTAAACTTATATACTAAGTTTGGTATTTAACTAACGTTTGGTTTTTGAGTTATCGTGTTGACAGTTACGCAGGCACACGGACACACACACATACTCTCTCTCTCTCTCTCTCTCTCTCTCTCTCTCTCTCTCTCACACACACACACACACATACACATGGACCTTTGTCTAAACTTTGTTTTTGGATATAGGGGACCCTTAAATGACTATTTCCGGTGAAATTTCGATATCGAATTTTTGTGTGGAATAAAATAACTACCTTCTTTATCTATTATGTACTTAACATAATACGTGTAGAAAAATTAAAAATCTGATGTGTTCCACTTACATGACTTTCTCTAGCCGTTATATTTAAATATTTTCTTATAAAATATTATGTTTATGTACACACTAATCAAGACAACCATTGGCACAGTTGGTCTTATTACTTGCTTCCTTGTAAGTAGAACGAAAATAAGGGAATACATTAGGATAAAGCTATAATCAGATATTTTAAAAGTCATTCCCTAAGTGAAACAATTGAAATTCGGTTCTCTTTGCTTGCTAGGGGTAAACAAACGAGAAACGAAAAGAAAATGCTTCCCAATTTTGAAGCACCTGAAAAGCGAAAAAAAACCGTTAACTCTACAAAAAATGAATATGACATAAATTGTGTGTTTTAATGACATCTACAGTTTACTTTCTCTACACGTGCTATGTACATAGTGTATAGAGAAGCAATTGATTTCTACCCAAAAATTCGATACCGAGATGTTACCGGAAGTACATGTTTTGAAAAAAAAAGGATTTTTAGAAAAAGGCCCGTGTGCGAGAGTGTATGTGTGTGTCTGTGGACAGCATAGCTCAAAAATAAAAATACCATTGCATAAAGTTTGGTATCAACCAAGGATACAACACGCAGATTTTCAAGAAAATCCCCCCGATCCCAACTCTTTATATGAAAAAATGTTCCAAAATTTTGATTTTGTCAAAAATGGCTTTAATGATTTTGATTAACATATCGTATATTAAAGTTATTTACTTGAAAAGTAAAATGTATATCTTGAATTTTCTAGGAATAGCGTCTAAAGACTACTTTATTCTGGATGTATTTTACGGAATTTTGCATAATAGCCAAACCGTAAAAGATGAACAAAACCTTACGTGCTCTACAAAAAATGTAGAGCACGTTAAAATACTCAATTTACGTTATAAACATTTTTTTTCGTGAAGTTGATCGTTTTGAGATATTCCTTGTTTTTGGTTTCACCTTTGAAAAACACCTGTTTTTCTCACACAGGAATTTGTCAACTCCTGTCCATACAAACAAAAGAACACATAGCAACCAGCTTTTGACTATCACTTTAACCTATGGTACGGCCTTATTTCGCTTCTACTTACAAGTAAGCAAGTAATGACTACTTTTGTTGGTTTTTTCTCGATTAGAATGAAGTAAAAAGAGGCATAAGATTTTTAACAATAATTTGTTGCAGAGATGTAGAGAATGGAACACATCACTGTTTACCAGTGATACAAAAGTCATTCAGAATGAAGAGGTCTTCAAAGGCTATTTCCAGAAAATTGAACTTTGGATCTTAGTGCCGCATACTCAACTGAAATACAAAGTTTGGGTTTTTAACCGACTTTTCGTTTTAGAACTATGCTTCTCACACACACACACACACACGTTTCTAGAAATGTCTTTTTGGACTCGGAGGCCTCGAAACATGCATGCAAACGCGATATCAAATACTTTCTCTACGTACATCCTACATTTGGGTTAAAAGAAGTGTTATTTAGTTTACGACAATATTGAAGTATACAAAGCAATTTTTTCATTTACAACAAAGTAATACGTCAAATATGTGGATACTAGCCTTATACTAGCATTCACCCTCCATGGTGTAGTGGTTTCCTCTAATACCCAAGACTTTCTTCGGGAAAGGCAAGCCATTGGTCCAATGTAATATTTATTTGCACGTGAAAGAACCCCATATCTTGAAAGAAAATTTCTCTGGGATAAGTTCGCAAGTGTGATTTCGTCCTATAGTGCCATCTATGAACATGAGCTGAATCCTCTTCACTATGTGTTTTCGAGCATATGTAGATAGAGAGCGCATGACGTCACACGCTTGACTTTTTCCTAAAGTTTCATTAAATTTAAAAGACAATGCACGTGGGCAATACGCACAAGTAACACTAATTCAGTTCAAGGTATCATCTTTTAATGCATTTAGTACGTAAACTTATCACTTTGGTCACTTGGGTTCTTAAATTATTCTGCAAATAAAAATATAATGAATAGAAAGGAAATTAGGTCAGTCCTTTCTGGATTAATGTTTTTGACTAATTAATGAAGAATTAGGAACGATGAAAGAGACAATCATACTCTAGGAAATGAGCCCTATCATTAATAACACTACATAAGTTCAACTTTTAAGTTATCGCTATGCAATCAACAAAAACAGGAATTTTTCGAAACAATGTCCAAGAATATTTCCACTAAAAACAACTGACTTTAGCATACTAATATGTTAATTAGTTACAGTCGTATAATATGGTTAAACACTAACAACCTGTTTGTCACTGTATATAGTTAAATTCTTCACTAAAACAACTAGTTTTATAACAACTACATAAGCTATCTTTCACCTTATTGGGTTTCCAGGTCAAGCATCAGTTTTGAACATAGAATGTACGCTATCTAGTGCTCTATATTACTGAGGTATCAATTGTAACTCTTGTATTTACTGAATTTACTTGTCGCTACGAAAATTCAGCTTTATTTTAACATTTTCGTCAGACCTTTCCATTATAGCTTATGGGAGGTCTCGTACTTTTCTACCTTGGTCACGTGACTTTGATGTTAGTTGCAATTCTTAGCAAGGGAGAGGTTGGGCCATACGCTTGAAGCTACGTGCGGTGCAGACAGTGGCGAACACGCGAAATTCGCTGATGAGGAAACCAGTGCAAAAGTGGTCCAATATACGCCCACCGACATGAGGTGATGGAACTTGAATTAATTAGACTAACAGAGTTGTGCCTATTAATCTGTATTACACCTATGCCACAGGATGAATGTGGGGAATGAAAATAGCTGCAATGTGTATAAGCCATAAACCACAAAGTTGATGCCAAAAGGTTCAAAAGCACTTCTAATAATGGTGTCAGGATAACATGAAAAAAATCTGATGTGTTCCATTCACATGCCTTTCCCAAAAAAAAAAACTTTACTTATAAAAGATTATCCTTTTATCTATACCATGCTAATCGAGATAAACATTATCAGAAATTGCCTTATTGCTTACTTTCTACTGATAGAAGGGAAATAACGGGATACACTAGGATAAAACGATAATAAAATCTTTTAAATCCTCATCACTATGTGAAACAACTGAAATTCGGTTCTGTTTTGCATTCCCGGGAGTAAAACAAAAGAGATGAGATGAAAGCTGACTTCCCGCTTGACTAAAGTTTAAATAGTTTAAAATTGAAGCCAAATAATAAAACTATCTCGAAAGCGCTTAACTATACAAAGAAAAATATATAAGTAACAGTTAGACAGAAACTTATACAAAAGACTAAAGGCTGCGCCGTGACAGAGCGGTTAGACCACTTGCCTCTCATCTAGACGGCTGGGGTTCGATCCCAAGCGACCGCATGTGAGATTTGTGGTGGACAAAGCGGCGCTAGGGCAGGTTTTCTCCGGGTACTCCGATTTCCCCTGCCATCGAATTCCACCGGTGCTCCATCATCATTCATGTATCACCAGTGCCACCGCCTGCGGTGCCATAAGTAAATAAAGCGGGCGTTAAAACACTACAAAAAAAAAAAGAAAAAAAGATTAGATCTCGGTAAAACATACAACTATGTCGTATATAAGAATATCCTTATATATATATATATATATATATATATATATCATGCTAATCGAGTTAAAACATTTTCAGAAATGGCCTTATTACTTGCTTCCTTGCAAATAGAATGGAGATAAGGGAATATACTAGGCTAAAACGACAGTCAAATCTTTTAAAAACCCCATCGTTGTGTGAAAAAATTTAAATTGTGTTTTCTTTTGCATTCATGGGAGTAAAAAAAAAAATAGAGATGAGACAAAAGCCGGCTTCCCGCTTGAGTAAAGTTTAATTGACTTAAAATTGAAGCCAAATAATAGGTAATAATAATAATAATAATAATAATAATAGCAATGTGCATAAATTGTGTGTTTTAACCAGATCTAGTATTTTGCACAGTGCTTCTGTCTAACTTACGGTTTACCAGTTAAAAATTCATCCAGAATGAGGAGTTCTTCAGAGGATATTCCCATAAAACTCAAATTATATTTTATTTGTCATGTAAATATATTCAATTTACGGAATTTAATCAGAACTATTACAGCCATTTTTGAGAAAAAATATTCCATATAAGGGTGGGTTGGGGTATGGAACTTCTCTTGGAATCTTCATGTTGCATTTTTGGAAGATTCTGAACTTGAATATCAAATTTGGTACTTAAAGGTGTTTTCGTTTTTGAGCTACACACACCACACACAGTTGGTCGGGTAGCTCAGTTGTTTAGCCGTTGGCCTTCTGATCTCAAGGTCGTGGGTTCAAACCCGTCCCAGACTGATTTTAAGACTGCTTAGAAGTTTCAGGCCCATGTCAGTAGACTTATTGGCATGTAAAAGAACTCTTCTTGGGCGAAATTCCGGCACACCAGTTGCACTGTTATGATCTTGAGAAGTGTCAGCGTCGTTGAAAACAATTATTTTTCAATACACAGACAGACATGTTGACCTTTTTCAAAAAATTCATTTTTTTGTATTCAGGAAACCCCAGAACATGTGTTTCTGGTGAATGCTCGGTATCGAATTTTTGGGTGGAATACAATACCTTCTCTATACACTAAGTACATAGTACGTGTAGAGAAAATAAAAATGTGTTTGGATATGAAGGAGTTCCAAAAATAAGTATTTCCGACAAATCCTCGATATCCAGTTATGGTTGGAGTCCAATTTTCCTCTTATGTTCTACTACTAGGTGATAGAAAAGGGAAACATTTATTACAATTAAATACATTAATTGTACTTAACATTTTAGTATCTATGCCTCGAGGCATACTAATGATATAAGAGATATTTTCGGAACGGAATCGGCACCAATCATCTATAATCCAACGTCCCTCTCCAAGGAGATGGTCGATATAACCCGGCAATCAGTCGAGTATTCTTTTTCCTGAGCACGCTGCACCGAAACACCATAGTCGACACTTAAAACAGACAAAAGGGATGAGGATGGAAATGATTAATGAAACGATAGGAAGACAGAACATACGGAGAATGAGAGAAACCACTCCAGCATTCTCTTTACGAACTGCGGAAGCCCCGAAGAAAGCCAATGAATCAGAGTGGGCAATTGCCGGGAATCGACTCCGGGACATCCAGAATATGAGTTTAACGGTTATCGCGGCGCCACATTGTGCCACATGACAATCTTCGACAAAGTAAAAATATTATCTAATACAACTATTTCCAAGCTGGATCATTTTGGGTAAATCTTTGAATTTTATACATTTTCTGTTAAAGTACAGAAGCTATGTGCCACTTTTCAATTCCCAATATGCATAGCAGACTCTCCCCTCCAAGTACAAGTGGAGGGACTAAATAGAAATACTTGATTAACCAACAAATATTCGGTTGCCTCAGTTGGGGTACTATTAGCCCGCATATTGCTCGCCCACGGTGTTATTTAATAAAGCGATGGCTTTACCAACAATGGCCAACCACCCCAAGCAGAATTGTCAATGATAGCTGCCGTGTGACGTAACCACAGGAAGCGACGCCCACGGTATGCTAATTAGCCACAAAGTGGTCACTTTGCCCGGATTGAATTGTGCACCGCGTCCCTCGGTATTCACCTGCTGAAGTAACTGCCCATTTTCAGCACCGTCTCCTCATCATATTCAAACAAGTATTCGCAGCGATACACGAAGTATCAAACACTTGGAGTTTTAATCCCATGTTAACCCCATTTTTGGGACAGTCAAAATGTTTGAACATGTTTCCATGTAAGGGGTAGTTTGGACGGGAGGTTTTCTTGAAGAATTTTCATGTCGCATCCTTGGAAAATGTTGATCTTAAATATCAAGTTTAATAAGAAATTCTTATCATTACCTCCCAAAACTAATACTTTACTTTAAACTAAGATTTGATATTTGAAGACCGAGATAAAATTCCCCTTTTGAAAGCGGATTTGACTCCATTAGATCTTCACGTTTAATCGACTTTTCGTGTTTGAGTTATGCTGTCCACAGACGCACACATTAACTTTTTCTTTTTTACTTTCTCTATACGTGCTATGTATATAGTGTATAGACAAAATATTGCACTCCATCAAAGAATTCGATACCGAGATTTCACCGGAAATATATGTTTTAGGGTCCCCTGTATCCAAAAAAAGTATTTTCAGAAAAAGGTCCGTGTGTGTATGTGTGTCCGTGTGTCCATGTGTCTGTGAACACGATAACTCAAAAACGAAGAGCCGGTAAAATACCAAACTTTGTATTTAAGTTTAGTATCTTCCAGGGATGCGACACGAAGATTTTGAGAAGAAATCCCCCACCCCAAACTACTCTCTTTACATGGAACTTCTTTCGACAATTTTGATTTTCTAAAAAATGGCTCTAACGATTTTGATTAAAATATCGTATATTAAAGATATTTACCTGAAAAATAAAATGTATATTTTGAATTTCCTGGGAATAGCCTCTGAAGACTACTTTATTCTTGTTAAATTTTACGGAATTTTGATAACTGCTAAACCGTAAGAGATGGGCAAAAACTTACCACACAACAAATGGAGAACACGTTAAAACACACAATTTATGTTATATACATTTTTTTCGTGGAGTTGATCGTTTTTGAGATATTCCTTTTTTTTTCCAGCTATAAAGGCTTATACTTTTGTGAACTCGTGTCCATACAAACGAAGGAACTTCGGTCGCAGAGCAACCAGCTTCTGACTATCACTTTAACCTATGGTACCCCCTTATTTCGCTTCTACTAACTAGGAAGCAAGTAATAAGACTATTTCTGCTAATTTTTGCTCCATTAGATGAAGTAAATAGAATAATTTCTTGCATTGATATAGAGAAAGTCATGTGAATGGAACACATCAGAATTTTTAATTCAGGAATCCTCAAAATATTTTCGGTGAAACATTTTTTGGGTGGAGTAAAATACCATCTATATTTACTGTAGATATTATACATACGCTTAAAGAAATTAAAAAGTAGGTAAGCATTTCCCATTTAAGAAAACTCTAAACACTGAACCTTTATAGAGCAAAACCAAGGAATATCTCGGAAATGGTTAACTCCACAAAAATGTATATTACATAGATGTATTGTTTTAACGAGATCTGCAGCTTTATGCAATAAATTTGTGTCTTTCTTAAGGTTTACCAGTTATAAAAAAGTCATAGCGAATGAGATCTTTAGAGGCACGCCCAGAAAATTTAAAAATATATATTTTATTTACTATATAAATATATTTAATACACGTTATTTTAATCAAAATATTTAAGGTATTTTGAGATAATAAAAATTGTGGAATCTATATTTGACGAGTAGTTTGGGTGGCGGAGTTTTCTTTAAAACTTGTCGCATTCTTGGAACACGCTGAACTTAAAATTTCAAATTTGGTATATAACAGACGTTTCGCTCTTAAGTTATCCTGCTCACGGACACATGGACACACACCGACCTTTTTTCTAAGAATGTTTTTATTGAGTGGTCCTCAAAACATGTAGTTTCCGGTAACATCTTGGTTTATTGTAGTACAATACCTTCTCTACTTACTATTTTTGTAAATAATACTGATAGAGAAAGTAAAAATAGTTTTTCTTTGGATACAATGAAATCGGTATCAAAATTTTGCCAATTTTATCCTATTTGTTTCTAATCTTAGGTTTTTTAATTTTATTCGTAAGTGAGAATTGTATATTCAATTGCCAAATTGACCGAATCGTAAACTGTGCATTTAAAAGTGTTGGATTTGGTTTTAGAAATTCAAAAGACGTTAATAATTGTTAATATTTAATGTTGCTCTATAATGTGTAATGTGAGATCTAACTATAATAAATGTATTTTAAGTTACCCCTTGGGCTGCTTCAGCCACTCGTGGTAGGAATAAAATTGTGTATATATCCAGGCGGAGGGATGAAGGGGTGATTGGCTGTCACACACGTAGCTACTGGGCTGCCTCAAGGAAGAAATTATAATATGGCGATTATAGGTTACAGCATGTCTGGAGTCTTTATTTTCAAGCTCACCAAAATAGAATAAGAGAAGAATAGAAGCAACTTCTTAAATAGTTTGTATTTTAAGAATGCCAGTATTCTACCTACATGCTCTTTAGAATGTTTTATAAACTAAATTCAGTTTAATTAAACTAAGGGTGCCGTTGAAAGGGAAACAGTCTTCGCCAGACATCCCTCCTCCCCTAACAGAGCAAGTTACTGTAGCCTCGTGGTCGTTTCCTTAGCGCGGCGGTAATACGGCTGTTTGTCAAGTGGGAGACCTGGTCCGGGGTACACTGAGCCTTGTAAGGTCCCTGGGGGGGGGGGGAATTGAGGAGCTACTTGATAGAGAAGTAACTGCTCCAGATCGAGAAGACCGGGAGGGACTCGAGGCGCTGATCACGTCTCCAGCACTGCACCCCATTCATGACGCCTTCGGGCCGAGATGGGGGATGCAGCGGCCGCGGTAGACCAAGTCGACTATCGTGTCAAGGAATAATGCTTTAAATTTACCATAGCGTCTCTGAAACAACAAGCAATGCCACAAGAATGACATCAGTTGCTGACACTAGATGACAGTACATAAGAAGAGTAAACCATGTGCTTATTTTCGTTACGTGACTGTCAACAATAAGGACCTACAACAAATTGATCATGTTTTCTGGTAACGGTTTTAAGGCTTTAAAGGTAAAAGTTTCTCAATATTCGGTAGCATTTAAACGCAATGTGAAAACTAGGTTACCATCAGTTATTGTTACCACTTTCTCTCATGAGAACTCAAATTTGCAAGCAGCATTGCACACTCAAAGACAATAAAAAATCGCCTGGCATTGTGATTTTGCTCTGAAAATGTAAACGTTCAACGGGGACTGGATCTTAGACGATTTTCATTGGTACCATTCTGGTTCAACATATCTTAAGTAAGAAAAGGCAAAACCGATTGGGCAATCCACTCCTTTATCCTTCACCCCGCTCGACGCTCTGTCAGAACAGCATAAGCAGTGTGTTAATTTTGTCCACCACGTGCGCGAATTACCTTGACATTAAAACTTCAGTATGAAGCGCAGAGAAATGATTGACCTTTTTGTATCACCCGGTGAAAGTGCTGCAACCATAAAGTGTAGGGATCACCAGTTCGTAACTCAGAATTGCATTTGTTGCAAGTTACCTTTCATGTCCAACCAACCAATTCCCTTCAGTAACGTGGCCTGTCCAATACGCTTTTAAGAGCATAGCGAACAAATGAAAGACATGGGCGGGGTGACCAGACGTATTACTTTCTCTATGTGTACCGAATACATAGTGTATAGAGAAGGTATTGCATTCCACCCAAAAAGTCGATACCGAGATTTCACCGGAAATATATGTTTTAGGGTCACCTGTATCCAAAAAAAAAAAAAAAAAAAAAAGCATTTTCAGAAAAAGGTCCGTGTGTGTGTCCGTGTGTCTGTGAACACGAGAACTCAAAAACGAAAAGTCGGTAAAATACCAAAGTTGCGACACGAAAATTTTGAGAAAAATCCCCCACCCCAAATTACCCTTTACATGGAACTTTTTTCGAAAATGTTGATTTTCTCAAAAATGGCTCTAACGATTTTGATTAAAATTTCGTACAGTAAAGACATTTACCTGATAAATAAAATGTATATCTTGAATTTTCTGGGAATAGCCTCTGAAGACCACTTTATTCTGGAGGAATTTTAAAAAAGGTTTGAAAAGCATTGCCTACTTTATATAAATTTAAGTATATCGATTTAAATCACTGTCGACATATAGGAATATTCCTAAATGCTTTGTGAAACACAAACATTTGTAATTCTTACTGGCAGTGGCTCTTCCTGTACTATCGTAAATTTGTTATTTATACCTCCGTGAAGCGGGCCCAAGGCCTTCTTAAGTTCATAGAGATTTCTTGGAGTTCTAAACTTGACAAATAGCGAATTCCATATTGTTCAGAATGACTATTTCTGAAGTATCTGTTGACATTGTACCTTGATAGTACATTCAGCGTTTTACAACATATTAAGCATTGTGGTTTACCTTCATGGAGCAAAAATAAGAATTCTTCCTCCCATTTAATTCTAAATTGAGTACCGGACATTTTAAGAAACGCCACTGACTGTTTATCACTGCACGAATCCCAAATACGTATCTGAAGACAAACAAAAATGTACGGTTGCCATATTTACGCCCAAGTTTGAGTGGATGTGGTGAAAGAAGGGTTATGTACGAGAATTTGTTAAACGGCATGTCTGGATTAAGCTAAGTACCAGAAGAGATACTGCACAAAAATCCAATTTAATAAACAATATAGTGGATAACTTTACATCTCATCAATATCGAAGTTCAACATTAATAAATCTGTTTTACGAGTCGTCACTATTTGGTTGTCAGATTACAAAATCCAAAGTCACAAATTATTCCCAAAAAGTTAATTGTCATATAATTATCATAAATATAGTGTATTTTAATAAAAGTAATTACAGCCATTTTAATAAAATAATACTTTATGTAAAGAGTGGGTTATTGAAAATCGCCGTAATGCACCTTTGGAAGATATTGGATTTAATATTTGGCATTTCTGCGATGCTTTTTACAGTCGCAAACAATATACGTTTAATTTAGGCTTATTTTTGTTTTTAGTTTGTACAAGTATAGATGTTTGCTTAAGTTTGTTCATTATTACATTAATCTATGTGTGAATTTATGATTTTTGTGATTTGTCTGATTTTTTTATGATTTGAATTTATTGATTTTCTAAAATGAATTTTAAATTTTGAGGGATATGGCAGTAGATAATTTATTGATATTAATGGATATTCTATTATTTGTTTTTCAGGGGCTCCAAAATATGTATTTTCATTGAAATCTCAAAACTGAATTTTTTAACTGCGATCCAATACTTTCTCTGCCTAAGTTACGTGATGGACAGCGTAGAACATCCACTTTTTACTTTCTCTATACGCACTATGTATATAGTGTATAGAGAAGGTATTGCACTCCACCTAAAAATTCGATACCGAGATTTCACCGGAAATATATGTTTTAGGGTCCCCTGTATCCAAAAATAGTATTTTCAGAAAAAGCTCCGCGCGTGTCCGTGTGTCTGTGAACATGATAACTCAAAAACGAAAAGTCAGTAACATACCAAACTTGGTATTTAAGTTTAGTATCTTCCAGGGATCCGACACGAAGATTTTGAGAAAAATCCCCCCACCCCAAACTACCCTTTACATGGAACATTTTACGAAAATTTTGATTTTCTCAAAAATGGCTCTAACGATTTTGATTAAAATCTCGTATATCAAAGACATTTGCCTGACAAATAAAATGTATATCTTGAATTTTCTGGGAATAGCCTCTGAAGACCACTTTATTCTGGGTGAATTTTTCATAGCTACTAAACCGTAAGAGATGGACAAAAACTTAACCTACAAAAAATGTAGAGCACTTTAAAACACACAATTTATGTTATATAGATTTTTTTCGTGGAGTTCGTCGTTTTTGAGATATTCCTTTTTCTTGGTTTCAGCTTTGAAAAACTTATATTTTCTCATACAGGAATTTGTCAACTCCTGTCCACAAAAACAAAGGAACATCAGTCACATAGCAACCAGCTTTTGGCTTTCACTTTAACCTATGGTACTCCCTTATTTCGCTTCTACTTACGAAAATACTGTTTTCAGATCACCTGAATCCAAAAAAAGCATTTTTAGAAAAATGTCCGTGTGTCAGTCTGTCTGTGTATATGTATCTGTGTCTGTGTGTCTGTGGGCAGCATAGCTCGAAAACGAAAAGAACGGTTCTAACGATTTGGATTAAAATATCGTATATTAAAGTTATTTACCTGACAAATAAAATGTATATTTTGAATTTTCTGGGAATAGCCTCTGAAGACTACTTTATTCTCGTATAATAAAGCAAGAAATAAGACTATTTCTGCTAATTTTTCTCAATTAACATGAAATAAATAAAAGATAAGCTTATTAACAATAATAGTTTACAGAGATATAGAGAAAGCCATGTGAATGGAACACATCAGATTTTTATTATTAATATTTTTCTTTTCATTTTTTTAAGTAATTTTGTTCAATCCAAAAATTTGAGCCTCAGATTTTAATTTAAATGCATTATTTTTTACTTCTTTATATACATTTTTTCAACGCCAACACAGAGGGACCCACTCTTAAAAGATTTGACTACCGCTTTAGCCTATTCCTAGTGTATTCATATACTCCCCTTATACCTACAAAAAAGTATGTAAGACAAGCGTTTTATTAATGTTAACTGCTTATTTCTTCCACACTGTGTAGGACAGGAGTTGGAAAGGTAGAGTCAGAAGAAAGACTATGCCATTGAGTATCTTTCCAATTTCTGTTAATGTTCATCTGCATTAGCATGGAATGTATAACAGGACAGTCGTATCCTTAGCGCGGTGGCCACAGCTGCTTACAAAGCGGGAGGGCTAAGTTCGAGTCTTGGTAATGGCGAGGGGATTTTCTTCCTCTGGGAGACCTGGTCCGGGGTGCACTCAGCCTTGTGAGATCCCTGGGGCGGGGGGCCATAGAGGAGCTACCTGAGGGAAAAGTAGCGCCTCCAGGTTGCGAAGCGCATTAACCGATCGGGAGTGACTCGCACTCTGCCTCACTCAATGGGCAGAGGGGGGAGGGTTAAGAGGTCAGCGATAGCCTTTGGCCCGATTTTGGAATGTTGCGCTGCAAAGAGAGAAATATAAGAATAAGCTTGTGTAAGAATAAGTAGAGAAACTCATGAGAATGTAACAAGAATTTTTATAATTAAGGTAAAAAAAAAAAATCTGATGTGTTCTATTCACATGACTTTTCCTACAGAAGATTATTATTACTTTTTCTACACGTACTATGTGCATAGTGTATAGGGAAGATATTGTAATGCACCCCAAAAATTTGATACTGAGGTTTCACCGGAAATCCCAAAAAAAGGCATTTTTAGAAAAATATCCAAGTGTGTGTGTCTGTCTGTGTATATGTCTGTGGGCCAGCATAGCTCAAAAACGAAAAGACCGTTAAATACCAAACTTGGTATTTAAGTTTGGTATCTACCAAGGATGCGACCCGAAGATTTTGAAGAAAATTCCCCCACCCCAAACACGCTTTACATGAAACTTTTTTCGAAAATGTTGATTCTCTTAAAAACGGCTCTGACGATTTTGATTAAAATATCGCATATTAAAGATATTTACCTGACTAATACAATATATATATTGAATTTTCTGGGAATAGACTCTGAAGACCACTTAACTCTGGATGAATTCCACGGAATTTTGTATAACTGCTAAACCGTAAGAGATGAACAAAAACTTAACACACAGAAAATGTAGAGCACATTAAAACACACAATTTATGTTATATACATTTCTTTCGTGGAGTTTAGATATTCCTTGTTTTTGGTTTCAGCTTTGAAAAACTTATACTCTTCTCATACAGAAATTTGTCAACTTATGTCCATACAAACAAAGGAACTTCAGTCACATAGCAACCAGCTTTTGACTGTCACTTTAACCTATGGTACTACTTTATTTCACTTCTACATACAAGAAAGCAAGTAATAAGACTATTTCTGCTATTTTTTTCTCGATTAGCATGAAGTAAATAGAAGCATTAGCTTTTTAACAATAATCTGTTGTAGAGATGTAGAGAAGGTCATGTCAATGGAACACATCATGAGAATCGAGATAAAAGTTAGCAGAATTGGTTTATTATTTATTTTCTTATAAGTAGAAGAAAACAAAAGAATGCACTATGCTAAAGCGACAGTCAAATCTTTTAAAAGCCGGTCGCTTTGTGAAAGAATTGAAATATGGTTTTCTTTGCTTGTTAGGTATAAAAAAAAAAAAAATGAGAGAGGGAAAGAAAGGTATCTTCCCGTTTGAGAAAACTTTCAGTAGCTTAAAACTGAAACCAATAACACGGAAATCTTGGAAGCGAGAAACTCTACAACAATAATATATGAGACAATGGTGTGTTCTAATGAAATCTACATTTTTACATACTAACCTTTTGTTTAGCACAAAACCTTGGTTTACCAGTAATGCAAAATTCATTTAGAATAATCTTGATTGTCCATTATCGTAAAATTCAAGATATTTTGTGGATGTGCTTGGCCAGCAGTAGAACAAAAGAAGAAAAACGGAAAAGAAGTGTATATTACAATTGAAATCAATAACAAGGAATATCGCGGAAACGGTTAGCTCAGCAACAAAAACGTAGAGCCCGCCTGGGTAGTGTGGTGATAGCGTGTCTGCCTCATGTTCAACAGGTCGTGAGTTCGAATCTCGCTTAGGTGAGTTACCCCAATTAAGGTTTTTTTCGGGGGTTTTCATTATTCCGATAAGACGAATGTCGAGTAACTTTAAGCTCCATGGACCCCGAGATCATTTAAGCATCAGTTCATCAATTTCATTCATGTACGATAAGACCAACCAGATTAAATGACGTTAAATTTCTACTACAACAACAACAAAAACGTAAAGGAGATAAATTGTGTGTTCTGATGACATCTTAATTTTTTATGCCGTAAGTGTTTTGTCTATTTATTATGATTTAGCAATTAAGCAAATGACGGCAAAATTCATCCAGAATAAAGAGATCCTCAGAGGATATTTCCATAAAATTTAATATATATATATATATACATAATATGTAAAATATATCTATATGGGATGTAAATATCTTTAAAATACGAGATTTTAATCAAAATCGTTAGAGCCAGTTTTGAAAAAATCAAAATGTTCGAAAATTGTTCCCTGTAAAGGGTAGTTATGAGTGACTGATTTCCTTGAAAATCTTGTTACCATCCTGGGAATTACTAAACTTAAAATACCAAGTTTGGTATTTAACGGTATTTTCGTTTTTGAGCTATGCCTTCCACAAACACCTCACATACCTTTTTACTTTCTCTGCACGTACTATGTACATAGTGTATTAGAGAAGGTATTGCATTCCACCCAAAAATTCGATACCAAGATTTCACCAGAAATACACATTTTGGGTCCCCCTAAATCCAAAAAAAAACATTTTCAGAAAAAGGTCCGTGTGTGTGCGTGTCTGGGAGCAGCATAGATCAAAAATGAAAAGATCGTTAAATACCAAACTTGGTATTCATGTTTAGTATCTTCCAAGGATGCGACACGAAAATTTTAAAGAAAATCCCCTCACCCCCAACTACCCTTTACATGGAAAAAATGTTCGACAACTTTATTTTTCTCAAAACTGGCTCAAAAGTTTTGATTAAAATCTCTTATATTTAAGATATTTGCGTGACAAATAAAATGTATATCTTCAATGTTCGTAGAATAGCCTCTAAGACATGTTTATTCTGAAAGAATTTTGCGAAATTTTGCATAACTGGTAAACCATAAGAGATAGGCAAAAACTTACTTAACAAAAAATGTATTACAGCTTTTTAAAACAAAAAATTGATGTTATATACATTATTTCATGGAGTTGACCTTTTTGAGATATCCCCTATCATCAGTTTCAGCTTTAAAATACTTCTACTTTTCTCATACGGGAATTTGTCAACTTCTGTCCATACAAAGGTACTTCAATCACATAGCTACCAGCTTTTTAAAAAGATTTGACTATCGATTTAGACTAGTTTACTCCCTTATTTCCATTCTACTTATTAGAAAGCAAGTAATATGGCCTTTTTTGCTAATTTTTTCTCGATTAGCATTAAGTAAATAGAAGATTATGCTTTAATAGTTTATTGTAGAGATGTAGAGAAGGTCATGCTAACCTAAAAGTGTGTTGTGAATTCCTCTTCATTGGAATGGCTTCCATATAACTGGTAAATCGCAAGAGACAAATGGGAACTAATATATCCCCTTTAAGGAAAGCGTCTGCCGAGACGCAATGGTCAAGACGCCTAACCGCATTACCACATAGGGCAGACTGAACCATTGTGTGCCAACAAATAGAACCTCCTGTATTTAACCACGCGACCTCAACTCAATCAAGTTCAGATTACCTAATGTATTTTATCATGACGGGCTTTGTCGTTAATCAAATGCCCACGTGAGGCAAGAAAAAGTATTGCTCATGCGCAATAGCGACAATTACTTTTGGGCTGGGAAACAAAACACAGTAGTGTAGGGGTGAGTTGATTACAGTCCTATCTCATTTACCGCCCAGCACAACGATAAATAAATGGCTGGCACAAACTTCAAGAGCATTGTTTCATGTTGCAGAGACCTGTTGCTCACCTCGTCTTTCATATTTGTAATGACTGTACTTTCCACAGAGTACGTAATATATATCTGGAAACAGGAACAGTTTCTCTGCTCATTCTTCTAATAATTATTCTTACAATGTTTATTATTTTCTCTGCCATTACAATGCACATAGCAGATAGAGAAGGCATTGCATTGATTTGAAATGAAAATCACACATAGAGCATGTTTGTAAAACAAATCTGATTCTTCTATCTACTTCATGATAATCGAGATAAACATTAGCAGAAATTGTCCTTGTAAATAGAAGGGAAATAAGAAAATACACAGGCTATAGCGATAGTATCGTCCTTTAAAAGTCAGTCGCTATGTCAAACAATTGAAATTCCATCTCTTTGCTTTCCAGGAGTAAACAAACGAGAAAGAAGTCTTCCCGTTTGAGAAAACTTTTTAAGTGGCTAAAATTGAAACCAATAATCCGAAATATCTCGAAAACGGTTAACTCGATGAAAAAAATGTATGACATAAATTGTATGCTTTAGAGGCCTACATTTTTGAGCAGTAAGTTTTTGTCTATCTCTTATAGTTTGCCAGTTATACAAAAACCATCAGGAATGAAAAGGTCTTCAGAGTTATTCCCTGAAAGTTCATGATGAAATGCATATCATGATTTTCATAAAAATATCTTATATATAAGGTAATTTAATCAAAATCGTTTAACCCATTTTTGAAAAAATCAAAATTTTCGATGGATGGGGGGATTTTCTTGAAAATCTTCCTGTCGCATCCTTGGTAGATACCAAACTTAAATACCAAGTTTGGAATTTAATGATCTTTTCGTTTTTGAGCTATGCTGTTCACAGAGACACACACACGCACAGAACTTTTTCTAAAAACACTATTTTTGGATTTAGGGATCCAAAAATGTGTATTTCCGGTGAAATCTTGGTATCGAATTTTTGGGTGCAATACAATACCTTCTCTATACATTGTACGTACAGAGAAAGTAAAAATAGTCATTGGGATATTTTATCAGGAAGTTTCTCGTATGTGTTTAACGCCCGCTTTTACTACTTGTGGTACAGCAGGCGATGACACATGGTATGATGATGGAGCACCGGTGGAATGCAATGGCGGGGAAAAGCGGAGAATCCGGAGAAAACCCGCCCCTGCGCCGCTTTGTCCACCACAAATCGCACATTCGGTCACCTTGGAGCGAACCCAGCGGGCGAGCGGTCTAACCACTCGGTCATGGCGCGGTCCTATCAGAAAGTTGAAATACAAAGTGAATGCACATGTTCCAAAAGTTGTGTATATATTCATTCTCGCTTGACATAATTATGCTATATTAGTATGGGGAAATGACCCAAGTGTCAAAAATCTTTTGAAATTACAAAAGAAGGCAGTAAGATTGATATGGAATGTAGATAGTAGATCTCATTGTAGACCATTATTTGGGAAGTTGAAAATTCTTAGTTGTTTTTATATGTTAGTAAATGTTTATTTCATATAAAAATAATATTGAAACATACTTACCCAATAATACCACTAATAAATATTAGACTAGAAATAATCAACAGTTAAGAATTAACTTGTGCAGAAAAGTAACCACGAAATACATTTTAATGACTTTGGTGTAAAATTGTAGTAAAATTGTAGCATATTAAAAACTTGGACACTAATAATTTTAAAATAACAGATCAAGAGACTTTTACTAGATCTATGTCTATATGGTGTAAGTGAATATTTTGAAGTACTAAGTATTGTTACTTTCTGATTGTGGGTATTGTGGTTTTAAATGTTTGTGCTTTCCTCATTATGTAACTGTAAATCTATATACAATGTACATGCTTTCAGATAAATTGAACAATTGATTGATTGATTGATTCCACCTAAAAAGTTCGTAGAAATTTCACCGGAAATGTACGTTTTCGGCACCCGCAAATCAAAATAAAAATGTGTATATGTGTCAATCATAACTCAAAAATGAAAAACCGCTGATGTTTAAGTTCAGCATCCTACAAAGATGATTTTCAGGAGAAAAGATCAAGGAAGACTTCACACTAAGGTTTAGAGGAAAATCCGCCCGCCCCAAAATACCCGTTTCATGGAACATATTTTTAAAAAAATTTATTTTCTTAAACATGGCTCTAACAGTTTTGATTAAATACTATATGGTTAAGATATTTAGGGAAAAATAAAAAGGATATCTTGAATTTTCAAGGAGTCCTCATTCTGGATGACTTTTTCATAACCGTAAACCGCAAGAAATATACAAAATTTTACTGCACAAAAAATGTAGATCTCGTTATAGCTCACAATTCATCTAAGATACGATTTTTTTTTCTGGAATTAACTATTTTTAAATATTCCTTGTTATTAGCTTAAATGTTCCAGTCCTCTATACTTTTCCCAAACGGAAATTCGCCATTCGTTTGTGTAGCGACCGGTTTATTGAAAGTGTTTTCCCTCATTCCCAACAGCGAAGTAATAACGCTTCTGTTAATGTTTTTCTCAATTAGCATGAGTAGATAGAACAAGAATTTGTATGTTGCAGAATAGGTGGATAAAGTCGTGAAATGTATCACATCAGACTGACATAAACGTTTGCAGAAATAGTTACGAGAAACATAGAAATAGCGAATGCATATTTAGAAGTTTAGTTATATTGCAATACAGTTGGAGCTTTGAATCACAAGAAAAACAGTGTGAATAGATATTTTAAATAAATATAATGAGCGAATTGAGAAATTCTTTATAAATCTACAATAAAAGTAAGACCTTAAAGTTAACATCTTCAAAAAAAATGATAATTGGTATTAAAATGTATGTTGTCCTATGGATAATTACGCATTTTCTGAGAAATGGTAATGGACTTAGACAAACATGTGGCATGTTTTGAAAATATGAAAGTGAAGCTTTGAGAAAGACAATGTTTTATAAAATAGTATGCTAGAAAGCAAATATATTATACAATCTTAAAAGGTAATAGAGCCAAAAGTAAGGGTGCCCAAAGGTTTCAACTTCAGTTTCCAATACAAATATTTCTAGTGTTTGAGCGAAAATGGTAACCAATTCACTAATTATCCCTTAGTGTTAGTGATTGTGAAGATAAAGGCAAGACACTCATTAAGATAAGAAGCAAAAATAGTATTATAAAACCACCAAAGGAATGTAGATAAGGTTTAAATAAAAATAAATCATTTTGCAGTTAGGAAGTTTAATTTACTGTCTTTAACTCGAAACATTAATTGAAAAGTTCATACATTTAACAGAAGTTCTTATTGAGAGCTTTCTTTTAGGATAATTATAAAATGATTAGAATAATAAGTACAAGATACGAGTGGTTGGGGTGAAATAGATATACTTCACATTTTATAAGCTCTAAACTGTCCGACTCATAACTTAAGTAAGTAAGTGTCTTTTGCTTAGCTTGAAGGCTAGGACAGAATTGCTGATAACCCACAAGGACACCCATTTGTTTTCATGACAAGTGCTTGACAAGAGCATCCTCTGAGGTACGAGTATGTGAACATCATAACAAATGCTTTGTGTGCTGCTCAAAATGCTATAGACTTCGCTCTATATATCAGTATCAGCTATAAGACATAATTGTTCGGTGTTGTTTCGAAACAACCAATAAGTACATTGGTGTATGTATATATTTAATAGGTATAGACGACATTCGAAGCATGGCGCATTCCTACACTCTCGCTAAACCACGTGGCAAGAAATACACGCAGATTGCATGTTGATTCTCGCAAGCTTAATCAATTAATGAGACATTTATGGACTCTCTCTCACCCCTTGTACATAAAATGTAAATGGGGTCGTAAAATAGTTTAATAACCAGTAGCAGAACCCTAATAATACTTGTTCTGAGATATAAATAATTTATTGTTAGTCAGGCAACATGCATGCCCTTGCCATTGCAATTAATCAGCAAGGCGCCTGTTTCATAACACTCAAAAACCTTATTAGTTAAAGCTAATAAACAATGGAAAATAATTATTATTAAACGAAATTATGTCTAAAATATAGATTCCCTTTGCAACTAATAACAGAACCGGAATAATATTTCAGTCATTATACGAATGTTTTTTGCTTTTAGTTTTCCTTTTATTTTATTTTACTATTTCATTTTTCCTTTTTATTTTATTTCCAGTTCTCAGAATTCCCGGAAAATTTTCAAGCACAAACAACTGCAGACACTGCAATGAGTACGAAACCCTTCCTCGTGTGTTTGAAAAATGTCCTCAGGGCGAACATCTTAGAATTAAGGGACACAACACCTTTAGGTCCATCTTGGCAAACGCCAACTGCGTAGAAGTTTACGAGGAAGTTCGCCACCTAGCTGATGATGGAAGTAATCAACGCATAGACATCATTGCGATAAACAGAAGACAATCAAGACAAGACATTTGAACTGAATAAAGACCAGCTTCAAAACAGTTTATCTAGAGAAACAAAATATATGAGCTTACCATGCAATATTTTAAAAAACAATACGGCCTCAGAAAAATAACAGAAGTAGGACTATTTTTGGGATCTTGAGGTCCAATCGCAAGTATGGTGAAATGCAGGGTGAAATATAAACTTAATAGAAGTGTTGAAAAGCACTCACATGAGCATCATAAAACATTCCGTAGCTATCTTTCGAAATCATTTGTATGGTTCAAACAAAACGTAAAATATATTATGGTTTATAAATCGCTTTATTTTTGTAATTATTCTCCTTTATTGTTATAAATGTTATTGTTGTTGCACATATTTTATAATTTTTGTTACAATTTGTTCCCATAACTTAGTTTTATATAACTATTATAACTTATGAAAGTTTTTTTGTAAACCTCATCATCGGAAAAATGTTGGTTTTCTCAAATGACTAACGATTTTCGTTAAAATATTCAATATATTTCCGTGACAAATAATTGAATTTTAATTTTAACATGAGAGTTTTCTGTGTAACCCACTAATGCTGAAATTACGACTAACTTAAACGTGACTGAACGTATTAAGGATAATTTGGTATGAGAGAATTTTATTGAAAATCTTCGTGTTGCACCCTTGGAAGATACTAGCTTAAATAACAAGTTCAGTGTTTACCCGGCTTTCGTTTTTACTTTCTCTAGCATTCTCTAGAGAAACCACATAGTGAAGATATTGTATTCCATTGAAATTGCTATAAAGTCTATATTTTGAGGACTTCTGAGTCCTAAAAAACATTTTAGAAAAAGGTCCGTGTGTGTAGTGTGGACAGCATGGCTCAAAAATAAAAAACCTTCAAGTACCAAACTTGGTATTTTAATGTATATCTTTCAAGGACACAAAGATTTCCAAGAAAATCCTCCCACTGCTCTTTGCATGGAGAAATGTTTAAAATGTTTGTTTTTCTCATAAATGGCTCTAACAATTTTCATTAAAATACCATATATTAAAGAAATTTTCATCACAAATAAAATGTATATCATGAATTTTCTGGGAATAGCTTCTGAAGATCTGTTCATTCTGGATGAATTTTGCTGAAATTTGCATCTATTAAGGCGTAAGAAATAGACAAAAATTTACTACTCAAAAGATGTACATCTCTTTAAAACACACAATTTATGTCTTATACATTTTTGTGTAGAGTTCACCGTTTGCGATATATCCTGTGTTATTGGTTTTAATTTTAAGCTATTTAAACTTTTCTCAAATGGTAGATCAGCTTTCTTTTCGTCTGACTTTTATTTACCCCTAGCAAGCACAGAACGGCATCGTTTCACCTAGCGAGTGACTTTTACAGTTTCACTTTAGCCTAGTGTCTCCCCTTATTTCTCTTCTTCTTACAAAGAATCAACAAATAGGACTAATTCTGCTAGTGTTTAACCCGATTAGCATGATGTACATAAATAATTATCTTTTGTAGGAAAAGTTGCTTTATGGAATAGCTAGACAAAGCCATGTGAATGGAACACAACAGATTTTTAGACATTCTTTCTCACACACACACACACACACACACACACAGTTTTTTAAACTTGTTTCTAATTCAAAAGACCTCTAAAGATGTATTTCAGGTGAGACCTCTATATCAAATTTTTGGATTATGTAATACAATACCCTCTCTACCTACTTTTTAGGCTCTGCATAAAAAGTGGTCTAAAATGGAAAGCAATGATGAGTTGGTAGTAAGAAATATTGCACCACCCTCTTTCAGTGTAAGTTGCTCTGTTCCTAGAATATACATTGTAGCTACTGGATCAGCAGAGTAACTTACTTTCCCAAAATATAGCGAACCTACGAAGGATACCATTATTTGCTATATGTTGTCACTAGCAGAATACCATTAGGCAAATGATTCGTTAAGTTTTCCCCAAAAAATAAAATATAATGAGAACATAGCAGTTTTAATAAATGAATTTAATTCAGAAAATGTAAATTATTTTTATTTGATTAGTATACCTCGACGATATTCAAATTATCCAGATGCTTATACCGCATGAAATATTGTTAACAAAAAATTGTACTTTCTCTAAGACCCATGTACAATGTTCATAGTAGATAGAAGGATTTGTATTGTATTTCAATGACAATTTTGATTTTCTCAAAAACGGCTCTAATGATTTTGATTAAAATATCGTATATTAAAGATATTTACCTGACATATAAAATGTATATCTTGAATTTTCTGGGAATAGCCTCTAAAGACTACTTTATTCTGAATGAATTTTACGGAATTTTGTATATCTGGCAAACGGAAGACATAGATAAAAGCTTACTGCACAAAAATGTAGAGCCCGTTAAAACACACAATTTATATTATATATAGAGTGGATCGTTTTTAAGATATTGCTTGTTATTGTTTTCAGCTTTAAAAAACGTACTTTTCTCATACGGGAATTTAACTCCTGTCCATAGCAACATAGGAACCTTAATCACATAGCAACCAGCTTTTGATTATCACTTTAACTTATGATACTCCCTTATTTCCTTTCTACTTACATGGAAGCAAGTAGTAAGTCTATTTCTGCTCATTTTTACTTTCTCTATACGCACTATCTACATAGTGTATACAGAATGTATTGCACTCCACCAAAAAATTCTTAACTGAGATTTCACCGGAAATATATGTTTTAGGGTCCCCTGTATCCAAAAAAAGTATTTTCAGAAAAAGGTCCATGTGTGTCCGTGTGTCTGTGAACACGATAACTTAAAAACGAAAAGTAGCTAAAATACCAAACTTGGTATTCAGGTTTAGTATCTTCCGGGGATGCGACACGAAGATTGAGAAAAAAAAACCCACTCCAAACTACACTTTACATGGAACTTTATTCGAAAATTTTTATTTTCTAAAACATGGCTCTAACGATTTTGATTAAAATACCATATATTAAAGATATTTACCTAACAAATAAAATGTATATCTTGAATTTTCTGGGAATAGCTTCTGAAGACCTGTTTATTCTGGATGAATTTTGCTTAATTTGGCATAACTAGTAAACCGTAAGAGATGGACAAAAACTTACCACACAAAAACTGTAGAGCACATTAAAACACACAATTTATGTTGTATACATTTTTTTCGTGGAGTTTATTGTTTTTGAGACATTCCTTGTTTTTGTTTAAGCTATAAAAACTTAAGTTTCTCATACAGGAGTTTGTGAACTCGTGTCCATACAAACAAGGGAACTTCAGTCACATAGCAACCAGCTTTTGATTATCACTTTAACCTATGGTACTCCCTTATTTCGCTTCTACTTACAAGGAAGCAAGAAATAAAACTTTTCCTGCTAATTTTTTCTCGATTAGTAGGAAGTAAATAGAAGCATAAGCTTTTTAAAAATAATTTATTGCAGAGATATAGAGAAAGTCATGTGAATGGAACACATCAGATTTTTCTCGATTGGCATGAAGTAAAAGGAAGCATTAGCTTCTTAACATTAATTTGTTGCAGAGATGTAGAGAAGGTCATGTGAATAGAACACGTTTCCCGAATCAAAATTGCACTAATTTCCGCTCACAAAGTATGTTTCGTTTATAGTAAAAGGTTTTGCATGCATATGCTATCATTTGGCTGTATAAGACTAAAGGTTATAATTGATTTGTATTAGGTTGTTTTTCTGCAATTTAATAGCAAGCACAAGAGGAATATTGATACAGTTTGTGACGTATTACTTTTCTACTATATTTCCCTTAATAGTTGAGTAGTAACAGGTTACCGGATTACACTGCGTGAAGTAGTGATTGACTCACAGGCGTATACCTCGCCAGTTCAGCACCGTGCGCATAGTAAGATACGGCGTGCTTGCGAGTTGTTTGTTCCACGTCTATCTTTTGTAACAACCGTGCTGAAACTATTCTAGAGGGTATCCTTAAGCCTGATTCGCATCGTCGTTACATCGATTATTGGTTCGTTTTTGTGTTTGCATTATCGTTTACAGATCAGACATTAGGAAACTGATACCAACTGAGTGGAAGCAGAAGTTGGTTACCTGAAGGTGGAAGCCTTACAGAGGGAAAAACGATAAAAGGAATGGGCCACCTTTATTACACGTGAGTGTACAGGATTTAGAGAGTAAGAAGCAGGTTATGGCACATGAAGTTTCTAGCCAAACCGATAAATCGTGTCACCGAGTTTAGTTCCAAAAGCAGAAGTAGCTAGATATACTTCAGTTAGCACAAGAGAAATACAATGTGAATGTCTTCACAACAACTTTCTCTCGTGTCCATTTAGGTAACCACAAGCAACAGCTGTGTTACCTTGTGGACCGCGTACCTGTCACTCCGGAGTCGGAGAGTGATTAATGAAGACCACGTGACGCCCTCCTCAGTATATACAGACATCTCCTGGACCACATTTCCATGACCACTCCTCACAATTGCGTTTGTATGCAAATATAAAATATATTCCAGTACTCTCCCTTGCCCTTTAATAGGCGATAGGGATGAACAAAATGCAAGCAAGTAAGGGTTCTGCTTATCCTCGTCAAACGAGGCCCTAGCATAGGGCGGGAAAGCTGGCGTTTTGCACCCAGCCGCCATCTTGTGGCACTACACACTACCATATACACCATCTGTCAAATTGATTATCCTTCCAAGGAACATTTAATACACTCACATTTTTTGGTTAGATCGCCCGCCTCCTATCTAGGCGGTCGGGTTCGATACCAAGTGTGGTGAACGAAGCGGAGTTTGGGTGGGTTTTCTCCGGATTCTGCGGTTTCCCCCACCACTCATTCCACCAACTGCTCCATTATCACCTCTCCAATCATCAATTTTACATTTCATATCACCCACTTCATGTTCATGCCTGGCTCCTAACAGGTTCTCCATTCTGTGGTTTCGTGCGTTAAGCTCCCCGGCAGGCTTCCGATCCCAAGGCTTTGGCTTTTAAGTCCTAGGGGGGGTTCAGTCCCAAAATACGGGGAGGTTAAGCAGTTTCCGAAGGGAAACGAAACATATTTTGGCATGTCAGATGTCATTGATACATTTGTATTATTGCAGTAAATATCGCAGCAAAGCCATGAGTCGCTCTCCGTGGTGTAATGGTTACCAAGGTCGCGGGTTCAAACCCGGTGGAGGACGATGGATTTTTTCTGGTGTAAAAATCCTTAACATTGCTTCCTTCGGAAGGGGAGTAAAGCCGTGTCGTAGATTTACGGCATGTAAAAGAACCTCAAGCCTGATAGAGAGGCCTCTGAGCAAAATTAAGCGGTCTTTCACGACCAATATAGAATGGGACGCTGAGAACCACAGCAGTTAAAAGAGCGTCCATAAATAACATGCCATTTACATTTAGCAAAGTCATGACTTAATTTTATTCTGATTTCATGGTCTAAAACTACTGTTAATATAAATAAAGACTGTATCATAAATTAATAAAGAATTTCGGTCGATGAATATCGCAATAATTATCATTGCATTTCATAGCCTAAGTCTACATAACCTATAATTCTATTTCTTGAATACTCTTCATGTTAGGCACACAATTGGGGAATTACCCTTATCTTTACATTTACCTACTTAGTTTTTGGTTACTTTGAAGCATTCTACAAATAGTCCGTGTTTGCAGTTAATTTTCATGTACCAGGAACGTATGGTTCTTGAAGTTGGCAATGCATTATTGAATTCGTTTCATTGTTTCTTACAAATTCATGTGCTTTAGGTAAAAAAAAAATCTGATGTGTTCCATTCACATAACTTTCTCTATATCCCTGAACAAATTATTGTTAAAAACCCTTGCTTCTACTTACTTCATGCTAATCGAGAAACAATTAGTACAAATAGTCTTATTACTTGCTTCCTTGTAAGTAGAAGCCAAATAAGGGAGTACCATAGGTTAAAGAGATAGTCAAAAGCTGGTTCTATGTGACTGAAGTTCCTTTGTTTGTATGGACAGGGATTGTTAAATTCCTGTATGTGAAAAGTATGTTTTTGAAAGCTGAAACCAAAAACAAGGAATGTCCGTCTCTTATGATTTAACAGTTATACAAAGTTCTGTAAAATTGACCTAGAATAAAGCAATCTTCAGAGGCTACTCCCATAAAATTCAAAATATACATTTTATTTGTCAGGTAAATATCTTTAGTATATGAAACTTCAATCAAAATCTTTAGAGCCATTTTTGAGAAAATCAAAATTTTCAAAAAAAGTTCCATGTAAAGGATAGTTGGGGGGGGGGTATTTTCTCAAAATCTTCGTGTCGCATCCCTGGAAGATACTAAACTTAAATACCAAGTTTGGTATTTTACCGACTTTTCGTTTTTGAGTTATTGTGCTCACAGACACACGGACACACACACGGACGTTTTTCTGAAAATACTTTTTATGGATACGGGGACCCTAAAACATATATTTCCGGTGAAGTCTCGGTATCGAATTTTTTGGTATTGTGCAATACCTTCTCTATACACTATGTACATAGTACATATAGAGAAAGTAATAATGCAATGTTAATGCAAAAGATTTCAACATAGGATCATGACTGAGGTGATGTGTGACCTGCCCTATTTAAAAACGAACACACATCAGAATGGAGTGAATTTGCCTTTAACCAAGCTTCTCTAGGGTCTTTCCGAGTTGGTAATCTAAAATTAACAAACAATACAGAATCGTTTTGTTGATAATGCATTAACATACTTCACTAAGTATAACTAACTCCATGGTACGACAACTCAGAAGGAACCTTGGCCTACCGTGGCCTACCGCCCGACCACTGCGTTACCCATCTCGGTCCATGACAGACGTCATGGATGGGGTGCAGTATTATGTACAATAACTGGTAAAATGTTCCATAAGACACTTTAGATACGAATTTTAAATAAGCATCACTTTATCATCGTGCAGAGGAACTAACTCTGGAATACCATAGGTATTAATGAATGAATAAGTGTATTTATTGACATAACAATATTATACTTTGAACTTCAACAATTGCACGGGTCCACAGACCGTACGTGCTTTTGTAGTACACTACACACTATAAATCAATAGTAAAACAACAACAAAGAATTAAAAGAGTACACGCGAAAATAAAAAGACAAAGGTAATACACAATAAAAAGCAATATTAAAACAACAACAAGGAATTAAAAGAATAAACACGAAAATAAAAATACAAAGCTATTCAGATACAGCAATTTAAAGTTACAGCACAATACACCTTCATAAATGTACACTCAAGAGATAAACACACTTAAAAGAAATATATACACAATGTATAAAACCATAACACAACAATGACCTAAGCATGACATAAAATATATGTATGTAAAACATGGTAGTCATTGTTTAGTTGTTCTTGTCCACCCCCCCCCTCTTCTCTATTGGCACCCTTCTCAGATCTCAGCTGTCTTGCCTTATGTATAGATTTACCTAGCCCGTCCACGTCTTTCGTGCCTGCCTGTAGCGTCCAACATGCTTCTAGCTCTACATTCGCGGTGGTAAAGCTTCGCGGTAGAACATCATAGGTATAGAATAACTTTGGCGTTCGCTTCTTTCTGTGGGACTATGAAAGAGAGAGTTTACCCATCCCTGGACTAAAAGGTGGGAGGTGGGCTCCGAAAGAGGTACATGGTTGGTAATCAAGCTTGATGCATTGTGTAAATCTGGGAATGGCGAAATCTCCCCCTCGGGTTTGATAATGAAGTTAACTGTGGTAGCTGAGTTATGCTCGAGTTGCAGAGAAAGTGCACAGCGTGGGGAAGTTCGGTCCAAAGCTGTCCCCTAGGATACACACCCTTAGCTTCATCACGCACTTCCTCTGGATGCATCAGCGTCATGAATATCAGCGCAGAAATAGTCTGGCGTTTATGATACTGCCACAAGAAGTAATAAAATAAATCTGATGTGTTCCACTCACATGATTTTCTCTACATATCTGCAACAAATTATTGTCAAAAAGCTTATGCATCTATTTACTTCCTGCTAATCGAGAAAACATTAGCAGAAATAGTCTTATTACTTGCTTACTTGTAAGTAAAAGCGAAACAAGGGAGTACCATAAGTTAAAGTGTTAGTCAAAAGCTGGATGCTATGTAACTGAAGTTCCTTTGTTTATATGGACAGGAATTGACAGGAATTGACAAATTCCTGTATGAGAAAAGTAAGTTTTTTATAGTTCAAACCAAAAACAAGGAATATCTCAAAAACGCTGAACTCCACGAACAAAACTTATATAACATAAATTATGTTTTAAGATGCTTTACATTTTTTGTGTGGTAAGTTTTTGTCCATCTCTTACGGTTTAGCAGTATTACAAAATTCCGTAAAATTCATCCAGAATAAAGTAGTCTTCAGAGGCTCTTCCCAGAAAATTCAAGATATACATTTTATTTGTCAGGTAAATATCTTTAATACACGATATTTTAGTTAAAATCGTTAGAGCTATTTTTGAGAAAATCAAAAATCCATGTAAAGAGTAGTTGGGGGTGGGGGGATTTTCTTGAAAATATTCGTGTCGCATCCTTTTTGAGCTATGTTGCCCACAAACACACACATATACACACAGACACAGACAGGCAGGCAGCCAGGCAGACAGACAGACAGACACATGGTCATTTTTCTGAAAATGCTTTAATTTCTCTACACGTACAGTCAAAGACAATAAAAATATTCTGTGACTTTTCTGAAAATGTGAGCGTTTGACGAGGACTCGGGCCGTATGACGACTTTCATTCTACACAACCTACCAGACGAGAAGAAAATGCAACATCGATTGGGCCATCCACCCCTTCATCCCTCAACCTAGTGCAATACTCACTCAGAATACGTTGACTTGAATTAGCAGTGTATTCATTTTGTTCACCACGTGCGCGAATTATCTTGGCATTAGAACTTCGGTATGTAGTACAAAGAAAAGATTAACCTAATTTTGTATCACACGGTGAGAGGGGTCGAATATTGTCCAACCAGAGTTTAGGGATCACCAGTTCGCAACTCGGAACTTCATTTGTCGCAAGTTACGTGTTTTTTTTTGTTTTTTTTTTTTTGTTTTTTTTTTAAATACAGCCCCGGAGGCTTGTCAGGACTCCGGCGCTGTATTCCTTTTTACCTCCGTTTTCTAGTTTCTAAATGTCCTTAGTTGACCTATTCGTTTTTCCTTTTTACATATGCATACACAAACACATTTACAAACACAGAAACACCCATGCCCAAGGCGGGACTCGAACCCACGATCCCGTGCGCAGCGAAGCACCAAAGCGAGACACTTTAGCGAGCGCGGCTACGGGGACCAGCGTTTCATGTCTATCCACTTCACTTCTGTAACGTGGCCTCCCCAATACCCTTTTAAGAGGATAGCAAACAGATAAAAGACTGGGCGGAGTCAGCGAAATGATCCCGTCTTACAATAAGTATTTTAAGGCTATTTTAATGTGTTTGACTGTACTATATACGTATACAGCTTATTTTGGGCAAATCAAAACTTTCCAAAATGTTTTCATGAAAAGGGTAGTTTTGGTTTGTTAGAAAGTTATTGATAAACAACATAGAAGACATGGAAGATGATATGTAACCTACTTTTAGTTTTTAAGTTATGCTATACACATCCATACCCACACGCGCGCGCTTGTTCTAGTAACGCCAGTTTCTGTTAAGAGGTGAAATCTCGATAGCGAATTATTGGCTGAAATACAATACATCCCCTACTTACGATATGCCTAAAAGAAAGTAAACATTATTTGAAGTTGGATAGGTAGCGTCAGACTGAAAAATTCAATGCCATAATCGGGATTTGAAGCACAGATCTCCCGATCTCTAAGCGGTTGCTGAGCTACCATGGCAACAAGCAATGAATACCTCAACTGACTCGCATGTTTCCCGGTAAACCACAAGGTGATTTCAAATTATTTTGAGATGACAACCCTAATGGCGACTTACAATGCTGTAAGTACTTTGAGTCCCAGGATTCATAGTATAGCCAACTATTATGGTCAATTAGTATTGATTTAATTGTTTTTTTTTTCACACAAGCCGTGTGTAGGACAGGAGTTGGATAGGTAGAGTCAGACTGCGTCAGGCTTGGCATTGATTTTTTACTTTCTCTGGCCCCATATGTACAATGTACATAGGGATAGTGAAGTATTGTATTCCACCCAAAAATTCGATACCGAGATTTCACCGGAAATACATGTTTTACGACCCCCTGTGTCCAAAAAAAGGCATTTCCAGAAAAAGGTCCGAGTGTGTGTGTGTGTCCGTGTGCCTGTGAACACGATAACTCAATAACGAAAAGTAGCTAAAATACCAAACTTGTATTTAAGTTTAGTGTCTTCCAGGAATGCGACACGAAGATTTTGAGAAAAATCCCTCCACTCCAAACTACCCTTTACATGGAACTTTTTTCGAAAATTAACGATTTTGATTAAACATCATATTAAAGATATTTACCTAACAAATACAATGTATATCTTGAATTTTCTGGTAATAGCTTCTGAAGACCTGTTTATTCTGGATGAATTTTGCTTAATTTCGCATAGCTAGTAAACCGTAAGAGATAGACTAAAACTTACTATACAAAAAATTTAGGTCTTGTTAAAATACACAAGTTATGTCATATACATTTTTCTCGTGCAGCTTACCATTTTTGAGGTATGCATTGTTATTATTTTCCTAGACGGGAGTATCCGTTTTTCTTTTGTTTTACTCCTGGCCAAGAAAAGAAGCGATTTGTGATGACAATCGCATAACGACAGCTTTTAAAACATTTGACTATTGGTTTAGCCTAGTGTATTCCCTTATTTTCTTCTTACTTATACGGAACTAAATAATAAGAACATTGTGCTAATGAGTACCACGATTAGCAAGGTGCAGAAAGAAGAAGAATCTTATGTATGAAGTTTGTAGAACAGCTAGAGAAAGTCATGTGAGTGTAACACATAAGATTTTTTTAGTCTGACTCACCTATCCAACTCCTGTCCTATACACGACTTGTGTGAAAAAAAAAAAACAATAAAATCATTATTTAAATTGTTATATGAACATGATTTTCGTACCCATTCTTTTGCAAACTATTCTTACGAAAGCTTATTTTTCTATCTATTCCATGTATTCTTAATGGATATATTCTTAATGAATATATTCCTTTACAGAAATACTTTCAATACAGATTTAATTTTGGGTACAAAGGAATAGAGAAAACCGAATCCATAATCATATTATGAAAACTAGTTCAATCATATCGACAAGAAATAACCGAATATCGGAAGTACTTTAATAAATCGCTTATTCTTGAAAAAAGAAACCAATAACATGAGTATCTTGGAAATGACGATGCCACTCAGGGTATTGTTTAAAATAATTTGTGTTTTAACCTTAAATTACCGTATAATAAAGATATTTACAGAACAAATAAAACGTGTATCTTGAATTTTTTGAGGGTAGTCCTCAAAATTGGAAGAATTTTGCACAACTGGTAAACCGTAAGACATACACCAATACTACTACTAAAAATGTACATCTCGTCAAATCACACAATTTACATTTTTCTTGTGGAGGTAACCGTTTCCGAGATATTCCCTTTTATTGGTTTCACTTTTAGAATATTTAAACTTATCTCAGACAGGACGTCTCCCGTGTTTGTTTTGTTTTACTTCTGGTCAAGCAAAGAAGCAAATTTCAATGACAACCGTATAGTGACAACTTTTAAAACATTTGACTATCGCCTTAGCATAGTGCATTCTTTTAGTTCCCTTCCAATAACAATAAGGAACTAAGCAGCCAATGCTTATCTCGATTAGCATGTTGTACAAAGAAGACTAATCTTTTGTAAGAAGTTTTTTTATAGAACAGCTAGAGAAAGCCTTGCAAGTGTACCACATTAGGCTTTTTTTGGAGTAACATTTTGTCTCTCTAACGGTTTACCAATTATAAAAAAAGTAATTTTGAATGAAGAGGTCTCACAGCTATTTCAAGAAAATTTAGGACATAAGTTAAACTTATGTAAAAACATTGAATAAAATTTTTAGTCACTTTTAGAAAATACTGATATAAAATGTGTGTTTATAATGCAACACTACAAACTTATGAATAGTATAGAATATATATATATATATTTTTTTTTTGGAGGTAACCGTTTCCGAGATATTCCTTCTTATTAGTTTCTCTTCTAGAATATTTATACTATTCTCAGACAGGAAGTCATCCGTGTTTGCTTGTTTTTTTTTGTTTTTTTTTTGTTTTGTTTTTTTACTTCTGGTGAAGCAAAGAAGTGAATTTCAATGACAATCGTATAGCGACAACTTTTAAAACATTTGACTTTCGCCATAGCATAATGCACACCTACATCAAAATAGGATACGCTTTGAGAACTTCAAAGCAGTGGGTCAAGAATGAAATGGGTAGTGCGAACCTCACTGAAATTTACTCTTTCAGGTCAAACAAGAGAATATGCAAACCCCTAGAGATTCTTTGGTTATGGATGGAATATATAGATGCCTCCATTTCTCTCTTGGAAGATACAAAGGAGTTCAGTAAACTTCCGGTAGAGTTTGCTACCAACTTCTCCTTCAGAGCCTGAATCCCAGAAGAGGCGTCTATCAGTACGTAGGATATAGCTGATAGACTGGTTGAAGAGAATGATAACCTCCTGTAAAACAAATAAACCTATTAATGTAACCAGTTTTACCTTCTCTACTAGTATTGCAAGAAGGGGGAAACATTGTATTCTAACCACAATTTCAATGTCGAGATTTCACCGCAACATTTACGCTTTGAAGTCATTGTATCTAAAAAAAAAACGTTCTTTTAAAAGAACGTCCAAGAGTGGATCCATGTCTCTTGCATTGTATGACTAAAAACATCTGATGTTTCCATTCACATGACTTTCTCTACATCTCTGCAACAACTTATTGTTAAAAAAACTTATGCTTCTATTTACTTCATGCTAATCGAGAAAAAAATCAGCAGAAATAGTCCTATTACTTGCTTCCTTGTAAGTAGAACAAAATAAGGGAGTAGCATAGGTTAAAGTGATAGAAATTGGTTGCTATGTGACTGAAGTTCCTTTGTTTGTATGGACTGGAATTGCTAAAGTCCTGTATGACAAAAGTATGTTTTTCAAAGCTGAAACCAAAAAACAAGGAGTATCTCAAAAACGATCAACTCCACGAAAACATATATACAAGATAAATTGTGCGTTTTAAGGTGCTCTACATTTTTTGTGTTGTAAGTTTTTGTCCATCTCTTACGGTTTAGCAGTTATGCAAAATTCATCCAGAATAAAGTAGTTTTCAGAGGCTATTCACAGAAAATTCAAGATATACATTTTATTTGTTGTGTAAATATCTTTAATATACGAAATTTTAATCAAAATCGTTAGAGCCATTTTTGAAAAAATCAAAATTTTCGAAAAAGTTTCATGTAAAGGGTAGTTTGGGTGGGGGGATTTTTCTCAAAATCTTCGTGTCGCATCCCTGGAAGATATCATACTTAAATACCAGCTTTGGTATTTTACCGACTTTTCGTTTTTGAGCTATCGTGTTCATAGACACACGGACACAAACACGGACCTTTTTTCTTTTTTTTGATACAGGGGACCCTAAAACATATATATCCGGTGAAATTTCGGTATCGAATTATTGATTGGAGTGCAATACGTATGAAGAAAGTAAAAACCGATGTGTCCATTCACATTAAATAAATTATTGCTGAAAACCTCATTTCTCTATGTACTTCATGCTAATCGAGATAAACATTAGCAGAAGCTTCCTTGTAAGGGGAAGGAAAATTAGGGAGCAGATTAGGCTAAAGCGATAGTGAAAACTTTTAAAAACCGGTTGCTATTTGATTGAAATCCATTTTTTTGCATGATCAGGAGTTAACAAATAGATAAGTAATAGATAAGTTTAAGTATTTTCAAACTGGAAGAAATAAAATAAATGTTTCTGAAATGGTCAATTTCACAAACAAATTTATATTATATAAATTGTGCATTTTAAGGAACGTGTAGTGCGTTTTTGTCTATCTGTTATTGTTTACCAGTTATGTAAAATTCATCCAAATCAAAATCGTTGGAACAATTTTTGAGAAAATCAAACTGTACAAAAAAATGTTCCACGTAAAAGGGTAGTTTGGAGTGGAGGATTTTCAATATCTTCGTATCGCATCCGTGGGAGATACTAAACTTAAATACCAAGTCTGGTACTTTATTAACTTTTCGTTTTTTATATCGAGTTCACAAGTACACGCACACACACATGCGCACATACGAGTACCTTTTCCTAATATACACACTTTTTTTTGGTACAAGGAACCCAAACCGTGCATTTCTGGTGAAATCTTGGTATCGAATTTTTGGGTGGAATGCAATACCTTCCTTATAAACCATGTACATAATATGAGTAGAGAAAGTAAAACCGTCTAAATATTAAACTTGATATATAAGCTCTCCATTCTCCAAAGGATGTCGCACGAAGAAAATCCATAACCTATTACACGCAACATTTTCCGTTAGTATTCATTATCCGAAAATGTCTAACGATTTTGATTACAATATGTTTAAGATATTTCCATGACAGTTGATAAGTACGTATATCCTGGATTTTCTGAGAATCTCTTCCTTTTGGATCACTTTATATAACTGGTAAACCATAGGTTGTTAACGCACATAATTTAGGTCAAATCCAGTTTTACGGAGTTAAACCATTTCCAAGATATTCCTAGTTATTTGTTCTAGTTTTTCAATTCTTATATGCTTCTCAAATGGGAAGCCCTCATTCGTTTTTCCTTTATTTAGTACAGTGCTAAGACAAGCTTCACTTCCTAGTGACCTCTCTTCAAGGTTTGACCTTCACTCTAGCTACTGTGTTCCTTTACTCCATTTGTACCTAATAGGAAATACGTAATAACACTATTTCTGCTAAAGTTTGTCTGATAAGATGAAGTAGAAAGAAGAACGAGCTTTCGTAAGAATAATTTGTTGCAGAATAGGTAGAAAAATGTATGTGAATTTAAAACATCAATTGTTTTACTCTATTGGCTATCTATAGTAAGGAGGGGAGGTGTCGTATTCTACGCGAAAATTCTCTGTCGAGATTTCTATAGAAACCCCTGGATCAACTAAACGTAGATAAACGTAGCGTATATTTCATTTGTCTCGGAATAGCGTGACTCAAAAACGAAAGGTCGCTTAAAAACAAACTTGTGATTTTAGTTTATCTTCCAAGGTTGCGACACAAAATTTCAAAAACGCTTAGCCCTCAAACTATGTTTACAAGCAACATTTTTAGTATCTGTAGTACGTTCACAATGTATATAGCACAGAAGGTATTGTATTCCACCTAAAAATTCGATACCAAGATTTCATTGGAAATATATGTTTTATGGTCCCTTGAATCTGAGGGGAAAAAAAAGCATTTTCAGAAAAATATCTGTGTGTATGTGTGTGTGTGTGTGTGTGTGTGTGTGTGTGTGTGTGTGTGTGTGTCTGCGACAGCATAACTCAAAAACTAAAAGTTAGTTAAATACCCAACGTGATATTTAAGTTCAGTATCTTCCAAGTATACGACACGAAGATTTTCAAAAAATCACTCCATCCCCAATCATCCTTTACATAGAATAATTTTCGAAAATTTTGACTTTCTCAAAAATGGCTCAGACGATTTATATTAAAGATATTTAGATAACAAAACAATGTATATTTTGAATTTTCTGGGAATAGTGTCTGAAGACATATTTATTCTGAATGAATTTTATGGTATTTTGCACAACTAGTAAACCAAAAGAGAGAAAAACCTTCTGCACAAAAAATATAGAGCTCGTTAAAATACACAATTTATATTATGAATCTTTTTTCTAGAACTGACCGTTTTTAAGATTTTTTTTTTATTGGTTTCAGTTTTAAAATACTTATATTTTTCTCATACGGGGACTTGTCAACACCTGGCCACGCAAAGAAACGAATTTCTATACCAGAGCAACCACATTTTAAAGCATTTCTACCTATAAGGAACTAAATAATAAAACCATTTCTGCCAATATTTATCTTGATTAGCTTGAAGTAGGTAGAAGAATAAGCTTATTAACAATAATTTGTTACAGAGACATAGAGAAAGCCATGTGCATAGATTTTTCATTCTATTATGAAGTACAATTTTTCATCTTTCACAATTTCTGGTCAAATTTCACAGTTGCATTTATCTTAAAGCTAGTATTAAATATAAAATAAAACATGGTATTACAAAATGTAGTGGTAGTTCCCCATATTGGTAGGTACGCTTGCAAAATTAAACTATCCACAAAAGACAGGTTCACCAATAAACCCACCATACCTGGGCTGCACTGCTTGCGGAACATCCCTTGGTTCAAACTGTTCATTCCGTGGTTTGCTCACCACATAACCATAGCGATGTAGGACCCTCAGGTCGTTTCTCTATTCATTTTATTATTAATTCGTCCATTGATACCTCCGTTCTCGATCTAAATATGAGCTTTCAAAAGACAATAAATAAAAAATCTTATGTGTTCCATTCACATCAATGTCTGTACCTATTCTGTAACCACTATTCTTTCAAAAGCATGTTTTTCTATCTACTTTATGGTAATTAAGATCAACACATATCTCCTTCTAAGTAGAAGGAAAATAAGAGGAATACGCAGGCTAAAGCGATAGTCGAATTTTTGAAAAGCTGGTTGTTATGTGATGGAACTTCAGGAATAAAACAAAGAAACAGAAATTACAAATTCTTGTATGAGAAAAGTTTAAGTATTTTAAAATTGAAACCAATAACAATAAATATCTTGCAAATGGTTAGCTCTACAAAAAAAATGTACAGGACAAAAATTGTGTGTTTTAGCGAGATGTACCTTTTTTGAGTAGTAAGCATTTGTCTATCTCTTATGGTTTACCAGTTATGCGAAAGTCATTCAGAATGGAGAGGAATCAATGACTGTTTCCAGCATATCCAAGATGCGTTTTATTTTTCATATAAATATATTTAATGTGTGGAATTTTAATCTAAATTGTTTGAGCCATTTTTGAGACAGTTGAGTTTCGAAAAATCTTCCTTAAAGGATAGTTTGGATTGAATCGATTTTCCTGAAAATCCTTGTGTCGGATCTTTAGAACATACTAAACCTAAACACAAAGTTTGGTATTTGAGGGAGCTCAAAACATGTACTTCTGTAATATCTCGACATTGAGTTTTTAGTTGGAATGCAATACTTTCTGTACATGTTATGATATTGTACGCGAGAGAAAAATGCGAATAAAACAAAGTAGCCCAAGACCAATACACAGCGAATTAAATGCAGTGCTCCGATGATATTCGCGAACTGAACCCCATTAAGGTCAATGTGCATTGAAATCACCGAATATAAGAAACGGTTGGGGGAGCTGAGGAAGTGCTAGAAAGTAGAATGTATATGGAGTAAATGGTGAAAGAGATATGCAGTATGGTAGGTAATACGGAGCGTTACAGCGTATAAATCTGTAGGTAAAAGAACAGGAATAGAATACAAGTCTACCCAACATGCAAACCTCTTATGAGTATGGGCACCATCAATGCAATCATATCTGAACGAAAACTAATACAGTGCTGAAGGTACAGGTGGTCTTCAGAGCGCCGTTTGCTCTCTTCAAAGTGTACATCAAGGTCCGGTAAGGTGAAAGCATATTCATCCTTGTGGGAACGGTAACCACGCTGATTCCTCTTCGAAATGACCATAAAAATGAAACAAAAGAAAGGTAGCTACTAACTTTAAAGAGAAAAAATCTTGGAAGCGCATTGAAGTCAAAGCATGCCTCTACATGTCCATGCTGTTTCGAAGCTGTTTTTCCGCTCTTGAACCTTAGATATCAGGCTGTTCTTCCTGGGATTTGGCGACAATGATGGTTTAGGAGTCTTCTTTTAATAGAGGTATCTTTAGCCCTGAAAGAAGTAGGCTTCTTAGCAGCACCTTTGGGCGCTTTCCGGGACTGGATTCAAGACTAAGCACCGCAGGAAAAAACGTTGCCTGTAAGGATGTTGGTATTCACCAGGAAGAGATGCTGGCAAAATGCCCGGATCCGCACAACTTGTAGGTGGAGATTTTGGTTTCTTAAAGGTGGCAAAGTTAGCGGAAGAGTAATGGTAACAGAAGTCATAGATGTACGAGAAACACGTATGTAGTTAAACCTCACAAAATTGCTGGTTGTCGGAAGCGGAAAATAACTGTGGTATATGAATCATCTACGGAGGACTCAGTAAGTCCCATCCCTAGGTGCAAAGGGTCCGCACATGTAGGTCTCTCGGAGGTATCAGGAGCACTATGCGCCTGGTCGGAATCCATAGTTAGTTCTCCAATGATGCCTAAAGATAAAGCACCAAACTGATTTGTCAAGGCGGAAAGCTGAAAGTTAACAACGTCGAAGACACTTCTGGGAACATTGACAGGGAACTTTGGAAGATATCAAAGAAGAAAAAAGGGAGGATGACCAGATGATAGAGAACTAGCGGTCTCGTTAACATATACAATGCAAGTATAATGACAAATAAAATACAGCTTTGACAAAACAGGAGCTCCGGAATCAAGAACCAAGACCAACTCTCTTGGAAATAGTAAGCGCAGTTTTTCCTTAGCCTCTCAATAATCAAGTTTATCCTTAATGTAAAATTCCTAAATTGCATATACTCTTCGTTATGCATAAGACAGTTGCGAGAGTATGGAGGATGGGCACCAGCGTAGTTCACACATGTACAGGAGAAGCCATTATGTCGATTTTTTCCGCACTGAGAACATAAGCTTGCCGCTTGCGTTGTATGTCAAACCGTTGACATGAAAAAAAGAATTAAAGGGTTAGGAACATACTAACGAAAATGCATTATCTCGTGTGGTAAGGAATACCTATGTTAAACATTAAATAAAACGTTCTGAAACTTCTCGTCGCATGAGTCGTTTAGCTGCTCTGACACCTTGGCTAGAGAGACAAGTGACAATATCCTGTTCCTGTAGGCAAAGTCACAAAATAGACATTCAAAGTAGCATGAGGCTCAGCAATAACCCCACATTTTCTGAAGTACCGTACCTGTAGCAGACGAAAGCTCTGTTGATCATCAACAGTATCAATCTACCATTGGGTTTCCTTCACAGGACCAGCAATTTTGGCCAACATTGTCTGAACCACAAATGAATTCAGTGCGCTAAGAGGCATTTGTTCGGATGAAGCTGAACGCAAGAATAAGTAGCACACTGTCTTGACTTAGCAGCAGTGCCCTGGAAAGCAACATCAACCATAGGTCTCTTTGTAGAAACAATAGTTCGTAAATTGTTGGTTGAGTCCATTGTTACAGCGGATTCTATACATGGAGAGAGGGCACTAGCAGCCCCTTCTATCTCCATGTCAGGTCGAACTTCATGACGGTTCCCAACTAGGTCGATTCGAGACCCCGCGCCGCTCTGGTTATCCTTACGAATTAGCAACTTTGATGTTTTAAGGACAAGGATGTTAACCCGATCTCAACCTGCAGGACCGATAGTTCGGGACCCCGGGAGTGACAATCCCCTACCTACGTAAGTAAGCCCTTGGAGGAATACGGAATTGTTCGCTCCTAAATTGCACTCTTCTCTTCGTGGACTTCCTCATTCCCATCTGATGGTCGGGTCTATGATGGTCCCATCGGTGAGCCAAAGGTAATAATAGCTATAATATCCATTTTATGACGCATCCATAGCAACACAATGAACTTTCTCATGTACCTGTAGATAGATTTTATTACCCATGTAAAAGTAGATAACATTTGGTAGAAAAACTCGTCAAACACTTATTGTTTTGCTAGTTTCTGCCAGAATCACTTATCCATGAAAGCAGAATAAAAAAATGAGGTCGTGAACCATAGCCAAGATATAGTGAGAAGAAACGAAGCAGCTCCATTTGGAATTCTTCTAAACAAATAAACAAAGAAGTTAACTGCTGCCAAATTCTTTCATTATCGGACAAGCTTTTTCTTTATCCGTCAGGTTCAGTATCATCTTTATTAAGCTGACACCTGTGTTTGTTAATTTTCGTTCATTACTATATTGAGACTTACTTTAGCCAGAAATGTAATAAGGGCGGCCTAGAATTAATTATTCGGCCAAAGTATAACTAATAAATAAAAGAAATAACTCATCAATTACATCCACATGACTTTTCCACCCACTGTAGTTTATTACTGTCTCTATTACATATACTAAGTAGGGAAAATATTGTATTCCACGTAAAAAGTCTTTTGGGGATACACCGTGTGTGTATGTGTGTGTGTGTGTGTGTGTGTGTGCGCGCGTATCTGTAGTGTAGCCTAACTCAAAACCGAAAAGCCGTTAGATATCACACTTGATATTTAAGTTCTACATCTTTTTAGGATGTGACACAATTTTCTAGAAAAACCTTCCCCCCCCCAATTTACCCTTTCCATGGAAGGTTTCTAGAAAACCTAGACATTATCAAAAAAGGATCTAACGATTTTGATTAAGATATTTTAAGATATATAAACCAATATCTGAATTTTTTATCATTGCCTCTAAATTCTTCTACTCATTCTGGATGACTTGATAACTGTAAAACGAAAGAGCTAAACAGAGGCTACTACATAAAAAATGTAGATCTCGTCAAAACAAGAAATTAATGCCAAATATATTGTTTTGGTTATCCATTTCCGAAATATTTCTAGTTATTGATTTACTTCTTCAATATTTATATTTTTCTGAAATGGAAGTTGTTATTCGCGTTATTCGTTTTTTTTTTTTTTTTTTTGTTCTATCCAGGTCATACAAATATATCAGAATTTCAGAGTCATCACATTGTAATCACTTCCTTATTTCCTTTGAACCTATAAGAAAATTTGTAATAAAACCTGTTTATCTGGATTAGCATTAAGTAGATAGAACAATACGCTTTACTGTCTCTCTCTCTCTCTCTCTCTCTCTCTCTCTCTCTCTCTCTTGTAGTTTATGGCCCTTTAATGTTGTAGAGCACATCGGGCGATAAGAGAAATGAATGAAATGATGCTCAAATGAGCCCTGAGTCCATTGAGCTTAGAGTTACCCGACATGCGTCTTCTCAGGATAAGGGAAAACCCCGGAAAACCCCTTATCCGAGATTCAAACTCGGTATCTCTTGTAAGCGAGGCAGGCACCCTACCCCAAATAACCTTTTGTAAGATTTTATTACAGAATAAGTAGAGAAAGGTATGCGATTGTAGCACATCGGATCTTTTTACTTTCTCTATACGAACTATGTAAATAGTATATAGAGAAGCTATTGTATTCCACCCAAAAATTCGATACTGATATTTCACAAGAAATACATGTTTGATACCCCCTCAATCCAAAAAAAGCACTTTTAGAAAAATTTCCGTGTATGTGTCTGTCTTTGTGTGTCTGTGTGTATGAGTGTGTGTGTGTGTGTGTGTGTGTGTGTGTGTGTGTGTGTGTTCACAGCATAGCTCAAAAACAAAAAGACCGTTAAAAGCCAAACTTGGAATTTAGGTTTAATATCTTCCAAGGATGCGACACGAAAATGTTCAAGAAAATCCCCCCACCCCCAACTACCCCTCACATGGAAATTGTTTCGACAATTTTGATTTTCTCAAAAATGGCTCTAACGATTTTGATTAAAATATCGTACATTAAATGTCGCCCTCCGTGGTGTAATGGTTACCATGCTAACTTCATATACCCAACGTTGCGGGTTCAAACCCGGCGGAGGACGATGGATTTTTTCGGGTGTAAAAATCCTCAGCATGGCTTCCTTCGGAAGGGAAGTAAAGCCGTGGGTCCAGTGTCGTAGATTTACGGCACGTAAAAGAACCTCAAGCCTGATAGAGAGGCCTCTGAGCAAAATTAAGCGGTCTTTCACGCCCAATTTAGAATGGGACGCTGAGAACCACAGTAGTTAAAGAGCGTCCATAAATAACACGCCATTTTTCGTACATTAAAGACATTCATACATTACCTGACAAATAGTATTAATATCTTTAATTTTCTGGGAATAGCTTCTGAAGACTACTTTATACTGGATGAATTTTACGGAACTTGGCTTAACTGCTAAACCGTAAAACATGGATAAAAACGCATGTGGAGCACGTTAAAACACACACAATTTAATATTATATACATTGGTTTCGTGGAGTTGAACGTTTTCTAGATATTCCTTGTCTTTGGTTTCAGCTTTAAAAACATTCTTTTCTCATGCAGAAATGTGTCAACTCCTGTCCATACACACAAAGGAGCTTCAGTCACATAGCAACCAGCTTTTGGCTTTCATTTTAACCTATGGTACTCCCTTATTTGCCTTCTACTTGCAAGGAAGCAAGTAATAAGACTATTTCATACATTTTTTTTCTCGATTAGCATGAAGTTACTAGAAGCATAAACTTTTTAACAATACTTTTAACAGAGATGGAGAGAATGGAACACATCAGATTTTCAAAAGCAGCATTAGCATCGTTCTGTCGAAGGTAAAACAAACGCATTAAGTTTTCATTGCATGTAAAGAATCTTAACTAAGGAGTCCAGGGACTGTTCGCAACGTTAAAAGGTAGCAGGGATTAAATTAACGATAATAGATACCGTTCGGCATTTTAAAAAGTTAATAAGGGTTAAATTGCCCGGTTAATTGCCACCCGATAATTTGTCCCGCCGTTGTAATGCATATGTTTGCATATTTTAAATTTGATTTTGCATGTGACCGACCGATAAAATGGTTAATAATTCTTTCACCCACATGCGAGACGTTATCTCAAACGACGTTCTTTTGTTCCCTAGTGTAGCACGTGGCTTAGGATAGAGAGATAGGATAGGCAACCATGAATGATACATCAGCACGGATGAACTTCATCCAGGGAAATGGGACATTTTTTTTTTTTTTTTTTTATACATTCTCTACACTTTGAAGTTGCATTTAAACCCAGGCGTTTAATTGGAAACAATTGAGCATAGTCAATTAGTTATTAAATAGATTTGTTTCTCAGAAAATTGTAAGAAAAGATACATACTAAATCCTCATAACTCATTAAAAAATAAAATCTAATGTGATCCATTTACATGACTTTCTCTACATCTCTGCAATAAAGTATTGTTAAAAGCCTTATTCTTCTATTTACTTAACACTAATCGAGAAAAAATTGGCAAAAAGGGTTTTATTAGTTGCTTCCTTATAAGTAAAAGGGAAATAAGGTGTAGAATATTCAACTTTTTTAAAAGCTGGTTGCTGTGCGACTGAAGTTCCTTTATTTTATAAATTCCCGTCTGAGAAAAGTACAAGTATTTTAAAGCTGAAACTAATAACAAAGAATATTTCAAAAACGGTCAACTCCACGAGAAAAAAAAAGTATATCACATAAATTGTGTGTTTTATCGTGATCTACATTTTTGTGTAGCCAGTTATCCATCTCTTATGGTTTACCATTTATGCAAAATTCCAAAAAAATCATCCATAATATATGTCTTCAGAGGCTATTTCCAGAAAAGTCAAGATATACATTTTATTTATGATGAAAATGACTTTAATATGTGGTATTTTAATCAAAATGGTTAAAGCCATTTTTGAGAAAATCAAATTTCGAAAATTTTTCCATGTAAAGGGTAGTTTGGGGTAGGGGGATGTTCTTGAAAATCTTCTTTCGCATCCTTGAAAGATACTGAACTTAAATACTAAGATTGGCATTTAACGGACTTTTCGTTTTTGAGTTATGCTGCACACGCATACGCACACAGACACATAAACACATGGACTTACAGGCTGACAGACACACAAACGTACATGGACATTTTTCTAAAGATGCTGCTTTTTGGATACAGGGCGTTTCAAAGCATATTTCCGATGAAATCTCGGTATCGAATTTTTGGGTACAAAACAATACCTTCTCTATCCACTATGTACATAGTACGTGAAGAGAAAGTAATAAAGAGTTTGCACTGAGGCAGACACACTACCAAGACGGGCTTCCCACATCTTGTGACATCATAAAATGGCCCCGCCATGAAAATACTTTAATTTATCCATATATATTAACTTTTAATTAAATTATGATATAAATAACACGTTCTACATTTATCAAACCTATGTTCTATGTCAAATTATTGTTAATTTTTATATACTGGCTATGAATAACTAAATATGGATGTAATAAGAACCATGTAATGGAAAACAATGCGTTTACGTTTTACATACATTATTTAGCATTAAAATTAAACTACCTAAAATCAAAATTTACCTTCTTCTATACATGTTGAGTTTAATGCACCTTTTCTTAAAATTACATTCCATGGTATCTTCGTCTATTTAAAATTCTTCCTATGGTGCATATTATTCTTTAAAAAAATAATTTACGTCTCAAATTACATAAACTGCAAAAATCAGTGCGTAATTATAATAATCAATTCTTAAAACTAATGTTTGACCGATATCAAAATTCCAAACAAACGTTTCATTAAATATTCTGCAGTACCATGGGAACATCTTCCAGAGTTTTACCTGTACTTTTGTGGGATAATATAGATTTTGAATATTGCAAAATAGTAACAAATTTGAACCTAAGAAAGATAGCTTTAAAGTTTAACATAGAGTCACTAAGTTTTAAAATGACTTCCAAAAAAATCTAATGCGTTCCATTCACATGACTTTCTCTAAATCTGTGATAGATTGTTAAAAAGAGTATTCTTTTAACTAATTCATGTTAATCCAAACAAACATTAGCAGAAATGATTTTTGTAAGTAGAAAGGAAATAATGGGATAGACTAGGCTAAAGTGATAGTCAGATCTTTTAACAGCTGGTCACCATGTTGTTGAAATCAGTTTCTTTGTATTGCCAGGAGTTAACAAATTCCAGTATGTGAAAAGTTTCAAGTAATTTAAAACTGTAACCAGCAACTAGGATTGTCTTAAAAATATGATGTGTTACACTCATATGACTTTCTCTAGCCGTTCTACAAACTTCTTACATAAGATTATTCTTTTTTCTGCACCTTGTTAATCGAGGAATTCAGCACAATGTTCTTATTACTTAGTTCCTTATAAGTAGGAAGAAAATAAGGGAATACACTAGGCTAAACCAATAGTCATATATTTTAAAAGCTGTCGTTAGGCAATTGTCATTACAAATCGCTTCTTTTCTTGGCCAGGAGTAGAACAAAAGAAAAACGGACACTCCCGTCTGAGAAAAGTACTTCACAACTGAAACTAATAACAATGAATACCTCGTAAACAGTAAGCTCCACGAAAAAAATGTATATGACGTAAATTGTGTATTTTAACAAGGCCTACATTTTTTGTATAGTAAGTTTTTGTCTGTCTCTTACGGTTTATTAGTTATGCCAAATTAAGCAAAATTCATCCAGAATAAACAGGTCTTTAGAAGCTATTTCCAGAAAATTCAGGATTTACATTTTATTTGCCAGGAAAATATCTTTAATATACGATATTTTAATCAAAATCATTAGAGCCATTTTTAAGAAAAACAAAATGTTCGAAAAAAGTTCCATGTAAAGGGTAGTTTTGGGTGGGGGGATTTTTCTCAAAATCTTCGTGTCGCATCCCTGGAAGATACTGAACTTAAATACCAAGTTTGGTATTTTAGCTAATTTTCGTTTTTGAGTTATCGTGTTCACAGACACACAGACACACACGCGGACCTTTTTCTGGAAATGCTTTTTTTGGACTCAGGTAGTTCTAAAACATGTATTTCTGGTCAAATCTCGACATCGAATTTTTGGGTGGAATGCAATACTTCTCTATCCCTATGTACATTGTACATAAGGGGCAGGAGAAAGTAAAAACTCCACGAAAAAAAATCTGATGTGTTCCATTCACATGACTTTCTCTATATCTCTGTAACAAATTATTGTTAATAAGCTTATCTTTTATTTATTTCATGTTAATCGAGGAAAATTAGCAGAAATAGTCTTATTCCTTGCTTTATTGTAAATACAAGCGAAATAAGGGAGTACCATAGGTTAAAGTGAAAGATAAAAGCTGGTTGCTATGTGACTGATGTTCCTTTGTTTGTGTGGACAGGAGTTGACAAATTCCTGTATGAGAAAAGTATGTTTTTCAAAGCTGAAACCAAGAAAAAGGAATACACTCCACGAAAAAACTGTATATAACATTAATTGTGTGTTTTAACGTGCTCTACATTTTTTGTGTGTTAAGTTTTTGTCCATCTCTTACGGTTTAGTAGTTATGTAAAATTCATCCAGAATAAAGTAGTCTTCAGAGCTATTCCCAGAAAATTCAAAATATACATTTTATATGTCAGGAAAATATCTTTAATATATGATATTTTAATCAGAATCGTTAGCCATTTTTTAGGAAATCAACATTTTCGAAAAAAGTTCCATGTAAAGGGTAGTTTGGGGTGGTGGGATTTTTCTCAAAATCTTCGTGTCGCATCCCTAGAATATACTAAACTTAAATACCATGTTTGGTATTTTACCGAATTTTCGTTTTTGTGTTGTGTTTACAGACACACGGACGGACGGACACACACACACACACACACACACACACACACACACACACACACACGTACACACGGACCTTTTTGTGAAAATGCTTTTTTTAGATAAAGGAGACCCTAAAACGTATATTTTCGGGGAAATCTGGGTATCGAACTTTTTGGTGGAGTGCAATACTTTCTCTATTCACTATGTACATAGTGCATATAGAGAAAGTAAAAATGTATATGACATAAACTGTGTGCTTAAACAAAATCTACATATTTTATGTGGTAAATTCAAGTCTTTCTCTTACAGTTTACTAGTTAAGCAAAATCTAGTTAAATTCATTCAGAATAAAGAGGTGTTCAGAGGCTGTTCCCAAAAATTCAAGATATACATATTATTTTTCATGTAAATATCTTTAATATACGGTGTTTTAATCAAAACTATTAGATCGATTTTTGAGAAAATCAAAAATTTTGAACCTTTTTTACACGTAAAGGGTAGTTTGGGGTGGGAAGATTTTTCTCAAAATCTTCGTGTAGCATCCTTATATATCAAGTTTGGTATTTTGGCGACTATACTTTTTTGAGTCATCGTGTTCATAGACACAGACACGCGCGCGGACCTTTTTCTAAAAAAATTTTTTGATACAGGAGACCCAAAAATGTCTATTTCCGGTGAAATCTCGGTATCGAATTTTTGGGTGGAATGCAATATCTTCTCTATACTCTATGTACACAGTACGTGTAGAGAAAATAAAAATGTGCGACCTAGGAGAATTAGGTAAACATTTAAAATAGCTACTTTAAACCGAAATCCAAAAATTGGCATTTTTGGCAAATATCATAAAAAGCGTTTACGCATTCCTTTAACACAGAATGTTTACGAGAGTAAAATTAAAATATTGTAAATTAAAAGAAATATAAGAAAATGTTAAACTACCGTTAGATATTTTCTCACAAAGCATTTAATATTCCAGAATTGTAAACATTAAATTAACATTATTATCCTCTTTAATTTATATCTGTAAATAGAATGAAGCGAAATACTGTCATACAACGTGTGAGAATGCAATAGGAGAAAAGATTTCCTCAGCTTATGTAACGATACAGGATGCTGCATACCCTACAGTAATGGTCAGAGATGAGGCTCTTAAGATTCAAAGCTTACATAAAATAAGGAAGAAGATAATTAACATACCATGTCCTTTAAATGTTTGCATATTGTGAATTACTTACTGTAAGTGTAAATAAGTTATTGTAAAACTACAAATTAGAATTCAGGCAGCAAAATTCACAAGTAAAGATGACGCCATTATAAATTTTCCTTGCGAATAAAGTTAACTATTTCGTTGTGAGTAACTCTTTAAAATTATTTAAGCATTTCTGAGTTATTCCTTGTTATTATTTTTAAAATTTCAAATACTTTTCCTAATATAAGAAGTCGTATTTTATCTTTTTTCATCCTGGCCATGCAAAGAGAAGGAAGTTTCAATTGTATCACGCAGTGGCCAGCTTTTAAAAGGCCGGACTATCGCTTTAGCCTAGCATTTCCTTATTTCCCCTTCTACTTACATGGAATTAGAAATAAGACCTTTCTGCTAATGTTTATCTTTTTTTTTTTTTTTTTTTTTTTCCTTCATTTGTATAGCCCCCTTTTAACTTCAATGGCCATATCGGGGACTTTGACTTGTGAAAAAGCGCGTATTACTATAGGTTTATAACATTAGGTTAATCATTTTTATATGTTTTATTCATATTTCCAGACTCTGGGGGATAGTGAATAATTCTGCTTAAATGAAAATTACCAGTCCCAGCCGGGAATCGAACGCAGGATCTCCGGATGAGAAGTCAGCTCGCTGACCACTCGACCGCAGAGGAAGTCAAAATTGTCCATCTTGATTAGCATGAATTAGATAAAAAAATAATACTTCGTAAGAATGGTTGTAGTTTGTGATGGAATACAAAAAAGTGTGTTTATAATGTAGACAATAGTAGTGTGTTTTTGTTCCTAAGAAAAACAATTGACAAAGCACACCAACTTTAACAGTGAATTTCTTGTTAGTTCTGAATTGCGATAAAATAAAATTAGACACTTAAAATGTAAATTAAAATGACAACAAAGTAATGTTAATGTACAGTTCAACTAAATAGTAACGTGACAATGGCCGCTTACAAAGTATATTAATGTTTTAGCGAAAAGGGAGGAAAAAACAACAACAAAAACACTTTCAGTGACAGGGAAGTACGAGGGCCACCCAGAAAGTAACAGAGATTTGGCATAACTAAATAATAACGAAATATATCAACAAATAACATTATTTACAAAGTTACAGTACCTTACTCTACACGGTAGCAGTAGTAGTAGTAGTTTTTTTCGTAAAGAGGGGGAAACCCCCTCATGGGCATCAGGGGAGATAGCCCTGATGTGCTGGACTCATACTGACTAAAAAAAACCCTCTTTTATTCACTTGCTCACATTGCGGAAACTGCTTCAGAGCATTATTTCACAATGAAGCAATCATGTTTATCCAATTATTTAGCTTTTATAATTTTGATTATCATGTCTTGAATAATTTCCCATTTATTTTCAGTTTCCAGCATTAATGTTATAATATTTTTAGCACTTATTTCTTGTCCAATTTATTTGATAACTGCTTGTCTTATATTATCCCATTTTTTACATTTTAACACAGTATGTTCAGGAGTATCCTTTTCTTGACAATACAGACAGTTTTCACTATTAGCGATAGCCATTTTAAACAAATAGGTTTTAAAGCGTCCGTGCCCCGATAAAAATTGGGTTAAATGGTGGCGGCGGCGGTGGTGGTAAAAAAAAAGTAGGGCTTACGATGGGAAGCGCTCGCACCTCATTATGTGTGAATTAAATGTATCCGAGCACATGCGAAAGTTTGACAGCAGTGATATAGATGAAAGCGTCATCTTTTGGCAGAAACGTTTGTTTGCGAAACAAGAGAAAGTCGTGTGAACGGAAAATATCAACTGTTTTAGTTTTATACAATTAAACGCAAACATTCACTCTTACATGTATACTTGCAAACTCTGTGGGGAATAGAAAATGAGTCTGGTTAAAGAAAAAACAATTTTTGTACAATTTCGCAAATACATTTACCTTCACCCTTACAAATGAGGTTAGAGGAGCGCATTTCCCCTGCCTTCAGGTATAAGATATACGCTAAGAAACAACCTGGGAAGAAGTCAGCAAGTTCAACTTGGTATCATTCGTCTGCTGTTAAAACATGCATGGTGTAGCATACAAAAACACTTTGCTGCAGCACGGTGAGGTAAAAACGAGTGCACGAGCACAAATGTTTAGAATTCTATATCTACAGAAATATTCCAAACAAAATCATCTGATGTGTTACATTCATACAGAATTACTCAAACATCCATATATTTCATGCCAAAAGATAGAAGAAATTACATTATTTTCTTGCAGGAAGTACAAGTGGGATAGATAGATGTTCCATTCATATGACTATGAACCATTTTTACAAAAGGTTATTCTTCCATCTACTTCATGCTAATCGAGGTAAGCATTAGCAGAAATGGTCTTATTTCTTGGTTCCTTATAAGTAGAAAAGAAATAACGGAATGCACTAGCCTAAAGTGATAGTCAAATCTTTTAAAATGGGCTGCTATGAAATTCTAATTCGGTTCTATTTGCAAAGGCAGGAGTAAAGCAAAAGAAAAAGGAACGACGAATTTCTGTTTGACAAAAGTTTTAAGAATTTTCAAACTGAAACCAATAATGAGGAATATGTCGGAAATGACTAACTCCAAAAAATACATATATATATAAAATATAAATTGTGTGTTTTAACCAAATCTACATTCTTGGGCAGAAAGATTTTTGTCTATCTCTTACGGTTTGCGGGTTTTGCAAAAGCCCTCAAAAATGAAGAGGCTCTTCCCAGAAAATTCAAAACATTTGTTGCATTTCTATCAGTATAGCAACAGACAATAAACCCATCCATGTCATTTTAATCAAAACCGTTACAGCCATTTTTGAGAGAATCTAAAATTTCGAAAAATGTTCCATGAAAAGGGTATTCTGCAATGGGAATTTTTTTCCTGAAAATCTTCTTCTTGTATTCTTGAAAGATACTAAACTTAAATACCGAGTTTGGTGCTTAAATTACATTTCTTTTTTAGTTATGTTGTTCACAGTCATAGAGGCACATGGACTTTATTCGAGAGATCTCAAAAGATATATGTAGATATTATCGTTGAAATATCGGCAAGTAATTTTTTATTGAAATGCAATAAATTTTTTACCCACTATTTACGTTCGTGTTTAACGAGTTCTCTTTGAAAATAGTTCAAGGTATTGCAAGATTAAAACGAATAAGTAATAATTAAAACATTGTTAGTACCACAAAAATTGTCTATGACAAATTGTGTGTTTTAATTAAATCTACATTTGTTGTGTCTTAAGCTTTTATCTATCTCTTACTGTTTACCAGTTATGCAAAAGCCTTCCAGAATGAAGAGAACTTCAGACGGTATTCCCAGAAATTTCAAAATATACATTATTTGTGATGGAAATATCTTAAACAAATTTATTTTAATCAAAATCTTTAAATCCCGTTTTGAGAAACTCAACATTTTCAAATAAAAATGTCCACGTAAAGGGAAGTTTATGAAAGGAAGTTTTCTTGAAAATATTAAATACCAACTTTGTTGTTTACCGGAATTTTACCGGAGTTTTGGTGTTTACCGGGCAAAACACACATACACGGACCTTTATCTATTTTTAATTTATGTAAACTAACTCTGTACATAGTGTATATAGAATGTAGGTATTGTATTGCACCCAGAATTTGATACCAAATTTCACTGGAAATAAAATATTGAGACCCCTGGATTCAAAAGGAGCAGTTTTAGAATAAGGTCAGTGTGTGCACTGCATAGCTCAAAAACGAAAAGTCCGTTAAATACCAAACTTGGTACTTAAATTTAGTGTCTCTCATTAATGCGACAGGAAGATTTTCAAGAATGCCCCCCTAACTTCTGTTTACATGGAAATATTTTCAAAACTGGCTAACGATTTTGACAAAAATATCGAATATTTAAAATATTTACATGACAAATAAAATACATATCTTGAATTTTCTGAGATTAGCCTCTGAACACCTTTTTATTCTGGATAAATTTTGATGAATTTTGCATAACTGGTGAACCGTAGGACATAGTAAAAACTTACTACACAAAATATGTAGATTAAAACAGTAATTTATGCCATATACTTTTGTAGTAGAGATATTCCTTGATATTGGTTTCAGATTTAAAATACTTATACTTTCCTCATATGTGAATTTGTCAACTCCTAGCCATACATACAAAATAATTTCAATCACCTAGTAAGTTTTTAAAATGTTTTACTATAGTTTTAGCATATGATACTCCCATATTTCCCTTCTACTTTCAAGAAAACAAGTAATATGATAATTTTTGCTAACTTTATCTCGATAAGCATGAAGTAGAGAAGTAGATGGAAGAAGCTTTTTAACAAAAATGTATAACAGAGATGTAGAGGAAGTCATGTGAATGGAACACATGTTTTTAGCATTTAGGGTACCTAAACACATATACTTCGATAAAATTTGGACATCGTATTTCCCTGTGTGTTAGGCAGATAGTATGTGGTAGGGAAAATAAATATGTAACCTCAAAACATGTAGATCAATAGAGAACGTAAAAGCTATATGCAATAACTGTCGAACTGAGAAACAGGAAAGATTTGATTCTATGTGAGAGAAATAATGAAACAGGATATTATGACACGTAATCTACCTCACATCAAGAATTCCCTTTCTCATCCCGAAGCTCTAAAGTTGCATCCAGCAGTTACAATGAACAGTAGTGTTTGTGATTAATGGAGTGCGTATGTAGCCGGCGTTACTAATGTATCATAACTCACACAATTAGAACAAATTAGTGCGTGTTTCAAGCATTTGTGAAACACAATATACAGAGGAAGGGTGTTTCCTATCGCTCGCTGCGTGGGATGGAGGCTTTGTGCGATGTGATGCGAGAATATCATTGTAACATATACACGAGCCAGTTCAATTTCAACACAGATATTATTAACGTGCTGAAATACAGAACAGTGTGAGACTGTTCTTTGGCAATTATTCGAATCAAACCTCAGTATACGAAGAAGAAAAATCTGATGTGTTACAATCACATGACCTTCTCTACATCTCTGCAACAAATTATTGTTAAAGATCTTATGCTTCTATTTACTTCATGCTAATCGAGAAAAAATTAGCAGGAATAGTCTTATTACTTGCTTTCTTGAAAGTAGAAGCGAAATAAGGGACTACCATTGGTTAAGGGGATAGTCAAAAGCTGGTTGCTATGTGACAAGTTCCTTTGTTTGTATGGACAGCAGTTGACAAATTCCTGTATGAGAAAAGTGTGTTTTTAAAGGTGAAATAAAAAACAAGGAATAACTGAAAAACGATCAAGTCCATGAAAAAATGTATATAACATAAATTGTGTATTTTAACGTGCTCTATACATTTTTGTGTGGTAACTGTTTTTCCCCATCCCTTACGGTTTAGCAGTTATGCAAACGTTCGTAAAATTCATCCAGAATAAAGTAGTCTTCAGAGGCTATTCCCAGAAAATGTAAGATATACTTTTTATCTGTCAGGTAAATATCTTTAATATACGATATATTAAACAAATGTGTTAGAGCTATTTTTAAAAAAAATCAATTTTCGAAAAAAGTTCCATGTAAGGGGTAGTTTGAATTGTGGGGATTATTCTCAAAATCTTCGTGTCGCTTCCCTGGAGGATACTAAATTTAAATACCAAGTTTGGTATTTTACGGACTTTTCGTTTTTGAGTTATCGTGTTCACAGACACACGGAACTTTTTCTGAAAATGTTTTTTTTTTTTTTTTTTTTTTTTTTTTTGATACAGGGGACCCTAAAACATACTTCCGGTGAAATCTCGGTATCGAATTTTTAGGTGGATACCTTCTCTTTACACTATATAATATAGTACGTATAGAGAAACTAAAAATGTGATGTGTTCCATTCTCTACATCTCTGCAACAAATTATTGTTAATAAGATTAATCTTCTATCTATTTAATGCTAAAGCACTAGCAGAAACGGTTTTATAACTTAGTTCCTTTATAAGTAGAAGGTAAATAAGAGAATATACTGAGCTAAACCGACAATCAAATGTTTTAAACTGTGGTTGCTATGGGATTGAAATATATTTCTTTGAGTGGCTAGAAGTTGACAGATTCCCGTACGAGAAAATCAAAAACAAGGAATACCTCTAAAGCGGCCGCGAAAAAATGCATGTGACATAAATTGTGTGTTTTATCGAGATTTACGTTTTTTGTATAATACGTTTTTGTCTATCTCTTTCGGTTTGCCAGTTATGCAAAATTCAATAAAACTCATTCAGAATAAATATGTCTTCAGAGACTATTCCCAAAAAATTCAAGATATACATCTCATTTAGCATGTAAATATCTTAAATATAAGATATTGTAATCAAAATCGTTGAAGCAATTTTTGAGAAAATCTAAAGGGTAGTTTGGGATCGGGAATTTTCTTGAAAATCTTTGTATCGCATCCCTGGAAGATATCAAACTTAATACTAATATATAAACACAGACACGTACGTTTTTTCTGAAAATGCTTTTTTTCCTATTCAGAGGGATCCAAAACATGTATTTTTCGTGAAATCTCGGTATCGAATCTTTGAGTGCATTACAATACCTTCTCTATACACTATGTACATAGTACGTATAGAGAAAATAAAAATAGTGATTGATTTTAATCGTTTACCAATTAATCTTAAAATATTATTGTTATATCTACAGGTGTCCAAGTCACGCTTTAACCGAGAAAACGGATGGGAGAAACCCGGTTGAGCGTGAGGTAAACAGCGGCGTTCTAGTTGCTATAATTTCCCTTCAATGCTGCGCGGAGTTCTTATGTTTCTGGTGAATGCTTAGCAGCTTAGTACAAGTTAAGGCGTTAGCATAAAACAAGTGTTTGCTTGGGTTGCATGCCTACTGTATAGTATAGTTTGAAGTGTTAGAGGGCGTGCTTTCTTGTGTACTGCTTTCGAATAACTTTTAAAACGTGTGAACTGCGTGTCCATTAAATGGAAGTGCTTGCAGATATTATACAGAGTTAATATTTCTTTTCTAATGCCCAATAAAACGAAAAAATTTCTTTCCTAGAATATTAATTAGAGATGTATTAACTGTATATGATTATGGATGATTTAGTCTATTAGCAAGTTGTATTGGTCCGCGACAGAGTTTCTCTTGGAAAGGCAAATAAAAGGAATGGAAAATAAAAAGTTGACCTTCTTTGTTGCTGGTCACTTTGATGATGTAATTGGGACGTATGTCCACTTTAAAGAGAGTAATTAAATAAATACAGATTTAAATGAACTTAAAAAGCAGAGGCGAAATCAAAATACAGTAAACATGTACGATGCAATTAAAGCTTTTGCCATCCAGTTGGAGCTGTGCAAGGAACAGCTACATGGTGGGATAGTTGTATAATTTTCCCTCTATTCAATCCCTCAAAAATAAAATGAGAATTAGGAATTTAACAAGTATATTCACTTAATAGTAAACGTAAAGAGTAAGCGGTTTTTGGAAAATGAAAACCATTAATTCCACTGCACTCGTTGTCTCTTTTGTATCTCATCTACCAATTCGTTTACCGAGGCAGGTTACCGTTTAGTCTAGGACTGGCATTCAGGAGGTCCGGGTTCGATCCCCGTTGACCGCGTACTCTGGCCCTGGGTTTTTTTCGTGATTTCCTGGGGCCGCTTAGGTGTTGTATATCTTTCATAATTCCTTACCCTTTCATTCCTTCGTTTAATTTCTTCATCTTTCAGGTCGGCGCAAGTGTGGCTCCAAGTGAAACCATCTTCCCCCTGGTTGAGCTAGGTGCCTCCTTCCGGCCTCCCGGTACCTGTATAGTATCCGTGGCGTGCCATGGCTGCCATATAGTGAACTATTACGAACTTCTGTGCATCTCTGCGCTTATCTCCGTCGTTTCCTGTGTGCTAGCCTGTCATTTCCCTTCCTCTCTTTCCTTCTCACCGGGCAGTAATATATAGTATTTGGTCGCAGTTGCCGAGGTGTCCCCCGCTGTTAACATGCTCTAGCCTCCATCCGTTTCGTTTCTATTTGCTTTAATTTAATTTAGTAATTTAATTTCATTTAGTTTTATTCTCTCATTTCCTTTAATTTAACTCTTCTTATTTATTTTTAAACATAGGATGAAAGGGATGAAAGGGCAGATAATTAAGGCTACCCGTTTTACTGGTTTCCTGTGTACAGTTGTTTTTTTAGTTAATAGTTATTTAGTATTAAAATGGTTATACATGTTTATATTATATTTTTTTATTTTATTAATTTTAAATATATATCTGTAAAATTATAATGTTTGTATATGATGAAGATTTAATAAAGTTAAAATCTGTGTATATATATATATATATATACGTCCCGGTATAGGTAACTAGGTGCTGGGATGGAGTATTGCAGATTTTATATATATATATATATATTTATTTATGTGCTGTAATACGAATGTGGGTGCGTCTCAAGTTGCTCAGGATTTGCTCACGCCTGCTTTAATAGTTCTGCTACACCGATAGTAATCAGCGTATTAAAGTGTAGCCAACCAAAACACACATACATTTCGGGTATATTTTCTCATTTTATAAGCTATTTCGAAACACTAGTATGATATGAAATGCCCTACTTTATGTAATAACAAAAAGTTGCTCCTTTGCATCGACAAACACAGGTTATATTATAAAATGAAACGTTTGCTGCATTCCTTTTAATTAATTCGTCTAGCAAAAGGTTTTGAGACAGCTTCCGAGCGTCGCCTTTGATCTAGTTAGCTCATGCCTTTTAGGTTGTTTTGCACACTTCACATAAATTTACCCTTTGTAATTACAAGTGATAAATTGTGCTTAACTTAAGACTTTCATTGAAATTAAATGTAACCAGCAAACCTTCTGTCATTATTTTAGACACGACGTCCAATAAAGCTTCAGAAACATTTAGAAATTCCAACGCATTGTCTGATGAGCAATGTTATTAATTTGTTTCTCTCTATGTTTGTAATTCTCTTTAATGAGGTAATTCATGTCCACGAGGCAAGCCCTCGGGTCTTGACCCAGCCAGACGCGCGGACCAGGAGTAGGCTTAATTTAAAGAACTTTTGTTGATAAGTGCTTTTTCCACACAAGCCGTATGTAGCACAGGAGTTGTAAAGGTAGAGCCAGACTGAAAAATGTAATGCTAAAGTCGGGATTTGAGCCAGAGCTCTCCGGTTTCCGTTCGCTTGTTCTGAGCAACTGAGCTACCACAGAAGTATGCCGACACGACATTAAATTCCCAACCAGAATTAAATGTTTCAGTTTGACTCTACCTTTCCAACTCCTATCCTACATATAATTTGAGTGGAAAAATAGTTATTTATTAACAATCCTATAATGATAGTTATTAGTATACGAGTGAGAGGTAAGTTTCGAAAAACCTCACGAGCATTCTAATAGCCATTATAATGGGAGTTGCATACATAATTTTTCTACGATATATAGATATACAATAAATACTTAATATTTAGATATCCTACATACGAAAGATGAACTCTGTGTTTTGTAAGCTTGCGTTGATAACAAATGAAATTCGATTCACGGTGATAGTCGATTTACAAGATGGAGACTGGGGTATTTTGGTGATAATGATATGGAATTTACTTCCACGCCTCCTGAGTAATGTTGTTAATAATTTGCTTCCACAGAAATCAAAAAAGATAAATTCATGGCTTGGAGAATATCAAAATAGCGAGTTGAAAGACCTTGGTTGAAAGTAGAGCTAGCACGCATGCCCTGGGTTATTGATTTCTTCGTCTCTGTGACGCCAATGTCATGGCCTACTTTGCTTAGCTTACGTAAAACTATGAGTTTGGATTCGGAAAATAATTATATATGCCTATGATTCTTATATATAATTAAATATTCTTGGAGGTTATTGTACGCGTAAGATGTTTCTGTAATGTTATGCAGATTCGCAGGCAGTGAACAGCCATTAGTATGGCAGAGCGCAAGCGTGAAAATCTATATCGAGATAGTCTTCATTTTGATATAGATTTTTAATAGTAAATCAACATACGTCAGTGTAAGAGTATAAAATAAACTTATTCGCCAGTAATTTTTGGTTAAACTATGAAGCCCTGGACTTGAAGCACTTGCATTATCAGTCGCCATTGGGATATATCATCTCAAAATAATTTGTGGTTTACCGGGAAAATGTGAAATGTGCAACCGGAAGAGTCGTTGTGCCAATCCTAGTTTTGGCATTGAAATGGAGTTATACTTATGGAGCTCTTTAACTTGTGTGGCTCTCAGCGTCCCATTCTATATTGGGCATGAAAATCGATTAATTTTACCAGACTTGAGGTTCTTTTCGTGCAGTAAATATACGGGGAAAACAGCTTTACTTCCCTTTCGTAGGGAGCTATGCTAAGATTTTTGCGCCCGAAAAAAATCCATCTTCCTCCACCGGGTTTGTACCTGCGACCTTGAGTAAATGAAGTTATTACACCACGGAGGGCGACATTTTCCATTGAATTGTTCAGTCCAAACATTTTTCAATGTTTGAATTTGGGCATGAAAATATAAAAGTATCCAATTTATGGTATTAAATGTAGCATTTTATTTCTCGTGTCATCTTAAACATGCTTATTCCATTAAAAACATCAGTGAATTTATGGGAAAATCCAAAATAATTAAAACATTTACATGTAAAAGGAAAATGGAAACAAAAAGTATCATATTTTATCGATGAAATTGAATACCCGAAATAGTACAATTATCGGAGCATTCACACAACCATAGAAATAGTAACAGTAGTAAAAAGAAATCTCTTGTCTATACTATTGGACGCTATATGCTGGCCTTAGAATTCCGTGTTTCCATGCAATTGCGAGAAAAAGCTGAAGGACTTCATAAGAATGCCTTAAATACTCAGCAATTCTCCATTAATAACGGATATCTCGGAAATGGCTTATGACAGAAAAAAAAGGAATAAATTGGTTGCTATAAAGGGATCTACACTTTTGTGCAGTAAGTTTAATTTATCAATGAAATGATATGGAGTTTTATTTATGGGCACTCTTTAATTACTGGGTTCTCAGCGTCCCTTTCTGTAGTGGGCACGAAAGACCTTAATTTTGCCCAGAGGCCTCTTTATCATACTTGAGGATATTTTACTGCCGTAAATCCGCGATACGGGACCAAAGACTTTACTTCCCTTACGAAGGAAGGCATGCTAAGGATTTTTACGCCCGAAAAGGCCTTCGTCCTCCGCCGGGTTTGAACCAGTGATCATGGGAATAAGAGTCTCGCATGGCAACAACTACACTAAGGAGGGCGAGACTAATCTATCGCTTTAAATTTACCAGTTTTACAAAATTCCTTTAAAGTGAAGTGGACCTCAAGGCTATTCTCAGAAAATTCAAGATATTTATTTTCATGCATATAACTTTAATATTTGGGATTTTAATCAAAAGTATATAAGCACTTTTGTAATAATCGAACATTTATAAAAAAAAAAATTTAACGGTAGCTAGGAGGAGTGTCTTGGTGTGTTCCATCTTTGAAAGATACTGAACTTAAATATCAACTTTTTGTTTTTGTGTTACGTGGTTCACTGACACTAACCGTCCATCGGGCCACAAATAATCAAATTAAAATAGTGTGTTAAGGAGTAATAACTACGAGGGCCGTTTTTTTCAACCTACGATAGGCTATAAATAAAAGACAAGTTCATAGAAAACAATTATTTTATTACTAAAAGTTCTGTACACTAATGGTTTTCAACATAATCACCGAAAAAATTAAGACATTTATCGTACGTGTGCACGAGCTTTGCAATACCCGCTTTAAAAAATGTTGCCGCCAATGATTTCAAATGAGCATTGACGTTGTTGTGAATATTCTTCTTTGGGGTGAAAGTGCTGCCCTCCTAGCCATTTCTTCAGTTCAGGGCAAGGTGAGAATCGCTGGGTGCCAGGTCAGGACTGTACGGCGGATGATCGAAAATGTCCCATTCAAATTGTACAAGGAGCCGATGGGTTGTGCCAGCAGTGTGTGGATGAGCGTTGTCATGTATCAACACAATTCCTGAAGTCAGTATTCCCCTTCGTTTGTTTTCAATGGCTCTCGGCAAATGTCGTAATGTTTCACAATAAACAGTTGCATTGATAGTGGTTCAGTGGCGGCAACATTTTTTGAAGCGGGTATTGCAAAGCTTGTGCACACGTACGATAAATTTCTCATTTTCGTTGATTATGTAGAAAAGTAACCATAAGTATACAAAACTTTTAGTAATCAAATAATTGTTTTCTATGAATATGTATTTTATTTACAGCCTATTAGAGATTGAAAAAAGGCCCTCGTATATAAAGAAGGCAGAACAGCAAAAGCAACAAATAAAATGTATCTGAGTGGCCAGTAAAAAACATAGATATATATGATGATCACATATATAATACATATGAGGATATAGTACTTATAAAGCAGACCAATATTCGGCAAAAATTTCTGTTAATTTAAAGGCAAACCTCTGACTACACATGAGCTTCCAAGAATAAAAAACTTTCACAATAGATGAAATATCTACAGGGGATTTTAGGCGATACTATATCGGACCTGAAAACTTAAAAATACGTAGACCACGAGAGATAACCAATAAGGTACCAGCTTAAAGGCAAACGTCCGTAAACCACATGATAAACTTGGACGGTCATAGAAAACATGACAAGGTGAATTCGCGAGATGAAACAAATTTCGGAGCACATGGGATACACAATGAGGAACCAGCTTGAAGAAAAACTTCTGGTACCATAGTATAATAAATATGAAACTGGGAACTTGAAAAAGAATAAAATCGCAAAACTTAGGTGTGTTTTAACGGAGTTGCGTGGCCATTCAGTCATTGATAGAAAAGTGGGAGACGAATAAACATTTTATACAAATTTCAAGATTTATAAATATCGGAAGGAAAGGGAAATTTTCTGTCATAGTAGAAACGAAAAGTTGAAGGAAATAGTATAAATAAATAATAATTAATTAATAATAGCAATTAATAATAATCATAAGTAATTCATAGCCCATGAGATCTAGGTTTTATTTTCCTTTTCAGAGTAGAACATTTAACTATGGTAATTTTGGAACGTCAAGTTTTAGCTTACGTTCATCTTTGCAAATGGCGTAATAAGTTTGGGTTTGTAGAAATTTTACAACCTGAATGTTGTTTATTAATTATCATCATCATCATCATCACTAGTTCATTAATTGCAGGGACAGAAATAAAAGACAAATCAACACAACACTAACTAGCTCAACAAATCTGATGTGTTACACTCACATGACTTTCTCTAGCCGTTCTACAAACTTCTTACATAAGATTATTCTTCTTTCTACACCTTGTTAATCGAGGTATTCAGCACAATGTTTTTATTCCTTATAAGTAGGAAGAAAATAAGGGAATACACTAGGCTAAATCGATAGTCAAATGTTTTAAAAGCTGTCGTTATGCGATTGTCATTGCAAATCGCTTCTTTGCTTGGCCAGGAGTAGAACAAAAGAAAAACGGACACTCCCGTCTGAGAAAAGTATAAGTACCTCACAACTGAAACTAATAACAATGAATACCTTGAAAACTGTAAGCTCCACCAAAAAAATGTATATGACGTAGATTGTGTATTTTAACAAGGCCTACATTATTTGTGTAGCAAGTTTTTGTCTATCTCTTACGGTTTATTAGTTATGTCAAATTAAGTAAAATTCATTCAGAGTTAACAGGTCTTTAGAAGCTATTCCCAGAAAATTCAAGATATACATTTTATCTGTCAGGTAAATTTCTTTAATATACGATATTTTAATCAAAATCATTAGAGCCATTTTTAAGAAAATCAAAATTTTCGAAAAAAGTTCCATGTAAAGGGTAGCTTGGGGTGAGGGAATTTTTCTCAAAATCTTCGTGTCGCATCCCTGGAAAATACTGAACTTAAATACCAAGTTTGGTATTTTAGGTATTTTTCGTTTTTGAGTTATCGTGTTCACAGACACAGGGGCCTTTTTCTGGAAATGCTTTTTTTTTTTTTTGATTCAGGGGGTCGTAAAACATGTATTTCCGGTGAAATCTCGACATCGAATTTTTGGGCGGAACGCAATACTTCTCTATCCCTATGTACATTGTACATACGGGGCAAGAGAAAGTAAAAATATGATGCGTTACACACATGATTTTTTCTAGCTGCTCTACAGACTTCTTACAAAAGAGTATTCTTCTTTCTGCACAATGCTAATCAAGATAAACACTAGCAGAATGATCTTATTACTTAGTTTCTTATAAGTAGAAGGGAACTAAGGGAATGCACTAGGCTAAAGTGATAGTCAAATCTTTTAAAAGCTATCGTTTTGCGATTATCATTGCAAATCGCTTGTATGCTTGGCCACGAGTAGAACAAAAGAAAAACGAATGCTTCATGTCTAAGAAAACTAAAAGTGCTTCACAGATGAAACAAATAAAAAGGAATATCTTGGAAATGGTTACTTCCACAACAAAAACATAAAGGACATAAATTGTGTTTTTTGACAAGATTTTTGTAGTAAGTTTTTGTCTATCTTTTACGGTCTAGCAGTTAAGCAAAATTCGGCAAAATGCATACTGTATAACGAGGCCTTCAGAGGCTATTCCCAGAAGATTCAAATTATACCTTTTATTTGGGATGAAAATAGGTTTATAATACCGGATTTTAATCAAAATAGTTACAAGCATTTTTAAGAAATCTAAATTTTCGAGAAAAAAAAATGTCCATGTAAAGGGTAGTTGCGGTGGGGGAATTTTCTTAAAAATTTTCGTGTTGCATCCTTGGTATTTAACGGCTATGCTGTCCACAAACACACATACACGCACACACACGGACCTTTTTCCAAAAATACTTGTTTTTATTCAGGGAGACCCAAAACATGTATTACGTATATTATATATCTTGTCTGTCTGTCTGTCTGTCTGTCTGTGGCCAGCATAGCTCAAAAACCAAAAGGCCGTTAAAACCAACATTTTTATTTTCTTAAATATGGCTCTAATGATTTTGATTAATATCTGTTATTCTTTAGATATTTACATGCCAAATAAAATGTATATCTTGAAATTTCTGGGAATAGCCTCTGAAGACTACTTTATTCTGGAAGAATTTTACGAAATTTTGCATAACTGCTAAACAGTAAGAGATGGACAAAAACTTACTATACCATACAAAAAATGTAGAGCACGTTAAAACACACAACTTTTTTCGTTGAGTTAATTGTATTTATATGCCTTTGTTTTAGGTTTCAGCTTTGAAAAGTGTATACTTTTCTCATTCAGGAATTTGTCAACTCCTGTCCATACAAACAAAGGAACTTCAGTCACATAGCAACCAGCTTTTGACTATCACTTTAACCTATAGTACTCCCTTATTTCACTTCTACTTACAAGAAAAGAAGTAATAACACTCATTTTTCTTGATTAGCATGAAGTAAATAGAAGCATAAGATTTTAATAATATTTTTTGCAGAGATGTAGAGAAAGTCATTTAAATGAAACACGTCAGATTTTGTTTAATAATACTGCTGGTATTAATTCGTACATCAGAGACACCATTTTTCTTCTATTTCGTTGTATTACTGATTTAAAAAAGAAATGTTTTTTTACCCGCTGCAATGTTCAAGGAACGATGTGAAAGGGGGGGGGGGGCGCGGTAGGGACTTGTGAAGTGACGGGTCACTTTTATTGTGTGTTACGCTCATGGGAACTGATGCATAAATTTCCATGAAAGCGTTAGGAAATTTATTCCTCTTTTGTTCGTTAGTATTTTTTATTTGGGGAGATAGTTTTTTAATCCACTTTACATCAATTTTATTGTTTTGTCGTGTGATTGAACTGTAGCCAGTGTAATACGAAACAAGAGAGCGCTCGACACGACCAACACTTTGTTTTCTACTTTTTTGTAGGGTTATGTAGTTCGATAGGTGTCTTTTCTAGAGCATCTCTCTTTCGCTTGTATGATACTCAGCTTTTAATTAATTGGAATCTGTTTGTAACGCCCTGTTCAAACTAATGAAACTTAGAATTGCTTTCCTGCAACTGCAAAAAAAGGAGTAACAAACCAATTAGTGAATCAGCAATATACAGTTTCATAGTTTAGTGAGTTGAAGTCTTTTTACTTTCTCTAGCATAGACGTACATGGTAGATAGAGAAAATATTGCAATCCACCCAAAATCGGACACCGATATTTCACTAGAAATAAAGCATTTTACTTTCTCTACACGTACTATGTACATAGTGTACAGAGAAGGTATTGTATTGCACCCAAAATTTCGATACTGAGATTACACCGGAAATATATATTTTGAGACCACTGATTCAAAAAAAGATTTTAGAAGCATGTACAGAGTGTGTGTATGTATGTGTCTGTGGACAGCATAGCTCAAAAAATCTGACGTGCTCCATTTACATGCCTTTCTCTAAATCTCTGTAACAAATTATTGTTAATAAGCTTGTTCTTATATTTCAAGATAAAATACTAGCAGAAACGGTCTTATTATATAGTGTCTTTATAAGTAGAAGGAAAATAAGGGAATACACTAGGTTAAACCGACAATCAAATGTTTTAAAATGTGGTTGCTATGGGAATGAAATCCGTTTCTTTGATTGGCCAAGCGTTGACAAGTTCCCGTATGAGAGAAATATTTTAAAACTGAAATCAGTAACAAGGAATATCTCGAAAACGGCCAACTCCACGAAAAAAAAATGTATATGACATAAATGTTGTGTTTTATCGTGATCTACATTTTTGTGTAGTAAGTTTCTGTCTATATCTTACGATTTGCCAGCTTAAGGGATAAGAATACTTCAATATTATATAGGAATGTTAAAGTACGAGGAAGAGAAAATACATTGATATCTGTGGAGAAATGGAAAGAGAGGGTCTGGCATGGACAAGAAATGAACAATGTTATTACAAGGTCTAAAAGTTGATAAAGATCTATGCCCACTATGTCGCAATGTCGATAACAATTTACGTTGTATAATTGCGTACGAAGAATCTAAACTGGGAAGAGAGAAAATATGGAATAAAAGCTGGGAAAAGTTACCGCCAGAGATAGTGCACTTAAAACTTTTTGGAAACAATAAGAAAGAATTTCTGAAAGAACTAAGTAATTATACAGGGAAAGTAAGAGAGAAATGGGGAGGCAAGATCACCAAGAAAAAGAGGATCTTAATACTAAAACTGATGAGATAAGTAATACAAGAGATAAAAAGATTAAGTTGACATGGTAAAAAAATGTTCAAGTAGAGGAAAGGGTATATATATATATATATATATATATATATATATATAACATAAATAACCAGGGTGTTAATTGTATATTATACCAAATTCAGCTACTAAAGGAAAGTAACTATGTATGTGTGAAGTTTCTAACTGAAAAGATGAAGAACTTATCTATCGATCTAACCATGTCGTAATGCTCTTCATACCACATCTTTATTCCAAAACTTTGTTTGAATTCTGTTAGTTTCAAAACATGCATTTCCGGTGAAATCTCGATATTAAACTTTGGAGCAGGATGCAATACTTTCTCTACCTACTAATAACGTAGTAGAGAAAATAAAATGCACGCACAGTTCGAAGTTATAACATTTCTGTGCCGCGTACATAGTAACGAGAGAAAGTATTGCATTTTACCAAAAAATTCTATACCGAGATTTCAGTGAAAATTCATTTTTGAGGACCTATGAATGCAAAAAAAATATGTATACAAAAAGGTCCACGCGCACTCGTGTGTGTCTGAAGAACATAACTCAAAATCGAGAGGGCCATTATATACCAAGCTCAATATTTAAATTCAGCATCTTCCAAGGATTCAAAACACAGATTTTAAAAAATCCTGCCACCCCAAACTACCCTTTACACCTACCCTTTACGTGCATCGTTTTTTGAAAAAAAAAATTATTTTCTCAATGGCTCTGAGCTATTTTAATTGGAGTACTATATGTTTAAGTTATTTTCATAATAAATGGTATGTATATTTTGAATTTGCTGAAAAAAAACCTCTGAAGACCTCTTCATTTTGGATAAATTTTGCATAAATGATAAGAGAAAATCTTACCACACAAAAAAATGCAGATCTCGTAAAAGTAAATAATTTATGTGAAATACATTTTTTGCGGGGTTAGCCATTTCCGAGATATTATTTCCTGTTGTTTTCAATTTTTCAATACTAATACTTTTATTCAATGAAAATTCGTCATTTGTTTATCTTTTATTTTACTCTAGGAAATGAAAAGAGAATAACCTAGAGTGCAGCTCCTCAAGGATTTGACTTTCACTTTGGCCTAGTAAAAACACATACATAATAGGAAATACTAATGTATATTTCTATTAGTATAAAGTAGATAGAAGACCAAGTTTTTTGTAGAAATAGTTTCTTGCAGAATAGGTAGAGAAAATTATGTGAATGTACCACATCAGAGTGTGAATTGTATTTTGTACTTGTATTAAGTTATAAGGCAGAAGAATATATTACACTGAATCACCTCCTAGCAGAGAGGTGTGAAGTCATCCGTACGAAACAAGCGAACAAAATGACAGCCCTTTAATCACCTTGTTCGCCGCAATTTCAACATAATTAGCATTTAGAGTGCAGCAAAACAAAGTACGTGTAGTTTAGCATTGCTTCTCTCAATTTACTAACCTAGTTGTGTGAATAAAGCTGAAAGAATATCTGGGAAAGAATACGAATTTATTTACACACACACACACACACACACACACACACACACACACACAGGACGTTTCAAAAAGACACCAAAGAAGATAACAGTCTATTAACTTACACTTTGACATGTCCGAACCTTGATGTCGCAACTTTCAAACTCTTCTATTTAAAGGTTTATGTGTGTTTAAAAATCGCACACATTTGGGATTAGGCAGCGAAGGAACAACGGTTGTCATACACCACACCCACATGCTACGTTTTCCATTACTAAGGTGACCTTTCCCACGCCGGCGTGTCTATCAAACCACGCCTACACCACGCGAATGGGACCTTCGCTACCAACCGGCATTTCTCTTGGATTGGGCCAGGTACGTGCCATCTGGTTATGTAAGACTGCCTAATCCATGGTGATTTTATGTCAGTTTTAGTATGTGCCGAATTTAGAGCTGAAAATGATATTCATGTATCATGTACGGTTTGAACAACAAGGTTCACATCTTCATTTGGTGTCGTTTTGATACATCCTGTATGTAAGTATGTATGTGTGTATGTGTGTATGTGTGTGTATGTGTGTGTGTGTATGTATGTATGTATGTATGTATGTATGTATGTGTGTGTGTGTATGTATGTATGTATGTATGTATGTATGTATGTATGTATGTAGAGAGAGAGAGAGACAGACAGAGAGAGAGAGAGTCGGGGTCTTTTCTAAGTAACTGGACATTCGAAAAAAATAACACATTTTAATTATTATTGGATGTGTACATATTTATTAATAAAAAGAGTTCCTGGTATCGTACTGAGTAAATTTGCATAAATTTAAGTTTAAAGGAATATATTGTAACATAAACCACATAGGTAACAATTACAATTTCCCTGAACAATGCACAAGTGAAGGCAACGTGCCATCTCATCGTGCATCCCCGAAGCATGCTAGGAGTGATCATCTATACTGTAGTTACAATTCTATCCGATACAAACATAGTGCGTGCTATAGCTGTATGCGCTCTGTCCTTAATGAATTCCATTAAGGAGAAGCCTAGGGGAGTTAGATCGGGAGATCGCGGAGGCCGAAATAAACCTGCGCGATCAATCCACACCATGAAACAAATCACGAACGCTCCTTGCATAATAGGGAGGGGTCCTATCTTGTTGAAAAAGTATTTCAGAGTTCAAAATGTTACCTCTTTCCAATTCTGAGATAACAAACATTTGCAGCATATCGTAAAAGCGGCTTCCGTTAATCCAGTCTTATGGTAAACAGAAGAGGGAGCCAATGATTATTTCTTCAGACAGGAGACACAGAACATTTACTCAAATTGTAACAAAATCCCTTCATAGGCCTGATTACTGCTCCTCCCTTAAATATCCGTAAGCAATTTCTACAGTTGAGTAAAAAACTATATTGCCTTAGAAGTGACCATGGCAAGTTCCCTTGTAACAGTAGGTTTTTCTGACCACAAATGCGATAGTTCCATTTTTTCACTTTCCCTGATAAATGGAAATCAGCTCGTCAGACCAGAAAAGTTTGTTTCATAGTTCTGGATCTATTATTACCATTTCTCCTAGAACTTCACAAAACATCTGCCGTTTTCTATAGCCGTTCGCATGAAGAGCCTGAAGAATTTGTATCCGATATACCCGGATCCGTAAGATACGCCATACAGAAGTAGGAGAAATTCTGAATTCCTGAGCAGCTTTGGAGATTAACCTTTTTTCTTTTTCTTCTTTTTTTCTGAAAATTCGCTGTATTCTTCACATGCTGCAGAAAGACGCTGGCCTGATCTTATGTTCTCTTTTACGGATCCTGTTTCTTGAAACTTTTCGCCCACTTCCTGTTAGGCACTTCGCATCGTGTACCAAACTGTCGTCGGAATAAACGTTTACCAATCTCAAACCAGGCAGCGAGTTTTCTTCGTTGTAGTAGTCAGCGGCATTTTGTTTCTTCATTCCACACCAACAATGTAACAAGGCCTTCTGCTAAAGCAGCGATTGCATTGCACAAAAGCACTCCCTAGTGGGCTTTGGTGGGGCATCAGAAACTGAATGTGCGGCACCAGGAAACGTTTCTATTAATGAATACATACAACATATCAAAAAATAATCTGGTGTTCCATTCACATGACTTTTTCTACATCTCTGTAACAAATTATTCTTAATAAGCTTATTATTTTACTTACTCCATGCCAATCGTGATAAACCTGAGCAGAAAGGTCTTATTGGCCATATCGGACGATGAGTGAAATTGATGGAATTATGCTCAAATGATCTCGGGGTCCATGGAGCTTAAAAAAAGGTCTTATTAGTTAGATCTTTATAAGAAGAAGGTAAATAGGGGAATACACTAGGTTAAACCAACAATCAATGTTTTAAAATGTGGTTGCTATGCGATTGAATATCCGTTTCTTTGCGTGGCCAGAAGTTCACAAGTTCTCGTATGAGAAAAGTATTTTAAAACAAACTAATAACAAGGAATATCTCTAAAACGATCAACTGAACGAAAAAATGTATGACATAAATTGTGTGTTTTAAGCAGATCCACATTTTTTTTTTTGTCTCTCTTACGGTTTGCCAGTTATGCAAAATTAGAAAAATTCGTCCAGACTAAAGACGTCTTCAGAAGCTATTCTTAGAAAATTCAAGATATACATTTTATTTGTTATGTAAATATCAAATGTAAGAGATTTTAACCCAAACTGTTAGAGCTATTTTTGAGAAATTTCAGCACATACATTTTCATTTGTAATAAAAAGATCTTAAACATATGATAATTTAGTCAAACTCTAGAGATATTTGAGAAAACCAAAGCTTTAAAAAAAATCCCATGGAAAGGGTATTGGGGTAACCTGGGACGTTTTCTTCCACATGCGACTCCACCTTTCATGTTACTGTCTTTCTCATGGCACTGATTGTCCTAGTTGGTTGAACTTTGAAGCCCGGGACTTTCCGACACTTGGGGTACGTCATCTCTAAATATTTGGGAACTCCATGTGGTTTACCGAGAAAATCTCGAGTCATTGAGGAATTCATTACCGTGTCGAAATGTTACCTGGTAGTTCAATGGGTAGAGCAGGTGTATCCAAAGTTTACGTTACCAGAGATACTGTACCCCTCTACAAAGGTATTGGGGGCAGTTGGCGGTAGGGGCACAGAGCCGCAGTGCTACACAGTGAAGAGCATATTTGGTAGAGGAAAATTATTGTGACACAAGAATATTCAAATCCACTTCACTGTCACATCGACTACTTTTAATTGCGCACATAGATTTGCATCTGGTATCCGAGATTGTGAATTATTTTACTCTTTTTAATTTTGAAAAAGTCTTTAGTGCCTGGAGTTTTATTCCACGTTCCATACCTATAGTACGATTATGAATTATACATTTTTATCCATTATTATATTTCTACATCTCTAACAAAATATTAGGCTTCCATTTTCAAATGTCTTCTAAAATATATGTAAAACTCTATGAATTTATTATATTATACTCGTACATAGCGTTTGATGATAATCGTCATTGTTATTAAAGATGATAATAATGGCCATAGTAATAATATATTACCACAACCACTAATAATAATAATAATAATAATGATAATAATAATCAGTGTATTCACACTTTATGATTAATTTTGTTAAAATTACTTGTCTGTAATGTTCACGCCCTCTTTTGTGACACGCAATATAAGGTGTTATATTGGCCTTATATATCCCTCGTAAACTCTTGGAACAAATACTGCAGCTCACATTTTCGTCAGAAACAGTACAGAAAAATTGTTCCTCCCATTCGTCCTTAAATGTGCATCCAAGTTTCCGTGATTTGGAGCAATCGTTTCACAACCACAGACAGTCCACCATGCATGTCTTAGGGAAGGGGTGAATGGACTGTAACGTTACGTCATAGCCCACACTTCCTCCCCTCATTCAGGGGATGTATTTGCAAGTACAGTTTTGGAGACCAGGAGATCCGTGGTTCAAATCTCGACCATGGTATTGAATTTTTCAGTCTAACTCTCCATTTCCAAAAAAAAAAAAAAAATGTTTATTCTTAAGGATTGTAATTTATGTGGGACATCAGTATTCGGTGATAAACACAGAACAAATGGTTATCTGATAACCCACAATATGCCTGTTATCTATAGCTGAAATATTGTATAGCACTGTACCATATAGAGTAGTAAGTAACTGGTGAGCCAACGGTCAAAATGAAGAGCAAAAGGAGGTGCAATTTCTTCACACCTAAGGTAGGTCATTGTTGAACTACATTAACAGAAAAAAATATTCTGAAATAATCCGCACCCACCTACAGAAAGGCGGAAAGTAAACACAAAAAGTAAAATTAGGAAAAAAGGCAGGTGATGAAAATGATAAAATTATGCATGAAGAGGTTTAAAGTTCTGAATTAATACTAGTTCTTCTACACCAGAAGTAACCATATGTCCCAGACCGTAACACCACCACTTGCATGTTTAACCGTTGCTTCAAATTTTTTAATATCCAATGTTGTATTCGTCCTTCTCCACACTCCCCAAGAATGCATTATGCTTTCCTACATAATATGTAGGAATAGTATTATTATTATTATTATTATTATTATTATTATTCCTTTACACATACTAACAATTTTCTCTACACGCACCATGTACATATAGTATAGAGAGGGTATTGCATTCCACCCAAAAATTCGATACAGATATTTCACCGGAAATACATGTTTTGGGTCCCCTTGTTCCAAAAAAAACCATTTTTACAAAAAAGTCCCTGTGTGTGTATGTGTGTGTGCGTGTGTGTCTCTGTGGACACCATAGCTCAAAAACGAAAAGACATAGAATAACAAACTTGGTATTTAAGTTTGGTATCTTCCAAGGATGCGACACGAAGATTTTCAAGAAAATCCCCCCACCCCCAACTACCCTTTACATGGAACTTTGTTCGAAAATTTTCTTTTTCTTAAAAATGGCTCTAACCATTTTGATTAAAATATCGTATATTAAAGATATTTACCTGAAAAATAAAATGTATATCTTGAATTGTCTGGGAATAGTCCCTGAAGACTACTTTATTCTGGATCAATTTTACGGAGTTTTGCATAACTGCTAAACCATAAGAAGTGGACAAAAACCTACCACACAAAAAATATAGAGCACGTTAAAACACAAAATTTATGTTACATACATTTTTTCGTGGAGTTGATAGTTTTAAAGATATTACTTGTTATTGGTTTCAGCTTTGAAAAACTTATACTTTTCTCATACAGGAATTTGTCAACTCCTGTCCATACAAACAAAGGAACTTCAGTCACATAGCAACCAGCTTTTGACTATCACTTTAACCTATGTTACTCCCTTATTTCGCTTCTACTTACAAGGAAGCAAGTAATAATACTATTTCTACTAATTTTTTCTCGATTAGCATGAAGTAAATAGTCGGTTTTTAACAATAATCTGTTGCAGAGATGTAGAGAAAGTCATGTGAATGGAACATATAAGAATTTTTTTTTATTTTGCCTGCTGATATTTGGGGTCTTTCTTAAAACCTTGGAATGAAATGCATCATCCTTTCCTATCTACTCCTTTCCAAACTTAACCTATTCTGTTGATATCTGGCGTCTTTCTTGGTACCTTGGAATGAAATCCTGTATGATCGATCCTTCCCTACATATTCCTTTGCAAACACTAACCCGCTCTTTGGATTCTTTCCTGCTGATACATGGCTTTATTTCTTGCAATCCAGGGCGATTGATGAGTCAACTTACTGCCTTAGGTTACGTGCTTCCCATCCGTCCTTCTACATATGCAGCAATTTAGAAAAGACACTTCGTGGGTTTTTCTTCACCATTTTCATCCCCTGCCTTTTTCCCCCTCCTAGAATTTAGGTTGTGGGCGGCCCATTGTCTGTCCTTTGATTAGCATACGAATTCCTTTAAAATGTTGTAATGAGACTCTGCACTGTTGAAAAAGTTCTTTCTACTGAGCGGTTAAATCAGAATTTTCTACTGATGTTATGCAACAATAACCTTCCTTAGAGCTTCTCACTTCCTTCCTTTTCTTTAGGGCCCATTTTGACTTTCTACGGCTCACCATCACTCCAAGCAGGCAGCATTGGTCAGCTACTGCTACATTGGGGTTGCCAGATATTTTCTTCTGTAGTTACTTATGCCCACATAAAACACAACCTTTGAGAAGAAACATTTTGTATTTTTTGTGGAACACTGTAAATTTAATGTCAATATGTAATTACGTTAATAGGGCGCTTGGAGTTAATATGTGTGACAAATATTTACATTTTTAAAAGTGTGAATATTCAAAATAAAATATTTTCGCTTGTTTTTGTAGCTGCAGGAATATTTGTGTTCATTATTGTATACACAATATGGTGACTAGGATCATTCCGAAGTGTAGCCGTTCCCCATGGCCGTGCTTGCTGAAGCGCCTCGCTTTGGTGCTTCGTGGCGCAGGGGATCGTGGGTTCGTCCCGCCGGGGGCATGGGTGTTAATGTGTTTGTAAATGTGCACATCTGTGCCTGTATTAGAAGTAAATCAAGAAAGCGATAACCAAATAGAAAAACAAAGAAAATATAGGGATAATGGAAAACAAACCAAAAGGAAGACAACGCCGGAACCCGGCAAGACTCCGGAACTATATTTTTGTAAAATAAAAAGTTTGTACTCAATCATGGAAAATGTTAGACACTGAAGAAAAAGCTAAAAAGATACTCCGAAACTATAATATTTTCACTTTCACTAGCGCGTATGTACAATATACATAATGGATAGAGAATGTTTTGTATTCCACCCAAAAGTTAGATACCTAGATTTCACCGGAAATACACGTTTTAAACCCCCTGAATCTAAAAATAGTCCTTTTAGAAACAAGTCCGTGTGTATCTGAGTGTGTCAGTGGGCAACATAACTCAAAAACCAAAAGTTGGTTAATATTAAACTTGGTATTTAGGTTCAGTGTGTTCCAAGGATGCGAAGCGAATCTATCCTTTACATTGAAAAAATGTTAAACATTTTGAGTTTCCCACAAATGACTCTAATGATTTTGATTAAAATTTCTTCTGTTCAAGATATCTTTATGAAAAACAAAATGTACACCTATTTTGAATTTTTTGGGTATAGTCATTCTGGGTGACTTTTACATAACTTTTATATAACTGGCAAATTGCAAGAGATAGACAGAAACTTCCTACACAAAAAGGTATAACTCGCTAAAACACTCAATGTATTATAACACTATCTTCTTGTTTGTTTGTAGAGCTAACCGTTTTCAAAATATTCCGAATTATTGGTTTTAATTTTAAGCTACTTAAACTTTTCTCAAGCTGAAATATATCTTTCCTCTCGTTTCTCTTTTGATTACTCCTGGCAAGCAAAGAGAAAAGGATTTCAATGTTTCACAAAGTGGCCAGCTTTTAAACTGTCGTTTTAGCCTAATGTATTCCCTTACTTCACTTCTGCTTACAAGGAAGCAAGTAATAAGAGCATTTCTGCCTATGCTCATCTCGTTCAGCGTGAAGTAGATAAAAGATGAATCTTTCTTTTTCTGTGTACCCATTAGAATAATATTTCAAATATATATCTTGGTAACCTGAAAATTAGTTCGAGCAATGTTCGACATTACCTCAGTTATAGTGTTGCAACAAAATCTTTGATAAGTACTTTGTAAAATTTTATGAATAAAAAGCATGTATACTAAATATCAATTTTGGCATTTACGCGATTTTTCGTTTTCAATTTACGCTGCTCACAAACATCGAAACAGAGAAAGTAAAACGAATCACATAAAAAAATCTGATGTGTTCCATTCACATGACTCTCTCTATATCTCTGTAGCAAGTTATTGTTAATAAGCTTATTCTTTTATTTATTTCATGCTAATCGAGAAAAATTAGCATAAATAGTCTTATTACTTGATTTATTGTAAGTAGAAGCGAAATAAGGGAGTACCATAGGTTAAAGTGAAAGCTAAAAGCTGGTTGCTATGTGACTGAAGTTCGTTTGTTTGTATGATAACGAGTTGGCAAATTCCTGTATGAGAAAAGTATGTTTTTCAAAGCTGAAACCAAAAACAGGGAATATCTAAAAACGATTAACTGCACGAAAAAAATGTATGTAACATAAATTGTCTGTTTTAACTTGCTCTACATTTTTGTGTGTTAAGTTTTTGTCCATCTATTACGGTTTAGTTGTTTTGCAAAATTCATCCGGAATAAAGTAGTCTTCAGAGGCTATTCCCAGAAAATTCAGGATATACATTTTATTTGTCAGGTAAATATCTTTAATATACGATATTTTAATCAAATTTAAATTTTCGAAAAATGTTCCATGTAAAGGGTAGTTTGGAGTGGGGGGATTTTCTTGAAAATCTTCGTGTTGCATCCTTGGAAGATACCAAACCAAGTTTGGTTTTTAACAGACTTTTCGTTTTTGAGCTATGCTGCCCACAGACACACATACACACACGGACATTTTTCTAAAAATGCTTTTTTTTTTTTGGATTCAGGAGGTCTCAAAACATATATTTACGATGAAATCTCGGTATCGAATTTTTGGGTGCATTACAATACCTTCTCTATACACTATGTTCCTTTCTTCTTTGTCCCTATTTGTTCCTATATCATCCATTCCATTGCGATGAAACTTTGGCAATGTGTTGTGTGTACGCCCACAAAGGCTTCTGAGTTAGTAAAACCATTTTACAATGGATGACGGCGAGTCGTTTCTACAACTGAATGTATCTGTGTTTATACAAACACACACACACACTCATCTATATATAGTCGATTGCGCTTAGTTCAGGCCCTTTACAAAAGGTTGCGCGTGAGTGGTTTCAACAAATGAGTTTATCCTAGCTATTGTCTTACAAGACACAGATGATGAATCAAGATTCACAAGTTCAAAAAGCTGATGTGTACCATTCACATGACTTTCTCTACATCTCTGCAACAAATTATTCTTAAAAACCTTATACTTCTATTTACTTTATGCTAATCAGAAAAAGCAGAAATAGTCTTATTACTTGCTACCTGGTAAGTAGAAGCGAAATAAGGGAGTAACATAGGTTAAAGTGATAATCAAAAGCTGGTTGCTATGTGACTGAAGTTCCTTTGTTTGTATGGACAGGAATTGACAAATTTCTGTATGATAAATGTATAAGTTTTTCCAAGCAGAAACCAAAAACAAGAAATATCTCAAAAACGATGAACTGCTCGAAAAATGTATATAACATAACTTGTGTATTTTAACGTACTCTACGTTTTTCGTGCAGTAAGTTTTTGTTCATATCTTACGGTTTAACAGTTATTCAAAATTCCGTAAAATTCATCCGGAATAAAGTACTCTTCAGAGGCTATTCCCAGAAAATTCAAGATATACATTTTATTTGTAAAATAAATATATTTAATATACGATATTTTAATCAAAATCGTTAGCCATTTTTGAGAAAATCAAAATGTTCGATAAAAGTTCCATGTAAAAGTAGTTGGGGTGGGGGGAGTTTTCTAAAATCTTCGTGTCGCATCCCTGAAAGATACTAAACTTAAATACCAAGTTTGGTATTTTACCGACTTTTCATTATTGAATTATCGTGTTCACAGACACACGTACGCACGCACACACACACGGGCTTTTTTGTGAGAATTCTTTTTTTGGATACAGGGGACCCTAAAACATATATTACCGTTGAAATCTCGGTATCGAATTTTTGGGTGGAAGGCAATACCTTCTCTATACACTATATACATAATACGTTTAGAGAATGTAAAAATACTTCCAATTATGACAGAACTACATTAGTCATCATTAGTTAAATGCACGTGTTATATTAACAAGCAAAACCTTCAGCATTGAAAACGAAGTAGCCAAGCGAAGTGACTACGTATAAGTCCATCGATATTGTAATAAAACAAGACGACGTCATCAATTATTCAAATGAATTCTTTAATTGACCTTATTTGCAGGCATGCGACTGTTAACATTTAGAATTGAGGCACTTATCATTCTTCACCGAAACCTCAATCTATAATGACTTTGCAGCGGTACCAGATTTTCAGTCAAAAATTATAACGAACAATATCACTGAAGCTTCAGTTATAAAACGAGCATTTAAAGGAGAATATGTACTGCTAGTTGTTAATCTGCAGGAGCTATTAATCAATCATATGTTTTTGCAGTGTTAAAAACATATATATATATATATATATATATATATATATATATATATTATTCTACATATAATATGTACATGGTGTACAGAAAAGGTATTGTATTGCACCCAAAAATTCGATAACGAAATTTCACCGGAAATACATACTTTGAGACGCCCTGAATCCAAAAAACATTTTTAGAAAAAATTCTGTGTGTATATGTGTGTGTGTGTGTCTGTGGGGAGCATAGTTCAAAAATGAATAGATGTTATGTTTGGCATGTTCCAAGGATGCGACACGAATATGTTCAAGAAAATCCCCCACGCACAACTACCCTTTACATAGTAAAAATTCGAATTGTTTTTATTTCTTCAAAAGAGATTTTTGTGAGAAATAAAATGTACATCTTCAATTTTCTGGGAATAGCCTCTGAGGACATATTTATTCTGGATGAATTTTGTAGAATTTTGCATAACTGATAAACCATAAGAGATAGACCAAAACTTAAAACACAAAAAATGTAGAGCTCGTTAAAACACATAATTTATGTTACATACATTCTTTTCGTGGAGTTGTCCGGTTTTTAGATATTCCTTGTTATTAGCTTCAGCTTTAAAATACTTATATTTTTCTCATGCGGAACTTGTCAACTCCTGGCCAGGTAAAGAAACGGATTTCAATCCCATAGCAACCACATTTTGAAACGTTTGATTATCGGTTTTGCCCAGTGTATCCCCTTATTTTCTTCTACTTATAAGGAACTAAGCAATAAAACAATTTCTGCCAATGTTTATTCGATTAGCATGAAAAGGAAGAACAAACCTTTTAATAATAATTTATTAAAGGGATGTAGAGAAAGTCATGTGAATGGAACACATAAGTTGTCTGATGCATGCACGAACAATTCAGGTTTTTCGCCGCGTGAGTAGGCACATACAGCTGTCTGTATGAGAAGGATTGGCTTTCCAAAATTATTCCATGCTTAGAAGGGATAATTACTGAGATGGAACTACAAATGCCCATGCTCAAGTTGGGACTCGAACCCGCGATCCCCGCGCTACGAAGCACCACAGCTAAATAGTTTAGCGAGGCAGTCATGGGGCTTATTGATGGAGAAATCTCGATACTGAATTTTTAGATGGAATAAAATATTTTTTCTATACACTATGTACATAATATGTGTATAGAAAATAAAATGATATACATCATAAATTGTAAGTTTTAACAAGCTCTAAATTGTTTTTAAACAAGTTTTTTACTATCTCTTACGGTACACCAGTTATGCAAAATTCCGCAAATTGGTCCAGAATAAATGCGCCTTCAGAGACTATTCCCAGAAAATTCAAGAAATACATTTTATTTGTCATGTAAATATCTTTAGTATGCGACATTTTAATCAAAATCGTTAGAGCTATTTTTGAGAAAATCAAAATTTTCGAAAATTTTTCCATGTTAAGTGTAGTTGGGGATGCGAGAATTTTCTTGAAAGTCTTCGTATCGCATCCTTGGAAGATACTGAACTTAAATACCAAGTTTGGTAATTAACGGACTTTTCGTTTTTGGGTTATGCTGCCCACAGATATACAAACACAGAGACAGACAGACAGACATACACGGATATTTTTCTAAAAATGCTGTTTTTGGATTCAGGGTATCTCAAAAGATATATTTCCTGTGAAATCCTGCTATCGAATTTTTGGGTGCAATACAATACCTTCTCTCTATACACATAGTGTATAGAGAAGGTATTGTATCGCACCAAAAATTCGTATATAATACGTGCAGAGAAAGTAATAAAGTCAAATGGGAACACACTTCGGCGCACAAGAGCTCCCCACGTGAGCCTAAAGAAAGACATTATATTATTTATATTCACTTAAAAATAAACCCGAATGCTTACGGCATGTGACATATGACTCACCCAGCACCAAAAAAGTGGAATTACAAACGCAAGCTCACCCAAAAAACGATTACCGTCCTTCCAGGGTAACTCGCGATGCAATAACCAGATCCTTTGGCTTCACCTCCCCGAATTCACCAAACATCAACTGTCTAGTACTATCAAACAGCAGGTATCAAACCAGGAACTCCAGATACTGCCCTGCACCAAAGGGAAGGTAGTATGCCTATCAACGCGCGCCCTCCGTTGAGAGGTCGAACAATTAAGTGAAGTGATAAACAGCACACTAGTTAGTTATGTTGATCTTTTACTCGTTTGCTTGAATATTTACTGAACCACTTCCCTTACTCCTCTGCAAGCTTGGTTAACTTCCATTTGGGCTGTACACTAAATGCATACGTAAAGACCTATTATGAACCCCTGTATCATGATCCTTGAATAATGTCCTGCAGCTTTGAGGACAAAAACCGCTACGTCAGACATTAGCAAACAGAATAAAATGAAACGGATCAGTAATTGGTTCAACAATCCTATTAGTTAATTTCACGCCTTTATTTCCAATCCTGAAAGATGTCAACACTTACAATGTCAAGATCAGATCGTCATTGACCGCCTCTCGGAACTCGCCGAAGGTTACGACAAAAGATTACAAGGTAATTCAGATATCCTCTTAATTATTCACAAAATAAAACTCTCGTCATTATCACGATTCAATGTTATTGACAATAATAAATTTAAGTTGTAACAATATAAATATACATTGGTTTTCAAAATAATAAACAATAGTTGCTCCTCGCCGCGAGGTCTAGTTCCAAGAGTGATTCACTAAGTACCGTGTTTCAAAATAGAAGGTGTTGCTAAGACAAGTTAGTGCTACCACTGTATACTGTCTACACCTGCAACTTGGTTCTGATCCATAGGTTGATTTTAATTTTACAGGAATTTCAGTTAGTCGTTTAATGTGTTTTAAATGGTAAAAGTGCAGTTTCGTTCAGTGACTCGATTTTTACTTTCCGGTGGAAAAAAATTACGAGGCGATAAAAGCGAAATCGTATGCTGTTTGTGGAGACCCTTTGTCATCTATAAAATCAGTTACAAATTGTTTGAATGACTTTAAACGTAGTCGAACATCGGTTTTGATGAGAGCGTATGGTTGTCCGGTAGATATTACCCAGAAATCATTGAAAAAATCCACGATAAGATCCTCGCTGATCGTCGAACGAAAGTTCGCAAAGTGGCAGAGGCCATAGATCCGCCGAAGGGAAGGGCAATATTTTGCATAATAAGTTGGAGATGAAAAAAATTGTCGGTCCGACGGATGTCGCGATGCTCACAACAAACTAGTGTGACTTTTACTTCGACGCTGTGTTTCAAGCTATTTAAGTGAAATTCGAAGGACTTGTTTTGAGTTATCACCATCGATGAGACCTAGATCCATAGCCATACTCCAGAAACCAAGCAACAATCAAAACATCGGGTTTGTTTCTGGTGAATCTGCTCTAAAAACCGAAAAAGTGATGGCGACGTTTTGGTGGAGGGGTGCGAATGTTGTCGCACTCATTGACTTCTTATAAAAGGGAAAAACTATTATTGGACAATACTACAGTCAGTTATTGGGCCGATTTGACAAGAAGTTGAAGGAGACATGGCCCTACTTGGCGAAGAAGCTGCTGTTTCATCAGGGCAACGTACTAGAACTTTCATTCATCTGTAGTTACCACCGCCAAACTGCATGAATTGCTTGAATGCCTGCAGCAATCATCCCCGTCCCATTTTCGCCCAATCTGGCAACCTTCTTCTTGTCTCCAAACATGACGAAATGGGAGACATTTAAAAATGGCAGGAAACGTTGGTGAAGTGTATATACCTAAAAGAGGAGCAAGTTGAGGAATGAGTAATTTGTATTTGAAAAAAAAGACATTTAAAAGGTTTTTAAAACATCTGATGTGTGGCATTCCATGATTCCCTACCCCTCTATGTTTATTAGTATGTATAAAACTAATCTTACAGAAGTTTACATTTCTATGCTCTTCGCTTTAACTGAGATTGGTTATAAATACAAAGAAAATAGATGCAATTTATATTGACTTTAAAATCCTATGCTTTTACCATGCTATCACAAGAAACAACTAACGTCGAAAACACCGTAAAAGAATGCGAGAGGATCTCGGAAATGGCTTGCATCACAAGAGAATATAATCAAACAAAAACAAAATAAAAAAAATCTGATGTGTTACATTCACATGACTTTCTCTATATCTCTGCAATAAATTATTTTTAAAAAGCTTATGCTTCTATTTACTTCCTGTTAGTCGAGAAAAAATTAACAGAAATAGACTTATTACTTGCTTCCTTGTAAGTAGAAGCGAAATAAGGAAGTACCATAGGTTAAAGTGATAGTCAAAAGCTGGTTGATGTGTGACTGAAGTTCCTTTGTTAGTATGGACACGAGTTCACAAAGTCCTGTATGAGAAAAGTATAAGTTTTTTATAGCTGAAACCAAAAACAAGGAATATCTCAAAAACAATCACCCCCCAAAAAAATGTATACAACATAAATGGTGTGTTTTAAAGTGCTCTATATTTGTTGTATGGTCAGTTTTTGTCCATCTCTTACGGTTTAGCAGTTATGCAAAATTCCGTAAAATTGACCCAGAATAAAGTAGTCTTCAGAGGCTATTTCCAGAAAATTCAAAATATACATTTTATTTGTATATCTTTAATATACGATATTTTAATCAAAATCGTTAGAGCCATTTTTTAGAAAATCAAAATTTTCTAAAAAAAATTCTATGTAAAGGGTAGTTTGGGGTGGGGGATTTTTCTCAAAATCTTCGTGTCACATCCCTGGAAGATATTAAACTTAAATACCAAGTTTGGTATTTTAAGGACTTTTCGTTTTCGTTATATTTCCGGTGAAATCTTGGTATCGATTTTTTTGGTGGAGTGCAATACCATCTCTATACACTATGTACATAGTACGTATAGAGAAAATAAAAAGGTTATTCGGGGTATTTTTTTAAGAGATAATTTTAATGTAGTACGTTTTGTTGATTGCTTAACACCTACCAGCTATACCGAGTGATGAAATTTATTAGGCATTTACCGCGACAGAAATTGAATTGATGACGTCACTGTTATAGAGCGAATCTTTATCATAGCCGAGTAGTGATGAAGTACTGAAGAGGGCACAAAGTGGTAGTGGAGAGCAAGGAGAGTCCGGCATGGATAAATCTGAATGTGGTCAGTTCTACGCGTTGTTATGGATATGAGAGAGGTTTTTGTGTTTTCAACGTGAGTTACTTCTGGTTTCAGTAGTGCCTCTCGTGGCCTGAACATTAGTTATTCTACAAATGGATGCCATTATGGATGTATCAGCGACTCTCGGGGCTGCTATTTGTTTCGTACGACTGTTTCAATCCTCTGTCTTTTTGTTCGTTAAGGTATGATTATAACCTAAAGCCCCTTTTATAAGGTGTTGTAGCGAAAACTGCTCAATTTCAGGAAAAACACAATGAAACTGACAATTTAGAATCACGTGGTTCCGTAGTATGTCAAATCTGCTTGGTAATACTCTGGTAGGCATCAGTTTTGTGCTGGCCGTTAGATCGAGTCTTAGAAGGGCCCGCTGATTACAACACATTTGATCACTCTGTACAAAATAATTCCTTCCAAATGAAGTTTATTTCCAAAATTTTCAGGATAATAATCTCATTTTGCATGTAAATATACGGCATTTTATACAAAACCGTTACAGCTATTTTTGAAAAAAAATCGAACATTTCGAAATGTCTTCCATAAAGAGGGTAATTTGGGGTAAATGGATTTTGTTGAAAATCTTCGTGTCGCATTTCCGAAAGATACTGAATTTAAATTCCAAATGACTTTCTGTTTTTGAGTTATGCTGTTCACAGACACACATAAAGACACACGCGCACACACACACGAATCTTTCTCTATTATGGGGGGGGGGGTGTTCAGAAAGTCTCAAAATGTGTATTTTGGTAACATCTCGGTATCAATTTTTTGGCTGGAATACTTCCCCAAATTATTATATATAGTAGAGAAAGTACACTGACGCTTGACCAGGTAAATATAATTTATCCGTAGTTGCTGAGTACATTGCTAAAAGTCACATTGTCTAGCGTTAAAATTTCGCTGGAATGTTGCATTCACTTGACTTTCTCTTCTCACTCTTCTGTAAACAATTCTTCTCGTAAAAGCTTAAGCTAAAAGCTCTGCTTCATTGTGACCGAGATTAAATAATTTCATTGCTGAGTTCGCTAAGTATGTTTGAGGGTGACAGAGGAAACCGAAACTATAGTCTTAGATTTAAAAATCTAATGTGTTCTATGCACATAGCGTTCATTACCTTTCCCGCCACAAACTCTTCCTATAAACAAATAAAAAATTAATCTTCTACCTATCAAACGAGACAAACATGAACAAAAAGGTACTATATGTTTATTTACTTGTAGGTACAACGGAAATAAGGAGATGTGTTAAGTTAAAGCGATGCCCAAATCTTTTAAAAGAAGATCGTTATGTAATTAATTAAAATTACGTTCTTTTTGCAAGCAAGTAAGCGAGAGAGCAGCAGGCAGGCACGCAAGCAAGCAAGAAAATTATTAAATGAAATATTCTTCCACTCCAAAAAACTTTTATGAAATATTATTTTTTACCAATTATCTTTTTATGAATGTATTATATTAACATACATTATTCTATAAACCTGTATGAAAATTTAGAAAATAGATTAACTTTAAATCCTTACCCAACATGTATTTTACTCCAAAAAAAACATACTTGATATAAATTGTGATCTTTAACGAAATATACAATTTTGTGTACTTATCAGTTATGCAAAGTCATCCATAATGAAGAGGGCTTCAGAGGCTATTCTCAGAAAATTCCAGATACTCATTGCATATGTCACGAAAATATCTAACACAATCAAAATTCTTACGGCTATTTTTGATAAGATCAAAAATTTTGAAAAGTGTTCCATGTAAAGGGTAGTTTGGGGTGGGGGATTTTATTGTCATTCTAATTCATAACATTGGGTTGTTGTGTTTATAATGGGACCAAGCGTTAGATTGTTTGGAAACATTTCTTAAAAAATCTGATGTGTTCCATTCACATGACTTTCTCTATGTCTGCAACAAAGTGTTGTTAAAAAATGTATGCTTCTATTTACTTCATGCTAAATATTGAGAAAAAATTAGTCTTATTACTTGATTCCTTTAAGTAGAAGCGAAATAAGGGAGCACCATAGGTTAAAGTGATAGCCAAAAGCTGGTTGCTATGCGACTGAAGTTCCTTTGTTTGTATGGATAGGAGTTGACATATCCCTGTCTAAGAAAAGTTGTTTTGCAAAGCTGAAACCAAAAACAAAAAATATCTCAAAAACGATCAACTCCACGAAAAAAATGTATACAACATAAATTGTGTGTTTTAATGTGCTCTACATTGTTTGTGTGGTAAGTTTTTGTCCATCTTTTACGGTTTAGCAGTTATGCAAAATTCCATAAATTTCATCCAGAATAAAGAACTCTTCAGAGGCTATTCCCAGAAAATTCAAGATATACATTTCATTTGGCAGGTGAATATCTTTAATATACGATATTTTAATCAAAATCGTTAGAGCAATTTTTGAAAAAATCAAAATTTTCGAAAAAAGTTCCATGTAAAGGGTAGTTGGGGTGGGGGGATTCTTTTCAAAATCTTCGTGTCGCATCCCTGGAAGATACTAAACTTAAATACTAAGTTTGGTATTTTACCGACTTTTCGTTTTTGAGTTATCGTGTTCACAGACACACGGACAGCTGACACACGGACACCTGACACACGGACACCTGACACACGGACACACACACACGCACGGACCTTTTTGTGAAAATGCTTTTTTTTTTTGGATATTGGGGACCCTAAAACATATATTTCCGGTGAAATCTCGGTATCGAATTTTTGGGTGCGTATAGAGAAAGTAAAAATAAACAGGTTTTAAAAGAAACAGGTCATTTTTTTTTCATTTATATAACCCCCTTTAACCACTAAGGTCATATCGGGGGCTTTGCACTTGAAACAACTCGTCAGTAGGTTTAAATCATTTTGTTTTCTTAAAGCACACACATTCACTCTTACATAGATACTTCCAGACTCTGTGGGGGATAGGAAATAATTTTGGCTAAAGAAAAATTCCCCGCACTAGCCGGGAATCGAACCCAAGACCTCTGGGTGAGAAGTCAGCTCGCTGACCACTCGACCATGGAGGCAGTCAGTAATTCGTTGCATTCACTTTGTATGACAAGAACAAGTATTCCAATCTAAGCCGTTATCAAGCGACAGGCAGACAATACAGAGTAACATAGCTATAAGGAAGTTTGTACGTTTATTGCGTGTCGACATTGATGTGCTATGAAGGTTATTTAAATAATCATAGTTAAGGGGGCGAGGCTAGCAAAAGACGAAATGCTGGTATACGCAAAATAATAATGAATATGTTACATTTATCAAGTAAAATGTAAGCCAGTAAAGAAAACAACTGAGGCTACCGGGTGTTCAGATATAATAGCTATAAGCTAATCTGATGTGTTCCATTCACATGACTTTCTCTACGTCTGTGTAACAAATTATTGTTAAAAGTCGTATTATTCTATCTACTTCATGACAGTCGAGATAAACATTAACAGAAATTGTCCTTATTACTTGGTTCCTTGTAAGTAGAAAGGTAAAAATCTAATGTGCTCCATTCATTTGAGTCCCTCTAGCTGTTCGATAAACACCCTTTTATTCAAAAGACTAATCTGTTAAGCTACTCAAGCTAAACATAAGCAGAACTAGGGAAATAAGAAAATGCACAAACTAAAGCGATAGTCTCGTGCTTTAAAAGCCGGTCGCTAAGTGCAACAATTAAAATTCCAATCTCTTATCTTGCCAGGAATAAACACTGAAATATCAATCATCCTTATTTAGTGAAATTAAGTAAGAAGCAAATCAATTGAATTTCCTTTATCGTAATAATATTAACCAATTTCTTATCAAAAAAAAAGTATTGAAGATCGTGAAAAAAATGCTCCTTTTGAATGAAAAGATGAAAAGAAAGATGTCTTCCGTTTGAGAAAAGTTTAAGTATTTAAAAATTGAAACCTATAACTCAGAATATCTCAAAAACGGTTAATTTTACAAAAAAGTGTATATGAATTAAACTATGTGTTTTAATGAGATCTATATATTTTCTTTGGTAGGTTTTTTCTGTTTCTCACGGTTTACCAGTTAAACAAAAGTCATCCAGAATGAAGTCAGAGGCTAATTCAAAATAGACGTTTCGTCTGACATAAAAATGTCTTAAACCTACGACATTTTAATAAAAATCGTTAAGAGTCATTTTTGAGAAAATCAAAATTTTCGAAAAAATTCCAAGTAAAAGGTAGTTGGAATTGGAGAATTTTCTTGAAATACTTCTAAGATACAGAACATAAATATCAAGTTTAATATTTAACCGACTTTTCGTTTTTGAGCTATGCTGCCCACAGACACACACACACACATGCACACATGCGGATATGTTTCTAAAAATGTCTTTTTTTTTTTTTTATTTAGATTATTCCCGGATAAGTCTCGGTATCAAATTTGTGGGTGGAATGCAATACTCTATCTATCGACTATGTGCGGTTTACATACGTGCTAGAGAAAATAAAAAGGAACGGATGAAAGGGCTTTTAAGTACGCCACCTACATAAAAGGAAAGGGAAAAGAGTGAGGGAAGCAAAAATACGCCAAATTAACTCAATATGGTGCAAAAAAGGAAGCGGAGTGAGGCGCTTCGTTCATTCTTTGCTGTTTGAAAACATTCTTCCCACGTCGAATGCAATCTTGTCAAAGGTAAACAGAGATGATACCCCACAAATCTAAAGCTTTTATCATATTATGTCTCCAAATTTGTTTGATAATACGCATTTTTACTTTCTGTAGCGCACATATACAACGTACATAGTGGCTAGAGAATGTATTGTATTCCACCAAAAATTCGATACCGAGATTTCACCGGAAATGTATATTTAGAGACCCCTGAGTCCAAAAGAAAAATATTTTAGAAAAAGAGCAGTGTGTATGTGTGTGTGTCTGTGTGAATGTATGTGGACAGCTTAACTCAAACACGAAAACTCCGTTAAATACCAAATTTAAGATTATTATATCCCAAGGATGCGACACGAAGATTTTCAAGTAATTCCCCCACCTTAAACTAACGTTTACATGGAAAAAGATTAGAAAATTTCCTGTGAATACCCCCGGAATTCCTCTGCATTCTGAATTACTTTTGCATAACTGGTAAACCGTAAGACACAAATAAAACTTACTGCATAAAAATATAGAGCTCAACAAAACACAAAAATTTTGTCTGTTATATTTTTGTTGTAGAGCTAACCGTTTCCGAGGTGTTCTCTGTTATTGGTTTCAATTTTAAAATGCTTCTCTCAGGCGGAAGTCGTCCGTGTTTCTTTTGTGTTACTGCGCGCCACGCAAAGAAGCAAATTTTTAGGACAATCGCACAGAGACAGCTCTTAAAACATTTGCTATCGCTTTAGCATAGCGTATCCCCTTTGTTCCCTTTTTCTCATAAGTAACTAATATAAGACCATTTGCTAATGTTTATCTCAATTAACATGGAATAGAAAGAATAAAAATCTTTTGTTTGTTTGTCGAACAGGTAGAGAAATACATCTGAATGGAACACAAAGATATTTTTATGTAAAGTCTAATTTCGAAGTACTAAAAACAAAAAAATCTGATGTGTTCCATTCACATGACTTTCTCTATATCTCTACAACAAATTATTGTTAAAAAGCTTATGCTTCTATTTACTTCAAGCTAATCGAGAAAATATCAGCCGAAATAGCCTATTACTTGCTTCCTAGTAAGTAGGAGAGAAATAAGGGAGTACTGTTGGTTAAAGTAATGGTCAAAAGTGGGTTGCTATGTGACTGAAGTTCCTTTGTTTGTATGGACCTGAAATGTTAAATTCCTGTATGAGAAAAGTATGTTTTTAAAGCTGAAACCAAAAAACAAGGAGTGATTCAAAAACGATCAACTCCACGAAAAAAGCTATATAACATAAATTGTGTGTTTTACGGTGCTCTACATTTTTTGTTGTAAGTTTTTGCCCATCTCTTACGGTTTTGCAGTTATGCAAAATTCCGTAAAGTTCATCCAGAATAAAGTATTCTTCAGAGGCTATTCCCAGAAAATTCAAGATATCCATTTTATTTGTCGTGTAAATATCTTTAATATATGAAATTTTAATAAAAATCGTTAGAGCCATTTTTAAGAAAATGAAAATTTTCGAAAAAAGTTCCATGTAAAGGGTAGTTTGGGGTGGGTTTTTTTTTCTCAAAATCTTCGTGTCGCATCCCTGAAAGATACTAAATTTAAATACCAAGTTTGGTGCTTTACCGACTTTTCGTTTTTGAGTTATCGTGTTCACAGACACACGGACACACACACGGACCTTTTTCTGAAAATGCTTTTTTTGGATACAGGGGGTCCTAAAACATGTATTTCCGGTGAAATCTCGGTATCGAATTTTTGGGTGGAATACAATACTTCTCTATCCCTAAGTACATTGTACATATGGGGCTAGAGAAAGTAAAAATAGGAGAGATAAAGTGCAGGCGAAAATGAAATATCTTACATTAGTCTTATATAAGAGTACAAATATTTCTTTATTCGGTGATGCATTTATTCACAGGCTAAAAACTAGAGTTGAAGATCGATTGTAGTTGCACGCCAAACTTGCGCTCCCCATGGTCGTGCTCGCTAAACTGCCTCACTTTGGTGCTTCGTAGCGCAGGGGATCGTGGGTTCGAGAACCGCTTCGGACATGGGTGTTCGTGTATTTGTAACTGTGTATATTTATGTTGTGTGTATTAGAAGCAAAAAACAAACGATAATCAAATAGATAAACAAAATAAATGTTGGGATAAGCGAAAAAAGAGGAGAAAAAAGGAAAGGAAATACAGTGCCGGAGTCCCGACAATACTCCGGAACCGTATTTCTTTCATAAAAAAAAAGTTGCAACGGTACGTGTAGTACATTTGACATCATTGCGCCCCATTTACCCTGTATTAGCTTTAAAGGGTGAGGCGGGATGGTCAATTGCCACTTATTGAATAAAACTGAATTCCCCTTCTAAACGTCTATGTTAAATTATTGCAACTTCTGTTGAATGTTAGTATAATAATGAAATCCCCTTAAGGGGTCACCGAAGTGATAAAGTGAATTTTTAAATGATTAAAACTAGAGCTGTAATTTTTATACACATTACTGGCACAAAAGAAGTATTCATATCAACTTTCATTCAAACAGTATTTTAATTTTAGATTTATTAATTAATTTATTCGATATAATTAGCTGAAATCAAAATCTATCTTTTCCTACAGATGTTGAGCTACATACATAAATTTTAAATTACAATCCTTAATACATTTGTTACTAATTTTCTGTTCTATATTTTCCTATAATGGATAGGCTTTGTTATTGTTTTTTTTTTTTTTTTAAGTTTAACCTCCTTTAACCTGATTAGTCATGTTAGACGATAAATGAAATCGTGAGATGATACTCAAATGATCTCAGGGTACATAGAGCTTTAATTTACTCCACATTGGCCTTCTCAGGATAAGGGAAACCCCCGTAAAAGCCCTTATTCGGACAGTTCACTCTAAGCGAGATTCGAACTCGCGACCTGTTGAATATGAGGCAGACACACTAACCCCACACTACCCAGGCGGGCTATTTGATAGTTTTCCTTTTAAAAATAGTTTACATTACAAAGTGGGAAAACCATTAAAAACAGCACATGATTCAACTAATTAATTTGGTAAAACTAATCTAGCAATAATATAATCTTGTGTCTTCCATTCACATGACTTTCTCTACATCTCTAACAAATGATTGCTAATAAGCTTATTTTTCATTCTGCTTCATGCTAGTCGAGATAAAAATTAGCAGAAATGATCTTATTACTTAATTCCTTATAAGTAGAAGGGACCGATATATTTTTACTTTCTCTACACGTACTATGTACATAGTGTGTAGAGGAGATATTGTATTCCACCAAAAATTCGATAGCGAAGTGCATGTTTTAGGTCCCATAAATCCCAAAAAAAACATTTTCAGAAAAAGGTCCGTGTGTGTGTCTGTCTGTCTGTCTCTGCCTGTGTCTGTGGACAGCATAGCTCAAAAACGAAAAGACCGTTAAATACCAAATTTGGTATTTCAGTATGGTATCTTACAAAGATGTGACACGAAGATTTTCAAGAAAATCCCCCCACGCCAAACTACTCTTTACATGTAAAAATTTTCGAAAAGTTTGTTTTTCTCAAAAATGAATCTTAGCGATTTTTATTAAAATACCACATTTTAAAGCCATTTCCATCAAAATAAAATGCATATCTTGAATTTTCTGGGAATAGCTTCTGTAGACCTGTTTATTCTGAATGAATTTTGCTGAATTTTGCATAACTAGTAAACCGTAAGAGATGGATAAAAACTTACTTAACAAAAAATATATACGTGTTAAAACACACTATTTATGTCCTGTACATTTTTTTCGTGGAGTTGACCGTTTTTGAGATATTCCTTGTTATTGGTTTCAGCTTTAAAATACTTATACTTTTCTCATACGGGAATTTGTCAGCTCCTGTCCATACAAAGAAACTTCAGTCACATAGCAACCAGCTTTTGACTATCACTTTAACCTATGGTACTTCCTTATTTCTCTTTTACTTACAAGGGAGTAAGTAATAAGGTTATTCCTGCTATTTTTTCTCGATTAGCATGAAGTAATGGGAAGCATAAATTTTTAACAGTAATGTGTTGCAGAGATGCAGAAAAAGTCATGTGAATAGAACACATTATATTTTTTCTAGTAATAATTGAAATGTTTTCTTTATTCTTCCTTTCTGTATTACTGATAGTAAGTTGCCCCGTTCGTTTCAGTTGATGCAACCCTCTCTTTTAGTTTATATACTTTTAAATGCATCACCAGCTTCCAAATATCTGCAGTAACGTTACTCCTCTAATCTACAAAAGCTGGACTTAACGGTTTCGCTTATTATCCATCAATGTTGGTAAATTTTGCCTAACCGAAAATCAAACTAAATTAAGTCCTGTAATGGCAATTGAATCATTCAGCGGTTAAAAGGGTCATTTAATCGATTAGTTAGTGGAAGCGGTGGATTAGATTTCCGTGGATGCAGTTCCAACAGGAGGAGCACGGTGCATACCGACGAGGCATGCTAGGTGTCCCTTCTCTAATAACAAACCAATTTGCATGAAGCAGGGATGTGGACAGGGACTTACTGGGCCTCAGCACCAATCTACTATAGACCACTCTCCAACTTTACTGTCAATGTGCTTCATAAGCAGTAGCGTTTGCTACTTCACTATACAACTTGTTTTAAATTGTTTTACAGCCCGTACGTTCACCTTTTCAGCTATTCTACAGAGTGATTTATATAGAACTGACACATTTCTTTCTTTATTTATTCCGTTGGAAATTCATTCAATGACCCAATTTTAGCACCAAATTAAGCAGAATGTTCTGGAGTTTTGATTCCTTGTCACTAGATATGCAGATGTTTATTTTTATTCCTAATTGCATTGTTGGCAGCTGTTTCGACATTTTATTCTTCTAGTCAACGTGAAAATGCAGTACGATGCTGAGTCAATGATATTTTCAGCAAGATGGCGCTACATGCCATACATCAAATGAATCCATGAACCAAATTGCAAGTTTCAGGAACCTGTGGCCACCAAGATCTCCGGATTTGACATCGCCGGACTTCTTTCTATGGATTACTTAAAAGATAGGGTTTACGCCACACGTCCCCAGACATTGGACGATCTGAAGCACATCACAAAGCTATTGCCAACAGAGTACTCCAACGAGTGGCCAGTAGACGTGTTGAGTTGTGCCTTATGCAGGATGGAGCACATTTTCAACATTTGCTATACAGGTAAATAATAACCCAAAATTCCTCTACAATTTAGGTATAATAAGTTGTCGCTAGCATAACACGTTTTGAAACAATTAATGAAAGAAATGTGTCAGCTCTATATAAATCACCCTTTACAATGCAGTGTAATCCATACAAACCTAAACCATTTTAATATGCCACAATTTCTCTCTGAAAGCTCGTAGAAATATGAAATTTGTTTTAATGATCTCAGTGGCTCAGGGAGAGTTGATAGCAATCACGGCAGTCAATGTCATCTGTAGACTATATTGATGATTCCAATGGAAATTTAATGTACAAGATGTTCCGACAAAGGCAACAATTTTATCACTAGCAAGAAGACTGGAGACAACTGCTATACTTGTTAGTGATAGTGGAAACGTGAGACTGTTTACAAATGTTCGAAGAAGGCTAATGAACTCTCGAAACAAATGGTTGCGTTGATTGACCCAGGAATCAGACTATTCATGTGGCAGATGTCAAAGAGCTGCGACTGATGCCATAGAAAATGCTCGTAATTTCCATCGAAATCAGTATAGTCAACAGATGGTATTGATCGATTGTTGCCATGATTGTTGTCGATTCTCCCTGAGCCACTGAGATGATTAAAACAATTTTTTACTTTCTCTACGCTTACCTTATACATAGTGTATAGAGAAGGTATTGCACTCACCCAAAAATTCGATACCGAGATTTCACCGAAATATATGTTTTAGGGTCCCCAATATCCAAAAAAAGCATTTTCACAAGAAGGTCGATGTGTGTGTGTGTGTGTGTGTGTGTGTGTGTGTGTGTGTCCGTGTGTCTATGAACACGATAACTCAAAAACGAAAAGTCAGTAAAATACCAAACTTGGGATTTAAGTTTACTATCTTCCAGGGATGCGACACGAAGATTTTGAGAAAAATCCTCCCACCCCAAACTACCCTTTACATGGAACTTTTTTCGAAAATTTCGATTTTCTCAAAAATGGCTCTAAAGATTTTGATTAAAAAGTCGTATGTTACAGACATTTACCTGACAAATAAAATGTATATCTTGAATTTTCTGGGAATAGCCTATGAAGAGTAGTTTATTCTGGATGAATTTTACGGAATTTTGAATAACTACTAAACCATAAGAGATGGACAAAAATTACTACACAAAAAATGTAGAACACGTTAAAGCACACGATTCATGTTATATTTTTTTCGTGGAGTTCATCGTTTTTGAAACATTCCTTATTTTTGGTTTCTGTTATGAAAAACTTATACCTTCCTCATACAGGAATTTGTCAACTGCTGTCCATACAAACAAAGGAAATTCAGTGACATAGCAACCAGCTTTTGATTATCACTTTAACTTATGGTACTCCCTTATTTCGCTTCTACTTACAAGGAAGCAACTAATATGGCTATTTCTGCTAATTTTTTACTGATTAGCATGAAGTAAATAGAAGTATAAGCTTTTTAAGAATAATTTGTTGCAGAGATGTAGAGAAAGTCGTGTGAATGGTACAATCAGATTTTTATATTTCTACGAGCTTTCAGAGAGAAATTATAGTCTATTAAAATACTTCAGGTTTATATGGATCACACTGTATAACACTTTCTACCGTGTACCTGCTCCGTACAGAAGTTATTCTATATCGATATTTCACCGGAAATAGAGCTTTGATGCTCCTATATAAATAAACAATGTTATCCTACAGAGACTTGTAATAGACACCGTTGCTATGTAGAAACGACATAAGAAAACCTGGACTTTAAATCAAAGTGATAGTTATTAGCGCAACGAGTGGGATAAAATAAATAAATGGTTAATAACTACAAATTTTCTATAACCATTTAACTCTTTTTCGTGAAGTCGACGTTAATAAAGCCTCAACTGCTTCATTTAATATATAATTTGGAACAGATAAATTAGCGTTCTTAACGTCCATTGTAAACTTAATCAATTTGAAACTAGCAGCAATAAAAAGAAAATTAGTATTCATACATAGCCTACTATATTTTATAACTATAAGAACGCCGCAATTCAATACCTTGTTCCTTAATTAATTTATTAGTATATGTTGTAAAATCGTTAATTGAATATTTTTCATATATTAATTTATCGCATCTGTAGGATAAAATAATGTATTATGCAAGTGGACAAACCTCTATTATCCACTCGTAGAACTTAAAACACTCCCCTTCGGACCGCGTTTCAAATTATTCCGCTCATGGATAAACTCTCTGTTAATCCTTTTTGTGTAATAAATAACTATTATTTTCTATGTGTGTACTATATACAGTACATTCCACCCAAAAAAATGTGTTTCATTCACATGGTTTTCTTTACATCTCTGTAAGAAATTATTGTCAATAAGCTTATTCTTCTATCTATTCCATGCTAAAGCATTTGCAGAAACGGTCTTATTATTTAGTTCTTTGTAAGTGGAAGGTAAATAAGGGAATACACTTGGATAAACCAATAGTTAAATGTTTTAAAATGTGCTTGCTATGGGATTGAAATCCGTTTCTTTGCGTGGACAAGTGTTGAGTGGTTCTCGTATGCAAAAGTATTTTAAAACTGAAATCAATAACAAGGAATATCTTGAAAACGGCCAACTCCACGAAAAAAAATGCATATGATATAAATTGTGTAGTTTATGGAGATCTAAACTTTTGTGTAGTAAGCTTTTGTTTATCTCTTATGGTTTACCAGTTATGCAAAATGCAATAAAAAGCATCCAGAATAAAGAGGTCTTCAGAGGCTATTTCCAGAAAATTGAAGATATACATTTTATTTGTTTTGTAAATATCTTAAATATAAGAGATTTTAATCTTAATCGTTAGAGCCATTTTGAAAAAAATTAAATTTTCTAATTTTTGTCCATGTAAAGCGAAGTTTGAGGCTGGGGGTTTTTCTTGAAAGACTTCAGTCGCATCCTAGGAAGATAAAGAACTAAAATATTTAACGGACTTTTCGTTTTTGAGCTATGTTGCCCATAGACACACACACATACACACACAAGGACAGTTTTATAAAAATGCTTTTTTTGTATTCAGGGTTCTCAAAACATATATTTCCGGTAAAATCTCGGTATCGAATTTTTGGGTGCAATACAATATCTTCTCTATACTCTATGTACTTAGTACGTGCAGAGAAAGTAATAAGATACGAAGATTTCACCAGAAATACACGTTTTAGCGTACCATGTATAAAAAAAACATTTTTGGAAAAAGGTCCGTATGTGTGTGGGGGGGCGGTCCCTGTGTCTGTGAGTCTGTGAACACGATAACTCAAAAACGAAAAGTCGGTAAAATATCAAATTTGGTATTTAAATTTAGTATCTTCCAGGTATGCGACACGAAGATATTGAGAAAAATCTACCTACTCGGAACTTCCCTTTACGTGGAAAAAATTAGAAAAGATTGTTTTTCTCAAAAATGGCTTTAACAATTTTGATTAAAATGCAATATATTAAAGATATTTGCATGACCAATAAAATGTATATCTTGAATTTTCTGGGAATAGCCTCTAAAGATCTCATTATTCTGTATGAATTTTGCCCAATTCTGCATAACTGCTAAACCATAAGTGATAAACGAACATTTCCTGCACACACAATTTAAGTCATAGATGTTTTTTTCGTGGAGTTGACCATTTATGAGATATTCCTTGTTATTTGTTTTAGATTTAAAACAGTTAAGCTTTTCTCACACGGAAATGTGTATACACCTTGTCAGGCATAGAAACGGATTTCAACCATATGGGAACCAGCTTTTAAAAGATTTGATATCGTTTAGCCTAGCGTATTCCCTATTTCCCTTCTACTTAAAAGGAAACAAGTAATTAATACAATTTCTACTAATGTTTATCTGGATGATCATAAAGTAGATAGAAGAATGAGCTGTTTAACAACAATTTGTTTCAACGATGTAGAGAAAGTCATGTGAATGGAACACATCAGATTTTTTACAGAAAGATTCATGTGTACAAAAAATCAAAATGTTCGACAAATACCTAACTTTAGTTCTTACAAAGAGTTTCAATAAGATCATCCCAATCAAACTAACCTTTACATGGAATAATGTGGTTTTCATTCTCCCGAAAATGGTCTAGCATTTTGATATTTAAGAACCTTGCACGACAAATAAATTTTCTGGGAATAGCATTTGAGAGTAACGCATCATATTACTTAGTACGTTTTGTTAATATTTAGCAATTGTTCAAGGGTATACAGAATTTCTTCCGAATGATGTGACTTCATAAATTATTTATAGAAACTCCGATATACACATTTGTAATTATTTGTTATGTAAATATCTTTAATGTATAGTATTTTTATCAACATCGTTATAGCCGTTTGTTAAAAAATAAAATAATTTCTAAAATATGTAAAGAATAGCTGGGAGTTGGAGGATTTTCATGTAAACCTTCGTATCGCATCTTTGGAAGATACCAACCATAAATGTCAAGTTTAAAATTCACCAATTTTTCGTTTTTGAGTTATGATGTTCATTGACATACGTGCGCTCACCCAGATATTTTTCTAAACAAATTTTATGGTCTCCTCAAAAAATATATGTTCTGTAAAATCTTTGTATCGAATTTTAGTTGGAATACAATACCTTACTTGTCTATTATGTACTTGGTAGAGAAAGCAATATCTCCCGTGGAAAGTTCGTGATACTTAGTCTTTCATTTGTTCTATTATTGCTTAATTCGGTACTTTTGGTTTATTAGTTATATGTGTCGTATTACTTGAGCTAATTTTAAAGGGGAACACTGGCAGTGGTGCCAACATATGTCAATATAATGCTGACGCCTTAAATTAGACGCGTAGCACAGAAAAGCTTTTTCTGCTCCTTTTATGCGGTACTTGGGACGACCATGCTATTTAGGAGGCCATGTTGCCGCCAGATTTGCATACAACAGACAAATGACACACGACTGTCGTAATACTGATTGCAGCACTACATACCGTGCGCGGTCGGGGTGAAAATAATCTGCGCAGGCGCAGCTCCCAGGCTAGCATTCCAAACATCCTCTTTAAAAAGCTTGTTTTAACTAAATCCAGGACTGCGAAGCGAAGTAAAATTCCAATCCTATATCATGCAATGTTGAAAGGAAGGAAAGGGGGGGATTAATAACACGGTAGGTACATAATGTAGTGATTCGGTCCTGTCAGGGTGTACCTTCAAATGTACTTAGCTTTTGGTTTTAATGAAACTGGTACGTGATTTCTATTCAGAACGCTGTTTCAGTAGAATAGATATTTACTAGTGTGTTATCTAGCGCATTTCCTGACTGTTCAATACAGCACAAAATTCACTATTGTAAATAATTGCCTCATTCTCTACTGCTTACCTTTAGTGAGTAGAGAAAATACTGCATTCCATTCAAAAATTCTTTACCGAGATTTCAAGGAAATGCGTGCTTTGAGGTTACTAATAAACATTGTTGCTACATTTTACTCCATCATGTATTAGAGTTATACAAATTATTCTTACAAACGTCTCTTTTTCTAATTGTTTCACTTTAATTTAAATAAACATGTGCAGAAATGTTTCGTTACAGTTACAAATAGAATAGCAACAGTCCAACCTTTAAGAATTTAACGCTATATGCTGGCCTTAAAATTACATCTTTGCATGCAGTCGTGAGAAACAATTGAATATGGAAAGGGCTTTTAAAAGTGCCACCAGGTATTTAAAAATGCGAAATATGAATAACGGTTTTGGAAATGCCTTTTGCCACAAAAAAAGGTTATTTGAAATAAATTGTGTGTTTTAAAGAAAGCAGCTTTGTTTTGCACGTTTTTGCCTATCTCTTAACGCTTAACAGATCAACAAGATTATACAAAGATTATACCTTCCAAATAAAGAAGAAATTTAAATTATACATTTTATTTGTTAATAAATATCTTTGATGTACTCAAATGTAATCCAAATTGTTAGAGTAAGTTTTGAGCAAAATAAAAATAAAATTAAAAATGTTTCCGTGTAGAATGCAGCTAGGATTGGAGGATTTTTTTTTTTTTTGAAAACTGCTAAAGGCACAAACCAAGTTTAATATTTATCCAAGTTTAGTAAACCGATGGACAAAAAATTACCACACAAAAATGTAGAGCACGTTACAACACACAATTTATATCATACACATTTTTTTCGTGGAGTAGATCGTTTTTGAGATATTCCTGGTTTTTTGGTTTTACCGTTAAAAAACTTAACCTATGGTACTCCCTTATTTCGCTTTTATTTACAAGGAAGCAAGTAATAAGACTATTTCTGCTAATTTCGATTACCATGAAGTATTAACAATAATGTGTTGCAGAGATGTAGAGAAAGTCATGTGAATGGAACACATCAGATTTATTAAGAATGATAGTATATTTCTGTGAGGAGTATTGAAGTTCTTCACAATAACGGTAAGCCTACTTTAATCCAAATAGGTTACGTTTCTTTGCATGAGGGCGCCTGGAGAGCTCAGGAAGTCGAATGGCAGCATTTAATCAACGCGCAACGAAACAGTTGCAGCTGTACAAATTTGAGGTAATTAATTACTAACATATATTTATGAAATGTGGCGTATGAGGCACCACTATCTGTACGCAGAGGGGCTGAAATAGCGACGTGCTTGCACCAGTACAACTGCATATTTAATACAGCACACAAATACGACCCGCACTCCAGTTAATGCACAATAACGATCCGGTGTCTCCGTAAATAAATGATTTGCTTGTGCATTCGCCTGCATTATTTAATGGCCGTTCTCTGCTACCTTGAATGGAGTTGATTTTCCAAAAGACGGTTTCTGCAACAGTAATACCAAATAATCAGTAAGAGAAGCCGCTAAGCTGTTGTAGCACATTTTCATTGCTCATGTTGGCAAAGACGTCTACCGTGACTAAATGCTGCTAAACTTTTGCTGGCAGTTTCTAAATGCGCCCCGCTTAGAAGGATCAATGGAAATAGCGTGTTATTTATGGACGCTCTTTAACTATTGTGGTTCTCAGCGTCCCGTTCAAATTTGGGGTGAAAGACCGCTTAGTTTTGCTCAGAGGCCTCTCTATCAGACTTGAGGTTCTTTTACGTCCCTTCCGAAGGAAAATCCATCGTGCTCTGCCGGGTTTGAACCCGCGACCTTGGGTATATGAAGTTAGCATGGTAACCATTACACCACGGAGGGCGACTTAAAAGGATCAAAAACATGTACGGAGCAATCTTAAAAACTGCACAACCATTATAATGATTATCACATTAATAAAAACAAAAAAAACTAATGCATTCCAATCACATGACTTTCTCTATCATTTCTGCAAGCAAACTATTCTTACAATTCTGCTTACTATTCTTATATCATACTAATCAAAATAAACGTTACCAGAAATAGTCTTATTACTTTGTTCCTTATACTAGAAGGAAAATAAGGGAGCACACAAGGCTAAAGAAACAGCCAAATATTTTAACAAAAGTTTGCTATGTGATTGAAACTCGTTCTCTTTGCATAGCCAGGGACTGAACAATTATCGTATGAGAAATATCTCGAGAATCGTTAACATCATCACAAAAAATTGTAGCTGATATAATTGATGTGATATAACGATCTCTACAGTTTTGAGCAGTAGCTTTTTGTCTACCTCTTAGTTTTATCAGCTATTTTAAAATTATTCAGAAAGAAAAGGGCTTCAGAGGCTGCTGCCAGAAAATGCAAATATACATTTTGTTTGCCACATAAATATCTTTAATATTATGGTACTTTAAACAAAATTGTTAGTCATTTGTTTGAGAAAATCAAAATGTTTTAAACTTTTTCCATGTAAAGGGTAGTTTGGGGTTGGGTATTTGCTTGAAAATCTTCATGTCGAATCCTTAGAAAATATTTAAGTTAAATATTAAGTTCATATAACATACTTTTTGTTTCTAAGTTATAATCACAAACACATATAAACCTTTTTCTGAAAGTGCTTTTTTATACACCCGAAAACGTGTATTTTCAATAAAATTTCGGTATTGCATTTTTGGGTTCTATGCATACTATGTTCTATGTACTAAGTAGAGAAAATAAAACTTAACATTTTAACCATTAAATGCGTATTTATGCATTTTAGGTTCCGTTATGGATTACTCTTAAATTAGGCAATTCTCCGTATGAAATTACACTTTAGCATAGCTTTTAGGAGACTAATTTTAATAACAAAATAAATTATGTGTAATGTTGTATCGTAATAACAAGTTAAGAATTTTAGTTTGAAATAGTGATTAATGTTTATAAAGCATGGGAATGTATATACCTTTATCTGAAATATAACTTCAGTGTTTCTTTTATAACCTAATAATACTCATACATTTGGGTCAGTTTTGCTGAATTTTGCATAACTGGTAAACCGTAACAGGCAGACAAAAACACAAAACATAAACATTGTTGACACAATTTATGACGTATACATTTTTTCGTAGAACTAACCATTTCGAAGATATTTCTTGTTATTGGTTTCAGTTTTCAAATACTTAAAAACTTTTCTCATGCGGGAATTTGTGGATTCCTAGCCATGCAAAGAAATGGATTTTAATCACATGGCAACCAGCTTTTAAAAGAGTTGACTATCGCGTTAGCTTAGTATTGTCCCTTGTTTCAACTCCACTTACAAGGAAACAAGTGATAAGAACATTACTGCTCAAGTTTTTCTCGATTAGCATGAAGTAGATAGGAGAATAAACTTTTCAACAATAATTTGTTACAGAGATGTAGAGAAAGTCATGTGAATGGAACACATCAGGTTTTTTTTTATTTATTTAACATGTGATATGTGTTCCCTTACAAAGCTTACTGCAATATAATGTATCCTCACGCGTGTGCGTGTTTTTTATTGTGAGAAACCCTCCTCTGAAGACGTCACGTGTTTTCTTTTTAGTGGTGTTCTTATTTGCCGGCGCTGTCACCACGTTTGGCTGTATATTTTGGTTTTCGCTAATTTACCAAACGATGTTGGTTGGGAAAACCTTCTCTGTCTGTATTTGTCGTCTACAGACCTTATGGGCCCCAGGGAATGGACTTTTTGCTTCTTGCTAAAAACTAAATTGGTTCCTCTAGCACAACACGCGGCGCTAACATCCCAAAATACCACGCAAAGTCTGCGAAAAAGGGAGAGATAACAGTTGAAATGCGACATTGGACCTGGTGTGAAGCAGAAAAAGCATACAGGGTCTTACATAAGCAAGGAATAATGCAGATAAAAGTGAACAAATCTGATGTGTTACATCCACATGAATTTCCCTGCATCTCTGCAACAAATGCTTGTTAAAAATCTTATGCTTCTATTTACTTCGTGGTAATCCAGAAAAAAACAAGCAAAAATAGCATTATTACTTACTTCCTTGTAAGTAGAAGGGAGTACCATAAGTTAAAGTAATACTTAAAAGCTGGTTGCTGTGTGATTGAAGTTCCGTAAAATTCATCCAGAATAAAGGAGTCTTGTGAGGTTATTCCCAGAAAATTCTGATATACATTTTATTTGTCAGGTAAATATTTTTTAAATTACGAAATTTTAATCAAAATCATTAGAGCCATTTTTGAGAAAATCAAAATTCTTGGAAAAAAGTTCCATGTAAAGAGTAGTTGGAAGTGGGGGGGTATTTTTTTTTAAATCTTTGTGTCGTATCCTTGGAAGATACCAAACTTAAATAACAAGTTTAGTATTCAACGGTCTTTTCGTTTTTAAGGTATTTTGTCCACAGACACACACACACAGACATACACACACATGGACCTTTTTCCAAAAATATGTACGTGTATATTTTAATAATATGGAAGAATAATGAATATCAGAGATATACTTAGCAGTGATTGAAAATGTTCAACAAAAATTCATATTTGGGTTTAGCCACTACCAGTTTGTAAATGGAGAGCATTTGATCAACATATTAAATCATTAGAATTAATTTGTTGCAATAGTTATGCAAATTGTGGAGGAAGTGGCTAAACAAGTCAACAATTAAACTGTTCTCATAGCAATCAAAACGATTGTATAACATAAATTAAATTGCTCGTGGACCTAAACCTTTTAGAATAAAATGAAAAATAATATACTGTCTTTTAAAATGTTTGTCGATGTCTCACAGAGAGTACCATAATGGCTGAAAGTTTTGTTTCCCTTCGTAAATACAAAATTCAAGCATGCACTATTCAAGCATTTTTAAAGAACATCTGATATGTTCCATTCATATGACTTTCATTACCTATTCTGCAACAAATGATTCTTCTCTCTACTTCATTCCAATTGGGATAAACATTAGCAGAAAAGTTTTCATTAATAAACTCTTTATAAATATAAGAGAAATAAAGGAGTACGTTAGACTAAAGTGATAGTCGAATCTTTTTAAAATCGTTTCTAAGTGGTGAAATTGAAATTCCCTTAGACAAAAGTGAATAACGACTTACATTTTGAGAAAAGTCTAAGTACTGGAAACTTTAAAACCAATTACAGGCAATATCTCGGAAAAGCTTAGCAGTACAAAAGAAACGTATATGTATGCAGAAACCTACATTCTGTGAGTCAGTTTTTGTCCGTCTCTTACAGTTTTACCAGTTATGTAAATTTCAGAATGAGTATTTCAGAGTAACTAGAGTATTGTAGAGGCTTATCCCAAGAAATTCAAGATATACATTTTATTTGTCATATAAATATCGTATCGTATAGCACGTTATTTTAATAAAAATAGTTAAAGTTCCAAAAATCTTCCATGTAAACGGCAGTTTGTAGTGGGAGAATTTTCCTGAAAATCTTCGTTTTGCATTCTCGTAAGATACTAAACAAAGTTTGATATTTAACATCTGTTATGCTGCCACAGACACACACACCCGCACGCATTTTCCTAAAAACGACCCCTTTTTTGGGGGGTTTGTTTCGGGGGTTCTCAAAAAACCTCGGTATCGAATTTTTGGGTTGAATATACCTTCTCTACCTACATATATACGCACACACTAAAGGTAATGAAAAAAATTTGATGTGTTTCACTCACATGACTTTCTCTACACCTCTGCAATAAATTATTGTTAAAAAGCTTATGCTTCTATTTACTTCCTGCTAATCGAAAAAAAAAATTAGCAGAAATAGTCTTATTACTTGCTTCCTTGTAAGTAGATGCGAAATAAGGGAGTACCATAGGTTAAAGTGATGGTCAAAAGGTGGTTGCTATGGGACTGAAGTTCCTTTGTTTATATGGACACGAGTTCACAAAGTCCTGTATGAGAAAAGTATATTTTTATAGCTGAAACCAACAACAAGGAATATCTAAAAAACAATCAACTCCAAGAAAAAAATGTATATACCATAAATTGTGTGTTTTAACGTGCTCTACATTTTTTTGTGTTTTAAGTTTCCGTCCATCTCTTACGTTTAGCAGTTATGTAAAATTCCGCAAAATTCATTCAGAATAAAGTACTCTTCAGAGGCTATTCCCAGAAAATTCAAGATATATATTTTATTTGTCAGGTAAATATCTTTAATATACGATATTTTAATCAAAATCGTTAGTCATTTTTAAGAAAATCAAAATTTTCGAAATATTTTCCATGTAAAGGGTAATTTGGGGTGGGAAACTTTTTTTGTAAATCTTCGTGTCGCATCCTTGGACGATACCAAACTTAAATACCAAGTTTGGTATTTAACGGTCTTTTCGTTTTTGAGCTGTGATGCTCAGTGACACACAGACACACACAGACAGACAGACAGACAGACACACACGGACATGTTTCTAAAATGTTTTTGGATTCAGGGGGTCCCAAAACATGTATTTCCGGTGAAATGTCGGTATCGAATTTTTGGGTGCATTACAATACCTTGTCTAGACACTATGTGCATAGTATGTGTAGAGAAAGTAAAAATGTATATACTATAAATTGTATGTTTTAACGTGCTCTAAATTTTCTGTGTGATAGGTTTTTGTCCATCTCTTACAGTTTAGCAGTTATGCAAAATTCCGTAAAATTCATCCAGAATAAAGTAGTCTTCAGAGGGTATTCCCAGAAAATTCAAGATATACATTTTATTTGACGCGTAAATATCTTAATATAAGAGATTTTAATCAAAATCACTGGAGCCATTTTTGAGAAAATCAAAATTTTCGAAAACAGTTCCATATAAAAGGTAGTTGGGGGTGGGGGGATTTTCTTGAATGTCTTCGTGTCGCATCCTTGGAAGATACCAACTTAAATACCAAGTTTGGTATTCAGCGGTATTTTCGTTTTTGAGCTATGCTGTCCACAGATACACAGACACACACACACACGCACACACACACACGCACACACACACACACAAACGGACCTTTTTATAAACATTCTTTTTTTTTATTCAGGGGGACCCAAAACATGCATTTCCAGTGAAATCTCGGTATCGAATTTTTGGGTACAATGCAATACCTTCTCTATACACTATGTACATAGTACGTGTAGAGAAAGTAAAAAGCGATTTACATTGACAATTTCATAACGATAGCTTTAAACATTTTACTATCGCTTAAGCATAGCGCCTTCCTTTAGTTCCCTTCTACTTACAAGGAACTAAGAACAAGAACAAGAACTTTCTGCTAATGTTTATCTCGATTAGCATTGTGTGGAAAGAAGAAGAATTTTTTGTAAGAAGTTTGCAGAGCAGTTAGAGGAAGTCATGTGAGTGTAACACGGATTTTTGTCAAATGCAATACTTCCTCTAGTGTAAAGACCACATAGAATATTTAATATTGCACTTTCTGGTGGATCCGTAATAGTAAACACTAGCAATTTATAGTCGCCCTCCTGGTGTAAGGGTTACCATGCTAACTTCATACACCCAAGGTCGCGGGTTCAAACCCAGCGGTGGACGGTGGATTTTATCGGGAGTAAAAATCCTTAGCACGGCTTCCTTCGGAAGGGAAGTAAATATGTTGGCCCCTGCTCGTAAAAGAACCTCAAGCCTGAAAAAAATCTTATGTGTTCCATTCACATGACTTTCTCTACACTTCTGTAGCAAATTATTATCTGTAACAAGCTTATGCTTCTATTTACTTCATGCTAATCGAGACAAAATTAGCAGAAATAACCTTATTACTTGCTACCTTGTAAGTAGAAGCGAAATAAGGGACCAGAGGTTAAAGGGATAGTCAAAAGCTGGTTGCTATGAGACTGACGTTCCTTTGTTTGTATAGACAGGAGTTGATAAATTCCTGTATGAGAAAAGTATACATTTTAAAGGTGAAACCAAAAGCAAGGAATATCTAAAAAACGATCATCTCCAGAAAAAATGTATAGTACATAAATTGTGTGTTTTAATGTGCTCTATATTTTTTGTGTGATAATTTTTTGTCTATCTCTTACGATTTAGCTGTTATGCAAAATTCCGTAAAATTCATCCGAATAAAGTAGTCTTCAGATGCTATTCCCAGAAAATTCTAGATATACATTTTATTTGTCAGGTAAATATCTTTAACATACGATATTTTAATCAAAATCGTTAGAGCCATTTTTGAGAAAATTAAGATTTTTGAAAAAAGTTTCATGTAAAGGTATTTTGGGATGGGGGAGTTTTTCTCGAAATCTTCGTGTCGCATCCCTGGAAGATACTAACCTTAAATACCAAGTTTGGTATTTTACCGACTTTTCGTTTTCGAGTTATCGTGTTCACAGGCTCACGGACACACACGGACCTTTTCCTGAAAATGCTCTTTTTTTTTGGATAAAGGGGACCCTAAAATATATATGTCCGGTGAAATCTCGGTATCTAATTTTTGGGTGGTGCAATACCTTCTCTATGCACGTACATAATACGTGTAGAGAAAGTAAAAAGGGACATCTGAGCAAAACTTAGGATAAAATGGACCTCAGCAGTTAAAGAGCGTCCATAAATAAACCAATTTCATTTGTCAAGTTACCTTTAATTGGTCGTTTTGTACAAGGGTGATGTATGGAATTGTAGTGATTTAGATAAGCAGTAGAGAAAGAAAGTATTATGACCAATGAGAACATATCAGAATGCCACACAAACTCAGGGCGAAATGAAGACAGCGATCGTAAGATGCGGCTCCACACAGAAAGTGGCGACAGATTTCATCTGCAGCCCCGAGAGTGTTAAAAGCCCTTTACCCCGCCACGGCCCCGAAATCTCGGATCAGTGCGACATTGATTTTTATCCGGTACCGCATCCCTTCTCCCACATTCCGTCCTGATTGCTTCCTGTTTTCCGGCCATTCCCAGCCATTATTAAGAAATTGCCACTTTCTCATGTGTCATTCATTAACGAGTTTCTCCACCTTCTTTACACAAACAATGATAATGATAATTTATTTCACCGTTTGGCATACGATAGGTTTCGTCAGCAAGTTCCTTAATTTTTACTTTCTCTACACGCACTATGTACATAGTGTATAGAGAAGGTATTGTAATGCACACAAAAATTCCATACCGAAATTTCACTGGAAATACATGTTTTAGGACACCCTGAATAAAACAAAACATTTTTAAAAAATGTCCGTGTGTGTGTGTGTGTGTGTGTGTGTGTGTGTGTGTGTGTCTGTGGGCAGCACAGCTCGAAAACGAAAAGATCGTTAAATACCAAACTTGGTATTTAAGTTCAGTATCTTCCAAGGATGGGACACGAAGGTTTTCAAGAAAATCCCCCCACCACAAACTACCCCTCACGTGGAAAATTTTTCGAAAAATTTTATTTTCTAAAAAATTGCTCTAACGATTTTGATTAAAATATCGTATATTAAAGATATATTACCTGACAAACAATAAGTATATTTTGAATTTTCTGGGAATAGCCTCTGAAGACTACTTTATTTTCGATCAATTTTACGGAATTGTGTATAACTGGTAAACCGTAAGAGATAGACAAAAGTTTACCATACAAAAATTGTAGAGCACATTAAAACATAAATTTATGTTATATACATTTTTTTCGCGGAGTTGATCGTTTTTTAGATATTGCTTATTTTTGGTTTCAGCCTTGAAAAACATACTATAGGATTGTCAACTCATGTCCATACAAACAAAGGAACTTCAGTCACATAGCAACCAGCTTTTGACTATCACTTTAACCTACGGTTGCCCCTCATTTCGCTTCTACTTACAAGGAAGCGAGTAATAAGACTATTTTTGCTAATTTTTTCTGATTAGCATAAAGTAAATAGAAGTAAAAGCTTTTTAAGAATTATTTGTTGCAGGGATATGGAGAAAGTCATGTGATTTTTGGATATTGGGGACCATAAAACATATATTTCCGGTGAAATCTCGGTATCGAATTTTTGGGTGGAATGCAATACCTTCTCTATACACTATGTACAAAAGCGATAACAGTCGAAACCATACAAATATTGTTATGAAAAGGGAACAAATGAATTCAACACTGGGAATGGCAAAGAAACGATGCAGCAATCCATCATGTAGTTGCAACATTTAAGGCACTCCAGTGTAATGACGGAGATTGCGTTACAAGCAAGGGCAGTCGAAATGACCATAAGACTTGTCACGAACCGGAAGACAGCACTTGAGTGTGCAGTTCTGCACGACATTCATATTCCGTCAGTACTACCCAACTTTCCATGGCCTTCAACATGTTAACTTTTTCCTTAGATGGTGATTCATGATTCAATTTTGTTCAGCGTTTAACGTGTAGTTTATCTTTTATACAGTGTGTCCAAAAAGAAGGTCGGACCTAGGGAGGTTTGAGAACAGCTTTAATCATTGTACAGTGTGTCCAAGAACATTGACGGACCTAGGAAAGTTTGAGAATAGATATAGTCATTGTACAGTGTGTCCAAGAACAGTGTCTGGCCAAGGGAGGTTTGAGAATAGATATAGTCATTGTACAGTGTGTCCAAGAACAGTGTCTGGCCAAGGGAGGTTTGAGAATAGATATAGTCATTGTGCAGTGCATCCAAGAGCAGTGTCTGGCCAAGGGAGGTTTGAGAATAGATATAGTCATTGTACAGTGTATCCAAGAACAGTGTCTGGCCAAGGGAGGTTTGAGAATAGCTATAGTCATTGTACAATGTGTCCAAGAACAGTGTCTGGCCAAGGGAGGTTTGAGAATAGATATAGTCATTGTACAGTGTATCCAAGAACAGTGTCTGGCCAAGGGAGGTTTGAGAATAGCTATAGTCATTGTACACTGTGTCCAAGAACAGTGTCTGGCCAAGGGAGGTTTGAGAATAGCTATAGTCATTGTACAGTATGTCCAAGAACAGTGTCTGGCCAAGGGAGGTTTGAGAATAGATATAGTCATTGTACAGTGTGTCCAAGAACATTGACGGACCTAGGAAGGTTTGAGAATAGATATAGTCATTGTACAGTGTATCCAAGAGCAGTGTCTGGCCAAGGGAGGTTTGAGAATAGATATAGTCATTGTATAGTGTGTCCAAGAACAGTGTCTGGCCAAGGGAGTTTTGAGAATAGATATAGTCATTGTACAGTGTGTCCAAGTACATTGACGGACCTAGGAAGGTTTGAGAATAGATATAGTCATTGTACAGTGTATCCAAGAGCAGTGTTTGGCCAAGGGAGGTTTGAGAATAGATATAGTCATTGTACAGTGTGTCCAAGAACAGTGTCTGGCCAAGGGAGGTTTGAGAATAGATATAGTCATTGTATAGTGTGTCCAAGAACATTGACGGACCTAGGAAGGTTTGAGAACAGCTATTGTCATTGTACAGTGTGTCCAAGAACATAGTCCAACCTAGGGAGGTTTGAGAATAGATATAGTCATTGTACAGTGTATCCAAGAACAGTGTCTGGCCAAGGGAGGTTTGAGAATAGATATAGTCATTGTACAGTGTATCCAAGAACATAGTCCGACCTAGGGAGATTTGAGAACAGCTATTGTCATTGTACAGTGTGTCCAAGAACAGTGTCTGGCCAAGGGAGGTTTGAGAATAGATATAGTCATTGTACAGTGTATCCAAGAACATAGTCCGACCTAGGGAGGTTTGAGAACAGCTATTGTCATTGTACAGTGTGTCCAAGAACATAGTCCGACCTAGGGAGGTTTGAGAACAGCTATTGTCATTGTACAGTGTGTCCAAGAACAGTGTCTGGCCAAGGGAGGTTTGAGAATAGATATAGTCATTGTACAGTGTATCCAAGAACAGTGTCTGGCCAAGGGAGGTTTGAGAATAACTATAGTCATTGTACAGTGTATCCAAGAACAGTGTCTGGCCAAGGGAGGTTTGAGAACAGCTATTGTCATTGTACAGTATGTCCAAGAACATAGTCCGACCTAGGGAGGTTTGAGAATAGATATAGTCATTGTACAGTGTATCCAAGAACAGTGTCTGGCCAAGGGAGGTTTGAGAATAGATATAGTCATTGTACACTGTATCCAAGAACAGTGTCTGGCCAAGGGAGGTTTGAGAATAGATATAGTCATTGTACAGTGTATCCAAGAGCAGTGTCTGGCCAAGGGAGGTTTGAGAATAGATATAGTCATTATACAAGGTGTCCAAGAACATAGTCCAACCAAGGGAGGTTTGAGAATAACTATAGTCATTGTACAGTGTGTCCAAGAACATAGTCTGACCAAGAGAGGTTTGAGAACAGCTATTGTCATTGTACAAGGTGTCCAAGAACATAGTCCAACCTAGGGAGGTTTGAGAATTACTAGTGAAAGAAAAAAGTCAATATTACACTCACATGACTTTCTCTGCCTCTTCTACAAGTTATTGTTACAAATTATTGTTACGTGCCAATCGAGATAACATTAGTAAGTAGTAACTGAAAGCATTATGTTAAATGCTCCTTGATATTTGTTATCTTCCAAGAATGCTTGCTACCCAAAGATTTTCAATAAAATCCCCCCACGACAAACTACCCTTTACTTGGAGAACTTTTTGATCATTTAGTTTTTTTCAAAAATGGCTCAAACGATTTTGATTAGAATAACGTAGGTATAAAATAGATATTTTATTTGCAAATAAAAATTTTATATTGAACTTGTTGGGTCTAGCTTCTGAATACCTCTTTATTCTTGATGAATCTTGCAGAATTTTGTACAACGCTTAAACCGTAAGAAATATAAAAAAAAAAAAAAAACTAACCAAACGAATACGTAATTTATGCCATACACTTCTTTCTTGCAGATCTGGCCATTTTCGAGATATTACTTGTTATTGTTTTCAATTTTAAACTGCTTAACGTTTCTAAAATGGGACCATGCTAAGCAAATCTAATCTCAATTGTTCCACATAGTGAACAGCTTTTAAAACATTTGACTATCGCTTTAGCCTAGTGTATCCTCTTATTTCTTTCCTATTTACAAGGAAGCACATAGTAAGACCAATTCTGTTTATGTTTATCTCGATTAGTATGATGTAGATAAAAGAACAGTCTTTTGTGCGAAGAGTCCTTATATGGAACAACTAGAGAAGGTTGTGGATTGGAACACATCAGATGCTCCGAAAACATAATTTCCGGTGGGGTATTCGAGTGTGTGAATGTGCACGAGTGTGTGATTGTGTTCGACACTCGTACACACTCATATACTCGGACACACTCAAGCACTTGAACACATCCACACACTCAAACACATTGACACACTCGAACGCACTCACACACTCGAATACTCACACACACACTCGAACACATTCACACGCTCGAATACCCCACACACTCAAGCACACTCAAGCACACTTGCACTGTTTCAAATATTCTGATACACACGCAAATACTCACATACTCAAACATTCGAACGTGCTCACTTACTCGAACACACTCGCACACACTCGAACACATAGCACACTCACGCTCTCCTGCACTTGACGTAGGTGTCTCGTTACATCGTACATAGCCTTACGAAGCCGTGGCTTTTGCTTTAGGCCGCGGTCCTATCACATAGTTACACTAATAACCACAACAAGGGTTACAAAATGGCGTAGAAACGATATATATGTTTAGACTCTCACTCATGTTTGCTAAAAGAGAAACAGCAAACGTGAGTGCATTCAGATCCTTATCGGCTAGTCATACCTTATCGGCTAGTGTAGGACATGTCTAAAAGAGCCACAGAAAACAATACAGAATCCACCGAAGATTTTCTTTGGCGTGTAGAGAAAATAAAAATAAGATTACGTAATAATAGTTTGTTGCAGAAAGAGATTCTTTATATGCTTTCTTTTTATTCAGAAGTCCCCAACACCTGCGTTTCTCAATATCAAATTCTTGGGTAGAATTCAATACTTCCTCTACCTGCTAGGCACGTGTTAAAGAAAATAAATGAGGCACAGGTGGATAAATGAACACGATTGAAACTGACACAGATGTTTCTTGATTCCCGAGTCAAGTGTTATGTATTCCGAGAGAGTGATTATAATTTGACACCGCATTAATCTATAGCGACAAGGAATGCTCTGGATACAGGCATGCGAGACAATTGACGTTCGCGGTTTGGCGTTCCACAACGCCACCTGTTGTAGTTACACGACATCGACACCAGCCCACTCACGTGACATCAATCATTGTCCTCCTATTGGTCAACTTTTGTTCTTTCTCTCAAGCAAAAACACAAGTATTGTATTACATTGTAAATACTCAAAAGTCTACTATTATAAAAAATTCTGATGTGTTCCATTCGCATGACTTTCTTGTGTTGCACAACAAACTATTCTTTTATCTGCATCATGCCAATCGAGATAAACATTAGCAGAAATTGTCTTATTCTTTGCTTTCTTGTAAGTAGAAGTAGGAACACACTAGGCTAAAGCGATAGTCAATTCCCGGGAATATAACAAAAGAGGTGAAACGAAAGTTGAGTTCCTACCTGAGAAACTTTTTAAGTAGTTTAACATTGAAATAAATAACAAGTAATTTCTTGGAAACGGTTAACGCTATAAAAAAAAGTATGACATAGGTTACGCGTTTTAATGACATTTTTTTCAGTTAAGTTTTTGTCAATCTCTTATGGTTTACTAGTTATATAAAAGCCATCCAGAATGAAGAGCTCTTCAGAAGCTATTTCAGAACATTCATGATGTACATTTTGTTTGTTATAAAAACATATTAAACATATGGCGTTTTAATGAATATTGTTATAACCATTTTTGAGAAAATCAAAATGTTCGATAAATGTTCCATGTAAAGGATAACTGAAGTGTAGGATTTTCTTGAAAATCTTCGTATCGCATCCTTGGAGGATAAATAACTTAAATACCTAGTTTGGTGTGTAACAAACTTTTAATTTTTGAATTATACTACCTGCAGACACACACACACAGACATGTTTATAAATTGTTTTTATTCAGGTGACTTTAGCACATATACTTCCGATGACATCTCAGTATCGAACTTTTGGCTGGGATATAACACCTTCTCTATCTGCAAAGTACATTGCACATATGTGCTAAGCGCCTAGGGGGGGGGGGGTGTTAAACACTACCAAAAAAAAAAAAAAACATATGTGCTAGAGAAAATCAAAAGATGCCTTGCATTCACATAACTTTCACTTTTTGTTCTTTTACAAGCTATTTTTACAAAACATTAATCTTCTATATACTTCTTGTTAATACAGATAAATTTCCATTATGCATTCAACATTTCGATGTAGGAAGAGCGATAGTGAGATTTCTAACAAATGTGTCGCAATGTGACGGTATACCTGGATATTCCATGCTCTTTGTATGACTACGAGAAAAAAAACTGATGTGTTACACTCACATGACTTTCTCTATCTGCTCTACAAATTCGTACAAAAGATTATTCTTCTTTCTACACCATGCTAATCGAGCTAAACATTAGAAGAATGTTTTTATTACTTAGTTCCTTATAGGTAGAAGGGAACTAAGGGAATGCACTAGACTGAAGTGATAGTCAAATGCTTTAAAAGCTACCGTTATGCATTTGTCATTGCAGAACAAAATAAAAACGGACACTTCCTGTCTGAGAAAAGTATAAGTACTTTATAATTGAAACCAATAACAAGGAATATCCCGGAAACGGTTATCTTCACAACAAAAACGTAAAGGACATAAATTATATGTTTTGACGAGATCTGCATTTTTGTGCAGTAAGTTTTTGTCTATCTCTGACGGTTTAATAGGTCGGCTAAGTTCGGCAAAATTCATCCAGAATAAAGAGCTCTTCAGAGCCTATTCCTCGAAAATTTAATATATACACTTTATTAGGGATGTAAATATCTTTAATACACGGGATTTTAATCAAAAGCGTTAGCCATTTTTGAGAAAATCAAAATTTTCGAAAAATGTTGCACGTAAAGGGTAGTTAGTAGTGGGGGATTTTCTTGAAAATTTTCGTGTCGTATCCTTGGAAGATACTAAACCTAAATACCAAGTTTGATATTTAGTGGTCTTTTCGTTTTTGATCTATGCTGTCCACAGACACACACACCATACACACCCCACGCATACACATACGAACTTTTTTCTAAAAATGTTTTCTTTCTTTTTTTTTATTCAGGAGGACCCAAAACATGTATTTCTGGTGAAATCTCGGTATCGAGCTGTTGGGTGCAGTACAATACATTCTCTATACACTATGTACAAAGTACGTGTAGAGAAGGTACAATCGGCCTCAGGGGACCCTAAAACATGTACTTCTGGAAATCTCGACATCGAATTTTTGGGTGGAGTATAATATTTTCTCTACCTACTATGTACATTTTACATGCGTAAAATTGTAAAGTAAAAATTGATGTGACACATTCACATGATTTCTTCTATGAGGCAGCTATAAGAGCAGCTTTGGTGATTGAAACTCCTCCCATATCTAAAAAGAGTAAATAGCAAAATGTAGTTTTAATTCCAATTGTTGCATATAAAATCGGTTGCTTTATTATTTATCAACTCGTACTATGTACATAGTGTATAGAGAAGGTATTGTATTGCACCTAAAAATTCGATATCGAGATTTCACCGGAAATACATGTTTTGGGACCTCCTGGATATAAAAAAAAACATTTTTAGAAATATTTTTATGTGTATAAATGCGTTTAACGGTATTTTCGTGTTTGAGCTAAGCTATCCCCCCACACACGCACGCACGCGCACGCACAGAGAGACCTTTTTCTAAACATTTTTTACGGTTTCGGGTACCTCAAAACATATATTTCCGGTGAAATCTCGACATCGAAGTTTTGGATGGAATAAAATACCCTCTGTAGCTACTATGTACAAACGTACTAGAGAAAGTAAAAATCCTTCGCCCTCTCCGTGTTTGAACCCGCGACCTTGATTACTCTAGGCTAGCATATTATCCCTAGACTGCGGATGACGACATACATCCACCCACAACCAATAATAGCTACTGCAGATTCTAAGGTTAAAAGTAGGATTTGTGTAATAATTAAAAGGGGTAGAAGGTATATTATTATAGTAAGTATTTTTCTTCGTTTCATTTTTTTGAACATTCTATCACAGAAGACTTGCCCCTGCTATTGATATTGGATCACTTTGACCTCCTTTAAGAATTATTCCTTTTAATGCCTTACAGGTTCCAGTGACTTTTATATATTAAAATGTGGAGATGAGGGATATTTCCACCATCAACTATTGTACAAAGTTTACAATATTTACTTGCCCTACTGAAGCTCACAGAGACGCAAGCAACGGTCTGGAATTAAAAATAAGGGCACTCTCAAACATTACATGCAACATTAAGCATTCTCAACCACATACACACACAAAACTTTTGAAACCAGGAGAGATCTAAAAAGGAAAATAACAATGGAGAAAAACAAAGGAACCAAAAAGTGCAGCTGTTAACCTAAGTAGCCAAGCCAGAGAGTTACAATGAATGCAAAAAATTGAGTCAAAACGTTAAATACACGACTTAATATTGACAATCAATCAATCGACTAAACTAGTCCTAGTTTTCTGGCTAAGAGTATGTGCATCAATACAAGCTCAGACTCCTCCATTCTTCCCCTTTTCTGTGTTTCTTTCAATCTGCATATTAACCAATCCGATTAATATTGTATCATCGAATATGCTTTCCACCCCAAGATTTTTATATATTATAATGCATCCAAAAATTCGATACCGAGATTTCATCAGAAATACATGTTTTTGGATCCCCCTGAACCCAAAAGAAACACATTTTCAGAAAAAGTTGCGTGTGTGCGTGTCTCTGTGGACAGCATAGCTCAAAAACGAAATACCGTCAAATACCAAACTTGGTATTTAAGTTTGGTATCTTCCAAGGATGCGACACGTTTCAAGAAAATTTCCCATTCAATTACCCTTTACATGGAAAAAATGTCCAAGATTTTGATTTTCACAAAAATGGTTCTAAGATTTAAGATATTTACATGATAAATAAAATGTATATCTTGAATTTTCTGGGAATAGCCTCTGAAGACCTCTTTATTCTGGATGATTTTTATTGAATTTTGCTTAACTGATAAACCGTAAGAGATAGGCAAAAACTACTTATACAAAAAATGTAGATCTCGATAAAACACATGATTTTTGTCGTATACATTTTTTTCGTGGAGTTGGCCGTTTCGAGATGTGTTTTGTTATTGATTCAGCTTTAAAATACTTTTCTCATGCGGGAACTTGTCAACTCCTGGCCACGCAAAGAAACGGTTTTCATTCCCATAGCAACCACATTTTAAAACATTTGACTGTCGGTTTAGCCTAGTGTATTCTCTTATTTCCCTTCTACTCAAAAGGAACTAATAAGACCGTTTCTGCTAGTGCTAGATAGAAGAATTAGCTTATTAACAATAATTTCTTACAGAGATGTAGAGAAAGTCGTGTGAATGGAGTGCATCAGATTTTGTCTCTCTCTACTACATATTTATAGAAGGTAGGGTTAGCAGTACTGGGAACATATACATTATTCAGCTAAATTAAGAATGCTATAAGCATTTGGCACTGACTAATATCTTGATATTCAGTTTACTAGTTGGCCATAGCGATGAAGACTTCCTCTGTTTGCTTTTCTCTTCAAGTAAAATAAAGGACACTTTACTTTCTCTAGCACGTAAGTGCATATAATTTACATAGAAGGTATGTATTCCACCCAAAATTTGATGTCGATATTTCACTGGAAATATGTTTTGAAGTCCCCTAAATCGGAAAAACACGTCTCGTGTATATGCGTATGTATAAAAACTAAAAGAGCGTTAGAAACCAAAGTTGTTATTTATGTTTAGCATCTTCCAAGGATGCGACACCAAGATTTTCAAAAGAAATCCCTTACCACAAACTACCCTTTAATTGTAAATGTGTTTTTCTCAAAAATGGCTAACAATTTTTATTAACTACGGTATATTAAAGATATTTATATCACAAAATATCTTATGTGCTCCATTCACATGACTTTCTGTACCTCTATGTAACAAATTATTGTTAATAAGTGTATTCTTCTTACTACTTCATGATAATCGAGATAAACATTAGCAGAAACGGTTTTATTTCTTAGTTCCTTATAGGTAGAAGGGAAATAAGGGGATACGCTAGACTAAACCGATAATCAAATGTTTTAAAATTGGTTGCTATGGGATTGAATTCAGCGTGGTCAGGTGTTGACAAATTCCCGTATGAGAAAAGTATTAAGTATTCTAAAACGAAATCAATAACAAAGAATGTCTTAAAAAGGGTCAAGTCCAGGAAAAAATGTATATAATATAAATTGTGTGCTTTAATGAGTTCTACATTTTTTGTGCAGTAAGCTTTTGTCTATCTCTTACGGTTTACCAGTTATGCAAAATTCCGCAAAATATTCAGAATAAAGATGTCTTCAGAAGCTATTCCCAGAAAATTCAAGATATACAATTTATTTGTTATGTAATTATCTTTAATATGCGATATTTTAACCAATCGTTAAAGCCATTTTTGACAAAATCAAAATTTTCAGAAAAATTTGTCAATGCAAAGGGTAGTTGATGGTGGGGGACTTCCTTGAAAAGCTTCGTGTCGCATCCTTGGAAAATACTGAACTTAAATACCAAGTTTGGTACTTAACGGACTTTCCGTTTTTGAGCTACGCTGTCCAGACGCACACACATACACACACGGTCGTTTTTCTAAAACTGCTTTTATTTTATTCAGGAGGTCCCAAAATACGTATTTCAGGTGAAATCTCTGAATCGAATTTTTAGTGCAATACAATACCTTCTTTATACACTAAGTACATAGTTCGTGTAGACAAAGTAATAAAATGTATATTTTGAATTTTCTGGCCTCTGAGGACCTCTTGATTTGGATGAGTTTTATTGAATTTTGTATAGCTGGTAAACCGTAAGAGATAGATAGAAACTAACTACACACTAAATGTAGATCTCGTTAAAAAAAAACAATTTATATCATACATTTTTTTTTTTTTTTTTGAGAACTACCTAATCTTTCTCAAATAGGACCACGCAAAGCGAATCGAACCTCAATTGTTTCAGATAGCAATCAGCTTTTAAAATATATGACTATTGCTTTTGCCTAGTGTATTCCATTATTTCCCTTCTACTTACAACGAAGCAAGTAATAAGACCAATTTCTAATGTTTATCTCGATGAATATGATGTAGATAAAAGAACAATTTTTTGTAAGAATAGTTTGTATTTGGAACAGCTAGAGCAAGTTATGAGAATGGAACACATATGATTTTTTGAACAAGTTTGCCTTTCATCAAGCAATGAAGTGATTGAGAGTTATTTTATATGTATTTCTAGAACTGTTTAGTAGTAGTTGTCTTATTTTTTCTGCACTTACATTCTTCCATTTCATATTTTTTCTAAATTAATATTTCCTGCCATTTAATCTTTATGTAGGTTATACTAGATAAAAGAACAACGTTTTAGATAAAAGAAAACAGTCATAATAACATACACAACAAATGGCGATAAATTGAAGTAATTCGTTCTGCATTGTGTACAATTAATGTGATCGCTACGGTAAATTAATCACCTAAAAGGACATAATGAAATGTAAAACTTAATCAAGAAAAGTTGAGTTATTAAACGTATGCAAATAAAATGTGTAATTGCTATGTGAATGGACTTGAAACCAAAGTTGGTCACAATGCAGTGGTAAAAATTTGTTATTGCATTATTGCGGTAATCTAAAGCGTGCAGTATGTTAAAAGTTCAACTTTAGGCATGCTGCCTCTGTGTTTCATTCACATACTTTCTCTACCTGTTCTATAAACAAACTTATTACAAAAGATTCTTCTTCTTTCTACTCTGTGCTAATCGAGGTAAGTATTAGCAGAATGGTCTAATTGCGTAGTTGCTTATAAACTGAAGGGAACTAAGAGAATACGTTATGATAAAGCGATAGTCAAATGTTTTAAAAGTTGTCGCTATGAGATTTTCATTGAAACTAGTTATTTTCCATAGCCCGGAGTAAAAAAAAGAAACACGAATGACTTCCTGTTAGAGAAAAGTACATGAAAATTGTAAAGGATATAAAGTGGGTGTTTTGACGAACTTTACGCTTTTTCGTAGTAAGTTTTTGCATATCTCTTACAGTTTGCTTGTCATGCAAAGTCATTCAGAATGAAGACGACTGCTCCCACGAAATTCAAGATATAAATTTTATTTGTGATCTTAATATCTTTAACGGAATTTTAATCAAAATCGTTAGAGCCATTTTTGAGAAATCAAAATTTTTGAAATGTTTTCCATTTAAAGGGTAGTTAGGGGTAGGAAATTTTCTTGGAAGTCTTTTTGTCGCATCCTTGGGAGATACTAAACTTAAATATCAAGTTTTAGCCATACTATCCACACACAGACACACACACACTCTCACACACAGACACACAGACACACATATACTCACACACACTCACACACAGACACACACACTCACACACACACTCACACACATAGACACACACACACAGACACACATAGACACACACACACTCTCACACACAGACACACAGACACTCACACACATTCACACACACGCTCACACACAGACACACACACTCTCACACACAGACACACACACTCACACACACACTCACACACATAGACACACACACAGACACACATAGACACACACACACTCACACACATAGACACACACACAGACACACACAGACACACAGACACACATATACTCACACACACTCACACACAGACACACACACTCACACACACACTCACACACATAGACACACACACTCACACACATAGACACACACACACAGACACACATATACTCACACACACACTCACACACAGACACACACACACTCACACACATTCACACACACTCACACACAGACACACACACTCACACACAGACACACACGCTCACACACAGACACACACACTCACACACAGACACACACACACTCACACACAGACACACACAGACACACACACTCACACACAGACACACACAGACACACACACTCACACACAGACACACACACTCACACACAGACACACACACTCACACACAGACACACACAGACACACACACTCACACACAGACACACACACTCACACACAGACACACACACTCACACACAGACACACACACTCACACACAGACACACACACTCACACACAGACACACACACTCACACACAGACACACACACTCACACACAGACACACACACTCACACACAGACACACACACTCACACACAGACACACACACTCACACACAGACACACACACTCACACACAGACACACACACTCACACACAGACACACACGCTCACACACAGACACACACACTCACACACAGACACACACACTCACACACAGACACACACAGACACACACACTCACACACAGACACACACACTCACACACAAACACACACAGACACACACAGACACACACACTCACACACAGACACACACACTCACACACAGACACACACAGACACACACACTCACACACAGACACACACGCTCACACACAGACACACACACTCACACACAGACACACACACTCACACACAGACACACACACTCACACACAGACACACACACACTCACACACAGACACACACGCTCACACACAGACACTCACACACAGACACACACGCTCACACACAGACACACACGCTCACACACACACACTCACACACAGACACACACGCTCACACACAGACACACACGCTCACACACAGACACACACGCTCACACACAGACACACACGCTCACACACAGACACACACGCTCACACACAGACACACACGCTCACACACAGACACACACGCTCACACACAGACACACACGCTCACACACACACACTCACACACAGACACACACACACTCACACACAGACACATACGCTCACACACAGACACTCACACACAGACACACACGCTCACACACAGACACACACGCTCACACACACACACTCACACACAGACACACACGCTCACACACAGACACACACGCTCACACACAGACACACACGCTCACACACAGACACACACGCTCACACACAGACACACACGCTCACACACAGACACACACGCTCACACACACACACTCACACACAGACACACACGCTCACACACACACACTCACACACGCTCACACACAGACACACACGCTCACACACACACACTCACACACAGACACACACAGACACACACACTCACACACAGACACACACGCTCACAAACACACACTCACACACAGACACACACGCTCACACACAGACACACACAGACACACACACTCACACACAGACACACACACTCACACACAGACACACACACTCACACACAGACACACACACTCACACACAGACACACACACTCACACACAGACACACACACTCACACACAGACACACACACTCACACACAGACACACACACTCACACACAGACACACACGCTCACACACAGACACACACACTCACACACAGACACACACACTCACACACAGACACACACAGACACACACACTCACACACAGACACACACACTCACACACAGACACACACAGACACACACAGACACACACACTCACACACAGACACACACACTCACACACAGACACACACAGACACACACACTCACACTCAGACACACACACTCACACACAGACACACACGCTCACACACAGACACACACACTCACACACAGACACACACACTCACACACAGACACACACACTCACACACAGACACACACACTCACACACAGACACACACGCTCACACACAGACACTCACACACAGACACACACGCTCACACACAGACACACACGCTCACACACACACACACACTCACACACAGACACACACACTCACACACAGACACACACGCTCACACACACACACTCACACACAGACACACACGCACACACACAGACACACACACACTCACACACAGACACACACGCTCACACACAGACACACACACTCACACACAGACACACACGCTCACACACAGACACACACACTCACACACAGACACACACACTCACACACACACTCACACACATAGACACACACACACAGACACACATAGACACACACACACTCTCACACACAGACACACACACTCACACACAGACACACACGCTCACACACAGACACACACACTCACACACAGACACACACGCTCACACATACACGCTCACACACAGACACACACGCTCACACACAGACACACACACACTCACACACAGACACACACGCTCACACACAGACACACACACTCACACACAGACACACACGCTCACACACACACACTCACACACAGACACACACGCTCACACACAGACACACACACTCACACACAGACACACACACTCACACACAGACACACACACAGACACACACAGACACACACACAGACACACACAGACACACACACAGACACACACAGACACACACGCTCACACACAGACACACACACACTCACACACAGACACACACGCTCACACACAGACACACACACACTCACACACAGACACACACACTCACACACAGACACACACACTCACACACAGACACACACAGTCACACACAGACACACACACTCACACACAGACACACACAGACACACACACTCACACACAGACACACACGCTCACACACAGACACACACACACTCACACACAGACACACACGCTCACACACACTCACACACACACACACTCACACACAGACACACACGCTCACACACAGACACACACACACACACGCTCACACACACTCACACACAGACACACACACACACACTCACACACACACACACGCTCACACACACTCACACACACACGCTCACACACAGACACACACACTCACACACACACACACGCTCACACACACTCACACACAGACACACACACTCACACACAGACACACACACACACACTCACACACACTCACACACACTCACACACAGACACACACAGACACACACACTCACACACAGACACACACACTCACACACAGACACACACGCTCACACACAGACACACACGCTCACACACAGACACACACTCACACACACACTCACACACACACTCACACACAGACACACACACTCACACACAGACACACACACTCACACACGCTCACACACAGACACACACACTCACACACATTCACACACGCTCACACACAGACACTCACACTCACACACACACTCACACACAGACACACACACTCACACACATTCACACACACAGACACACACAGTCACACACACACTCACACACATTCACACACACAGACACACACACTCACACACATTCACACACACAGACACACACAGTCACACACACACTCACACACATTCACACACACAGACACACACACTCACACACAGACACACACACTCACACTCAGACACACACACTCACACACAGACACACACACTCACACACAGACACACACACTCACACACAGACACACACACTCACACACAGACACACAGTCACACACACACTCACACACATTCACACACACAGACACACACACTCACACACAGACACACACACTCACACACAGACACACACACAGACACACACAGACACACACACTCACACACATTCACACACACAGACACACACACTCACACACAGACACACACACTCACACACAGTCACACACACACACTCACACACATTCACACACACAGACACACACACTCACACACAGACACACACACTCACACACAGACACACACACTCACACACAGACACACACACTCACACACATTCACACACAGACACACACACTCACACACACTCACACACATTCACACACACTCACACACATTCACACATAGACATACACTCACACACACTCACACACACTCACACACACTCACACACATTCACACACACTCACACACATTCACACACACTCACACACATTCACACACAGACACACACACTCACACACACTCACACACACTCACACACAGACACACACACTCACACACATTCACACACACTCACACACATTCACACACATTCACACACAGACACACACACTCACACACACTCACACACATTCACACACACTCACACACATTCACACACAGACACACACACTCACACACACTCACACACACTCACACACACTCACACACATTCACACACAGACACACACACTCACACACACTCACACACAGACACACACACACTCACACACACACACACTCACACACAGACACACACACTCACACACAGACACACACAGACACACACACTCACACACAGACACACACACTCACACACAGACACACACACTCACACACAGACACACACACTCACACACAGACACACACACTCACACACAGACACACACGCTCACACACAGACACACACACACTCACACACAGACACACACACTCACACACAGACACACACACTCACACACAGACACACACGCTCACACACAGACACACACGCTCACACACAGACACACACTCACACACACACACTCACACACACACTCACACACAGACACACACACTCACACACACACACTCACACACACACACAGACACACACACTCACACACAGACACACACACTCACACACAGACACACACAGACACACACACTCACACACATTCACACACGCTCACACACAGACACACACACTCACACACAGACACACACACTCACACACGTTCACACACACAGACACACACAGTCACACACACACTCACACACACAGACACACGCTCACACACACACACACTCACACACAGATACACACAGACACACGCACACAGACACACACACTCGAACACAGACAAACACAGACACACACACTCACACACAGACACACACTCACATACACTCTCACACAAACACACACAGACACACACACTCACACAGATACACACACTCACACAAACACACACAGACACACGCACTCACACAAACACAGACAGACACACACTCATATATGCACAATGACATGTTTCTAAAAATTACTTTTAGTTTAGTTTATCTAGCCCGTATTGGAATTTTACGCAAAAATTCTATGTCGAGATTTCACCGGAAAATAACGTTTTGAGGCCCCCTGAGTCCGAAAAAAGATGTTTTAGAAAAAGGTGCGCACGCGCGCAGCAGCAAAGATCAGTAAAATTCCGTTAGGTATTTAAGTTTAGTATACCCCAAGAATGAAGAAGATTTTCAAGATAATCTCCCACCCCCAGCTATCCTTTACATGGAAAAATTTTAGAAATGTTTGACTTTCTCAAAAATGGTTCTAAGAATTTGATTAAAATATTGTATATTAATGATATTTACATCACAAATAATATATATATATATATATATCTTGAATTTTCTGGGAATAGTCTCTGAAGACATCTTTATTCTGTATGAAGTTTGCGAAACTTGCATAACTAGTAAACAAAAACTTACCACACAAAAAAAAAAAAAAAAAAATGTAGATCCCGTTAAAACACACAATTTATGTCATGTACGCTTTTTTGTAGAACTGGCCGTTTCTGAGATATTATTTGTTATTGCTTTCAGCTTAAAATAGTTACACTTTTCTCAAACGCGGCCATACAAAGCGAATCGAACCTCAATTGTTTCACAAAGCGACGAGCTTTGAAAGGATTTGACTATCGCTTTAGGCTAATGCATTCCCTTATTTCCCTCCTACTTAAAAGGAAGCAAGTAATAAGATCAATTATGCTAAGGTTTATCTCAATTAGCATGATGTAGATAAAATAATATTTTGTAAGAACAATTTGTGTTTGGAACAGCTAGAGAAAGTTATGTGAATAGAACACATCAAAGTTTTTACTTTCTCTGTGTTTACTATGTACATAGTGTATAAAGATTCCACCCAAAAATCCTATACCGAGATTTCATCGGAAATATATGTTTTGAGATCTCCCGAATCCAGAAAAATTATTTTTACAAACAATGTCAGTGGTGTGTGAGTGTGTGCATATATGTGGGTATGTGTGTGCGTGTGCGTGTGTGTGTGTGTGTGTGTGTGTGTGTGTGGACAGCATAGCTCAAAAATAAAAAGTCGGTTAAATACCAAATTTGGCAGATACTTAACTTAAATACCAAATTGGGTATTTAATAGACATTTCGTTTTTGAACTATACAGCCCACAGTCAGACATACACAGTGAGTTTTTCTAAAATTATTTTAGAATTTATATTATTTCAAGGGGTATAAAAACAGGTGAAATCTCGGTATCGAATTTTGGGTGGAATACAATACCTTCTCTATCCACTATGTTCACAGTACATTCGTGCTAGATAAAGTAAGTCGCCCTCCGTGGTGTAATGGTTACCATACTAATTTCATATACCCAAGGTCGCGGGTTCAAACCCGGTGGAGGACGATGGATTTTTTCGGGCGTTAAAATCCTTAGCATGGCTTCCTTCGGAAAGGAAGTAAATCCGTTGATCCCATGTCGTTGATTTACGGCATGTAAAAGAAACTCAAGCCCGATAAAGAGGTCTTTGAGCAAAATTAAGCGGTATTTCACGCCCTAGAATGGGACGCTGAGAATCATAGCAGCTAAAGAATGTCCGTAAATAAAACGCCATTCATTTCATTTTAGAGAAAGTAAAAGTATTTCAAAGAGGTAAATTTGGCACTACTGGTATTCATGCTTCAGCTGTTTTAATATGTGCCATTACTTTACTGTACACCTCCCAGGGGTTGCGTCTCACTATTTGTGCACCGAGTAGTGTTAAGACGCCTCCGTGGTTACGGTTATCCCCTGCTGTAACAGGATCACGTTTCTCGTCTCCAAGCTACTCCCTTAGGAACCATTACCGTTAATATGAGTCATAATGACTTAATGCGAGCAAGGCTTTTAATGTTTGCAGTTGAAAGCTGTGCGTTGCCATTAAAACGCTATAACTACCAGCAAATAATAAACCTGCATAGTTAGAGGTCATATGCTCTCATTGGCTTGCTTTCATTATCAACACTTTTTGTAGGCGTTCCTTCTAAGAAACACATCACAAACTCAAAATTGTTCATAATCACCATGTTTACAACCGGGTGGGGTCGAAGTCATGACCATTATTGAAAAACCTACTTGGAATGTATAAATGAATGTGACATAACATTATGCAAATAGCTGGTTTTTAAACATCTGATAATACAACAAAGTCTACCAGGTAGCAGAAAAAATCTCTGTAGCAGAAAGGTCAATGAGTATGAATCATTATAGAAAAACTCATTTTAATGCAAAGATATGATGTTTTACATTTACACGATTTATTATTTCTTTCTCTACCTGTAATATGTACATAGTGTATAGAGAAGGTATTGTAACGCACCCAAAAATTCGATACCGATATTTCACCGGAAATACATGTTTTGGGTCCCCCTGAATCCAAAAAAAAGGTCCGTGTGTGTGTGTGTGTGTGTGTGTGTGTGTGTGTGTGTGTGTGTGTATATATATATATATATATATATATATATATATATATATATATATATGTGGACAGCATAGCTCATAAACGAAAAGACCCTTAAATACTAAACTTGGTATTTAGGTTTGGTATCTTCCACGGATGCGACACGAAGAAAATTTCAAGAAAATCTCCCCACCCCCAACTACCCTTTACATGGAATTTTTTTCGATAAATGGCGCTACCGCTTTTGATTAAAATGTCGTATATTAAAGATATTTACCTGACAAACAAAACGTAGCCCGCCTGGGTAGTGTGGTGGTAGAGCGTCTGCATCACATTAAAAAGGTCGTGAGTTCGAATCTCGCTTAGGGTGAGTTACCCGGATAAGGTTCTTTTTCGAGGTTTTCCCTTATCCTGATAAGAGGATTGTCGAGTAACTTTAAGCTCCATGGACCCCGACATCATTTGAGCATCATTTCACTAATTTCATTCATCGTCCGATATGACCAATCAGGTTAAAGGACGTTAAACTACCAAAATCAAAAACAAAAAAAATGTATAACTTGAATTTTATGGGAATAGCCTCTGAAGACTACTTTTGTTGTGGATGAATTGTACGGAATTTTGCATAAACCGTAAGAGATGGACAAAAACTTACCACAAAAAATATAGAGCACGTTAAAACAGACAATTTATTTGTATAGGTACATTTTTTTCGTGGAGTTGATCGTATTTGAGATATTCCTTGTTTTTTGGTTTCAGATTTAAAAAACATACTTTTCTCATACAGGAATTTGTCAATTCCTGTCCATACAAACAAAGAAACTTCAGTCACATAGTAACCAGCTTTTGACTATCACTTTAACCTATGGTACTCCCTTATTTCGCTTCTACTTACAAGGAAGCAAGTAATAAGACTATTTCTGTCATTTTTTTCTAGTTTAGCATGAAGTAAATAGAAGCATAAGCAATTTAACAATGTGTTGCAGAGATGTAGAGAAAGTCATGTGAATGGAACACAGATTTTTTTTTTACTTTCTCTACCCGTACTATGTACATAGTGTATAGAGGAAGTATTATATTCCAACCAAAAATTCGATACCTAGATTTCACCGGAAACACATGTTGTAGGACCCCCTGAATCCAAAAAAAAACATTCTCAGGTGTGTGTGTATGTGTGTGTGAGGGGGGGACAGCATAGCTCAAAAACGAAAAGACCGTTAAATATCAAACTTGGTATTTAGGTTTGGTGTCTTCCAAGGATGCGACACGAAGATTTTCAAGAAAATCTCCTATCTCCAAGTACCCTTTACATGGAAAAAAATTCGAACTTTTTGATTTTCTAAAAAATGGCTGTAACGATTTTTATTAAAATCCTGTATATTAAAGATATTTACATCCCAAATAAAATGTATATCTTGAATTTTCTGGGAGTAGCTCTGAAGACCTCTTTATTCTGGATGGATGTTGCTTAACTGCTAAACCGTAAGAGATAGACACAACCTTACTGCACAGAAAATGTAGATCTCGTCAAAACATACAATTTATGCCCTTTGCATTTTTGCTGTCGAGGTAACCGTTTCCGAGATATTCCTTGTTATCGGTTTCAGATATGAACTACTTATATTTTTCTCAGAGATTAAGTGTCCATTTTTCTTTGGTTCTAGTCCTGGCCAAGCAAAGAAGCGATATGCAATGACAATCACATAACGAAAACCTTTAAAACATTTGACTATCGGTTTAGCCTAGTGTATTCCCTACTTTCTTCCTACTTATGAGGAACTAAGTAATAAGAACTTTATTTATGCTAATGATTGTCTCGATTCGCAAGGTGCAGAAAGAAGAATAATCTTATGTAAAACGTTTGTAGAACAGCTAGAGAAAGGCATGTGAGATTATTTTTTTTATCTATTCTACAGCTTTTTATTACAGAAATTTGCTCTTCTGTCTATTACATGCTAGTCAAGATAAACATTAGCAGAAACTGTTTTATTACATATTTTCTTATAGGTTCAAGAGGAATAGGCTAAATTAGGTTAAAGTGATAGTCTAATATTTCGTGAGATGCTCACTATGTGATGGTTGAAATTTCGTTCTATTTACAAGAGCAGGATGAAAAAAAGAAAAACGAATGATGACTTTTCATTTGAAAAAAACTAATGGGAAAAATAACGGTAAACAAGGAATATATATTTATTTATTTATTTAATTATCCTGGTTGGAGTTAAGGCCATAAGGCCTTCTCTTCCACTCTACCAGGCAATACATTAAATTCAATACAGCAATCATAAAATTATTTGAAGAATAAAGACCAACAATACAATTCTTCAACTTAATAAAAACATATAAAACGGTGCAACAAATAAACTGAAATAAAAAGTAAAGAAAAACTGTAAACAAAATTACTTTAAGTGAAATATTCATGTAGGTCGAAACGCATATATTTACAATTGAAATGCTTATTACTTGCTAGAACATACAATATTAATAATAGTAAATGAAAGTAGTGATATATTTATCATTTTAATACAGCAGCAGTTTAGGTTTGATTAGAAATGTATGTCCTAATTTTCTGCTTGAACAGTATAACGTTCCGGCAGTCCCTTACGTCTTCAGGGAGGGAATTCCAAAGACGAGCTAATCTACTGTAAATGATGAATAGCAGGTTGTGTGATGAGCAGGTATAGCGAGAAGAAAAGAGTGTCGTGAGCGAGTTTCTCCATTATGACACTCAGAAAATATTTGAAGATGGTTAATTCCATAAAAAATATGAATTTTATGAAAATTGTGTGCTTTAAGGAGATCTACAGTTAGTCTTAGTAAGATTGTGTCTTTATCTTGTTATTTACCAGTTATGTCCAGAATGAATGGGGCTTCAGAAGCTATACCCAGAAGTTTCAGGACTTACATTTTGCCAGTAAATGTCTTTAAAATATAGCATTTTAATCAATATCCTTAGAGCTAATTTTGAGACACTCTAAAATTTCGAAAGATCTTCCCTGCAAAGAGAAGCTTGGAATCATGTCGGATCATGTTTGGTATTTAATCGACTTTTTGTTATGCTGTTCACATAAAATCACATACGCACACGTACTTTTTTCTAAAAATACTCCTTTTGGCTCCAGAGGTTCTAAAACGTATATTTCTCGTGAAATATCAGTATTGTAAAAAATGAGAACATCAATTTCTGCTAAATTCACTTTATTAGTCACTAGAACATGTTACACTTTTGGTACACAAAATAATTGAGTCACTGCGTTATGTCACTGTCTTAGTTTTCGCAACTCATTTCACACACTGGCACTTGCCGTCTGCTTACATAGTCCGTAGCCAGTTCCAGTTAGTGAAATTACAGATAAATGCTGGAGGCCGAGGTAAAGAATATCCGGGAATTTCGCAGTCTTTTCTTGCCATTCGCTCTATTGTTAGAGCAGGTCAAGCACCAATCCCTTTTTTTTTTTGTAGTGTTTAACGCCTGTTTTAACTACTAATGGCACCGCAGGCGGTGACACTGATGAAACATGAATGATGATGGAGCACCGGTGAAATGCGATGGCGGGGGAAACCGGAGTACCCGGAGAAAGCCCGCCCCAGCGCCGTTTTGTCCACCACAAATCTCACATGCGGTCGCTTGGGATCGAACCCCGGCCGTCTAGGTGAACCAATCCCTTGAGCGGTCGCTCGGCTATTGGCGTCTCCGTTACAAATATCGATTTTGTTGATGGGACCTTATAAATACTATGTAAATTGTACATTATTTTCATTTCTCTCTCCCCTGTCTCTACTTGGTTTATGTCACTTTAACTACTTGGTCATATCGCATTAGGACAGGCTATTCTAGCTTCTGTGTGCCCCAAGAGCAGCGAATTACTCATGGCATGTAGGGATCTGCTAGGAATTCAATGCAAGTTATCGTCACCGCTGAATGAACTCTTGGAATGAACTGGCCGAAGAGTAAGAATTATTTTACACCTCGTTCGTTCGTTCGTTCGTTCGTTAGTTGGTTTAGCCAGCAGATTCGCATTACAATTTCCAATAATATTACTATGTTAATTTTATTTGTAACCTTTCCTGTCAGCATGTATATATTTTCCATTGTATCTCCATTTCTAATATGTTAACATTTCTAAGTAGTTAAGTTTATTTTAATAGAACATTATAAGAATTGGAGAATATACTTTTTTTAAATTGTGGGTTGCTGTATATAAAACAGCAGTTCTAAGAATAATAAGTTTAGAAGAATATATAGAATAATTTTGGTAAATTTTATTTTTATATTCTTATCAATAGTATGAGCAGAAAGTTCTGCTCCAACTCTTTTTACTTTCTCTACACATACTATGTACATAGTGTATAGAGAAGGTATTGTATTCCACCCAAAAATTTGATATCGAAATTTCATAAATTTCATCAGAAATACATGTTTTGAGACATCCTGAATCCAAATAAAATATTTTTAGCAAAAGGTCAATGTGTGTCTTTGGACAGCATATCTCAAAAACAAAAAGGCTCTTAAATACCAAATCTGGTATTTAAGTATCTTCCAAGGATTGCTTTTGATTGAAATACTGCATATTAAAGGTGTTTGCATGGCAAACAAAATGTATTTCTTGAATTTTCTGAGAATAACCTCTGAGGACTTCATTCTTGATGAATTTTGAATTTTGCATAACTAGTAAATCATAATAGGCAGGCAAAAACTTACATCAGAAAAAATGCAGATCTTATTAAAGCACTTAATTTATGTCATATACAATTTTTTGTAGAGTTGTTATTTCCAAATTATTTCTTGTTATTGGTTTCAGTTTTAAAATACTTAAAATTTTCTCATATGGAAATTTGTCAGCTCCTGGCAATACAAAGAAATTAATTTGAATCACATAGCAACCAGCTTTTAGAAGATTTGACTATTGTTTTAGCCTGGTGTATTCTCACATTTCCCTTCTATGTATAAGAAATTGAGTTATAAGACCATTTCTGATAATGTTTACCTTGATTAACTTGAAGTAGATAGAACACTAAGCTTTTTAACAATTATTTGTTACAGAGATCTAGAGAAAGTCATGCGAATGGAACATACTTTTGAACTATCAGTGAGTGAATAAACCTATTTCTCATCAGAATTTTATATTTTATTTAGGAACATTTGTTGTTTGTGTATATGCCTCGTGTACACTCTGATATATTCACACTTAATTTCTCCTCTCTCTAAGTCCCCTACATTATCGTTTCTGTTGTTTAGTTCTTACCTTTCTTTCCTGACTTTCCTCCACCACTTCTCCTTTACCTTTTGTATATATTTGTCCAATTATGTGTTACCTTATAAGCCCCTTAATAGCATTGTTCATGTTCTTATCCAAGCCAGACCATTTTATTACAAATTTCAACATATTCTTTCCTGCCCCAGTCTTTCTTAATTTGGCGGTGCACACATCTGGAATCCTGACTACATGCAACTGGTCTCATAGATCCTTACAGCCTCCATCACTTTTAAAAATGAAGATGCTTATAAATGAGCTGCAATCAAAATAATGTATATATTTAATGGGATATTTTGTCAAATTTTTGGCATTCAGTAACAGCATGTTTCAGACATGTGTATATCTTGTAGTTTTTACAATGTATCTGGCTTTTCTGTTTTTGCTTTTGCACTCCACACAGCATCTCATAAGCTTGCAGCAGATTCAAAGTCAGACTTTTTCACACCAGAAAGCTTTGCATTCTCTCAGTTATTTATTTTGTCCTAGATTTGACAATGCCCTTTGCTGAAGATGTACAAAAGAAAGCTGTCTGAAGAAGCTTCCCTTTAAGTCATTAATTTCTCAATCAGCTGCTTAATTCCTTTCTCTTCTGCCTCATAAGCATAAGTATTACCACTGCTACATGGCACATTCTTACAAGATACTAAAATAAAGTAGTCAAGTATAAGCACGAAAAAGTCTCTTCTAACTCTAAATAAGCCAATAATATAGCTATACATGTGTGCACAGGCATAATTAAGCAGATTGTTATAAACTGACATCAGAGGATGCAGCTGATCTGCAATAACCTAGAACTGTTTGTTGTAAATAAAGTGTAATTGTTGAAACATCAGGTGCACCATATCAAACATCTTCTATTATGCTCACTTAAATGTACTAAACAAGTAGCTACTTAGAAGCAATTATCAAATCTGTATTGATATGAAAATATTCTCCTGGTCTCATAGACAACCTGCATGTACTTAATGGGCTAAGACAGGGTGAGCAACTCATGCTACTGAGGGAAACATGTCAGTCCTCCTTCCAATGCTGCGACATAGCGAAGCCTCACTTACTTGTGCACTAAAACATGAAAATATTGTCATGCATTTGCTGTTTAGTTTGATAAAGGGCATTTTATTTACTACTCTATGATGATGATTGCATGCTTTTGATCTCCCTAACACCTCAATGTCCAGGGAGAAAGACATTATGCACAAGTGAAGTAATGCACATAAATGTTTATCAATAATTAATGTAGACTTTACATTAATTTTTGTTAAACTCATTTTTGAAAGTGTTTGTTCTCATAAGTATGCTGTACCAAAAATTACCATTAGATGGGCTGCAAATCAGCATAATTTGGGGAAATTTTCATTTGATAATTTTCATAGAAATCCAAATTTAAAGTGTTTATGTATAAATACTAATAAACAATACTAGTAATAATATATAATATACAGTATTATTACAAAAAGTTATATAATAATTGCAATAATAATAATAATAATAATAATAAAAAAAATAATAATGGTGGTGGTGGAGGAAATGCACACCTAAACGCACTAGGTCGTATTTCCTTCTATGCTGTATGGAATACCTTCTTACACTGAACTGTGATGTATTTATAGTATCAAACAAATGAGAATTTAACTGCATGGTTATTCTTAATAACAAAATAATATTTTCCCACTTTGCATAGCATTGTTGTGTGCTGTCGGTGGTCTGTACTGCCAATACTGCTCTATGCTGAGATCATGTCAATCAGACGTCATACTGACGTAGTGGACAACAATGGTGCGAGAGATTACATCACTGAGCCATGACACAAAGAGCCACACTTGCACACCAGTGGGTTAAGGGCTCTTCCCCTTTAGCTTCCATATTTTTCCTGTCTGTATATCATCTAGCCTTGCTTTCACTTTATTCCACAGACTTTCTCCACTGCAGTCTGTAAATTTGATAACTCTTCTAGTCAATTTTTCTTATGCTTACCTTTAATTCAGAAAACTTGGCTTCTCTAGCATCCTAATAATTTCTCTACTCATACACACAACATACATAATAGATAAAGAAAGTATTACATTCCACCTAAAAGTTTGATTTGATATGTTTTTAAAAAGGTCTGTGCACAGTCTGTGTGTCTGTATAAGTGTCTGTAGACAGCATAATCCAAGCAACAAAAATTACTCTAATGATTTTGATTAAAATTGAATATACCTATTAACAACATTTACATGAGAAACAAAATGTACATCTTGAATTTTCTGGAAATAACTTCTGCAGACCTCTTCATTTTGAATGAATTTTGTATTACTGGAAAAACATAACAGATAGACATTTTCCTGCTGCACAAAAAAAAAAAATGTAGAGCTCATTAAAACACCAACTATTATTGCATATGCATTTTTTGTGGAGTTAACCATTTCTGAGATATTCCTTGTTATTGGTTTTAAAGACCCCAAATGGGAAGTCAAATTTCAATTGCACCTAATAGTGACCAGCTTTTAAAAAATTTGGCTACTTTAGCTTAGTGCATTTGCTTGTAATTACAAGGAACTAAGTTATAAGACCATTTATGCTAATGTTTATCACAATTAGCATGAAGTAGATAGAAGAATAAGCTTTAGTAAGAACAGTTTGTTGCAGAAAGGTGGAGAAAGTCATGTAAATTGATCACATCAAATTTCTTGTGCCCTTAAAAATTCTTTGAGTATTCATCCTATTGTAATTTTTACATTCTCTAGCATGTATGCACATATCATATACATAATAACTAGAGGAGGTAATATTGTACTCCCCTAAAAAATTTGATGTCAAGATTTTTACCGGAAATATGTGTTTTGAGATCCCCTGAGTCTGAAAAAAGCATTTTTAGAAAACGTGTGTGCGTGCATGAGCACACCTCAAAAATGAAAGGTCTGTTAAACACCAAACTTGGTATTTTAGTTTAGTATCTCCCAAGGGTGTGACACAAAGAAAATCCCTCCACCCCAAACTATCCTTTATGTGAAAAAATTTCTAAAAATTTTGGATTTTCTCAAAAATGTCTCTAATTGTTTTGATTAAAGTACCATATATTAAAGATATTTTCATGACAAATAAAATATATATCTTGAATGATCTGAGAATGGCCTCAGAAGACCTCTTTATTCTGGATGAATTTTGTGTAACTGGTAAACCATAAGAGATAGGCAAAAACTTACTAAAAAAAAAAAAAAAAAAAAAAAAAAAACTTATTACATATCTCATTAAAACACATAACTTGTGTCATATAGCATAGCTTTTTCCTTGTTATTGATTTCAGTTTCAAAATACTTTTTTCATATGGGGATTTGTCAACTCCTGGTCATGGAAACAAAGGAATTTCAATCACATAGCAACTAATTTTTAAAAGATTTGACTATTGCTTTAGCCTTTGGTACTCACTTGATTTCCTTCTACTTACAAGGAAACAAGCAATAAAACCGTTTCTGCTAATTTTATCTCGATTGGCATGAAGTAAAGAGAAGAATAAGCTTTTTAACAATAAGTTGTTACAGATATGTAGAGAAACGCAGAGAACATGAATGGAACACAGCGCATTTTTTTTCTATTAAATATATTTAATACATGTACAGACTTCCTTCCTTTTACGTAGGAAGGGGGTTGTTTCTCTCCAACTAGTAGTTTTCTAAAAAGAAAAGAAAAAAACCAAGAAGCTCGCTTGGAAAAGCGTTATTTCAGTTCTTTCAATTACTGAAAAATGCGTTCCTATAAATGGAAAAGTATAATTTATTAGCTAAATAACTGTTGTCAGCAATGATACAGTACAGTACACTGCAGCGCAGTACGCACAGTAGTTGCAATACAGTATATTAGCAGTATCTTCAAATGAGGAGGGCTGGTGACGATCCTAAGCGGAAGAAGTTTACGCTGTACAAGTAATATTAACAATGAGACCTCTCTTTCTTTAGAGACTAAGCCCAAAGCAACAACAACACTGTTTTAAAAGATAATTAATTTTCGTAGTATAGTCTCTATCGTGAGCGTACATTCTGTACCTATATTTATACACGTAAAACAATGTAAGTATATTTACATAAATCTCTCTACATATCTAAGTGAAATGTGATGAAAGAAGTGTGGCTACCCTGATAAGGAAAAATGAACAGCGAAAGCGTAGCGTAAACAAACGTATAAAAGAATGGAGGTGTTTATGAACATAGAAGTGAAGCATTTAAATGTTGGCAGTAAATAAATGGCCGAAGTGCACATAATTGGACAACTTCTTGGAGCATGCAAATTCCCAAACCAGAATATCTTTTGTAAATGGGGAATACATGCAGGTATGTAGGGATCTTTGTTAACTTGGGTTGGTGTACGGTAGGTGTACTTCAACCAGTTTATATGCCGTTATTTATTTTTTTATAATGTTTTCTACATATGGCATCTCAGGCGGTGGACATGGTGATATATGAAAAGAAGTAATAATTAGGAACGAAACTTTCAGGTGTAAATCTCGGCATTTGTAAAAAATGAGGGCTTACGTAAGGTCGGGAAAAACTTGTCAGCGAGGAGAATTCTGGCTCGGTATGTGGTTTTTAATTAAGGTTATATTTGTTGACTGGTATAGAATACTAAATCTAGATGAGAGGAATTTGTTAAAGGTAGTGCTCAGAATTTAAGGAACAGTTGATGGAGCAGCAGTATGCAGACTTTAGAGAAAAATTTGGAGTAGGGGAAAACAATATAAATGGGCTTAAAGATCTATGGAATCATATGTTCAAATAAAAAATGCACAGGATGAGAAGAATATGTGGGTAAACTGAATAGGAAACTAAGAGAGACTGTTGCTTGTGTTCGAGGGGAATCTGGAGATTAAAAGGGATGAGAGAAGGCTTTAAACAGAATCTGTGTCCAGTATGTGGAAGAAAGATGTGGAGCATATAGTTTTTAATGTAAAGTTTTTTTTAAAAATGTACTGAATATAAAGGAAAACATGAGTTTTGAATATGGGAAGAGAACAGCCTGGACTGATGATAGCCATATGTGTACTTAGTACAAATAAATATTTGTTGACTAGATCATTATAAAATGTTGGGGTAAATGTACTGAATGAGCATATATGTTCATATATATCACAGGTAAGCATTCGTAATTATAAATTCCAACTTTTAAGTATAAACACTTAAGCAGATATATTGTAAAGCTTCAGACATATTGCGCTTGAAATAACACAACGGCACATCTGTTTTATGAAGGGAGAATTAAAATTTCAGTGTAAAGTGTCACTGTCACAGTAGTATATTAAGTAATAAAGACAGAAACGCACACAGACTTTTCTAAACATGTCTTATTTTGGATTCAGGGGTCCTCTAAACATATATTTTTGGTGACATTTGTATGAAATTTTGGGTGGAATATAATACCTCCTCTGTCTGCTAAATACACTGTACTTGGTATGAAAAATAAAAAATACATCTAGAGGTAATAAATATATATGATGTAATTAAAATCTTTACCTCATTTTCAGAACTATAGTAGGGGCAGCTGTAACATTTTCCTTCTTTGCAATCTCTTCAAAATAGAATTAGAACAAGGAATTGAATATATATATTCCCTTGATAATAAGTCTTAAGACTATACGATTTGCCAGTAAATGATTTACCTTTAGGTAAATTTTATGCGTGTTGAAGGCTGGATTTGGAGCTACAATTAATATCCATGAAAAGTCATGTTTTTTTTTAAATGTTTGTGTTAAGCAGCTATCAGTGGCAAAACACAAACAATTAAGTTTCTTTATAGCTAAAATTTAGGCTATGTTTACCGTTACATATTTGTGTGAATAACTGTTATCATAAATAAATTATGCCAAGTCATAATACAGGCTCGTTTAGCTCATGTACATCTGTTGGCACAGCTGAAAATAATTCTATCAGAAAAAACCCATATTTTAACAAAATAATTGCTAATGCTAAAGAATTTAAAGATAAACTCCCAAACCCAGGAAACCGTTACAAATCAATATTTTCATCACTTTATGTATACCATTTTCATAATATTTACTCTAAAAGAAGACACTCTAATAAAATTTTTCAGCACTTTATCACTTATATTTTTCACTTTTTTTTAAATTCATCAATCATTTGCATTCATCATTGTCTCACTTCTGCATCACTTTTTTTGTTTAACATAACATGTCCCACCCAAGGCATCATTGCCTCTTCTATCCATTTCTCTCCACGTGTTGCCAGCATTCATAATATGAACATAGTGAAGATGCAGTAGCCAACATCTGAAACAGCAAAAATCTGATGTGTTTCATTTTCTCTACAACTTTGTGACAAATTATTGTTAATAAGCTTATTTTTCTATCTATTTAATGCTAAAACATTAGTAGAAATGGTATTATTACTTAGTTTCTTTGTAAGTAGAAGAGAAATAAGGGAATACACTAGGCTAAACCAACAGTCAAATGTTTTAAAATGTTGTTGCTATGGGATTGAAAGTCATTTCTTTGTGTGACCTAGCGTTGAAAGTTTTGTATGAGAAAAGTACTTTAAAACTGAAATCAATAACACAGAATATCTCAAAAACGGCCAACTCCACGAAAAAAATATATTTGATATAAATTGTGTGTTTTATCGTGATCTACATTTTGTTGTGTGGTAAGTTTTTGTCTATCGCTTACAGTTTACCAGTTATGCAAAATTCAATAAAAAGCATTCAGAATAAAGAGGTCGTTAGAGGCTATTCCCAGAAAATTCAAGAAATACATTTTATTTGGCATGTAAATATCTTTATATAAGAGATTTTAATCAAAATCGTTACAGCCATTTTTGAGAAAAATTTCAAATTTTTTCCATGTAAAGGGTAGTTTGGGGTGGGGGGATTTTCTTGAAAATCTTTGTGCGGTATCCTTGGAAGATACCAAACTTAAATATTAAGTTTGGTATTTAACAGTCTTTTTGTTTTTGAGCTATGATGTCAGCACACACAAACAACCTTTTCCCAACAATTTTTTTGGATTCAGGGAGACCAAAAACATGTATTTCCGGTGAAATCTCGGTATCAAATTTTTGGGTGCAATACAATATCTTCTCTATACACTATGTGCATAGTATGTGTAGAGAAAGCAAAAAAGACATTACAATGATGAGAGTCGTCACTGATGTAGATAGTAGCCAATAATTTGAAGGCTCCAAGCTGAGAGTTTGTGGGCTCAAGTGTCCTAAGCTATAAAATGTTGTCAAAAGGTTGAAGGTCCCAAGCCGGCATAGCTGAGAGATTGGGGGCCCTAAGTTGCAAATTGTGGTCAAGAGATCTGTGAAACACAAACCCTAATGAGCCCTATATAGCTGAGGAGTATGTGAGGTCATGTATATGTTTGTATAACCAATGGTTTGATTGCTGTAAGCTGTAAAGCATTGCTTAGGAGTTGAAGGATTTAAGCATAGCCAAGGGACTTTATAAGAGGAAGAGTGAAACAGATGCAGCCAAAGATCACAGCAGCGACAAGGGGTCTCAAACCCCAATGAATCGTGTGTAGCCGAGGGATACGTGAGGTAGCTGATGTAATAGCCAATGGTTTGAGGGCCATAAAATGTTGTTGAAGGTAAACTTGTATATGTTTGCACATTTATTGCTAGATGCATTTAGGGCATTGCTGTAGCCATGTTCTCATTTCATCTCTGATACTTTTGGTGCTCTTTTCGTACCTTCTACTTGATAATGGTGTTGCTTTGCCATAAATAAGCAACAAACAAGGGCAGGTGGGTGTGTATGACTTCATCTGAGCATGATCATCAGCCTAATGTTCCTTGTTACTTTAGGGTTATGCTGGATATAAGAATTACCAGAATCCATTAGTTTTTAGCTTGTAAAGCAATTGCCTCTGGGTTTGGGAGTGAATCCAAACTTAATTAAAAATACAAAATGTTAATTGTATTATTTTACTGCAGTCTAAACTGCATAAAAAAAAAAAAATAAGCACTTTTTATCTAAGAATAGCCAACTACCATTGCACTTATTGTGTGATTGTTGCTCTACAAGAGTCACTCAAAAGTTTTGAGAATAGACAACAATAAGTTATACCCCCGACGCTGAATCTTTGCACTTGACAGTTGCCAGTTAATTCGGTACATCCACAAAAAACAGATGAAAAGGTTTACCCATTTGACTTTCTGAACCAATCACAAATATTGGTCAGAAGTTCCAGTCGGTAGGTCAGACCACGAAAATGCTCTAGATGTTGCACCGTTGCATATCTGGCTGTTTCCAACCACGTGCTCAGTTTGTCAACTCTTAACACGTGCGTTGAGCTGTTCTGTACAAGATACTTATTATTCATTGTTATTTATGCTTGTTGATAGTGTTTTGGTGTTTGTACGTGAGGAAACATAACAAGACTTTCACAATTATAGAGGTGGATAAACTTTTGCGTGAAGGTGTGGCGAGAGTATATGCAGCTACATGGAAGAAGAAAGTGAATCATGTTCACAAAATAATACGAAAAGCACAGGAATTACACGGAATCATCAGTGAATGAGAACCACTAATGATAGGTCTTGATGACGATGATGTTGCTGATGAAAATGACGATGATCCTTTTCAGAATGATGACGTCGGAGACTTTGATGGAATTGAGCCATTAAAATTCTGAACTGGTGAAAATCATTTTGTTATACCTTTCTCTCATTGTAACAAGCTATTTTGCATTAATCTGTTTTATATTGTCGTAAACACCCAATGTATGCTACATGCGTTACAGTATCCCTGTTATTTTCAGTTAACATCAATAATAACAAATTAGTTTCATTATCATCAGCATCCATTTACTATGTACACTGTTTATATTCGTCGTTACACATGGTAGAGACATTTATAATCAGCTGTTATGTTTACTAATTACTCTGGCAATGCCGCAAAAGCAGCATAGCCAACCTTACGCGAAACCACCTGAACTGTCAAGTGAAAGGATTCAACGGTAGGAGTATAGGGTCAAAGCAGCTTTTCCTAACTTCAGATTGAAGTTCAGAGAGCAATATGTGCAAGTCTGGACTGCTCCAACAATGTGCATCTTAGCACCCTGTGTTTATGTATAGTAGCTGTTATGCCATATGCTAGGATGTATTGCATGATATGATTTTCTATGACATTATAAAGTTGGTTTAGGGGTGAGAAAATGCCTTGAAAGACTTCATTATGCAATTTGGGATCTTTTCTTTTGCAATCCACCATTTTATTGATGGTATGCAGAGTTTAGAAGAGAAAGAGATTCTCTCAAAGATGAAGGCTAAGCAGGATGGCCAGCTACAGCAACAATGGATAAAAATGTGGTGAAAGCAGAGTGTATGCTGTAGAAAGATCATTGTTGTACATGTCGTCAGATCCAAGAAGCTCCAAATATTGGATGGGCAGCAGTGTAAACAACCCTGAAAGGAAAACTTGGCGCCAGTAAACTCTGCAGTTGTTGGATCCCCCATCACGTCACAAATGAGCAATAGTACCAGAAAATGATTGAAAAATTTGATGAAGGAATGCCTCATTGGTTCAGAGTGCAGAATATAACTTGCAATACTAAGGTTTACATCACAATAATAAATAATTGTAATAAATAATTGACAATTACAAAAATAATGAAATTACAAGGCAAAAAGAAAAAAGAAAAGAACACATAATAGTCTTTTAAGCTACAAAAAAAGCACACAATGAAATAAGTAGTATATTTTACTTCAGTAAGCATGAAACATATTTATATATACAGAGCATATGATTCTAAGTAAAGAATCAAAATAGGCAATGCAGAGTTCTAATTATGAGGCTTTCTTTTTAATAGTGTTTAAGGCCAGTTTTCACTACCATGGCATCGCAGGTGGTGACATATGTGATACATGAAATGAAGATGGAGCACAGGTGAAATGTGATTGTGGGGAACCTGGAGAAAACCCACCCCTGCACTGCTTTGTCCACCACAAATCTCACATGCGGTCGTTTGGGATCAAACCCGACCACTTAGGTGAGAGGTGAGTGGTCTAATCACTCGGCCATGGTGCAACCAATTTTGAGGGTTAATTCATTGACTTTTGTTTTGATGAATAACAATTTATTTTAAGTATTGATTTAAATGGTTTTTTTCATACTAGCCGTGTGTAGGACAGGAGTTGGATAGGTAGAATCAGACTGAAAAATTCAATGCCATGGCCAGGATTTAAACCACAGATCTCCCGGTCTCTAGCCAGTTGCTCCACCACTGAGCTACCATGGCAACATGCTAGCATGGCATTGAATTTCTCAACTGGCTCACCTGTTTCCCAGTAAACCACAAGGTGATCTCAAATAATGACTACTTACAATATTATAAGTACTTTTAAGTTCCAGGATTCATAATATAGCCAACTACAGAGTGGTCCAAAAAAATGTATACACTGTTTAACAGTCTATAACTTGTAAACTAATGGGCGGAAACGTGTCATTTTTGGTAGTGTAATAGTTTGTAGCAGTGTCTAATGACAGATACACAAGCATTCTTTTGTTGTTAGCTACTTGAGTAAACATGGCAGGCGCAAGGCTTACATTCCATGAAAGGAAGTCAGTTTTGAAGTGGTACATTAGGTACGAAAACATTAGTGAGGTTCAACGCCAGTGGCATGCATTCGAGAAAAGTTTGAAGTCGATGGCTGTGTTACAGATATACAGAAAAAATGATCTGGATGACCTGTTACAGCAACAAGTCCAGCAAAAGGTTTTACTTCCAACAAGATGGTGCACCAGCCTACTATCATAATCGTGTCAGGGGGTATCTCAATGAAAATCTAACTGGATAGGCCGAGGAGGTGCTGTAGAGAATCCACCACATTCCCCAGATTTAATGCCTCCAGTTTTTTACCTATGGGGAACACTAAAGGATGTTGTTTATGAACAAAAGCCATGCACATTGGATAATCTACAAGAATGTATCGTACATTCATGTGCTGACATCCAACTGAACACATTGCAGTTCGGCGGTGTCTGTGTATAGATGTTAATGGCAACCATTTTGAACACCTACAGTGATATCTGTAAGTTGGACCTTAAACTACACTTTCGCAAAAAATGAGACATTTCCGCCAATTAGTTTGCAAGTTATGCACTGTTAAAGAGTGTATACATTTTTTTGGACCACCCTGTATTATGGTCAGTTAGTATTGATTTAACTATTTTTTTCACACAAGCCGTGTGTAGGACAGGAGTTAGATAGTGGTAGAGCAACCGGCTAGAGGACGGGAGATCCATGGTTCAAATTCCGGCTATGGCATTGAATATTTCAGACTGACTCTACCTATCCAATTTATTTAACATTTATTCAGCTGAGAATTAAAGCTTATCTTTTTGTACTTACAGGTGGTGGGTGGAAAGTGATATCTGGTCAGAAGGAAGGGCAGACACATGTTGATAATCCAGAGTATGAAGATTTTGCTCATTGGTGTCATCCAATAGATATACATTATGCAACAAAAGGCATTCAAGGTAATGTACATACCTGAGTACAACATGCAGAAAACAGACTATTTAGAGTGGTGTCCACCATGTTGGAGCAAAATTACTTTGGAAGTAACACTTACTAAAGCTATCCATACTATGAGAGTAAGGCTCCATTCACGATAAAAATTAAGAGCAAGCATAATGTAAACTTAAAACCTAGATGGTCGTATTGTAATTGAACCGTTCACAATTAATAATGTAAATATAAAAAATAAATATTGAATTAAACTTAAATTTAGAAGCTTTCAAGTTTATGTGAATTTAAAGCAAAGAAACTAGCCATTCAGTGAGCAATTCTCATTAAGTGTTCATTCTGACATCTTTCATCAGATTTTCTATTTCCATGTATTCACTCAGTTACACACTTACTGCATAAGATTGCAGGCCAGAATTCATTGGGATGTCTATAAATTGTGATGGTAGATGATGTCTTTTGGGGGGGGGGGTGACTTTAACATCCTTAGACTACACAGTGATGGTGGTCATTTCACAGGCCACTATAAGTCAGCTGTTTCATGCTCTCTTGCAATTGGCTCCTGCGTATTTTTGCATTTATCGATGTGAATGACAACATATCACATTAAATTTATTCTATGCTTTACACTGTTAATGCTTAGTTTTCATTGTGAATGCCCCCTCCGCCCCTATTTATTTTGGAAGTAATACCAGATGGTTCTATTAATCTACTTTTTAGTAACTTACTACTAAATAAGAAGAGACCAGTATTTTGAATTTGTGCACTTCACTTGAAGGGATAATTAGCAAAAGAGATAAATGTTTGTTGGTAATGATGAGAAAAAATCCAGATAGAATGCAGAGTGCAATTTTGAGCAATAGTATAGCATTAAGTTACAAATTAAAACTTTTTTCTGCAGTATGATTAAAAATAGGTTACTTTTATTATTATCAGTATTCAAAATTTAAAAATGCGTTCCATTTTTCCACAGTATATCTTGTTTTGGCAATATGACAATATTCATTGAAAATATAATTGTAAAAGTTGCGAAAATATTACCCACTCATATACAACTTTGAAAGAAACTAAAGAAGAATAATAACATGAAAAGAATACCTGCATTTGGGAATCTATATTAGTTATCTTCATCTATATATGTACCCCTTTTACTTTTTCCTTGTAACTTCAGTGTATGCAATTTTCTCGAGTGTTCATTGGCAAGTCCATTGCGTGCAAGATGCCAGCAGTAATCAACCATCATATCCCAACATCCCTGATAACATTGCTTAACATCTTTCAAGTCCTGGTAAATCTCACCTTCCTCTTCACTGAATTCGACGGGAAGTAGTCTAGATGTGAATGGAGGAAATGAAGCTTCAAACACTCATATTGCAGCCAAGCAGTTTGAAAATTTGTAGCATATTTCTGACAATTTTTTGTGTTGAGAATCCTTCACATTATCCAGAGATTTCATAACAGCCTCTCGGAATCCATTCCGCACATTTTTTTTTTTTTTTCCAGTTTCAATCATAGAGCTAGTAAAATTAATATATTTCATCAGTTTCCATATCTGGGGTTTATCAAATACTCCCTCTCGGATTTTAGCCTGTGACAATGATGGAAACTTTGTAATATATGTTTTGGAAGCGAGGGCAATTTTGTTAAGTACCTTTACAAATTGTTTCATCATGCCAAGTTTTATGTAATGGAGAGATAGAATCTGTTGATGATCAGCAAGAGGTACATTTTAACATTTTTTGATCCATGTTCCCTTTTCTGCCTTTCAGGCCATTGGTCAGTTTCCCAATGTTTGTCCCTCGCCCTGATATCCCATTCACAAAGAATACAAGGAAATTTTGTGTATGCTCAGAGTTGTTCTAGTAACAGACAGTGTACCAATTTTCCCATATCCTCTGTCCATATTTCCTGAAAGCCTGTCTGAGCTCTTATAACCATGGATTAATTGTTTTTTCACACAAGCCATGTGTAGGATAGGAGTTGGATAGGTAGAGTCAGACTGAAAAACTCAATGCCTGGATTTGAACCATGGTTCTTCTGATCTCTAGCCAGTTGCTCTGCCACTGAGCTACCATGGCAACATGCAACATTTGAGAACACCTTGCGGTTTACCAGGAAACATGCGAATCAGTTGAGAAATTCAGTGTTATGCTGGCATATTGCCATGGTAGCTCAGTGGCAGAGCAACCGGCTAGAGATTGGGAGATCTGTGGTTCAAATCCCGGCTATGGCATTGAATTTTTCAGTCTGCCTCTACCTATCTTATAACCATGTTTAATCAGAATAAACCTGTGAATGTTATAATATTATGTGATTGTACTAGGATATCCTGGATACTCACCCTCGGCAACCAACTAGACAATCCTAATCTCACCTCACCTAGAACGGAGGTGCAAAGCACAACAAGGATACAAACACCTGAGATATGCTGATTTTCCAATCACCCAGGGTTATCAATGTTACCAACCATGTTAGCATAAATAATAATGGAAGTTTTTCTTTAGACAGTTGCCACCAGTGAATTTATCACCATGTACAATGTCTTTGAAAGCAACATTCTAAAACACAAACCTGTTTCATAGCCAGCATGCACATTTATAGGCCATACCCACAGCTAGATTTTCAGTTTTCTTTTCCAGTCGGCTTCTGTTTGCATATCAATATCACTTGCTTCACCACACACAGTATTAAAAATGATATGGCTTTGTTTGAAACTCTCAAGCCACCTATTAGACAGTTTGAAATTATCTTTGCCTAATTTTTCGTTGCTGTCCCTAAAGCTTCGGTGTACATCAATGACGCAGAAATAGTACTCAAGTTTACAGTTTTCTTCCACTTCATTTGTCAAAATGAAACTAAGAATGAATACACGATGCAACACTGCTATGCGCAAAAGTAAAATCTGAACTAAGTCACAGTATTATGTCCTTTTCTGAATAGGCAGTAAATCTTATGGATGCAAATGATGTTTGTGTTAGTGTTTTTAATTATAACTTCACAGCATCTTTAAGCATAAATTGTGCAAGGTGGCACATTTTTCTTGTTGGGTTTTGCACTGACCAGATTCATCTGCTTCCATGTTTTATGTTACTTGGGGTAACAATCAAAGTTCATGCTTCCTGTTCACAGCATATTACAATGCTTTCTTATAGGTTGGCCCAAAATACACTTGCAAGTTTATCATCAAGATCAATTTGGTCGCAGTGAAATATATGGTTATGGCTTCTGCCATGTTCCAACTTCTCCAGGAACACATAAGTTGGAATGCGTTACTTGGAGACCAGTAGGTGAGTTATTTTATTGTTTTATGAAAAATCTGATGTATTACATTCATATTGTTGTCTCTATCCCTATTGTTTTTACTTTCTCTACCACATATTGTAAATAGGGGAACTATCATATTCCACCCAAAAATTCAGTACTGAAGAGTTCACCAGAAATACACTTCTTGAGACAACTTGGTCCAAAAAAGCATGTTTAGGGAAAGGTAACTGTGTGTGCAGATATGAGAGAGAGAGAGAGAGAGAGAGAGAGAGTGGGAGTGAGAGAAGCACAGCTCAAAAATGAAAAGTAACTTGGTATTTAAGTCCAGCAACTTCTAAAGATGCAACTCAAAGATTTTCAAGAAATGCCCTTGGCCCAAACTACTCTTTACATCAGGGCCTCTCATGTTCCATGCTCCCGGGCATTGACATTAGGTTGACCAGAGCACAAAGTGTACTCTTGCTGTCTCGCTCTTTCCTAGACTTGGCTCATGCTCTGCCTATCTCTCCCTCCCTCACTAAGAAATGTCTGAGTTGAAACGAGGCAGAACGATGCATGATGCACTTTGGTTTACATACATGCAATGTTATGCATTTGAGAGGCCCTGCTTTACTTGAAACATTTTTTTAAATGGCTGTAACAATTTTGATTAAAATTTCATATATAATTAATGAGAAATAAAATGTATATCTTGAATTTCCTGTGAAGTCCTCTTCATTCTGGAGGAATGTATAACCAGTAAATGCTAGGCAATAGATAAAAATGACTATATAAAAAGTAGGTCTCTTTAAAACATACAATTTATTCCCAAGGAGCTTTTTATGCTGTAAGCCATTTCAGAGTTAGCCTTTATTAATGGTTTGAATTTTTCAATTAATTGTCTTTTTGTAAGAAGTCTTTTGATATTATTTTGATTCTTGCAATTGCATGGAAATGCTACGGTTGTCTAAGGCTAGCATAAAAGCCTTAAACATTTGACAATCATTATTCCTTTTGTGTCTATAATGAACTGTATACTGTAAAGTTTTTCTCAATTAAATAAAATGATGGAAAAATAAACTTTAGTAAGAATAGTTTGTACACCCATTAATAAATGATGAAGGACGGAGAAGTTTATGTGGATGTAACACATTAGTTATATTTTCTTTATTTTTTTATACAGCTTCTACAAAGTATTTATACTTCATGTTAACTAAGATAAGCATTTGTGGAAATAATTTCAATACATATTTTGTTGTAAATACAAAGGGAATAGATGAAACCTTCATGACATTGCAAGAAACAAGTGAATAGTGACAACAGTTTACAAAAAATCAAGCATTGAAAAATTCAAATCCATAATAATGGATGGTTCAGAAATGACTGATGTCACAAAAAAGGTAATTTGAAATAAATTATGTGTTTTAAAGAGATATTTTTGTCTATTTCTTACAGTTCACCAGTTATACAAAATTACACAAAATTCTTTCCAAATGAAGAGGACTTCAGTGCCATTTTCAGAAAATTCAAGATAGCCAGGGTGTCCCAGAATGCAACCCAGAAATTGGGAGGATTGTAGAGGGATCCTAGATAAACACATTGAGATGTGGAACCTAGTATCCCTTTTGCCAAATGGCAAAGTTATACAAGTTTTCTGAATCACACATCAGTGGCCATAAGTCAAAAAAACATGGATGTGTGTGACCTATTTTAATTCAGAATGCCTCGTTTGTATGCCAGCAGTTGACAGAATACGGAATTAGTGCAATTGGGCTTGCAATTTTGGCAAGCCCAAAATTGAGGGTATGCATGGCACTGTTAATGATCAGTTGATTTCAGATCATATGCTGTTAGCTAGAGCAGTCAGCTATAACATACTGATGGGTGAGTTGGTATAGTGCAGGTCATCGAATCCCACAATAGTAAGATCGCACTGTTCTGAAGTTTCGGTTGTTGAGCTTTTTTAATTGTGTTGTTTTTCTCAAAGAGGTACACAATTTCATCAGCACTAATATGCTTAGTTTACATTTTTGAAGTCGAGATGAAAAACTCTCTTTAAAACACTGAGTGAAATCTACATACATAGTATTCAATATAAGAATTAGGTTTGTCAAAAACATTTATGTAATGTGTGCTTTGAAACTTAGAAACTAAACTGTCATTTCAGCGATACAATAAAAGAAACTTGGCCATTGCTAGGATGTCGTATATATGTAGGTATTATGTCATTTTAACCATTTCAAGTACTGTGGTTGTATGGCAATATGCTTTGAAGGTGCAATTTCCGCAGGGATGTTGTAGGTCATCACATCGAACAGACCTGTCTAGTGACCTGTTGTATTTTGTACTTCAGAGGATGTATTATTTATCAAAGTCTCTTTTTATTTATCTTTCATACAGGAATAAACAGTAGAATGCACTTTCCTTTCCAGTGCATATTTCTTATTTAGTTTTTTGCAGGTACCTGTTTTGCTATAGAGATGGTTGTTCATTTTGTATTTCATTTGATGTACATTTGACATAATGATATTGTTTCATAAATTATGAACTGTGTCTGCAGTTGTAATGTGTACATACATAGCCCCTCAATATGTGATACACAGTATTTTAGAAACTCCTTCGAGAGGTATGAAGAAGTGTACCCCTTTAGCATTTAATACAATTGTTATATAAACATTTTCCATTGCTCTAGATGCTAATCATACATTAAGTTTATTTTATTATTTTTTATAAATCATATTGAGTAACGCTGCAAAATATAAATGGCTCGTTATAAAATTCAAATAAAGAAAACATAAACAGAAAGATTCCTACCGAGACACGAACCTCCGATGCCCTCAATATCTTAACTTGGCGCCCACTCGCTAACCATAGTGCTAAATACGAGGGTGATTCAAATATAAATGGTAATTTTGTTAAAAATGTTTATTGATTAAATATATATATACAAGTGACTTCATCAGCATTTCTCAACATAGCCTCCTTCACACTCTACACATTTTGTTTTGGAAGCTTGAACATTCCTTCTTCAAAAAAAGTTTGAGAACGTGTCGCCAACCAATTGCGCACATACTCCTCAATGTCCTCGTTGTTTTCAAAATGTTTCCTTCCAAGTGATTCTTTCATGGGTGTAAACAAAAAATAATCTGGGGAGAACAAGTCTGGGCTATAGGGAGGGTGTTCAAGTGTTTCCCAGTGCATGTCTGCCATTGTCTCCATTGTCAAATTGGTGGTGTAAGGCGTAACTTTGTCTTGGAGAAAGATGACATCTCTGATGGACATACAACATCTTTTGCTTTGGTAGGCAGCTTTTACAGACCTTAACAATTGGCAATAGTAAGCTTCTGATGATATTTCTTTGACAATGGAGCGGCAATCACCTTCAATATGCTCTTGAATGGCATGGATATTATCATCTGTGAGTCTTGGCCTTGGGCGTCGAGCATGACCTTCGTTTTCCACAAATTCTCGGCCCCCTTTAAATTGCCTGGCCCAAGTAAACACTCAATTCTGCGACAGTGTAGTGTCCCCAAACTGGCCAGACCCTAGCGAAGCGGCTAACAAAGCAGTTCCCCCTCCCTAACACACCAACCTTTAACCCCCCACTCCACCGCCCCGCTCTGAACTGCTTCCTCCGTGATACACAACAATTACCGTTTATATTTGAATCACCCTCGTAATACCACTATACCGATGCTCTCCGAAATTCAAGTATTCAGGTCACGGCCCATGGCGGTTTCATCAGTGGATTGCTAACCCTTAGTACATTTTATGTTGTAAGGAATTTAGAACCCATAGGTTCCCTATTTCAAAGTATTTATCTTGAAATCCTCTTTTATCCTGCCAAAGTGTGTAGTTGAATTTTGGCACATTTTTTTATTTATTTACTTCCAATAAATCTTAAACATATGGTTTCAGTTTAATAATAAAGTTATAAAAACTGAAGAATTTAACCTAATTGGGCAAAATTTTGGATTGATAAAAAAATGAAACAATTTATTCATGAAGGACCTTAACATGGTATTTTATAGAACTATTTTTCAGAAAATCAAAATTGTTGAAAACATTTTTCATGTAAAGAGTAGTTTAAGAGTGGGTAGATTTTCTTGGAAGACACTGAATTTAAAATACCAATTTCTGTATGTATTGTGCTTGCTATTCACACGCACACAGAGGCGACCTTGTTCGAAACATTTTTTTACAATTCGGAGAGCCTAAATAAATTATGTTGTCAGTGAAATCATTGGGTCCGATACAGTACTTCCACTACTTAATATAATAGTAATAATAATAATAATAACAATAATAGTTTATTCATCATTTAGTAGTTACAATAATTACAGTAGGCTTCGTCATAGCTTATATGTACATATATGTACAGTGAAGAAATGATAATATTACATATGTTTTACATGTCATGTTTACTTATATCTAGGAATTCTTGTATGTTATAGAATGGAGTTTTTATTAGTCATTTATATATTTTATCCTTAAATCTATTAATATTTATACTGTGTATTTCCAAAGGAACTGAATTAAATATGTTTATGCCATTTAACTTGTAGTACCTAGATGATTTCTGAAGTCTTAAATATGGTATAAAGAAAGTTAAAAATAACTTGGTGTCTTTAAAATTGTAAGATTTATGAGGACTGGTCATAAAGTTGCTATTAATGGTGGCAACAATGAAGAATAAGCTTCATGCTGATAAAGTGTTTCCTATAGGTTTGCCGCTTAAGGGGAGAAATAGGCGACTGCAATAAGGAAAAATGTACTATAATAGGTGTACAGAGGTTAATAACTGTGGTGTGTATTTGAATTAGAAATCATTCCGAGTTGGAATTGGTAACACTAGGACATTATAAAAGTTAATTTTACCTGAAAATATTTTAGGGCATGTGCACCGCATTGTCAGCATCTCCAACTGATACATCATTTTTCTTGGTGGGTTTTTAAGTGTTTGGTGCTCTTGTTAGGCACTTACCAAGAGTGCTAATCAAAATTCATGATGTTGTCTTGGTTCTGTATGATATGAATTTTCTCCCACAGGGTGTTGGGTTTTCCAAGATAGTATAGTTGAAAAGTTTGAAGCTCAATTAGGGATTTGTTTCCTCTTTTTGAAAAAACAAAATGCCAAGGAAATGCATGCTGAGCTGATTGCCGAGTATGAAGACAGTGTCCCAAAATGACATGTTAAGAGGAGTGTGCATTTTCATTTGACAAACAGTTTGCAAGATGAGCCAAAAATTGGCGGCTCATTTCTCAGTAAGGGAGCCTGAATTGAAGACCTTATGCTTTTAGATTGTGGCGTTTCTGTCGAGTCAATAGTGCAGAAGATATGTCTGTGTTAAAAATCTTTGACATCCTTCTGTACATATAAGAGGTCTTGGCTTGATGGAGAAAAAAAAGAACAAAAGGAAACAGCACCTGAAATGTTGGAGCTTTGTCAGGCTAATCCTATAACTGTTTTGAGTACCTGATCGCCATGGATTATTGTTGGAGTAAAACCTGCAGATTAAGCAGCAGAGCATGCAGCATTGCCACTGCCAAAAATTTGAAGAAACAGACATCATTGAGGAAGGTCATATTGAGTGTTGCTGCTGCTGACAGATAACGTGTATAAGGCCAGATAATTACCAAAAAATAATTACCAGTTCTGCTGGTAAGTTAGGCTGAGGCTAACAAGGGAAAAAATAACACGGGAAATTGTTCAAGAGAATTCATTTGCTGATGAATAAACCAGCAACTTTGCATCAGACAATGGCACTTGCAGCTGCTTTTGAATGTGCAATTTTGCCTCATCTTCATTCATCTGACGTGGCATCCAGTGACTTTTCCTCACATGAAGAGCCCACTGCAGTCAGGCATTTTCAGGATAACAATGAGGTCATAGAAGTTAGCAGTTCTTCAGTAGTAAAGTGAAAAGATCTCCAGTCAGGGCATCTGCCAGCACATCTATCTGGTAGAAATGTGTGGTGACTATGCAGAAAAAGATTATGTCATGGTGATAATCAGAGACCAGATTGGGCATTGTAAATCATTGAAATAAGCAGGCAAAAAGGCATTAAAAGGCAACATAGAAATATTTACTCACTAGGCACAGAATTACCTGCATATTTCTTCAAAAAATTTCTTTACTGCTATGGCATTGATGATACATGAATGAAGATGGAGCATGGTGGAATGTGATGGCGGGGAAACTGGAGAAAAACTGCCCCTGTGCCACTTTGTCCACCACAAATCCCACCTGCGGTTGCTTCGGATCGAACCCGGGTTCAAGTGGTTTGACCACTCAGCCACAGCGCTGCCATTTTAAACTTTTTAGTGCCAATCATGATCTAATCGTGATCCGAAACTTCTGAGAAAATTGCCAGTCACAATCTAATCATAATGTGTTTTCATATGTTTTAACTCTTTCCAGCAGGAAAGTCTGTGTACTTTCTACAACAGCCATTGAGAAAGGTTTTCTAGAGCGTTTCAGGACTTTATCTTCACTCCAAAGTGCTAATTTAATTTCTCTAGCCGGTGTTTGTTTATGCTGGTTGAAATATGGCATCATCTAGCCAAAGAGAAAATAAGAACTGCAGTTCACGATGTATTAGAAGAAAGCGAGTGGTTTTGAATTTTCAGACCTTGATGGAAGAGTTTCTGACATCACGTAAGAGAGGAAGATATATATTCTAGCTTCAGCAATGAAAATGCATTTGATAACAAAGAACCTTGTACACATGCAAATAATCGGTGTGTATATCAAAATGGATACATGTAGGTGTAACCAGATGACAATGCGAATCAACCATTCAGCCATGCAATAACACAAATGCTAAATTGTACATAATCTACATTACATTTGTATTCAATTGCTTTATGCCATTTTCATTAATAGTGGTATCATGTTATAAGAGTGTGTTTTTGGTTAATTTTTTTTCAGTTTCAGGTTATGTGAATTCATTTTTGTATTTTAAGAAATAAAACACCAGACCAAAACAGGATGATGTTTTAGTAAAGAAATATCTATACTTTCATTCAGATAGCCTGAACTTTCTGTATAGTAAGCTTTTGTATGCCTAATTATTGATATTTTGGGATTTTTAATTTTATTTTCAAATTTTTTGTTTTTTTTTTTTTGTTTTTAATTTTTTAAAAATATTGAAGAGGCTTATCCATATAATGCATATTATACAGTAGGCAATAGGGTTTACAAACAAGAAGAAAATACTCAGCTCTCTGTGTTATTTGGTTCTTATTTTTACTAATAATTTACAACCCTGCATTCTCCTTTAAAATTGTTTGGCACTTTTCAGACAGCATTTTGCTATTCAGGCAGCACTAAAAGGGTTAATAAAGATTTCTGTAGTTCCATTGGGGATTTCAACATCCATAAAAGCTTTACATAAGTTGAATGTAAATTATGATTTTCAACTCAATGTTGCAATTGCCTTGGAAGCAAAGAAATCTTCTTTCCAGTAGTCATGGAAAGTGCATTTTTGTATTTGGTTGTACGGAAAATATTTATTTTCATAGTTCACTGACTGCTCATATTTTGCACAGAAGTATCCAGTAGAAAATACATTGGACTGAAAGTATTAAGTATCCTTGCAATATACTGTGTAAAGGAGCACTGAAATTCAGCATATTACTAGCTTCCGTGCTTAACAATGTTGCAAAAAACTGATGGAAAGAGAAATTTAGAATAATAATGAAGCCAGATTTTAACTCTAGCATTTGCTTTTGAAGGAGGTATGATCCAATAGGAAGACAAGTAAACACAATGAAAATTAAAAGCTTTACCCACTTACCCACATTTTTATGGCAGTATACATTGTTTTTGTCATAATTGAATAAATAATAATGAAAAAGGTCCAAAAGACATTTATTTCCACAATTAGGCATTTATATAAAAAGGCAGTATAAATTTGTGTTATTTCAATTACAAAGATGTAAATTGTACAAATCTGCTTTGAAATTGAAGACTGATTTAACATGTTTAAAAAGACATTTTGCCAAAGTTCTGGTCTCTGATGATGATAAACTTTTTTTGTTGCAGGTACTTTAAGAGATCAATTTGTCCAGTTCTTCTTGGGTGGAGGACCACAACTTAAAAGTCCAGATCTTGTGTATTCTGGAAATGATAGATACAGACTCCAAACAGAAACTATGGGAGTGGTTCATTTGGAATTAGGAGTGATACTTCGTAATTTTGATAAATTTGGTGTTGAGTGCTAAGCCATTGACTCAGAAATGACTCAAGCAATTAATTTGTGCCTATTCTTCTTAATGTGTATTATTCACTTTGCTAATTCCACAACTGCCTGTTTAAACAGCTCAGATATTGAGTTCAACAGTTCATGCACAACCACAGGGGAGAATGTGGCATGTGATAATGGTACAACAGTTTCAGCAATGCCAGTTGATTTTGGAGAAAAAGAGAATATAACAGAAACATCAGAAATAAGCAATGTTACACTAACAACTGAAAGCAAAGATGAGGACAACAACTCAAGCCTTCACACTACACAGCCTACTTCAGCATCTCCTGAAGTACCAAGTATACCGCCTTCAAATACGCCTGAAGAAGCCACCCTAGCAACTTCTGAGGTTTTATATTCAAGGAAAATTAGTGAGGATATCTGCACATGTGACTTGATGGTATGTACATTAATCAACAAGACTTGACTAGCTACCTATAAATCTTTTGTAGCATCCAAAAACACATGCCCTAGATTAAGCTTTATTCTCTTAAAGGCCATTTACATTAAATAGGTTTAACCCTTTGCCAGCACTAGACATTGTTACACCCTTTACATAAATTATTTTTAGTGGTGCATAATGTCCAAATAACCAAACAGGATGGCTCAGGTGGTAATATTTGTGCCTACATTCAGGAAGTGATGGGCTCAAATACCATGGGTTGATCAATCTGAATGGGTATAATAGTTGAAAATGAGTCGGAATACTCACCTCACTTAAAATGAAATTGTTGAAAAAAAATTAATTTTAAGTAAGGTAAGTGTCACTATTGTGACTCATTTTCAACTATTATACTTGATTTATCCTGATATATGGTGGACTTTGAGACAGTGATGTGTTTTAACAATTAAAATTTAGTTGAGTCGATTTTGTAACACTACATCACTTACTTTTTAATTTCGGAAAACATGTTTCAGAAGCCATGTGCTTCCATTGTCAATTCCTTTGGTCGACTACCGGTATTGCTTGCTGTGGTGGTTGTCTCTGTCCCTGGTGGTGGTTTGATGAACTTCTGTATGAGTAGATCGCCTGGCGGTATTTCAAAATTGAAAACCCGGTTCTTGTTTTTCCATATATATATGTTTTCCCAAACTTTTAATTCTGTCTTCCTTGTGATGTTTTTGAGGATTTTTGGGCTTCTATTTATAGTGTGTTTCTCTTTCCAAAAATGCCAAGCTACTGCAGATTTTTCTTCTTGTTTGAGTTTAATATTTCTGTGGTGTTCTTTTGCCCTGGTTTTTATATTTCTTTTTGTTTGGCCGATGTAGATTTTTTCACAGTCATTACAGCTGAACTGATATATTCCTGGTTTGTTTTCTTGTGGGATATCATCTTTTAATTTGGAATTTAAAATGTTTTTTATAGAGTAATTGTTTTTTGGGGCTAGAATGATGTTATGTCTTTTGAAGATCCTCTGGAATTTGTAGAAAGTTGTAGGGTGGTATGTAAACTTCTTGTAGATCTTGTTTTCTTTCTGGTTTTGAGTGAGTGTGCTGACTTCTTTAATTCTCTTTCTATTTTTGGCTTTATTAACTTTTTTGTACACCAGTTCTGCCCGAAATCCATTCTCTGTAGCTATGTCCAAAATTTTATCAAGTTCACATTGGTATTCTGTTTTTCCCATTGGTACATTTACCAATCTGTGTGTAAGGCTGTTGAGTAAAGCATGCTGATGGGGAATGGGATTGTAACTCTTTTGTTTTATATAGCTGTTGGTGTGGGTAGGTTTTCTGTAGATGCCAAATGTAAGGTGATTATTAGTTTTTATGATTTTTAGGTCGAGGAATGGTAGTTGTCCATCACATTCCTTCTCCATTGTGAAATTTATAGACTTTTCTTGCATATTTAGGAGTTTTAGTGCGTCTTCTAGGTGTCTTTCTGGGACTATTGCAAAGATGTCGTCTACATATCGGTACCATATTTTGAACATCCAGGGGAATGCCTTTTTAATCCTAGTTTCCATAGTGCTCATGAAGAGATCTGCTAATATAGGTGACAGCGGGCTGCCCATAGCTAAACCAGATGTTTGTTTGTAATATTTCCCGTTAAATGTGAAAAAATTTTGATTTATGCACAGATTTGTTAATATGATGTATTCTCGCACTTCTTCTGTTGTTTTTCCTATTGCAAGTAACCAATTTTTGATGTGGGATTGTATGCTTTCTGTAGGTATGCTTGGAAACAGAGCAGTAACATCAAAGGAAACTAACATATCGGTTTTTTCTAATTTTATGTCTTTAATTTTTTCGATCAGATCTAGAGAGTTTTTTATACTTGCTGTTTCAAATTTAGGGAAGGAGGAGAATCTGTTTGTTAACCATTTTGCTAGATTATAAGTAGGTGCACTTATATTGTTTATAATTGGTCTCATTGCATTTCCCGGCTTATGTATTTTTGGAAGGCCATAAATTCTGGGCAGAACTGGATTATCAACTTTAATTTTGCATTTTTCTTTTTTGTCTATTAGTTTACATTCTTGAATACTGGCATTTAATTTAACTAAACATTGGTTTAGAGGGTTCTTTTGTATTGTAGAGTATTCTTCTTTTTCTAAAAGTGTTTCCATTCTTTCTACATATTCAGTTTTGTCCATAATTACTATTGTGTTTCCTTTGTCTGCTTTGCTATAAATTACCGGTTTGCTTTTTAATGCTCTTATTACATTTTTTTTGGGGGTTAGTTTTCTTTTTGCTTTCTATTGTTTCGATAATTTGGCAACATTCACTTTTTATTATGTTTTTATCAATATCATTTATGTGCTGGGTGGCTATTTGTACGTCCGCAATGTAATCGTCAATTTTTTCTGAAAAATCGATGCAAGTTTTCATCCCTTTGTTTAAGAAATCCAGTTCTGATTTGGTGAAAGTTTGGTCCGATAGGTTTTTGACGTTCATTTGTGGTGTGGACTTTTGAATTGGTTTTCTTTTCCCCTGTTTTTTGCACAGCTTTTCAAGTTTACGTTTTTGCGTTAAAGTTTTGTTTCTCATTTTGATGCTTAATTTAGCCAAAAGATTGTTTTCTAAATTTTCCCAAATGATGCTTCCTAATTTTTTGGTTAGTTTCAAGTGTAATTCATATAGCTGTAATTCTACTTCACTCCTACTTTTGTAATGTTTGTTCTTCTCCATTTCCAAGACTTTTTTGACGACTGCTTTTTCTAGTTTACTATTGTTATCATTTTTTATTATTTTTCTGACAAAGTTTGGCGAAAACATATATATATGGAAAAACAAGAACCGGGTTTTCAATTTTGAAATACCGCCAGGCGATCTACTCATACAGAAGTTCATCAAACCACCACCAGGGACAGAGACAACCACCACAGCAAGCAATACCGGTAGTCGACCAAAGGAATTGACAATGGAAGCACATGGCTTCTGAAACATGTTTTCCGAAATTAAAAAGTAAGTGATGTAGTGTTACAAAATCGACTCAACTAAATTTTAATTATTATACTTGAACTACTTCACTTGTCTCAAACTTCTGAGTAATTTAATATTAAATCTGAATGGGGTTTCTTCATGGTTTCCCTCAGTTACTGGTTTTAACACAATTCTAATTACATCTGAAAATGATAGAAATGAAAATAAAAGTGAATCCTTTATTAATTTGTTTTTTCCAATAAAGTGTTTACATGCTTTTACCAAATATTATCAATACATTTCACATCAGATCATTATTTCAGTTATTAAAGGCAATAACCAGATTGGATATTCATGCCACAACCCAAAATTCCACCTGAAGACTAAAACCTGCCTCTGTAATATGGCATTTTGATATGTAAAAAGAACAAGTAAACTTTTTGTAACAATTACAGGGGGAAACCATGAAGAAACCCCATTCAGATTGATCAGCCCATGGTATTTGAGCCCATCACTTCCTGAATGTGAGCTACAAATATTACCACCTGAGCCATCCTGTTTGCTTATTTGGACATTATGCAGCACTAAAACAATTTATGTAAAGGGTGTAACAATGCGCGAGAAATCTTGGCTAAACTTCACACCAAGTGTACAAGACGAGTATATACATTGCTCACACATAGTATGTTCATTTGTTTCTGCTGTTAGGATTAAAGTGAAAGTACTCTAGATCTTGGGCACCTTGCATGTTGCATTTCAAGAATATTTTTTGTGTGTGATGTATAACTTTTATAAATCAAACATTGTCACCAAAAGTATTAGAATTTTGGACGTGATTATTTTCGGGAAGTTTAATAACACATTTTCATGAATTGATGTAAAATCATTGTGAGCATCAGATGGCAGAATGCTGAAGATACATTGCAAAATATCAAACCCAAAATGCTTATTACCAAGGAACTGAAATTTAACCTTTTTTCACTACATCTGAGAACAGTCATGTTCCATGGTGTCCTAATACAAAAGTGTCAAAATGTTGTGTTGCCATATCCATTATCAAACTAGATGGTGATTTGAATACTGTTTAGCTAAACTCCATCTAGACATGGTTTTAGCAGTACAAAGTTAAACTTTAACTGAACACTATTTAAGTTCCTAAACAATGCATTGATTTTGCAAACAGTCCTAAAGACTGGTTTACAACCACTGAGAATGGTAACCACAATAAGAACTACAAATATAATAGTTGGAAATGAGTCGGAATAGTGACATTCACCTCACTTAAAATGAAATTTTACAAAACGTATGTTACAAGAGCATATACCATTCACAATGGAAACAGAAAAACACCAAATTCTACCATACCTGGACCTAAAACTAACATGGAAAGAACAAAAGATCACTTATGGCATCTACAGGAAGACCACACAAACAGACAATTACATAAAATGAAATAGTTTCAACTCAGAACCTCACAAACAGGCAATCTTTAACAGCTTAGTATCAGTGACCAAAAAGTTGCAAAACATAAGGAGAAATTAACCTTAAAACAAATCACCACTTTGTCCACAAAAAAACCAAAGGTTACATATAAAAAATTCACTTATACACAATATAAGTTTAGCTTCAAGTAACCAATTCAACATAAAAAGTGCACTGAAAACAGGCATTAAAGACCCCATACCTACAAACCAGAGATCAGGCATCTACAGAATTGACTGCAAATTATGTTACATTGGTGAAACAAAAAGAAGACTGGAAACAAGGTTAAAAGAACATTTCAGACACATCAAACAGAAACAGACCGATAAATCGGCAGTAGCCACCATTTTTGGACATCACATCACGAAATAGAAAATAACATAAAGTTGCTAAAACCTGTAAAGAACCCAGCAGCACTCGCAGTTTGGGAGAATATTTTCATTACACAACACAAAGACCAGCTGATGAATTTTGAAATACCGCCACACGATTATGAACTTCTGCTGAGAACATTAGATGTCTCTGCCATAACAGAGCACAAATTCCAGCCATTAGTCGGACTTCAACTGAAGCAGAGGGCAAATGCCCTTGAAACATCTGTTTTGAAAAATTTCATCAAGAACTGGTTCATTTATACATTGTGTTTCTGCAAAAATTAACCTCTTCAGAGCCTGTTGATAATTTATCACCTGCAAAGTAATTTTCATTAACAGTTTGCAATAATTACATAGCATTTTCACATATTTTAGACCATTAAATCAGATTATGAATACATTGCAAATAATGAATTGATAGGTTAACTATGCATGTATTATTGTATAATTTGGAAGTCCTTGATAATCTTGATATGTCCTCATCTTCATCTTGCTGTGGTAACCAATGGAGCCCACATCGGCAGGCTTTTGTATAACTTAATCAGCTTGCATACAACATCCCTGCTCTGGTAGCCATTTTGTTTTACTTTTTGCTTTCATGCATGTTGCAGATTTCATTATGCACTGTAAATACTCATATTTCATTGGTCAAAACATTCAAATCATTTGTCAAATCTTTAACCATTTGGAACACGTTCCTATTTGCATTCAAGATTCTCATAGGAAGCAATTTGACAAGAAAAGTTGTGAAGTTATGAGGGGCATTCAATAAGCCCTTAGGAAATCCAAGAAATTACGCTTGTAGTATCAAAAAAAGTTTGTATTTAGTAACCATCATCTCTTACTAGATGGCAGTTTCAGCTATATCCATTACGTGGTTTCTTTGCCATAGACAATTGAATCATCAATCTTGTGCTTCTTTTGGAAGATGTACAAAAATAAGTTTTGTGCAGTATTTAAACCTTCTATTTAAAGGGCTTAACATCAAAACAGATAAAAGCCAAGTGGATGAAGCTCCTGCGTTTGCAACAATTTAGAATTGACTAACATCATTCCAGACGTCCAATGGAAGTGACTTCCCTGGAAATGATTGATAAAATCCAGCATAAGGCTTTGAGTAATCGACAGATCAAAGTTCGCCAAATAGTACAAGCCACAGACATATCACGAGGTACAGTGTTCTCAATTTTGCACCAATAAATAGGTGTGATGAAGATCTCGGCAAGATGGAGGCTGCATTTGCTCTCAATAGAGAATAAATACAATTGTGTGATCAATTTGGAAGCTGGTTTGGCATCTTTTTGTCTCAATTCTGCATCGATACATAACCATGGATACACTGTGGATGAAACATGGATACACTACTACACTTAGAGACAAAAGAATGGTCGAAACAGTGGGTTTTTAAAGGCAAACTAGCTCCAAAGGCAAAGGTGGTGAAATCTGCAGCAAAGGTGATGGCCTCAGTTGTTTGGGATGTACGCAGAATCATCTACATTGATTACTTGCAAAAAGGAAGAACAATAAATGGAGAGTATTATGCAACGTTATTGCACTGGTTGAAAGAATAAATCAAGAAAAAATGCCCTCCGCTGGCAAAGAAAAAGATTCTTTTCCATCAAGACATTGCAAGCCAGTTTTAATGGCAATAATTGTAGAATTAAGGTTTCAATTACTACAACATCTACCGTATTCACCAGATTTGGACCCCAGTGACTTTATTTTATTTCCAAACTAGAAAAAGTGCCTCAGCAGAGTTCACGCCTAACAAAGAGATGCCTATTTTGAGGAAATCCTACTTTTTGGAAGTGTAAAACAGTTAGAGAAATGCTAGGAAAAGTGTCGAGCTAATAGGGAAAAATAAAAAAAAATCTATAAAAAATAACTTGTTTTTCTATCTTTTTCTAAGGACTTATGACCCCTCGTATGATTACTCTTAAAAAATGTTTTGTATAGCATTGAGTTTGAAAAACATTTGATCATGTGGAAGGAGCTTTTATATAAGTTTGAAAAACATTTGATCATGTGGAAGGAGCTTTTATATAAGTTTCTGTGTTTCTGAAATGTTGTATTTACACTTCCCAGATGAATTCCTGTGATATAAACTGCTGCTGTGATTCTGATTGCTCAGAGGCTGATCGTCGTGCCTTCTCTGTTTGTCATGTCAGAACACCATATATTTTTGATGAGCGTCATTGTTATCAGACACATTTCATTTACCACAACAACACTGAACTAAAATTTGTCCGCAACAATGAAGACCTCTTTTGCATTGTCAGAGACAATCTGCCAAAAAGGTTTCTGTACCACAATAGAAAAGTAAGTATTTGCATTTTGCATGTTAATAATAATTATTATGTGTACTGGTGCTTTTGTAATACTAAATTGGTGCCTTTACTACCCATTGTGGAAGCAAAATTTAGTAATAGTGAACCCTAACAGTTGTGATGTCTGCCCTCGAGCTATAGAATGTAATTATCTACTTACAGGCAAAAGGACATTTAAGATAAATATTGACAGTAAATACTTGTAACATAATTTACTATACTTCAGAGTAGTCACTTTTAACAACAGTAGCTGGTTCCTTGAATTACATTTTGCTTTTGATTTTACTGTGTATAAATTGATTTAACTAGCCGAACATTAAACTTTTGTTTTGGTTTTGTTTATTTGTTGTCATTTTAACTTACATGTCAAATCATAACGATTTTACAATATAGTTACATGTATGTGTTATAATTTGCTTTAGATTTGTTTACAGTAACTTTCGTTTTTATTTCTCCACAAATATCAACCTTAAAACATATGGAAATTTTAACATTAATTTTTACTTTGTCTATATGTGATATGTACATAGTGTATAGAGAAGGTATTGCACCGAGATTTCACCGGAAATATATGTTTTAGGGTCCCCTGTATCCAAAAAAAAGTATTTTCAGAAAAAGGTCTGTGTGTCTGTGAACACGATAACTCAAAAACGAAAAGTCGGTAAAATACCAAACTTGGTATTTAAGTTTAGTATCTTCCAGGGATGCGACACAAGATTTTGAGAAAAATGGCTCTAATGATTTTGATTAAAATGTCGTATATTAAAGATTTACCTGACAAATAAAATGTATATTTTGAATTTTCTGGGAATAGCCTCTGAAGACTACTTTATTCTGGGTCAATTTTACGGAATTTTGCATAACTGCTAAACCATTAGAGATGGACAAAATCTTACCACACAACAAATGTAGAGCACCTTAAAACACAAAATTTATGTTATATACATTTTTTTCGTGCAGTTGATTGTTTTTTAGATATTCCTTGTTTTTGGTTCAGCTATAAAAACTTATACTTTTCTCATACAGGACTTTGTGAACTTGTGTCCATACAAACAAAAGAACTTGTCGCAGAGCAACCAGCTTTTGACTATCACTTTAACCTATGGTACCCCCATATTTCGCTTCTACTAACAAGGAAGCAAGTAATAAGACTATTTCTGCTAATTTTTGCTCCATTAGATGAAGTAAATAGAATAATTTGTTGCAGTGATATAGAGAAAGTCATGTGAATGGAACACATCAGATTTTTATTGTTAATTTCTTATTTCACCTTTCTTAACAGCTGATAAAGTGTGAAAATTAGGAAAATCATCCAACAATCAGAGCTATTGTGTAACATTTTGTTATGGCCTTACAAATTGTTGATCCCGGATAGTTGTTATGCAATATTTGGCATTCTGTAATTTCCTAATAAAACAAAATTCAGTTAGGAATAAGCATTTGTTTGAATGCATCAAATAACCAGACTCTGTTGCTACACATTTGCCAGAGAAAAGATACATATAGGCATTGTTTTAAAACTTCTGAGAAAATGCATGATAAAGAATTAATTCTTTCAATTTAAGTTTATTTAAGCATTGCTGTTTAAAATATAAATGTGAATTGCACTTTGGTAAGCAATGCTCCATACAATAGAATTGGTAAATTGTGTTTCCAAAACAGCTTTTAGTGATGAATTTTAATAGCACAATAAATGTTGCGTATTGTCATAAAAGAGTCAATTATTCATTTAAAAATTTTAGGTTCAAATGATGATAAATGCTGTGATGAATATATTTATTTCCTTTTTAGGTTAAGATTAAAGAATTAAGTGCTTTTGAGGTTTCTAAGGTAATGCAGCACTAATAAGCATTCAGTCAGTCTTGTATTGGTAGGACCCAACTCCTTTTGCAGAAGGTCCCCCAGAAGTTTCAAATACAGGGTGGCTCGTGATAAGTCACCTGATGTTTTTCATGAATAACACATTTGTTTTTGATAAGATTTGTAATTTATTGATGTAGAAGCAAAGAATATAGCTTGAAAATATGACCTAATGAATCACATGTTCAATATGACTGCCGTTTTCAGCAAATCGTACACGTCCATTTGTGACGACTCTCCGACACAAATCTTCTGGAATGGTGCTGCATAACTCCACAATGATGGCCCTAAGTTGCACTGCATTTTCGGATTTTCTGCAGTACGTCTTCTCTTTAAAGAACCCCCAAAGGAAGAAGTGACATGGGTTAATGTCCAGGCTGTGGGGTGGCCACATTCGTCCTCCTTCATAACGTTATGGAAATCTGTTTGACAATACCCTAAATCCAAGTCTTTCGTGTAGGAAATCAAGCACAGCGTTGGCTATGCCGTGGCCGAGTGGTTAGACCACTCACCTCTCACCTAGACAACCCGGGTTCAATATCAAGCGGCCTCTTGTGAGATTTGCGGTGGACAAATCGGCGCAGGCATGGGTTTTATCCAGGTTCTCCGGTTTCCCCTGCCATCGCATTCCACCGGTGCTCCATCATCATTCAATGTATCACCAGGTCATCGCCTGCAATGTCACAAGTAGTAAAAGTGGGTGTTAAACACTACCAAAAAAAAAAAAAAAGCACAACTTTGGCAGTATGGGGTCATGCTCCATCCTGCATGAACCATTGTGTCTGCAATGGAAGACATGTGGCCATGAGGTGAGGAAAGTACTGGTTTCACACCATGTCTAAATAACGTTTACCAATTACTGTAGCACCGAAGATTCCATAGCTTGACGTCGCAACCCACATGCACTCTTTCTCCTTGTAGGTGTCTTTCATGTCCCAAAATTGAATGTTCTGTTTGTTCACAACACCGTTCACATAAAAATAAGCTTCGTCAGAAAACCATGCATTGTGTACGTCTTGCTCGATTGCCACCTTTCAAACTGCAGTCTGCTCCTAATCTCTCGCAGTAAACTTATGCGTCACAGTCATCTTGTATGGATATAAGCAAAGCTCAGATTGAATAATTCTTTGTACAGATCGGCAAGAAATTTGAAACTCGGCACTGGCTCTTCTTGTTGATTTACTCGGACTACGAGTCAAAGCCACTCAAACTGCTTCAATGTTTTGCTGCAAACGTATGGTACATGCACGTGGCCACTTACACTCAAAAACAGATCCAGTACCTGCAAATGTGTGATATAACCTGTGTATTATCTGTGGTCTGGAAGCCCACTGTGTGCCGAAATGAGCACAAAACCTTCTCTGCGTCGCCGCGAACAGTAACACAATCTTCGTCTTTTGTGCGACAGTCAACTGTCCTTTGTCCGCCATCGTAGCAAACTGAAATGGTGAACTCAAAACGGAAGCGATGAACTCGTAACAACATCTGGAGTAATTTCCATGAACCGCATGAAGTTGAGCACACAATTTGAAAGATATTGCCCCAATAGATACTTGTAGGATTAAAATTCAATCAGGTGACTTATCGTGTGCCACCCTATATGAGAGAGCCCAGCTTATTGCAAGGGCTTATCCTGAGATTTGGGAAAAGAACTATCACCAGTCAAGCCCACAACTTTATTTTAGGGCCAGGTGGAAAATTCAGTAGGTTCTTTAAAAATTAAATTGAGTTTTGTTTATGCTCTTTAACTGCTGGAATTCTTAATGTCCCAATCCACACTGGGCATGAAAGACTGTTTGATTTAGTTCCCTCTTGTCAGCCTTGAGGTTCTTTTACGTTCCATAAATCCATGACATAGTACCAACAACTCTTCCCTTCCAACGGGAGGTGTGCTAAAGATTTTTATGCCCAAAGCAATCCATTGCCCTCCACCAGGTTTGAACCCGCAAATTTGGGAACCAGAGGCTAGCATGTGACTCCTAGAACACGGAGGATATTCTTTTGAATCTAACCAGAAATAGGTTCAGAGAGATTTTTGGCTATCTTACTGAACACAGCACTTTGAAGAGACATATGCATAATGAGGCTTACTGGAGATCCATCATGCAGAAAATGTGGGATGTACTTCAAAAAACCTCACAGCACATCTTGTGTGAATGCATGGAATTTGCTCCAAAAGTCTATGTGCTTGACCCTGAGAAAGTATCATCATCATCACAGTGCTATGTTTTCATTCCCGGAATCATTTAAGAGAATTTACAGTGTGCCTAAAGAAGTGACTAGTAAGCAGCTTCTCATAACATTGAAAATGAAATCTGTACTGAATCTGTTGACAAGAGTGTAACAGAATGCAGTCAGTTTGGTTTTAAAGTAAATAAATGATTTTAATTCATGCAGGAAGACAAAGAGAAATTTGGAAAGTAGGGTGAAAGAACACTTGCCAAGCATTAGGTACAAGTACATAGACCAGTCTGTAGTAGCATATCACTTTTGGTCTGTGAATCACAGCATAAAGGAAGAAATAGAGTTGATAAAATATGTAAAGAAACCTTTAGCACTGCAAATTTAAGAAAGCATCTTCATTACCGAGAAAGAAGATACTATTATGAATTTGAAGTTCCTGCCATGGATGACATCCTACTAACAGGAAGGGTAGAGGGCAGCACAACACCGAGCTGGACACAACCGACTGTTGTAGCATCAGCCGATCACAGAACTAAAATAGGCAAGTAGACGAGAGAGTGTAAACATGATGCACAGTGGCATGATCTAACTGCTGCTGTCAGCCGGCAGCTGATATCCTCATGGTTTACCTACAGTGTGACTATTGCTTGAAGTCTTTGCCTCTTCTCCCACTCCTTGAACTGTGCAACTTGATTGCTCTCGTCTATTTGCATGCATAATACCCTGAAACCAGACTTCTTGAACGAATAGGAAGTGGAACTACACATGTAAAAAAGTAACTCAGTTTTATCAAAACTCAATACAATGGCACTCCACTGTCTAAAATACTTCTTATTACTTTATATCAGGGTAAACATCTTTAATATTCAGCCTTTTAATAAAAATCTTTATAAAATCAAAGGGGTTGGGGCATTTTCCTGTTTTCTTCTCCTTTTTTTTTTTTTTTTTTTTTTTGTTTTTGTTTTTGTTTTTGTTTTTTTTTGTTTGTTTGTTTGTTTTTTTTTTTTTTGTTTTTTTTTATGTAGTCGGCCTACCCTCTGCTTATGTAGAACTGACTTACAAGTGGATGCCAAGGGGTCAGAAGTCTGTCTGGGAACCAATGGCACGTAACCACAGAATGAAAAACCTGGAACAAGTGGTCGCCATAGCCAGGCATGAGCATGATGAAGTGGATGATATGAAATTAAAGCAAAATGGATGATAGGAAAGGTGGTGATGGAGCAATTGGTAGAATGAATGGTGAGGGAAACTGTAGAACTCTGAGAAACCCTACCCATATACTGTTTTGTCCACCATAAATCCCATATGCATACTCTTGGAATCAAACCCAGGCTGCTTAGGTGGGAGGTGAGCAGTCTAACCACTCTGCCATGGTGCCACCTTCCTTGGAAAGGCTGAACTTAAATGCCAACTTTAGTATTTAAGCTACTTTTCATTTTTGAGTTATGCTGTCCACAGACACATACAAACACTGACCTTTTTCTATTTTTTTTTTTATTTAGGAGACCTCAAATCATGTACATCTGGTGAAATCTCAGTATCAAATTTTTGGGTGGAATACAATACCTTGTCTACCTACTATGTATATTGTGTTTTAATGGGTTGTAAGCTTTTGTCTCTCTTTAGCAGTTTATATAAAAGTCATCCAGAATTAAGGGGTCTTCAGAAGCTACTCCCAGAAGGTTCAAGATGTACGTTTTATTTGTTATGCAAATATCTATGGTATTTTAATTAGTTGTGTCGCATCCTTGGAAAATAATAAACCTAAATAATAAGTTTGGTATTTACATTTTTTAAGCTATGCTACATGTGTGTGTGTGTGTGTGTGTGTGTGTGTGTGTGTGTGCATGCACACACATGCACGCGCACGCTCAGATCTTTCTCAAAAAATGCCTGTTTTTAATTCAGGGATCCTCAAAACATGGGTTTCTGGTGAAATCTCAGTGTCAGATTTTTTAGTGGAATGCAATACCTTCTCTACCTTACTGTGCACATTGCATGTAGTACTGGGTAGAGAAAACAAATATTAAAAGCAATATTCAGAGTAAATTCTTTTATTAATCATTATTGAGTCCTCTATTAAGACATAAAGACTCCAGTACTTCTTTATTGGTGTTGCAACTCTTAAACATTTGACCTAATGCATCAGATATTCATTTAATTGTAATAGCATTTCAAACAATGCATATTAACTTTTCACGTCAGTTTTAAGTTTTGAAGTCATAGAAGTACTCGAACTTAACCCATTGCTTTCCGCCATAATCTATTTTTAATGTTTGATAGGTTTTTATTGCAGTTTTATCAAGCTCTTTGTTTTTCATAAACTTACATTTTCTCCAGACAAATAAATTGCTATAGGCACAAAAATGCATTCATTTATAGTTTTTACCCCAGCAGTTCAGATCAGAGGTAATACAACCCCTCAATTTTTATCAGATGGGGGTGCAGTATGTAAAGTCTAATTAGAAATTAAGGATACTGAATGGCAGAACTGCTTTGAAGCCATTCTGAAAACTTTTTATCATGCTCCATATGTCCAATTGAGCAATACTGGTGATCAACTAAAAGCTGATGATGAAGCCTGTCAGGGTGGTTGGTCCTGGCAGTATTTGAACCCTGGATCCTCTGTTCACAAGTGCATACCTTAACAACCTCAGTTATCTGTGTCAGTGCTGTAATGCTGAGGTCATGGGAAACATTTCATATATCAAAAGTTTCAAACATTGATTTATGAACTTTGAAGTTCCAGCAGACATTAGTTTATCTCTAAATTCACTAACCTGACACCAGATGATGCTCCAGTTACCCAAGGAAGAGGGTAAATTACCAATTAGTCAGCCAGTAGCCAAAAATTGGAACAATAGGCTGTCAAAACTGTCTGCCAGGAACTTTGTCATTGGAGCAATATGAGTATTTAACATAAATTCATTTTGTATAATTTATACTAAATAATGTTAATTTTATGCTGATTTCTCTTATGCTCATCCTCTTTACTGTGTCCTTTACAGGTTATTGTTACATTAAAGGAGTTCAACAGGCTCCAGAAATATCGCCGAACATTTTCCTGGCCAATAAGGAGCAGCAACCGTCCAATTTTTAATCCCTCCAAGCCTTATACAGCAGGGAATATACTTTGGAGCATTAGGAATACATCCATTACACCTTTTAGTAAGTTAAGTTACATATAAATTTAATAATAAAGTAATTATTTGTTGCTGAAATCACCAGTTATCAAATGCTCACAGTAGGTTTTTTAAAAGTTATTTATTCCATTGGCATAGATACTTTTAAGTATAGTTAACATATTTTATTGTATTTATACGGTCTAACAAAATAATGATGCTATAGAAATAGATTAAAATAGTAATGATTACATATAAAAACACAGATAAAGTTAAAACTAGATAAAATTATCCTTAACAGAGTATTGCTTAAACACGTATTTAGATATTAGTATTATATTCCTCAATTTTATAAAACATTGTCAAACAGCCAGCATCATAAAACTTAACTTAATCTGTTAAAACTGACTCTGTGTCTACAGAGAAAGACAGTACACAAATTGAATAACAGTTGGGTAACTTATGTATATGGGGAAAGTGTTGCAAAACTAAATGTTGATTATGGGATCGAAATGCAGATTGTTCAGTACATTAAAAACAGTAAGCAGAAAATACAGGATTTTATCAGGAACCTTGATTCTAATTCTGGACCATCTGCACAAAATGCATGAAGAGATCTACATTTGATGACTTAGATGCTGCTCTTTTACAATAGTTCAGCTACAAACGACAAGGTGTCATTGTATCAGGCACAACGTGTGCTGAAAAGGCTAAATTATTTCATGAAGCTCTAGGCTTAGAGGGAGACTTTAATGCCTCATCTAGTTGGTAGCCAGATTCAAATGTCACAGGATTTGCGAACTTACTGTGCAAGGAGAGCAGTTTAGTTCTATGTTACTGTAGCTGATTCCTTCCGCCAAGAGTTACCAAAAATTTGTGGAAGAAGAAAATCTCACACCAGATCAAATTTATAATGCAGATGAAAGTGGTCTGTATTGAAAATGTCTACCAACCAGAATCCTTGCTTAATCCAACATCGAGGTCACAATCTTTCTTTTCGATAAGAACTCTTAAAAAAAAATTATGCTGTTATCTCTAAGGTAATTTAATCTTTTAATCATTCTTTATGGATCATATTAAGGTTTTGTATACCGCTGTTTAAGAAAATACTTTTAGGTGATTTTCTGGATATGAAATTAATTAATATTTCAAGTCAAGGTGCAGTTATATATAAATTGGATAATGGATTACAATAAATATTATTAATAATATGGATTGCTTTTAAGGGCGAAGCTTGTGCTCCTGGATATGAGTCATTTAAAGGACACATTACAATTTTGTGCACTGCTAATGCTTCTGGGAACCACAAAGTGAAGCTATTAGAGATTGGAAAAGCAAAGAATACCCTGAGCATTTAAGGATCTCCCTGCGCATTATTACAATAAAAAATCTGATGTGTTACACTCACATGACTTTCTCTAGCTGTTCTACAAACTTCTTACATAAGATTATTCTTCTTTCTGTACCTTGCTAATCGAGGTACTAATCAACACAATGTTCTTATTACCTAGTTCCTTATAAGTAGGAAGAAAATAAGGGAATACACTAGGCTAAACCGATAGTCAAATGTTTTAAAACCTGTCGTTATACGATTATCATTACAAATCACTTCTTTTCTTGGCCAGGAGTAGAACAAAAGAAAAACGACACTCCGGTCTGAGAAAAGTATTAAGTACTTCACAACTGAAACTAATAACAATGAATACCACGAAAACGGTAAACTCCACGAAAAAAATGTATATGGCACAAGTTGTGTATTTTAACAAAACGTACATTTTTTGTATAGTAAGTTTTTGTCTATCTCTTACGGTTTACTAGTTATGCCAAATTAAGCAAAATTCATCCAGAATAAACAGGTCTTTAAAAGCTATTCCCAGAACATTCAATATATATATTTTATTTGTCAGGTAAATATCTCTAATAGACGATATTTTAATCAAAATCGTTAGAGCCATTTTTAAGAAAATCAAAATTTTCGAAAAAAGTTCTATGTAAAGGGTAGTTTGGGGTTGGGGGATTTTTCTCAAAATCTTTGTGTCGCATCCCTGGAAGATACTGAACTTAAATACCAAGTTTGATATTTTAGCTACTTTTCGTTTTTGATTTATCGGGTTCACAGACACACAAACACAAGGACCTTTTTCTGAAAATGCTTTTTTTGGATGCAGGAGGTCCTAAAGCATGTATTTCCGGTGAAATCTCGGTATCGAATTTTTGGGTGGAATACAATACTTCTCTATCCCTATGTACATTGTACATACAGGGCTAGAGTAAGTAAAAAGGAGTTTGGATGAATAGTGAAATTTTCAAACATTGGTTCCAAAATAAATTTTGTACCAAAAATTCTGCAATTTCTAGAAGAAAAAGGATTGCCACAAAAGGCTTGATAACGATCCTTCACATCGCAGTGAGAACATTCTTATATCTGATGATGGACTCATCATAATTACGTTTTTACCGGCTAATGTGACTGCCAATGGACCAAGGTGAAATTGCATCAGTAAAACGACACTACTGGGCTGGTCTACTGAGAATGCTACTTGATAAGGATTATTTGGTCAGCTCTGGAAGAAGTTGATAATTCTAGATGCCATACACAGGATTTTAGAGTCAAGCCATGTTTTCCAGATAGAGAAGAAAGTGATTTTCAAAGTTTTAGTGATGAAGAAGAAGCAACTGCACAAGGAAACTGGCAGTAGGTTTAAATAACTTTGAAGATGTCAATGAAGAAAGCTTGAATGAGTGGCTGAAGATTGATGCAAGTGAACCTGGCTTCCAGTACACGAGTGACGCTGAAATTGTGACTGCTGCTTCACAACAAAACAAAGAAGTGAATGTGTTAATGGGGATGAAGATCAGTCATTGCACTGCATTGCAATGTGTTGATACTGTTCTAGATTATATGGGGCAAAGGGGTTTGAGCAAGAAAAATTTGAAGTGCTGTGCAAAAAAATCTGATGTGTTCCATTCACATGACTTTCTCTATATCTCTGTAAATTATTATTGTTAATAAGCTTATCTTTTGTTTATTTCATGCTAATCGAGAAAAATTAGCAGAAATAATCTTATTTCTTGCTTTATTTTAAGTAGAAGCGAAATAAGGGAGTACCATAGGTTATAGTGAAAGCCAAAAGCTGGTTACTATGTGACTGATGTTCCTTTGTTTGTATGGACAGGAGTTGACAAATTCCCATATGAGAAAAGTATAAGTTTTTCAAAGCTGAAACCAAGAAAAAGGAATATCTCAAAAACGATCAACTCCACGAAAAAAATGTATGTAACATAAATTGTGTGGTTTAACTTGCTCTACATTTTTTGTGGGTTAAGTTTTTGTCCATCTCTTACGGTTTAGTAGTTATGAAAAATTCATCCAGAATAAAGTAGTCTTCAGAGGCTATTCCCAGAAAATTCAAAATATACATTTTATTTGTCAGGTAAATAACTTTAATATGCGATATTTTAATCAAAATCGTTACAGCCATTTTTTAGAAAATCAAAATTTTAGAAAAAAGATCCATGTAAAGGGTAGTTTGGGGTGGGGGGATTTTTCTCAAAATCTTCGTGTCGCATCCCTGGAAGATACTAAATTTAAATACCAAGTTTGGTATTTTACCGACTTTTCTTTTTTGAGTTATCGTGTTCACAGACACACGGACGGACGGACGGACACACACTCACACACACACACACACACACACACACACACACGGACCTTTTTCTGAAAATACTTTTTTTGGATACAGGGGACCCTAAAACATATATTTCCGGTGAAATCTCAGTATGGGATTTTTGGTGGAGTGCAATACATTCTCTATTCACTATGTACATAGTGAGTATAGAGAAAGTAAAAATACCAGCTCCTCTCAGAAGCAGACCAACATCACAGATTTGTACTTTCTCTATACGCACTATGTACATAGTGTATAGAGAAGGTATTGCACTCCACCCAAAAATTCAATACCGAGATTTCACCGGAAATGTATGTTTTACGGTCCCCTTTATCTAAAAAAAGCATTTTCACAAAAAGGTCCGTATGTCTGTGAACGCGATAACTCAAAAACGAAAAGTTGGTAAAATATCAAACTTGGTATTTAAGTTTAGTATCTTCCAGGGATGCAACATGAAGATTTTGAGAAAAATCCCCCATCCCAAACTACCCTTTACATGGAACTTTTTTCGAAAATTTCAATTTTCTCAAAAATGGCTCTAACAATTTTGATTAAAATTTTGTATATGAAAGATATTTACCTGACAAATAAAATGTATATCTTGAATTTTCTGGGAATAGTCTCTGAAGAGTAGTTTATTCTGGATGAATATTACTGAATTTTGAATAACTGCTAAACCGTAAGAGATGGACAAAAACTTACTACACAAAAAATGTAGAACACGTTAAAACACACAATTTATGTTATATACATTTTTTTCGTGGAGTTCGTCGTTTTTGAGACATTCCTTATTTTTGGTTTCTGCTATAAAAAACATACTTTTCTCATACAGGAATTTATCAACTGCGGTCCATACAAACAAAGGAACTTCAGTGGCATAGCAACCAGCTTTTGATTATCACTTTAACCTGTGGTACTCTCTTATTTCGCTTCTACTTACAAGGAAGCAAGTAATACGGCTATTTCTGCTATTTTTTTACTGATTAGCATGAAGTAAGTAGAAGTATAAGCTTTTAAGAATAATTTGTTGCAGAGATGTAGAGAAATTCATGTAAATGGTACACATAGAGTTTTTACCTATGCACAGAAGTGGAATAAATTCTTGAACAAAGAGTAAATGTTAAAAAAAAAAAACTTTAAACGTAATTTCCTATTTACATATGTATATTGTACCTTAAAAACATTAAATTACTTGTTTCTCTATTATTCGTGTGGTTCAACTATTCGTGCTTTTTCGCCCCCACATCATCCCAGATAAACGAGAGTTTACTGTATATGAAAATTAAATAACTCATAAGTTTAAGTATATTAAGTATAGTATATGAGTCAGGATAGTGACACTCACCTCACTTAAAATGAAATTACACAAAACATGTTTCAAGGGTGTTTGCCTTCTTCTTCAGTTGAAGTTTGGCTGATGGCTGGGAGTTGTGCTATATGGTCTGTTATGGTGTCATAAAAAATGCACTAAAAACAGACATCAAAGACCACACACCCATGAAGCAGAGATCAGGCATCTACAAAATTGATTGTAAGAACTACAAATTATATTACATTGGTGAAACAAAAAGAAGATTGGAAACAGAACATTTCAGACACATCAAACAAAAACAGACGGAAAAATCAGCAGTGGCACACCTGTCTTGGGCATTATAGCATGAAATAGAAAATGATATAAAGTTAAAATAAGAACTAAAGCTTTCCTGGCGACGTGTTAATTCAAAATCTTCTCGGGCTTCTAGCCAGGTAAAAACTTGGCTTGACACCAACGTTTCGAAGAAGTGCATCTTCCTCGTCTTCAGGGTGAACTGATGGTTTGAGCTTGCGGAGACTGGTATTTATAAGAGCTGGGATGAAGCTAACATCTGAAGCTTCATCCCAGCTCTTATAAATACCAGTCTCCGCAAGCTCAAACCATCAGTTCACCCTGAAGACGAGGAAGATGCACTTCTTCGAAACGTTGGTGTCAAGCCAAGTTTTTACCTGGCTAGAAGCCCGAGAAGATTTTGATATAAAGTTACTTAAACCCCTAAACAACCCAGCAGTGTACACAGTTTAAAATACAATTAATTATAAAATATTGGCTCATGAATTTTGAAATACTGCCACATGAGTATGAACTTATGTTCAGAACATCAGATGTCTCCACTATAACAGACCACATTTGAAAGTGGAAGCCATGCTTATGTATTTGCTCCTTATTTCCATTAACTTCAAAACAGAACGACGATAGACCCTTGCAAGGCTAAAAGTATGTTGTCATACGTACAAAAATAAACTTAATTGAATTCACAAGTTGTCATTGGCATCTACTCAGAAAACCTTGACATTTCTCCAAAATTAATATTTCTGCCCAAACAAAAATTATAACCCTAAAAAGAGGGACATGTGGTAAAATTGGATATATGGCAACCCTATTGCAAGTGGAGTAAGTGACTGGAATAGATGTTTGCTTTAATCCAGGTGAAGTTGGTTTTTTACTTTCTCCATACGCATTATGTACATAGTGTATAGAGAAAGTATTGCACTCCACCCAAAAATTCGATACCGAGATTTCACCGGAAATATATGTTTTAGGATCCCCAATATCCAAAAAAAGCATTTTCACAAAAAGGTCCGTGTGTGTGTCCGTGTGTCTGTGAACACGATAACTCAAAAATGAAAAGTCGGTAAAATACCAAACTTGGTATTTAAGTTTAGTATCTTCCAGGGATGTGACACAAAGATTTGAGAAAAATCGCCCCACCCCCAACTACCCTTTACATGGAACATTTTTTCGAAAATTTTGATTTTCTCAAAAATGGCTCTAACGATTTTGATTAAAATTTCGTATATTAGACATATTTACCTAACAAATAAAATGTATATCTTGAATTTTCTGCGAATAGCCTCTGAAGAGTAGTTTATTCTGGATGAATTTTACTGAATTTTGAATAACTGTTAAACCGTAAGAGATGGACAAAAACTTACTACACAAAAAATGTAGAGCACATTAAAACACACCTTTTATGTTATATACATTTTTTTCGTGGAGTTCGTCGTTTTTGTGACATTCCTTATTTTTGGTTTCTGCTATGAAAAACGTATACTTTTCTCATACAGGAACTCCTATCCATATAAACAAAGGAACTTCATTGACATAGCAACCAGCTTTTGACTATCACTTTAACCTACGGTTGTCCCTTATTTCGCTTCTACTTGCAAGGAAGCGAGTAATTAGACTATTTCTACTATTTTTTTCTGATTAGCATAAAGTAAATAGAAGTATAAGCTTTTTAAGAATTATTTGTTGCAGGGATATGGAGAAAGTCATGTGAATGGTACACATCAGATTTTTATGTGTGTGCGATTTATTGCAGGATTCTTATTATAGGTGACATTAGAGCTTCTTCTGCTTTTTTACTTTCTTATACTCACTATGTACATAGTGTATAGAGAAGGCATTGCACTCCACCCAAAAATTTGATACCAAGATTTCACCGGAAATATATGCTTTAGGGTCCCCAATATCCAAAAAAAGCATTTTCACAAAAAGTGTGTGTGTGTGTGTCAGTGTGTCTGTGAACACGATAGCTCAAAAACGAAAAGTCCGTAAAATATCAAACTTGGTATTTAAGTTTAGTATCTTCCAGGGATGCGACACGAAGATTTTGAGAAAAATCCCCCCACCCCTAACTACCCTTTACATGGAACTTTTTTCGAAAATTTTGATTTTCTCAAAAATGGCTCTAATGATTTTGATTAAAATTTTGTATATTAAACATATTTACCTGACAAATAAAATGTATATCTTGAATTTTCTGGGAATAGCCTCTGAAGAGTAGTTTATTCTGGATGAATTTTACTGAATTTTGAATAACTGCTAAACCGTAAGAGATGGACAAAACTTTACTACACAAAAAATGCAGAGCACATTAAAACACACAATTTATATGATATACATTTTTTCTTGAGTTCGTCGTTTTTGAGACATTCCTTATTTTTTGTTTCTGTTATGAAAAACTTATACTTTTCTCATACAGGAACTTGTCAACTCCTTTCCATATAAACGAAAGAACTTCATTGACATAGCAACGAGCTTTTGACTATCATTTTAACCTATGGTAGTCCCTTATTTCGCTTCTACTTACAAGGAAGCAAGTGATAAGACTATTTCTGCTCTTTTTTTCTGATTAGCATAAAGTAAATAGAAGTATAAGCTTTTTAAGAATAATTTGTTGCAGGGATATAGAGTAAGTCATGTGAATGGTACACATCAGATTTTTAATGTTTATCAACCTTTAACCTGGTTGGTCATATCAGATGATGAACGAAATTGGTGAAATGATGCTCAAATGATCTCGGGGTCCATGGAGCTTAAAGTTACTTCTCAGGATAAGGGAAAACCCTGAAAAAAACTTTATCCAGGTAACTTACCATAAGCAGAATTCGAACTCGCATGTCATTGCATGTCTAATTTTATTCTTACCCGAAAGCGGACTTTACAGTTTTATCTGATTTCACATTGCCTTGTCTTTTACTTTCTTGTTTAGTTTCCCCTGACTGCTGGTTGTCTCCTCAGGAGGCAGTTGTAGTGTTTATCTGTTTTTACTGAACTTCTATTCATGGGCGCTAATAGCCCCAGCAGTTGATGCGCCCTAAAACTGCTACTCTACTACAACAACTACAACTACTACTATTACTCGAACTCGGGACCTGTTGAATGTGAGGTAGATACGTTACCAGCACACTACCCAGATGGGCGCAGCTTTCGTTGTTTGCATTTTATGAAGAGATAGCATATATATAATGGAGGGTTTAGATATAAATTGTAGAAATGCAACATTAAATTTATTTTCATGTTCATTTTCAGATGTTCCAGCCAAAGCCACTAGTCTCATATGCCAAACAGTAAAAAATATCCAGTACCTTAATGACTGGTCTGGATCATGTAGTCGTTTGTTACCTGAAGAATCGCCCCAGGATTGTGAGAGTGGTCCTGCTTTTATTGGAGCTACTTATACTCAGGGATTCTCATTCTTAGCATCACCATTATTCATCAATGAGTCATTTGCAGAACCTTTCACAGAGGTAAGACATTTAAAGGTCATAGTGCAGCACTATTCATGTCTTTATAGTCATTAATAAACATGACTTACATGCTCAAATGTTAAGCCAGATACCTGCCATTCGTTTATCAATAGTTCAATACCATATCACAAATTCTAACATTTTTGGCCTATTTGTTTGTTGTTTCTCCTTGATTAGCTTTTAGTTCATCTGCTATTTGTTGAGTACCATAATTATTACACTTTCTATTTTAAATTTATAGCAATGAATTGAGAATGTACTTAGGCAACTGACTTACTTTGCCTGACTTACCAAAGATATTAAATATAAGATTGGACAAAAAAATGAATGTGGTTAACTTTTACGTACATTTCACTTTTATGAAACACAATTATTTATGAGCCTTTGGCCCCATCTTTAGCTGCTTCATAAAAGTGAAGTGTGTGTAAAAGTTAACCATGTTAACAGCAATTTTAATGAAAGAAGTGTTTTGGAACAGCGATACATGTGAATAAAATAATTTGAGTTGATTTGTGTCACTTACGTATAGTTTTGCTAGACTGGTTTCGAAGCCCACATGGTTTGTTTTAAATAGTGGACGCATGTACACTTGTAAAGTTTTAGTTTTAATAACTTTTTTGCTGTGTATGCAGATATCACTGTAACTCCCATGTATTGTGTTAATAATTTTGGGAGTGACTTTGTGGCGATCATTCAAGAATAGTGCCACTATAGTCTAACTTTTCCTCTGTTAAACTTTACAATTATGCTCATGTATTTTTACTTTCTCTACATGTACCATGTATATAGTGTACCGAGATTTCACCGGAAATATATCTTTTAGGGTCCCCTGTATGCAAAAAAAGCATTTTCTGAAAAAAGTCTGTGTGTGTGTCCATGTGTCTGTGAACATGATAACTCAAAAACGAAAAGTCGGTAAAATACGAAACTTGGTATTTAAGTTAAGCATCTTCCAGGGATGCAACTCAAGGATTTTGAGAAAAATCCCCCCACCCTAAACTACCCTTTACATGGAACTTTTTTTCAAAAATGTTTGATTTTCTTAAAAAAGGCTCTAACGATTTTGATTAAAATATTGTATATTAAAGATATTTACTTGACAAATAAAATGTATATCTTAAATTTTCTGGAAATAGCTTCTGAAGACTTACTTTATTCTGGATAAATATTATGGAATTTTGTATAAGTACTAAACCGTAAGAGATGGACAAAAACTTACCACACAAAAAATGTAGAGCACGTTAAAACACACAATTTAAGTTACATGCATTTTTTTTGTGGAGTTGAATGTTTTTAAGATATTTCTTGTTGTTGGTTTCAGCATTAAAAAACATACTTTTCTCATACAGGAATTTGTCAACTCCTGTCCATACAAACAAAAGAACTTCAGTCACATAGCAACTAGCTTTTGACTATCACTTGAACCTATAGTCCCTTATTTTGCTTCTACTTACAAGGAAGCAAGTAAAGACTATTTCTGCTTATTTTTTCTCGAATAGCATGAAGTAAATAGAAGCATAGGCTTTTTAACAATAATTTGCTTGAGAGATGTAGAGAAAGTCATGTGAATGGAACACATTATGTAAACAGTAGAATCAATTTTTTCTTTTCTGCAATCTTGTGAATTGCAGTTGAACACAGCAAGTTGATTAATATTTAAAATAGCATCTATACACTAAAATGCATTGCTGTAGATGAGTTGCTGTTTATTGCTGCAGCAAAACAAGCTGACAGCAGATTCTATGAGCTGCTGCTTAAATGGCTGAAGAACAAGATACCGCACAAGCAGGAAATTTTTTGTTCTAAAGCCCTGTATTAAACAGATGGTAGAGGCTCTGTCAACCTTTCATTGTAGGAAGATAAGCATAACGCATAGTGTTTCTACTATCATTTAAATACCTGGAATGATGAAATGCATTTTAGAATAAAACTGTTTACTTGTTCCAGTAATCAGATTCTGGGAAAGGATCCACTTCCTAAAATATGAATACATAGAATGTAAATAAGGTAAACACTGTATATACATGCTGTATATATTCGTCGTAGACACAGCAGTGAATTCTGAGGTTAATATCGCAATATCATATACAAAAGACACTTCTTGTAAAACTAACTAAACACTAAAATAAGAACTATAGCTTTCCTGGCGACGTGTTAATTCAAAATCTTCTCGGGCTTCTAGCCAGGTAATAACTTGGCTTGACACCAACGTTTCGAAGAAGTGCATCTTCCTCGTCTTCACTTCTTCGAAACGTTGGTGTCAAGCCAAGTTATTACCTGGCTAGAAGCCCGAGAAGATTTTGAATTAACTAAACACTTTTACACAAATTATCATATTTAGCACATTGGAGCCCAAAGCCGAGTATGGCTCGGGCCCGTGCAGAATGTTAGGTAGCATAGCTCGGGCAGGTATTTCTAATGCTTTTAATGCAATTCCATGACCGTAACTCAGTCTTGGGCTATGCGGCAAAGAACATACATCAGTTATCGTTTAGCTGTCTGATTTGTGCTGCCAGCTGTCCTTGCTTTAGTCAACTATTAGGAATTTTAGGAGATTTAGTAATATTGGCTGCTCTTGGGTAGTCGTGCCATTTTTTTTTGAAGGTGGTGATATATTTGTTATGTTTGTGCTCTTAAACGTTAAAATGCTGCATTTTCCTCGATTTACGTGAACTGAAGCTGAAATTCAGGATACAAATGAAGCTGTGGAAAATTCTGATTCCGAGGGAGAATTTTTCAAACTTTGAATAAATGGAGTGTATGCAGCTTTACGCAGTTTTTTTTCAAAACTCATATTTGATACTTGTTGTAAATTTAAAATAAAATATTAATACAGAAGCTATGACTATTTTCTTTCTTGTTGAGAAATCCTTGAATGCCATACTTTTAGTTTGTCCCAATACTTTTCGGCAGATTTAATTGATCTACTGTAAATATTAACTCAAAGTAGGCATAAAAACCTTGGGTTTCTTGGCACTTCAGCTACTGAAACGCCCAAGCTTCAATGTGTTAAAGGTTTGCATTTTCTGTGTTTTATTATTGCTTGCCAAACCTGTTAATACTTGCAAACAATGTACTCATTTGAGTGCAACATTGGCCATACTGCAGCAAAACAGGCGACTTGCACAGAGAATTGTCAGCAGGAGTGTTTTTTTTTTAATATAATTTCTCATCAGCCCTAGTTCTTGTTGTTTAACACTGTGTTAGTATTAATATTATTGCAATAATTCACCTGTTTTACTATTTAATTACTGCAAATAGTATATAAAACATGAACTATTTCTACATGCTCAGCTGATAATTGTCAGCAGGAGTGTTTTTCTTTTAATATAATTTCTCATCAATCCCAGTTCTTATTGTTTAGCAGTGTGTTAGTATTAATAATTATTGTAATATTTCACCTGTTTTACTATTTAATTGCTGTAAATAGTATATAAAATGTGAACTATTTCTACATCCTCGGCTGATAAGAGCAATAATGTGTGTGCTTAGATTTGTTTTCATTCGAAGAAAAAAACTTATACCTGTTCTAAATTAATGTCTAATTAAATCATATTACTTGATTCTTGTTTTATATCCCAATGTTATTGACACTGTTGTTTTGTAGTATTTGCACCATATTAAGGGACCATTTCCCTGTGCTTTATACAATGTCTGTAAATCATGGTCTCAGGAAATCAACAAAACAAGATAGAAATGTGACACCAGCACCAAATTTCATATCTATTCAGTGCAGTTCAATGTGGCTTTCTTGTTGCCCTACACATCCAGACAATATTCAAGTTCTGCCCACACACATTTAAGGACGTCTGGTGTAACAGAGTGAATAACGTCTGAGATTCTCTTTTAAATGGTTAATGTCGTTAATATGTTCACTGTAAACATGTTGCTTCACATAACCCCACAAGTAAAAGTCTAAGGGCATCAGATCTGGGGGATCATGGTGGCCATGGTTTGACAGAACCATGCAATACACACATTCATTTTAGGCATGAGGCGTTTCAGATCCCATATGTGATGAACATGTCTACAGACATGGAATATTGCCAAACACAATCTTCTGTGGCAAACATGAATCACTTGGGCCTATCCATTGCTTGTATAGCATGCAACGACTGCAACTTGCAAGCTAAAAAATGTAGATGTTCCTTTAACACCTTATGAACTGTAGTCTTGCATAGGTGTAATTGTCGAGCACATGCATGTACAGATTTTTAGGCTCCTTACATAGCTCCCCCATATAACAGACTCATCACCTACCAGAACAGGGTTTGTCCGTCAAACTGCCAGTATTCTTAAAATGTTATTCCTATGTGGTGGTACTTTGTTATATGTGCGACAATATTCATGTTGCATTTTGGTCAGGGATTCGAATTTGGCAGGTCAGGTACACATTGAACTTTCCTCTGTAGTGTCTAACTAGCATGGCATGAGCTGTCCTGGTGTTGCATCATCACCTTGTTTAAGCACACTTGTACATCTTTCTATAGAAACTTGGAGAGTTTTCCATAAATTTCTATCTTATTTAGTTGATTTCCTGTGACTGGTCAAAGTGCACCGTCTATATTGCAGCTCTAGCCCTAAATACTTTTAAACTAAAGGCACTATCTGCTAAGTTTTTCACTCTATAGCCATACCACAAAGACCATAGCGGGGGGGAGATGGGGCAAGGCCTTGTAAATCCTACTACTACTCAATAAAATGCAAGCGTTGTACCAAAAATATTAGCTACCAACTTTTGTGGTTGATCTGTAAAATGTGTTGGAGTGAAGAACATTTTACGACTTAAAGCATTAAATTGTATTGCAATATACTGTAACTTAAGATTATAGTGCTGTATAGGCTAGAGCGTATCTATGTTTCTATCCTCATGGTGATGGTTCCCTTTTATTGGGCTGCAACAATATATGTCTTGGAGGTGATTATGTACAGAAATGACGTAAGGCTTTCTTTTTTTATGAATAAAACTAAAATGAAACTGTTGCATTTTCAGTATTGGAAATATGTTGAAATCATTCTAACTTAAACGTTTAATTGCAGGATTGTCCACCCAGTATCTGTGTGCCTCCTAGGGTTCATGTATGCCAGGAGACAGGAATCAACTCCAGATACCTTAATGGTTGTAAAGAAGTTGAACAGTTAGAAAAGCCAGTATATAATGCCACTTCAAAAGACTGCACAAATGTTGTGAAACAAGTAAAATATGTGATATTTCATAATGGAACACAGGGAATTTCAAAAGTGAATGTGTACGTTTGGTTTACAAATATAACAGAAATGCAAAGAGAACTTTCACAAAACTTTGGCATCAGTTTCCAGTGGGCTCGAAACATTGGTGCTCCAATATGTCGAAGTGGTAACCCTGGTTATATCATTGGTAGGCCTGTAATGTCAGGAACAAAAATTGTTCAGCCTGCAGAAGATGAGGGAGAAACTGAAACAGAAGCTATCAAGATAAGTAGGAACCCAGATGATTGGTTATCAGTGGCAGCTGCATTAAACAATGGAAGGTGTGATGTTGTTGGTAGAGATGGCAGATACTACCGACAGTCTGTCACTTTTAAAGAAGATAGGTTATCTTCCTGTTCCTTTCCTGTCCGTCCTTCAGATTTTACATCCAGTATTTCATGCAATGCTCTTTTTAACAAGGTAGTAATGTTATTGGTAGGAAATGCCATTGAAAATGTTACAGCACCCAAAATGTTCAATGTGTTTGTAGCAACTTTTGGTGATACAAAGCCAGAAGATACAGCAGATTGGGTGCAGGTGATGTTGGAAACTGTTCCATCATTTGTATCCAGTTCTTCAAATCAGAAAGACAACTGGTCTTTGGTATGTAAAGGGATTTTAACAAGACTGCATATTGATATCATATTTGCCTATGTTGGGTCTGTTACCAACCCTCAGGCAAAGATACTAGGTGTAAAATATAAATTTGGAACACTACAGGATATCATATTCCACTGTACTTCATTAAATTGCAAGCAAGATGAAGATACAGAACAGTATTTTAAAGTGGCAACAAGTATAAACTTTGTTGATGTTACTCAACCAGCCATCACAGAATTTGCAGAACCTCCCGTGTATGAAGTAAAATTGCCACATGACTTCTTTTATCCATTCTTTTCAAAAGCATATGTTGCCATTCCAAATATTCTCTTTGTTATAACGCATACAATACTTCATTTAATAATAGCTAATCTTTGATATGCTTACAGTTTGTTTTTCAAAGTTCTGTTTCCATTTAAGATGTAGGAACTTAAAAAAAAGAAAAAAGAGGCAATAGTTTGGTCATATTGTTATATTTTGTTACATTGATATAAAAATGTTTTTGCGCAAGATTTCAATCTGTCTTGCACATACCTGACACATTTATTGCGTGATTAATTTTTAACTCTTTAATGATGATTTAATTAATTTAATTTAGTCATTCCTTTCTTTATAAAATGATTGTACAATGATCTAGAAGATTTTTATGGTGATTCCTCCTCTTTATCCCTTATAATTATAATTTCTTAATATGGATGAGAAACTCTCTGATATTCTCGCCAAAGGATGCAGAACATCAGCAAAACATTTGGCTCCCTAATGTGAGTCTTTTAAGTCTTGCAAATTCTGGAAATACTGCATAGTGTTGGGTGGTGAAACAATCATTGGCCAAAACGGTTGAAGGAAGGTGCAAAGATTTAAAATTTTTACAGAAGGTGAAACTTGCACCTTGTAATAGTTTTTAACATAATATAGAAACTCGTAACACATACAGTGAAATAGAGTATGTATGTGAAGTTTCCACACTGCCAGGCCACCAAGTTAACCTCTTTGGAAAAGACATATAATCTGCAAACATCAAACAAAATAATTGCAGAGTTGGTATAAAATATGAGTCCACTGATTTCTAATGCCAGGCATTTTCTGTGTTTGTACAATTATTTAATGATCTTGTTTACAACATAAATACAAAGAAAACAAAGCAAAAACTTCTTACATCAGGGTATTTAAATATTTTGGTATTGGCAGTGCATAAATATAGTACCATTATAATCATATTCAATTCTCTTCTGTTTTACTGCCTTAGTTGCTAAATTGTGACCAGCTATATGTAGTGCTTGAAGAAAAATATCTGCAGCTTCTCGTTTATACATACAACTGATTTAGTTTAACTTCCATTTCTTCTGGGTATATGTCATTTTTTTTCTCTAAACAGCTTCATCATTTACTAACCTACTTGTGATTTTATTGACTTCCTCCTTCCTAAAGTTTGTATTATTTTGCAAGATTACATGCCACCTGGAAGCAAAAGGAGACGTAACCACGTTTTATACCCCATGTTATTTAGGAATGTGGCTGAGTGGTTAGACTGCTTTCCTCTCATGAAGATGGTCTAGGTTCGACTCTGGGTGACTACATCTGGTACTTTTGCGGCATCTTAACAGGTTTTTTGGTTTCCCCTGCTATTCATTTTACCACCTACTCAATAAATTCATTTGACTATTTCACATCATCCTCTTTCTCACACACATTCCCGGAGTCAGGCTGATCGTCCCATCTGGCTTCTCTCTGATCCAGATTATGTCTGCTCCTCCAATAGGCATCTGACCCCAGGTGATGGCTAATTATTCCTGGGGGTTATAAGTCCCACATTGGAAGAGGGTAAGAAGAAGAAAAGAGGCAGAAAGAATAGTGCTTTCAATGATTTTGAGTTATGAGATTAACTTACACATGTTCTCTCTTTATAACAGATATAAGTATTTATTGGTTCCGGAAGCAGTTATGATTCTTGACCTTCTCTCATACAACAGGTGATGATGTTACAGAAATTGAGTGCATGTGGCAGTTATAGTGCCCATGTATAGTGTAGTCTATTATCAAGCAGCAGTGGGCCATGGCAGAATTCCAATTGGAAAGTTGTTGCAGATTCCAACCTAAATATATAGTCTTCCTTGTTAACAATTACTCTCTGTAGTTGGGACTTATGCCCATTTAAATTGCAGCAAATAAATAAACAAACAAATACTTAAGTTAACTTAAACAACAAGGAAGAAATCAAAATACAGTAAATATGTGCAATACAATTAAAACCTTTGCGTGCAATTGGAATTGGGTAAGAGAGGAGGGGGTTACAAGAGAGGGAGCAGTATCATTTTCCCTCTTTGTATCCCCTTCAAATACAAATGAGAACAAGGAACTTAATAAGTATATTCCTTTACCAAAAAATTTGAAGAGCAACTGATTGCCATGAAATGTTTTTGACCATTTTGCAAATCCTACACATGTTGAACTTGCAAATTTAAGACTGGTTTGCAGTTACAATTAATGTCCATGAAAATTATGTTTTTTAAATATTTTTGCAACAATAAACATGATGATCTGTTTTACAGTTATCAGTTACACAACATATGCAATTAAGATTTTTTGTATCTAAAATGTTGGCTATGTTGCTTTACACAGCTATGTGAATAACTGTTTTCATAAATGGATTATGACAAGTCAAAATACAAATATTGTTTGGCTAACAAACATTTTGGCTTGACTGAAAATAACTCTATTGGAGGTAACACAGTTTTAACAAAATAATTGCACATGTAAAAGTGCTATTAATAATTATTTTATTATAATCTAACCAGCAGTGCAAGGAAGTTTGTACCAATTTCCTAATGCAGGGTAAGAATAGCCAGGCTGGCAATGCCATGCAGCGCTACTTGTGCAAGCAAAGGTCAATGTAGAGTGCAACCCATTACTGCAAAACGGCTATCACTGCATAACATAGAACCACGTCAGTAGGAAGGAAGGCATTCGAATAACATCTTTGTTCTGCTCAAATGTGAGCAAAATTAATTTGTTTTACAACCATAGCAAGTTTTCTAGCAGTGCACTTATGCATGTACTTATTCAGAAACCAATGGCAGTTCTAGTAAACAAACTGTCAAATGTCTAGTAACAGAACAGCTTCACAGAAACATATTATTGATTGCAAATTTGTTCAGAAAGTTACCCACAACTATCACAAGTTATAGTCCAGAGGTATGGAATTAAACTGAATCTGTGCGGCATGTAGAGGAACTGTCAAAACTAGCATCCTACCTGAAATAAAGATGAAAATGAAAAGTGCAGGGTTCAGTGTGATGTATCGCATACAAGGTGCACTTTTAGATCCCAACAAATGCTATTAGCTTGGTAATCCTGATACATCATGTGAAGTGGAACAAACTTTTTCACATTACAAATCTTGATTGTCGGAATGTAGAATGAGTTTTTCATTTGAAAAGCTTCAGAAGTACATATAGTTTTCAGTAATACAGCTGCAGATGAGTAAAGATTTAGTTTAATTCTGGTTTTCGTTTTTACCTGGTAAGAATCTGAAGATATTTAAGCAATTAATGTTATTATTTGGATATTGTTTTACATTCAATCAGTAAACATTAAAATTTGTGTTATAATTGCTTAGGTGTTTTTGATTTACAGCATGTAAAAGAGCCTAAAAAAGAGGCCTCTGAGCAAAATTAAGCGGAATTTCATACCCACTATTGAATGGACTGAGAACCACAGCTGTTAAAGAGCGTCCATAAATAAAACTCCATTTCATTTCATTAAGGTATTTTCATAATATACATGGGCCGTTTTTTGTTTGTTTTTTTTTTTTCAACCTTCGATAGGGTATAAATAACAGTTAAGTTCATAGAAAACAATTATTTTATTACTAAGAGTTTTGTACTCTTACAGTTACTTTTCAACATAATCACCGAAAAGATTGAGACATTTATCATACCTGTGCACAAGCTATGCAATACTCGCTTCAAAAAGTGTTGCCATCAATGATTTCAAATGAGCATTGACGTTGTTTTGAAGGTTTTTGTACTTTACAACGTTTGTGGAGAACCATTCAAAACAACGAAGATGAATTATGTTGATCCATGACAACGCTTGTCCACACACTGCTGGCACAACCCATCGGCTCCTTGAACAATTTCAATGGGACAGTTTCGATCATCTGCCATACAGTCCTGACCTGGCACCCAGCGATTTTCACCTTTTCCCTGAACTGAAGATGTGACTAGGAGGGCAGCATTTTCAAACCAATGAAGATCTTCAAAACAATGTTAATGCTCATTTGAAATCATTGGCGGCAACATTTCTTGAAGTGGGTATTGCAAAGTGGGTGTGATAAATGTCTCAATCTTTTCGGTGATTATGTTGAAAGGTAACCATAAGTGTACAAAACTTTTAGTAATAAAATAATTGTTTTCTATGAACTTGTCTTTTATTTATAGCCTATCGGAGGTTGAAAAAAAAATGGCCCTCGTACATATGTAAAGAAGGAAATCAGAGTCAGCCTTATATATGTAACAATTTGTATGTTTACATAATGATCTGCTTTTACATAAGTCATTTTTGTTCTCTGTTTAATTGACAACAGGTTTGTTTACCTCTCTCCCCCTGCATTTTTATCAATAACTTATTTTGATGTGACAAAATGGTTGGTTGCAACTTGTACATGGAACGGCGAACTGGCTCTGCTAATCAGTATACAAAAGAATGCAGTACTATTTATCTAAGAATCAGCAGCCGCTACTGCCACTCATTGTCTGTTTCTTTCTCAATCTTCAGGTTTGTTTCAAATTGTATGGTGTTAGCTGATTTTGCATGTTGCATGTCAGGTAGTTCAGGGTTTGCTCATTGATACTCTATAATATTAATATAAATTTTATGATATTAATATAAGAAAAGCAACTTTTACAGGTATTACTATAAGAAGAAAAAGCTTTGCTGGTATTAAGGAAGATGCTACTAAAAGATAATGGTAACAATTTATTAGGGACATGTGAAACTATAAAATGCTCTACTCCATCCAAGTTTAATCAAAATTGTTAGTCATTTTTGAGAAAATCAAAAATGCTGTTTTTGTGTTCAGGTGCCTCAAAACAGTATTTCTGGTGATATATTAGTATCAAATTTTTTTGGTAAAATGCAGTACCTTCTCTCCCTACTATGTACATTGTATATGGTAGAGAAAGTAGAAATTGGTGTTTGGTGTTCTGTGAATGCTTACAGAATAATAGGAACCTATATTTTTCAAAAATACAGTGAATAGACAGAGATGCAGAAGAATTAATGTGGCATTGAATGTATGCATTTTTAACAAAAACTTGCTACAGTGTACAGCATTAAAATTGAAGAAGTTTTTAAAGCGTCATCCATGCAGGATTCCAGCACTCTATCCAGATGGTACGCCCTCCGTGGTATAATGGTTACCATGCTAATTTCAAATACCTAAGGTCGCGGGTTCAAACCTGACGGAGGACGATGGATTTTTTCGGGTGTAAAACTCCTTAGTATGGTTTCCTTCGGAAGGGAAGTAAAGCTGTCGGTCCCATGTTGTAGATTTGCAGCACATAAAATAACCTCAAGCCTGATAGAAAGGCATCTGAGTAAAATTAAGTGGTATTTCACTCCCAGTGTAGAATGGGATGCTGAGAACCACAGCAGTTAAAGAGCATCCATAAATAAAATGCCATTTATTTTAGAGACCCATAGCAGTATGTCATATTTGACTTTATATACATTTTTTAGGTTGTGTTGAGTGTAGAAGTTGCACATCCCCATTTATAGCCTCCGAGTCTTCTTAGGATATTAAGATGCCTTTGTATTCTTTCCAAGATGGTCAGCAATCAAATGTAACACCCAAATATGTAAATGTATCAACATTTTTCAGCTGAGAATTGTAATGTATGTGTAGGTCTAGTTTGTGACGGAGAGAAAAATTTTGGCTTGTTCTTTTACAGACATTTACTGTCACTGAATTTGGTGTACAGCATTTGTGTATGTCAGCTAAGGTAGAATTTAGAGTATTTTCTATACTTTGTTTGGCCTTATTCTTTGGTGAAGAGATCCACAGTACAAGATCCTCAGCATTTAAAAGTGCATTCACATTATTTTAGTGATAAAAGGCAGCTTGTTTCCACCACCTTGGGGTAAACCAGATTGGAGTTGTTTAAATTTATCATTGTAACATTTTCCCTTTTATACCATAATTGAATGATTTTATTAACAGGTTTTCCTTCCATATTGTGTTGTACGCACAATAATTGACCCCTTATCCAAATTATAGTTTGTGTTGGAACAGTATTGCAACTTGTTGAACAACTGGTCAGTATCTGCAGAATTCTGCTTGAACTGGGCATATTATTTTATAAGACTCAACAAACCCAGTGAGTTCATCATTCTGTCCATAACTTTACCAAGTATGCTTGTAAGAGATATTGGTCTGTAACTGGAAACATCTTGCAACTGCTATGGGTGACTTTGTCCTGAATATTATTTAAATAGTAAATGACAAAGTAGCATCAGTGTTATTGTGTGGGTCAGTTGGTCCGGTTAAGGTGGAACCTAGTGACATTTCCCTACCTTTTGATGTTTTCACGGCTCCAGTTTTAGCTCAGGTGGTTCCTCTTCATCAGCGAACATGAATTACTTGGTACAGGGCATGGTACAAAAGGAAATACAAAGAAAAAGGTAGTGAAGAAAAATAACACTAATCACTGGTTCTTAAATATTATTGAAGAAAATTATGCATGGTATAATATTACACGGTATAAACCCTAATCTGAAGGGGATTTATTCATCTTTAATATGGGAATAACTGTTGCCTTTTTTCCAGTAGAAGAACAAACTGTGTTGAAAAAAATGTAACAGTGTTTTTCTTGCATTTTCTCCCATAAGTTGGATAAATTCAGAAAATATTTGGTTTGGGGCTGGAGATTTATTAGTACAAAGATGACTTATAGCTAGTCCAAGTTCATAAATAGTGAAATTTTTATTGAATATATCATCTGTGTGATTATTAGTTGCATTGGTCTGTTTAGTTTTCTCATTTGGAAGTTTTCTTCTGTGACGAGGAATATTATGTTGCAAAAGCATTGGCAATATTTTTATCTGAGTACAAAGTTTTATCTCCATTTTGAATGGACTGTTTGCTTGGAGGTGTGTACTTATTCTATAGCTTTGCAATGTAATTACATGTTTTGTGGCCTTCTTTCTTGTAGTGCTAGGAGATGAAGTTGTCAAAACATGATCTTTGGCTTTGATGATTTCTTTTTTAAGGACAGCAATGGCATGTATGTCTCCACTTTAGAACATCTAGAGTCCAATTTAGAGTTCCAAAATCATTTATATTGATTTTGTCTTACAAAGGAATGTATTCTTTTACATTCCTGATAATAATGCCAGTCTTTTCTTTACAAATCTTGTCTAGATGTTGTTCAAAATTTGTTTGACATGTAGTTCAGACTCCAATGCAATTTTGTAGCTGTTCCACTTGACTTTTTTGAAGTTCCAGATGGCACTTGGTTTAGAGGTCCCCTTATTCTGTTTTGGGAGCTGGATGTTGGCAAGTATTACTCAGTGTCCACTTCTTGGATCTTTGATAACTCTGTTTGATCTCAAATATCAGAGGAGACAAACAAGAGGTCTGGATTTGTTCCAGTGTCAGAGTAGTGGATGTAAAATGGTGGATTAGTGTTATTATAGACCACTTCCATATTGTTGGTATTGTTTTTCCAAAAGCATTTGTTTGCCTATAACCCCCAAATCTTTCATTTGTATAGCCCCCTTTAACATCAATGGTCATATCGGGGGCTTTCACTTGTGAAACTGTAGGTTCAGAACATTAGGTTAAACTTTATATTACTAAACACACGCACATTCATACTTCCAGACTCTATGGGGGATAGGGAATAATTCCGGTTAAAGAAAAATTCCCCATCCCAGCCGGGAATCGAACCCGGGACCTCCGGGTGAGCAGTCAGCTTGCTGACCACTCGACCACGGAGGCAGTCTCACAAATCTTTGATGCAGCATTGAAACCCCCTAAGAAAATGATTTTATGATCTAGATTAATTAGATCTAGATTGAATTTGTTAGTAGGGGGATTATATGCAGCATGCACTTTTAAATATACTCCTGATTCCCAAATGTTCATTTTGACTAGTTCTATGTGTCCATTGTGTCACCCATTTCATTGATTATGTTGAATGTGTAGTAAGCAAGATTTTGACACAACAAGGATTCCACTTGCTACTTGTCGGTGTTTATCAAGGATATAAAGTTTGTATCCTGGAAACTGATAATTTGGGAGACCATCTTTAGTTCTGTTGGCTTACATTATAGTAAAAATGTTAATATTATGGTCATGTATAATCTTATTCAGCTCAATTTTCTTGTGCTGAGAGAGGCTGCCTGCATTCCACTGTAAAAGATTTAGTGAATCATCCTTAAAAGGACAGTTAATATTAGCATGTGTCAATGTCATTGTTGGATAACTGCTAATTGGCAAACTATTTTGCCATTATAATTGTAATATACCTATAGTATATAATTATAATGTTGCCCAGGTGCATTATATGGAGGTGAGTTTACCATTGCACCCCTTATCTTCAGGATGGTCAGTGACATCTTCTATCTGTCTGCATATAAACCCCCAACATCTCAGGATATCCTTTGTTTCAGGCGGGATAAACCCCCTCGAGCCGAACAGCAAGGGCTGTACAATGAGAGATTGAACTCCCAGGTGCATGGCCCGAATGGGGGCATCGCGATGCTGGTGTTTCTTGTTCCTTTCCAACTCTGCCTTAGATAGGGAATCTCGACCCTCATATCTGATGATCACGTCGATAGCAAAATCTTCGCTTTCACTGTCGACCACCAGATCGGATTTGAGAAGCTGTCCATCTTCCAAGAGTGCTTGTGGTAAACCATGGTCTGAGGAAAATCACTTGATTTGATTTTGTTTTTAACCTCATTGATGATGGTATCATGCCTCCTGATTCTAGGGGATTTGGTGGAGACACACAACCCAAGAATATGTTCCGCAGTCTCCACTGCTGCGCTGACAGTTGACATCGGCATGGGGGTTCATCAATGTTACGATAGATTGTGTATTAGTTCAGAGTTTAAGGACCTCTGTAAACCTCGAAGGCTAAAGAAGTCAAGGTTTCAGAAGCCACTTATTACCGATCAGATCGCTGTAAAATGCCCCTACCCCATGCCCCTTGAGGGACAGGAGGGTCACCCACCCCACTCCTTAGCTTTCAACGTCAGCTTATCCTTGCTGGTTGGCACTCGAAACAAGTACACATAAGCTCAACTAGATGACTGAGATCTTCCGCAGACCATTGAGTTGAACCTGCCTTAGGAAAAACTTATTCTTGGTGCTTTTCATTCCTGATATTTGGATGCACTGAGTGTTCATGCTGGCTCAATTCCATCTTAGTTTCGAAAGCCCTATCACAGACAGCACATGGGAATGGAAGCTCAACTGCAACTGGTGAACCAGGGCATTGGTACATGGCATATGGCTTGCTACATAGCCAGCAATGGTAATTCACCTCAGTAGTGAAATGTACACTGAAGTGATTCAAGTACTCCTGATGATAATAATAATAATAATATCCCATATGTTTATCATACATATGATTTTGGACATGTCAAGATTTTACACTTACATGTTTACATGTACAATACAGTTACAATATTTACATTAACATTAATTAGTTGCAGAGTTCCTTTAAACTGTATAAACATTTATTTATAAGATACATCCTTAACTTCCTTTCAAATAGTTATTTAGAAACATCTGCTACAGCTTTAATTTCTGGTGGTAGTTTGTTATACAGTGTAATTCCAGAAATATCTATATCTTTTAAAGATACACTTTTATTCACGCTATGCCTAAAGTAGTCCATGTTACCTCTTGAATAGTGATTATTAATTGGTTTGAGCTTGTCTATTACATACACTGTTGCTTTGAGTACATAGAAAGAGTAGAAATTTGTTGTGTATAAAAGTTTCTTTACACGATTCCCTTGCTTGTAAGTTAAACATTATTCTTATACATTTTTTCTGGTATATAAGCAATTTATCCAAATGTACTTTTGCAGCAGCACCCCAAATTTCAATCCCATAGAGTATGTGGGGATAAAAACATCCATAGTATATTAGTTTCAATATATTACCATCACCATAATTGCTGAAGTATCTAAGTAGATATACTGTTTTATTAATTTTCCCACATAAGTGTTTGATGTGCTCAGCCCATGTTAGCTTATTATCAACAAGAAGGCCTAAAAATTTGTGCGTCTTAACTTCAGAAATACTATTACTGTCTACTATTAATGTTATATTACTATTTTTATTGAATTGCATTATTTTAGTTTTTTGCATGTTGCATTGTAGATTTAAGGTAGTTTAGTAGACAATGGGTGGTTTTATTTAGTTTAATTCTTCTACCGTTTTATTCCAACATACAGCTGTGGTATCATCTACATAAATTACCACTGAAGTATTCTCTGGATTTTTAATATCATTGATATAAATAATAAACAATAATGGCCCCAACACTGACCCTTGCAGTACACCATACTTCACTGTTTCCAAATTTGGTTTGATTTTTTGTACGTGTCTCCCTTTTTTGTAGAGTATTTCAGTAAACTGCTTTCTTCCCACCAGATAACTACGAATCAAATCCAGAGGTAATCCTCTTATACCATAGTTTTCTAATTTGTTAATTAGAATATTATGGTCGACACAGTCGAAAGCCTTAGATAGGTCGAAAAATAATGCACTGACCTTCTCATTATTTTCTATATTCCCAATTATGTCATGTACAGACTGATTAATAGCTGAAATAGTGGATCTTCCCTTTCTAAATCCATGTTGAAAGTCCTGTAATATATTGTATTTACTTAGATAGTCATCTAATCTTAGCAGCAGAATTCTTTCGAACAGTTTGGCTATTTCGGATGTTAAAGCTATGGGTCTATAATTATCAATACTTTCTTCATCTCCTTGTTTAGATATTGGCCTGATTATGCTTAGTTTCAACATTTCTGGAAACTGTCCCTGTTCAATGGAGAAATTAATTAGATAAGCTAATGGCTTAGCAATAACATGTTTACATCTCTTTAGTAAAAATGAACTAATTTCATCCCACCCACTACTCCTTTTATTTGGTAACGTGTTGATTATCTTAATGATTTCATCTTCTGTAACAGGTCTGAGAAAGAAGCATAAGTTACTTGTGTTATTAACATTTACAGAATTATATCCACTAGTCATCCGTGTGGGTATATTTATGAAATGGTCATTAAATGTTTGACTTATAGTCACAGGATTGTCAACCACATCCCCATTTATGTTTAATTGTATGTTTTTGTGTAAACCAATGCAGCTTCTACCTTTATTTATTAATCCCCAAGCTGTTTTACTGACATTTTTGGACTTCCCCATCTTCCCTCTGTATGCACTTATTTTAACAGCTTTTAAATTCTTGAGATACTCACATCTTATTGTTTTATACAGGGTTACTACAAAAGAAATAGACAACTTCAACTGCCTGTAAAACAAAACTATTTACGGTAATTTGATGCCGTTTTCACTGGTTTGTAGAGGAGTCTTTGAAGTTTACATTGTAAACTCACAAATGTTCAATATGGGCTCCTCCAGTCACACGACACACATCCATGCGATAATCAAGTTCATCCCAAACTTTTTGTAACATATCTGCATCAACACTTGCCACGGCTTGTCTGATACGTTGTTTCAAGTCGTCTAAATTAAGAGGAAGTGGAGGGACAAAAACACGGTCTTTCACGAATCCCCATAGAAAAAAGTCACATGGTGTGAGATCAGGGCTCCTTGGTGGCCAAAATGCAAGAACATTATTGTCGGTTGTAGCACGGCCAATCCAACGATGTGGTAGGACTTCATCTAGGTAATCTCTAACATCTGTGTGCCAATGAGGCGGTGCTCTGTCTTGTTGGAATACAAAATCATCCTGTTGCTCATTCAGTTGGGGCATCAACCAGATCTGTAACATGTCAAGATACCTAGCACCGTTGACTGTTTGCTCTGCAAAGAAAAAGGGGCCATACACCGTTGTGTGAGATACCGCACAAAACACATTGATTTTAGGAGAGTCCCGCACATGTTGCAATACAGCCCTCAAAGGTTCAGTTCCCCATATTTGGACATTTCGTGTATTCATTTTTCCACTCAGGTGGAAAGTTGACTCATCGCTGAAAATGATGCGCTCACAAAAACCAGCATCGTCTTTATCATGTCGCAACATGTCGATGCAAAAGTCATGCCGTATGACCTTATCTTCTTCACTCAGAAACTGCAACATCTGTAATCTGTAAGGCATCATGTGCAGTCGCTTCCGCAAGATTTTCCATACAGTTTGCTGTGGAATTTGTAATTGCATGCTTGCCCTAGATGTCAATTTCTGTGGGCTTCTTATGTAGGCAGAACGAACACGTTCAACGTTTTCTTCCGAAACTCTTGGTCTTCCCGAGCTCTTCCCTTTGCACAAACATCCCGTTGTCTCGAATTTTCTATACCAGTTGTAGATTGACTGTCTAGTCGGTGACGTTTTGTGGTAACATGTTCTAAAATGTCGTTGGACAACAGTTGCTGATTGCGTTCTAGCAAATTCCAACACGCAATATGCCTTTTCCACAGGATTTTCCACCATTTCAGCTTCTGCAACAACAAACAAAACACTACAGCGTTACCAATAGTAACAAACGAAACTTTGAGAGTTTCTCAACATAGCTCCAAAATAATTAGGTTGCTATCTTTAATAGTTTTGTTTTACAGGCAGTTGAAGTTGTCTATTTCTTTTGTAGTAACCCTGTACTTATTTTTATAGTATTCAAGTGAAGAATTTTTATACAGAACATACATATCCTTCAGTTTTTCTTTGAGTTTCATTGTTGTTAAAGGTAATTTTACTCTTTTCCTTCCAGTACTGTTTGCATTTACATTTATTATTGGACATGTAGCATCAAAATTCAGTTTAAAGATTTATTTAGTTCAGATTTGCTAAGCCGACTCTTGTTGAAGTATATGTTATATTTTCCCCACTTATCCATTATTAATGTTATTATTTACTAACAATGCTAACTGTATTTAAACTATAATTGCCTAACACTACTAAATAAAATATAACATTTGTAGCTCACTGGAACACTGGTATACGTAATTCAAATACTTGAATTTGTAACACAGCATAATTACAAAGTTATCGGAATATATGCAAAAGCACTCTAATATAAGTATGACAATACTTGACAGCCCACCTGAGCAGTGTGATGGTAGCGTGTCTGCCTCACATTCAACAGGTCACGAGTTCGAATCTCGCTTATCTTACTTGGAAAGGTTTTTATGGGGCTTTTCCCTTAACCTGAGAAGACAATGTTGAGTAACTTTAAGGTCCATGGACTACGAGCATTTCAGAGTGCATTGATATTGCATCAAGTAACATGAGCCAAAGTTCACTGGGCTTACTGTTTTCTGAGTCAAGCTCATTTGCTATATTTTACAAGTGGCACTATTTTCATAGCAGTGAATAAACAAATACATTATTAGTATACCCAATAATATACAAATTAATTAGTGAAATAATACAAAATATACTTTTCAAAAAATAATTTAAAATTATTTTCATGGTTTCAGAAGTAGCCCAAAAATTTGCAAATCGCCTCGATTTAAAATATGTTGTAAAGTCATGGATTGGGCTGCAAAATGTTCAATTTTACACCCAACTTGGCCTCCCTGAATTGAACCCTTGAGCTCCCAAATGTGGGCCACAGATGTTACTATCTAGGCCATCCCATTCATTTACAAACTATATATTATAAACAGTGATGGTTTTATAATGTTGAATGTACTGGGCTCATGTACGTATTTGTATGCCAGCTACTGGGCACAGATGTATGCTCTCTGCTCAACATATTATGAATTAATAGAAACTGTCCAATAAAAGTTGTTCGTTTTGAAGATCTCTAAGTTATGGTACACTATTTTGATCCCTACTTCACTTCTGGTTATGGCTGATTGATAAAATTAGGTGTGAGCCAGTGGTCTAAAACTTGGCTGGTCCCAAAAGCGTCATCACCTGATATATAAATGTGCTAAATTTCATGTTTAAATTTTGAAAAGCTTCAAAAAAAGACAACATAAATCTGTATTTCATTCGCTCAGCATCGCTCAGCATTGAACTTGTTCAACTAACATAATAATACCTCCCCTTTGTCCCATAACAACCAATCACTCAACTAGGTCTAGTTGGAATTTGTGTGTTTGTGTCACATTAAAAATAGTACAAGATCTGACAATTTCTGTTAAAAACTTGTGTGTCCCCATTCTTGTTAGAATGAATATGTTAATATGTTTATTGTTTTTGTGTATTATGAGTTAAGCATTTAAAATATGCCTGTGAAGTGTAACATAGATTATGATGCTATGTGTTTTACTTGTTTATAAGCATGGAAATAGACTTGGTTAAACAAACTAGTCCTCTACATCTCATATCAATGCAACTGTAATCCTGGAGACAGCCAATCTGCCAGCAGTCACATTGTCGTGTGTTATACTGTTTATTAAGTACAATACTGTATTTGGAGCTATAAGTTATCAGGAAAAGAAAGACATTGTAGTAAAAGGTATGCCTACTCCAGACATTTCTATGAAATGAAAAACTGTGTATTGTAACGAATGACAGATCCAGTTTCCTTTAAATTCACTTTATTCAACACGTAATGCAACACTTTACACTTTTTGTACACAAGTAACTGAGTCATGTCACTTTCTTAGCATTTGTCACTCACTAGATTGACTGTTAACTAATTTCCAGCATTGTCCCATATATAGCGGAGTCTCATAGCCGAGCTCCAAAAGTTTCAGTCTTAAAAATCACGGAAAATTATGTTTTGGAAAGAGCTTACTCCAAAATTGGAATTCTCTGGATGTAAAGAAGATGAGAAGACTTGCAGAGAAACACACGAAGGCCTATGTTTGCCCAACTATTGTGTCAATTCGTTCTATTGTTAGAGCAGGTCATGCAGCTGTGACTTCAGGCAAAAGGTTGACTCAGCTGCCGTTGCAGTATGTCAATTCAAAATTGAACACTAAAGTTTCTTCAAAATGGCTAACTGCATGTAAATCGAAAAATAAGTTATTTTGCTGGCCTTATATATCGTTTTTAAGTTGATAGAAAAGTATGGAATGGTGTAGGTTTCTGTGATATGGATAATTTTCACAAAACAAGGATTCAACATAAGACACAATCATATTTATCTGTAATAATGAAGTTCAAAACTTTCCGTAAAATAGAGATAGAAGTGAACAAAATGCAGATAGGATATTTTAAAAAAACAATGCTCAAGTGGACTCTTAATAGAAAAATAATTAAGTGATTAATCAATGTAACTTATCTATAGAGATTACAAAAAACAAACTGAATCTCTTAATTAATGTCATGCACATGGTATCCAGATATGACATAAATTAGACATGCACTTACAAAGTGCTGAAGTTTTTAAAAGGAAATCAAATTAAATTCAAAGTAATATTATTGAACGTATTAGTGACATAATTCTAGACATAATAAGGGAAGATGTTAAAGATGCACCTTTCATTGCTTTAGTGCTGAATGAAACGATTATCTCAGCTTTCCACTGTCATTCCTTGTGTAAAAGAGGGTGTTATTCAAGAGAGAATGTAGTAGTGGTATGCATTCAGCATTGCTTCTGAAGCAACAGCTGCAGTAAGTGTGAGAATTGAATAGAAAACTTTTGTTGGAAGGCTAGCACATTTAACACACCTAAATGTCACAGAGATAGACTATACAGATTTATTCAATAATATTTAGATAAATTCACTTCCTTCCAAACACATTAGATACATTACTGATAGTAGATATGAGCTAGCGAAAGTTTTACTACAGCATTAACTGAGGAACGAGAGAGAGACTTGTACCTGTATCTCTGAAGGCCATATGTGTGCTTTGCTGCTTCATTTTGTCACCCTCCGTGGTGTAATGGTTACCATGCTAACTTCATATACCCAAGGTCGCATGTTCAAACCCGACGGAGAACGATGGATTTTTTCGCATGTAAAGGAACCTCAAGCCTGATAGAGAGGCCTCTGAGCAAAATTAAGTGGTCTTTCATGCCCAGTATAGAATGGGACACTGAGAACCACAGCAGTTAAAGAGCGTCCATAAATAGCATGCCATTTACATTCTAGAGGGGAGTTAACAGCAATAATGAGAAACATAGTGTATCAGTCTAGGTAAATACATTTGAGAAATTCTATGGTTAACATCCGAACAATCATATAAGATTGTGTATAACTTCTTTTAGGGAAAGCAGAACAGATTTGCACTTTATAAACAGTTTAAAAATGAAATATCTCTATACATTCAAAAAAGCGGAACAGAATTATTCTAAAGACTATTACTGCAGTAAGTTTTGTGGTAAAATAAGAATTATCTTTTGATCGCATGAAGCAACAAATCCTATTAATCAGGGCAATTATGTGAAACATTTGAAGTACACTGCAGAGTATGACCCTCTTTTAGTGCAATACTTTAGAAAGCTCTACTTTATTTAAAGCAATATATAATCAAATTCAAAATGACATAATACAAGCCGTAGTTTACAGTTTTATAAACTATAAGGAATGAAATTATAGATATTTCTTTTGTCTAACCTGATAGAATTATTTGCCTACGTTGGAAAACATTGTGTGCAAGATATAATTAAACTTGTGGTGTGTTTAATACTATACTAGAATGAACTCAAGAAATTTTAGTATCCTGGAACAAATCTGATTTGTTATTTCTGTTAAACATATTCAACAAAATATTCATTTTCATTGATGTGTTGTACAGCCTCCTTCAAAACCAAGCAAATGATATACTGTCAACAAAAAAATCCAAGAAACTCGTCACTCCATAGCTGCATTACATAATGACTGAGAATACATGAAAACTATGGACCAGTTCCCCAAAACAGCTTTCTTCGACATCATGGTAACTGTGAAACTCGCATTCAGGAGGCTCTGGGTCCAATCAACCATCCAACCTGACCAGGGTTTCTTTGTGGTTTTGCTTGGTCATAGCAAATACAAGGTCCTATCATCCTTATCATTACTACAGTGAATTTTCTACTTCACTGCCATTCCAGGCATTGGATGAATCATCCATTCTGGTTACAGCAAGATCCAGTTTGCCTGTTCCTCGGCAGCTTATAAGTCCCTGGAGGTAAAGTACTACAAAGAGAAGGGTAATCCATTAAAGGAGAGGATTTGCTAAATAGTGTCATGACAACTTCATTACAGCAGTTACCTCTGAGAAATACCACACACCACCAATGAAAAAATGGATGGAATCAAGTGAAAGTTCTCTTGTGCTTTAATTAAAAATATTTTTGTTTCAAAAATTTTAATGCTGTATTTTGTGAATAAATGACTCTGTTTGTCTGGTTCACCCTGACAACTCATAGTTAAAATTGGATTTGTGCTTCTCATGTAAAATTAAAACAAAGCAATTAAAGTTCCATCCAAAAAGAACACATCTTAAACATGTAATAAACATATATTTATTGTAGTATACAATACAGTATCAGAGGAAAAAGATTTCTTGCTGAGTTATAAATAAGTTTTTATGAAACTGTGTTTGCATAAATTTGTGTATTATATTGTATTAAAAATGTGTTATTACAATTTTATTTAATAAATCATGTTTTGAATAACAAAAGATAACAATATTCTATTTTGTTTTATAAGAGTGAAATGAATTTCATTTATTCTGCTTCTTCCTTTTAAGATGAAGGGTTAATTGGATGTATGTATAAAGTCTATCAGTACATATAAAGTTTAATTCTATGTTTTTCTGAAAACTTTATTGTTGAATAAACTGCATATAAATTGCCTTTGGCATAATTAGAAAAAAGATTTTAGTTACATTTTTACGTTAAAAATTTACAAGCATCATTTTATGTCACAATATGATACAATAAAAATAAAGTGTTTCATGTATCAAGTTTTGGAGAAAAAGAGGGAAACTGAAATTTAATCATTAATATATTGCTTTTTTGAAATACTTGATATGTAAGTTAATCATTCTGAACACATATTTGTAATGTAAGCTAAATTTACAATTTATTTATTAATTGTCCTGCCAACAAGTACTATAAGTACTTACAGTAAGAGTTTGAGAGGACATTAATACTTACAATACAATTAGGAAATGATGTAACACTCAAGACATGTGCTACTTCAAGTAAACAATCTATTGCAAAATCATTAACAAAAGAGCATATAAGAAGGCTTTGTCCATATAATTTATATGTAGCCTTTCATTTGTTCACATCGAGAATTCATTTTTTCTTAATGTTCAATAAAACATTGAAAAGATTTTTGGCTAACCATGAATTGTAAGTTACTTATCATATCTCGAATGCTTGGGAAAACTCTGCTCTCAGGCCTCATATTTTCAATATGCATTCTCAACCTGATAAGTATAACTTGCAGTTCTTAGTATGCAATGTACAATTAATTGTAGATCTTATTTATACCTTCTTACTTTTATACTTTCTCTATACGCATTATGTAGATAGTGTATAGAGAAGGTATTGCACTCCACCCAAAAATTTGATACCAAGATTTCACCGGAAGTATATGTTTTAGGGTCCCCAATATCCAAAAAAAGCATTTTCACAAAAAGGTCCATGTGTGTGTGTGTGTCTGTGTGTCTTTGAACACGATAACTCAAAAACGAAAAGTCGGTAAAATACCAAACTTGGTATTTAAGTTTAGTATCTTCCAGGGATGTGATACAAAGATTTTGAGAAAAATTCCCCCCACCCCTACTACCCTTTACCTGAAATTTTTTTCGAAAATTTTGATTTTCTCAAAAATGGCTAACGATTTTGATTAAAATTTTGTATATTAAAGATATTTACCTGACAAATAAAATATATATCTTGAATTTTCTGGGAATAGCCTCTGAAGAGTAGTTTATTCTGGATGAATTTTACTGAATTTTGAATAACTGCTAAACCGTAAGAGATGGACAAAAATTTACTGCACAAAAAATGTAGAGCACATTAAAACACACAATTTATATTATACACGTTTTTTTCATGGAGTGCGTCGTTTTTTGACATTTATATTTTTGGTTTCTACTATGAAAAATGTATACTTTTCTCATACAGGAACTTGTCAACTCCTATCCATATAAACAAAGGAACTTCATTGACATAGCAACCAGCTTTTGACTATCACTTTAACCTATGGTAGTCCCTTATTTCGCTTCTACTTACAAGGAAGCAAGTAATAAGACTATTTTTGCTAATTTTTTCTGATTAGCATAAAGTAAATAGAAGTATAAGCTTTTTAAGAATAATCTGTTGCAGGGATATAGAGAAAGTCATGTGAATAGTACACATCAGATTTTTACTTTCTCTATACGCACTATGTACAAAAAATTTGATACCGAGATTTCACCGGAAATAAATGTTTTAGGGTCCCCTGTATCCAAAAAAAGTATTTTCAGAAAAAGGTCCATGTCTTTGTGTCCATGTGTCTGTGAACATGATAACTCAAAAACGAAAAGTCGGTAAAATACCAAACTTGGTATTTAAGTTTAGTATCTTCCAGGGATGCGACACGAAAATTTTGAGAAAAATCTCCCTGCCCCAAATTACCCTTTACATGGAACTTTTTTCGAAAATTTTTATTTTCTAAAAAATTGCTCTAACGATTTTGATTAAAATATTGTATATTAAAGATATTTACCTGACAAATAAAATGTATATTTTGAATTTTCTGGGAATAGCCTCTGAAGTCTACTTTATTCTGGGTTAATTTTACGGAATTTTGCATAACTGCTAAACCATAAGAGATGGACAAAAACTTATCACACAACAAATGTAGAGCACTTTAAAACACACAATTTATGTTATATAATTTTTTTTCGTGGAGTTGATCGTTTATGAGATATTCCTTGTTATTGGTTTCAGCTATAAAAAAACACATTTCTCATACAGGACTTTGTGAACTCGTGTCCATACAAACAAAGGAACTTCAGTCACATAGCAACCAGCTTTTGACCATCACTTTAACCTATGGTACTCCGTTATTTAGCAAGGAAGCAAGTAATGAGACTATTTCTGCTAATTTTTTCTTGATTTGCAGGAAGTAAATAGAAGCATAAGCTTTTTAACAATCATTTATTGCAGAGTTGTAGAATAAGTCATGTGAATGGAACACATCAGATTTTCTTGGATTTATATTAGCTGTTCACTTCATAAGAGTACAGAAATAAATTCTTACAGTATTCATATTGATACCTTTGTACTTGTAGAAAACAAATGAATACAAATTTGAAATGCTGAATGCATTATACAAAACATGTTTTATGACATATAAATGTGGTTCAGTTAACATTCATTCAAATATGATTACAACTTTAAAGCTACCTTAATGCAGCATGAATAGTGAACGTAAATAAATGAATAGAGATGCTTTAAATTTATATATTTTCTTTGTTGTATACACCATCTTTTTAAATTGTAACTTAAATTTTAAAAAAAATGTAGGATCCATTTGTGCAATGACATACATCCAGACACATGGATTTAATGCAGTGATCAACTCAAGCAGTAGTGGCACATTTTCTTAGCATCTCCCATGCTGACATTGGTGCAATTGCTAGTTCTTGACTCCATTTTTGGACTCTGTACAAAAGCTATTCTTACTCCACATTCTCCACATCTGACACCTTTGCTTTTTCCTATGCCTCTACCCCATTATTTCAATCAGAATGTACCATATATGAGTATAGGAGAACCAAATCATAGGAGAACTATATGCTTTCTGAACTGTAACTGCTTAATTATGCTTTGTGAGATTTCAAAGTGCAAAAATTGTTTTTTGTACATGAGTTAGAATCATAGATAACCACAAGAAATACCAGTATTACTATAAACAACCTCTTTGTTTATAAACTTGAATAACCTTTATTAGGAAACACTTAGAAATATGATATTAGTATCAATGGAAAGAGAAACTCAAATGTTTGTTTTGCTGATGAAGCTGTTGCAAGTTTATGAATTTTATAGCTAGGAGATGATATAATAGAAAAGTAGCTGTGAACTATGACAGGAGTGCTAGATTTGCACATATGCCAACCTGTTGTCACTGTATAATGCAATTTTAGAAGAAAATTTGGAGTTGATCCACCAGTAGGTCTAGTATCTGTAGTGGCATGTTGACTTCAAAGTGAGGGGATGCAGCTGTAAGAGGAAGTCACCCAGTCATCCATCAGTAAGTGAGGCAAATGTGGAACATGTGAGAGAGAGTTTCCATGAAGTCCACAGAAATCCAATGTAAAACTCAGCAGAGATTTTAAACATCCTCCAACAAACCGTGTGGAAGATTTTATGGAAATGAGTAGTGTGCATGGGGAGTTGACTACATGTTCTCCATAAATGCTAGGATTTTCCTAAGCCCATATCCTAGCATTGTGTTTGTGCAATCTTTCCGACAGATGGAAAGTGGCTTCATCACTAAACACCTATGACGCAATGCAACCTACAGTTTCCATTCTGAGTTGCATCTCAATGAAAGACTCACTTGCCTTTGTCATCTGGTTTCAGAGCCTTAACAATTGCAGATGATATGGGTGGAACTTCAAACGTTTCCATAAAATCTTCCACACAGTTTGTTGGGGATATTTAATTCTCTGCTGGCTTTTACAGTGGATTTCTGTAGACCTTGTGTGAAACTCTTTCTCACACACTCCACATTTGCCTCACTTTCTGATGGACGACCAGTTACTTCCGTTGACTTCCACTTACACATGCATCCCCTCATTTTGAAGTCAGCATACCACTTAAGGAAACTGGGCCCACTGGGTGGATCAACGCCAAATTTTCTTCTAAAATTGTGTTGTATACAGACTATAGACTGGGATATGTGAAAATATAACACATAAAATGCCCTCCTGTTTTCATTTGCAGCCATTTTTCTGTTATATTGTCTCCTAGCAACAAAATTAATAAATGTGCAGCAGGTTCATCAACATAACAAAATATTTGAATTTCTCTTTCCATTAAAACCAATATCAAGTTTCTAAATGTCTCCTAATGATAGTTATTCAAGTTTGTAATCAAAAAGATCATTTATAGTAAAACTGTATATGATTAACTTATGATGAATAGGAGATGTGTGTACCTTGGCAATTGATGTGCTTCCAAATGGTCTCGCGCAGCAGAAACAGATACCTTTAATGTTAAGTACAAACTCCCAAGGGAGTTGGACGGGAGTTATTGCAATTTTTTCTTTATTTCGTTATTAGGACTAAAAATAAAATAAAATCTGCACATCAACTTAAGTTATGATCCAAAATTATATTATATGCTACAGAGAAGAAATATTTATTTATTTATTTAAATTGATAAACATATTAACACATAAAAAGGAGGATATAAGTATAAATTTTATACATTTATATATTTTCTGTTGTCAAATTTTTAGGAATTACAGTTTTGCTCAAGTTTAAATCCACTGTAACTGATTGTACTACTAGTTCCTTCTAATTATTTGTGTCTAGAAAAAAATGTGAAATTTTAATCAAAATGATAATATATCAGTTATTGGAGTAGATTTTATTAGTGGATCAATTTTGCTGGATTATAAGTTAAACCTTTTCAGAAAATTAGTACTAGTAGTAAGAATCTTCATTGATTATTCTAATGCAGTTTTTATAGCATGAAAATTGTGCTTTTTACTCCTTGGTTTGCCCTAGATATTTTAACATGAGCTTCTGATATGCACTTTCAGAAATTTGCTCCACAATATCTGCATTCTTTACATCAGCATTAGGATCCACATGCAGTTTACCATGGGTGATACAACCATCCATAATAAGCGAGGCATTGTATAATGTATGTTTTAAGATGATGGAAGGATCCAAAAGTGCAGCAGCAGTGATGCAGTCTGAACATATCCATTGGGGAGAAGTGTTCATAAATTGCTTCCCTTCTGCTTTGTTGAGCAGCTGCACAGCAGGTGTGTTTAATTTTCCCAGAGTTTCTGTTCGCCATTTCTAAACAGATAAGTTAAAACAAATAGTGATCAGAACACTTGTAATGGCAGTTAAGTTAAGCGTACATTAAAACCCAGGATTATCATAAGACTACTTTTTAGTTTCTCTCATATGAGAGATTATTCCAAGTCCTGGAAGAATTGAATCTCATCCTTTCGAGAGGCTACAGTAATTAATTACTATTTACTATCTGCTATTCCTTACTTCTATAATAAGTAGGAGAAGTATTGTCTTCCACCCAAAACAAGTCCAGATTTCACTAGAGGCCCCCTTAATTAAAAAAAAAAAAAAAAAAGGATTTTTAGAAAATGGTGTGTATGTGTCCACGTGTGAAGCATAACTCAAAATCAAAAAGTTGGTTTAATATCAAAAACTTAATATTTGAATTCAGCACCTTCCAAGGGTGTGACTCGCAGATTTTCAAGAACATTTTTCCACTCCAAACTGCTCTTTACATAGAACATTTTTCAAAAATACAAACTGTTCTTACAATATAACATTAGATTTCATTAAAGAATATAATTTATCTCAAATGTTCACCAACTTCCAGCCAGGTTATGAAGGATTGGAAGTCTGACATTTTGAAGGCATCCAATGTTTTAATCTCGGCAAGTAAACAGATGGGCCTTAGGGTTGGTGCCAACCAAGAGATGAAATATGATTGGTTTAGCTTTTTGTTACCCTCTGTGGTGTAGTGATTACCACCTCTTGTACCCAAGGTCGTGGGCTCAAACTCAGCGGATCGCCCTCCGTGGTGTAATGGTTACCAAGCTGACTTTATATACCCAAGATCGCGGGTTCAAACCCGGCGGAGGACAATGGATTTTTTCGGGTGTAAAAATCCTTAGCATGGCTCCCTTCGGAAGGGAAGTAAAGCTGTGGGTCCCGTGTAGTAGATTTACGGCACGTAAAAGAACCTCAAGCCTGATAGAGAGGCCTCTAAGCAAAATTAAGCGGTCTTTCATGCCATATATAACACGCCATTTACATTTTTTTTTCAAACTCAGCGGAGCGTGATGGATGTTTTTAGGCTTAAAAATCATTAGCTTGGCTTCCTTCAGAAGGGAAATAAAGCCATTGGTCCCGTGTCGTAGATTTACAGCACATAAAAGAACAACCATGATAAAGAGGCCTCTGAGCAAAACTAAGCTGTCTTTAAGCCCAACATATTGATGCTGAGAACCACAGTAGTTATAAAGCATCCATAAATAAAACTCCATTTCCATTTTTTTTTTCAACTACTTTAAAGACTTTCATGTAAAGCTACACTGTGAAGCAGTTAAACTTGAGCAGACCTCTTGAAAACACCACTACAACTTAATCTATTTTGGACTCAGCCCTTTCAGAAAGCTTCCAGGTTTTAGCTGACTTCTTCTGCCATAGGCACTTAATAGCTGGTGGCCATAAGTTGAAGTCCAGAGTCTCGATCACTTGTTATTTTCTCTGGATGTGGCTAGGGTTTTTTACCCTCCTGTCTCAAAAGCAGGAATACTTAGCTAGTAATGTTGTGGATAATCAAACCTTGCTCTGTGAAACATTCAATGCAATGTTCTGTCAGTCTAGATTTTTACTTTCTCTACATGTATTATGTAATAATGTATTGTAATACACTCAAAAATTTTATACTGAGATTTCACCAGAAATACATGTTTTGGGACCAATCTGAAAAAAGCAATTTTAGAAAAAGCTCAGTGTATATGTGCGTGCGGGGGGAGACAGCATAGCTCAAAAACGAGTTTGATATCATCCAAGAATGCAAAATGAAGATTTTCAAGAAAATCCGTCCACCCCAAACTACCCTTTACATGGAGCATTTTTAGAAAATTTTGATTTTCTCAAAAATGGCTAATGATTTTGATTAAAATACCTTATGTATAAGATATTTTTATGAAAAACGAAATGTATTTCTTGAATTTTCGACCTCTTCATTCTGGATGACTTTTTTATAACTGATAAACCATACGAGATATACAAAAACTTATTACACAAAAAAGGTAGATCTCATTAAAACACCCACTTTATGTCATATATGTTTTTTTTTTTATAAAGTTAAAAGTTTTCAAGATATTCCAGATTTTTAGTTTTAATTTTAAGCCACTTAAACTTTTCTCAAACAGGAAGACATCTTTCTTCTCGTTTCTCATTTGTTTATTCCTAACAAGCTAACAGATTGGAATTTCAGTTGTTTAACATAGCGACTGGCTTTTAAAGGATGAGACTCGCATTATCTTATTTCCCTTCTACTTATAAGGAAGCTAGTAATAAGTCTAATTCTGCTTATGTTTATCTTGATTAGCATGATGTAGATAACAGATTAATGTTTTGAATAAAAGGTTTGTTTACCGAGCAGCTAGAGAACATCATGTGAATGGAACAAATTAGCTTTTTCTCTTACAAGGAACCAAATAATAAGGACAATTTCTGCTAATGTTTGTCTCAATTATCATGAAGTAGATAAAAGAATAAGCTTTTTAACAATAATTTGTTTCAGTGATGTAGAGGAAGTCACGTGACTGGAACACAGATTTTTTGTCTCTCTTATGGTTGATCTCTTATAAAAAAGTATACAAAAGTCATTCAGAATGAAGAGGACCTCACAAGGTATTTCCTTGGTCATGCATATACCTCAACTGTATAGCATTTTAATCAAAATCATAAAGCCATTTTTGAGAAAATCAAAAATAAGAAAACTGTTACGTGTAAAGGTGATGGAATTTGTTGAAAATTTTCAAGTTGAACCTTCAAATATGCTGAACTTAAATACCAAGCTCCTTAGTTGATTTCACTACTTGGTTATGCCTTGTACAAACATGTGAACAGTAGCACATATATACATCCATTTGAAAAAATCCTTCTTAATTCAGAGTATTCCAAAATATGTATTTCCAGGGAATTATGGTATCGAATTGTTGGACGGAATCCAATACTTTCTTTGCCTAGGTATGTGGTACAAAAAGTAAAAAAATTAATTGTGACTTGCAGTTAGATGTTAAGTATCTGCAAATTCAAACCAATAAAAGAGAATATCTCAAAAGTGGTCAACATTGCAAACAATTTAATTTATATAAAATTGTATGTTTTGACAAGATCTACAGATTTTCTGCAGTGAGTTTCGTCTACATCTTATGGTTTATCAGTTAGTAAATGTGGTTCAAAATGAAGAGAACATCAGAGGCTATTCCCACAAAATTCAATATATAAATATTTTTCCATGAAAATATCTTAAACATAAGCTATTTAATCAAAGTTAATTTCCAAAAAATAATGAATTTTTATCCCATGTGGAAGGTGGTATGGAGTGAAGGGATTTTTTGGATAATCTTTGTCACATCCTTGGAAGATGCTAATTTTAATTTGAAGTTTGGGATTTAATTGCCTTTCATTTTTTAGTTAAGCTGTTCTCAAACACAGACATGGGTCTTTTTTCTAAAAGTATTTTTATTCTTTATAGAGGCTCAAAACATATATTTCTGTTGAAATGTTGATATAAAGGTTTAGGTGGCATACAACATAGGTACGCAAGTATTACAGAAAGTAAAAATTTCAAATGTGTGCCAAGTCATACAATTTCTCCATCATTTGGGAATGACAAACATGTGATAATCTGTGTACTCCCTCCTCTAAACCCACATTGGTATTCAATTCTACCTCTACTAGTTTTTCAACTGATGATTCAACATCTCAGAAAATTTTGCATTCAGCAATGTGTTGAAGGATATTGAAAAGATATAAGGAGGCTGTTTACCTTTGGCAAGTCCATTTGTCGGATGGTTTCTCTTGGAACAATCATCATAGGCTGAGTGATTTCACGAAACAATATATCAGATGCAACTGGGTCCATAGAGAAGTTAAATTCAGGTGTTGTCATGTTTCCTCTACCTGAAAACATCATAAAACTGATAAAAATTTAGCATTTACAAACTAATTATGTCAGAAGCCTTCATAAAAAATGTTTAAAACCAAGTATTTCCTTCCAGCTCAGTGTGTTTAATTTTTTCCCCTCAATCAATGTTTTCTGTCTTCCTGATGATTGTACACAGAAGAAAATTTAGAATTCCAACTTATGAGTTTCATTCAATAAATATGTACCATGTTTCAAAATAATAGTCATTACAAAGGCAAGTTGGTATTATCACTGAGTACTTTTATTTGTTACATGTCACCAAAACAATTGTGTTATAATATGTTTGCTAGGTAAGTTTGGATTTAACAAGCATGTTAGTCATTTTTTTTTGCTAAAATGGAAAAAGTGTAGTACCGCTTAATAATTCACCTTTTACTTTTGGATGAGAAAATTTGCAAACAGATGAGAGCAAATTTGGATACTGTTTAAGACCTTTCGCCATATATGTTGCCCTCCATGGTGTAGTGATCACCATTGCTAGCCTCTAAAATCCAAGTTCAAACCTGGTGGAGGGTGTTGAAGTTTTTTGGATGCAAAATCCTCAGCATGGCTTCTTTTGGAAGGGAAGTAATGCTGGTGGTCCCATGTAATATTTATTTGCATGTAAAGCAACCCCCAAGGTTCCTGGGCAAAATTTTCTGCCATTTCGCCTCAAGAAGTCAAAATTTCATCCTACAGTATCTTCTATGGGTGATGAGCTGACCCCTCATCACCACGGGGCATAGTTGCAAACTCACAAACTAGAAATTCAAATTTGATAATGTAAACATGATGCCCTTTGCTCCACTTAGGAGATACAAACTATTTCTTTGCCATCTTTGATATTGGTTCAACAACTTTAAATATGGCTGAGCATCCATTTTTAATGAGGTGTACCAGGATGTCCAACAGGTGTGGTAACCGAGGAAATCGTTGAAAAAGCCCACAACATGATTTGCACTGATTATCCAATAAAAGTTTGTGAAGTAGCAAGAGGCCATAGATGTTGACAGGAACGGCAATTCATATTTTGTGTGATAAGTTGGAGATAAAAAGGTGTTGTGAGCCCGCCTGGGCAGTGTGGTGGTAGCGTGTCTGCCTCACATTTGAAAAATCGTGAGTTCAAATTTCGCTTAGGGTGAGTTACCCGGATAAGGTTTTTTCCGGGGTTTTCCCTTATCCCGAGAAGACGAATGTCGAGTAACTTTAAGCTCCATGGACCCCGAGATCATTTGAGCATCATTTCACCAATTTCATTCATCGTCCGATATGACCAACCAGGTTAAATGACGTTAAACTAGAAAGAGAGAGAAAAAATAAAGGTTGTTGGTTTGATGGGTGCTGCAAGTGCTCACAGTAGACAAGAAGTAGTGTGGCTTTCAACTGTGAAGCTGTGTTTGGAGCTATTTAATTGAAATTCAAATTGTCACCATTCAATGAGGCCTGGATTCATCTTATACTCTGGAAACCAACCAACAATCAAAATAATTTGGTTGCTTCTGGTGAATCTGCTCCATGGAAGACAAAAAAAAAAAGTCCTATTGGCCTGTAAAATGATGACGACGATTTGGGGGGGGGGGGATACCCATTGACTTCTTAGAAAAAGGAAAAACATTTACTGGACAATTCATATTTAGTTATTAACTCAATTCAACAAGAAGCTGAATGAGACACGGCCCCATGTGAAGAAGAAGAAGAAGAAGAAAAAAGTGCTGTTTCACGACAATGCACCAACGCATTCATCTAGAGTTGTTGCCGCCAAACTGCATTAACTGCGCAATGAATTGCTCCTGCACCTCCCTCCCTTCCCATATTTGCCTTACCTGGCTCCCAGCAATTTCTTCATGTTCCCAAACATGATGGCTGACGGGAACAAAATTAGATTAAATGAGGTTATTGTCAAGTCAGATTTGAGTCATATTTTCAGAGCTTGATATTTCCTATTTTTGGAGAGGTTAAAACAATGTCAGGAGCGTTTGGAGAATCCTGTATATCCCTAAAAGGTGACTATGTTAAGACCTAAATAATTTGTGCTTGGAAAAGTTGTCTTCATTCCTAAAATAGATGCTTACTGAACCACCCTATGAAAGTTTGAGAATAAGCAGCAATGCGTTGTGGTAAATCAAAGAGATCAGATTGAAGATAGATATCTTGTGAGCCTGGGTGCATCAGTACTACAGTGTATGTGCTTGCTACATATGCTCAACAGATCCCAAATGAGAGCATTTGTGTGCTATGATTTGTAAACTAGTTTGAGAGAGAGAGATGTGTCTTGAAATTTGCGTTGTTTTTTTTTTTTCTTCTTTTTTTTAATTTTATTTTATTTCCAAGCCCGCGACCCTTTCATAGCTGAACGTCAATGCCAAACACTTGTGGATCTTCACCTTTCATAACTAATTATTTATCTATGTTTGAGAGAGTTTAGAAGAGGAAGGGATTCCCTTGAAGATAAAGCCCAACCAAGACGGCCAATTACAGCAACAACGGATAAAAATGTGAGGAGAGTAGAACTTATGTGCAGGAAGATATCAGATTCAAGAGACCCTGAATATCGGATCGACAGCAGTGAACACCATTCATAAAGAAAAACTTTGCGTCAAGAAGTTTTGCAGTCTATGGATACCTCACAAATCACGAAACAGACACGTATGCAATGATACGTGAAATGATAGAACATTTTAATGAAGAAATGTCCAAAACATATTAAATATTCTGAAAAGTGATGAAAGCTGGGTAGGATCCAGAAACTTAGCAACGTTCATTGGTCTGTGTATTTTTTTGTTGCTTTTTTTATTTTGTAGTGTGTTTAACACCAGCTTTTACTACTTGTGGCAACGCAGGCGATATTGATCTTCCCAGGAGAGCATCCTCCAACAAAAGTTAGGTGAGCAAGAGGTATTGGCAAGAAGATGATCTGTTCGTTCTTCTCAATTAGTGTTCGTATTGTGACAATTCCGCTTGAAGGACAAAAAACTGTAACTGCTAGATAGTATACAGCAAAATGTCCACAAGTCTTCAGTGAACTGAGAGCAAAGCATTCTAAGACTTGGCTGCATGAAATTTTGTTGTGCCACAACACCACCTTTAGCTACACTGCACAAAAAGAATCCAGTTTCTGCAGGAGTCGAATCCTCCCTCAGTCCAGATTTGGTCCCATGCAACTTTTTTCTGTCCCCCAAAATAGAGGGAAATAAATTCAGGTCCACGTTCTTAATCACCTGAAACTGCAATAGCTGCTTATGAAGAATGTATTTACACTCCTTAAAGAAGAATGGCATTCGGATGTTCGAAGGATGAGAGGTATAGAATGCATTGGAGAATATTTTGAAAAGTTGCAATGATCGTAACTAAGTGTTTAAAATGTTATTGCGTTCATTCTCAAAACGTTTAGTAAATTTAGAGGGACTAGGGCAGCAAATATAATACATTTCAATTTTCCAACTCTCTTTGATCCCCGACACTAACGTGACAATGTTCGTTTTTTAAAGAGTAGCATTTCACCATTTTTTTGTACCAAAGATCTTGCTTAATCGCATACTCTATACTCACCTTCAACATTACCTCCCATAATCACTATCTGCTTGAGTTTGGAAAGGAAATCAGGATCTATTCTAACAGCAAGAGCAATGTTTGTGGGTGGTGCTAGACACAGCATCGTAATATCACCTGCAAACACAAAATATGTTTCTTATATTCCTTGTTTCTTTAAACTTCAAAATGCTGAATCTACAAATCACAAAATTTGTACATTGAGCAAATATAGATCTATTTCATTAAACCAAATACTCTTGTAATAGAAAGAAGTATTGTTTTTTAAGCTTAATGTCTTTTAACCATGTAGGTCATCTCGACCGCTAAATTAAATCGGTGGATTGAGCTCAAATGATCTCAAAGTTCATATAGCTTAAAAGTATTCAACACTCGTCTTCTCAGGATAAGGGAAAACCCCAGGGAAAAATTCGTTATCTGGACAACTCAACCTAACCAAGATTCGAACTCGGGACCCCTTAAATGGAAGATAGACATGCTTCCCCCACGCCACAGAGGTGGATAGTAAGATTTTGTCTATCTCTTACAGTTTACTAATTATAAATTCATTAAAAAAAAATACTTCAAAGGTTATTCTCAGAAAGTGTATGTCTTAAGTATTTAGTAATTTAATCAAAATTGTTAGCCATTTTAAAAAAAAAAATCAGAAATAAGAACGATTTTTCCACGTAAAGGATTGTTTGGATTGGGGTTTTTAAGTACCGCATCTTGGCAAGATTGTATAAATTAGGAATCTCCATGAGATCAAATAAAGTTTTTCCATTCTCTGCCTAACATTCAAGGAGTCGCGAGTTCGAATCTCGCTTAGGATAGGTTATCTGGATATGGTTTTAGGTTTTTTCCCATAACCTCAGAAGACGAACGCCAAGTAACTCTAAGCTCCATGGACCCCAGGGCCATTTGAGCATCATTTCACCGATTTTTCATTTGAACTACAATAGTTTCACGCTGCACGCTGTTGTGCATTTAGTCATTCCAACAAGATGGCACCTCTATTCCCCCTCTCAGCCTTTGCAGAGACGGAGGGAGGGAAAGTAACCTCTCGTATGCACAAGATCTGTACATGTCTCACCTCCTGACTTATACTTTAGCATCACAGAATAACCTGATTCTGCCATACTGAACATAAATACATTTTAATATCAAAGCTTTCTTTTCTATTTTTATGCTGTTAATAGACACACGCACACGTACAGAAATTTCTTTCTAAAAATGCATTTTTTGGCAGGGGCCCGGAGTGTGTATTTCTGATGAGATCTCGATTGGGTGGAATGGACTATTCTGGTACTGTATAATAGCATGCAAAAACACAAGAACCCCGTTTATCCGGACTAGGGCTGCAGGTAATCCGGACTAACGAATTATTGGATACTCCGGTCACAAATTATTAAATGAATATAAACTAATTTATGTAAACATTTATTTGGCGCTACCAAGACAGGTGTCTTCACTTAAACTCAGAAGTGTGTTATCTTATTTTGTGAAATAGCACGTAGGTTGCTTTTGTTTCAAAAGTATTGTGTGTTTGAAAAGTAAAATAGCAAAAGTAAGAAAAAAGTATGTCGGATTAACGAAGGCCGGATATTTTCGAACTTCTTGTATTGTAAAGCAAGTAAAACGATGGTTTTTAGGAACTCCCTCTTCGTTGAGTTTATTTTCTGTAGAGTATTATACAAATACAATGTTAGTATTACCTGGAGATTGGTTTACCATTCGAACCATTGCAGAAACCGCGTCCTCTTTTTGTATTACTGAAGCAACCTTTGGATGCTCCCCGTAATCAAAATCTCCGAAGCCGTCGCCACCAAAGAAGCTGTCCGTTTCTTTTTCACCATGTATCGCTTTAACTGCACCTTTGTAAACTGGAATCTGTAAAATGAAGCAACAGCTTTATTAAATTGTGATAATGTTGCTGCTTCTGAAACTTATACCCCCGCCGCTGAATCCTTGCACTTGACAGTTGGGAGTTAAGTTGGTACCCCAGCAAAAAACCTGATGTGTTCCATTCACATGGCTTTCTCTACATATGTGTAACAAATTGTTAAAAAGATTATGCTTCTATTTACTTCATGCTAATCAAGAAAAAATAGTTTTATTCCTTGCTACCTTGTAAATAGAAGCAAAATAAGGGAGTACCATAGGTTAAGCTGACAGTCAAAAGCTGGTTGCTATGTGACCGAAGTTCCTTTGTTTGTATGGATAGGAGTTGACAAATACCTGTATGAGAAAAGTATAAGTTTTTTGAAGCTGAAATAAAAATCAACGAATCCTTAAAAACGATCACTTCCACGAAAAAAATTGTATATAACATAACTTGTGTGTTTTAATGTGCTCTACATTTTCTGTGTAGTAAGTTTTTATCCATCTCTTACGGTTTAGCAGATATGCAAAATTCCGTAAAATTCATCCAGAATAAAGTAGTCTTCAGAGGCTATTCCCAGAAAATTCAAGGTATAATTCTGTAATATTCGATATTTTAATCAAAATCGTTAGAGTAATTTTTAGAAAATCAAAATTTTCGAAAAAAAGTTCCTTGTTAAGGGTAGTTGGGGGTGGTGGGATTTTCTTGAAAATCTTCGTGTCTCATCCTTGGAAGATACCAAACCTAAATACTAAATTTGGTTTTTAACGGACTTCGTTTTTGAGCTATCTGTCCACAAAAATGAAATGGCCTGTTATTTATGGACGCTCTTTAACTGCTTTGGTTCTCAGCGTCCCATTCTATATTGGGCGTGAAAGATCGCTTAATTTTGCTCAGAGGCCTCTCTTATCCAGCCTGAGGATATTTTACGTGCCGTAAATCTACGACACGGGACCCACAGCTTTACTTCCCTTCCGAAGGAAGCCATGCCAAGGATTTTTACGCCCGAAAAAATCCATCGTCCTCCGCCGGGTTTGAACCCGCAACCTTGGGTATATGAAGTTAGCATGGTAACCATTACACCACGGAGGGCGACTATCTGTCCACAGACACACACACACACACACGCGCACATACGGACTTTTTTCTAAAAATGCCTTTTTTGGATTCAGGGGGACCCAAAACATGTATTTCCGGTGAAATCTCTGTATCGAATTTTTGGGTGGAATACAATACCTTCCCTATACACTATATACATAGCTCGTATAGAGAAAGTAAAAAAGTTGAAACGCTTTACCCGTTTGACTTTCTGAACCAATCACAACGCAGCATTCCGGTCGGTCGGTCTGACAACGGAATCTAGATGCCGCACCGTTGCAATATTTCCAAACACGTGCTCAGTTTGTGAACTCCTAACACGTGTGTTAAACTGTTCTGTGGAAGCTACGAATTATTCGTTATGTATATTTGTTATTATTGTTGATAGTGTTGTTGGTATTTGTTTGTACGTGAGGGAGCATAACAAGACTTTCACAATTATAGAGGGGTTAGACTTTTGTGGGAAGGTGTGGCGAGGGTGGACGTGGCTTCATGTAAGAAGAAAGTGAATCATGTTCACAAAACAATACGAAAAGCACAGGAATTAGACGGAATCATCAGTGAATGTGAACCACTAATGATAGGTCTTGGTGACGACGACGATGTTGATGATGACAATGACGATGATGCTTCCAAGAATGATGACGACGGAGACTTGGATGGAATTGAGGCATTAAAATTCTAAACTGGTGAAAATCACTTTGTTATACCCTTCCCTCATTGTAACAAGCTATTTTGCATTAATGTGTTCTACATTGTAAATACGTAATGTATGTTACATGCGTTATAGTATCACTGTTATTTTCAATTAACATCAATAATAACTAATTAGTTTCATTATTCATCGACATTCATTTACTATGTACACTGTTTATGTTCGTCTAGAGCAACGGTTCCCAACGGTGTGCCCCGGCACCCTAGGGTGCCGTGTGATTGGCTAAGGGGTGCCGCGAGATATTGAGATAAACAAAAAAAAAATACCTTCTACTGAAGACTTAAGTCTTGTAAGGTCTTGAAATAAAATAAGTCAAATCAATTACTCTCATGCACGGCAGATGGTGATAGTGGTCGATTCGTTTCAATAATTCAGTTATACTAGTATCCCACAGATGGCATTACAGCTATACCCTGCCGAACATTCCCGAGACTTCGACATGAATATATAAAAGTGTACGCCGCTTGGCGCTTTCAGTTGTCTTCCTCGCGTTGATTCACAGTGTTTAGCTATGCATAAGTTCATTGTTAAACGTAAACGCCAGGACAGTGAAAGTGAACAGTCGGCTCCTACTGCTTGCTTTAAGAAGCCAAATCTTACAGTTTCTCGCGGACCGTCGAATTCACCACATAAAGAAGACAAACGAAAGAAACGAACATACCAGGACAGTTACTTAGCGTATGGATTTAAGTGGAATAACGAGGAAACCCCTATCCCTGTGTGTTTAGTTTGTGACGAAACACTTAGCAACGAGGCCATTGTACCTAGCAAACTGAAGCGGCATCTTACAACAAAGCATCCTAGTGTATCACAGAAAAGTGTAATGTATTTTTCACATATATTAGAAGGGGAGAAGAAAACAGCTGTGCGAATGGTAAAGAGAATGACCATAGGTGATACTGCTCTTGAAGCCTCATTTAAAGTAGTAGAACTGATAGCTAAAAAAAAGAAACCTCATACTCTTGGAGAGGAAATCATTGGCCCTGCATGTCAAGTTATACAGGGTTATTACAAAATAAATAGACAACTTCAACTGCCTGTAAAACAAAAACTATTAGAGATAGCAACCTAATTATTTTGGAGGTATGTTGAGAAACTCTCAGAGTTTCGTTTGTTACTATTGGTAACGCTGTAGTGAATGAAATGATGCGCTCACAAAAACCAGCATCGTCTTCATTATGTCGCAACATGTCGATGCAAAAGTCACACCGTATGACCTTAACTTCTTCACTCAGAAATTGCAACATCTGTAATCTGTAAGGCATCATGTACAGTCGCTTCCGCAAGATTTTCCATACAGTTTGCTGTGGAATTTGTAATTGCATGCTTGCCCTAGATGTCGATTTCTGTGGGCTTCTTATGTAGGCAGAATGAACACGTTCAACGTTTTCTTCCGAAACTCTTGGTCTTCCCGATCTCTTCCCTTTGCACAAACATCCCGTTGTCTTGAATTTTCTATCCCAGTCGTAGATTGACTGTCTAGTCGGTGGCGTTTTGTGGTAACGTGTTCTAAAATGTCGTTGGACAACAGTTGCTGATTGCGTTCTAGCAAATTCCAACACGCAATATGCCTTTTACACAGGATTTTCCGCCATTTCAGCTTCTGCAACAACAAACAAAACACTACAGCGTTACCAATAGTAAAAAACGAAACTTTGAGAGTTTCTCAACATAGCTCCAAAATAATTAGGTTGCTATCTCTAATAGTTTTTGTTTTACAGGCAGTTGAAGTTGTCTATTTCTTTTGTAGTAACCCTGTAGTTTCAACAATACTTGGCGAAGGAGCAGCTAATCAAATTTCGAAAGTTCCTCTGTCCAACAACACAATCAGCCGCAGGATATCTGAAATGTCATGCAATATCAACGAACAAGTCACGGAGAAAATAAAAACTTATAGAACATTTGCTTTGCAAGTAGATGAGAGTCTCGATATTAGTGACAAACCGCAACTCCTTGGTTTTATCAGATATATTGATGAAAAAGATATTAGTGAACAGTTTCTGTTCTGTAGACCGCTGGAGACTACAACCACAGGCCATGATATTTTCGTTTCTATTAATTCCTATCTCAATGACCATGATCTTTCATGGAAAGACTGTTGTGGTATATGTACAGATGGTGCACCATCTATATCTGGGAAAATTAAAGGTTTTACTGCCAGAGCTCTCAATGAAAATCCATCCATTATTATTTCTGCATAGAGAGGCATTAGTCGTGAAAGCGTGTAATGAAGATTTTGCTGAAGTGTTTAACCAAGTTGTGAAAATGGTGAACTATATGAAGTCTCGACCTTTAAAGTGCAGAATTTTTGAACAGTTATGTCGCGCAACGGATGCAGCTTATACCTCTTTGTTACTTCACACAAAAGTAAGGTGGTTGTCGCGGGGTCGTGTATTGAACCGGTTTCTCGAACTTAAAGAACAGCTAAAAACTTTTTTTAAGGATGAAAATCAAGACACATTTCATGAGCTCTTACTAAGTGATTCTTGGTGTTTTGAACTGTCGTATCTGGCAGATATTTTTCATAAGCTGAATGAACTGAATGTTTCGATGCAGGGTCGACATGAAACAATAATCTCCTCAACCAATAAAATGAAAGGTTTTAAAAGAAAACTTAGTTCTTGGAAGTCTGCAGTTCCAAAAGGAGATTTGTCGAACTTTCCATCTCTTCTTAATTTGGCAGGAGATAAAGATCTGGGTAAGCTGAAAGACCGCATTTGTGATCACTTATCAAGATTGCAAAATGCAATAGATGCGTACTTTTCAACTATTTCCACTACGAATCTCGACTTGGTTGTCTCACCATTTGATTTCGTAGATAGTGCAGAGGAAATAGATTTCACTGCTTGCGAACGAGATGAATTTATTGATCTTTGCGCTGATTCCACACTCAAAGGTAAGTTCACCAAGAGTGAGGCGTCGGTGGCTAGTTTTTGGCTTCAACGGAGAGAGGAGTACCCTAACCTAATGAAGAAAGCAATTAACGCACTTTTGCCCTTTTCAACATCCTATCTATGCGAGCAAGCCTTCTCTGCTATGGTGACAATAAAATGCAAAGTAAGAAATAGACTGAATAACCTTGAGGATGATTTGCGTGTTTCACTGTCATCACATATCTGTGCTCTAAGCATCAATCACAAGTTTCACATTAATCATTAATCGAACAAAATTTATTGATGTATTTCTACTCAGTGATTGTAGTAAAGTTTACTGTATTATGTTATGGTGTACGTTATTATTATATAATATTTCAATAAATTAACATATTAAGCTTAATTTTCTTTTAATTCAAGGAAGGGTGCCCCTAGTGTTTAATGTTATTCCCAAGGGTGCCGTGAACTTCATTAGGTTGGGAAACACTGGTCTAGAGAGAGATTTGTAATCAGCTGGTGTTGTTTACTAGTTACTCTGGCAACCTAACGCGAAAGCACCCGAACTGTCAAGTGCAAGGATTCAGCGGCGGAGGTATAGGAGGGCTCCTTATCCGGGGTGTGTGTAGAATTTTCAGTATCGTTCCTTCCTGAGCGCCAGTTTAAATGTGGCAACCCTAAGCTGGCATTCGCCCATTCTGCGATCTAGAGGCATTTACTACTAGCATTCACTTCAAGATGCAGAGCATATTGCGACAGAATGTATATAGATTTATGCTAGGGAGTTTAGTTTCAACATAGGTTATGGTGAGGAGAGTAAATTAATTTCTAGACCTATTCATGCTCCTATTCATGAATTGGCACAAAGTGACTTTTAACCAGTAAAGAAAACTATACTAACTAATGATGGGCAGAATCACTAGAGTTCATGTTCTCGAATATACAATCACTCATTAATGCTTTCACTAATCGAAATCCGCCTGTATTCGTTTGCAAGTTCTCTAATACTACAACCAATCATTAATGCTTTCACTAATCGAAATCCGCCTGTATTCGTTTGCAAGTTCTCGAATACTACAATCACTCATTAATGCTCTCACTAATCGAAATCCGCTTGTATTCGTGTGCAAGTTCTCGTATAGTACAATCACTCATTAATGCTTTCATTAATCGAAATCGCCTGTATTCATTTGCAAGTTCTCGAATACTACAATCACTCATTAATGCTTTCACTAATCGAAATCCGCCTGTATTCGTGTGCAAGTTCTCGAATATTACAATCAATCATTAATGCTTTCATTAATCGAAATCCGCCTGTATTCGTGTTCAAGTTCTCGAATACTGAAATCACTCATTGATGCTTTTACTAATCGAAATCTGCCTGTATTCATGTGCAAGTTCTCGAATACTGAAATCACTCATTGATGCTTTTACTAATCGAAATCTGCCTGTATTCGTGTGCAAGTTCTCGAATACTGAAATCACTCATTGATGCTTTTACTAATCGAAATCTGCCTGTATTCATGTGCAAGTTCTCGAATACTACAATCACTCATTAATGCTTTTACTAATCGAAATCCGCGTGCATTCGTAACCAAGTTCTCGAACGCTACGTTATCGTCAATGGAGTGATGTTCTCAGTTCTCACCAAGGTTGCTCTCGAATGAAGTATTCAGTTGAAATGGTAGACGAGAAATACTACAAGAGCTAGCTGCTAGGTTTATCTTTTTTCAATACGCAGAAGTATTGGATGACAAAATATAAACGACGGCTAGGTACAGAGTTATAGGACTGCTCTGTTATTCATCAAATTGTGCTTTTGGATTGCGTATTCCAAAACAACGCACTGCAGCGCACATCAGCTTAATTGCTTTGTTCTGTATATGTGGACGCCGTGCCTACTTTATTTACATTTTCTTCAAGGTCATGATATAAACTAAGAAGTTCAAGATCGATCCCTGAGGTACTCCAAGGCTTGCAAATTTTTTGTTTGGGCATGAAATCTATTAATTTTGCTTTGTCATCTACAGAGTTTATTTGTACAACATGTCACCTATTTTCCAGATAATTTTTCTATTAATGCTTTTCTCCATGTCTCTATTATTTCTAGCTTCGGACATAGGGTTTTGTGATCTACTATATCAAATGCTTTTGATAAATATATAAGCAACCCTAAACCAACCTCTTATTACTTTCTCTACACATACTATGTACATAGTGTATAGAGAAGGTATTCCACTCCAACCAAAATTCGATACCAAGATTTTGCCGGAAATATGTTTTAGGGTCCCCTGTATCCAAAAAAACACTTTCAGAAAAAAGGTCCGTGTGTCTGTGAACACGGTAACGCAAAAACGAAATGTCCATAAAAAACTAAACTTCGTATTTAAGTTTAGTATATTCCAGGGATGCGACACGAAACTTTTGAGAAAAACAAACCCACCCCAAACTACCCTTTACATGGAACTTTTTTCGATTTTTATTTTTTTTCAAAAATGACTCTAATGATTTTGATTAAAGTATCGTATATTAAAGATATTTACTTGACAAATAAAATGTATATCTTGAATTTTCTGCGAATAGCCTCTGAAGACTACTTTATTCTGGATCAATTTTACGGAATTTTCATAACTTCTAATCCATAAGAGATGGGCAAAAACTTACCACACAAAAAATGTAGAACACGTTAAAACACACAGTTTATGTAATATACATTTTTTTTTCTTAGAGTAAATCGTTTTTTAGATACTTGTTTTTGGTTTCAGCTTTGAAAAAAGTATACTTTTCTCATACGGGAATTTGTCAATACAAACAAAGGAGCTTCAGTGACATAGCAACCAGCTTTTGACTGTCGCTTTAACCTATGGTGCTCCCTTATTTCGCTTCTACTTACAAGAAAGCAGGTAATAAGATCATTTCTGCTTCTTTTTTCTCGATTAGCATGAAGTAAAAAGTAGCTTGAGCTTTTTAACAATAATTTGTTTCAGAGATGTAGACAAAGTCATGTGAATGGAACACATCAGATTTTTTATCTGTTGCTTCATATTCATGCAGAAGAAATCCTATAGCAGCTGCTATTGTCGATTTACCTTCCCAAAATCCATTAATAGATCATACCATTCAAGAAATTGTGATAATCTAGCATACATAAATGTTTCTAAAATTTTCGAGAAGACAGAGAGTAATGACATTGGTCTATGATTTCCTAGTTCTTGTTCCGAAGCTTTTTCTAACCATTGTTTAACAATTGCCTATTTAAATCTGGTTCACAATTACCCGAGAATGGTAACCAGAATGAAACCAAAAACGGAAGTATACAGGACACAAGATTTTTGTTCACAATAACCAGGTAACGAGATTGGGAATGCATTTATGCTTCTTCTTCTTCTTCTTCTTCTTCTGATAGTTTCCGATATATCTCTATTATTGGTTTAATTTTAAGCTACCTAAACTCTATTAAAACGGTACGTCACATCTTTCTTTTATCTGTCTTATGTTTACCTACTCCTGACCGGTTTTAAAGGAATATTGACTATCGCTTCAGCCTAGTGTATTCCCTTACTTCCCTTCTGCTTATAAAGAATAGGTAATAACACCAATTCTACTGATGTTTATCTCGTTTAGCATCATATGGAATGTAGATAAAAGAATAATCTTTTCTAAGAACAGTTTATTTGCGGAACAGCTAGAGAAAGTCATGTGAATGAAACACACAATATCTTTTGGGATTCAGGAGGTCTCAAAACATGCATTTCTAGTGAAATCTTGCTGTCTGTACATTATAGTACGTGTACAGAAAGTGAACATGTCTTTTTTGGTCTCAGGGGACCTCAAATTTATATTTCTGATGGAATACAATACCTTATCTATATATGTAAATTTTGAATATACGCTAGAGAAGAAAATTGACCAGTAGCTATAAAATGCCAGAAAATGTAAAACAAAAGAAAATTCATTTTAGTTCATCTTGAGGCGAAACGACTGTGTAACCTATCTGGTGTTTTCTGCAATGTCTCTGATAATAGATGACATTTCATCAATATCGAGCTGTAGTTATTAGTGGAATAGGAATCTGTTAGTTAAACATACGAGCATACAAATGCAGAATAACAAACTTTGTCACGCGTTCAGATCTTCCCAGTTGGCAAATTTGTGTCTAGTTTTCTAAGTTTTTAAATATTTATTTACTAAGATGTAATTAATACTGACTTACATTAAGCGTAATGAGTTTATCAAAAGTCTTGGCAGCTTGCTTGTATGAGTCCTGACAGAAAACAATAGAACATCACACGCATTCTTTATCATTATTTATTGCTTTGTTTCCGGTGTCATTAAAAGGTTCCCTTTTGTTATGAGACTATAACATATATGCGTGTTTTGTTTTAATCGTGTTCAATGGCAAAACCAGAAAAATGTTAAGGGTAGGTGATATATATGGAACTATTTTAACACAATTTGTATAACTTTCAATAATGCATAGGAGCATATATATATATAGGGAACCATTGGAATTTTGCTAATGCTTCTTACGTTTTTATCAAGGACCCCCCTCCCAAAACCTTTCTCTAACTAAACCTTGGCTTTGTTTACAGGATGGATTTAGACAAATAATTATTGAAATATAGGATAAAAAGATTTTATGTTGTCTATTTTAATTGTCAGAACTGTTACTACACTTGAAAGATATCTTATGGGGGTTATTCAATTACTTTCTCTAAATCTCTGTAAAATATACCTATTATTAAAAAGCTTATTCTTCTATATTACTTTTTTCCTTGTACATAGAAAAGATATACTGAAGTACATTAGACTAAAGCGATAGTGGAATCTAAAGCTGGTTGCTATATGATAGTATTATTATTATTATTATTATTGGTGTTATTATTATAAATATTATAATTATAATATTAATTATTATTATATTATTATTATTATTATTATTATTATTATTATTATTATTATTATTATTATTATTATTATTATTATTTATGCATTGCCAAGGATTGACACATCTCCGTGTGAGAAAAGTTTAAGAATTTTAAAACTCAAACCAATTATAAGTAATATTTCCAAAATTGTCAACTCCACGAAAAACTGCCTATATGACATGCAGGTTTTGTGTTTTAAGTGTTCTACATTTTTTGTGTCCATCTCTTACGGTTTACCAGTTGTACACAATCCATCCAGATTGAAGAGGTCTTCAGATATACATTTTATATGTAATGTAAATATCTTTAATATATAGGTACGGTATTTTATTCAAAATCTTTAGAGCCATTTTTAAGAAAATCAACGGTTTCAAAATATGTTCCATGTAAGGGGTGGTTTGGGGTGGGGGAATCTTACTCAAAATATTCTGTTGCATCCGTGGAAGCTCCTAAACTTAAATACCACGTTTAGTATTTTACCGAATTTCCATTTTTGTGAGATACAGGTGACCCTAAAACGTGTTAAGATAATAGAAAGCAAGACATTAAATTTGATTTACCCTAATTTCATCTTCAGTGTCTTTTTACCGAAGAGAGAAAAGCAAAACAAACATATGTTGCAAATATTTCATATTATCTGGGATATTCTTTATGTTCAGCCTCCCTTCCGACCACGCTACTTTGAAGAATGATATCATTTATCGTTGTTTGACAATTCTTATAGTTAGTATTCCTGTATTCATTATTCCTTATTTCCCATTCTTCCCTTTTTTTCGGATACGGTTTTATTTATTAATGTCAATGTAATGAGGCAAGAAAAAGATTGTTTGCAACTGAATGGAATCCATTTTCATGTATTTAGTTGTTTTTTGTTTTTTTTTAATTTAACGCGCATTAACTTGGTAGGTCATATAGAACGACGAATGGAATGGCACAAATGATATTCAAATGGTAAGAGTTTAATAACCCCTTATACGGATAATTCGTCCTAACCGAGATTCGGGATTCCATAACTCGGGAACAGAGGAAGGTAGAGAAGGCAGGATTGAGAAACCAGAACGCTGGCAGACATATTCAACTACATTGTTATAATCGCCACCCATAGACAGATCAGTTACGCTTTATATTATCGAGTTAATTGATAAACAGTTGCTACGAAATTTCCGCAAAGCGCCAGATGTAATAGTGCTGCCATCTAGCTCTTTTGAACTGGACGGTATTTCAAAGTTTATGTGCGCTATGCTTTTTGTACTTTTTCCCCTACCTTACTGTTTTTCCTATTAATTTTTTCCGTTCTCTTTACCATATACACACATTTACAAGAGCACAAATAATAATCCTAAAGCGGGACTCGAACCAGCGATCCCCTGTGACACGGAGCACCAGGTCTAGACACTAGCAGAGTTCAGTCACCGGGACCATTTGTGTATGATCTGCCATCTACAGGCAGAGTACTGAACTATTCAAACCATTTGTACAATAGAGGGCAGCGCAGGTTTTAAGTAGACTTTTGCAATGCAGAAAAGATAAAAAATGTAGCATGTTGTAAGAATTGCCAATAAAATTATATGATTTATATTTAGAATATATATTTTCATTTACGAAGCTATCTTGAATAAATACAACTTGTATTGTTTTGCGAATAATCATTGATATCGATATGTAATGAGTCCTTAAAGTCTGCAAAATGAGGTATAAGTTGAAATTGCACTGAACATCAGTAGATTTGAATGCTCTGAATGTTAATCTTGATATCTTGAAAAGTTCGTTAGTATAAATTTTTGAAGCGGAACTTCCTTGGGTGCAAGGACAAGTTCCGCGTGTTAACGACAGAAATCATACACACATCTACAGATGGCAATGTAACGAAATCGATAGTCAACGCCTCATTAATCGATACGCAATTCCGCACGTCATCTGAGAATACAAAATCTGAGAAAATAATACAGGTGGGGGGAATAAGATGATTAGCGAAGTAACGTTAGTTTGGTTCTGTTGTATTTATAGTTTAGTCGGGTGAATCAGTTTACAGAATCGATCCCATTATTCGTTCACGATTCACTAATCGTCGCCACGCCATGTTTTCTTTGATTCATACACGGAGATGACAGTTATATGAAATCTCATTTATCATAAAATAGTATTTATAAAAATTAGCCACTCGTTTCCATCTATTGCAAATGCAATCATATTTGGAAAACATTTGCTCCATTATTCGGGGAAAAAAAAAAAAAAACATAAAAAGTTTGAGTCTAAAATTGACACCTGAGCTTCAACTGCATGGCGGTATTTGTGAATATTAATACCAGAATAATTATTATTCATCACAGTCGCGGTTGCGCGCCACTAAGTCATGTAATTTTTATAAATACGTTAGTTATTATAAGGCAACATTAGTACTCAGAATAATAATTATTTTCTTCAGGAATATTCGAGATAATTTTAATGCATTTGAGCAATATGTTCTTATACCTTTTATGTTGCAGCATAATTGTTTTGTTTGTCTTAAAATGTTGTTTCTGAAGTTATATAACTTGCTAATGTAGTGACGATTTAGCTGTGCATATATTATGTTTAAGATACTGCAAAATATAAAACAGTTGTAAATTCTAACGCTTGCTTTCACGTGTACGATAAAGACGCTCGTGGTAGCCTCGGCAATGTTCGTTTTCTTATGTATATTGTATAATATGTATAATTTATATATTTTATATTTTTATATATTCTTATATTTAATCTCATGGCCACAACACAATAAAATAAATGGTTATAAAACTCTGTAGACATCATCGCGCGCACTCGGAGTTTTCGTCAATGGCTTGGTACATCGAAAGGCAGAAGCAAAAGAAAAACAAACCCCAATACCTGATCACGATTCTTCAAATCTGCGATTCTTTTTGAACGACGATACCTCCTATGGTTGACACGATTCATGCTATTCTTTTCGATTCGTGCGATTCTTTTTGAACAACGATTCATGTTGAGACTATCACGATTCTCGCGATTCATTTTGAACGTGACACCTACTTTGGTTGACACGATTCATGGTATGCTTTTCGACTCATATTATTCTTTTCGATTCATGCGATTCTTTTTGAACAACGATTCATGGTGAGACTAGCACGATTCTCACGATTCTTTTTGAACGACGATTCATGCCAAGATTAACACGATTTTGCGATTCTTTCCTTTAGTCGTTCATATGAATTCGTTCATGAATCGCCCCATGCTTAGTTCATAGCATTCTGGGTTTCTAACAAGACCGGAGGTGCAAGCGGATAGGTCAAATTGCGACGATTATCCTTGGAGCGCATGCGAATCGTAAATACCAACATTATCATATACACACACACACACACACACACACACACACACACACACACACACACACAAGGCAAAGTAAGCTCGTACTGAGAAATACAGTCCAATCAATTCTCTGCAGAGTAAAAGTTAGCGAAAAGTCGGCTTTGTTCTAGCATATCTGTCATTCGTTTTGTATTTCTGATACTAAGAGCCACATTCACCAACGTTGGTAATTTAGTTACATTCGTTTTTAGCCATTGATAACCGAGGTAACGGCAATACTAACAAAGACAGCTCCTCAGGGTAATAGTTTCAAAAATATTTTTAAAGACTTTAATAATATTCATGAACTCGACTCTCACCTAGACGGCCCGGGTTCGATCCCAAGCGACCGCATGTGAGATTTGTGGTGGACAAAGCGGCGCAGGGGTAGGTTTTCACCGGGTTCTCCGGTTTCCCCCACCATCGCATTCCACCCGGTGCTCCATCTTCATTCATGTATCATCAGTGTTATCGCCTGCGGTGCCACACTACCAATAAAATATTCATAACAAATGTATGAATAACGAAGCTAAAATGAAATGTTTCCACAAAACAAAATAGATTGTCTCCGTGGTCGAGTGGTCAGCGAGCTGTCTTCTCACCCAGAAGTCCCGGATTCGATTCCCAGGTAATTGTTTAACCAGAATTATTTTCTATTCCCCACAGAGTCTGGAAGTATGTATTTGAGAGTTTAAACCCAATGAGTTGTTTCTAATGCAAAGCCCCCGCACTAAATGAAACCAAAAAATCTGCATGTAACGTTACATGTATTTTAACGATAAGATTCTATTTCGTCTGGAAGAAAAGAGCGATCTTTTAAACGAGAATACGCGAAGGGCAGGCAAATCCTACTTTCTAATGTCATGATCACAGTTCCAAGTATTTGACGCCTGGTAGTAGCATTCTCCCGAAGTCAACTAGAGCGTGTGCGCGAAGTTTACGAAAAATTATTGCTGCTAACAATCATGTTTTGAAGAAACCTTCTGTAAGAACATATTAAATAGAAATGCATATTTTTAGGTCCTACTAATTATTGCATTACATTGTGAAATAATATTCCACCTGCCCCTAGAAAATGTTTTCCGATCAAGGAGCTAGTTTCATTTCAAAATTATTACGCCATATATATATTTCAACTTTTCAAGATTGAGAAAAGAGCTCGAGTTTGTCTACTCCCACGACCAGTTCTTGTCTCAAAATATAACTGAAGTCATAAACCTGGAGTTTTATTCATGGACGCTTTTTAACTGCTGCGGTTCTCAGCGTCCCATTCTATATTGGGCGTGAAAGACCGCTTAATTTTGCTCAGATGTCTCTTTATCATGTTTGAGGTTCTTTTACGTGCCTTAAATGTACGACACGGGACCAACGGCTTTGCTTCCCTTCCAAAGGAAGCCATGCTAAGGATTTTTACGCCTGAAAAAAATCCAGCGTCCTCCGCCGGGTTTGAATCCACGACCTTGGGTATATGAAATGATATTCAAAGTGTGTTGCCGGAAGCTTACAGACTGTTTACTTTAGCTGCAACAAATCCATCCACAAGTTGAGCGTCGAGAGAAGCTTCTCTTGCTTGAACAGAGTGAGGTCTTACTTAAGAAGCACAGTGGGTCAGGGCAGGGTTACCGCTTTAGCGATGGCGTCTATTGAATGCGAACTTCACTCACTGGAAAAACAGGAGACATGACACGATTATGTCAGCAAGCGATATGTCAACATGAAGGATTAGGGCATTGATCTACTTTACAAGTAAAGCTACCTAAGCAAAATGCTTTTGCTAGATCTGCGACATTGTCTACCCTGAAAATATCACTGCGAGTCGCTACTGAATACTACTATTCACTAACAAATATCCTCGGTTATTTGATATTAACCCAGTTTAAAGTATTACCGGAGAATGACCGAAAAATAAGGAAATCCGTGGTAATTTATGTAACCGAAATGACACGTAGGTGACTAGAATATCTCATTATTAATAAAGTAGAAAATGTTACTGACGAGGAATATAGCTAGAGTATTGAAGAAAACGAAAGAACGCACCACGTATTATGAGGAGTACGGTGAATATGATTATCAAAAGCCTGGCTTTGGCAGTTTTGTCCATGACGGAACATAACCTGGAATTTCAAAAAGCACCTAAGGTTAATACTATTAGCGTCTCTGCAATAACGTTGTTCATAGTTAAGCCGTTTATATGCATATGCAACTAAAATATTAATAAATTATTATTAATCATTATTGCTATGAACAACAATAATTGTGAAAATATTAATGACAACACAAATGGTACCTATTTATTGACAGTGTTATAAATACGGCAATGTGGCAAACTTTGACCCCAGATCAGCAAAAAGGCAATATCTTATGATGCCATTACTTTATTGTATCACCTGGGAATAAGATGAAACAGGGATGGAATTTGGTTCCAACAAACTGCCGGACACACACTGTGGTTGTTGAGAAGTTTCTTCCCAGGACCGAGAACTTATCGGTTTAGAGATACCAATTGGACGTATCTAACACCCCTAAATTATTTTTGTGGAGATAGCTGAAATCATACTACGCTCTATTCAGGATATGAAGAACAAGGTACAGGCTGAAGTGCAACAAATTGACTAAATCCCAAGTTTATTACATAGTGTCATGATCAACGTTCTAGCTAGATTACAACAAACCACAAGATGCAGAGGGGATCAGATGTTGTAATGTGTAATTTTAAAAAATGAAGACATTTCAGAAAATTGCATTGTTCAAGTCATATTCTGCATTATTTTCTAATTTTTAAACCTAATGGTCCATTTACAGTGTATGTTAAAATTCATCAAAACCAAATACTGGATCCTATATCTGTAAAATTGGCGTTAACTTGAGATATGATCATCTTCTTGAGAAAAGCCACTTGTAGTAGTGGTGGGTGTACATCCATGTCACTAGCTGAATTTCCCAGCCTTGCCCGTGTTTTGAAGGCTCGTCTTTTTAACATTTAGTCTTGGGTTACAACTGCCAAATTACGCATGTAGACATTATTACACAACACACTTAAATAAATACTTAGTTATGTTTCTACTTGGCTATGAGTTGGTGGAGGAGTAGGGGTATATTGTTGATAACAATGGTGGAATAGTTGCTGCATAGTGTGTTGGCTGCTTTCTTGTTTACTAGATTTATATGCATATTCTGCTAATAGAAATCCTTGAAATATAACGGATGTTTGCAGGGTCAGTGAGATCACCAACTACAAAAATGAAATTTCTCACTGGTACGCCATCATGTGTACCTATGATTATAGACCGTTCCTCAGTAGAGACATTTTGTGTTATTGTATGGAGCATGATCCGGTTGGCGATTTGGAGTTGACTGTATGTGTACTCGTGTAATGTGGTATAGTAATTTCAATAGTATTGTTTACCTGAAGAGCAGGGGTATGTCTAGGAGGAGAAGAACTGGTTGCGCACCTTTTCTGTAGTGAAGCAGTAGGGTTAGTTTTGGTTTCCATCGTTGGTTGCTTCAATATAAATGGGCACAAAGGAATTGGTAATCCGAGTCGAGTTGAGCACGGTTAGTAACATGCAAACACACTATTTAGCCTTTAAAACATGTGAACTATGTAATAAAATGTGTATATATACATATATATGATGTACTCCATTCGCATTACTTTATCTATTCTGCAAACGAACTATTCTTACAAAAGATTGTATCTTTTATCTACAAGATAAACATTACCAAAATGGTATTATTACTTAACTCTTTATAAGCAGAAGGAAAGTCAGGGGATGCACTAGACCAGACTAAAGCAACAGTCGAATCTTTTAAAAACTATCGCTATGAGATTCTCATTGAAATGATGTTCCCTTTCCTTGACCAGGAGTAAAACAAAAGAGAGTTGAAAAGGATGAGGGCTTCCCGTTTAAGAAAAGCATTTAAAAATTGAAACCAATAATACGGAATATCTTGGAAATGTTTAGCTCTACAAAATAACATTTTAAAAAGCTGGATATGATAGATAAAAATTGTGACTTTTAAGGAGATATGCATTTTTTTGTGTAATAAGTTTCTGTCTGTCTCTTGCTGTTTACCAGTTATACAAAATCAATCCACAATGAAGAGTTGTTCAGAGGCTATTCCCAGAAAATTCAATATATACATGTTATTTGTCATATAAATATCTTTAATATACGGTATTTTAATCAATATCTTTAGAGCTATTTTTAGAAAAAACAAAATTTTCAAACATTTTTCCATGTAAAGGGTAGTTTAGGGTGGGAACATTTTCTTGAAAAACTTCGTGTCACAGCCTTGTAAGATATTAAATTAAATACCAAGTTTGGTATTTAACGGTTTTTCATTTATAGCTATACTGTCTACAGTCACAAACATTGACCTTTTTCTAAAAATGCTTATTTTAAATAGGGGTCTCAAAAAACATGTAGGTATTGATGAAGTCTCGATATTGAAGTTTTTTTTTATTCGGAGGTCCTCAAAATATGTAATTCCGGTAAAATCTGTGTATCGAATTTTCGAATGGTATACAATGCCTTCTCTATTTATGTGTTCGTACATACGTGCTATGCGAAGTAAAATACCATCAATATAGTTAACTTGTGACGTAATATTAAATTCTTACGGAATTCGACATTAATGTGCTGTTATTTCCATTTAATCCTTTTATGTTATTTTATTTCAATACACAATAAATAAACATGAAAATAAGTAAAATGAAGAAGAAGATGCGAGTAGTGGTATTTAATATAATGCAGCTCGAAATTTTGTTAATTTTTCAAACATGCGATTATAACGCGTTTGCCTAATAGGTAGGTAGTGTAATTTTACTGTGTTATTACTCCATTGTCAGTTTCAGAGAATAATATGTGAACTCGCTGATCCTTTTATTTTGTAAGGCTGCGAAAGCCCAAGAAATTATTTTTTCTTGTACGTATTAGCGATCTTCAAGCTAAACATTAATTTTGAGAAAGATATAGAAGGTCTTGCGAGTTTTTGTACGCATCACATGGAATTAAATAATTAATCCTATTAAATGGGACGGAATTTCGAATTCTAAGCTAGACAGTAATTTTCTCCTCGTGTCAAAAGTTGTCAGCTCCAAGTTTCGTTGGAGTCGGTGCAACAGGTAGATGGAAAAGGCGTGCCACATACACTGACTTTTAAATATTAAGATAATTTCAGGAGAAGCCCGCCTGAGTAGTGTGGTAGTAGAGTGTCTGCCTTACATTCAACAGGTCGCGAGTTCGAATCTCACTTAGGGCGAGTTACCCGGACAAGGTTTATATCGAGGTTTTCCCTTATCCTGAGAAGACGAACGTCGAGTACTTTAAGCTCCATGGACCCGAGAACATTTGAGCCTCATTTCACCAATTTCATTCATCGTCCGATTTGGCCAACCAGGTTAAAGAACTTTAAGTTAAATTAAAAAAAAAAAATCGCTAGAGTATCCGAGCAATACCAGTGTATTTATGCTACACCCGGTTAGAGAAATAATGGAATGTATAGATTGGGAGCAAGAGAAGAAAGTAAAGAAGATAACCTATTTATTTATTTTTCGTAGATAGTAGTGTTTCAGCTACATACGCGTATTACCATACCACTTTCGCTTCGTGTTAAGCAGGTAGCGATATCTTGCCGTGGTTTAGCTGCTTCCACCATCCGTAGTCAGAGGACCGTGTGCATCCAACCCTTGAGGCCACACCCCTATATACCAACCATACTACTTTACTCCGCGACAAGCAGATGGCGAATGGTTACTGCTTTAACTATTTGTGGATAGATGTAAACCCTACTTATTTTCAGCTTTACTATTGTTTTATACAATGATGGAACTTAGAGCCCTGCTCCAATTGGCTAGATATCCCGCTCTCAGTAGCGTCTCTTCTCATGAGCCAATATAAACATCTCACTCAGGTTGCTAGCTCCCCAGTAACTTTCACATTTGTCTTTTTAACTCAAGGGTATTCTTCTATACATGTTCCCTAGATCCCTGGCTCTTGTCTACAAAAACCTTGTGAAAGAAAGAGTTTCAGCTATATCTTCTCTGTTAGAACTAAGCCTGTGCTAACATCCTCTAATAATATAATCTTACTTCTATATTACGTACATCTGTATACATTATCTTGCTTGTTAATTATTTACACCTTCTTGAGGTACTGCCTCACATTGAAAATGTCTCGTTTCCCTGCTTCACCTGCACATATTGAAAGAGCCAATACTCACGTCTAATCTGCCAATGCTGTGGAGGGTCTTGACGACGTTGGTGAGGACGTTATTGATGCCGGTGTTACCGCTGACACAAGTGATAGCCACAATGTCCACCCCAGCTCCAAGCAACAAGAGCAGAGCGCCGGCGTCGTCTGCTCCGGCATCCACATCCACAATCACCTTCATCCGGGAACCGGAACTGCGCACTCCAGTGTCACGGATGCTGAAAATGTTAATGCTTTAGATCTCATCATGAAATTATCTGTGGTTAAAAAAAGTACATATCTGTCGTGTTTCTTACCTTGCGCACTGAAATGGCTGAAACCATACTTGTAGAACAATAAGGATCACCACTGCCTTCATTTTGTTACTCGTATGTGTTCCAGTCACTGTGTAAAAATAAAAATCTGATGTGCTCCTTCACATGACTTTCACTACATATCTGTTTCAATCTTATGTACGAGAGCCGTTTTTTATTTCAAACTCCGATAGGCTATAAAAAAAAACAAGTTAATAAAAAACAATTATTTTATTACTAAAAGTTTTGTACACTTATGGTTACTTCATACTTTACGACGTTTGCTGAGAGCCATTCAAAACAAACGAAGAGGAATGCTGACTTCAGGAATTGTGTTGATCCATTACAACGCTCGTCCACACACTGCTGGCACAACCCATCGGCTCCTTGAACAATTTCAATGGGGCATTTTCGATCATCCGCCGTACAGTCCTGACCTGGCACCCAGCGACTTTCATCTTTTCCCTGAACTGAAGACGTGGCTAGGAGGGCAGTACTTTCAACCAACGAAGATATTCAAAACAACGTCAATGCTCATTTGAAATCATTGGCGGCAACATTTTTGAAGTGGGTATTGCAAAGCTTGTGCACAGGTACAATAAATGTCTCAATTTTGTCGTGATTATGTTGAAAAGTAGCCGTAAGTATACAAAACTTTTAGTAATAAAGTAATTTTTTTTCTTTGAACTTGTCTTTTATTTATAGCCTATCGGAGGTTGAAAAAAAAACGGCCCTCATATTTGCAGTCTTAAGAATATTTATATTCTAAAGAAGTTAACTAAAAATGTCAATACATACTAATCGTTCTTACCATTTAGTCACCTATAGACCTTTTCTTTCTTTTTATTTATTTTATTCATTGGGATATATTGTAATTTTTACTTTCTCCATACGCACTATGTACATAGTGTATAGAGAAAGTATTGCACTTCACCAAAAATTCGATACCGAGGTTTCACCGGAAATATGTGTTTTAGGGTCCCCAATATCCAAAAAAAGCATTTTCACAAAAAGGTCCGTGTGTGTGTGTGTCCGTGTGTCCATGTGTCCGTGAACACGATAACTCAAAAACGAAAAGTCGTTAAAGTACCAAACTTGGTATTTAAGTTTAGTATCTTCCAGGGATGCGACACGAAGATTTTGAGAAAAATCCCCCCACCCCCAACTACCCTTTACATGGAACTTTTTCGAAAATTTTGATTTTCTCAAAAATGGCTCTAACGATTTTGATTAAAATTTCGGATATTAAACATATTTACCTGACAAATGAAATGTATATCTTGAATTTTCTGGGAATAGCCTCTGAAGAGTAGTTTATTCTGGATGAATTTTACTAAATTTTGAATAACTGCTAAACCGTAAGAGATGGACAAAAACTTACTACACAAAAAATGTAGAGCACATTAAAACACACAATTTATATTATATACATTTTTTTTCGTGGAGTTCGTCGTTTTTGTGACATTCCTTATTTTTGGTTTCTGCTATGAAAAACGTATACCTTTCTCATACTGGAACTTGTCAACTCCTATCCATATAAACAAAGGAACTTCATTGACATAGCAACCAGCTTTTGAATATCACTTCAACCTAGGTTATCCCTTATTTCGCTTCTACTTACAAGGATGCGAGAAATAAGACTTTTTCTGCTAATTTTTTTATCTGATTAGCATAAAGTAAATAGAATTATAAGCTTTTTAAGAATTATTTGTTGCAGGGATATGGAGAAAGTCATGTGAATGGTACACATCAGATTTTTGTAAATTGATTTTTTGGTTAGGTAGATTTCAGTAAAAAATGTACTCATAATATAATAACTTAATAGTATATATTTATTTTCAAATTATTGTTAAAAAGCTTCTTCTTTTACATATTTCATACTAATCAAGATAAAATTAGCAGAAATTGTCTAAAGGACTATTCACATTGAAAATTAACCGTAGTTGCAGAATTAAATGCACCATGAGCATTCTCAATGACAAATGTAAACAAAACAAGTGAACTGCGCCTTGCGAGTGAATAGCAAACTAAAATGGCTGGCAGAGACAAGAGTCTGGCAGCATTCATGTACATGCAAACTAGAGTAGCCAATTTGCTTGGTGTTTTATATTTTAAAGACCATTGTCTCGTCGTAGACAGTGGTGAATTCATCCCCTTAATTAAAGACGAATTAACGGAGGCGAAATGAGATAGAATCATCAAGGGAAGCCATTTTAATAACACATCGAGCAGTGTTCTCATTGGTTGATTCCTACGTTGCATGTTAACTTTGACGCAAAAGCTTGGCGTTTGCAAGCTTCTATGTTAACGTACTACGGTTATATTTACGTCAATGTCAATGTAGCCATCGTGAATGAGCCTATACATATATTGGCTACAAGCTTCTGTGTCTGCGGTTGATTTTTGATGTGAATGGTCCTTAAATACATGCTTCTTTTAAATAGCAGGGAGATAAGGGAGTACCATAGGCTAAAGCGATAGTTAGATCTTTCAAAAAGCTGGTTGCTATGTGAATGAAGTCCCTATGTATGGTTAGGAGTTGACAAATTTCTGTATGACAAAAGTATTAGGCATTTTAAAGCTGAAACCAATAACAAGGAATATCTCAGTACGGTCAGCTCTACACACACACACAAAAAAAAAATTGTTTATGACATTTTTACTTTCTCTACACGGTTATGCAAAATTCAGCAAAATTAATCCAGAATAAAGTGGTCTTCAGAGGCTATTCCCAGAAAATTCAAGATATACATTTTATTTGTCATAAATACCATTAATACATGATATTTTAATCAAAATTATTAGTCACTTTTTAGAAAATCAAAATTTTCGAAAATGTTTCCTCGTAAAGAGTAGTTTGGGATTGGGGATTTTCTTGAAAATCTTCGTGTCGCATCCTTGGAAGATGCTAAACTTACATATCAAGTTTGGTATTTAACGGACTTTTCGTTTTTGAGCCATGCTGTTCGCAGACACACCAACACACACACAACTTGACCTTTTTGTAAAAATCTGATGTGTTCCAATCACATGACTTTCTCTAGCTGTTCGGCAAAAAAATCTTTTATTCAAAAAATTAATATTTTTTCTACATCATGCTAATCATGATAAACGTAAGCTGAGTTAGTCTTATTACTTGCATCCTTGTAAGTAGAAAGGAAATGATGAATGCACAGGCTAAAGCAGTAATCTAGCGCTTTAAAAAGCCGGTCGCCATGTGAAACTATAGTGTTTCTATCCTCTATCTTTGCTTGCCAGGAGTAAACAACGAGAAGAAAGATATCTTCCCATGTGAGAAAAGTTTAAGCGAAACCAATGATCCGGAATATCTCGAAAACGGTTAATTCTACCAAAAAATGTAAGTATAACATAGAAATTATGTGTCTTAATGAGATCTACAGTTTTTGTGTAGTACGTTTTTGTCTGTCTCTTTTGCTTTGCTAGTTATACAAAAGTCATCCAGAACGAAAAAGTCTTCAGAAGTTATTCCCAGAAAATTCAAGATATACATTTCGTTTGACATAAAAATGTCTTAAACATAGGTCATTTTAATCAAAATCGTTAGAGCCAATTTTGAGAAAATCAACATTTTCGAAAAACGTTCCATGTAAAGGGTAGTTGGGGGTGGGGAATTGTCTTAAAAATCTTTGTGTCGCATCCTTGGAAGATACTCAACTTAAATACCAAGTTCGGTATTTAACCGACTTCTCGTTTTTGAGCTATGCTACCCAAAGATGCCCACGCACAGACAGACACACACGAACATGTTTCTAAATGTTTTAATCAGGTGGACTCAATACATGTATTTCCGGTGAAATCTCAGTATCGAATTTTTGGATGCAATACAATACATTCTCTTTATTCTAAGTACATAGTAAAAACAGAATAAAATAAAATAAAATCTGATGCGCTCATATGAGTTTCTCTACATATTCTGCAACAAAATATGCTTATTGTTCTATCTACTTCATGCTAATCGTGTCGCCCTCCGTGGTGTAATGGTTACCATGCTAACTTCATATACCCAAGGTCGCGGGTTCAAACCCGGCATGGAAGTAAAAGCCGTAGATTTACGGCACGTAAATGAACCTCAAGCCTGATAGAGAGGCCTCTGAGCAAAATTAAGTGGTCTTTCACGCCCAGTATAGAATGGGATGCTGAGCACTACAGCAGTTAACGAGCGTCCACAAATAAAACGCCATTTTATTTCATGCTAATCGAGACAAACCTTAGCAGAATGATCCTATTACTTATGCCCTTATAGGAAATAAGGGAATACACTAGACTAAAGTGATAGTCACATCTTCTAAGATCTGGTTGCTATGCGATGACAGGATTTAAAACTTAAGAAGAAGAAAAACTAAATCGACTTTCCATTTGGGAAAATGACAAGTATTGGAAAATTTATACCAAGAACAAGTAATACTTCGGAAGTGGTTAACTCCACAAAAAATGTATTTGACAAATTGGTCATTCATCTCATTCATGTGGGTACCTACATTTATTTAGAGGATGAAAGGAGAAAAGTATGTAGATAATCTTGAATATCATAGTTTTCAGTATGGGGTATAAGTTCCTTTAGTGTCTTTTGTTAAGGAAAAAGAGAAAAGAAAAAGCAGTCATTATACGGCATTCGGTCCAGCGTCCGACTTCTATGTTATTCGACAAATACACGCGTTTATCACTTCAGCTGTTCTAGTCGCAGGCGCTACAACTGTTGCTGAGTAACCTTACCTTTGTAAGCAAAACACCAAAACTAGGAGCGTTTTACTTCAGGTCCACCTCTTAATCGAAACATAATAACACATTTTATACAGGTGTATTGAACTTGTATTTGCAATATTTTCCCGTTAGTTTACAATAATTGCTGAAATATTGGTTTCCAAAATTGTGAGGTGAGCAGTTGGCTGTCATGTCTTCTTGAACTTGAAGGGAAGGGCAGCATATGGCAAATTTTACTCTCATGCCAGCTATGCCTGAGAATTAGGTGACCCATCGCACGGGTATTTATATACGTATTGGAGAAAGTAAAACTTTAAAAATGTCGAAAATACATTGTAGACTTATCTCAAAGTATTAGACATACTTTAATACTCCTGAGTATCACGGTATCGAGGTCCCATCCCTAATAAGCTTAAAGTGTATGTCAACAATAATAGGAAACTTAAAGGCAGAAAAAACAGTTTAAATTACTTGCCTAAGTAACAAAGCATCCGCGCACTGTGTATCTTCGTGTATGTTTGCTGTTATATAGGTAATGGTAACCTGTTATTCATGGCGTTTCGAATAAGTTATATGAATATTTATTAACCAAACGACAGCTGACAGGTTGTTTGCAACAACTGCACAAACAGAATACACTTGCCCAAGTATTTGTGAAACATCCGTTAGTGTTTACGACGAGTGCATGTCCTATATACGCTTGAGAACGGTGGACTAATTTCGTGTACCTTACATTTACGTGCGCTCTCTGCAAAATTAAAACACGAGTAATTATCGTAAACTACGCCTATAGTGTACACAAACCTAAGAGGCAGGAGTATATTAGCGTTGTTGGAACGATAATCCCTATGGGTTCAATTCAAGAACTACATTGAAAATATTCAGAATTCAATGTTAATAAAACAAATACAATTCGCATATATTTACAGCTTGTTTATAATGTTTTGCGAGTTGAAATTCGCATAGTTTGTTCGATTTTTTTAAATAGTTATCATCACATAATTAATTATAATTTTAAAATGTTGTTCACGCAGAAAAGAAGTTGACTAGAAAAGACTTATGACTTTAAATTGTCATTAACGCCTAGACCAGCCCCTTTATTGCGAAGTGGAACGATGTTAGGGCAGGCATTGACTGTGCGGGCAACACGAACAGGGCAGAGAGGAAGCCAGTATTTATCGGCAATGGTGATAACACAGGTGCGGTTGTCATTTGTTCAGTGGCGATTAATTTGCGGAAGTGTAATAAATATTCTTGTAAACCACGTCACAGAAACCAGCCATCAGACTATGACTTAAAATGTATTCTTCGTTAGTGTATGAGTCAGAGCATAGTGCTAATTTTGAAAGTGCGAAAAAAGCATTTTTAGAAAAAGGTCCGTGTGTGTCTGGGCAGGATAGCTCAAAAACGAAAAGTCCGTTAATTACCAAACTTGATATTTAAGTTCAGTATCTTCCAAGGACCTGCCACAAAGATTTTCAAGAAAATCCCCCATCCCCAACTACCCTTTACATAGAATTTTTTTCGTAAATTTTGATTTTCTTAAAAATAGCTCTAACGATTTGGGTTAAAATGCCGTATATAAAGATATTTACCTGACAAATAAAATGTATATCTTGAATTTTGTGGGAATAACCTCTGACGACTACTTTATTCTGGATCAGTTTTACGGAATTTTACATAACTGCTAAACCGTTAAGACATGGACAAAAACTTACCACACCAAAAATGTAGAGCACTTTAAAACACACAATTTGTGTAATATAAATTTTTTTCGTGCAGTTGATTGTCTTTTAGATATTCCTTGTTTTTGGTTTCAGCTTTGAAAAACTTATACTTCTCTCATACAGGAATTTGTCAACTCCTGTCCATACAAATAACGGAATTTCAGTCACATAGCAGCCACCTTTTGACTATCACTTTAACCTATGGTACTTCCTTGTTTCGCTTCTACTTATAAGGAAGCAAGTAATAAGACTATTTCTGCTACTTTTTTTTTCTCAGTTAGCATGAAGTAAATAGAATCATAATATTTTTAGCAGCAATAATTTGTTACAGAGATATTGAGAAAGTCATGTGAATGGAACTCATCACATTTTCTTAAGTAGTTTTTGTCTGTCACTGTTTACCAGTGATGCAAAAGTCATCCAGAATGAAGAGAACCTCAGAGGCGGTTTCCAGAGAATTCAAGATGTGTATTTTATTACTTGCTCTAACCCTATGCACAACGTACATAGTGGATAGAGAAAGTTTTTCTGCAGTCTTTAACACCCGCTTTTACTACTTATGGCACCGCAGGCGAAATAGAGAAGGTAGCTATTGTATTTCACCAAAAGATTTGATCTCGAGAATTCACCGGAAATATATTTTTTGAGGTCCCCTGAGTCCGAAAAAAGCATTTTTAGTAAAAGGTGTGTATGTGTGTGGACAGCTTAGCTCAAAAACGAAAATATAGTTAAATCCCAAAGCTAGTATCTTCCAAGAATGTGACACGAAGATTTTCAAGAAACTCCCCCTACATAAACTACTCTTTACATGGAACAATTTTTGAAAATTTTGTTTTTTTTCAAAAATGGCTGATTTGATTTTGATTAAAATGTACATTAAAGTTATTTTCATCAAAAATAAAATGTATATTTTAAATTTTCTGTGAGTAGCCTTTGAAGACCTCTTTATTCTGTCTGAGTTTTGTAGAATTTTGCATAACGATTAAACCTTAAGAGAGAAAAAAACTTAGGTATTGCACAACAAATGTAGATCTAGTTAAAACGCATAATTTATGTCATACCTATACTTTTTTATGTAGAGCTGACCGTTTCCGAGATATTCCTTGTTATTAGTTTTAATTTTAAACCACTGCTTTTCTCAACCTTTCATTTCTCTTTTGTTTACTGCTGGCTTTGCAATTGTACACATAGCGACGAGCCCTTAGAAGATTTTACTATCGTTTTAGCCTAGTGTATTCCCATATTTCTTTACTGCTTACAAGGAATCATTATTTCTGCTAAAACGTATCTCAATTGTATGCTGTAGATAAAGTAATACTCTTTTGTAAGAATAGTATGTTTGCAGAACGGATAGAGAAAATCATATGATTGGGATACATCAAATTCTTAATATTGTGGGAATGGCGCATTCGTATAATCGCTTTCCGTGGTGTAGTGGTCACTATGATAGCCTATAATGCGGGTTCAAAACTGGTGGAAAATGATGATAACGGACATTTTCGGATGTACGAATCATAAGCGTGGCCTCCTTTGGAAGGGAATTAAAACCGTTGGTCCTGTGTAATGTTTATTTCGCGTAAAATAAACTCATATTTTGAAACAGAAGGTTCTTATGGAAGTTTCTTCCATTTTCACGTCCGCAAGTTTTCCAATAGTGCCATCTATGGGCAACGAATTAATCCATCGCCTGTTTTACGACTGGTGGCGAAATCGTGAACTAGAACATCCAATCTAGGAAAATTAAGTAAATTCCGCATGGGTTCCGTATATGCCGTCATGGCGTGAAAGAAAATTGAACTGAGTTGAATAATTTGTACAACTTCTAGATTATCATTCTACATCAATACAAAGAAACGCTAACCTTTTTACGGATTAGTATTAAGTTTGTTATAAGTTGAATTCTTCCGTTTTACACCCGTCTTCTTTCTCATAACTGTGTTCGCTCTAACTTTTCAAGAGATCATTGATCACTGTAAAGAATTCTAAGCCTTATTTTACCTTTTGTAGTCATGTTCCAGTTAGAGCTATCCTAAATCTTATAGTACCGTACCTTCGTTTTATGCCAACCGCCTTATATGTGCATGGTTGAGACGGCCGATCACATCCTTATTATGCCACTACGCAAAAGTGACGCAGCACATGTGAAGGGTACGTTTATCAGCTTGAGCTATCTCAATCGTTGCTCTGTCTTCATGTTCTGGAGTAGTTCGACAGTGATTTCGTTAGGAATGTTATTCTCTTATTAGTCCACGGAAATGTCTGCTAACAAATTCACTCTTGAAAACGTACTTTTATGTGCGACACATACGTGAAAACTGTATCATGTAAACAGGTGTGTATACAATTTCAGCAGCAATTCCTGGCTATCCTGTTACGCATAGAGACCCTGTAAAATGTTTGGTCAATGAATTTAGAACAATAGGATCGCTAAACGCTGAGCCAAAGAAGAGAAAATGACATGTTCTAACGGAGGAAAAGCTAGACGAAATTGGTGCTATATTAAAACGCTCACTTAAGAAGTCTCTCAGTCATGTTGCGCAGCAAGTGGGTATTTCACAGACCTCTTTTTATGCGTTACTAAACATTTAAAATAGAAATCTTACTATGTGATTGTAGTGGAGAAATTATGAACATTACGCAAGAAAAACTTATGCAAGTGAATGGTAATTTCATCCGACGATGTCAAGAATGTCTTCGCGTAGATGAACACTGCTTTCAGCGACACTTATAACAAAATTAGTACTCATTGCAATTATATTACTAAACACTCATTAGTAAGTAACGCGGAACTTACGAAACGAAAACTCCTCGGTGCAGTAGATCGCATTCGTGCGTTCCGCGGCCTTAGTATAAAACGAAGGTACTGTACTATTGTTATTTTGTATTAGGTAAATGTTTATAAGGAAGATAATTTCATAATTAATTTAAATTAAAGTATAATTTAATGTAATACACATATTTTCTTTTTCTTTTTTAGGAATGTCCAAAGTATCTCTCTCCTTTCTATTCTAAATTCTCTGACCAAAATTTGTAAGTACACGCTCGAGAATCTAAACGAAATAAACTTAGTTAATATTTTTTTCAATAGAAGGAGCAGTATTTCCTTAAATGGTAGAAAAATTATCTTTCCATAAATTATCCTTCCGTTTTAGGCGTGGAAAAAGCCAACTGTTATCCGAAAACATTTTCGTGTCGATTATCCAGTTTCTTTCCATATCGTTCAACTATTTATAAACAGTAATTATTGTGTATTTAAGGGCAGATAGGCAGCAAAACGATAGTGTTTTATATAACAGTGTCTAGAAGTCGAAGAATGTGCATTCCGCTTTTCGAGCACAGTTTTACCTGATTTAGACTAAATGGAAGATGGAAGCCAAGTATTGTGATATTTGCTGAAACAAGATATTCATTTACATAGCTCTCTTACTGGACATGTGAAACATTCAAATTCTGTGTTTCTTATGTAATTAACTTTATTTTCCCATATACCTCTGCCATTATATGTGATCAATTCCCCAACTTTTAGACTAACTACGAAACAGTTTTTGAAAGAAAAAGGCGTTGCTTTTAAATGTTGTAATAAAATTGTAGATTTACATTCTAAGAATAACACTTTAATAAGTTACTGTATAATTTTAAATGGAATAAGTTTGCTGTAAAAATAACTAAAATTACCTAATTTTTTTAAATTTAAAGGTAAAGCAATTAGGTGTATGTAAAGGTATAATATATTATCAGCTTTATTTGCATAGTAATTCCACCGAAATGTTTATTTACTGTAATGTTAAGGACGTCTAGTGCAAAAATCTGACTGGTTAAAATTTTCACCTTTCACATCTGATGGAAAATTACATCATGTGAAAAATTATTTTTAATGTTTAAGATGTCACCTTTTATCTTTTAAAATGATCTTTGAAAGTCAGGCAATACGTGCAAGTGCATATAGCACATTATATAACTATAAACGAATAGATGGTTAACTCAATGTTAAAAAATTGGACTCCATTTCCGGCGATCGAGGCGACTCCGAGTGTTCTCACACGGCAGGGCACAGAAACTTGACCGACTACGGTAGCTCAATCACCAAAGTAGCGTCCTGCCCTGTCCACTCACCAAACCGTCCACTCCAGGATTTCGGCCAGTTTTCTCGAGTTTACAGCCAGATCAGAAATCTTTCGAGCAGTTCTAGCTTTTCCTTCTGAAAGTATGTGTGTGTGTGTGTTTTTGAAGAAAAAAAATATTAAAAAAGGTCCATTGTTTTTGAACTTACAATCAACGAGTTGTTTCATAAGTTAAAGCCCCCGATATCACCATAGATGCTAAATTAGACAATTAAAAAAAAAAACTTTAGGAATTACAAATGTCATGTAAAATATAAAAAGAGAGGAATATAAATTACCTGCTCACAGCACAAATAACATCAAACGAACAGTTGAAAAGCAAAATAAAATCAATACAGTCACTTGTGATATCTCTATATTAATAACAGATATCTCTATATTAATAAAATAAATTTAAATAGTTACTATTATGAGTCATACACTATCATTTTATCATTTGGATTGTGGAATCTGTGTTTATGTAGGGTACTTGGCAATTCCTAGCTTGGATATAAAATTATCACATAAACTGTTGAAATGATTATGGTGTGAAATTTTAATCAAGTCATTAGCAACTTTTACTAAATGCAAAGTAAAACCACAATAAATTTATACACCATAAATTGATATTTATTTTACTAGCATTTTTGCAATAATATAGCTACAATTTAAAAAATATATTTATTAACACTCTTAGCACAGTAATATGCATGTTACGTGCAAATGCATGAATTGTGAACTGAAATATTAATATTCAGGGCATATTTTATTACTACTTCTGTTACATATGTAGCCATTATTTTCAGTGTTAAAACATCTTCTGTTGGAGTGTGCAGCTCTAGAAAAAAATATGATGTGTTACACTCACATAACTTTCTCTAGCTATTCTACAAACAAACTTCTTACAAAAGAACATTCTTCTTCCAATATCATGCTAAAAGAGATAAACATTAGCAGGATTTTATTACTTAGTTCCTTATAAGTAGACTGGAAATGCACTAGACTAAAGTGATAGTCAAATGTTTTAAAAGCTGTCGTTATGCGATTGTCATTGCAAATTGAAACTAATAACAAGGAATATCTCAAAAACGGCCAGCTCCACGAAAAAAAATGTATATGACATAACTTGTGTATTTTAACAAGATCTACATTTTTATACAGTAAGTTTTTGTCTATCTCTTACGGTATACTAATTAGGCCAAATTAAGCAAAATTCATTCGGAATAAACAGGTCTTTAGAGGCTATTCCCAAAAAATTCAAGACATACATCTTATTTTGGATATAAATATCTTTAATATACGGGATTTTAATCAAAATCGTTAGAGCCATTTTTAAGAAAATCAAAAGTTTCGAAATGTTATCCATGTAAAGTGTAGTTTGTGGTGGGGGGGGATTTTTTTTTTAAAATCTTCGTGTCGCATCCTTGGAAGATACTAAACCTAAATACCAAGTTTGGTATTTAACGGTCTTTTCGTTTTGGGGCTATGCTGTCATGACAAATAAAATGTATATTTTGAATTTTCTGAGAATAGCCCCTGATGGATGAATTTTACGGAATTGTGCATAACTGCTAAACCGTAAGAGATAGGAAAAAACTTACTACACAGAAAATGTAGTTCACGATAAAACATACAATTTATGTCCTGTACATTTTTTTTCGTGGAGTTAATAATTTTTAAGATATTCCTGGTTTTTCGTTTTAGCTTTCAAAAACTTATACTTTTCTCATACAGGTATTTCTTAACTCCCGTCCATACAAACAAAGGAACTTCAGTTACATAGCAACCAGTTTTTGGCTACCATTTTAACCTATGGAACTCCCTCATTTCACTTCTACTTACAAGGAAGCAAGTAATAAGACTATTTCTGTTAATTAGCATGAAGTAAATAGAAGCATAAGCTTTTTAACAACAATTTGTTGCAGAGATGTAGAGAAAGTCATGTGAATGGAACACATCAGATTTTTTTCTTGCTTTTATTAAACATTAAGTGCTAATGTCAATATTTCCTGAAAATCTTTGGTTCTGACACCAAACTTGCAAATGTATGGAAAAAAATTAAATCACTTAAAATTTCACTCTACCAGTTCTATTTTGATTAGAAGCAAGTTGAGACACTTGAAAGCATATTACATTGTGATAAGGCTCCAAAGAACCATTGCAGAGAAAAAATGATGTGCTAAACTTAACATTCATTTTTCATGAAGAATATTATACATCAGATTAATGGCATAAATCACACATAGCCTGAAAAATGAATCATATAATCTTTAAATATATTAAAAGGGCAATAGTTCAATATTTTCTACGCAACATGTAAAGGGTTTTAATTAGGCGGCATTCGGTTTCTTCTTAACAGAATAAACACACCTGGATTTTAAAGCTATATCAATATGAAACAGTTACATGTTGGTAATATTACGAACAATTGTTTACTAAAAAAATAGATGCATATGTTCAATGCAATATTTAGGTATATACCTCTTTATTCTATAACTTTTACATAACTGCCGTCATCAAATAATGCACTATATTTCAACTACCCTTCCACAGTTTTTTTCTCTGATACACACATGGTAGTAACCAGGGAGGGTTTTGGGATTGGAAGCATCCTTTCAAAAAAAAAATAAAAAAAAGATAATAATAATTATTATTATTAAAATAATGAAAATTTCCTTATTGTAATTCAAAGTATTGCAATAGAATTTGTGAATATAAAACAATACTTTAACAAATATTTCAGCTCATGATTAGTTCAAATTTAGCATTTGGCTTTATACAGTCTAGAAAAATTAATCCCTACACAAAATTCACATCTTAACATTTTTATGGTTTTGCTATTCCATACACGTGTAGACTGTTCCATTAATTATTGTTGTAGTGGCAGAGCAAATTAGTGCATATACAGAAACTGAGGAATTACATTTAGGGTTTTTGTGCATAATATTTTGTATTCTATAAACCATGTCATTTAAAATTCCAAAAACCTTATGCTATTTTAGGCAGTGGGTAATATGTAACTATTTAAATATAAGATATTGTATGTTCTTATTGGCTTACTAATTAAAGTGGAGCTCTTTCTGTAAAAAATCTAAATCATTTTTTAATGAATTACATTTGCATAATTATAATGGTATAATCTCAAATTGTTTAAAAGTCATTTATCTGATATTATGATAGGTACACATACATTAATTTTAAAACCATTGTTGATATTTATGATTGTAAACTCTCCAGAATGATATTCTATATCTAGTAATGATGTAAATGTGTTTGTAATATTGTAGCAAATTTTAAACCTTGGTCTTAGAATCCAAACCACAGAACAGAGCTTCTGAAACTTCTTAACTAATATGGAAATGTGCCTTTTTAAGCCTTGAGGTTTGATATTTTGTCCTAATTTATTATGTTTATTTTATAACCATAATATTTGAAAATTTGCACAATGGTGTACTTCTGCATTCTCATGTAAGGCATAAAAATTATTCTAAATTAATTTCAATTTTCATTACTGTTTTACAATGTAGTTTAGTGCTATTTAAGCATTTCACTTGTACCATGCTGTGCTAAATTCCTCCTGATAACAAAGAGTTTTTTTTTAACAAACTCTAGGCACTCCTAAGACCATACTAATCTTCAAAGGTAATTTATGTGTATCTTCCAACATAGCAGTCACCATGTGGCATTTTCTGGAACCTCATAGCCAGTTCTATATCTGAAACAAGTATAATACATTGATTAGTACATAAATAATAATAACAATAACAACAATAATTGTGTCAGGGGTAAACACTACCAACCAGACTTTAGAAAGACTGACAGAAATACTTTAGGAAATTTGTGAAAAATTCAATTTTAGAATGCCAAAACAAGCATAAACTTTTTAAAATATTAACAATCAGAAACTAGTTATCTGTGGCTTCTGGGGTAATTCTTAGCCTCCACAAAGAGGAGGCAAGCATGTGAAATGGAAATAGAGGAAAAGCAATGTATAATGTACTTGGCAGAAAGGTTTGTAAGTAATGCCATCCCATCATCATCATCATCATCATCATGAATTAGAAATTCAAAAGCGTGCTTTAAATATAGGTATTATTATATTAAAAGGTTTATATTTGTATTATAAGGTTATACATTTTTCTCAACCACCTACGCTTGAGAAAAATATTTAATTTGTCAGATGCTGTGTGGTAGACACTTAAATTCAGTTAGCACGAAAAACATTATATTAAAAATTCTCTCTACTCCAGGCTTTAGATTTCAGACTTAATTTTTTGCCCATTATTTTAAGAGCATGTCCTTATTTTAATCAGTTTGCAATATAAAGAAAGGCAATGATGTAGGTTATGTTTGTTCATCTAATATACCACTTTCAGCATCCTTTCCAATTAATGCGTGCAACTTTTTAAATATTTAATGATAAATAGGCATTGTTTATTGAACGTTGCATTCAAAAGATACTGCAGGTTATAAACACTTAAATTGTCTGGCTTTATTTACATTGTTATAACAAGCAAAAGTACTTAATTTTGATGTAGCTTAAACATAATGGTGAACAAAGCAGGTAGTGTCAATACGGAATGAAGACATTAGGGCTTATATTTTTAATATAAATAGGGTTTCACGTGAGCTTTAACAAGTTTAGATATTGACAGTAATCGTGCTTTGTGTGGATATATGCACGTGTACATTTACTTTACAATATGTACTTGCTCTGTCACTTTTGCTTTCAAATACGTATTAATGTGCAATTATATTGGTAGTCACTTACCTTAGGGCTAATCTTGATGCTATTCCCACATTTCTTTGGTGCTTACAAGATCTTGCTCGCCATTTTGCGATAGGCGTTCTCGTCGTTTATCGTCACTTTTGCGATAGTTCTTGGAGTTTCTGAGCTTTGGAGAACTTAAAACTACTAGAATTATATAAATAAATTGTAATCTAATAAAAATAAATTAGAAATAAACAGAAATGGCAAGAATAAAACGAAGCAATTCAACAATATATATATATTTTTTTTTTTTTTTGTGTAACTTAACGTCCTTTAACCTGGTTGCTCATATCGGACGATGAATGAAATTGGTGAAATGTTACTCAAATGATCTCGGGGTCCATGTAGCTAAAAGTTACTTGACATTCATCTTCTCAGGATAAGGGAAAACCTGAAAAACACGTTATCCGGGTAACTCATCCTAAGCGAGATTCGAACTCACGACCTTTTGTATGTGAGGCAGATACGCTAGCCCCATACTACCCAGGCGGGCACAATAAAATTGTATATCAAACAGCTGCCCCCGCACACGGGTGGTGTACCTAATGAAAAAAAAAAACTCAGACAAAATCTTCCGTTTACAGTACGCAATGAAATAAAATTGCAATTAAATAATTTGACAATACTTTATTGTAATGCTTTGTAATGTACAATTTTCCTTCCGGAGAGAAAACAAATATAAAAACAAAAATACTACTATGGCCATCTAGCGGCAAATAAATATTTACTCGAGGTGTTAGTCTCCACGAAAGCTTCTTTGCGTCTTTATTTTGAACAATAGGAGTAAGGAAAGGACAGTTAATATATTAAAATTTATTTGAATTTCACTGCTGCGTTGTGTAATTGTGTCGATAAACTGGTGCGTTATCATAACACTGAATGGGGAGGGAAAATATAGCAGTACTACGACTATTTAGCAACAAATAACCGTGGTACCACTGCCATCTAGCGGCTATTAACCGAAATGTTTTCCCTTGTTTTTATTCATATTATGAGATTTTAAAAGCTTCCCCGTATATTTTTAAACATTTACTTTTTCACAAACCTTGTCGTGACAATAACGAACACAATAAAAAAGAATTGTTCAGTCGTTAGGAAGTGTTGCGCCAACATACATTTCGGCGATTCATTTATATAATATATATATATATATATATATATATAATTATAAATTTTAAATATGGCGCAGCATCCACAGAATAACAGAAAACAATGACGAAGAATGATGAGAATACGCGCGGGTAACTATTGGACATTCTCTCAGGCACACTAGCGCCTCCAACTGTTCTCATACGGCAGCCAACGGAAACAAATACGAGTCCAATTCGGTCAATGGAGTTGGACGGGGATGGCATATAGTAGGCCATGACTTCTGTTAACGATGTAAACTGTGAATTGTCTTGCTTTATTTTCTCTTCAACACAATCATTTAATGTTTCCTGCAACTCAGTAATATACGTGTTTTCTGAAGAAAAGCTGTGTTGATTACGTGTACCTTGAAGAGAGCACTCGGACCTCAGGCGACCGGGTCTGCTGAATTTGCTGTGAATTTCAGGTTATGTCTTAGGTAAATACAATGTTTTCTAAACCACTACTGTTAACCCAACTCTCTGCAATTGCACAGAGCGGACCCACTAAAGAACAGGCAATAGTTATTGAAACACATGACAGTATGTCCATTTGCAATAGGTAAACTCACTTGTCCAACATCCGATTTGTGTCTCACATATCTAATAATAGAATATGCATGTTCTTAGCGAGTGAAAAAGATAAATGTGGATCTTAATGCCAGCCGATAACATAATGCTGGAGCTTAGACCACTGATAACTAAACACAAAAGCGTTCAATTTATCTAATGTATGCCCAGAAATACCTCAGCTTGTGATAGAGAAGTATTTGCTATTTCACGGTATTCAGCCTATATCCGCCGTCACTTACATCAGTAACCCTGGGTTTTCCCATATACTAAGCTTTTGGTGACAGTTGTACGTATACTGAAGATTTCGACAAACTTTCAGAAAGTTTTCAAATCAATTTCGAGGGCACTGGATATTGTATGCATCTTCTGATACACCCACTTGCTTCATATGTAAGGCGGAAGGGCATTTGGCCGGTGGTGCAACAAACTACTGACCAACCGTTAGCGAATTCCCTCCTTTATCTACCAGGCTTCAGTAGGTCCTACTCAGGCTCCCTGCTCTGCCTTCAGGAGAATCCACCTGCAATTGTGTTTATGTACAAAAATTGATCTTTTCAGATATTTTCACAAGTTCTTTGCCTTAATCTTATTGGCATTTTTTTTATTTCGTTGAACCCCCTGAAAATCATTAGAGCTGAACTTAGCATACCAATAAATAAACATGCGGAGTAGTATTTTAAACTTTTTGTAAACAATTCAATTGCCCAATTTATTAAAATATGTTCTTTTGCACCCAATACAATCTTAGAGCATGTACATTCTCGAATCACCTTTGATAACGTTGGCATTAAAATTTCGTAATAAAAATAGAAACTTTCATGATATTGCTGTTTCAGCAAACTCAAAATGTTTTGCATTTCTCGGCTTATCATTCTAAATTTCGTACGTGCAAGTGGGAAGCATCTAAACTCAGATGTAAATCTTGCCAAAATAGCGGGGACTTGGTCCGGACTAGTTGAATGTGTAACCGTTTCTGTATTGTTTATTTAGCACGTGATCTCCTTCAATTCTGATTGCCATTTGAGTTAACTGTAAAATATAGACAATTTAAAACAACAGCAACTACGACGACGAGAAGAAGAAAAGAGAAGCAGGAAACTTCCAGTCCTATCCCCCACCACACTCTTAAGTCGACATTAACCGTCACTGTTACATGTTGTTCAACAAAGCTGTTCTTACATGCCTTTATCTTTACTTATTAGCAGAGCTTGGGTCTCGAGACTTGACCTATAAAATTACGCTGACATTTTGTTTAAATTATGTAATAATTTAAAAAAAATACCCAAATATGCGATTTAGTATATGTACAGATACTAGTGTATAGAAAGCTATAAATTAATCTATACGCAGATATAAATGCTTCACTAGTAGCACAAGTAAGTATAACATTAATTTAAACATATATTTATTCCATATAAAAGGAATCTGGAAAAAATTAAGCAAATTGATTTTAACCCATTCTTAAAAAACTGTAGAATTAATTCATTGAGAATGAAGAGGACTTCGCAGCCTATCACGATATGAGGGAAAACTGCTCTGTTTCATCCCCACTTTGGGACATTAATTCATAACAGTAATTATACCTGTCCCCTGATAATAGTCCCCCTCATATACAATTAACCATTAAACATGGTGTGGTTTTTGTTATGAATGCGAATAAATGATTACTTTTATTTCTCAGTGAAATTGCTAATGCTTGAAGAGTTATCCTTATATAAAATGTGATAATATGAAGAATGGTTCTCAACAACCGTAAAAGGTATACAGAATTTGAAATATATGTTATGTTTTTCAACAGGAGCATTCACGTATTTTAAGGTAAGCTTTCCGGGCCTCCAGGAACGGGAAAGAACACTTTGATACAGCTTTCTCGTTCTCATTCCGAGCACGGTATGTTAGATCCATAATGCGCATATTAGACTTTTCGCTGAAGAGTTTATTCTAGGGGGCTGTGATATAAAACAGCCACTACTCGCAGTTCTTTCAGATTTTGATGTTGGCTAACCCGGTTATGTTAGCTGTATTGGAGGAGGGTAAGAAAATATCATTGATCAAGTAGCACAAAACAAAAATTAAGAAACAACAATAAAGTTTTAAAAAATGAAATCCAATGATCGATATATTATCGATACGCATTCCCGTTCTTATTACCGGGTTATTGTAACCTAAGTTGTATGCACTGCTTCGCGTCCTCGTTTCCGCTTTGGTTACGTTCTCGGTTTATTTTGAACCAGCCTTAAAACTCTTATACGCCGGAATTAAATGCAAGAAAATTACTAAATAAAGATTTAATGGTTAATAAATGTGTATTTTCATAATAAAGGGCCCATAAAATATAACTTATTAGAATCTGGGTACAGTTGTAATAAAACTACGCTGTAATGAAAACATTGTTAACATTTGAAGCATAATTTATTAGTTTTATCTCGGAGTATTTGTGCGCTTAATTCGTAGACATTTTATAGTTATTTAGCTATTCAGCTAAGTTAACTTAGTCAAAGATGACGTAAAATGTATCACAAAGAGCTAAACAAAGAAATATAGTAGCTTCTGGAAGCGGTCCACGAAGATTTCCTGCACAATGTTTACATTGGGTGTTTTGTGGAGTAGGTTTGCGTAGTCGACCAGGATCATGCCCTTGGTTTCCTCTCCTTCCAGGGGGACGGAGCAATAGTACTCGGATTGTTTGTAGATGATGCTGGGATCCCTGAAGATGGCCGCAGCAATAATGTCCGAACAGATCCACTGCTCGCTATTAGCAAGGGAGATTCGCTCAGCTTTGTTCATGAGCTGTATTGTGGGTCTATCTATTTTTCCAAGGGTGTTAATTCGCCATTCCTGCACAAATAGAAAACAACAGAATATTCAATTAAGGGTTTTAAAATTAAACATTCATCTGCATGCCCCGTTACAATAATAATATTACATGCTTTCAATACATTAATATACGATATCATCACACTAGTTATTGCATTTTTTTTCATGATATAATAGTGATAAATAATAGCGTATGCTTAAATTTTGCTTTAAAAATATATTTACTGTCGTCAAATATCATTAAAATAATTTTGTATTACATTTGATTATTTATATTATTTTTACAATTACTTTTTGCTCAGAATTAGTACATATTAATTTAACAATTTGTCTGATTTTAATTTTAACAATTTTTACTTTCTCTAATAGTTCTATATATATTGTGTATAAGGAAGGTATTGCATTCCACCCAAGAATTCGATACCGAGATTTCACCGCAAATACACGTTTAAGGGTAATTTTTAGAAAAACAAAAAAAAAATATCCCTGTTTGTGTATGGGTGTGTATCCGTGTGTCTGTGAACACGATAATTCAAAAACGAAAAGTCGGTAAAATACCGAACTTGGTATTTAAGTTTAATATCTTCCGGGGATGCGACACGAAGATTACTAGAGAAGAAGAAAACCACCCCAAACTATCCTTTACTTGAAAAAAAAATTGAAAATTTTGATTTTCTCAAAAATGGCTCTAACGATTATAATTAAAATACCGTATATTATAGAGATTAACATGGCAAATAAAATGTATGTCTTTCATTTTCTGGGGATAGTCCTTTTTATTCTGGATGGATTTTGCTGAATATTGCTGAATAACCGTTAGAGAGACAAAAACTTACCTACTACACGATAAGCGTAGATCTCATTAAAACACATAATGTATGTCATATATCATTTTTTTTTTTTTTTTTTTTTTTTTTTTTTTATGGAGTTCACGTTCACGAGATATTCCTTGTTATTGGTTTCAGTTTTAAAATCACAAACTATTCTCATAAGGGAACATGTCAACTCCTGGCTACGCAAAGAAACAGGTTCCAATCCCATAGCAACCACATTTTAAAACATTTGACTGTCGGTTTAGCCTAGTGTATTCCCTTATTTCCCTTCTACTTATAAAGAACTAAGTAAAATACCGTATTTGCTAACCTTTATCTCGATTAGCATGAAGTAGATAGAAGAAAAGGCTTATTAACAATAATTTTACAGAGATGTAGAGAAAGTGATGTGAATGGAACACATCAGATTTTATTTTTACAAAAGCTGATCCTTCTCTCTACTTTGTGCTAATTAAGATAAACAGAAGATAGCAGAAATAGTCGTATTAATGGCTTCCTTGTAAATAGAAGGGAGATAAGGGAATACACTAGGCTAAAGAGATACTTAAATGCTTTAAAAGCTGTGCTATGTGATTGAAATTCGTTTCTTTGCATGGCCAGGAGTTGACAAATTCTCGTATGAGAAAAGTTTATTATAAAACTGATACCAATAACACGGAATAACTAGGGTATGATCAACTCCACGAAAAAAGTGCATATGGCATAAACTGGCTGTTTTAACGAGATCTACAGTTTTCGTGCAGTAAGCGTTGTCTATATCTTACATTTACCAGTTAAACAAGTCATGCAGAATGAAGAGGTCTTCTGAGGTTATTCCCAGAAAATACAGATATACATTTTATTAGTCATGTAAGTAGCTTTAATATACGGTATTTTAATAAAAATAGTTAGAGCCATTTTTGAGATAGTAACAATTTTCGAATTTTCTTCATGTAAAGGATAGTGGAGTGGGGAGATTTCCGAAAATGTTTGAAAGATAATAATCTCCGATATCATGTTTGGTATTTTACTGACTTTTCATTTTTCAGTTATCGTGTTCAGAGACACACGGACACACCTGTTTTTTTTTTTTTTTATTATTATTCAGGTACTCTAAAACGTGTATTTATGGTTAAATCTCGGTATCGCATTTTTGAATGGAATGACGTACCGTCTCTACCTACTATGTATACTGTACATAAATGTTAGAGAAAGTAAAAAGATCTGATGTGTTCCATTCACATGATATTCTGTGCATCTCTGTAACAAATTATTGTTGAAGAGCTTATTCTTCTATCTACCTCATGCTAATCGAGATAAACATTAGCATAAATGGTCTATTTGCGTGCTTTCTTGTAAGTAGAAGGGAGACAATGGAACACACTAAAGCAATAGTCAAATATTTTAAAAGCTTGTTGCTGTATCTGTTTCTTTGTATTGCCAGGAGTTTACAAATTCCCGTACGAGAAAAAATTTTAAAATCGAAACGAATAACAAGAAATATTTCAAAAGTGTTCAACTACAAAAAAAAAAAAAAAAAAAAATGTATATGTATATGATATACATTGTGATCTATATTTTTTGTGTAGTAAGTTTTTGTCTATATCTTACGGTTTACTAAATTTCAGCAAAATCCATCCAAAATAAAGAGATCTTCAGAGGCTATTTCAAGAAAATTCAAGATATACATTTGTTCATGTAAATAGCTTTAATATACAGCATTTTAATAAAAATCGTTATAGCCATTTTTGAGAAAATCATAATTTTCGAATTTTTTTCCTAGTTAAGGGTAGCTAGGGATGGGAAAACTTTTATCAAAATCTTCGTGTCGTAATCCTTGGAAGGGACTAAACTTAAATATCAGATTTGGTATTTTACCAACTTTTCGTTTTCGAGTTATCATGTTCACAGTTACACGGACACGTTCGTACCTTTTGCTAATGCTTTTTGGATGCAAGAACTCTAAAACGTGTATTTCCCCTGAAATCCCTGTATTGAATTTTTGGGGGAGTGCAAATCTCTCTTTACCTAAGTAACTATACTATGTAGAGAAATTAATAATGAAATAAGTGGTCCTTTAACCTGGTTGATTATATCGAACGTGAATGAAATTGATGAAATGATGTTCAAATCATAGGGTTCATGGACCTTAATGTTATTCGACATTCGTCTTCTCAGGATAAGGGAAAAACCCCTTATCTAATTAACCCTAAGCGAGATTCGAACTCGGGCAGGCGATTAAATAAGTTGTCACGTCTCCTTCGGTCTTCTGAGCTGTGAAGGGGAATGAGACGCATGTACAGTAGTGAGAGTGTGGGATTTGTGGTGGACAAAGCAGCGCAGGGGTGGGCTTTCTCCTGGTTCTCCGGTTTCCCCCGTCATTGCATTCCACCGGTGCTCCATCTTAATTCCATGTATCATCAGTGTCCTCGGCTGCGGTGTCATTTGTAGTAACAGCGGACATTAAACACCATCAAAAAAACAAAAGTAGCGGGCGGAATAGTTGAACAATGTTATTCTGACTGTAATATCACTGTCATTACCTAATAATTACGTTTGATTTGTTGTGAGATTTCAGCTTACAAAACTTGTAATTGTATAAATTAGCAATTTAATCTTCGACTTCAGTACAAGAGCCTACATAAGTTGAGGCTGTATGTATGCCATCAGTCCTCTTTTTTTTTCTTTTTATTTTGTATAGTGTTTAACGCCCGCTTTAACTACTTGTAGCACCGCAGGCGATGCCACTGATGATACATGAATGAAGATGGAGCACCGGTGGAATGCTATTGCGCCGCTTTGTCCACCACAAATCTCGCATGCGGTCCCTTGAGATCGAACCCGTCTAGGTGAGAGGCGAGTGGTCTAACCACGCGGCCTATCAGTCCTCTAAGCACAATTGCGGGTGTGGGATAAAAACACAGAAAGATGTACTTAAGCATTTAAGTAGAAATGCTGTAGAGCGGGCGTCGTTTTTTCACTGTTTAAAATTTGGTGCTCTGTTATTTGTTTGTTATTTTTGTTTTCACCTAAATTTTTTTTTTAAAAAGTTACGAGCAAATATAGTTGGAGTTTTTACCGCAAATTCGTTTTGCCTTACTATACACGTACTAAGTGCACAGTGTATAGAGAAGGTATTGTAATGTATCCAAAAATTCGATACCGAGATTTCACCGGAAATATATGTTTTGAGACCCCCTGAATCCAAAAAAGTAATTTTTTGATAAATGTCAATGTGTTGTCTGTTGTGTGGACAGCTTAGCTGAAAAATGAAAAGTCCTTGGTATTTAAGTTTAGTATCTCGCAGGGATGCGAAACCAAGATTTTCCCTTTACATGGCAAATTTTTGAACGTTTTGATTTTCTCAAAAACTGATTTACAAATTTGCTTAAAATATCGCATTAAAGATATTTACATGAAAAATGAAATGTTTAGCCTGAATTTTTTTAGAATAGCCTTTGAATATCTCTTTATTCTGGACGAATTTTGCTGAACCTTGCATAACTGGTAAACCGTAAGAGATAGACAAAAATGTGCTTCACAATAAATGTGGATCTCATTAAAATACTTAATTATATCATATAATTTTTGTGGAGCTTTTTGTTTCTGATAGATATATTCCTTGTTACGTTTTAAAATACTTATACTATACTTTTCTCAAACGGGAATTTGTCAACTCTTGGCCATACGGTTTTTAAAAGATTTGACTATCACTTTAACCTAATGTATTCCCTTCTACTTACAAGGAAGCGCGTAATAAGATCATTCTGCTACTTTCATCTCGATCAGCATGAAGTAGAGAGAAAATTAAGAGTTTTAACAATTTGTTACGGAGATGTAGAGAATGTAATGAGAAGCCGACACATTTGTTTTCAGTACATTCTCCCAATTGTAATAACTTTCGTTTAGCAGCTCAAAATACAATAAATAGTATTAATAAAAATAATATATTATTGTTTATTTTGCCCCAAATGTTTTCTACCTCAAGTCCACATTTTCAACGCTGAATTTTTAAAAATGTTCTTAACATCCATCCGGTGCGTCTCCTACTCAAAAAAATCCTGATCCATCCTTACAGGTAATGAGAAGCAAAATATGTTTTACCTTAGAAATGTTAGCTCTGAGCATAGATTCCCAGGGGAAAAGTGTCATAGGCTTTTCTAACTTCTTCAAAACAATGTGTACGGCCACTGGATCCATGTAAAAGTTGAACTCGATACCAGGAGCTTTGTTACCAATACCTGTAGAACAGAAATTACCAACTTTAACATAAGAGATCACACCTTTTTGAGAATTTTGTATTGCAACTTACTTTGCATGTAATAAAATTATTATAGATGAGATAAGTTTTATTAAACTTTAGGTACTTACATATGCAATTGGTTTTTGCAAATCTCTAGCAACTATAATTGCATGCAAAAAAAAAAAAATTGTTTAGAATCTCTCATCTGTACAAAGGTTCTAAGTTAGAAGAATCATAATTAAGAAATTCATCACTGAAAATAAAATGCCTGAGATTTTAACCAGTTATCCACAGACGATTTAAATTTGTTAAGTGAAAGACAATTTGAAAGTCTAGTGAAAAAGATTATTCCATGGGATAATAACTTTTGTGTATTTTGTTAATCTTGAAATTTGTATATCTATAGATAAATTATTCCTGGTGTTATGAGTATGAATTCTTAGTCGGAGGAGATATGTGCTATAATTTTCTTTTTATTCAATAAAACGCTGAATATATAATCTGGGTACTATCATATACATTTTTTAATGGTCTCTACATGAATCATGGACCTGAAGGCTGACATATACGCTTAGCTCCAGGCGAGTTTCCCCACAAAAAATGCCATAACTTAAACAGGAATAAAAAAAAGCGAACTAAGAATTTAAAAGTAAGTTTTTGCTTATGCAACTTCTAAGTCTGTTTAGTAAAATTATAGTTCTAGCACATAACAAATTAGTGCGATGATCCCAATTTAGTTTTACATCAATATTGATACCAAGACATGTTACGAATTTATTTTCTTCATTATTTGTACTCAGATTAAATACAATTTCTTCTGGTTTTTATATTATCTACTTGCAGCTTATTTGCTGTAAACTAATTGGTTGCTAATTGTTCTAAGACTTAAGATGAATCTTCTTTATTTATAACTTTGAAGGATATTGGTTTTTTAACTTAAAGTTCTTAATATATCAGTAAAATTAAAGTACTAACTAATATCCCTAAAAATAGTGTGTATAATGAGAACATAATTATTTTGGGGCATAATTATTTTATTTTTGATATTTTTGTTAAAACGCTTTACATTGTCTAATGTCGCTTCTGAAGCCATTTAAGTTTTACCATTAGCTTATAGTATAGATTTACAAGGTAGATGGTGAGGAAGGTCGTTTACTTAGATAATGAATAAGAAACTCTTAAAACAGAGCCTTGTGGTACTCCCTAAACTATTGGAATAAAATCTTTTTTTTTTTTTTTTTTTTAATCTAAAGTTACTCTTTGAAGTTGATTACTTAAATAGGACTCAATTAACCTCAATGTATTACTTGATAGACCACAATTTTAAGCTTTTTTAATATTATTTGATTGAGGCAGTATCAAAAGCTTTCTTCAAATCGAGTATAGTTGCGCTATACACCAATTTTGAATTTTGGAAAACTCGCATCATATGTAAGATATCTTATTGAAATTTCATACCGTTATTTCACACATTAACAAGATATTTTGGCCTTGTTTCAAAAGTCGTATGATTATTTAAATTATTTAATGTTGGTATTGTCTAAATTCTTTTGTCTAATTAAATGACTATGTGAAGCCTTTTACAAACATTCACATAAACATTAAAGTATTATAGTAAATGAGATTACAAATTAATTCTATCATATAATATTTGTATATTAACGTCTAAAATTTGTAAAAAGGTTTTGTGCTCTCCAAAACTCTCTATTTTTCATGAGTAATGAAAATGCTGGGAAAAGTTTGCGAGTAAACAAGGCTAGCTGGGAGCATGTCTTTATAGGCTTGTGCAAGCAGTTGTCCATTTATGGATTCAGTCAATTGTTGGCTTAGTTCTAAAATTGTATAGTTTCTTAAAGTTTAGAATTGTTATTATTTTATTATGAAGAAAAATAATAATGTTTAAATTTTTCGCAAGGTTGGTCAAAATTTTCAGATGCATTATCTAAAGCGTTTTAAGTAGCGCCTATTGAGCTGAGCTTTAGTGATTAAGAGTGTTTAATTGTTTGTTACCTTCAACACTGCCACCCATAACAACAATATCTTTAACTTTAGAAAGAAAAGTTGTATCCAGCATTGCTGCCAGAGCAATGTTCGTCAAAGGTCCCAGGCATAGTAACGACACCTGTCCTGCAAATAAAAAACAATACAAATTTATTTCAAATAAAATATAAATGGATCTAAATGAAAACCAAGAAAAATTACACATATTAATATGCTTGGTGACTTTTACGAACACTTCATGCAAATGGTGCTTCAATATTTTTATCTGTATTTATTTATATATTGGACGAAGTATATATTATGGCTCATATAAACTTTATTATAAAAAGAGGTAATGTAAGACATATAACTAGATTCACAACCCTAATAAACGTAAAAAAACCAACAATGAACTATAAGTGATTTTTGGCTGGAGTCGCCTTATCGGAATGGTGGTTAATATACAGTATGCAGGATCTTTTATAAGTAAAGAATAATACAAACGGAACTAAAATGAACTCATTTTATTTTAAAAGTGCTTGAACGTGTAAATTTAATATTTCGGAAGGAACATTTTACAGAAAAAAAAAAAAAAAAAAACTTCCCATCCATTTGCACTGGTTGTGATGACATCGTTCTAAAGGATAATGTTATCTCATTTAGTTGTATGAACATTTTTATACGAGAGGTTTGGTTACTAGGGGAACAGATCTCCCTGCTTGGTTACCTTTTAGAGACATTGAAATATAGAATCTTTGTTGCGCGGCCTGCTAATATAGAAAAGTTAAAATAATCAGCAGTGATTAAAAGGTTCAACAGGAACTCACGTTTCGACTTAGTCACTGTCAGTTTGTAAATGGGAGCATTTTGAACACCTTGTTAAATAATTAGAATTTCATTTGGTACAATAATTTTGTAGAGTATATAGAAATTGTTAAACAACCCGACAATTAAACTGTTCCCATAGCAAACTTTTGTATGAAATTAGATGCTTCATGCTCATGATGTACCCGATGATCATTTTATGTAAATTAGATATTTCATTAATTAGGAAGCACAGTTGCATTAGATTGAACAACTGACATTTAAAGCACCGCTTACGGTGTTGGTCTCATAATATAGAAGGGTTGACAATACGCTGAGACGTATTTATAAAACCCTATAAAGTAGGTCAAGATAGGCTCTTGGACTTCATCTGTCAACGGTGCTACACAAACGAGGCCGAAGCTGAACCAAAAGAGCACTAATAACTTTACGCAATGTTTAAAATAAACAGATCCACACTTTTAAGGTGTCATGGATGGGTTGTAGTTTGGAAGTTACCCCAAACTTATCAACTTTCCCTAATTTGTAAACAACGCTCCGAATTTCTCCGCATCCCCAAGTATTTTATTCGCACCGGCATTTCTTTATTTGCTCCTATTAAGTGTGTCAATGTTCAATTAAATAGCTTTAACATTATAACAAATTTACAATTCAGCGCCCACTGTCCCTTAACAGCTTTATTTCCTAATGCTTTCAAAAGGTTTAACAAAGAAATCATTCTGGCTACTAAAGAGTTTGTACAAAATATCATACGTATATTAAGATGGTATGGATATGTAGTACTAATGGTTGAACCCCATTAATTACTGATGTATCTTCGAAGTAAGCATTGTTTTATTTGACATCCCAGCTTAGGTGTGAACAGCCAAACTCACTACCATATAGTTCAGTAAAGTTTCAGATCCTGTAGGGATATCATAGCAACTGGTAGGTCCTAACCGCAATAAACCATGTGGAGAGGAGGATTGGAGAAGATTAAATGCTGCCTCTCCTCATGGCGGAGCTAATATTATGCGAGTTGCCCAAGGAAACAGGCGTAAGCAGGAGTAGTTTGAAAACTGTACGAGTAACATTGCAAGGTTAATATCTCTCCTCATATTATCCTCTAACTAACCAGTGGCGGTTGCTATATAAGAGCCCGTGAGTAACCTAACTTTTGACGCTTTGTGGATTATTGGATATTTTTCTTTGAATACTATTAAATGCAAGGTATATGAGGTAATTTAAAACCTACAGAGCTGACATCCTCGTGCTCCTCCTTTAAACTGGATAAAATGTGGCATCAATGTCTGTAGGAATCATGATCGCTAGGTGTCAATGCTACTTGCTTCTTGCCACTATAAGTGCGTTAATCCTGCCATCTTGCGACCCTGGCAGAAGTTGCTGAGGTACAGCATTTTTCACTCTCCATATGCAATTTACTCATTACTTCCGCTTCCCTTGGACGCTGACTTAATCACGTAGGCAACGACCACCCACAAAACTACCCTTTCTGTCATTGTTGTTGAGAACGGGTCGGCTGTATAATCTGTTAGTAATCTTAACTTTATTTTACATTTACAGGCTATTTGACTCTCACCCAGAATGTATTCTCACGAATAACTACTGCCTCTAACATGAAGCAAACTTGGTCCATCTGATATCCTACTCCGCAACATTCCGTGATAAACACGTTCTCAGCTGTTGTAGAAATAAACCAAAACTGAATTCACACACTATTATTTAGAATAACCACTTCATTGCTGAGGAAGAGAGGATAACAAATGATCGGGACTGTCATGTGTTTTGCGGATGCTGTACTACAGTGGAATTTACCTTAGGATCCTACCAGTTCAGTTCGAAAGTTAAGGGCAGGGTGGATTCTATGACAGCTACAGCGTCCACGTCTCACCACACTACTCCGAACAATTACAAGATAAGGGGTAAAGGGGAATGGCTCACCCTACTCGGTGGAAAATTTCCTTGTGATTGACACTTGTGGCGCGTTTCGTCAGATTGCTGACCAATCATAGTGTAAGAAGGCATTACCGTTACAGACATCATGTCATCGGCAACACCTACGGGCTCAGTGGAAATTTACGCGCGCGTTCTCATGCATGACTGATCTAATTGTTTACAATCTGATTGTTTTGATTTGTTGTGTTATACACAGTGCTTCCATAAGGATTTACATTTATAATCCTTACTGTCTTTTATATATCGCGATTTGAAAATTTCTTACTGCCGTGATAAACGAGTTGAAGTTACGCTAGCCGAAATAATACAACTTTTACGTTTAGTGAAGTACAGAACCCAATTTTGAAAAGAGTATAAGAAGTAACTAGTGAGAAATGGAGAAAATTGGTTCAACATACGAGAAGTGTGATAGATGATGCATGGAAAGAAAAGGGCATTTTAAGGGAAGCAGAGGGACGTGTGTCGCTGCAGACGGACAGCGAGTAAATATAGCAACAGCGTACTGAGACAGCCACGTGGCAGCAAGAATGTCAATCACAAGGTAATTCCTCACCAATTATAATTGGTTGCAGTCATGATCCTAAAGTATTTTAAAGTCCACCGTACTACAGAATAGTGTAGTGATTTAGATCATGCGCCACTTTTATAATCACATGTTCAGTCACTGTTGGAAATACCAGACTTTGATTTACCTGGATAGGTGTTCACAATGTCAATCATTGCTTGAACAGCGTGCTTTTTCTGTAACATCGAAGCCCAGTTTTTCGGATGTGGGTATTCGAAATCTCCAAAGCCATCATTCCCGAAGAAGTTATCGGTTACACGACTGCCCAACATTGCTTCATGTGCTCCACGATAAACGGGTATCTGCAAATGAAGATGGACATTTGTTTAACCTATTAAAGATAGGACTTTATACTGACAGGAAGTTTATTATTACATTGTATAGCAATAAAATATGGCCAATATGACAGATTTTGAGATATGTTAATTTTATTACACTTTGAACTTTTTTTTTTTTTTTTTTTTTGTAAGCGTCTAGAGAACCATAAATTTGAGAGGTATAATTGTATTAACTTAACAGCTGCCTTATGTTGAAACGTGGGAATGAGAGAGGGAAAGAGAGAGCTTTATTGCTCGCTCCGTTAAAGCTAACCCTTGACTGCCTAATCCCAAGTCGTACCACTTCCGTGCAACTTTGTGAGTAATTCTCTGTGGCGATATTAATTCTATTTTTAATTATACGTTATTTATTACTTGATTTTTGATTATCAAATACAAATTTGTTTTTTGTTTTTATGTTTACAGTAAAAGTTAAGACATAAATCATATAGAACCTGGAAAATATTAATTCCATAATACCTAACTATATTAAAATAATTCCATCTGTAATTAAGATGATGCATCTGTGAAATTTGACCAAACTTTTGAAAAACTAAAAATGATATTGTTTCATAATAAAATTATATGAATTCTAAACTTTAAGAAAATGTATAGCTTTTTTCCACTTGCAAATTAACTGAAGCTATAGATAGGTAAGGGCATGCTTATTAATAGGCACTCCCAACTTTAAACCTTATTTTCTCGCAAATATTTTTCCAACCTTTTCATATTCAAAATGTTCCACACGACGCAATTTTGCACTATAATATTTCAAAACCTTTATATTCCCTCTCAAAAGCACATTAAAAATTTGTTTTATTACTTTTTCGAAATAATGCACCAATTTTATTAAATAAATTATTACATTTGAAAAAAATCAAGAGTTTTGGAGAGCACGAAAGGTAATAATTGTTCTGCACAAATAAGAGCTAATATAAAAAATATAATATGACAGATATATTTGTAAACACATTGACTGTAATACTGCTCTTTTTACATGAATGTTTTTAAAACTGCAGCACGTGGATCATTTTATTAGAATAATACATGCAGACAGTAAACAATTATTATTTAAATTGCGGTGCAAGCTAGAATTTTGGCAGAGATATCACTATTATTGTGTACAATAACTGATATGCATTTCCATAAGCTACTTTGTATACTGTGGATTTTTCAAATTACACATATCCATCACTTTAAATAAAGTTCTTACTGTAATCATTTCAAACGCAGCCTTACACATTGTTAATAGATGGCTGTCGTACGAGAAGATACGCATCCATTGGGTTTTTCTTGGAGTTCGAATTGCTAGATACACCGATGGCTATGTCTATTCTTTCCATGACTTGCGTAATCATAGTCTGGTTCCAGATTTCTACATATGCTTCCATTCATCAGTGAAGAACTTATGCACCTTGTATTAGATTGCAAAGGTTTCCCTGGTCTTCCAGCTCGGAATAATACGAAAGCCAGCAAAATAAATAGGATAAACACATCATAAACTTCTCCACATTCCCCTGTCGATAAAAAGGACTTTATCTAAATCAATAGACCTATAAATGTCATAAAATGTTTCGCTGTATGACAGACTAGGCAGTAGCACTTAGCTGCGCACGACCTTTGCTACCCCTACCCTCTTGCAGAGAAAATGTTTCAAGACAACTCAGACGTACTAACTTCAAGTCAGGCTATCTTAAAGGTATATTCTGTTGTGCATGCACACACATACCTTACTTTAATGTAACCTTGAGACCGAACTAGATCACGCCATAATGTGCGAGGCACGCATTCAGGATGTCCCGGTTTCGATTCTCGTCAACCGTCCAAATTACCTTGAGTTTTCGTAGCTTTCCCTGGTCGGTAAAACCAGGGGAAAACCTCTAGGGAGACCCCAAGGTGATCGAAGGCAATCAAACAGAGACCTCACGATTACGTGTCTCACTTTACCTGATAAAGTGAAATGCATTTGAAATGCTTACGGCATGATTATAACCAATATCCTTATAGGATCCTCTTTATAGGAAGGAGACCTACTCACATCGAGTCTGTTGGCGGTGTCAAGGGTCTTGAACACGTTCACTACCACAAGGTCCAGGGGAGTGTTGCCGTTGACGCACGTGATTGCCAATACATTAGTGCGTGTGCCAAGCAGCGTCAGGATACCCATGGCGTCATCTGATCCAGCGTCGACGTCCACAATCACATTAGGATCTGAGAGGGACAACTTCTTCGGCAGAACGTCATTCTTATCACTGAAACATTACACCACAAAAATCGGATATGTTCCAATCACATTACTTCTCTGTAACTACTTATTGTCAGAAAGCTTATTCTTCTATGTACTTCATGCTAATTGAGATAAACATTAGCAGAATTAGTTTTATTACTTGCTTCCTCGTAAATAGAAGGGAAACACAGGAGTACATTATGCTAAAGCGATAGTAAAATCTATTAAAAGTTGTCTCTTTGTATGACCAGGAGTTGAAAAATTCCGGTATGAAAAAAGTTTAAGTATTTTAAAACTCAAACCAATAACAAGGAATATCTCGGAGACTGTTAAATTCACGAAAAAAAATGTATATGGCATAAATTGTGTGCTTTAACAATATCTACTCTTAGTTCTGTGGTAAGAATTTGCCTATCTATTATGATTTACCAGTTATGCAAAATTCAGCAAAATTCATCTAGAATGAACAACTCCTATTAGAGGCTATTCTCAGAAAATTCAAGATATACCTACATTTTGTTTGCTATGTAAACAACTTTAATATATGATATTTTAATCAAAATCGTTAGACCCATTTTTGAGAAAATCAAAACTTTCAATTTTTTTCCATGTAAAGAGCAGTTTGACATGGGGGGATTTTCCTTGAAATCTTCGTGTTGCATCCTTGGGAAATACCTAACTTAGTACCAAGCTTGGTATTAAACGGTATTTTCGTTTTTGAGCTATGCTCCCCCCCCCCCCACACACACACACACGATGGCCTTTTTTCTAAAAATACTTTTTTATTTTGGATTCAGGACGTGTCAAACATATATTCCTGGTGAAACAGTATCGAATTCTTGGGTGGAAACAATACCTTCTGTATATACTATGTACACACATAGTACGGGTAGAGAAAATAATTACAGTTGATGTTACATTCACATGGCTTTATCGGCCCATTTTTACTTTCTCTATACGCACTATGTACATAGTGTAAGAGAATGTATTGCACTCCACCAAAAAATTCCATACCGAGATTTTACCGGAAATATATGTTTTAGGGTCACCTGTATCCAAAAACAGTATTTTCAAAAAAAGGTCCGTGTGTCAGTGTGTCCGTGTGTCTGTCAACACGATAACTCAAAAACGAAAAGTCGGTAAAATACCAAACTTGGTATTTAAGTTTAATATCTTCCAGGGATGCGACATGAAGATTTTGAGAAAAATCCCCCCACCCCAAATTACCCTTTACATGGAATTTTTTTCGAAAATTTTGATTTTCTAAAAAATGGCTCTAACGATTTTGATTAAAATATCGTATACTAAAGATATTTACCTGACAAATAAAGTGTATATTTTGAATTTTCTGGGAATAGCCTCTAAAGACCACTTTATTCTGGATGAATTTTTCATAACTACTAAATCGTAAGAGATGGACAAAAACTTAACACACAAAAAATGTAGATCACGTTAAAACACACAATTTATATTATATACATTTTTTCGTGGAGTTGATCGTTTTTTAAATATTCCTTTTTCTTGGTTTCAGCTTTGAAAAACATACTTTTCTCATACAGGAATTTGTCAACTCCTGTCCATACAAACAAAGGAACATCAGTCACATAGCAACCAGCTTTTGGCTTTCCCTTTAACCCATGGTACTCCCTTATTTAGCTTCTACTTACAATAAAGCAAGAAATAAGACTATTTCTGCTAATTTTTCTCGATTAGCATAAAATAAATAAAAGATAAGCTTATTAACAATAATTTGTTAAGGAGATATAGAGAAAGTCATGTGAATGGAACACATCAGATTTTTCAATAAAGTATTCTTACAAAAGCTTATTCGCCTATTTATTCATGATAATCGAGGTAAACATTAGCGCTGTTCTCTTGTTACTTATCCTTGTAAGTAGAAGGGAAACAAGGGAATGACCAGGCTAAAGCGATAATTGACCGCTAACCGCTATCTGATGATATTAAAATTCACTTGTCTTTGTACGACCAAGTGAGAAAGCAAGCAAGCAAGAATGAACGAAAAAACAAATTGTTTTAAGATGTAAAACAATAACAGCGGATATCGAGGAAAAAACATATGGCATAAATTTCTGCTTCAACGATATCTACATTTTTTTCTCTCTTTTGGTTTACCAGTCATCCACAACGAAGCTACTCCCAGTTTTACTTTCTTCACCATGCAGAGCAAGTAGGGAAAGTGTTGTATTCCACCCAACAATTCAATGCCAAGTTTTATATGCTTTGAGGTCCCCCTGAATAGAAAAATCAGTTTTAGGAAAACAATATGTGTGTATGCGTGTTGGTATGTATGTGTGTGTGTGTGTGTGTGTGTGTGTGTGTGTGTGTGCCTTTCTCTATATCGCTGTAACAAAATGTTGTTTAAAAGCACATTCTTCTATCTAACTTGATATTTAAATTCAGCTTCTTCCAAGAACGGGGTATGGAAATTTTATGAAGATCCCCCACTCCAAACTACCCTTTACTTGGAACATTTTTCAAAAGTTTTGATTTATTTTTTAAAAATGGCGTTATGTTGTTTAGAATGTCATTTGTATAAAATAATTTTATTATAAATGAAATGAATATATTCATTTTTTGGAAATAGCCTCTGAAGTAAGTACTCTTCAATCTGGATGACTTTTGTGTACTGTACAGCACTTTGCATAACTTACACACCCACACACACACACACACACACACACACACACACACACACACAAAATATAGATCTCCTTCAAAGCACATAATTTGTTACAATATATTTTTTGTGGAGAAAACTATATCCGAGATAGTACTTGTTTTGGGCTTAAAATTTCCAATACTTGTACTTTTTATTTTTTCATTCAGTTTTCTCTTTCCTTTCTTTTTTTCATTCTGGTCATGCAAACGAATTTCTAAGTCATCACATAGTGATCTGCATTTTAAAATGTTTAATTATCGCTTTAGCCTAGTGCATTCTCATGTACCTCCAAGGAAATGACTAACAATACACTTTCTGATAATGTTTATTTGATTGTTCTTATTTCGTAAGAACAGTTTCTTGCAGAAAGGACATACGAGTCTAACACATCAGATTGTTACCATTGTTTGGGAGTTAAGATGGAACTTTGGATCGTGGTATACATCAAAGCAGTATTTACGTTGGTGATTGAGGGCAACCACGAAAAATACCCACTCGATTTGAACCTAAAACCTTCCAAATGCGAATACAGAAAGTATTTGTGAAAGTATTTTCCAGTAAACCATGCATTAAACTTACCTCAAACAGAGATAGGAACGCATGCAGAGCTGTAGAAATGCAATAACCATAAGCACTTTTCTCCTGAACATCTTCTTGGCTGTTCTGTTCTCTTTTCCTGTTCAAATTAACAGAAGCAATCAAATATATGATTACACTAACAACATATGTAGTTATAAATTATAACAAACTGTAAATCTATGATGAGCTCAGACTACAAATCCTGAAACTCCGATGGCTGATATAGCTCAAATTATACCATAATTTCCAAATGCTTATTTTTTTCCTCTTTCATGAGAAATTACATGAGAAATTATTCCGAATCCTGGAAGAATTAAAATGTAGACATCAGGATGTCCAAAAAATCAAAATAAGTGTTGATAGAAAATAGGATTCTAGAAGATTGACCTGTGATAAATTGGTCTTGCAATCCTGGAAACAAATACATTCTTCGCTCCGTCTCATATTCGCTGATTGCCAGCATTCTTTGTGAAGAATTCAAAACTGAGGGTAAAAAGTTCAAAGCTAGCTGCATAATGTATTGTAATGTGCATTATCTATGTACGCCTATCAGGGGACTGAAAATCGCAAGTGAATAACCCTGACAAACCACTGAGGTAATCAGACATATCGACAACATGCGTGTTGAACCACAAACAAACTAAAATTTCCATGCTTCGTTGCATTTTTATGGAAGCACGTGGCAGTGAGACTGGTTTAAAACATTTAAACAAAGTTAGGATAGTTAGCTACATAACAACATTTTATTTTGGTTACTACTTACGCATAGTAAGTTGAGGAAGTACTGCATTCCACCTAAAAATTCTATAGCGAGATTTCACTGCAAATCTTGAGATTTCTTGAATCCAGCAATAAGTATTTTTATAAAAACCTCCTTGAGTATGTGTGTTCGTTGTTCTTTGAACACCCAAGCTTGGTATTTTAATTCAACTTCTAAAGATACGACACAAAGATTTTGAAGAAAATCCCCCAACCCAAACAACTCTTTATGTGGAAATTCTGTCGTTTTCGATTTTCTATAATATTCTACTAAAATTATTTATACAATACCATCTTAATATATAAGTCTATGTATTGTGTATGTATGTATGTGTGTGCGTGTGTGCGCGTGCGTGTGTGCGTGTATGCATGTATGCGGTTTATATGCCTCTACACCGTTGCACCGATTTCGACCAAACGTTGCACAGATAACCTTCGGCACAGGGCAAAAATTACTGTCTAGTTTAGAATTTGAAATGCCGTCCCATTTCACAGGATTAATTATTTAATTTCATGTAATGCCTGCAAATTATTGCAAGGCAACCTATAGCTGTGTTAATGTATATCGATATAACTTGAACATTACCAATATAAGAAAATTAAGTAAAAATTAAAAAATTCAAAATCGCCAAGCGCTATGATTGAATTCTTTAAAAATGAACATAGTTTGACACAAGGCAAAAACATTATTTAGCTTAAAAATTGAAATTCCGTCACATTTCACAGGAATAATTACTTAATTTCACATTATGCCTACCAAATGCTAACAGTTCCAATAACAATTTGTGTCATCCCCCGTCCAACTCCATTGACCAATTGACTCATATGTTTCGTTGGCTGCCGTGTGAGAACAGTTGGAGGCGCTAGTGTGCCTGAGAGAACGTACAATAGTTACCCGCGCGCATTCTCATCACTCTTCGTTTTCTGTTATTCTGTGGATGGTGTGCCATATTTAAAATTATTTTTACAATTTCATTGTTGAACTTCTTCGTTTTATTCTTGCCATTTCAGTTAATTTCTCATTTAGTTTTATTAGATTACAAATTTGTTTATATATTGTAATAGTTTAAGTACCCCAAGCTCAGAAACTCCAAGAACTATTACAAAATGACGAGAATACAACTATCGCCAAATGGCGAGAAAAATCTTGCAAGCACCAAAGAAATGTGGGGAAAGTATCAAGATTACCTCTAAGGTAAGAGACTACATTAATTGCACATTAATACGCATTTAAAAGCAAAAGTGGCAGTGCAAGTACATATTGTATATTAGATGTATATGTGCATATATCCACACATATCAATCTCTAAACTTGTTAAAGCTCACGTGAAAACTATTTATATGAAAAATATAGGCAGCTATATAGATTGATGCTTACACTACCTGCTCTGTTCACCTTAATGTATAAACTATATCTAAATTGAGTGCCTGCCTTTGCTGATGTTATAACAATGTAAATAATGGCAGACAATTTTTAGTGTTTATAAGCTGCATTATCTTTTGAATATATAGTTCACTAAACAGTACCTATTTATCATAAAATATTTAAAAGTTTGCGCGCATTAATTAATGACAAAAGATACAAAAAGTGGTATATTAAATGATCAAACATAACCTACATCACTGCTTTCCTTTATATTGCAAACTGATTAAATGATCTTAAAATAATGGGCAACATGTTAAGACTGAAATCACAAACAGAATTTGGTAATATAATATTTTTCGTGCTAACCAAATTTAAATGCTTACCCTACGCATCTGGCAAATTAAATATTTTTCTCAAGCGCAGGTGGTGAGAAAAAATGTACCTATATAATACTAATATAAACCTTTAGTATAATGCCTATATTTAAAGCATGCTTCTGAATTTCTAATTGATGATGCTGATTATGATGATGATGATGGGATGGCATTACATTCAATTCTTTCTGCTACGCACATTATGCATTGCTAATCCCCTATTTCTATTTCACATGCTTTTCTCTTCTTTATGGAGGTAACATGGATGATTACATTTAAATTATTCATATTTTAAAAAGTTTATTGTTTTGACATTCTAAGATTGCATTTCTCACACATTTTCTAAAGTATTTCTAGCAATCTGGTTATTATTATTTATGTGCTAATCAATGCATTATACTTGTTTTAGATATAGAAGTGATTATCATGTTCCAGAAAATAACACGCGCATTACCTTTTGTCTGGTTTTAGAAGTCCTAGAGGTTCTTAAAAATAAAACACTTTGTTATCAGGACAAGTGAAATGATTAAGTAGTATTATACTACCTCATAAAACAGTAATGAAAATTGAAATTAATTTAGTATCATTGTTATGCCTTACATGAGAATGTGGACATTTTCAAATATTTTTAGTTATAAAAATAAACATAGTAAATCTCAAGACGAAATATCAAAACCTCAAGCTTTACAAAAGGCACATTTTCGTATTAGGTAAGCAATTTCAGAAGCTCTGTTCTGTGGACAAAATTCTCATACATAGATTTCAAATGGGCTATATTACAGATACATATAAACCATTATTAGATACAGAGTATCATTTGGGGATCTTGCAATCATATGTATCAACAATGATTTATTAAAAAAAATTATATCCAAAAATTTAAAATTTTTACATAAAGAACTCCACTTTTTTTGGTAAACCAATAAGAACATACAAAAATTTATATTTTATTAATTACCTATTACACACCGTCTAAAATAGCAAAGGTTTTTGGAATTTTAAATGATCTGTTTTATAGAATACAAAATATTATGCACAAAACATTTAAATGTAATTCCTCATTGTTTGTATATAAACTAATTTGCTCTGTTATTACAACAATAATTAATGGAGCAGTCTACATGTGTATGGAATAGCAAAACCAGAAGAATATTAAAGTATGAAATTTGTGTAGGGATTAATTTTTCTAAACATCTAAAATCAAAGGGTAAATTGAATTAATCAGTGCACATGCTATCTAGTTTATTCAAGTTCAAATTGTTGTTTTCAGTAATGTTTTTCTTTATTTATTGAAAAATATCTCCTTTGGTAGAGTCCAACTGATGCAAGTTGTGAAGCTCTTCAGACATTTCAAAGTGTTTATTGATACAATGCACATACAGTGAGGGAAAACTAATTGCAAGTGCTGATATATAAATAGGTTTTGTTTACTAACACTCTTAACTGAGCCAGGTGGCTCAGACGTTTCGTCTGGTACTATGAGGGTTCGATTCCCGCGGCCGACTTCTCTGCTCTATAGGTTTTTTCGGGGTTTTCCCGGCTCACTAGAAGAATATGGGATATTTCTTCATTTCCCGAACTTCCTGCCCCTTAATTTCATCTCCATTTCTAGTTCTAAGTGTGGGCGAAGACTACAGAAGTGGCATTTTCCGCGGTGGTGAATGCGCTTTGGAAACAGATCTTGGCGGCGGAGTGGCGTTGAAACCGTCTGTGTGACCAACAGTGTTCGGGCTCCTAGCACTCTTCGCTTCTAGATGAAAAACTTGTTTGGACTAGGTTAGGGACCCACCACGGTGGCTTCCCGCGGTCGGTTTCGGCCACCCGTCGATAATTTTCTCACATCATCCTATCCTCCTAGGATCTAACGCACAATGTAAATGGAGTTTTATTTATGGACGCTGTGGTTCTCAGCGTCCCATTCATGGTAACCATTACACCATGCAGAGCAACTAACGCATAATAAGTTTATAGGTGGATGCAGTGTGCAACCCCCTCCGGAATATTCCACCACTCAACTAACATCCTCGGACATCTAGTGGATCCGTCCCATGACAGTATTTATTGAAAGAGCAACGCTATCTACCTTTTAATAATCCTAAAATCCCCACAAACTTTGTACAGGCTATGACCATGATACATGGTTTTATTATTTCTTTTCCAACAGTGTATGGCCTTTTCCCCTAGCAACAATCAAGTCGATTCCAAATGATGCTTTCAGCATTGTCATCAACTGATCACTTTTTTTTTTTCTATATATATAAAAAAGGGTTTGTTGTCCTACCAGAAAGTCTTTATACTTATTAAACATTCTATTCTCATTGCTGAACCGATCGGGTACTGGGAAGGTATATTAAGCATACATCTATTTAAGTTTCGCTCTAAATTAAATTTCTTCGATACTGAAATACATATTGTCAAAGGTAATATTTTCCATAGGTAACTGCCGCCAATGGAACAGTAAAAAAATGAAAACTATTAATAATGGATATCTCGGAAATAGCATATAGCACAAAAAGTTGTAAAATAATTTGTGTATAATAAAGAGATTTATATTTGTTGTGTAGCACGTTTTTATCTATCGCTTTATGTTTACCAGTTACCTATACCAGAATATACACATCCTTCCGAATGAAGAGGACTTCAGAGGCTTTTCCCAGAAAATTCGAGATAAACCTTTTATTTCTTATGTAAATATCTATAATATTTGAATCAAAATCGTTAGAAACATTTGTGAGAAAATCGAAACTTTTGAAAACATGCCAACGTAAAGGGTAGTTTGGAATGGGGAAATTTTCTTTAAAACTTTGTTTCGCATTCTTGAACTTAAATACCAATCTAACCGACTTTTCATTCAACAGCTAACATTGTTGATGAGTTATGGTGTACATACACACATACGTACACACAGATATTTTTCTAAAACTGTTTTTTTAAAAATGTATTTCGAGAGTATTTCCGGTGCAGTATCTTAGTACCTATCGAATTTTTATGTGGAATGCAATACCTTCTTTACATACATGTAAGGGCTGGGAAATAAAATGAAAAGCGAATAAAATTTGCTTAGGTAGGCATTTTAAAAAGGAAAATAATTGTAAGAAAAATGTATGAGAAAATTTATTTCTTACATTTAGGTGCTATTTGCATATAATATATGCGCAAGATCATTTGAACGTACATTTAAATGCCTAAAAGAGTAAAACCACAAAAACTTCCTGGGCCTGAAACGTTTCAGTTTTTTTGTTTTTTTTTTTGCAATATAATTTATTTTGGGTCGCTTTAACAGCATGGTCATATCGCGACCTTACAAATTGTACATAAAATAGTTTTTTTCACATTGGTAAAATACCAAATGATTACATTTATGTTTACAATAATTCAAAAAGTTTACACTGTCTTATAAATATTATTGTCTTTTTGATTGTCTGGTGGTTATGTAGAGCACTTGGTAAGTCAGCCGGCCTGAAGTCTGTTTGGCGTATCTCGGACACTGCAGCAGGATGTGTTGCAGGTCTCACATTTTGATTCTGGGTCTTTATTAATGATGAAGGAATGTGTCAGTTTGCAGTGTCCAATTCTGAGGCGGGTAATTATTGTTTGCTGACGACGTTCTAATTTTCGGAGGGGTTCGAAGAAATTAGTAGATCCGGCTCGGGCATCATGCAATTTGCTGTGGGATGTTGACCATGTCGTTTTCCAGTTTTCTATAAACAGGTGTTTGGTGTATCTAATGACGTCTTGATGTGTAGAAGTTATTCTGTGGTCACTGATAGGGTGTCGGGTGGCTTCCTTTGCAGCTTTATCGGCGTTTTCATTTCCATCGATATTTGCATGTGACGGTACCCAAGTGAGGATCACTTGTTTTCCAGAGCGCTGAGTGATAGAATATAGGTGAAGTATGTCATTTATTAAAGGACTTAGATTCTGAGTGGCAAGAATTGTGCTTAGTGAATCAGTGTATATTACATATTCTGTCTGATTGGAATTTTGAATTATGTGCTGCAATGCTTCCTTAACTGCAAAAGCTTCACAGGAGAAAATGGAGAAATATTTCGGTAGTGCGTAGAGCATGGTGTGTGTAGGATATATAACTGCACAACCACGACGTGCATCATTTGTTGCTGATCCATCTGTGAAGATTTCCATAACATCTCTATGACTGTCTGGTAGAGCGTTGTACATTTGTTTGCAGTGTTTTAGTTTTTGTGTAACAATGACGTTGAATGTTGATTGCTGGTCGCAGAAGGTGCCAGGGGGGCGTGTTCGTTTCATGAAGTTGGGGATGAATATTTGGCATTTTAAAGTCTACTTCTTTGCTGTACTCTCTTATGCTCAATGTAAATCTTAAAAAAGTGTTTTATCTTTCTTCAAAATGTTATGTAAAAGTTAGCATCGGGTACACAGGGCAGGGGCCACAACTGCACCTTGTTTCAACACTTATGATTTCCATTCCCAAACTAGAATCTAAATGGGAGTATTTCTCTCTGTAATAGCTTTTCTGATTGGGGTACATTTTGAGGGTACATATATCGAACTAGATATATTAAATGCTGTATTTTAATATAAATATTTAAGAACTTGCAAGTAACAATATATACAAGTTAATTTAAGTGTATGAACATATTTTCTTTCATGAAATCATGAAGCCTCGATGTTCTAGTCTAACATAAAAGCTGTCATAAAAAAGAACAAAGTAAACAAAGGTTTCATTCATAAACAGGGAACTCCAAATAAGCTCTTTGAATCCTTTGAAGCGGGTCACACCGGCACTTGTTGCGCGCTGTTTGCATCATTTAGTTCGAATAGCTACGGATAGAGGCGATGCGTTGTGCTGCCACCTTTGCTTCAGTCACTGAGCTAAACACTTTTGTCATGTTCTCCACCGTTATGTAACCTTCCGCCATTGACCGAAAGAGAAATGTCAAAGTGTGCAGTCTTTCTGATTGTGTATATCTTCAGCGAGTTATATATTATCAATATTAATAGTTGAATTGATTTAACATTAAAATATTTGTATACATTGCATAATAAAGTTTTAAGAGGAGCATATACTTAGAACTATTTTCTCTGCGAGAAGCGCAAAGGAATTTTATTATGGGTGAGAATACTGTGCTCAAGATGGCTGACACTTGTTGGTTGTTGTATGATGTGCGACTTTGTAATTGTTTTTTATGATGTGCCTTTTTTCGATGAAGTTTGTGATTTGGAAGTGCTTTATATAGGGCAGTTGTTGATATAGTGGATTTAAAGCAAACTGTTGAGTTTCTTATCAAATAAGTGATTGAGTGTTCAGTGAGAGTGCAGTGATTTTGTATTCCTCAATTTGGAAATGTTTGTGTTTCTTCTACGAAATTACTGATTATCGAAATGGATAATTCATCAGGATTATCAGATAGGTGAGTGCTTATATTTGTTTCCAAATAATAATAAACACCATCGACATTTAAGGTTGACGTAGAGTCAACTTGAACGATTGTAATCTCGGTTTGTAGTTTTTAAAATAGAATTCTGATTAAATATACAGTTGTGGCTGCCCATGCTAATTTTCAAGTTTTCAATTTTGTGTGCTTTGTGTGGACAAAGTGTCCAATCTTGAGTTGCTATTGTGAAATAGTTACACGACACTTTGACATGTAGGGTTACCTTGCAGTTTACAACTTAGCTATTCGTGCATACGTTCTCTTTTTAGAAAGGTAGTATTAAAATAAAAAACAACGTATCTAAGACTTACTTAGAAGGCTAAATCACAACTCTAAGTGAAATCTAACTGTCCTCAACTGAAATTATATATGGCAAACATTGCAGTTTTCAAGTAGGTAATTCAACCTGTCACAGTAGTAGAATAGTAAGATATATCGAATTAACTATTGCTGTTCAAAACTGTGTTCTTAATGAGATATGGAGCAGTAGTTGTTTTCTACTGATATTAACATTTATGGAATTGAAATTTGGATTTATAGTTAATAAGCACCACCACTTGGGTCTATAATTAATCGCATACAATAATAATGAAAAATATATAAAAATGACATGTTGATTGGATATGAGGTTACTCCAGTAATATGAAACAAACCCAAATTTATGAGCATTCCATAGTAATTAAACTATTAGAAGTTGTATTTATTTTTGGTATTTCCTCTTGTTGAAGATTATTCAGGTTTGGTATGCTGTTGCCCTTAGGGTTTTTGAGAGTTTGTGTCCCATACACCTTAGGTCTGCAGTGACATGATGTAATAGGTGAATGAAGAGCTCAAATGAACCCAGAACAGTCAACCTACATTTGACTTCTCAGGTTAGGCGAAGACTCTGGAAAAGTCTTACCCAGACTACTTGCCCTGCACCTTAACACGGCATATCCTCACAACACCTATCCTCATACATTTGTAAGACTTGTGTTAATATCGAGCAACTAACATTTAAACACGAAGTCTTTGTGAGATAGGTGATTTTTTTCCCCTTCATACAGGTGTCATCATTCAGTTATAACATCATTTTAAAAGCAGTTGTAGTTAATTTGCATTATTTTGAGAAAACGACAAACCTTCCACAGGCGATTCCAATTTGAAAGTGTTATAAACGTTGACATGTTCAGATTTGAAAACCGCTAAATTGCCGAAGTTTTGACTTCTTCTTGGGATCATGGAGTTTTAGCTTTACAGACCCGTCGGCTACGCTCTCATCGCTCTGCAGTCGAGGCCTTCGCCTGCAACTGCTTCACTCTTCTAGAGATAAAAATTATCTCTCGGCTACGCTTTGCAGTTTAGGGCCTTCAGAGTTTATAACAGACCAGTAAACAAGTAGGCCTTCGCCTGCAACTGCTTCACTCTTCTAGAGATAAAAATTATCTCTCGGCTACGCTTTGCAGTTTAGGGCTTTCAGAGTTTATAACAGACCAGTAAATAAGTATAAATCAGCTTCAATTGCAGAAAAATAAAAGGACCAAAGGATCGTATATGGAAGTAATGTGGAGTAAACAATGTTGTTGAATTTATAAAGTAGTTTGTATTGTAGGAGTACCAAATAATTAACACAAAGTAAATAAACAGTAAGGTTGTATAGGTTTGCAATTATTTTTCTCAGATGTTCAGGAAACATTACTAGGGGTAATGCCTTAGCAATTTGACTTGTGAAAAAACCCCATTTGTATCAATCAGTTTATTGCTTGTGTTCACGTTTTTGTATGAAGACATAAGATGCTGTTAGTTGTAACAGCATGTAATTTTTTGTAAGGTCTTTTAAGATTTTAGTTTATATTCACAAAATCTGAATTTAGAGGATGAGATTCTCTTTTCTTGGGCGTTCAATTCTCACATAAAATGCTTCCTCCCATTACTATTTCAGAGATATATGTACCTTAAAACAAATCACTTTTCTATGGGATTTACCTTAATCATGATAAATATGTGCATATAAGTCATTTAAATTAGGGAATATGATTTTAGATTTAGAAGAGATGGTCTATAGAAACTCTAAGCACGTTGATCATTACTGATCCAATGTACACCCTAGTCTCTGTATGTTTTATAAGGGGACTAACTTTCTTTCTTCCTTTTCATGCCTTGGTTTAAAGCATTGTTCAAGTGAATTGCAGTCGCATGACTCATTGTTTCACCTGAATTTTGTATCTCATACACGTTGTATCATATTACTTGCAGGATGTAGAAACAGCGGTTCTCTCTAATGTGTGTCACCAATTAATTATCATAAGCTCAATAAGAGAAAAAAAAACACTGATTTTCAAATGTATATAGTAACTAAAATTGGTTTCTGAATAAAAAATTTTAATAGTTACATATTGGAAACACCTAATGGTATTCAAATTTTATTTGACAGTTTAGGTATTTTAATCTGTTCTACATTTTTTCTTTAGTTCTCTTTTAAGTTTCTGTCCATCTCTTTGGCTTCTTTATACAATTGGTTTCCTAAGAGAAGAGGACATAGCAGAATCTATACAGAGTATACCTATGCTTTTTGCAATGCCAATATTTTGAACCTGTATTCTGGCAAAAACATTTGTTTTTAGAGAAAATAAAATATAGACGATTAAATATATATACACACTCTCCCCTTCTTTTTTCTAAAAGGGACATTTCATTTTCAAAATATTATTTAAGCAATATAAAATGAAAGCTTACATGTATTATCAAAATTTACCATGCATATCTGCCAATACTAATTAATCAGGATCTCAAGTATTTTTAAGCATGTCAATTTCCATTCTTATGACACAATGTCACATGTCTAACATGCACCGTCATATGTTATGTTTGTAACAAAATCCAGAAATTTTAAAATAAAGTCCCAGTACTGTAAAACAATAGTACAAAGTTCAAACTAGTAACAACTGTAGTTAATACAATTTGTCGGAACAGCTTCAGAAAATTTTTGGCTGAAAATTTAATTCCCAAAATATTTTATTCTCATGTCCTTTCACTGTCACATGCCTAAAGGCCAGTATATTTAACAGAGTAGCCTTGAATATTCTTACTTTCTCTACCATGTAAAGGAAGCACACATATTTCACAAAAAATTTGATATCCAGATTTCTATGGAAATAAGCTTTATTTTATGCTGAGAGTGTGCAACAAAATGTTGGAGTTTGGATTATACCAAACTTGGTATTTGAGTGGGGTTGCTTAGTTATTTGTAATAAAATAGACAACATTACATGCTTAGGTTATGACTTGTATGCAATACTTCCATATGTTTGGAATTTTTACTGTGTTACTTTGCCATTAGAACCGATTTGTAACTGGTCTATTATAAACTTTTAGGTCCATGAGCCACAAAGCGTAGCCCAAGGTGGAAAGCCTGAGTCGCAAAAATATCCAAGAAATGTTTTTTATAAGTAGAGGAGTGGAGTGGTTGCAGCAAAGGCTACTACTATGGAGCAGCGAAAGGGCATAGCCGAGTTACCTGGGAAGCTAAAACTTTTAAGAAATCAAAACCTTGGAATCTAGCAGATTTAAAATTTGAACATGTTAGTGCTTTCACACTTTATTATCTGGATCACCTGTGGAAGTTTTACAAAAATGTGAAGTACAGTTCTTAAGTACTAGAGTTTTTTATATCAAATATACTTTTAAGAAGATTACAGGCTCAGAGTGACATATTTACTCTCTCAATTTTCAGAATGGACAACAAATGTCAGTCACCAACTAAGAATCACATTTTCATATACTTCACAAAATGTACTTTTCTTTAAAAATGAAAATTATATCATTTTTATTTTATTTATTTATTTTTTTTAATTTTTAAGTACTCCCAATTACGAGGACATTCCTTAGTTTTGTTATGAATTATTCAATACTTTTCTTCGTTTTTTAAAACTGCTGACAAGATCAATATGTAGAATCCTGATTTTAAACATCCGAGTTGTTTTGGTTTCTTCTATTCCTTTTGTACGACTAGGTATCTACAATACAATATGCAAGAATGTAACTATTTATGCAAATGTTTTTAACATGAACAATAGTAATAATATTTGTAAAAGCTACATAAAAGTTACTTAGAGGACTAGTTTCAAAAAGAAAGGTTTAGTAATGAATTGCTCAAATTAAAACAAGGCCGAAGGGAGTGTTCTAAGAGTAGTGAGTTACTAAATCTAATTTTGTAATATGTTCTATATTTAGTGAAATTTATTTATTGTAAAAACAATATGTTTAGAGAAAGACAACATGGGTTTTGGGGGGAAAAAACCTGATAAATCAACAAACATTATTGTTATATTATGGTTTCATATGTGAATTTAAAGTAAAAATGAGCAAAGAAGGTAATTTTCAAACCAGTCCAAGGTGCAACCAGATATACTTTCAGAAAAGTTTATTAATGTAGTTATGCAAAATTCTTTGTTGGCATATTTTTATGAGAAGTTGCAAAGTATTAAAGCTTGGAGTCTTTGGAGTGAATATTCTATGGTGAGATCAACTGTTTTGATTAATGATATTTTTAATGCATATCAAGAAAAACAAGGTACAGCAAGATGATGATCACTAAAGTTATTTTATGTTTTATTGAACCTGTTTTGTTAGAATATAAAGTATACCAAGGTTTTGTTGCCTACTGACTACAAACTAAAGCATCATTGATTATTATAATGGTTGATAAAAGTAATTAATGAAAGTTAGTGGAGAAAGTTACATGAATGTATTAGAGATTTTATTATAATAGTTTTAAATGTATTGGTCCATATTTGCTACTGTCATGCAGAATAACATAACATTCTAATATAATAATTGTAAGTAGAAGAAAAATGACAGTTAATTCACTTTCATATCTCAGTATTTGGGCCATGATTATGTTCTTCTACATGTTTAATCATGGTTTTTACTTTTGAGAAGTAACCCCCCTCCCATCCTAAATTCTTTTTGCTATCTGACCGAAAATATGTTGTGTGGCTGAGGCAAATTAATTTATTATTAATTTAAAAGCAAAACGTTGGTTAAACACCAAACTTGTTGTTTAAATTCAGCGCATGCCAAGGACGCACCTCAAAGATTAAAAGAAAAATAAATAAAAAAAGAATCCCCACTTCAAAATAATACTTTTTTATTTTATTTACAATATTAGGTCGCAATAAAAAGCTGTTAAGATCAGAGCGTGCCAGTAGTGGATTAGTAGGGCTAGGCTAGTCCTCAAATATCATCGGCTTGTATATAAACTTAATTAAATTTCATGTTTAAAATTTAAATAGCAAAGGTCAATAGTTCCACTTTACACATTGAGAATAGCAAATGTCGTTTGAGCTCTGTTAAAACAACTATTCTTCTTAGAAAGAATATGTTAGTACTTCATTATTTTTGTGCATTATGAGTTGTTTAAAGTGTAACCTAGATTAACCTAATACTATTTGTTTACGCCTTTTAGTAAAAATGGAAAGGGACTGGGCCTAAGTAACCAGTCCTCTGATTAGTGGCTGGAGGGAATCACTTCGTGCAACATACAGAGACAGACGAAAGAAAGTATTCGGACAGGCGTAATATGTAACTTTGAACCACAATAATCATATTTTAAAAAGCCTATGTATTTTTCTTTTGCGGTCGCGTTTTGTCTCCTCACCTCTAACTGCTAGTATTAGCAATTCAACAAAAATGTTCTTCTTTGATAAGGTATCATTTTACCATTAGGTGGAATTATGCTTGGACATTAGTATTCCGACGCACCACAGTTTGATGGCACAAACGATATAAACAGTACGTAAATGCAGCGTTCTGATAGGTCAGTATTGTGTTTGTAGTCGTTCAGTGTATAGTTCCCGCATTTAAACCAATATGTGGCGCAAAGGACTGGAAGCTACGGCTGAGGAAACAAAACTCATCGTTAACCTTTATAACCAAGGATAAACGTTTGCAGAAATAGGTCTTGATGTTAATAGAAGCCCTATAACATTGTTCAGCGTCGTAAAAAGCTACAAAGGAACAAGTCATCAGCAGTGCAAGACAATGGCATCCAGGTATGCTTAGCCTAGGGATAGGAAGACAATTATCAGAATGATGCAGAAAGAACCGCGAATTTCAGAATCCGAATCAGCTCATTTAAAGGAAAACTTAGGAAAAATGCTCCATGTCCGAGCTGTGATCGGATGAAAGTAAATATAATTTGTATAACAGTGATGACGAGTTAAAGTGTGGCGACTGAAAAAGAGTTGGACATGCAAGTCACAGTCAAACACTTGGCAGCTAGTGTTTTGTTTTGGGGATGTATGTCTTCATCAGGTGTGAGAAAATTTGTAATAATTGATAGGATCGTGGACAAGTATGTCCATTTGTATATATTTAAATAGAATATGAAAGCGAGTGCTGAAAAGTTGGGTTCAGGTAGAAGTTTCTCAGCAACAATGATCTCAAGCCCATGGTACATATAGTTAAATGTTGGATTGTATAAAATGTCCATCAGTTCCCACAGGTAAATTCGATTGTAAATATCTGGAATGAATTACAAAAGAGGTTGAACAACCGGTTAATCACAAACAAAGATCAGCTGAAACAGATAATTCGGGAAGAATGGAGCCAATTAGGTTCTGACGCCACCAGGAAGGCATGCACACTTCATGCCCAAACGATTAAGGTGCATCATACAAAGAAAAGGACAGGCAACCAAGCATTAATTTTGTTTAGTAGTAGGTTTGTCTGAATGCTTTTGCCACAAAGGAAAATTTGACTTTTGTTTATTATTAGTTTTCAAAATGTACTTATTTAATAAGTACACACCTGTGCTCCCCAATAAGGATATTTGTGTTAAATAAAATGTCTAGCTTTTGATATTAATAAATAGAAATAAATGTTCAGCTGAATTATTGTTCTCTGAATGTTTATGTCTATCTCTGTAGATCGGTAGCAGGCATACGTACGTCGTAGGGAACTTATACATATTCATAGTAGCGGAGTCATACATAGTTATCCTCAACATACAAATGCAATAATCGGCATCAAGTTTATGAAAACAAATGTATAAAGAAGAACACAATAGAATAGCAGTATATATAAATACTCACCGCGACTGCTGTGTCTATTGGTAGAATGTTAAGAGCTTTTTAAGATTATTTTAAAATGGAATCTATAAGTATAAAAGTAAACTAAAAGTACATGTTTTCATTTGTTTTTAAAAGTTTGAATTTTGGGTAAAAATTCTTTTTTGGGGGAGGGAGAAAGGGCCTTTGTTTCATTTTACTCAATTCACCCCTCACATTATTTATTCACGTAACACCTAAAGTTACATTTTGTTGCATTTTGCGTAAATTTAGTCTTATTGTTTTAATTATAAACCTAAATATGTGAAGTTAGATAACTGGAAGTTTCAGTCCACATTATTATTACGCACTGAAGAATTCCTAGAGGAATGGGGAGGTTGTAGATACAAACAAATGAACCCACCATTATAGTTAAATGGAGCATAATAACTTCTTGTTCGCTCTCACTGAGTCATAATATTGACATGGAAAAGTTTTTCTTAGATTTCAATTGAATAAAACCGTCGTTAATGCTGAAATTTAATTGCTTTTGAACTTGAATGCGGACCTTTTGGGTTTATAGGCTTATGTTGTTGATCCCGAGCTGTTCGTCACTGAACTTTATTCACGGTGTTTTTTAAAAATGTCCGCATTCATTTAGCCTTAGGGTTTTCATTTGGTCATAGCACTTACTGCTAATTACTGTTTCATGTTTAATGTCCTTTGGAAGTTCTTCTTTATTAATATGTTTATTATCGAGTACTGGAGGGCTCATGCTTTTCGCTGACATCGTATGTATGTTTGTAAACATTAAATTTTATGGCAGAATCTAGGCAACTATAAATGTAAGAATGGAAGCATACTTTATATTCAGTACAGGACAATTTGTAACCACATTTTTTTTTTTTTTTTTTTTTTTTTGTTAGTTTAACGTCCTTTAGCCTGGTTGGTCATATCGGACGATGAATGAAATTGGTGAAATGATCTCGGGGTCCATGAAGCTTAAAGTTACTCGACATTCGTCTTCTCAGGATAAGGGAAAACCCCGAAAAAACCTTATCTGGGTAACTCGCCCTAAGCGAGATTCGAACTCGCGACCTATTGAATGTGAAGCAGACACGCTACCACCACACTACCCAGGCGGGCTACATTGTAATTGATCCGTCTGCTTACTTCATAGATTTAATGCTACTCGATAAACTGCGTTTTCCACATATCCACATATACAATGTTTTTTACTTTCTCTAGCCCGTATGTACAATGTACATAGTAGATAGAGAAGGTGTTATATTACACCCAAAAATTCGATAGGTACCAAGATTTTATAGGTAATATGTTTTGAGGTCCCCTGAGTCCGAAAAAAATTAGAAAAAGGTCCATGAGTCAGTGGACAGCAATGCTCAAAAATGAAAAGTCTGTTAAATACCAAACTTGGTACTTAAGTTCATTATCTTCTAAAGATACGACACAAAGATTTTCTAAATTTTCTGGTAATGACCTCTGAAGACGTCTTAATTCTGGTTGGATTTTGCAGAATTTAACATTATAGTTAAACCGTAAGAGATAGACAAAAACTTACTGCACACAAAATGTAGATGTCGTTAAAGCACGCATGTCATATACGTTTTTCTTGTAGAGCTGGCCGTTTGTTACTGGTTTCAATTTTAAACTAATTAATTTTATCAAATGGGAGATTGCTTAGCGAACCGAACCTCAATTGTTGTATTAGCGACAAGCTATTAAGATTTGACTATCGCTTTAGGCTAATGTACCCTCTTATTTCCCTTCTACTTACAAGGAAACAAGAAATAAGATCAGTTTTGCTAATATTTATCTAGATTAGCACGACAACAAAAGAATAATCTTTTGTAAGAAAAATTTGTGGAACAGCTAGAGAATACATAGATTTTCTATATTAGGTATACTTTTAAAGACAAAAATGCCTATTAAATTTAGACATGTTTATAGTTACTAGTTTAATTCAAACCTTCAGCGATATGTTGTCACTAACGAAGGGCAACAATTTGACTACATAATTTACCTCTGTTCGGGTAATTAACTCTTCATAAAGTTTAGCCCTTATAAAGCTTACAAAATATGTAATTTTGGGTGCTTTCCATTTATATAAATGTGCTTTATTATAACTGTGAATACGTTCCATATGCATATTGGTACTAAGGCCTGGGTGTTGATAAAAATACGCCCTCCTCTTTGCAGAATCTTTATATTCTTTTTAATGCGTACATACAATGTACATGGTAGCTAGAGAAAGTATTGTATTCCACCCAAAAATTGGATGTCGAGATTTCATCGTAAATATATGTTTTGAGGCCCCCTTAAGCAGTTTTAGAAAAAGGCGCGGGTTTGTGTCTTGTGTGTCTGTGAACAGCATAGCCCAAAAAACGGAAAGACCGTTAAAATACCAAATTTGGTGTTTAGTATTTTCCAACGATGCGACATGAAGATCTTCAAGAAAATCCTTCCCTCCTGTCCACCACAAACTACCCTTTACACTGATAAATATTGAACATTTTGTTCAATATTTGGCTATAACGATTTTTATTAAAATGCCATATATTGCAGATATTTACATCGCAAATAATAGGTATATCTTGAATTTTCTGGACATAGCCAAACATTTATTTAATTGAATTTTTCATAATTAATAAACCTCAAGAGACAAAAACTTACCGCACCAAATTCTAGAATTCGTCAAAACACACGATTTTATGTCATATACATTTTTTTCGTGGAGTTGACCATTTTACTTTCTCCATACGCACTATGTACATAGTGTATAGAGAAAGCATTGCACTCCACCCAACAATTCGATACCGAGATTTCACCGGATATATATGTTTTAGGGTCCCCAATATCCAAAAAAAGCATTTTCACAAAAAGATCCGTGTGTGTGTGTGTCCGTATGTCTGTGAACACGATAACTCAAAAACGAAAAGTCGGTAAAATACCAAACTTGGTATTTAAGTTTAGTATCTTGCAGGGATGCGACACGAAGATTTTAAGAAAAATTCCCCCACTCCCAACTACCCTTTACATGGAACTTTTTTCGAAAATTTTGATTTTCTCAAAAATAGCTCTAACGATTTTGATTAAAATTTCGTATATGAAACATATTTACCTGACAAATAAAATGTATATCTTGAATTTTCTGGGAATAGCCTCTGCAGAGTAGTTTATTCTGGATGACTTTTACTAAATTTTGAATAACTGCTAAACCGTAAGAGATGGACAAAAACTTACTACACAAAAAATGTAGAGCACATTAAAACACACAATTTATGTTATATACATTTTTTTCGTGGAGTTCGTCGTTTTTGTGACATTCCTTACTTTTGGTTCCTGCTATGAAAAACGTATACTTTTCTCATACAGGAACTTGTCTACCCCTATCCATATAAACAAAGGAACTTCATTGACATAGCAACCAGCTTTTGACTATCACTTTAACCTACGGTGTCCCTTATTTCGCTTCTACTTACAAGGAAGCGAGTAATTAGACTATTTCTGCTATTTTTTTCTGATTAGCATAAAGTAAATAGAAGTATAAGCTTTTTAAGAATTATTTGTTGCAGGGATATGGAGAAAGTCATGTGCATGGTACACATCAGATTTTTTTAGATATTCCTTGTTAGTGGTTTCAGTTTTAAAATACTTAAAACTTTATTCATACGGGAATTTGTAAACTCCTGACCATGCAAACAATCGGGATTTAAACCGCATGGCAATTCTCTACATCTCTGTAACAAATTATTGTTAAAAAGCTTATTCTTCTACTTCATGATAATCGAGATAAACAAACCAAAAAAAGCATTTTCACAAAAAGGTCCGTGTGTGTGTGTGTGTGTGTGTGTGTGTGTGTGTCCGTGTCCGTGTGTCTGTGAACACGATAACTCAAAAACGAAAAGTCGGTAAAATACCAAACTTGGTATTTAAGTTTAGTATCTTCCAGGGATGCGACACGAAGATTTTGAGAAAAATCCCGCCACCCCCAACTACCCTTTACATGAAATTTTTTTCGAAAATTTTGATTTTCTCAAAAATGGCTCTAACGATTTTGATTAAAATGTCGTATATTAAAGATGTTTATCTGACAAATGAAATGTATATCTTGAATTTTCTGGGAATAGCCTCTGAAGACTACTTTATTCTGGATGAATTTTGAATAACTACTAAACCGTAAGAGATGGACAAAAACTTAACCCAGAAAAAATGTAGAGCACGTTAAAACACAATTTATGTTATATACATTTTTTTCGTGGAGTTGATCGCTTTTGAGATATTCCTTTTTCTTGGTTTCAGCTTTGAAAAACTACATTCTCATACAGGAATTTGTCAACTCCTGTCCATACAAAGGAACATCAGTCACATAGCAACCAGCTTTTGGCTTTCACTTTAACTTATGGTACTCCCGTATTTCGCTTCTACTTACAAGGAAGCAAGTAATAAAACCATTTCTGCTAATTTTTTCTGATTAGCATAAAGTAAATGGAAGTATAAGCTTTTTAAGAATAATTTGTTGCAGGGATATAGAGAAAGTCATGTGAATGGTACCCCAGATTTTTCTCTTCTCCTTCCTTTGTTTTCCCAATGTGGGCACAATGCTACGCTCATCCCTTAAACAGGCAGGGTACCATTATCATGCGCAATCCAAGGTTACACCTACTGCGGCATCTTCTCTCATCTAAGGCTGGAGAATTATGAGCTGACACTGGATTGAAGTTTTTGGTGAGGTGTTTGCTCGTGAGGTGAATAAGAACATGTTAAATCTAAAAGTGGAACAAATCGGCTCATCTTAGAATGAAACAATGCACAAAGTACCATGACTTCTCAAAAAGGAGGGGCTGAGAACGTGGTATCATCAATAAGCTACCTTAATACCAACGGCACTACCATAACGTTATATGTAACCGTTGTATCTACGTGTCCTTTTGGCTTCAACAACATTACGTTGAAGCTGCTAAACACTCGCAGAAATGGAGCAAAAATTCATTTTTCCCGAACTCGCTGATATGCACCTTGGAATGGCGAAGCAGGAGGATCGTCTTTCAATAGATGCGTGAATTTACAGGATGCCCCACCAGATCACTTTCGAGTTTGTAGATCGGCGTTTGCAAGAAAGTGGTTCTTTGATGCAAAATAAAGCAGAATGCTGCGTTCATCTCACTCCCGAATTTTAAGAATGGTACAATCCGATGAATTTTAATTTGCTCCTTCGGATTTGCAAATGGCAGCAACCGACATTATTTTCATTAGTATTTTTCACCAATGAAACGTGTTTATCACTGAATAACAATCGCAAATTGGCATAAGAAAATTGCCATACTGCAGAGGAGCCACTTACAGCAGTATACGGTGAACAATATGCCTGTCATTTTCTGATCACGTCTTGAACGATGCCTTATTCTACCTCGACTGTGTGCGCACTTATAAAGCGTTATTGCCAACCCGCCGAATGTTCGGGCTCAATTTTCAACGTGATGGAGCTCCTGAGAATTACGTTATAAACATACAGTAGCATAGATAGAGTATTCCCCAGATCGCTGGATTGCAAGAGGCAGTCTTATCGGACCCTGACAATCTCGCTTTCTAGATTTATATTTCATGTATGTCGTTACCTGGGGTCATCCTCAGACTATTGTGCATTAATCACCGATTGATTCTGCCTGCGTTATCACAGCGAGTGATGGAATTCGTAACGCACCAAAATTGGTCAACAGAGTTCAAGATTCTTTTCTACGTAGATTTCGCCTTGCATTGATGATATTTAAGAGGTCGCCGTTTTGAGCAATTCCTTTGAACACTACGAATTTATGAACACACACACATTATATAACATTATTGACAACCCCGCTTAATGCTTTTGCTAAACTGCATTTACCACATGGAGTTCCTGCACATTATGCTATAAATGCATGATATCAATATCGAATCTTTCTCAGCCTTTGGATCGGAAGCGACAGTCTTACTGTGCCTTGACGGATTTCATTTCCGAGTTTTTTTTTTTTTTTTCCCCGTGTTCACCTTCAGACTGCAGTGTATAGATCACCGATTGATTCTGAAGAGGTACTATTTACCTGAATCACTACAGCGAGTGAGGAGATTCGTAACGCACCAGAAATGCTCAGCAGGAATCTTTTCTGCGTATATGTCGCCTATGCATTTATGATGTTTAAGAAGTCGTATTTGTACCAGTTCATTTAACAATATTGCACCTATTTAATTTTCGATGTGCATTAGACATTTGTACACCAAAGTGTAAACGGCAGCTAAAATAATTGGAAATTAAAAAAATTGAGCATTGGGTTAGTTGAAACTTACCTGTGCACATTAATGCTTCCTGTAAATCAAATCAAATTACACTGGAGAGAGAAAGAACGAGTAAAGGCAGTGAATGGTATTTAATCGCGAAATTCAAATGTTTTGTTCACCTGGGCCTTTCTCGTGACATCTATTGCCCAAGGCGCATGCTCGGCAGTCTTCCAATTCTTTTAATACGAGTTGAAGTGCAGCGATCAGTGGCGCACAAACTCTCTAGTAATTTAAGATACAACTCAATAATTTTGTCTTCTAGGTTATAGGTTTCCCATCTCAAACTGACTGGCTATTATCAGTAAAATTTGTGCAATGCTATTCATTTACACCGCTATAATATACCTTAGGTTTGACTTGTATCGTTGTTATCATATCTTTCCCAAACACATGACTTTCTCTATATCTCTGCAACAAATTATTTTTAAAAAGCTTATGCTTTTATTTATTTAATACTAATCGAGAAAACATGAACAGAAATAGTCTTATTACTTGCTTTCTTGTAAGTAGAAGAGAAATAAGGGAGTACCATAGATTAAAGTGATAGTCAAAACCTGGTTGCTATGTTACTGAAGTTCCTTTGTTGGTATGAATAGGAGTTGACAAATTCCTGTATGCGAAAAGTTAAGTTTTTCGAAGCCGAAACCAAAAACAAGGAATATCTAAAAAACTATCTACTCCACGAAAAAAATGTATACAACATAAATTGTGTATTTTAATCTGTTCTACATTTTTTGTGTGGTAAATGTTTTCCATTTCTTACGGTTTAGCAGTTACGCAAAATTCCGTAAAATTCACTCAGAATAAAGAAGTCTTCAGAGGCTCTTCCCAGAAAATTCAAAATATATATTTTATTTGTCAGGTAAATATCTTTAATATACGATATTTTAATCAAAATCGTTAGCCATTTTTTAGAAAATCAACATTTTCGAAAAAAGTTCCATGTAAAGGTAGTTTGGGGTGGGGGATTTTTCTCAAAATCTTCGTGTCACATCCCTGGAAGATACTAAACTTAAATACCAAGTTTGGTATTTTACCGACTTTTCGTTTTTGAGTTATCGTGTTCACAGTCACACAGACTCACACTTTTTCTGAAAATACTTTTTTTTTTTATACAGGTGACCCTAAAACATATGTTTCCTGTGAAATCTCGGTGTCTAATTTTTTGATGGAGTGCAATACCTTCTCTATACATTATGTTCAAAGTACGTGTAGAGAAAGTAAAAATCATATTCTTCTACACTGTGGTAAAGTTTCTTATTTCAATTATTTTGCCACGGAAGTAATATTTCACATTTACCTCTAAAGTGCGAGTACGGTTACTGCTATTGCTCAGGATTTCATTTTGCCCCTAATGACAAATAGTAAGTAAAACAACTAATTTAATCTGTTTCTGAGTTTCCTTCCATTGTGTAACATGTGACCGCACTCGTTTTAGGCAATAAACGGTTCGGAAACAGTCGGCAATGGATACATTAGGAATTTAAATTTTACTTTAATAGCTAATCTAGAGTGGGGTTTACCAAACCATGTTTCGCGAACTGATTTTGTATTGCCTTACTTTAAGCTTTAATAGAGACGAGAGGAGTGAAGTAAGAAAGGAAGGAAATAAAGAAATTGTGCATCTATAATAAATTTACTCACGAATTTCGTCCGATTACATAAAATTAAGCACTGCGATTCCAATTGATAACCGGTGTAATGACCTCCGAAGGACAAGCGAAATTGCAATTGGTTGATCATTGCAACTGTCGCGAAGTGATACATTTCCTCGTTCGAAAGAACGAATAAGGACTGATCTCAGTGTTCGGTTCAACATATACTGTGAAAAGACATTTTCAAATCTAAATATAGGTTTGCTACTACTAACGAATGTTGAGTCCGTTTCAATGATAGGCAGCACAAAATTAGGACCAAAAATTACTATAATTATAGCACAGAAATGCCAGTTTCATTCTTCTCTTTGAATATGAACTAATATTAACGTAAGGTACTTCATGTAAGGGTGATTATATTGCATAAGAGCTACATTATCATGACGCTGACATCGCCATGACCCTCATTTGTTAAGAATGTAATTACATTTAATATGTAAGTGAAGAGTTTAGTCCAGTGAAATACTGTATTTCGAAACACCTCGTGTTCTGTGAGTTTATTGTTCCGAGGTAGTTTTACCCGAAATACATTTTCTGACTGTTAATGTGACGCCGTTATGACAAGTTTTGTAATCCTTGATCTACAACGTAAACACGTGCAATATAAGCCATGAGTTTGTTATATGTTTCAGAAAAAAGCGTAATTAATGGTCTGAAGAATCCCCGTTAGAAATATATGTATAGGGCCGGTCTAAGTGTTTGAAATGTAACATAATAGACAACGTAAACCAAAAGCGTGTTATGTATTCCAGCGCTTAAAAATCCCCAGTTGAAATATACGGGAATGGGTTAAATATGTTAAATCTTTTAAATGTGTAAGCTTTATTTATGTTTTGTATAGCATATTTAACCTGGTTGGTCATACCAGACGATGAATGAAGTCGCTCAAATGACTTCGTGGTCCATGGGGCTTAAAGTTATACGACATTCTTCATTTCAGGATAAGAGAGAAGCTTATCCCGGTAACTCACCCTAAGCAAGATTCGCTAAGCATGGCTTCTTTCGGAAGGGAAGTGAAGCCGTTGGTCTCGTGTCGTAGATTTAGGCATGTAAAAAAAAAAACCTCAAGTCTGGTAAAGAAAGGCCTCCGAGCAAAATAAAGCGATCGTTCACGCTCAGTATAGAATGGGACGCTGAGAACCACAGCAGTTAAAGAGTATCCATAAATAAAACTCCATTCCTTTGAACTCGAGACCTCTTGAATGTGAGTCAAACACGCTAGCCCGTCACAACCGAGGTGGGAAAGTTTTGCGTTATTATTTAGCTTTTTACTAGATACGGAATGAATGTTGTCTCGCACGTGTCCCCCAAAGAATTGGTGGACTGTAGTTTTTGATAATCGTATGCGTTTCCTGTGTATGAAAGAAACGTTCCACAGAGTCTACCTCGGTGACTAAATCTCGGTAATTACATTTAACTACTTCGGTGACCAAAATCTGTGAATCCAGCAGACACAAACCAGAACTTAAACGTTGTGCTTATACGCCATATTTGTTCTTACCTTAATGTGTTTACGCAATCCACATATATGTACAGGTATACCGTACACTCATTTCCAAACATATTGTTTTACCAGTACACTGCTTACTATTTACTTACCTATTACCGGATAAAAAGTACAGGATAGGGCATAAACTTATGACGATTTTTAAACCATTCGGAAAACTGTGTGATGTATTTTATGCGACTGGGCGTTGACCTGTACCAGAGCGTATTCAACGTTTATTAGAGCAAATTCAGTTCGTACAGAACATGTTCAAGCTATTTTCCAACCCACGGTAAACAGTATTCATAGAGGGAGTGTTGCGTCTATTGAAATATCTCTAGAAGCTATTGCTGAGGTGGCACTGATACACATTTCTAGTGAATGAATACGCTCTGGTGCAGGCCTACGCTCCAACGCAACTGAACTGGAAGCAGGCAGGCCATAACAATAACTCAACTATATTACCAACCTAAAACAAACAAAAAGCTCAAATCAAATCAAATCATAGTGAACCATATAATTGGATCTGCATGCTGTATATATTGCAACACGACTAAAATCTAGACACGGTGTTTCTATCTTTTAAACCGTCAGCTGTTTATGCCACATCTTCTACATAGGTATGCTATGTGGTAGTTGTGACTATTCTAATGGTGATAACAACTCACACGTTGTTTTTAGTTATTCAAGTTTCACTTAAAATACGTATTTTACATTGTTAATATTACAAAATAAAGAATTGCTGGTATTTGTTTTTGTATGTATAGAAAATCCTTTGAAAGAAAGTTTTCAGCACATAATATGCTTACATAAGGAAGGCCACATACAATAATAATAATAATAATAATAATAATAATAATAATAATAATCCATAGAAAGACGAATACTAGCAATTCTTCTTTATTCTGCAATAAAAAGGGAATGCAGGAAGCTAAAGCGTTAGCTAACCAAGTATCTTAAAAGCTGGTCGCTATTTGACATTTTAAAACCAATAACAAGGAATATCTCGGAAATGGTTAGGTCAAAAAAAGTATATTGTGTGTTTTAACGAAGGTCTACGTTTTTGTGTAATAAGTTTTTATCTATCCTTTACGTTTACCATTTATGTAAAAGTCGTTGAGAAAGAAGAGGGCTTCAGAGGCTATTCCCAACTAATTCGGGATATAAGTTTTATTTGTAATATGAATATCTTTAATATACAGTATTTCAATCAAAATCGTTAAGAGTTATTTTTGAAATAATCGAACATCTCGAAAAGGCTTCTGTTTAAAGGGTGGTTAAATGCGGGATTTTCCATACAGTCTTCGTGTCGCATCGTTAAAAGATATTAAACGTAGGTAAATACCAAGTAGGTGTGGTATAACCGGCTTTTCGTTTTTGAGTATGCTGCCCACACATACACGAGCCTTTTTCTAAAATGCTTATTTATATTCAGGGGTCCTCAGAAAATGAATTTCTGCTGAAATAAACTAATTGATGTGAAAGTAATTAAGTGACCAATCAATCGCCTTTACAGGTTTTTATGAAATGAGTATTGATGCTCATGTAGTAGTTTTAAATATTACATTTGAGTTTGTAAATCAGTCCCAATGGTAAACAATATAATTCCAAGTTGTGTACATTCTCTACTTAATAGGTAGTTGAAGTATACATGCATTTGATCTAAAAATTCGCTATAGTACCGGAAATACCAGTTTTGAAATTTTCCAGAATGTAAACAAAGCATTTTTAGAAAAATATCAATGCCTGTATTTGAACACCAATACTCAGATACGAAAAATCGTTGTGTAAGTACCAAACGCCTGTGCAGCCTCTTCCTAGGATGCGACATGAAGATTTGTAAGACACTCTTCTTCCTTAAATACCCTTTTCATGGAAAAATTGCTATTTTTTATTTCCTCAAAAATAGCTGTAACAATTTTATGTCAAATACATCTACATATTTATATAGCAAAACGCATATCTTGAATTTTTTGGGTAATAGCTTGTAAGATCATCTTCGTGGGTAACTTTAGTATAACTGGGAGATCATAAATCTTAACAATACGATAAAAAAACCCCGCAACATTCCTGTCAAATTTCTTTTGTTTTGCGAAGCTATTTCCGAGATATTATTTATTACAAGTTTTGATTTTGCAATTGATGCATTGCAGTAGAGTCGATATTTGCTTTTCTCGTGTCTATGAATAAGAGCATGAAATTTCAAAGCCTTCACATAGCGCCTTGCTTTATAATGTGATTTTTATTATTTAATCATCTGACCCAGTTTAGGGTTTGACAAAAGACACAGAATACACTAAAATATGAATTAATCAATACATACAGTATGGTGTTGGAAATAAAACTTATATAATAATAATAATAATAAAATGAACAACATCTGATAATAGTAATACTATATAAGAATATCAATTCAAATTTAGTTATTCTATATAATTAATTAATGGTGTCTCTAAATGACTACAGAAATTTTGTTATTTTTGTAACAATATGGGACTGGATTGCTTTTTACTTTCTCTACAGAGTACATAGTTGGAGAAGGTATTGCAGTCCACGCAGAATTTCGATGCCAAATTGAATTGCATGCTTTGGGAACCCCAGAATCCAAAAAAAAAAAAGAAGTATTTTTAGAAAAAGATCCGTGTGAATGTGTGTGTGAACACGATAGCTCAAAAACGGAAAGTCTAAAATACCAAAGTGGTATTTTAAGTTTAGTATCTTCCAAGGTTGCGAAAAAGTAAAATCAAATGTACATGAAAAAATTTAGAATATTTTGAATTTTTAAAAACTGGCCAACGATTTTGATTAAAATACCATATATTAAAGATATTTACAGGATAAATAACATGTATGTCTTGAATTTTCTTGGAATAGAGTCTGAAGACCTCTTCATTCTGGATGACTGTTACATAACTGTGAAACTTAAAAGATAGACAAAAACTTATTACACAAAAAATGTAGAACATATTAAAACACACAATGTATGTCATTATACCTTTTTTTTTTCTTTTTTCTTTTTTTTTTCGTGGAGTTGACTACGTTGTTATTGGTGTCAGTTCCAATAATGTAATTTAACTTCTGGCCATACAAAGAAGGGAATTTCAATTACATAGCAACTAGCTTTTAAAAGATTTGACTATCGCTTTGGACGACTGTATTCCCTATATCGGGATGCTACTTACAAAAAAAATAATAAGACCATTTCTGGTAATGTTTAACTCGACTAGCATGAATAGATAGAGGAATAATCTTTTTAACAATTATTTGTTGTAGAGATATGAATGGAACACACAACATTTTTCTAATTAATATTTTCACCGCCATGAAGCACATAGTCTAATAGTTTCCCGTGCGCCAAAGAGGAGATTACCCTCAACAGTTTTCTTGAATTGATATTTTCTTAAAAAATAGGAATTGTCGGCTCATGTTCTCTTCTTCTCCGCATCAACTTCTAGTTGTTTATTCAAACCTGATTGTTATATTTATATTTTCTGCCTCGGTTTTTGTTCTGTTGATATAGACGATGTGTCTGATCAGTGATGCAATGTATGTCTTCATAATACTTGCTTTAAATTACTGTACCCATTCTTCTTATATCCATATACAACAAAGTGTGTATTGAACGTTTATTTCGATTGACAAGAAGTGCACAAAATCATTTGGTGATACATAGGACAAAGGTTCAGTTTAGCATAAGTCACAGAATGTGACATGATGCATGAAAAGAGACCGACCACGGCTTCCAGGAATATGATTGCAGCAATTGGTGTGAACTGAAGACCTCAAGTATAATTAGCACCATGATATTTTTAGATTAAAGTAAGATGGATGTCACATGGTCTGGCGTGAGTGAATTATTCATTACTGCAGCCTAGTGAGGTAATTTGCAGCATTAACGATGTCAGTTGGGGTAGACCGACTAAATTTGGAAGGAAAGCACTTGATTACAGGTTAACCGTTTATAGCGCAACTAATTGAAAGGTTGTTACAGTCTGTTGATCAACTGCAGGGGTTTTATTTCCCTTCCACACAGCCCTCCTGCGTCTATGTACTTCATATTAAAACGTTTGCAGAAATGGTGTCATTGCACATTTCGTTGCAGGTTCAGGAGGGATGTAGGATAATGTAGCCATAGCGACATGTTTAAAAAACGTGTCTCTTTTTACTTCCTCTACACGTATTATGTACATAGTGTATAGAGAAGGTATTGTATTGCACCCAAAAATTCGATACCGAAATTTCACCGGAAATACATGCTTTGGGTCCCCCAGAATCCAAAAAAAAAAAACATTTTTGGAAAAAGATGCGTGTGTGTGTGTGTGTGTCTGGACAGCATAGCTCAAAAGCGAAAAGACTGTTAAATACCAAACTTTCAAGAAAATCCCTCCACCCCCAACTACCCTTTACAAGGAACTTTTTTCGAAAATTTTCATTTTCTCAAAAATGGCTCTAACGATTTTGATTAAAATATCGTATACTAAAGATATTTACCTGACAAATAATATGTATATCTTTGAATATTCTGGGAATAGCCTCTGAAGACTACTTTATTCTGGATGAATTTTGCATCACTGCTAAACCGTAAGAAATGGACAAAAACTTACCACACAAAAATGTAAAACACACAATTTATGTTATATAATTTTTTTTCGAGGAGTTGATCGTTTTTGAGATATTCCTTGTTTTTGGTTTCAGCTTGGAAAAACTTGTACTTTTCTCATACAGGAATTTGTCAACTCGTGTCCAAACAAAGGCACTTCAGTCACCGAATAACCAGCTTTTGACTTCACTTTAACCTATGATACTCCCATATTTCGCTTCTACTTACAAGGAAGCAAGTAATAAGACTTTCTTCTAATTTTTTCTCGATTAGCATGAAGCAAATAAAAGAATAGTCCTATTACCAATAATTTGTTACACAGAAGTAGAGAAAGTCATGTGAATGGAACACATCAGATGTTTTTTCTGTCTACTTTATCTACTACGTACGAAGTAGAGAAGGTATTGCATTCCATACCGAGATTTCATCGGAAATACATGTTTTCGGGACCTCTGAATCAAAACAGATAAAAAAGGTCCGGATGTGTGCGTGCGTACCCATGTGCGTGCGCGCCTGTCTGTAAACAGCTCAAAAACGAAAAGTCCCTTAATTACCAAATTTTATATTTAAGATATGTATCTTCCAAGGATACGACACGAAGATTTTCAAGAAAATAACCCTCCCCAGGCCACACTGCCCTTTAAATGGAACATTTTTTGACAGTTTTCACTTTCTCAAAAGTGAGTTTAACGATTTTAATTATAATATAATATGTTTAAGACTTTTTTGTCATTTAATGTGTATGTATTATCATGGATCTTACGGTAATAACCTCTTCATTCAGAACCATTTTTGCAGAACAAACCTTATGAGCATATGCAAGGTTTTTTTTTAAACAATAAGTAAGAAAGTTGTTGAATTAAAAAACAAAATGTTTTGAATGCATATGACAATTTTGAATGATGTATGTATAGTGCCATTTTTTCGCGAATTTTTGAGAATGCTTTATATTTTCGCGAATAATATCCTTTTTAGGATAAATAAAAATCTTTCTTTTTTATTTTGCACAGAAAAATACACATTTATTTCAAGTTAACACAAATTAAATTTTAATTTAACATACCACGAGGCTTGAACTTGTGAAACGATGTTTAGAATTTCAACGAAATACGTTAGGAAATATTAAATTAAGCAAGAAATGTCTTCTTTCTGAAAATTGCAGGTTGGTAACAGAACCAACATTAGAGTTTCAATTTAGAAAAACCTGTCGCTCATCTTGTTCTATCCCGAATGAAGTCGCCGAGAGCCCAATATTAACTATTAGAGAGTGGTCACTTTAGAAGCTGAGTAAGTGCAGAAAAATGTCTGTTCCATTCACATGACTTTCTCTACATCTCTGTAACAAGTTATTGTTAAAAAGCTTATTCTTCTGTTTACTTTATGCTATTCGAGATAAATATTAGCACAAATGCTTTTTTGTAAGTAGAAGGGAAATCGTGGAATACACTAGGCTAAAACGGTAGTCAAATCGTTTAAAAGCTGGTTGCCATGTGGTTCATCCGTTTCTTTGCATTGCCTGTTGAGCAATTCCCGTATGTGAAAAGATTTTAAAACTGGAACCATTAACAAGGAATATCTCAAAAATGGCAACCTCCGCGAAAAAAAAGTATATGACAAATTTTTTGTTTTAAGGAGTTTACATTTCTTATGCAGTAAGTTTTTGGCTATCTCTTATGGTTTACCAGTTATGCAAAATCCAGCAAAATTCATCCGAAAATTCAAGATATACATTTTGTTTGAAATGTATTTAATAAAAAATATCGTTAGAGCTATATTTGAGAAAATCTCAAAGTTTTCGAAATTTTTTCCTTGTAAAGGGTAGTTTGGGGTGGGGGGATTTTTCTCGAAATCTTCGTGTCGCATCCTTTGAAGATTAAACTTAAACATCAAGTTTCGTATTTTACCAACTTTTCGTTTTTGAGTTGTGTTCACAGACACACAGACGTTTTTCTAAAAATGTTTTTGATACAGGGACCCTAAAATTCTATTTCCGGTGAAATCTCAGTATCGAATTTTTGGGTAGAATGCACTACCTTCTCTATACACTATGTACATACGTGTAGAGAAAGTAAAAACAGATGTCAATGTTACAGATACTGTAGATAAAAATTTAAAAGGTTGCTGCCAAAGAAACTAAGTTAATAATAATAATAATAATAATAATAATAATAATAAGGTATTTAGGAGATTTTTGTGAACCTTCAAGGTTTGTTACAAAATCAAATGTCGGTGATTTAAACGCAAAGGCAGCATTTAACCAACAAATGCTATTAAAACTAGATGCATTTACAGAGAACTTCGTGCAATTGTCGAAGAGGTAAGCAATGGTGATAACATATGTAGTAACAGCACTCCTGGCACAAAAAGCAAAATGTGAATGTTAATACGTTTTATTTGAAAAGTCCCTTTTATGTTTATGGTTAGCGATATTAAATGCTGGTATGTCTGTGTATAACTTAGTTGCAATTGATAGGGCAACTATGAAAAACGAAAATGTCAAATTTTGCAGCTTAGTGATGTCTGATATTTTCTTTTCGTAGTCGGTTTACCTTCCCACATGTTTAGGACTAACACCTCACTAGGACTTAAAAGCGTATGCCTAGGAGTCAAAAGCCTGTCAGAGAGACACCGGCACGAAACGACAGAATGGAGAACCTGGAACGAATGGTTGGAGTGCGGAAATGAGCGATATGAAATGCAATCGAAATGGATGATAGGAAAGGTAGCAGTTGGTGGGATGAGTGGTCAGAGAAAACCCGTCCAGACGCCGCATCGTTCATCAAAAATTCCACATGCGGGCACTTGGGTCGCCTAGATGGGAGGTGAGCGATCTAACTACTCCACCACTGCGCCGACTATACGATATATTTATTTATTTATTTATGCTAAGCTTTATACAGGTGAATATGACCGGTGTTCAGCCCTGGCTCCTTACCGGCCATACTCATATTTTACAATAGTTTATTACACAATTTTGTCTATTTACAGTCCATACCCATTTCTTTTTCACTTTGTATAAGAATTGTCCAATCTTCTTATTATCTTTTTGAAACATTCCAACTATTGCTACCTTTCTATCTATTTTAAACCATTTCTTATTAATATACTCTTTTCTCCAAATTTCAGTCCCTTTACATTTAAATAAAATGTGTTCCATATCTTCATTTCCGCCACATATAGGACATTGGTTTTGTGGAATACCTTTCCTTAAACCTTTTAATCTCCATACTCCTGCTTTCAGCCATGCAATACCTTCTCGCTCCTCTTTATTTGTCACATCTGTGTACTTTTCCCTTCCCCATGAGACTTTCATTGGTATATAGAAAACTAAAGATCTCTTTTCAGTTATTTCACTAAATTTTTTTTGTATTTCTATATCCTCAAATCTTTTCCTTGCCAATTTCCAGAAGTTATTCACATTATTTTCTCCTCTTCTCCACATTTCCCCTAACCCACTACTTTCCAGGTTATTTCTGAGACAGTCTACCCATCCCTTGTTCTTTAAACTTTTCTCTTGATATACTAAACACTGCTTTAACAAATTCCTTTCTTCCAATTTCAATATTCTATGGCAAAATTTCAATGCCCTTTCCATAATCTTTCCCTTACTTGCCACTCTACTCAGCTCTATTTGTGCTACCTGCCTAACAGTTGCATTTGGTAACCCAAGTTACGATATATATATTTGATTCTATTAATTTTATTCATTTGAAATAAAAGTTTTTAAATTGGAAGTAGCGATTTTAACATTAGTGATACTTTAGTCTCATGCCAATTTTCAGTTAAGTCACTACATACTCAATAATTCTACCAGCAGTACCAAGCTAATAGGAATATATACATGCATATTGCTTCCAAAAGAATTTCCTGAGGCTTGATCAACCTTACATTCATGGTAACACGGCGTGCCTGGCTCTAGCAATGGGAGGCATATCACTGCCCTCAAACACGGATTGGCGGAAGTACTCTAGTAATAACATCAACGCTTCTGTTAAAATACTTGACGTGCTTTTGGGTTTAAACATTTTATTATAACTAGATAGTAGGTTATGATGCAAGGGTTAAAAGTAGGGTTTTATTTTGTGAAACAAGAGAAATGAGTTAACATGTTAAAACTATTTTAAGTGTGTAGCGAAATGTCAGATGTTTACATGTTTGGCTCCATATTAATAAAATACTTTTTTTTTTAGGTTAGAATTGCTAATTTTTAGGCCTGTAACCTACATACTTTCCCTTTAAGAATGCTATAAGCTTATGGTAGTTAATACTTCTGGAGTATTCTTGACATTGAGACAAAGTTTAATCATTGAATATTTGGCCCTTGAATGATGAGGATTTCCACCGTTTATTAGTTTCTCTACACGTACTATGAGCATAGTGTATGCAGAAGATACAGTAGAACCTCATTAATCCGGTCTAATTGGGGCTCTAACTTGTCCGAAGTCCCGATTAAACAAAATAACTTGTGAAATGAGCCAAGGTATATATTTAAGCACGGTAAATGGAAACGGCATTTTAAATTTAAGAAATACAAAGGTTATACAGTATACAATATATCATTGTTGCTCAGTACAGAACTAGAACATGGCAATCAAAGCACACTGCCATTGATCACACTTGACATGCTTAGTGGTTTGAAGAAACTGCTGATCTTTTGTTGCCTTCCTTTAACATTACTTTCTTTAATAATTAACTCGCACAGACGCCTCAGATGTTCGTAATATGCAGAAATGTTTACATCGTCGTTATCTTCAATCTTGGGAAGGTCAGCAACCTGCTGCTAACTGCGGCACAAACAGGCGACGGACCGACTGAGACTGATGGGAGGCAGTGCGAGTGAAGATTGTCGCGTATTAAACGGTTGTCCGGACTCATGGGATCCGGATTAATGAGGTTCTTCTGTATTGTAATGTATCAAAAAATTCGATACGGAGATTTTATCGAAAATATGTTTTGAGGGCCCCTGAGTAAAAATACATTTTTAGGGAAAAGTTCATTTGTGTGTGTGTGTCTGGGCAGCATAGTCCAAAAATGAAAAGACTTAAATACCAAACTTGGTACATATGTTGAGTATCTTCCAAGGATGCAACACGAAGATTTTCAAGAAAATCTCCCCAACCCAACTACCCTTTACATAGAAACTTTTTCGAAAATGTTGATTATCTCAAAAATGGGTAACTATTTTGATTAAAATCCCTTAAGTTTAAGATATTCATATGACAAACGAAAGTATATCTTGAATTTTCTGGGAATAACCTCTGAAGACCCTCTACTTTCTGGATGACTTTTGTTTAACTAGCAAACCGTAAGAGATACAAAAACTTCTACACAAAAAATGTAGATCTCATTAAAACGTAGTTTGTTATATAATTTTTTTGTACGGTTAGCTTCGAGATATTCCGGATTATTGGTTTCAATTTTAAGCCATTTAAACCTTCCTCAAACGAAAAAATATCTTTCTTCACGTTTCTCGTTTTGTTTACTCCTGGCAAGCAAAGATACTGGAATTTCAATTACTTCACAGAGCGATCGGCTTTTAAAGGACAAGACAATCGCTTTACACTGTGCGTTTACCTTCCCTGTGTTCCCTGAGCGACCGAACCGCCCCGCGGCTGCACCGTAACGGGCGAGGGCCGGCGTGCTTTCCGCCAGAATTACGCCTAAATGACCGGCAGGTAACGTTTACGGAACTCTAACTACTATACTAATTTATATTAGGCTTACCTGAAATCACAATGGATGTTGAAATTGATGACCTTCAACGCGAATACATTCCTTGTATCTCCGAAAACAGATCTGGTTCGCTCGAAGTTATTCTTGACTGATTGCGTATATTTCTCTCGTGATGTCCTTCAATTCTTGTAACGTATGTGGGTTGGATGCGTACACGTTATTCTTTAACATTCCCCAAAATAAAAACCACATGGAGATGGTCAGGGTAACGAGATGGCCACAATCCTCGACTAATTATTCTGTCACATTACACACTTCGCAATTCATGCATAGAATTCGCAGCAGTGTGTGCTGTAGCTGAGTCCTGCTGAAACCACCCACACAATCGTTCATCTCTTCTTAGTTGCGTAAAAAATATTTAAAATGGAATTTACATAAACGTGTTATTCAACTGTTGTGTCGAAAAATATGGGACCAATAATTCTACGCGCACTTACTAAACACCAAACCCCAACTTTTGCAGCGTGATGAGGAATTTCATGAATAATATGGAGATTTTCCGTAGCCCAGCTATTGTTTTTGGCAGAAACGTGACCTTCAAGATAAAACCACACTTCATCAGTGAAAACGTTAAAAGTGGGCCCACGTCACTATTATAAACGGACTGCAAAAACAAATTGCAATAATAAACCTTAGGTATAGGATCTTGTGGTTGTAAAGCATGAACTACAATTACCTTGTACGGCTTAAGTTTCAGAAATTTCGTTGCCCTAAACGCCGACATCTTGTACACGTGTCAATGATTTTTGCTGTGAGTTCTCTAACTGGACCCCTACTTCATCAAGGTTCTCCTCTGATAGCACACTGCATTTTTTTTAAAACATATTTCGTATTCATAAAAGATCCTGTACGCTTGACTTTATTGACAAGTTCATGAATAGTTGTCATGCTAGGAATTCGAACACCTGCGTAACGAAGTTGAAATTTTCTACGACACCTTCTTGCAGAAGAGTATTTCACATACAGAAAAATACATTGTTCTAAAGTGTTCCTTCACCACAGATCCAACTCGACTGACACGGCAGTAGTAGAGTGCTATTCTCTGACGGCAGGCGCGCCACTCGTCACCCAGTCCAAGGCCGCCGTGAAACGGTCCGGTCATTCAGGGAACGCACAGTACTTACAAGGAAGCTAGAAATAAGTCTAATTCTGATAATGTTTATCTTGATTAGTATAATGTAGATAAAAGAATAGTCTTTTGAATAGAAGGCTTGTTTGTCGAACAGCTAGAGGACATGTGAATGGAATGCGTTAGATTTCTTCCCTCGTACTTACAAGGAACCGAGTAATAAGGACAATTGCTACTAATGTTTATCTCGATTACCATGATGTAGATAGAAGAATAAGCTTTTTAACAATAATTTGTTACAGAGATGTGGAGAAAGTCATGTGAATGGAACACATCAGATTTTTTTCTCTCTCCGGATTAAGCCAAGAGTACATTTTCAATTATTTTACATCAAGTACGAGGTGACATACTGCTATTTCGTACTGCTTTCTAGATTTTTGGGGTAGTAATGCATTGCTGTTCTTTCTTAGGCTTTCTAATTTCACCTAGTCCTACCATTTCATTTTCTTCTAATTATTTGCCGCCATTTACACTAGATAAAAGAACTTTAAGATCAGAGAAAGCAAAATGCTAGCAATATAACATTAGGTTAACTCCACAAGAATTACGATAAATTGAAGTATGACGAATTGTATTGTGGACAGCCATGAGAAAGTAATCATGTAAAAATACATAATGAAAAGTGAAACCTAATCAAATAGCTGGAATTATTAAACATCTGCAAATCAAAGCGTAATTGCCATGACTTGAAACCAAAGTTGGTTACCATGTAGTGGTATAAACTTGTGTCATATTAACGCTTTAGTCTCAAGTGCACTTTGTTAAAAGTTATACTTTTAGGCCATGCCTTCTAAACTATATATTTTTGTTAGTCAACAAAAAACATACTTACGAATTGAAGATAGGTACTGGACGATAAGGTGTACACTGAAGTGCATAAAAAGTCCCTTAGACATTGCACCGTTCTGATAACCAGTCCTTGTGTTATCACTGACCGAAAAACAACTGTTACACAAAGATGAACCTATTGCGTTGATATAATCGACGTTAAGTGAAACCATCTATATGAAATCATTTCACTACCTTTGGTACATGGGGTTAATGCAATTAGTTTGCTACATGTGCCGCTTTTCCTGTTATTCATAAACCGGCTTTTATAACCCAGCCGAAGGCACCACCAACGAAGCATTAAGGGATAGGTAATGGACTGACCATCCATTCAAACCAAAACATCGCGAGTTCGAATCTCAGCTGCTATAGTCAAATGTGCCTGCGGTAAAGGACGGGGTGGGCCCAAGTAAAACACCGGTGAGTATAAAACCGTCTTCATTACTGGTATTTTATGGTTGAAGATTAATATAACAAGAAATTGAACTTTGAATACAAACGCTATGGCGTTTAAAACAATCGGAGCTTGTAATTACCGACCGGCAATAAAGGGTTAAGTTGCAATGTTACCTTCAGCAGTTTGGCGATCTTTTCAGTCAATTAAAGTACTCTGCTAATTCAATAGCTAGTATTAGACTTCCTATACAAAGCAGGTCACGCTTACAGAGGGATGCACTAGATTGGCTGTATCTACTTGATTAGCTGCGTGCCATTATGGACCAATTTGATGCACATATGAGGTATAATAATCATAATAGTGATAATGATTATCATAATAATAATAATAATAATAATAATAAACCTTGTCAAGAAGTCAAGGAGCATAGCGATACCGAAGGAAGGTTCTAATAGTAATAAAAGTCTTCTGTCTGATGTTTGAATAAATAACTCTGGAAGATATTAGTGAACTATTTTGTTTGAAGTGTGGCATTGTATGGTTTTAAAAAAAAAATAATATGACCTGTTCGATTCACATGACTTTCTCTACCCATTCTGAATATGTTCTGACTACTACATACTAATTATTCAAGCATTAGCAGAAACGGTAGCAGAAGGGAAACAAGAGAATGCACTAGTAAAGCGATAGTTCAAACCTTATAATAGGTGGTCGCTATGCGAAGAAAATTTAGTTTTTCTTACATGACTAGAATGATTTGTTACATTCAGATGACTTACTCTTTTACATCATGCAAATCGGGATAAACATTAACAGAACTGGTTTTATTACATACTTTATTATAGGTTGTAAGCGAAAACACTCGTCTAAACCGTTAGTCTAATCTTTTAAGAACTGGTCGCTATGTGATTGTTTGAAATTCCGTTCTATTTCTCCCATGTTTTCTTCCCTGAGGGATTTATAAACCCGTCTCTCTATCAGGAAATTCTCTCATTCTAGCTTTTCACGGTCTGTCTGCATTTTCTCAACTCTATTTCTATTCTCCTTCAACCAATTCTACATTCGTTACGTATCAGCTGTCTTGTGCCTTTTTACCCATTTCTGTCACTCTTCTTATCGCTTGTTTGACCAACCTCTCTGATTTCTCAATTATTTTCACTATATTCTTTTGCTTCGTGCTACTACACAAAATCGATAACCTGAAATCTACCAGATACTCGTGTAACTCTAACGTGAATAACATATATTCCTCAGTATAGTTTAGCAGTTTAGTAGGAAAGGTTAGTCCCCAACTTGATGGGGAAATCGCTAATAGACAAGACCAACATACTGAATAATGTTATTATGGCTGTAAACAACGCAGAGTTAAAAGTTCAAGCGAGGTCAACTAAAAGAGTGGGGCGCCACATAGCAAGCTGATCGATGTCGTAGTGACGTAAATATGCAGAACGGTGTCTCCAAAAACACTAGTGACCTGCGAATGGGATGCCACCTGTGTGTAACATGCAAGCTTGAAAATTGCAATCAAGTAAACTAAAAAAAAAAAGTCTTCACCTTAAAAAATCTGATGTTTCATTCGTATGACTTTCCCTACCTGTTCTAAAAAAAATATTCTTACAAAAGAATCTTTTATGAATATCGTGTTAATCGAGATAAACTTTAGCAGAAATTGTCTTTTCTTGCTTTTAGGCAGAAAGAAATACACTTACGCTAAAGCGATGTTCAGTTCTTTTAAAAGTTTCTATGTGAACAATTGAAAACCGGTTCTCTTTATATAGCCAGGAGTACACCAAGAGAGATGAAACCCAAGATGACTTCTCGAGAAAAGTTGTAAGTAGTTTAAAATTGAAAGTAATATCAACGATTAAAGACGTTGTTTTAACGAGATCTACATTTTATATATAAGTTTTTCTCTATCTCTTACGGTTTACCAGTTATAAAAAAGTCATTCAGAATGAAGAGGTCTTCAGAGGCTATTTCCAGAACATTCAGTATACACATTTTATTTGTCATTAAATACAATATACGGTATTTTAATCAAAATCGTTAGAGCCATTTTTGAGAAAAACATAATTTAAAACAAGTTTTCATATAAAGGATAGTTTGGGGTGGGATTATCTTCGTGTCGAATCCTTGGAAGATACTAAACTTCAATCCCAAGTTTGGTATTTCACGGTCTCTTGGTTTTGAGCCGTGCTTAAAACGCGTATTTACGGTGAAATCTCAGTATCGAATTTTTGGATGGAATGGAATTCCTTCTCTATCTACTATGAAGATACATTGTACATAAGTGCTAGAGAAAGTAAGGGAGCCCAGAACAGTACACTTGAACTTTGATGCATTTGATAGTTAAGCGCTCAAATAAAATACTGCAGGGCACAAGTAAAGGATTGAAATCAGCAAGTCCATTATTTTATTTATTGACAAAATTATTTTGTCTGGAAAAAAAAAACAAAAAAAAAAAAACAAAAAAAAAAAAAAAAACAAGCCTTGAAAACACCAATGTTTAGTAATGGTTTTATGAAAACATGGAATGTGGTCTGCTTTACTTTGTGCTTCGGGGTATATTTGTTATAGAGCTGAACAATTTATGAGTATAATATTCACGATTTAAATACCGTTGGTAAAATGTGCTGTATATAAATTAGCTAACAGCTGTTTTCGCTAGTGTAAAGCACGAGAGAGAGGATTAGGGCTTGATAAAACATTAGCTTTGAGCTAACCAACATTCCGGACTTTAGCAGGGGGTACAGAGGAGGCCATGGCCACAGATAGTGTAGCCAAGCTGTCTGCTACTAAGCGCCAGATTTCCAAAGGAAATGAAACCAGTCTATACACAACGTGTTTCGAAACGATAGCGAACCAAGATGTTGATGTTGTTACTCAGATTCTAAGGGATTCGAAAATATAGTTTTCTACACTAATGTAGGTACATGAAAAAATCGCCACTATAGTTGTGTTAGGCAATTATTCAGGAACAAAGCCGCGTGCTTGGTTCCACTACTGGAAGTAACACAGGCAGCTCCGCTTACTTTTGCAGTATATTCGTAAACATATCGACAGGTCGCACAGGGTTCCTTTCATTAAGTTCCTTGTTTTACGAAACCCCGCTGAAACCCATACCTTTAGTTATTTGTTTATTCTTCCAACATATTGTGTCACAGCAACGATGAATAAAAGGAAATTACTGAGAGCTGGTATAACTTACATACGCTGCTAATACTATGCTTTACAGGCAATTTAAGGAACATTACATGGGAATGACTTTTCAAAGCTCCACATTTTTGTGTAGATTCTTTTGGAAATGTTGCTGTGGTGGCAGTGATCTTAATGTATATACAAAGTTACATTCATATTCGATAAATACTCTTAAAGCTATAAATTATTTTGTACAATTTGTTATGTAAATAATCCGTTTAATCAAAATGTCCTACGCGTCTCATAATTTGAGAAAATCTGGTCCAAGTTTTGCCTTCGCAATACACTCAGGACCAATTATACTTATCAAGCTCGGCTAAATGTTTTGTCTGGTAATGTCTTTTATTATAATATATACCTTCATAACTGCGTTTACATCTTGGCAAATCACGCACATCACCCATTCACACCGAGCCAACACTCATTGTATTTCCTGCACTATCAATTTTGCTGCTTTTCAAAAGCATTTTTCACTTCTTGCAATACACTACCCAAGTAAATTCACCGAGAACAAAAACACTGATAGATTAGAAAATACAGGCACCCTAACAAGCAGGGAAAGAGGAGTGAATAGATAATGGTACATAAGGGATGAATGACCTGCAAGTAATGTCCTTGGCCGTTAACCTGGGACGGTGACTTGTAAACTTAACAATGCACCACCTGGTTGCACAAGGGTGTACAAACTTGCCAGATTTTCCACAAAGTATTTTTTGACCATTCGTTATGAACTTAAGGAGATAAAAACGTTTGAGCAATCTTGCTCGCTTTTGCGGTCGTAGGAATCCGTTCAGGTGGACCGGACTTGGCCCGCGGACCGTAGTTTGGACGACCCTGTTCTAGAACCAAGAAACATACACCTAAGAGGGAAAATAGGAGTAGAACGCCTACATCTGAGATGGAAGAGACCAGGATGTTTTCATTGAGACGGAACAGGTCATTGACACACTGAGAATATTTCTCTAAAATGCGTTTTATTTATACAACGGGGCCTCAAAGCATGTATTTCCATGAACATTTGGTATCAAATTTTTGGGTGGAATACAATACTTCCTCTACTTACTAGGTACGAGGTATAGGTAATAACCATTCAGAAACCAATGTAAACTGAGGAAGTTAATTAACCAAACCTTGGTATGACATTGTATCATAAGTGCGTTCACTATGAACGGAAGTGCTGCGTCTGCCGGAACTAACTAAGAAGCTTAAAGTTATAATCTTTCTCTGTCTCTAGACCATGAAAGTTTCGGTCAACACTCCAAGAGGTACGTGAACTTCAACATACAGAATCTTTCTTAAGTAATGAATGTTGCAAATAAAGTTAAAATAAAATTTTTAAAGAATGCTCTGAAATGAGAAGTTTATTATGTTGAAAGGAAAATATTAGAAAAAAGGAAGGGAAAAGACTTTGCTATTGTAGTGCAGGACGTCATCTACTATTTTAGATTGCATTTCTTTCTTCGAAATAAAGTTATTTACTTGCATGAACAATTTCTTTGTCTTATATAAAAGACATATATGCTCTTGGAACAGTGTGTTTGCTTGCTTAAGAATGTTCTCATTTGTATGTAACAAATGGAATTCTATTTAACTAAGGGACACTGAGAGTGAAATTTTGACTACTTTCAGTCAATTTCTTTTTTACTAGAAATGGTCGTTAGAAGCTTTGGGCATCTATAGAAAATCAACTTTTAACTGCTCTCCGATTACTTTGGGATCAAAATGTTTAAATACAATTAAATTTTTCCAGAATGTGCAGAAGTAACTATTGTAATAATACAAAGAGCGAAAATGTTCTAACACCAATAGCACCTTTTTTTAAAGAAACTAGCTGAAATACCCGGCCTTGCTGGTGTTTTAACGGTTTATCCTTACCACATTTAGTCTTGTTCAAAAGCTGTGCTTTTCTTCGGACGCTTTTAGAAATTATTAAACAACACAATGAAACAAATAAATAATACTCAGGACACTAAAAAGAAGAAAAAACAATATGTAAAAGAACGGTTGAAGAGCCACAAATATCACAAACTTGTTGCCACATTGAGGTAACTCGTCGATATTTACAGAGAAAATTTCAGTTGGGAAGTTTTTTTAAGTCATATGATTATATCGCCTTTGCATTAGTGCAAGCATAATATCTGTTTGTGATTATCTGACGCTTTATCGCTGTTACTTTGTGGGGGCCATGAAAGCCTAAGGAGTTATAATCATTTTACTTCTATTAGCAATGTTGGGACTATTACAACAATAATTGAGAGAGATATAGATGATCTTGTGAGGTTTTCTAGGCTCACATGAAGTAATTAATCATGAGAAATGGGAAGGAATTTCTAAGTCTAACTAGACAGTAATTTTTGCTTTGCGTCAAAGGTTATTCGTGCAAATTTTGGTCAATTCGATACAACGGTGTAGAAGCCTATAAAAACGTGCATATATGCATACATACGCTGAATTTTAACATATTTGGATGCAAAAATGATTAATTTTAGAGATTAAAATTTCTAACCATTTAAATATATATATATATATATATATATATATATATATATATATTCATTCAAACCTCTTTAAAGTTATTCTGTGTACTTCAAAGATTCAATTCAGAAAAAAGCCAACCAATTTTCTCAAACCTTGAGGCGCGTGGAACATTTCGATGATGCATCATATTTTCATTATACAGTTTATGAATAATTTATATCTTTTAATGTTTATCTAATTTGAATGAAATTTGGTATTTAAATTAACATAATATAATAATAATAATAATAATAATAATAATAATAATAATAATAATGCAATCAGAAATATAATTATTTGAAATGCACTTTTGTGTCCCTTAATAAGGTGCTCAAAATGCTCAACCCTAAAATCTGGCAATGGCTGAGCCGAAGCGTTAATTCTTCTTGAACATGATCAAATCACTGCGGGTGGTATGTTTACGACATTTCAAATATCTCCATAAAAATAACCAACTGGAGAGATCTGTTGTATGAAATTGATCTTGCAAATAAATAACTTACAAATAACTATATGAATAAATAATGACAATAATAACAATAATAGTTTTATAACAGGAATCCATTATTGCAAATTTACGAATAAATTACATTTTAAGAACGAATAGTTGCTGAGGTAAAAGATTCCGCCCCTAAATTAAGTATCCAGATTTCGCTATAAAGACACGTTTTGAGACCTGAATCCAAAAAATAAGTTTTAGTAACTGATAACTTGGCAATCTCTAAGAAGAACGAAATTTGGTTGTCATTCACATAAAATACTCCAATCGTACTCTGTGGACTAGGGGTTGCCTCTGGTTCCCAAGGTCGCGGGTTCAAACCTTGCGGAGGGCGACGGATATTTTCGGACGTGATTCTTGGCTTCCATCAAAAGCGAAATAAAGCCGGTGGCCCCATGTCATGGATTCACGGCACGTAAAAGAATTTCAACCTTGATAAAGATGTCTCTGAGCAAAATTAAGCTATATTTCACGTATGTTCTATACGTGAAAGTGTGTCCATAATTTTTTTCGAAAATTCTCATTTTCTCAAAAATGGCTCAATGATTTTGATCAAAATACCGTATGTTTAAGTTATTTTCATCTCAAATGAAATTCATATATTGAAATCTCTGGGCACAACCTCTGAAGACCTCTTTATTCTGGATGACTTTTGTATAAATAATAAACCGTAAGAAATAGACAAAAACTTATTACACAAAAATGTAGACCTCGTTAAACACGCACTTTGTCATTACATTTTTTCTGGTTAACCATTTCGGAGATATTCTATGTTATTGGTTTCAGTTTTAAAATATGTACTTATACTTAAAGTATATATTTTTCTCAAACAGGAAGTGTTCCGTGTTTCTTTTTGTTTTTCTCCTGGCCGTGTAAAGAAATGACAATCGCATAGCGACAGCTTTTAAAACATTTGACTGTCGCTTTAGCCTAGTGTATTCCATTTATTTCCCTTCTACTTACAGACAACTATATAATAAGGCACCTGCTAATGTTTATCTTGATTAGCATGATGCAGATAAAAAAATAAGTGGCGTAAGAATAGTTTGTAGAACAGGTAGAGAAAGGCATGTCAACGGAACACATGTGTTTTTTATCTATATTACTTTTGCCGGTTATACAAAAGTCATTCAGGATGAAGAGATATACATTTCATTTGTGGTGAACATATGTTTAAACATATATTTTAATCAAAATGGTTAGAGCCATCGTTTTTACTTTCTCTACATTTACTATATACATAATGTATAAAGAAGGTATTGAATTCCACCCAAAAATTCGATGCCGAGATTTCACTACTTTCGAAAATTTTTATTCTCTCAAAACGACTTTGATTACAATACCGTATATTAAATATACTTACAGGACAAATAAAATGTATATCTTGAATTTTCTGAGAATAGCCTCTGAAGACCTGTTTATTCTGGAAGAATTTTGCTGGATTTTGCATACCTAGTAAACCGTAAGAGATAGACAAAAATCTATTACACAAAATATGTAGATCTCGTTGAAACACACTATTTATGTCATATACATTTTCTTCGTGAAGTAGAACATTTTTGAAATATTCTTTGCTATTGGTTCCATTTTTAAAATACTTAAACTTTTCACATATGGGAAGTTGTCAACTCATGATAATGCAAAGAAACGGATTTCATGAACAAGAACTATCGTTTTAGCCCAGTGTATTCCCTTATTTTCCCTTCTACTTACAAGAAAACATTTCTGCTTATGTTTATCTCGATTAGCATGAAGTAGATAGAAACATCGGTTTTTAATAATAATTTGTTCAGAGATGTAGAGAAAGTCATGTGAATGGAATACTCAGATTTTTTAGATTTGTTCTCTTTCTTCCCCTTCTCTTATCACTCTCTCATTCACTTCTAAAAATGTTTTTTGGGGATCTCAAAACATGTGGTTTCGATGCGACATTTGTGTTGAATTTTGGGATGTAATGAATTGCTTCCTCTCCTTACTGAAGGCAAGTAATGGAGAAAGTAAAGAGTGACAGCTATTTGGAAGACTTTTCAGGTTTCAAATGTAATCTTTTCTGGTGCATTGCCTTATAGCTTCTAAAATAATAAAGCTTTCTGCTGGAGGTTATCTAGCACAGATACTGGAAGATTTCTCAGTAATCTGACAAGTAGAAAGCAGGCAGCAATTTTTCATAGATAGGGTTATCGTTGACACGTGAGTGAGGCGAGCGCTTTCCTAGCCCATGGGCTCCCAGCAAGGTGTTCATTTGTCTGGGTTTGCCTAACGAAGCGTATCATATGAAAGGAACAAATTATATTCACAGCATAGGGTCCCAGATCCTCTGTATCTTTAACACCTTTTGATGTACATACTAAATCTGCACGCTTTCTTGGGTCTATCATATCAATTTGTGACTTATCTCCAGGTTATCTCCGCCAAATAATTCTTCCCTTTCGGATACTTTGCTCTGGGCTCAGCATGCTACTTTTACTTCAGCATTTCTCTTCAAGCATCTTGAAGATAAGGCACTCGTGCTTCTGGAATTCTTTCTTACCATGAGCATTTTTATTTTCTCTAGCACGTATGTACAATGCGCATGGTGATAAGGGAAGGTATTCTATTCTACCCAAAAATTTGATATCGAGATTTCTCCGAAAATACTTGTTTAAGGGTTCCCTGTATTTAAAAAAAAAAAAAAAAAACGGTCCCCATGGCCGCGCTCGCACATGTGCTTTAGTGCTTCGTGGCGCAAGGGATCGTGGGTTCAAGTCCCGCCTTGGGCATGTAAATGTGTATATGTGTGTGTCTGAACAGCAAAAACGGTAATCAAACGAAAAAGAAAATGTTGGGGGGGGGGGGGATACAGCGCCGGAGTGTCGACCAGACCCGGTACTGCATTATAAAAAAAAAGCATTTTGGGAAGAAGTGTGTGTGTGTTTTTTGTTTGTGAACATAACTAAAAAATGACCGATAAAATACCAAGCTTGGCGTTTAAGTTCATTATCTTCCAAGGATGGGACACGGAAGATTTGCAAGGAAATTCCACACCCCTAACTACCCTTTACATTGAACATTTTTCAAACATTTTGATTTTCTAAAAAAATGACTAACGATTTTGATTAAAATGCGTATGTTTAAGATCTTTTTATGACAAATGAAATGTATATCAGGAATTTTCTGGGAATAGCCTCTGAAGATCTCTTCATTCTGGATGGTTTTTGTATAACTTTTGCATAACTGGTAATCTGTAAGAAATAGACAAAACTTCTACACAAAAATGTAGATCACGATGAAACACACAATTCGTTTATGTTATATTCTTTTTTTGTAGAGCTAACCGCTTTCAAGCAATTTCTTGTTATTGATTTCAGTTTTAAAATGCTGAAACTTTTCTCCTACGGGTATTTGTCAACTCCTGGTCATGCAGAGAAACGAATTACCATCACATAGCAACCAGCTGTTAAAGCATTTGACTATCGCTTTAGCCTAGTGTACTCCCTTGTTTCCCTTCTTCTTACAAGGAAGCATTTAATACAGTAATTTGTGCTAATGTTTATTTTGCTTAGCACGATTTAGAGAGAACGATCTGCTTTTACAAGAATAATCTGTTGCAGAATAGTTAAAGAAAATCATGTGAATGGATCACAATAAGATTTTTACTTTCTCTAGTATGAATAGTAAAATTAGAAGAAGAATAGAAAAAAATCTTATATGTACCATTCACATGACTTTCTCCTTATCCCTGCAACAAATAATTCTTAAAAAGTTTATACTTCTATTTACTTTATGCTAATCAGAAAAAATTAGCAGAAATAGTCTTATTACTCGCTTCCTTGTAAGTAGAAGCGAAATAAGGGACAATCATAGGTTAAAGTGATAGTCAAAAGCTGGTTGCTATGTCAATGAAGTTCCTTTGTTTATATGGATAGGAGTTGAAAGTTCCTGTATGAGAAAAGTATACGTTTTTCATAGCAGAAACCAAAAATAAGGAATGTCACAAAAACGACGAACTCCACGAAAAAAATGTATATAACATAAATTGTGTGTTTTAAAGTGCTGTACACTTTTTGTCCATCTTTTACGGTTTAGCAGTCATTCAAAATTTAGTAAAATTCATCCAGAATAAACTACTTTTCAGAGGCTATTCCCAGAAAATTCAAGATATACATTTCATTTGTCAGGTAAATGTGTCTAATATCCGAAATTTTAATAAAAATCGTTAGAGCCATTTTTGAGAAAATCAAAATTTTCAAAAAAAGTTCCATGTAAAGGGTAGTTGGGGGTGGGGGGATTTTTCTCAAAATCTTCGTGTCGCATCCCAGGAATATACTAAACTTAAATACCAAGTTTGGTATTTTACCGACTTTTCGTTTTTGAGTTATCGTGTTCACAGACACACGGACGCACACACACACACACGGACCTTTTTGTGAAAATGCTTTTTTTGGATATTGGGGACCCTAAAACATATATTTCCGGTGAAATCTCGGTATCGAATTTTTGGTGGAGTGCAATACTTTCTCTATACACTATGTACATAGTGCTTATGGAGAAAGTAAAAAGGAGGCAGATGGTCAGAATGGAGAATCGCTACAAACCAATCCAAGGATTGTTGGCTACTATACTTACATATTGTAAATATGGAAAGTATTGTATTGCACCCAAAAATTCGTACCGAGATTTCAGCGGAAATACATACTTGGACACTCCCTTAATTCAAAAAACAATTTTTAGAAAGAGCTCTGTGTATGTTTGCCTGCGAAAGCATAACTAAAATAACAAAGTCAATGAAATACCGAAGTGGTATTTAAGTTATCTCCCAAAGGTGCGACACGACGATTTCGAGAAAATCTCCCATATTCAAGTACCTTTGCGTTTGCATTTTGTGAATTGTTTTTATTTTTTCAACAACTGCTCTTAACGATTTTGGTTTAAGTGCCATATGTTAAAGATATTTACACAATAAATATAATTTTATCTGGAATTTTCTGGGAATAGCTTCCCAACTTCTGAAGTTCATTCTGTATGAGTTTTGCATAACTGGTAAGTCATAAGACATATGCAGAATCTTACTCGTATAACTTGTTAAAGCACACTATTTTATGTGAAATGCCTTTTTTTCTTTTTTTTTTCTTTTTTTTTTTTTAGATATTTCCGAAATATTGCTTGTTACTGGTTTTCCAACACTTTCAATTTTCTTTCAATTTACTTCTATTTCAACCCGCTTGTGTGAGTAATTGCGATCAGTGACACCACTTAGAATTTCATATCATTAAGGTAAGAAATAATTTCTTGAATAAACCTCTTTTTGGCTTACATTTAACGATTTAACGATTGACATAAAAATAAAACTTTTAAACTTGTACTCTAATTCGTTCATAGCGACTTGCTTAAGTGACCGCCATTACCCCAATCTCCCCTACGCTTTCTTTGTGATATAAGTGTTGGTAATATTTGGTATTTTAATCACTATCGTTAGAGCCATTTTGGAGGAAATCAACACTTTCGAAGAAAGTTCCATCTCAAGGGTCGTTGCAAGAGGCGGATTTTCTTTAAAGTCTTTGGAGGATATTGAACCTAATTTTACTTTTTGTTTCTCGTTATACCTTCTATTCACAAACATTCAGGTTTTTTTACAAATGCGTTTTACAGTGAGGTCTCGGTATCAAATTTTTTGTTGGAATTTGAAATCTTCGCCTTCAATGTACACTGTAAAAGTAAAAATGCACAGCAAAACAGACGGTTAGTACGATTTCAGCTCTTGATTTTCCAAAGGTGCCAAATCTGTAGGAGTTGTGACATACACAAATAAAACGCAAAAGCAGTATTCTTGGCAAACTTCCCAAAAAGAGACCTGTACATCTGCATCTGTGCAGTTTCTTTTATTTAATGCGATCAAAGCAGTATTCGAAATGCTATTGTGAACCAAAGGACAGTGCAAATTTAATTCTTTATTTCATACTTCCTTCCCTTTGTTTTTGGCTTGGCACAAACATCCACAGAATTTTTTATTTTTGTTAAGTAACCCAATATTTTTCCAAAAGAAAATACAAGTTTTTTTTTTTTTTTTTCCCAGATGATAATATTTCATATTAGATCTCAGAAGTTAAGACCTATAAATTGCCTGAAAATGCACTAACATGTCCTAAAAAGGACGTAATACGAAGAACGTAGAAAGATTATGCAAATTAACGAATATGCTTAATTATTTTAGTTTTAATTATGCATTTAAATGATCAATGTAATGCTTTACACGAGACATTAACTTCATTACACCAGTCACTTATAAAGTAATGTATATCTTTTTTCAGTGTGTGTCTGTAGACAACATTGCTCAGAAACGAAAAGCTCGTTAACTACCAAACTTTGTATTTTCTTTAGTATCTCAAAGGATGGGACACCAAGATTTTCAAGAAAATCCCCCACCCTCAAACTACTGTTTATATGAAAAAATTTAGAAAATTTTAATTTTCTCAAAAATGACTGTACCAATTTTGATGAAAATATCATATATTAAAGGTATTTTATTATGTATTAATTTTACTAAAGTTTCATAACTGATAAACCGAACCTAGGAGATAGACAAACTTACTACACAAAAACTGTAGATCTCGTTAAAACCCATAATAATTTCATATACTGTTTTTTGTATTTGTTTTTGTTATTGTTCAATCATACGGGATTTTGTTCAAGTCCTGGCCATACAAAGGAATTTCAATCACAGCAACCCATCACCTTAGCTGTGGTGCAAGTAACAATTTTATCTCCATTGGCATTAAGTAAATAGAAGGATAGTTTTTTTTTTTTTTTTTTAACAATTTGTTACAGAGATGTAGGGGAAGTCATGTGATTGGAACACATAAGATTTTTTAAATTTTTTTTTTAATAGTTACATTTTTAATTAAAACACAAACTTCCGTTGATATGAAACATATAGTGCGAAAAAAATATGAGTAAGATGCTTTTCCCTTCAGTCTTTTTAGTTTGTTAGAAAAAAAAAAAAACAGAACAAAACTGAAAATGTAGTCGTAAGAAGTTAAATTTGCAGAAAGTGGCTAAAGGGACCAATAAGCCTCCTCCAAAAGTGCTGAAGTAGTTTAAGAAGAATAAAACCCACAAATTTCTGGTCTACAGTGTCCCAAAATTAACATATACAATGCATTTTATGCGCTCACTTTTTCTTTTGCGGAAATGTTATGGGAAAGTGAGGGCTGGGGGAAGAACGGGAGAGCTCGCCCTCCTGTGTCTCCGCAGTGTTGTACACCAGAGAAAATTTCGTTCTAGGACCTCAGCTATCGTTGGTGTCAAGTTTAACACTAGCTGAATCGAAGCACATGTGCGTGAAATCTGGGAAACACAGAGTTTGAAACATTACCATTGTAGCTAAGAGTGTGTAGTGTACTTCGTGTCTCGATGTGATACACTTGCTCTGCTTCCAAAATTGCGTGAAACCTACTACGAATGAAGAATGGGGACCCAGGCGCCCAAGAAAAGGTGCGCACGTAGTACTTAAGCTTTCATGGCCGGCGTCTTTCCATTAAGACGTTTTTCCAGGTTTGTATACATAAATTGGACCACAACCAAAACCGGAAACAACATTTTACTGAACATGGGTATATAATTTTGGGCCTCGTTTTCACACTCTCGAAAATAATTTTTCTCAGCTTTCAAGTATTGTTTGTTACAAAAGAAAAGAACATCTGATGTTACATCCACCCTCTATTGTTTACTAATGGGATATACAAACTATTTTTACGAAAATTTGTATTTCTTTTTACTTTATTTGAGATATTAGAAAAAAAGGTAAGTTACACAGTTCGTTATAGATACAAAGGGAATAACGATAATCAGATGATAAGAATTGGGCGCTAATGCTACCTTAGGTTTATAAATATTCTCCCTCCATCCTTACTTCACCGGTAAAGTAAACAAAAACAACAGATTGCAGCGGCTCTGATTGGTTCCTAACTGTTTTACTGCTTTTTTATCATCATAAAATAGTTTCTCTTAAATTTGTGTTAGTAATTACTTTAATTGGTGGAAGAGAAGTTCTTTTATTATAGGGTGCATAATAATTTATTGTATTAAACACTTTGATGTGTGAGGGAGAGTACAGAAATATCGTTAAACTATGGAAAGTTGTCCAAATAATATAGTATAAATGATTAAGAAACTAATTTTACATTTCGTACCAAATAACAACTCATAATCATTTCTTTTCTTGTCAAATGCGAGATTTTCAAATTGTACAGCAGACAAACTCATCTTAGCACCATGTGGTGTGTGCACGTGCGTTCGCAGGAGAATACATCGCAGGAGATGTAAGGATGGATAGTTAACATAGATAATAGAGACCCGTCATGGCTTCCTTCGGAAGGGAAGTGTTCCTATGTCGTAGATTTACAGCACGTAAAATAAGCTCCAGTCTGATAAACAGGGTCTGAACAAAAGCGGTCTTTCCTTGCTCAAAATGGAGTGGGACGATGAGAACCATAGCAGTTAAAGAGCGTCCATTAATCAGAGTCAATTTAATTTTTGCCTTAAAATTGCATGTTCTTGGCATGCAATCGTGAGAAACTGAATATCAAAAAGACTTGGAAAAGAATGATCAGGTATTGACCAATTCGATACATGAATAATGGATATCTCAGGCATGGCTCACGGCACAAAAACGTTATTGGAATACATTGTGTGTGTTTAAAGAGACCTACATTTTTGTGTATTACGTTTTTGCTTATCGCTTAACGTATAGGCACCAGTTGTACAAAACTCCTTCCGAACGAAGAGGACTTCACTGGCCGTTCCCAGAATATACATTTTATATGTTTAGAATTTGTATTTAATATGAGGTATTTTAATGAAAATGTTTTAGGTATTTTTTGAGAAAAAAAAATGATTTTTTTTGGTAACAGGAGTCCACACAACTTGTATTTCTGTTGACACTTTCGACATTTCAACGTTTAATTTTTGGGTGGAATGCCTGACCTTCTATACCTATTGTGTATGTAGAGATGAAGTAAATATTGCTATTGCTAGGAATTCACCCAAATATATTGTAAAGAATATAAATCTATGGATTGAAACTGAACGAAAATTAAACAATTTTCTTGGAATTTGAAAGCTAGAATCTGCAGAAATTATGGTTAAAACAATACATTCTCTAAACTTCTAAGGATTCATGTTCACAACTAAATTAGGCATATTAAATATGAAGTAGAAAAGCTAAATAATTTGTACGTATATACATTTGGGGATAATTTTTAATTTTCCTAGTTCTAAATGTTTTAAGATAATCTTTCATAATTGAGCTGTGATGCATTAAAACTAAAATTAACTCATTTAAAGTACTCGGGCACTCAAGTACAATTTGTTGAAATAAATGAAAAAAGTTAAAAGGTTTAGTCATTGTTGTGCAGGGCACGATGAACAAAAGTTAAATGACTACATATTTTTCTATTTTTTCCTCTCGAAAGGTAGTTGGTGTATTTAGCCATATAAACAATTTCATTTGTTTCATTCAAAGGTTGCTGTGGGAACAGTTTAATTATTGAGTAGTTAAACAATCTTTTCTCTTATTTTCACAACAAATGAAATTCTGGTTGGTTAATAAGGTGTATAAAATACTCCCCATTTACAATCTGGCAGTGACTAAGTCAAAGCGTTAATGCTTGTTGAACATGTTCAATCACTGCTGGTAGTGCATCTCTGATCCTTATTTTCAACTCGCAACAAATGCTCTACATTTCAGATCTGGGTGGTTCATTTGGTTGGGCGCTGGCCTTCTGATCCCAAAGTCGCGGATTCAGACCCGCCCAGACCGATGGTTTTTAGGTGTGCTTAAAGGCCCCATGTCAGACTTACTGGTATGTAAAAGCACTCTTGCGGGACGAAATTCTGATCCTGGCAATTGACAGTATCGTTAACAAGAGTTAAAAATTCGACATTTCAAATATCCCCACAAAAAGCCACATGAAGAGAGATCTGTTGCCATAGTAACAAGTCTTTTGTCTGAAACAAATGCAATTAAATAACTGCCTTTCAGGGGAAGGTGGAAATTATGATATTACATTCTGTACAGCAATGGTTGAACTTTTATTTATTTTTGTAAAATGTATCTTCAAAATGTTAAATTCTATATGACCGGGCATTAAAAAAACAAATTAGCTAGAACTTATATATTTATGACAAATAAAATGCGGATCTTGAGTATTTTAGGAATATCACGTGAATACCTTTTTATTCTGAGCAACTTTAGTAAAACTGGTAAAGCTTAAGAGATAGATAAAATCTTATTGCAAAGAAAAAAAAAATTGTTATTGGTTGGTTTTTCAAGTTTGTTCAAGTGTACGTCAGTATTCGTTTGTTCTCATGGTAATGCAAAGAGTGTGGAGTTTCAAAGGCATCACCTTTTTTATAAAAATCCGACTATCGCTTTAGCTTGCTGTTTATTCTGGGTATATAGTTGCCCTCCGTGGTATAATGGTTATCATACCAACTTCTTATTCCGAAGGTCGCGGGTTCAAACGCGGCGGAGGTTAATGGATTGTTTTGGGCGTAAAAATCCTTGGGATGGTTTCCTTCGGAAGGGAAGTAAAGGCGTTGCCCCCGTATCGTAATTTACGGCACGTAAAAGAACCTCAAGCCTGATAAAAGAAGCCTCTGAGCAAAATTAAGTGGCAGTATAGAATGGGACGCTGAGAACCAGCAGTTAAACAGCGTCCATAAAATGAAACTCTATTTCCATTTTCCTTGGTATACTTACCACAAAATTATAAGTAATAGCCTTTCTTCGAAGCAGGTGTATTAACGAGCCTGTAAATAGCAGACGTGAGTGTTGCGTATTGCATGTTATTTTCGATAGATGTCGTTTCTAAAACAAATCGCACCTGCTTTACGATTCACAGCGCTCACGTAGGACTTCCGCCTTTCCTTGCGTTGTTTCCCACTCGAATTCCTGCACACCAAGTCACTCGCTCCGTCTTCCGCGTACGATTTTCTTTCTCATAGGCCACCCAACTGACACACCTGGTACAAGAAGTGACCTTCTGCTGTTTACTTTTCAAATTTTCTATGCAAAAGCTGTGGAACATAATATACAGTGTGATTAAAAAGCTTCCATTTAGGGTGATTACAACTTAAACATAAATAACATCTACGAATTTCCCTTCTTAATACATAAAGGGCGTCCAACCTGCTGGTTTAATATTTTTAAAGGTCTAAATATTTTAAAATAAGCCATACCTACTAAAAATCTGATGTGTTGCAGTCACATGACTGTCTATTCTGTAGAAAACTATTCTTACAAAACTTCATTTTTCTATTTCAGGCATACCGATATAAATATTTGCAGAAATTGTTTTATTACATACTTTATAGATATACAAGAATAAGGGAATACACTAGTCTAAAGCGATAGTCAATTTTTTTCAACAGCTGGTCGCTATGTGATGCGTTCTCTTTACTTGGCAGGAGAAAGAAAAACGGAATGATTTTTCATATGAGAAACGCCTACGTATTTCAAAATCGAAAACAATAATGAGGCATATTCCGAGATCAGTTAACATAACAAAGAAAGAAAAAAGAAAAATTATTTAACATAAATTGTGTGTTTTAACAAGATCTAGAGACATTGTTTTTTATAATAAGATTTTCTCTTTCTCTTATGACTTACCGTTTGTGTAAAAGGGTTCTAAATGCATCAGTGGATATTCCTAGAAAATTCAAGGCGTACCTTAGTTTAGCATAAAATATCTTAAACATGTAATATTTTATTCACAACCGTTAGAGCCGTTTTTGAGAAAATCAGCATCTCAAGAAATATTCCATGTACAGAGTAGTTTGGGTTGGGGATTTTCTTAAAAACCTTCGTGTCGCATTCCTGCAAAATGCGGAACTTAAATATCAATTTTAGCACACACACACAGACACACGCACGCGCGCACACACACGACCTTTTTCTAAAAACTTTTTTATTCAGGGGAAATCAACAAATATATTTCCGGTATAATCCAGACATTAATTTTGGGTGGAATACAGTTCTTGCCCTATTTGCTCTACGTGACAGAGAAAATATGGGGGTATAACTGGGCCATCCTGTCTTAGGGGTTAAAATATAGGACCGGGTCCTCCAGGTTTGGGGTTGGCGCGTGGGGCTATCAACCCCACCTTTAGAAAGAATGAATGTTGAGAAGCCCAAAATGAAACCGGATTGGTACAAGAAGATGATGACATGGAACGCAAAAGGGAACACGGAAACGGAAGAATGATTGGTACCTAGCAACCTGGAATGTTAGGAGTCTCTATAGAGCGGGAGCTTAAAAAAATTTGACTAATCCACTGAAGAAATATATCATGATAGCAGCAATCCAAGACTTAGGTGACAAGGATGGGGATATTTGATGGTAAAGATTATACGCTCAAAAGAAGATGGATTGATGCTGTGGAAGAGATCTGAGAGCTATAGGTGTGAGAACATAGAGAAGGAAGGCACAGACAGGATCGAGTTGAATGGTGGTATATCATTAGGGAGGCCAAGGTCGAACTTTTATGGATTATAGCGCAATAGGAAGAAGAAGCAGAGAAAGTAAAACCCTTCCATTTAAAGTAATTATAACTTAAACGTAGCTAGCGTATAAGAATTTCTCTTCTAAATATGTACAGGGTATCCAGCCTGCCTTTTGAGTATTATTTCAGCGATTTCATCCATCGTTCGATATGCCCAGAACCTTAAGCTAATTGTCTCACGGGGAAAGTTATTTATCCCGAATACTCAAAGTTTTGAGTCAGTCATGGAAAACATTAGACTCTGAAGAAGAAGAAGAAGAAGAAGCACAAAAAGAAAAGGTGCTGGGGAACTATAATATCGTTGACCTATTCTAATATCATTTATGGGCATAGGATTAGACAACAGGCTTCCCAACTCTAATATATATCAGCCACGGTACGTTGCTTCCAGCACCACTGTTAGTTAACTAGAGGAGTATTTTTCAGAACACGATGGCTCTACCCCACCCTTCTTCCAAGGTTTGTGGTTAGGGGGTTTGTGGTGGGAAACCAACCCTTGCTCTTGCCAAGTCTTCCACGTTCTGATCCCCTAACTGAGGCAAGATTCTCGACTTGCAAACAATGTCCCCAGGAAACAGATTTTATTACGTTGCCTCTCGCCCTTAGTACAGGTTTGTCTTTTGTGTGTTAGTGGTTATTGCCCAATGGAAGGGGGGAGCGGTCCCTTTTAAGGGCCATCCTGTTTTGGAGAAAACTATATCAGCCATGCACGAACTCCAACGAGCTTGACTCAGCTTGAGGGAAGCTTGCACTGGAGCACACGTTTCTGCTTCAGTAGATAGGTATTTACATAACTTAACCCTATTATCGCGAAAAAGTCACTTGGTATTCGAACTAGGCCATCGATAATACGCTTATTGTTTGTATGGCAAATATTACTTGGCCATAGCCTGAAAAGTCCTATTCATTCTGAATGATGTTTGATAACTGGTAAACTGTAAGAGATGGACAGAAACTTAGTGGCCTCAAACTTTTCAGAGAGTGTATTTGTTTTTTGTTTGAAGTTTTAAATACTTGTACTATTTTCAAGTGAAAAGTCGTTCTTTCTTTTTTGTTGTTGCTGTGGTGCGGTAAAATATGTGGAGTTTCAAAGACATATGTAACCACACGCTCTTTAAAACATCAGACTAATCGCGCTGTCCTATTGTATTCTTAAACCTACAAAGAAATGAAAGCGTATTTCGATTAACAAGAAGTTAATAAAAGAATACTGTTTGCAGATGAGTGAGTAAAGAAAGTCGTGGAATGGAAGACACAACATTTAGCTGGAATCACATTAAACGGTACATCTGCGACTCTTATAATAAGGTATAATTACGAGCTGTACACCTTAGAGCGGTATTACGATCGCGATGTGCCAGGTCGGTAAAGACGGCACATTCCGCAACTCCCACCTGCAGTGCAAGCAAGCTGGAAGGCCAACCGGTCACGTTACTTCACATTTATTGGCTAATATCGTTTTAACGAATATCAAGTGCACGCCGGAAGATTTCCATGCGGCACGGAACAGGGTCGTCAGGTTGATTGAAATCCCTGATAAATATGCAACTGTCTATAGGTGAAATGTGGTTAATGAGTTTACCATATAAAAATGTTGATGTGTTCCATTCTCACTGTTCTACAAAAGCTTCATGCTAATCCAGATAAATGTTAACAGAAATGCTCTTATTGCTTGTTTCCTCGTCAGTAGAAGAGAATACAATCTTAAGCGATAGGCAAACCGTTTAAGCTGGTCGCTGTTATTTTGAGAAAGGTATAATATTGGGAATTGTATACCAACAACAAAATCTCGGAAATGGTTAACTGAAAAAATCTGATGTGCTCCATTCACATGACTTTCTCTACATCTCTGTAACAAATTATTGTTAAAAACCTTATACTTCTATATACTTCATGATAATGGAGAAAAAATTAGCAGAAACAGTCTTATTACTTGCTTCCTTGTAAGCAGAAGCGAACTAAGGGAGCACCATAGGTTAAAGTGATAGTCAAAAGCTGGTTGCTATGTCACTGAAGTTCCTTTGTTTGTATGGACAGCAGTTGACAAATTCCTGTATGAGAAAAGTGTAAGTTTTCCATAGCAGAAACCAAACACAAGGAATGTCTCAAAATCGATGAACTCCACAATAAAAATGCATATAACATAAATTGTGTGTTTTAACGTGCTCTACATTTTTTCTGTAGTAAGTTTTTGTCCATCTCTTACGGTTTAGCAGTTATTCAAAATTCCGTAAAACTCATCCAGAATAAACTACTCTTCAGGGGCTATTCCCAGAAAATTCAAGATATACATTTTATTTTTCAGGTAAATGTCTTTTATATATGATATTTTAATCAAAATCGTTGCATTTTTGAGAAAATTTAAATTTTCGAAAAAAGTTCCATGTAAAGGGTAGTGTAGGGTGGGGGTATTTTTCTCAAAATCTTCGTGTCGCATCCCTGGAAGATACTAAACTTAAATACCAAGTTTGGTATTTTACCGACTTTTCGTTTTCGAGTTATCGTGTTCACAGGCACACGGAAACACACTCGGACCTTTTTCTGAAAATACTTTTTTTGGATACAAAGACCCTAAAACATAAATTTCCGGTGAAATCTCGGTATCGAATTTTTTGGTGGGGTGCAATACCTTCTCTATACACTATGTACATAGTACTTGTAGAGAAAGTAAAAATAATAGGTATCTGAAAAATTATATGTCTTAACCAGATCTACATTTTGTCATAGACTTATCGCAAATATGTATGTAGTATTTTAATCAAATGTGTTAGAAGTATTTTTGAGAAAATCAAAAAAAAAACGAAAGTGTGTCATGTTAAAGAGAGGTTTACAGTGGAGACGATTTTTTTGAAAACCTCTTTTAAGGCGCTGAACTTAAATATCAAGTTTGGTATTTAACCGGCTTTTCATTGATGTGCTGTTCATAAGCACACACGGATGCTTTCCTTAAAGTCTGCTTTTATTCAAAGGAGCCTCTAAGCGTGTATTTCCGATGAAAATTATATGTCCAATTTTCTGGTTGAATGTGCTATTTCAGATGAAAAATATAGAATTTTCTGGTTGAATGTCTCTGAGTTTACAACACAAGTTCTCTCCAAGGAAAAAAAAAAAAAATGGTGTGTTCCATTCTGATGACTTCCTCTACCTGTTCTACAAAAGCTTATTATCTGCTTCATGCCAATGCAAATAAATGTTAACAGAAATGGTCTTATTATTTATTTCCTGGTCAATAGAAGTGAATAGTGTCTGCGATAGGCAAACCGTTTAAGCTGGTCGGTGTGCGATGTTATTGAAATTCGGTTGTCGTTGCATGACGGCAGAGAGAAAAGGATGACGACTTTCTTTTTGAGAAAATGTAAACCAATAACAAGGAATATTTCGTAAATGGTTAACTGAAAAAAAGAATAGGTATTTGACAAATTGTATGCTTTAACCAGATCTACATTTTGTCATAAATATGAATCTGGCATTTTAGTCACATGTGTTAGAAGTATTTTTGAGCAAATCAAAAACAACGCAAGTATTTCATGTAAAAGAGAGGTTTGCGGTGGGGACGATTTTCTTGAAATCCTTGTAAATTTGGTATTTACCGGCTTTTCGCTGATGGTATGCTGTTCACAGGCACACACGGACCTTTCCCTTTAAGTCTGCTTTTATTCAAGGAATCTCTAAACATGTATTTCCGATGAAAATTGAATACCGAATTTTCTGGTGGGATGCTATATTTCCTCTACAAGTAATAGTTAAAGCAAATGTCTGATGTGCTAAGTTCACATGACTTTCTCTGCCATTCATTAAAAACTATTCTTAAAAAATTCTTCCACATAGATACTTCGAGTTAATCCAGATAAACATTTGCATAAATGCGTTTATTACACATTTCCTTGTGGATACAAAGGAATAAGGCGCTACACTAGGCTTAATCGATAATCAAATCTTTTAAAAGCTGGTCGCTATATAATGACTTTGAAATTATTTTTGCTTGAGCAAGAAAAACTAACATTCCAGTTTAGGAAATTGGAAGTACATATTTTAAAATTGAAACGAATAAAAAATATCTTGGAAAATAACTAAAGAAAAAATGTCGAATTATGTGTTTTAACGAAACCAAAATTTTTGTGCAGTAAGTTTTTGTCTATCTCTTTCGTTTTCCCAGTTAATGTAAAAGTCATCCAGAATGAAGAGTGTTTCAGATGCTAATCCCAAAAGATATGCAAACGTTGTATACGAGCGTCATATCTGCAATTATTTTCTAGATTTCATTCTGCCACGTTCGAAGCGTTTTATTGCATGTATTCCCGAAATTATAGTTGCCATAGCTTTTAAGCTGCAGCGGTGTCAAGTGTTCAGGCAGTTTGTCCGAAAACGGAAAGTCAATCTCTATTTCCCACACTTGAAATACCCCTTGGGATTCTGTGGTTCTGAGAATATTCCCTGGGGTGACGTGGGGATTCACGGTAGGACTGTGACTTCCCGGCCATCTGCTCAATTTGCGCATAGGGTAACCAATGTCAGCCCGTCTCTCTGTACCGTCAACAACAAAAAGAGTCGATGTCTGTCTGTGTGTTTCTTTCAGAGCTTGCCCACGATTGTCGACCGCTGCAAGCAAATCGGAATTTCGAGGGTTGTTCAATAAGTTCTTAGAAAATCCAAGAAATTACACTTGGAACATCGAAAAACGTTTGGTGTTGTAACAGTCCGCTCCTACTAGATACCACTTAAAAGTTTCAGCTATATCCATCATGTGGTATCGTTGTCATAGGCGATTAAGTCAACAATCTAGTGCTTCTTTATAAGTATGGAAACAAAAAAAGCGAGTTTCGTGCTGTAATTGAGCTGTAAAAGGCTTAACACCGAAAGAGATAAAAGCAGAATTGGATGAAGTTCATGGCACATCTGCTCCTGCGTTTGCAACAATTTATAATTAGATAAATGAATTTAAACGTGGCCGTATATCCACAAATGATGAACATCGTTCCGGATGTCCAGCAGAAGTATCTTCCTCCGAAATTATTGGCAAAATCCAGGATGTGATTTTGAGTGATTGACGAATCAAAGTTCGCGAAATATTAGAGCCTACAGGCATGTCACAAGGTTTAATGTTTTCAATTTTGCACTGACAAAGGTCTCGGCACTTGCTCTCAGTGGAGAATAAGCGCAATCGTATGATCGATTCGGAAGCTGGTTTGGCACTTTTCCGTCGCAATCCTGATGAGTTTCTGCGTCGATTCATAACTGTGGATGAAGCATAAACTACTACACTTGTGGCGGGAATTTTATGGTTTATTACTTTAGGATTTGGAAGGATAAGAAGGGCTTAAAAGTAGGATCTCTTTTAGGGATTTTCTCAGGGCATGTGTGAAGAAAAAAAAAAGCACTATTTTTTTTTCGGATTACCCCAGTTTATCCATTTCACACACAATAAATTATTTGTCCCCTCTGACTTCCGTTTTCTCATTTACAATGTTATTCCCCCACACTGAATAAGTTCCTTACAATTAAACTTTTACAAATTTATCCAGATTATTTTCCAACTATTCCCTGTTCTAATTCCCATGTGAACTCGGAGAAATGACTCCTTGTCCACCACTCACTTTCCTAAAATAAAGACACATACTTTATATCGCAGCACTGAAGTTAATATATGCAACACGTCTGCTCAGCACCATTGATAATTTATAAGTAACTTCTTCCCTTCTACAATTCGTGACCGTAACCTCCCTTCGGGCCTAGACAAATTTCTTGTGGGATCGGACACGAATGGATCCGAAGTTAAACATTTCTTAATTTCTATTGGTCAGTATTTTCAGTCAATGGTTTTTCCAAATCGGTCTCCTCTCACCAAATAAGTTTGGCACCACAGCAAAAACATTAGACTACAGTTTGCTCCCTTCAGGTCCAAAGTACCCTTGGTCATTAATGTTTAATGTTTCTTCTTTGTAACACTCGGAACACAACATTTCCACAATTCTATTGTATATACGTTCTGCTAATGACTTTATGACCCACATTACCAAATAAACCTTGCAGCTAATATTCCTTAATCTCTGGTTTTTCCTTTCAGCAGTAACTTTCTTTCGTATACAGAATTAATACTCTTTACAATTTTTTTTAACATATATTGCTTATTCTAATGTATTACCTTTTAATATCTTTAATCATTTATTTATTTGTTACTGCAATCCCTTTCCCCCCGTTCTTTTAAATTCATTTGCTTATTAGTTTTATTTTCTTTATTATATTGAAATGTTTCTTATTCTTCAGAAATGAGTATTCTACATTACACTCCAGAGACAAAAGTACAGTTGAAACAGTGGGTTTTTAAAGGCGAACCGGCTCCGAAGAAGGCAAAGGGCATCTGCAGACAAGGCGATGACCTCGATTTTTTGGGACGCCCGCGGAATCATCTACATTGATTACTAGCAGAAAGGAAGAACGATAAGTGGAGAGTATTACGCATCGTTATTGCACAGGTTGAACGGAGAAATCAAGAAAAATACCCTAATCTGGCAAGAAAAAAAATTCCTCCTTCAAGACAATGCAAGGGTGTACACTGCGCAGTTTGAATGGCGAAAATTGTAGAATTAAGGTTCGAATTACAACATTCACCGTACTCACCATATTGGGGCCCCAGTGCCTTTTTATGTCTAAACTTGAAAAAGTGGCTTGGCAGAAAACGATTTACGTCTAACGATTAGGTCATCTCTCAAACAGATGCCTATTTTGAGGACCTTCCGAAATCGTACTTTTTGAAAGTCTTAAAACAGCTGGAGAAACGTTGGGAAAAGTGCATCGAGCTAAAAGGAGAGTATGTTAATATATATTCAAAATAATTTGTGTTACTATCTTTTTGTAAGGACTTATTGAACGCCCCTCGTAATAGCGAGCAGCCAATTGACTGTCGCTTTAGCCTAGTGTAGTATTTCCCTTGTACCTATAAGAAAATATGTACTAAAACAATTTCTGCAAATGTTGATTTCGATTAGCGATTATGTAGAAGGATAAGCTTTTGTAACAAATAGTTTGCTGCAGAACAGGAAGAGAAAATCACGTGAATGTAACATCAGCCTTTTAAACCTGGATTGTAAATTACAGTGTACGAGTCTATTGCTGGGATTAGAGTGTTTAACCGGTCGCAAATCATAGAAGAACGTCATCAGAGCAAAGTAGTATCCAAGGGACATAATTAGCAGAGATCTTGTTAGTCATATGTTACGAAACGGCTTGAAGCTGGTGAAGGTCTCACCTGGAGATGCTAAAAACTCCATGTCAACATCTCGTGGAGGATTGCGTAAAATCAGAATGACTTTCTCTGAGAGTGCAGAATATATCGTCTGGCGTCATTGCTGTTGGGCAGCGCATAACTGCAATATTTGTGTAGACAAATGGACATCGGTGAAGAGTTCAAGGTTAAAAGATACATTTCTATCTTCTAGCTTTATTAGTTATGACATAAACCCCACGGCATAAACACCCACTTGAGTCAGTATAATGATGTTTTGAATTACTGTTGGAATTTCCATGTCTGGACTTCACCAATTACTGTCTTCCCTTGAACGAAAAATATCTGTACAAATTAACTGCATTTTAAGACTGCAAGACTGTGCTTGATGCATAAAAATTAAAAATTAACTAATGTGTCAATTCACATGACTCTACATATCTGTATAACAATTTATTTATTTTTAATTTTAACTTCAATGGTCATATCGGGGGCTTTGACTTGTGAAACAACTAGTATCACTGTAGATTAAGAACATTAGGTTAATCAATTTTTATTATTAAACACAAGCACATTCACTCTCATAAGAGGGGATAGGGAATAATTGTAGTTAAAGAAAAATTCCCCACCCCAGCCGAGAATCGAGCTCAGGACCCCCGGGTGAGAAGTCAGCTCGCCATCACTCGGCTACGGAGGCAATCCTTACAGTTTATTGTTGAAAAGCCTATTCTATCTACTTCATCGTAATCAAGATGAACATTACCAGAAATTGTTTTATTAATTTTTCTCCCCCACACAAGCCAGGATTTGAATCATGGATCTCCCGGTTTCTGGCCGGTTGCTCTACCACTGTTGCAATATGCTGGTGTACCATTAAATTTCTCAACTGACTCGTATGTTCCCGACAAACCGCAAGGTGATCTCAAATTATTTTGAGATGACACGCCCCTATGGCGACTTACAATAGCGTAAGGACTTTAAATCCCAGGATTCAAAGTATAACTATTATGGCCAAATAGTATTGATTTAATTATCATTTTAATTTTTTTTGTGTGTACCTAGCAAGTTTTTGTCTATTCATTACGGATTACCAGTTATGCGAAATTCATCAACATTCATATAGAATGAGATGATCTTCAGGGGCTATTCCCTGAAAATTCAAAATATAAGTTTCATCGTTATGTAAACGTGTTTAATATACGGTATTTTAATAAAAACCGGTAGAGCCATTTTAGAGAAAATAAATGTTTTCCATGTAAAAAGGTGTGGGTTATTTTCCTCAAAATCTTCGTGTCGCATCCTTGTACGACATTAAACTGAAATACAAAGTTTGATATTTTACTGACTTTTGGTTTTTGAGTTATTATGTTCACAGAGACGAGTTACATGTTCACAGAGACACGGACACACACGCATATGCACGCAACTTTTTCTAAAAAGTTTTTTTTTTGTGTACAGGGACCCTAAAGCATGTATTTCCGGTGAAATGTCGATATCGAATGTTTGTGTGGAATGCAATACCTTCTTTAATTATTTATGTAAGAAAGTAACAAGACAGATTATTATATTTCAAGTAAACAATAATACACTGTTTTCCTTCGCACGCCGCAGTTCATACTTTCGCATAAATAGCTATGATATCGTTTGAGGGATTGCAAGTTAACGGCGCTACGAGAATTGGTGCCATTGACGTGACGCGGGGTCGGTACACACACTGTCCGCTTACAACTATTGAGGCGAGGTAACTTAGTTGCTCTTCGTATCTACTCCACCCCTCAAGAGTGTGCCAAAATACTGTAACGTATTTTGCCGAAAGCATCGAAGGTGGGGCATTTGCAAAATATGCAGTTATTTGAGGAAGAATTTGGAACGAAACTCACCAGCTGTGACTGATTGTGAAAGAATTTGTTCTCAGTGTAAACGCAGCTTAACAAAATAGCATTGGACCTTCATCTCAAAATCTCTTAACATGAATATTGTTTGTACATTCCATTAACTGTGACCAAGATGAAAGGTACTTAAAGTGATTCTTTTGTGAAATTCGACAAACAATATTGAAAAATTAAAAAGAGGTATTTTCATGATAAAATGATATGAATTTCTAAAATTTAAGAAAATGTATCGTTTTTCCCACTTGGCGCAAATAAACTACCAATTAACTGAAGCTATAAAATGGTAGGTGCATACTTCCTAATAGACACTCCCAGATTTAAACCTTATTTTCTCACAAACTTTTTTCCAGCACTTTTCCATACACAAAATGTTCCTTACAATGCATTTTTTCAGTAACTTGTATTAAAAAATGTATACTGACTTTCTAGAGCAGATTTACGTTTTTTTTTAAATAATGCACCAAATTTGAAAATGAATTATTAACTTTTGAAAAATTAAGAATTCTGGAGAAGCAAAAGTAATGGTTTCTCTACTCTAATAAGAACTAATATAAAAATGTGTTACATTCACAAAACTTTCTCTACATCTGTAACAACTTATTGTTAAAAAAGGTTATTTTATCTTCATCATGCTAATCGAGATAAATAACAGAAATGGTCGTACTATTCCTTCCTTATAAGCAGAAAGGAAATAGGGGATACACTAGACTAAGGCGATAGTCAGATCTTTTGAAAACTGGTTGCCATGTGATTGAAATCCGTTTCTTTGCATGGCCACGAGTTTATAAATTCCCCCATGAGAAAAGTTTGTTTTAACGAAGTCTGCATTTTTTGTGTTGTAAGTTCTTGTCTATATTCTTACGGTTTACCAGTTATGCAAAAGTCACCCCGAATGAGCAGGTTTTCAGAGGCTATGCCCAGAAAATTCAAGATATATATTTTGTCATGTAAATATATTTAATATAAACTATTTTAATCAAAATCTTTAGAGAATTTAAAGAAAATAACATTTTTCGATTTTTTTTCTATGTAAAGGATGTTGGGGTGGGCGGATTTACCCCAGAATCTTCATGTAGATCCTGTGAAGATACCAAGCTCAAATACTAAGTTTGGTATTTAACCGACTTTTCATTTTTGACTTATTGTGTTTACAGGCACACGGACACACTCTCAGACATTTTTCTAAACATGCTATTTTTTATCCAATATAATACAAGGAACCTTAAAATTGTATTTCCGGTGAAATCTTGGTATCGAATTTTTGGGTAGTGTGCTACATAGTACATAGTATACATGTAGGTACTATGTATACTTAAGAAAAAAAAAAGAACCTTAGATATATATACATATAACACATTAGATCATTTCTGTGATCCTGAATTTTTTTATGTGAATAGTTTTTAAAATGCATCACGCGGCTTATTTTTTATTAGAACTTATTATTGTGTGCAATAACAGGTAAAATTTTCAACAAGACATCTTGCATACTATGGATTTTTCAATTTCACAGATGCATCAACTTGGGATGAAATGCCTTTTTACACCATATAGTTTTGGAAGTTTGTGATTTTCTCAGATGGTTGTAACGATTTTGATATATATATATATATATATATATATATATATCAAAATTTATAATAAATATATATAAAACAATGTTTTATAGACGATAAAGTACAATTTTAATACACTAGCCGATTTGTGTCGAACAATAGAAGTCACGCTGGCAGAGGATGAAGCTACATTTATCAACATAATAGCTGCGTACTAATATGGATAAATTTTTACACATGTCAATATACATGGTAGATAAAGTAAAACATCTGATGTGTTCTATTTACATGACTTCGTCTACATCTCTGCAACAAATTATTGCTAAAGAGCTTATGCTTCTTTTTACTTCATGCTAATTGAAAAAAAAAAAAAATAGCAGTAAGTAGAAGCGAAATAAGGAAGTACCATAGGTTAAAGTGATAGTCAAAAGCTGGTTGCTATGTGACTGAAGTTCCTTTGTTTGTATGGACAGGAGTTGACACATTCCTGTATGAGAAATGCTTAATTTCTTTTAAGCTGAAACCAATCACAAGGGATATCTCAAAAACGATCAACTCCACGAAAAAAATGTATATGACATAAAATGTGTGTTTCATCGTGATCTACATTTTTTGTGTAGTAAGTTTTTGTCTCTCTTACAGTTTACCAGTTATGCAAAATTCAATAAAAATCATCCCGAATAAAGTAGTCTTCAGATGCTTCCCAGAAAATTCAAGATATGCGTTTTATTTGGCATGTAAATATCTTAAATATAAAAGAGATTTTAATCAAAATCATTTGAGCCATTTTTGAGAAAATAAAAATTTTTGAAATTTTTTCCATGTAAAGAGTAGTTTGGGGTGGCGGGATTTTCTTGAAAAATCTTGGTGTTCCATTCAGCTTCTTATACACTATGTACATAATACGTGCAGGGTAAGTGAAAATCCATTTCTGCATAATTTGCACATGCATCCTACTCGTATATAATTTTACATACGTCTCAGTAGCGAAGTATACAGCATACTTTTTGAGCTCTTATTTCGTCCATGTATTTATTCCATTTCAGAGTAATCGCAAGAGCCTGTAAATTTTGTTCACTTGTTCTGCAGGTTTGCCTTCGACGCAGCAATGATAAATCATTGCCTTAATCAGTGACATCTAATAAGGAGAAACAATGAGGTCATGTTAGGAAGCTCAAAAACGTGCCGCTCACAGCTTGAAAAGTTGAACGAACCTTCCGCGTGCACAAAATAATTTAATTTCGTAACGTTTGTTTAATTTAATACCAATTATACTCGAGCACGGTTTATAACACGAGAGAACGCTAAGTGCATAATTGTGTTTAAAATAATAAGCTAAATCAGGAACAGTGTGATTTCTTATAATTTGCCTATACCCGCCATGTAGCGTATTAATGTTTATGTTGTTTGATGGGCTAATTTTCCAATAGCTTGTTTCATCATATAGATCGTGTATACAACATCACAAGATAATGCTACTTCAAATTATCTTGCCATTTCGAAATGTAATGGGCGAAGGTTTTTTAACTGTTTAGGTTAATAGATCGTGTAACGAACGTCTTTATACGATATACATAGTATATAGAGAAGATATTGCACTCAAGCCAAAAATTGGATACCGAGAGTTCACCGGAAATACACGTTTTAGGCCCCCTGTATCAAAAAAAAGCATTTTTGGAAAAAGGTCCGTGTGTGTCCGTGTGTCTATGAACATAACTCCAAAACGAAAATTCGGTAAAATACCAATTTAAGTTTAGTATCTTCCAGGGATGCGACATGAAGATTTTGAGAAATATCCCCCCACCCCAAACTACCCTTTACATGGAAAAAATTGCGAACATTTTGAGTTTCTCAAAAATGGCTCTAGCAATTTTATTAAAATACCGTATATTAAAGATATTTATATGGCAAATGAAATGTATATCTTGAATTTTCTGGGAATAGCCTCTGAAGGCCACTTTATTCTGAATGAATTTCGCGTAAGTGGTTAACCATATGAGAAAGACAAAAACTTACTACCTACACAAAAAATGTAGATCACGATAAAACGCAATTTATCATATACTTTTTTTGTTTGTTTTGTTTTCCGTTGAGTTGAGCATTTCTGAGGTATTCCTCGTTATTTATTTCAGATTTAAAATACTTAAACTTTTTTCATACGGAAAGTTGTTAACTCCTGGCTGGCCCTGCATAGAAACGGATTTCATCCACATGACAATCGGCTCTTAAAAGATTTGACTATCGCTTTAGCATAGTGAATTCCCTTATTTTCCTTCTACTTACAAGGAAGCAAGTAATTAAGACAATTTCTGCTAAAGTTTATCTCGATTATCATAAAGTAGACAGAGGAGTATGCTTTTTAAACAATGATTGTTACAGCGATATAGAGAAAGTCACGTGAATGGATTTTTACTTCCATGTACAGTCCGGAGCATGGAAATGTACCGATGTGATGAGCAACTGTTTATGTTGGCACCACTCCTGTGCCAGGTCTCCCAGTTGAAACTGTCAGCTATAGCTAGGCGTATTGTTAGCACGTGCTTGCCCTTTGTTTCACGATGGTGGAGGCGAACCAGTCCCAGAGAATTTTAGATTAATGGAAACATAATTCAGAATGCGTCTTTTCTTAATTTGATTATATTATCACCGCTTGTTGACGAAAGGAGCAAAAGCCACATTGGCAATCCTTTTCGGACAATGAAAATACCATTTCCTGTTTTTCGAGGAAAGGGAATGAGAGATGAATCAAAGTTATATATTTTATTATATGAGTATTAACTTAAGCTCCACACTACACATATTTATTGGGAATCATGCCTTTTTATTACACAACACGCCGCTGTAAATTAAAGCTCAATATATACAACGTGTACAAAAGCATTCTTAAAGTAAACATAAGGGGGGACACATATGTAATTAAAGTAAGTTAAATGTTCTAGTAACTAATCCATGAAGCCCCGTCCTTTATAACAGCGTTCATTCTGCCAGGAGGTGGTGTTGGCAGTCGGTCCACTCAGGTTGATTGTTTCTTACCCCTTCCTAGCACTGTTCACCGATCATTGTTTGTGTGACGGGCTTGAACATAAACCAATAGGATATCGGTCAACTCAGGACTGGTGAAAAAGTTCCGCCATCATTAAATAAGACACTAACACATCGGCGCGTTTCCGTGCATCTGTAGACCCACAAGTTTCCGGCCTAAGCGTTTTCTAGGGACGACAAAGACAAAAACTTTCACTTCTCAATATAGTCACCCTTTATTTTAGTTAACATTTCAATCGTCTTGTCTTCAAAATGGGCAGTTCTCAGCGCACTTAAGTTTGAGAAGAGAAGATTGTTTTGGTCGATCTCCTTGAAATCATATTTCTTCTGAGACGTTAATTAATTTATCATTACTATGTTAATAATATTGTTATTTAAACATCAGTTGCAGATTTGTTGTATATACAGGTTACTACAAAAGAAATAGACAACTTCAACTGCCTGTAAAACAAAAACTATTAGAGATAGCAACCTAATTATTTTGGAGGTATGTTGAGAAACTCTCAAAGTTTCGTTTGTTACTATTGGTAACGCTGTAGTGTTTTGTTTGTTGTTACAGAAGCTGAAATGGCGGAAAATCCTGTGGAAAAGGCATATTGCGTGTTGGAATTTGCTAGAACGCAATCAGCAACTGTTGTCCAACGACATTTTAGAACACGTTACCACAAAAATGAAATAATGCGCTCACAAAAACCAGCATCGTCTTCATCATGTCGCAACATGTCGATGCAAAAGTCACGCCGTATGACCTTATCTTCTTCACTCAGAAACTGCAACATCTGTAATCTGTAAGGCATCATGTGCAGTCTCTTCCGCAAGATTTTCCATACAGTTTGCTGTGGAATTTGTAATTGCATGCTTGCCCTAGATGTCGATTTCTGTGGGCTTCTTATGTAGGCAGAACGAACACGTTCAACGTTTTCTTCCGAAACTCTTGGTCTTCCCGAGCTCTTCCCTTTGCACAAACATCCCGTTGTCTCGAATTTTCTATACCAGTCGTAGATTGACTGTCTAGTCGGTGACGTTTTGTGGTAACGTGTTCTAAAATGTCGTTGGACAGCAGTTGCTGATTGCGTTCTAGCAAATCCAACACGCAATATGCCTTTTCCACAGGATTTTCCGCCATTTCAGCTTCTGCAACAACAAACAAAACACTACAGCGTTACCAGTAGTAACAAACGAAACTTTGAGAGTTTCTCAACATACCTCCAAAATAATTAGGTTGCTATCTCTAATAGTTTTTGTTTTACAGGCAGTTGAAGTTGTCTATTTCTTTTGTAGTAACCCTGTATTTCTAAGATAGAAAGCAAGGCAAGGTTTGTAGTACTACAAAGATGCACATTTCTGATGACAACAGGAAAGACCAAGCGAGCAAGGTTTGGAGTTTATGGGTCATTGTATTGGGTTGCGTGCAGCAAGTCTTTCTAGTAGATTCCATGTCATGTGTGTGATGGCAACCATTAAGGCACAAATGACACTATGTCGATAATGTTAGCACGAAAATATTGCCAATTACAGAACTGAATTGATTCCGTGCTCTTGTCAGCTTTAGGTGTATAAGAGGTTGGAACTCTCTGCGATATAACATTTGTGAGTTCAAGTTCACGCCGATTTGAACTCTGAAACTGTCATTTTAAGTGATATGTACTTTTTGTGAATTTGTGTGTATAAAATCAGTATTAATATTTTATCGTGCATATTAAAATCATAAAAGATCTAGAAATATATTGGTAGTATTTAACGCCTGCTTTTACTACTTGTGGCACCGCAGGCGATGACACTGGTGATACATGGAATGCAGATGGAGCACCGGTGGAATGCAATGGCGGGGGAAACCAGAGAACTCAGAGAAAACCCGCTCCTGCGCCGCTTTGTCTATTACAAATCTCACATGCGGTCGCTTGGGATCGGACCCGGGCTATCTAGGTGAGAGACGAGTGGTACAACCACTCGCCACGGCGCGGCCTAGAAGCATATGAATATAAAAAACAGAAGTATTTTTTTTTCTATTACATTATTTCATATCACCCCTGATAAGCCAAATTTGCTGTACACGACGACAACAGCCGAGGCAATAGTCACGACTCAAGGGCAACAGCAGCGAGAGAGCAGCATCTTCATTAAAGCCTTACGTCGCAAAGATTAACTTTTACAGCAACAGCTAACACATTTTGAGGCAATTTACTTCACAGTCTCCTTTACGTAGGAGCGTTGTCATGAAGACGGACACCTCCTTTCAGCATTCCACTCTTTTTCGCTTAGTTTTAGCAAGCAATCTGTGCAGTAGGCCAGCATAGTAGTTTCCCTTTACTGTGGTGTTACTCTCCTTGATGTCAATGAAGATATTCCTTTACAGCACCAAAAGATTTTGGTCATGGTATTCGTTGACTGCGTGACCTTGACCTTTAGTGGCCCTGCTTCGCTAGGTTTATGCCACTCCATTAATTCTCATCTGCACAAGGGATCATAGTACAGGACCCAAGCTTTATCTCCTGTAACAATGGTTTGCAGAACACTCTCGTTGGCAGACAGACCTCAAAAACTGCCAGCAACATTTGACTAGCTGCTGCTTTTGGATTGAGGAAATAAGTCCTGTCCTAATCTTATTCAGGTTTAAATTACATGAATAATTCAAGAACTACTCTGTTAGAAAGGCCCGACCTTGCTGCTATTTCTAACTTTGAATGTAATTTCTCTTTCTATAAGAAAAATCTTTTCAGGAGTGAGCACCTCCAAGGGTCTCCACTCGCTCTTCATCTTCAAAGTTTCTCGATCATTTGAAAACGTTAGGTCCATTCTTTTACAGTAGTAAATGAGGGGGAGACACACTGTTCTATTTACTTTCCTTTGGAGTAAGTCCTTCATTTGTGAAGAACCCTCATACTTGTTAAGTAGAAAAAATATGATACTTCCTGAACCTAACCATTTAGTGTATCTACAGACTGCCGCTTTCGTTTTGGAACTTTAGGTATTTAAAAGTAAATATAAAAATGAGTAACCATGAAGCTGTATGAACTGTCGTTCAAAACTTGATCAACTTTTCACATATAAGCGTATGGTTCACTCATAGTCCAAGGCAGTGAATATTATCACGATTTTATGCTATGCCGATTCGTTCTCCGTGGTCTAGTTTACCTTCTGGTTCCCCAAGTTCGATTGACGATGGTTTCTTTCGGTGATAAAACCCCATAACTTCGCTTGCTTCAGAAAGGAAGTAAATCAGTTGATCCCGTGTAAGGTTTATTTGCATGTATGGAACCTAATTCTTTGAAACAGAAGAGTCATGAGTAAAATTTTCGGACATTTCACAGCCCGTAGGTCCTGGACCTCTCCCGTGCTTCTATCTAAGGACGGTGGGCTAGTCCCCTGCCCGCAATGTGCCGGTATCTGCAGAAATAATGTGACAAAATACCGCTAGGGTGTCCCTATATGCCTGTGATGGTAGGAGTGTAAGTTTGTTTTAAAATGAGATGAAGTCTTTGAGCGTCATCAGATCGACAACCAATGGGAGTCTTGTAGCGTTGTGTCATATTATGTTCCCACCAATAGAAATTGCTGCACATGAAGTGATATCTCTAATAAATACCACTTGTGCAGTCCACTTCAAATTTCACAATTTAGCTAGGGGCTAATATTTGTAAAAGAATCGTGAAAACAATATTTATTTCAAATAGTATTCATAATATAAACGAACAAATACGCTCAAACGTAAAACGTAAAATATGAGCCTATACATAATCGCTGAAATTGTGCGTGTATATGAGGGAGGGGGAGAACGTGAGCGAGCGAGATCACTGAAAACTGCTAGGCAAACGATTGCAGGTCCACAGTAAAGTAGTTACGTTGAACAAGCACCAAAGATTTGGTTTCTTCTCTATGTTCAAAATGACAGCCAACAGCTCATTTGGCCTGGTAAGCAGAATGCTGCATCTGAAGAACGTGGGCAATGACATCTTTACATGTGCCTTGTGTTAACCTCTCAAGAGTTCAAATACTTCATATCTGTAAATACTTGCTTTAAATAGCAGTACAACAGCGTGATTTCGTGGAACCATATATGGTGAAATTAGTGGCAAGAAAGATTTGCGAAGCCAGTCTGGAAATATTTTTGGGATATGTAACAACGAGAGGAAGAGAGAAGTCAATTCTATTTCATAAATGTGTCTTGCGAGGTATTTAGATTCTCAGATCTAACGCTAGATCAGGCGATACCAACTAATTGCTCCTTGAGTAAAGCAGAGAGAACAACTTTGTCCAATACTTCTGCGAATCACCTGAGCTCTACGTGCACAAAAGGAGGAACAGATAATTCCTTCATTATAGTAATACGTAATCCATTTCTCGACTATCGTAGTGGTGGGATCTGGTTGTAATTTCCCTTAACACTGAAACCTTATTGTTTTATTTTAAAATGCTCGTCTGTTTATTTAGGGACAGTAGTTTATATACTTTTCTGTGGGAAGATTAATATTTGCATAGGTTATATATCTATTGCAGGTCAATGATTGGTAAAACATTGCCCTATTATGTCTTACAATAAGTATTTATATTTCTGATATAGACGTATACATTTTTCATAGATTTGATCGTAATAGGTATTCGTAACATAAATAATTGCAAAACATTATTATTGTATTAACAAGGTAAAACAAAAAGCTCATTAACTAGGTGAATATCATTGCAATCTCATGTAAATGCGAACAGTATGATAATTAGATTGTATCGAAAAACTGCCACATTTACTGCAGTGAATATGAACAGGCATTTTGGTTATTAATTGGCATTCAAGATAATTCGAAAGAAACGTTCTTTTCCTTGGTAACTGTCATCCTTACTTGCATGGATTGTATACTGACACTGAGTGCAGAATTTTGCCGAAAACTAAATACCTATCCCACCACTTTCTGCAAATAAGAAAGATTCCTCATAGGCAGGCATAAACCAGGAGTCGATGGTTTGCGTGTTGCTTTCTGTTCTTGATGTATAGACAGGAGACACACTGCAAGGAATAAGAGACCATCCCTACCGTCACTTGTTTGCCCACTGCGTGCTAGGAGCCAGCAGCGAGTTGGTGACACTTGCGCTGTACAGTGTGCGATTGAGAGGGAAATACGTATGAAGGGAGTGGAGGTAACGAGCTTTTAACACATAGTTAATAACGGTGTCTGATTCATTGGAGACCAAAACTTATACCGTTGGAAAGGCACTCTAATTAGCTAATGCTCTGTTAGAACTTGTTTAAATTTTAACCCTACCAAAATACTAATTCTATTGGAAAATATTAATGTAGGTTTATAGGAGAGATTTTGATAATGATAACTTTAACTGTTCAGAATTAAATGGAACCGCAACATTTGGAAGCGAATGATTTATATGCAGAATGGGCATTATTAAAGTAGGCTATGGTAAGTAAGTAATTGCCACTTACGTAGTTTGAAGCAGAAGCTTGCAGAGTCGTACACAGAAAGCACAGGAAGACGGGATATTGTCGACACACCTTTTATAAGCAATTACTTCCCAGCTGAAAGAGCAATTTATCAGTCTAATGGACAGGTAGTGCATTCCCATACGCGCCGTAGCAGATTCTGCTGTATCCCAGTTGCTTAAACAAAGGCTGTATAAACACTGCAAGTGCGAGGCTGTGACGCAATTCTGAACATAACAACCACATAAATAATGTCCTTCTCTGCTCACTATCCTTAACTTGATTGTAAATTCTACAATCTGTTGTCGCAAAAGTTATTATTTGAATCTCCTTCAACCTAATTGTGATACATTTTTGTACAAGTCCAAAAATGTCTTAAATCCAAAATTGCTGATGTTATATTCCTTACAAAAATAAGACTCAAGCGTCCAAATTTAGTTCCTAAGCGGTTTATATCCCTATTTAAGTAGTGGTGAAAACTAGTAATAATAAAATAAGTAGATACATTGTTTTACCTTCTCTACTGCGAATATAAAATGCCGAAAGTAGGAATTTGTATTCTATCCAAAAATGCGATGAGATTTCATCGAAAAAGTATGTTTTGAGGTTCTCTGAATTAAAATGAAAAGCAAAAAAAAAAAAATAAATAAATAAATAAATAAATAAAAAAGCAAAAAAAAAATATTGTTTACAAACATGTCTTGTGTGTTTTGTGAAAAGTCCTTTAAATACCAAACTTGATATTTAGGTTTCCGCATAATCCAATGATGCCATACGCACCCCCAACTACCTTTTAAATGAAACATTTTAAGTTTTTCTTAAGTTTTTTTTTCAAAATGACTTTTATTAAAATACTGTATGTATTGTGTTTATGGCAAGAGAAATGTATATCTTGAATTTTCTGGAATAAAAAAGTAGAACTTGTTAAAGCACGACATTTATGTAAAATATTCTTTCCTCTTGTTAAGTTAATGATTTCCGAAGGATTCCTTGTTATGTGTTTAAAGCCAGTCGCTGTGAAACAATTGAAATTCGGATTTCGCTTTGCACGGCCAGAGCAAACCAAAAGAGAGATGAAACGAAAGATGACCTTCAGTGTGAGAAAGGTCACTTAGTTAAAATATTGAAACCAGTAACAAGGAATGTCTCGGAAACGGCCAACTCCACACACACACGCATACACACACACACACACACACACGCACGCACGCACACACGCACAAATATGACGTGTTCCATTAACATGACTTTCTCTAGCGGTCCTGCAAACAAACCTTTTGTTCAAAATATTAATCTTTCAGCTATATCGTGCTAATCAAGATAAACATAAAGTCGTATTACTTGTTTCCTTGTAAGTAGAAGGGAAGTAAGGGAATGCACAGGCTAAAGGAATAGTCCAGTCCTTTAAAAGCCGAGGTTATGTGAAACAATTGAAATCCCATTCTCTTTTCCTGTCAGGAGTAAAGAAACGAGAAGAAAAATGTCTTCTTCTTCTTCGAGAAAAGTTTAAGTGCCTTAAAATTGATACCAATAAACCGGAATATCTCGAAAACCGTTAACTTTGTGAAAAAAAAAGTGTAACATTAATTGTGCTTTAATGAGATCTACATTTTTTGTGTAGTAAGTTTTTGTCTCTCTCTTATGGTTTACCAGTTATATTAGTCATACAGAATGAAGAGGTCTTCAGAGAGTATTCCCATAAAATTTAAGATATACATTTCATTTATCATAAAAAATGTCTTAAACATAACGTATTTTAATCAAAATCGATAGAACCATTTTTGAGAAACTAAAAATTTTCGAAAAATAATCCTTGTAAAGGGTAGTGGGGGAATTCTTGAAAATCGTGTCGCATTCTTGGAAGATACTAAAATTAAATACCAAGTTTGGTTTTTAACTAACTTTTCGTTTTTGAGCTCTGCTATCCCCCCTCCAAAAAACCACACACACATGGGTGTTTCTAAAAAGGCTTTTCTTTTGGAATCAGGGGTCTCAAAACATGCATTTCCGATGAAATCTCAGGATCGAATTTGTGGGTGCATTACAATACCTTCTCTATAGACTATGAATACAGTACATGTAGAGAAAGTAAAAAAAAAATTGATGTGTTTCATTCACATAGCTTACTCTACATCTCTAATAAATTATTGCTAAAAAGCTTTTTCTTATATCTACATCATGCTAATCAAGATAAACATTAGCAGAAATTTTCCTTATTACTTGGTCAAGTCCCTTGTAAGTAGAAAGGAAAACTTCTAATGTGTTTCATTACATGATGTCCTCTAGCTATTCGGCAAACAAACCTTTTATTCAAAAGATTAATGTGTTATCTACATCATGCTAAATAAGATAAGCATAAGCAGAATTAGTGTTGTTACTTCTTCCTTGTAAGTAGAAGGGAAATAATAAAATGTATAGGCTAAGCGATAGTATCGTCCTTTAAAAGCCGGTCGCTATGTGAAACACTTGAAATTCCAATCTCTCTGCTTGTCAATAGCAAACAAACGAGAAACGAGAAGAAAGATGTCTTCCCGTTTTAGAAAAGTTGAGGTGGCTTAACATTGAAACCAATAACCCGGAATATCTCGAAAACATAAATTGTGTGTTTTAATGAGATTTTTTGTTTAGGAAGTTTTTGTACATCTCTTACGGTTTGCCAGTCATCCAGAATGAAGAGGTCTGCAGAAGCTATTCCCAGAAAATTCAAGATATACATTTCGTTTGACATAGAAATATCTTAAAAGATAGGTATCCTAATCAAAATTGTTGGAGCCATTTTGAGAACATCAATATTTTCGAAAAATGTTTCATGTAAAGGATAGTTTGCGGTGGGGGTATTTTCTAGAAAATCTTCGTGTTGCATCCTCTGGAAGATATCAAGTTTGTTATTGAACGGATTTTTCCTTTTATGCTGTCCACACACTCTCTCTCTCTCTCTCTCTCTCTCTCTCTCTCTCTCTCTCTCACACGGCCATTTTTCTAAAAAATACTTTTTTGTTTGTTTCAGGGGTCTGAAAACGTGCATATCCGGTGAAATCTCGGTATCGAATTTTTGGGTGCTTCCCTATCCTTTATGTACATAGTATATGTAAAGAAAATAACAGCGAGATCTACACTTTTTGTCTCTCTCTTACGGTTTACCATTTATGCAAAATTCATCCAGATAGAAGAGATCGGCTATTCCCAGGAAATGCAAGATGCACATTTTATTTGCGATGTTAAATATCTTTAATATGTGTTTTTTTTTTTTATCAAAATTGCGAGATCCATTTTTGAGAAAGACATCATTTTTGAAACATTTTCCATATAAAGGATAGTTTGCGTTGGGAAGATTTTCTTGAAGATCTTCGTATTGCATCCTTTAGTGTTTAACAGTGTTTTCGCTTTTGAGTTATGATCACGGTCACATATTCACACTTGGACCTTTATGTAAAAAATGCTTGGTTGTAGATGAGGTAGAGAAAGTAATCGGAATATAACTCTTTAGTCGTTATTTATGTTGTTCACGCACATAGAGTGAGAGAGATGGAGTGAGAATTCAGCTAAGTTGTTAGAATGCTAAAATGTACCATTAAGAAGCATTTTGTAAATATTTCCAGGCACTAGTTTGTAAGGGTAGTATATTAAGAGATTTCAATTTGTTTAAGCAATAATTAATAAATATACTCATTCAGAGTACCTAAACAGCTAGGATACTATGTAAATATATACATTCAATTACTGTTAAGACCACAATAGGATAAAATATAACGCTGAAATGTATAATCACCCGTTAACAAAAGCAAACAACCAGCAAAGGTTAGGGTCATAAGAAGCTCAGGTGTATATCTAGCATAAATACATCACGAAGTAAGCATAAAATTGAATTTGTAAAATAACCATGTACAATTGTAATTTAGTAAGGTTTGTGCGGTTGCTGGCGTTCTCTAGAAGACCACGTGCACTTTCAGGAAGTAGTTTGTCATAAAACAGGTGTTTGTTTTCTATAATTGCTGATTTGTAACTGGTTATGGGCAAGTAATTGCAATTTATAAATGATCATATGATGACTTTTCGAGTGTTCAGACACAGCCAAGTTTAAAGTCGTTCCGTTTTAAACGGACAGTGTGAAGGAATATTTGTAAGCATATTATGAAGGTTGTCAGGAAGGAAGCTGAAGGAAGGAATGCAGGCCGTTATGTACCAGGCTCTCACGAAGTTGCGGTACTCGGTATGCCAGTCACGCTCTTCCTCGATCGAAAACATATGCTTTTAAATTGGCTTGCGTGCTTTGAAAGAATTAACAGATGCTTCTGTCATCTATATAAATAGTGCACCCCTTTTATTGACCTTAATCTTCGATTGCTGATTAATTAACAATTGAGTGAATATAAGGCACCTGCATATTGGGGTCATGAACATCTCCCACAGAGCAGGTCTCTGGTTCGATTCACGGCTTGACCTCTAATCGCTCCCCTATATCTTAGACCCTGTTTCCCACATACACCGCGTTAAGATCGGGCACCTGATTTTACGTACAAAAATGGCGGGATAATCAAATACCTAAAGTTTCTTAAGTGTTATTTTCATGGTTGGTACTTATAAACCATATCTTCCGTACCACTTCATCCAATTTTTGGATTAGCAGGAGAGATCTGGGTATGGTTAAAAATGTGATACAACCGAGAAAAACTTTCAGTTGTTAAAATATTAGTCTGTTGCCAGATTCGTACACTGGTCACTTCAATTAAGGCCTGTTTAAATGCGTTTTTTTTTGTTTTCTTTTCCCTGATGTCCTTAAGTGTTATCACTCCAGAACTATATTCTCAGCCAAGTTTCAAATCGATTAATCTCATCAAGTGCCTTTTTCTTGTGATTCTTCTATACCAGGCGTCACAAACTGGTGGCCCTTTGAGTAAAGCAAAGAGAGCAAATCTGCTGGATGCTCCTCTGAATCTCCTTTATGCACTGTGCAATAACTGTTGGAAAGCAAGAACAGTATGTAACATCTTGGTTTGGAATATGTAACTCAACTTTCATAGGTGAATACATCTATTGTAGGTTCATGATTGGTATAACAATTGTTATGTTGTGTCTCTGTATTGGTATTTATATTTCGGACATGAACATATATTGTTTCATAATTGGCAGTCGTAATATAAATAATCCCACAAAATAATGACAATTGTTAAATCATTAACATAAAACAACAAGCTCCTTAACTTGGCTAATACCATCGTAATCACATTGTAATGCTAACAGTATGAGAATTAATTTGTACCGAAAAGCTTAACATCTATAGTAGTGATATAAACAGACAGCTGGTAATTAATTGAGATCAAACACGTTCTGAAAGAAACGTTCTTTTCCTTGGTAGCTGTCGTACTCACATGGGTTTACATAATGACGCCGCAAATAGAATGTTCTGAGTGCAACGTAGCCAAAACTAAACACTTATTCCGCCACTTTCTATAAAGAAGAAAAATGTATTTTATACTGATCTAAGCGTAGGAGGAGGCTTGCATGTTGGATTGTTTTCTGTTCCCGGCATAAACTGACACACGACGCACTATACAATGAAGAGAGACAATTCCTGCTGTCACATATTTCACCCACTGCATGAACGGTACTTTGCTTCGCAACAAAATCAAACGAGTTGGTAATGTGTAGAAGCAAGATTTTGTAATGACTCTTGTCTGGAAACTTGCAAAATATTCCGGAACATGGTGTCAATTTTCCAGGAAATGAAATGTAAACAGCTGTGTGAAATGTTAAGTACAGAAATCACGGGCTTTCACTTACCTAATGTGTGTGATTAGCTTGGTTTAATATAACTCCTTAGCTTTTTATAAATGTTGCGTAACATACTGTGATAGGTACCGCCATTATATACATCCACCTGAATACTTAAGTGCTACGTACACATCTTTTGTTAGACACTCGTCTCCCAACTTCATTTTTTAGGGTTCGCTACATTTCGGAAGTAGGGCACAACCTTGAGACATGAAGTACGTTATACACCCTGATATCTAATGGCTTCATAGTTGTTCTCTCTGTTCAACCAAATTATACTCGCTGTCAGCATTTGTTATCGATAGCCAAAGACATTCAAGGCACTTTTCATAGAGAACGTGGTAAGACGCACTTCTTGATTTCAATCTCAAGAGTGCTACATCTGATTTGTTACCGTAAGCTTTCTGGCACAGCTGTTCAACAATGCCACAATTTTCTTTATAACAAAGAAGCTAATAAAAATGAATACATGTATTTTAATAGTATTTAGTTCAATGCCAATGTTTCATTCTGTCTGTAGATTCCAGGGTTCGCGCTCATGCACGTGTGCTTTGTTTATTTCATAATTCAGTTAGTGCCCAGTATATTAAATAACTATAGTCATTCAAATGAACAATGTGTTCCTCGGCAGACAGTAGCAAAGCTAAACCCTTCACTAAATGTGAAATGGAGGTGAGCGAAAATGGGTCTATAGCAGCCCTGGGGAAGCTGGTAAGCGGAGGGGAAGTGTGACGTCTACCCATTCCACCTGAACTTGTTATCGAGACTGTCTCTCCCCATCATACTGCAACAGTGGCGGGACTAACTCGGCGAGTAGCTGAGTACCAAAGTATACCTTGCAATTTTTCTTCCTCAATTGAACTTAAAAACATTTTTTCGGTATATAGTAGAACGCTGACACCTTTTTCTAATTTATTCATGCCTGATCCTAATTGTAGAAACAGAGAGCCGCAGTATTGGTAGAAATGGTATCATCATTCAAACTGTAGCGTGCATCACTCTTAGTTTAGTTCAGTATAGAAAAGAATTGTCCACATGAATATGTGCAATCAAACATTTCAACAATAGCAAAATCTCTGTTTGGATGTGTATCGGCTGGCAACATTTGGTAACGTTGTAAACCATGTTTCCAAGGAGTGCTGCTCCTGCAATTAGTTATAGTTGTAACTGCATTGGGACATCTATTACATTGAAAATTTGGGTTTCACAATAGTTGAATATGTTTTTCTATACTGATATTTTCTGTCAATGAAACGTCCCCGACTACCCACTGCCTGTTGTTACTAGTCATATAGACAGATAAGCATGTGGATGAGGAAGGGGTGGTAATGTTTGATCTCCGATGAGAACAAACTCACCTGATCTGGTCCATAGCATGCTTGTAAAATGCGCAAGTTAGTTGTGTCGAAAGTCGTGCAGATGTGTAGATCATATTTTTAAGGTTTCATGGTCAAGGCGTGTCCAGGTAACTGCATACATTCCTCATATGTTGATAAATACATAATACTTATATGTTGTTGCAGGCCAGTGTCGGGGGGCCTAAGCAATGGTCCGTCTTTTCGGCGCTCTCCGGGTTCTCGCCCAGTGCTAGATGGAGGCGGTGTGTCCCATCACTATCCCATCGTCACTGTCATTGTGCATAAGGATGAGAATGGTTATGGCATGAAAGTCTCGGGCGATAATCCAGTTTATGTGCAGTCGGTCAAGGAAGGTAAGTGTCTTCAAATGTTTTGTACCTAGAAATGATCTATTGTACTGCATGGTAGATACAGATATAGCTACGTAAACCTGTATTTTGAATGAAAAAAATTAACAAAACAAATATAATAAAGTATACTCTAATATCTAAGTTTCTCGTATATGGATTACATTAAATTTAAACCGTTTGGGATGCTATATTTGATATAGAGATGTGTATATCGTACATATGGAACATAAAAAAAAAAAAAACCACCAGAAAATATATTACAAAATTATATACTTGTTTGATATTAATTTATTTCTCTCCTTTGCATAAAATATATTCTTGATAAGTAATTTACATGTAATTGTCTTAACACTTCGCAAAATATGCCCTGGTTGTGTGCATGCTATAGGGCAGGGCCTCCTCAGAGTATATGTGCCGGTGCATCGCACGGCGTAAGCTGCAAAAGACGACTTGTCAGGTTTACCATAGTGCAAACTCCCACTCCTCGATTTTGAGCAGTAGCTCTTTCTCTTTTTCATTCGCTTGCCGCTCTCATTCGCCTACCTTTCCCTTCCTCACCTTAGTCACTGCATATTGTCCGAGCTAAGCCCAGCCGGGCCGATGCACAATGCACAGAAATTGTGCACCTCGGTTTCCATGCTTGTGATGTTACGTGATTGAGAGGCCTGGTGGAGAATCCCAACAACTAATCATTATTATAATTGTTTTCTGCCTCTTGAGTCGTCTTTGATCCCCTTGCCCATTTACCTCTCACCATTCTTAGAGATTCCCCCATGCTACTAATTTCTTCTACCCTATTATCCGTTGACACTTTTAATTGCTATTATATCCTTTTGTAATTTATTCCGATACTCATTTCAAATGCAATCCCTTTTAACAATTACGCATCCAGTTAGGCGGTGGTAAATGTCTTCTGCTTTCCCACATATTGTCTCCTTCATGTTTGATCTTAATCCTATTACAAATAGTACACTTGTTGGCTACCAAGTGTGCCCCATCCTTCTCATATTGTCTCTCTATTCCAATTATTTTTAATTTTTCTTTATAATTCCAATGAACGTTTATCCTCCTGTATATCCTAGCCCTTATCTCCAGTCACTGCAGCCTAAACCCTCTGCTCTCCTTCCAGAATCGCCCTCCGTGGTGCAACTTCATATACCCAAGGTCGCGGACGACGATGGATTTTTTCGGCACGTAAAATAAGCTCAAGTCTAATAAAGAGGTCTCTGAACAAAATTAAGCTGTCTTTCTCGCCCAGTATAGAATGGAACGCTGAGAACCGTAGCAATTAAAGAACATCCATAAATAAAACTCATTTCCAGTTTCTCCTTGTACATTCCGTTGTAATTGTTCTCACCTGTTGCCTAACTTCTCTCACTCCAATTTCTTTACCTCATCAAACCGACTCCCACAAATGGAGATCCAATTCTTTACTACCATACTTATTTTGATTATTGGCTACTTCGGAGTGAGCATTTTAATTGTCACAGGATTCGGGGTAATCTCTCGTGTTACAATTTCTTTGATATCTTATACGTCCTTTTAGAAAATTATCATCTAATTCCAGACATGTATATCTACTTTTTTCAAAATTCACCCTGCTCTTTCTTATTCAGCTAAAGTTGCTGTTGTAGGTGAAGTTTTTTGGCAATATCAAAATATCTACAATATATTCTGTGCATTATGATCTTTTATAGTTGAGGTTATGATCGTAAAATGTGGACAAGAAATATGTATACAGCCTAGAAAGTGGTGTTCTTTACTTAAATAGGTATTTATTGTGGTAGCAGGAAGAATTTCAAAATGGTGACACAGAAAGTAGAAGTATTATTAGGTCTTCAAGTATTCTTATAAAACCCAATTTCCATTTATTTGACATGGAATTATTGTTCATTTACTGCAGATAACACTTTATGCATTCTAAATATCATGTCATCGCAAAATTAGCACGCTTTGCTAGGGAAAGGAAAGTTTTACGATTTTCAGTTTATTTCAGGAAGTTGGCAACTGTAGATAGTGGTCTTGTTCACATTTTCCCCTGTAAAGTTTTAAACGTATTTTACGGCCTCTATACAGCAACAAGGCATGAATCAGAACTCTCGGCTACTTATGGTTGAAAATGGTTTTAAATATTAAAAGCTATTGATAGTTTTTTGAAAATTACATGTTTTTCATAATAAAATAATATAAATTACAAACTTAAAAGAACATTTTTTTTTCACTTGGCGCATTTGAACTACCAATTAATTGAAGCTATAAATGCGCATAATTATTAATAGGCATGCCTAGCTTTTTTTTAAACTTATTTTCAGCATCTTTGCATGGACCATGCATTTCTTTTACCAGTTGGTTTCAAAATTTTAACTCTCAAAAGAGAATAAAAATTAGGGCATTGTTTCGAAAAAACTATTACGTCATTTTACCAATTCTCAAATTGGGGCATTATTTAAAAAAAATATTACATATACTTAATATTTTCTTTTGAAAACTACTTTTTTACATTAATAATCGATTAATTTAATAAATATATATTAGATCTAATTATATTTACTGTAAAACTGGAATTTTAGATATGAATATTTTTAAAAATGCTTCCTATGAAGCATTTTTATTATATCAGTGACTATAGATTATTTAATTATAATTTGAATTAGTGTTTCGATAATGTTGCACGATAGTATTTTGGAAAATGGTATTGTGTAATAACTAGTATACATTTTAACAAAATACTTACTGTGGATTTTTAAAATTTTTATGCATACAATTGCTGCCAGAAGATACGGCGCGGTATACATCTTCATGCTAAGTGGAGCGTGGAGTGTTGCTATGTGCAGCTTATGTGAAGATCTACTCTCGGGTTGGGAAGATTATTCATATTAGTCTGCTTTTGTTACTACATAGATTTTGTGAGATTGAAAATAAAATGTAATGTTTTCATTCCTTTCTCCACTAAACATGTACTGATATGTTTAAGCTTGAACCTTAAAACAAAGGTTTGTAAATCTTAAAATTGCTGCAGGGTAGCCCACGTATATCTTAATATAATGGAGGGGAAAATCGAACGCCAAGACTTCCAAATCGCATTGGAGCAAGTAACCTTCCAAATTCTGATACAGCAAATATGCCTTATGTGGCTCGGGGGCCAACCCAGAATTTTAAATGGAATCATGACGTTTTTTATTTTCTCTACCACGTACTGTGTATATAGTAGGTTGTACTTCAACCAAAATATCGATACCGAATTTTCATTGGAAATTAGTATTAATTAGCAATTTAAAATAAATATTAGAAATGAGTTGCTACTTTCTTGGATATATACAACACCGCTTATTTATATGACTATATGTGTTTAAATAAACATTAGAAATAAGCGAATAATTAAAAAAATGACTCATTTTGAAGACTGGAACATACCATTTCAGTTCAGCGGAAATAGCAGATGTAGTGGAGCTTGCTTGTTACCTAAAATGTTTAATAAACACTTGTGATAATATTTGCTTATGCCACTCTACGATCAATTCCTAATTGCTTTAGTTATATCAATTGCAATTCTATGTTAAACCAGAGTCAGGTGAAAATCTGGCTTGGAATGTCTTTAAAATTGATACGTGAGTTTAGAAATATCTATTTTCAGCAATTCTTATTGGCGTTCTCAAGATTTACTGCTATAAAATTCTCTCAAATCTCGAGCAGATCACTTGACAGTGCGACACCGTCCATGGATTAGCTTCCTTCTTGCGTTATGTACCTAGTCTAGAGGCAATTATTTAATTGCTCCTGTGGCTAAATGTATAACCCCAAAAGCTGATGATCCGAAAGTCATAGGCTCGTTTCCTGCCAGGGAGTTAACTATTTTTTCTGTATTTTTTTTTTTTGAAGTCCATATGAAGAAATGTTGCTTGGTGGAGATATTCAAAATCGAAAAATACTGCCTATTGCGGGAGGTTAATGTCGTGACCATATATAGTTCAGTTTCGAATCTCTCCACCAATCAGCATTTCTAGTTATAGGCCGGGCCACTTGCCTCTCACCAAGGCGCCCGGGTTCGATTCCCAGGCAATCACTTGTGGGATTTGTGGTGGACAAAGCGGCGCAGGGGTGGGTTTTCTCCAGTTCATCCCGCCATCCCATTCCACCGGGCTCTACCGATAACATTCAATGTATCGTCAATATCATCGCCTTCGGTGCCATAGTAATAAAAACGGGCGTTAAACATAAAAAAAAAAAAAAAAAAAAAAGTTATGCCAGAAAGGTACGCTGTCCAACGGCCCTAGTTTTTGTTATATTCTTGAATTGTACCATGAGCCAGTGGCGGATTGGTACTTTAGAAACATACATCCGTAACTTCGAAATTTGAACAGACAGACCAGAGGCCTCCTATCTCAAATTACTTGTTTAAGACACGTTCTTATTTTCTGGAAATATTTCGGCGTAGGCATTAACATCTTGTATTATCACGTTAGTGCATCAATTTACAACTTGCCATTTTACGACTCGTGTTACAACATTTTAATTTACGCACTGATAACTGTTACATATTTCCTTGTAGATACCAAGTAATAGATACCAACTCTTTTAAAAACTATTTTGTGTTGGCTTTTACTCCTTGTTTTAAAACATGATCGGGAACTAAAGCGATAGCCAAATCCCTTATAAGCTAGTCGCCTGTGTGATGCAATCAAGTTTCCGATTCTCCTTACATGACTAGGATAAAAAAAGTGAATAATAACTTCTTATTTTTGGAAATCTCTAAACTATAATAACTCGAAAATGATCAATTCCACAAAAATGTATATGACATAAATTGTGTGCTTTAACGAGATTTACATTTTCGTCTAGCTTTTGTCTATCTCTTACGATTTACCAGTTAAACAAAATTTATCCAGAATGAAGAGGTCTTCAGATGCTGTTCTCAGAAAATTCAAGATATACATTTTATTTGTCATGGAAACATCTTTAATATTCGGAATTTTAATCAAATTCGTTAGAGACATTTTTGAGAAAATCAAAATGTTAGACTTTTTTTCCATGTAATGGGCAGTTAAGGGTGGCGGGATTTCCCTCCAAATTTTCATATCGCATCCTTGGAAGATATTCAACTTAAATACCAAGTTTGATGGTTAACCGACTTTTCATTTATGATTTATCGTGTTCATAGACATACACACACTCACAGGGCCTTTTTTTTCCTTTCTAAAAATGGTTTTTTTGTTGTCGTTTTTTTATAGGGGACCCTAAAATGTGTGTTTCTGCTGAAATCTCAGTACCGAGGTATTAGGTGGAGTGCAATCCTTTTCTATCTACGTACTATGTAGAAAAAGTAAATCGCATCTCAACCTGTGACATCAATGTGACAATGGCGGATGAAGTTGAAATTGTCAAACTGCATCAGCAGTGTCTAGTCAGTGATATGGGTTGCCAATGACACATGAAATTCAAATGCTTGGAAACACGGTTACGTAAGTATGGAGGCGTAAGGAAGAAGATCGCTTGAAGGAGAAATCAAAAATGAATAACGACAATACTTTGAATATTTTTGCTGCTATAGAAGTAAATCTTCAGATCAGCAACATGAATTTCCAAAGACATTGGGATTGGTAATTCATTGCAGCGGATACTAAAGCACCAGAGATACCATTATTATCAAATGTGCTTGCATCAAGACCTCACACACAGAGGTTTTCAACTTCGAGTTTTTTTTTTTCAGGTGGTTACGTAATGCTACTCCAGAGAATGGATATGTTAATAACCATAAAATGCATTATTAGGCATCTGAAAATCCTTTTCAGCATCGTTGGTTGCTAAATGTTTGGTGCGGAATTCTTGGTAACCTTGTCATCGGCCCTTACTGCTTTGGTTGCACAATAATTACAGGTGAATCATATGGCCATTTTCTCAATCATGACTTAACTCCCCATTGAAGAGCCAGAAAATAAATGTGGTATCAGCAGGATGGTTCACCACCTTAATGTACACGCTAGCTGTTAAACGAGAACTTGGTAGTAGGTGGATTGGGCGTACTGATGCATTTACGTGACCTAGACATAACGCCCTTGGACGACTTTTTATGGGGATGCATAAAATGGTTTACGGTACATACAGTCAAAGGGAATATGTGTGTGGAATACATAAATCTTGTCGCACTATTAGACTCTGTGTGATGTTCACAGAGAAAACCTTTCCAAAAGAATCACCAAGTGTTTAGGTATCAGTGAAGGGTACTTTTAGTATTTAATAAAACAATTGTCTAGGTATTTATTATCTTATTACTTTTGTATTACATACTAAGGAAATGAAAATTTCCTATTCTGTATCGGGAATCCTAGCTATCTTCAAGGAAGTAGAAGATCGAATTTTAACACGGAAATCGACCATTCGGAAAAAGTTCACTTCCGTAAGAAATTCAAGGTAACAGCTAAGAGGGCTTATGGGAAGCAATTTACCAGAACCTATCCGAATGTTTTTTGATCAGGTTTACAGAGGGCTCAAAAACGAACTCAAGAACGGTTCGGAGGTTTTCAGCATTAACCCAGGACAGTTTTTGTAACTCACTGTGTCTGCACACCACGGTTTTTCAAGCCGAGATATTTGCCATCTTACACTGTACAAAAAAAGCCCAGAAGATTTTTTTCTCTCAGATAACCAGGCTCCACATGGCTTAAACATACCTGTATGTATTGCCTTCAAAACTGGTCAGTGGCTTCATTATTGCATATCCAACCTCGCAGAACGCAACAGTTTCTTTTGTCATAAAGGGAGTGCAAGCAATGAGAAAGCAAATAAATTTGCAAAATAAGGATCGACACAGCTGCAGCCAACGAACAGGCTTCCAGGAATACGGCATGGGATATTGTATATTAAAGAACCTTGCTGCTGTGATAAGCTGCTGAAATGCAACAAGTTTCAGTTAAAAGCTATAGCAGCTTCTGGCCTCGCACCAGTGAGAAAGCACATAGGAAGGTTTCAGGGTAAGGCCGACCGTAGATTGTGCGGGTGTGAAACCGAAACAGTGCATCATATATTATGCTCCTGTGAAATGCTAGAGCATCAAGGAGACACAAAATCTTAAGGCACAAATAACCACAGGATTAGCATAATAAGCCTTTTGGGCTGCAATGCAACCGTAGCTTTAGCAGACGGACCCAAGTGAAGGAAAAACTAAAAACTACTGTTTATTTCAATGAACACCTGAACAGTGCACATAAAATGATAAGAGCGAACACGCTCAAAGATAGTATGGAATTTCGAATACGTAAAGATTGTCTCACATTAATCCCTGTATGTTAACAGTAGGAGGAAACTTCCAATTACCAAATGTTTAGATATTAATGGAGGTTAATTTGGAAATTTAATAAAGTAATATAAATCAATCACCTGAGTATTTATTAGTACATACTCTGTATACTTCAATGACTATACCAGCTCAACAATTCATTTTAGAAAAAAAGAATAACAAAAGTTTCAGAGTTTATTGAAGGGAAACGGAGAATAAAAAGTATCATGGTTCTATAAAAATTCTGATGTCTCCTCGTACCACATAACGGGTGCCCCGCGGAAATATGTTCCATATCACAATATTGTGATATTTTTGGCTTTTGGTTTTTCTATTTAAGGGATATTCACCTATAGTACTTTATTGGCCATCCTTTGTAAATAACTATAAAAAAACACGTAGTTTAGAGTTACCGATTTTTCAAAATATTCTCTATTCCTATTCACCACCTTTAATTAACATATGTACCGTTCAATCCGAAATAAAATATAAAACATGTTTCACACACCAATAAAATTGAAGGGGATTCCAAAACGCTTTATACTATAAAAAATCTGATGTGTTCCATTCGCATGAGTTTCTCTAGCTGTTGCACAAAGAACTTTCCTTTCAAAAGACTTTTCTTTTACCTACAACGTGCTAATTAAGTTAAACATTAGCAGAATGGTATTTTTGCCTGCGTGTAAGTAGAAGAGACATAAGGGAATACACTAGGCTCAAAGCTAAATCGCTAGTCACATCTTTAAAAGCTGGCCCTATGTGAAAGAATTTATGTTCGGTTCGTTTTGCATAAATTGTATGGTTTAACGAGATCTAATTATTGTTTGTAAGCTTTTGTCTATCTCATACGGTTTAGCCGTTATGCAAAATTCTGCAAAATTCATTCAGAATAAAGAAGTCCTCAGAGGATATTCCCAGAAAATTCAAAATGTACAGTTTATTTGTGATGCAAATGTCTTTAATATACGGCACTTTAATCAAACTCGCTAGAGCCATTTTTGAGAAAAGTATTTTAAAAAAAAAAGTTCCATATAAAGGATAGTTTGTAGTGCTGGGGGGGGGGTTCTTAAACATCTTCGTGTCGCATCCTTGGAAGATACTAAACTTAAAAACCAAGTTTGGTTTTTAACGGTCTTTTATGCTATCCACAGTCACATACGCACACGAGCGAACACGGATCTTTTTCTAAACATGCTTTTTTCGGGCTCAGGGACCTCAAAACATATATTTCCGGTGAAATCTCAACATCCAATTTTTGAGTGGAATACAATATCTTCTCTATCCACTATGTATATTGTACATACGGGATAGAGAAAGTAATAATCAGAGTGAAATTATGAATTGGTATTCTTGCCAACCCATACTTGGCATTTAAAATGTTCGGGAGCAGAGGCCTTCTTACCACTTTGCGGCAAAAGAGGCATTTTTAATGTCTTAGAGATTTTCATCACGGACATGACAAAGCATTAAATTATTGTATTAAGTTGCAACTTATTTACAGACTGAATGGTGTCACGATATGATGTCAAGAGTTTATCTGCTTACCTATACTTCATCACAATCATGCCCGCCCCCCTCACTGGGCTGCACCAAAATGTTTAGAGCTCGGATTTGCCACACAAGAGGTCCAGTGACCATTGTAAAGTAAACTCACTCATCCCCTCCACCGGTAGTTCTACGTCTTTTTTTAACCGTGGTAGATCACATTGGACGATGAATGAAATGGGTGAAGTAATGCCCTCACGAGTACATTGTGCTTAGAGTTACTCGACATTCGTGTTGTCAGGAAAATCCCAGGTAAAAACTAATCCGAGTAACCTACCCAAAACGAGTTTCGAACTCGACACCTCTTGAATGTGGGGCAGGCACGATACCACCGTACTTCAGAGGCGGACATAAATTATCTTATTCGTTGTTCCATAGCTAACCCTTTTTGGTGAGTTTTTGGTTGTAGTTGATGATAAAAGCCTAAAATATAGATTAGAAATGTGTGTAGAGTCTCTTTGCATTAATAAATGTTTTTTTTTTTTTTGATAGTGTTTAACGCCCGCTTTAACTACTTATGGCACCGCAGGCGGTATTAATAAATGTTTGTTGTGACACCAGGAAGAATTTCAGCAAGTTTGACAAAAAGAGTAAGTATTAAAAGGTGTTCATACTACGGAATTCCCATGTTATTTTACATCTGCTTTTGTGCATTTATTGTGGTGAATATTTTACTCGGCAGCGCCGAGGCCGAGTGGGTAGACTGCTCGCCATCCCGACTACTCTCCGATTAGAACCTCTGTTTCTCAACAGGCATCTGACCCCAGGCGCTGACTTACAAGTAGTGTAAGTCCTACTTACTTGGAGGGCACACTGAGAAAGAAGAAGGAGAATATTATTGCGCATTCTAAATTTCATATTATAGTAAATTATTAGGCTTTATGTACGAGGGAAAGTTTTAAGGGTTTCAATTTCAGGTAGTGGGCAAGAATGACATTGTTTTATGATGTTCTAAGTGTCAACTTAGAGCGAACCGTCTACAAGATCTGAAGGGGTATTGGCCTGTTAATTTTTTTTTAAATAATAACTTCAAAGAAAGTTGTGGCGAGAAAAGTGATCTAAATCCCCCTCGCCCATTCGAACGGATTTATTACTGGGGCATCACGTATGCTATAATAGGAAGCTTTTCTTTCTGTGCTTTCGATTGTTCTCTTGTGGTTTATTTGTCTTGAGGTTTTTCATCCTTACAGGCAAGTGCACCGAGCACGTACACTTACGGCGTACGCTACATGACATCCGCATTTCATCTGCCCATTTGGATTTACTTCTTTGTGCAAACTTACCCATCGGATTATTTTGAAATATATTTACTGTATTATATACTGATTGTCGGCACTGTACTACTTTCATAGTTTACACATTTATCCATTTTACGAAGATTTCTTAAGCATGCCACCTTTTTGATTAAAATTGATGACAGTTACTTTTTAAAAATTTTTACTAAGTTCAAATATTTAGTTGAAAAATGTTCACAAAAAGGCTTAAGAGGTTGTTTTTATCATCATAAAATTGAATTAGCCATGTTCAGCCGTTTTGTATTAATAAAACACCCCCCCCACACACACACACATGAAATGCCATTGATAGAAAAAGCTGTTCAAAGCAAAAATGAATAAAACCAATTCGCTTATGCAGGATATATCTGTGTTGCTGTACATATTTCGAGGTAGCACTTGTCAACAGCAAAGCAGTAAGAAAAATTAACATGAAGATGAATCTGGTTTTTGTTTGTTAGACATTTATTAAAATTTTTGCCCCTTCATTGACACCAATGTTAATTATTTGATTTAAGAGTGGTCCGCTGATTTTTTTAATAAGGTGGAAGGAAGTGTATTCTGTGAGTGAACGACCAAATACGTTATATGTATGGCCCTGTGATAATAATGCATCACGAGCACATGAGCTTTATGCAGAAAGGCACTCCGACAGACAGTTACCTAATTCACTAAAGTTTGACTGAAAGTGGATCATTTGAGAGGAGTATGTTGGATGCAGGGAGACGAGAGGTGTACTCGCGTGCATTAAATGTGGCCTACGTTTATACTGGTACTAATCAGGTTTCGCCCCCACCTGTTTTTTCCCCGATCATAATTGTAATCACAGGAGAGTAATAGCAAAGTAACTTACCTCTCCTAAAATATGGCCGAAGGATAACATTAGGACCTAAAGCTTGTATTTTCATGCTACACTACTATTTTCTCAATATCAATTTGGTTATTCTGTTTGATAATGACAATAACTTTAACCCTCGTCGCAACGTCCTGGTGAAAGCTCTTGTATAATTATGTAAGTGTCGTAGCTGTTGTCCAGTTTAACGACACATGCAAATAATCCTTGTGTACCAATTGTAGCGAAAATCTCATAGAAACGGCGTGCAACCCATGCCTAAATTTCCAACGATTATAACATCGTTCATTGGTTACTTCTTAGGTTCCTGTTTTGTTTTTGAGCTCACAACGGCTGGGAGGGCTTAAAGTTGGGTTGCCTGTAGTTGGAAACTTTACAAAGATAAAAACACTATTGCAGACTAAGGGAATGGGTCATATTTTATGCACGCTAGTTTGCGAAGCATTGAGCGTGAAGAACGAGTCCTTCCATGATGTGGACGCAAACCCATCAGATGCATAAGCCGCATTGTAGTAAAGGAAGACGTTAGTCATATGAATATGTGGAAAATTTTGCATGAAAATCTTCTGTACCCATATCACCTTCAGCGGATGATCACCGATGTATCTTCAGGATTAAATGTGGTGGACTTCGAATCGAGAAGAACGTTCTGCCGTCGCATGTTACAGAATTGTACTATGATCAAGGATAATTTCTTAGCATGTACTTTGTTGACTGAGAAGATTGTGTTTACTCGCGACGGTATCTTCAATTTTCATAATACTCTTAAATGGGTCTATGAAATCGCGCATGAAGTATGGCATTAACAGAGGTTTTCCTAAACTTTGGGTTTGAAACTATTCACAATCAGTATATTCGTTTTCCATTTCTTTCCCCCGAATCAGAGGCGTGTCTACTGTTTGTCAGAAATGAGTTGCATCATGTAATTAATGATGCGCCTCTGGACTTCATCAAAAAATGTGGTTTTTACACGATGGTGGGCTAGCTCAGTCCACAGTGTGTAATTTCTTGAATGATACATTTCTGTTCAGATTGATTGTTCGATGTCTCAATTTGAATTCAATGGGGTTTTTCGTCTGGGCACATTGCCTTTTCTGTACCGAATATTCACACAGAGAGCTTTTCCATACTGGATTTGACCAAACACGAAACAACACGAATTTGCTGCGAATACTGATAAGAGTGGAGCGCAGGCGTAAGGCATACATCAAAGAAAGAGGAAGTCACTTGAAGGCAATTTCTGAAAAATTCAGTTTTGTCTTTTAACTCGAAAATAAATGATTTTCAGACCCATGTTCATATAAACTGTATACTGTTTGATGTTAGGAGAATATCCCAATATCTGAACCAACAAAGATATGTTCTGTATTTGCAACTAAAGTAATCAATTTGCAAAACTTACAAAAACATAGGCTAAAGTTTACCTCTACTTCAAAGGGTATAGGAGCTCTGTGAAGTGGTGCAGAACTCATAGTAAAATTTGAGGGGGTCAGTGCAACAGTGGTCTAACCCATCTTTTTAAAAAAAATGGAGCATAACTCAGTGTAACACACCTGGTTTCTTTGAGAATAACGAAAACCTCATTTTAATCGAACTGATTGTTCATTGACACTTTTCCAGATTATTACACAACTATACATTGAGTACTCTTAACATAATGTTGATATATACCTAACAATTTTTATTAGTGTGATGCAAATCTTTTTCTGGGTTAGACCACTCTTGCGCTGACCCCCTCAATTACAGATGTACTAGATTTTAAAATAGGTTTAAAATGCAGGTATTGATCCTTTTGTGCAAATAATTTTATACCTATTTAGTAGCGACAAATGCGTATAAGAATACGTGTATATTGTTTTGAGCGCTTACTAATAGCATTGACATAAATGAAGTGCAAATTTTAGGGACTAATGTGTTTTGAGCGGTCCTGAGCGATATCTCGGAAGTGTTTACATACACCACTCCACCTAATGCGGGCAGCGCAAAGGGCAGCGGATAACGGTGTTACGTAAACAATTGAACGTCTGAGATATGGAGTAAAACACTGTGAAATTTTCCTCATGAACATAACTTTAGGAAATACAAATATCTGCACTTAATTCGCCTCCCACTCTGGATGTCAAATTAGGATGGACTTGAAATGAACAAGACTGCATGACAAATTGAAAAATGCCATTTTTGTTGTTGCAGTTTTTATACTTAATCTTCCCTAAAACAAAGTTTAGTTTCGTGCCCACTACAGAGACTATATTTTAAGATCTTTGCGGAACTTAAACTATTAACTAAAACGTTTGAAAGTTTAATGTCAGATGCTTAAAACCAAGTAAATGCTAACATTAATTTCTCTACCGGACTTGATGACTCACTTTTTTTCTCCGACCTCTACTTCATCCTCGTGCACATAAGTATTACAGCATGCCCTTTAATTTGGCACCTTTTGCAAACTGGGCATAAATGACAAAGATTTCAGTCCTATGACCGGTGCACCACTCTCAATTAAGATTTATCGTGACAAAGTACTGCCTACCGTGTAACAATCATTTCTACATTGACGACGATAAAAGTTTATCAATGATTTTACTATGGTCAAATCAGACTGCGTGGGTCAAGCGCAGTTTTTGGGCAACTACCTAATCCACGCTAACCATGAGGGGTTTTGTTGATGCGCCTTCATTGGTGTTGAAAATTATATTTGAAGTGGTGCCATTGCATTCTATGTTGCGTCCACTTTTTATATATTCTTTGAAAAGGTAGAAATATATACAGAATTTACAGCACAACTGCTGGTTTTATTACAGATGAACCCAAAATTAATTTATAATGTTATATCATATTAATAAAGTATAGTAATATGTTTAGAAAATTTACAAAATAGGTATTACACTAGGTGTTTCTATCTGTCCTGTCATCAGCCAGGCATACTGTGCCACCTGTTAATTAGGTAGCTCTACACTGACAGGATATTTCTGGCCGTGAAATAGAATCTGTCTGAACGGCAGAGAGCAGTTTGGTTCGAACAGATACAGTGTTGGTAAAAATTAATGAATTTAACATTTTAATAATATTATATAATATTTTACATTCTCAGGTTCGTATAGTTCAGAAAATAGACAAAAAATGTTCTGTGTCTGAAAGGTTAATTATTTTCATTGAGAATGACCATTTACTCTTAAATTTAAATCATAGTTCAAAATAATGCAGAGAAAACATATCTTTAAATTTGCGATAACAATTTGTTTTCACGTATTTGTGCCTTAATTTCCAGGTCTCCATTATCTTGTGAGCTCTGGCTTAATGGGCAAAGTAAAGGACAGCTGGACTGAATGTTCTAATTTTTAATTTTAGAGCTAATACCTGTGCAAAAACTCAACCCCCGATTTCTCAGATTATGCAATTACATAATTATAATTGGAGGGGGGGGGAAGTAAATTTTCTATAACTGCCTTTTTATGTTGTATTTTACGGCGATGTAACTACATGGTCATATCGCAGCGTACCTGTTGGGATATATCTTGTGGATAGGTGTGGTGGACAGTTATCCTTCAAGGTCTCATCCCTATGCTTCATCACGTGCCCATCTCTGCTTTGTCGCGTGTTACACAGACCTTTATTTTGAGAATGATAACCATCTCAACCTAATAGAATTCTAATCAAATTAGGACTAATAATTAAAGAGGTTATTGATAGTACAAACATTAAAACAAAACAAAAAAATCTGATGTGTACCATTCACATGACTTTCTCTACATCTCTGCAACAAACTATTGTTAAAAAGCTTATGCCTCTATTTACTTCATGCTACTCGAGAACAAATTAGCAGAAATAGTCTTATTACTTGTTTCCTTGTAAGTAGAAACGAAATAAGGTAGTACCATAGGTTAAAGTAATAGTCAAAAGCTGGTTGCTATGTGACAAGTTCTTTTGTTTATATGAACAGGAGTTGACAAATTCCTATATGAGAAAAGTAAGTTTTTCATATCTGAAACCAAAAACAATGAATATCTCAAAAACGATCAACTCCACGAAAAAAAATGTATATAACATAAATGTGTGTTTTACCGTGCTCTACATTTCTTGTGTAGCACGTTTTTATCTAAGTTTTACGGTTTAGCATTTATGCAAAATTCCGTAAAATTCGTCCAGAATAAAGTAGCCTTCAGAGGCTATTCCCAGAAAATTCAAGATATACATTTTATTTGTCAGGTAAATATCTTTAATATATGATATTTTAATCAAAATCGTTAGAGCCAACCAACTTTTCGTTTTTGAGTTATCGTGTTCACAGACACACACACAGACTTTTTCTGAAAATACTTTTTTTTTTGGATACAGGGGACCCTAAAACATATATTTCCGGTGAAATCGCGGTATCAGTTTTTTTTGGTGGAGTGCAGTACTTTCTCTATACACTATGTACATAGTACGTATAGAGAAAGTAAAAAATCGATTACGTGTTACATCTTTTATATAATCCTCACTATAAAAAATCCAGGCAGCTGTATCGCTACTTTTACGTACGCCGTACATATGGCATTAGGGTGCCTTCCAATTACCTGTTTTCATTCTCTGTAGCTCATTCGGAATTACCTACCTCTATTTTTTCCCCTTCTTCTTCACTTTTACTGTTGTTTGAGACTGAAAGTGGAACTTTGGGTCGTGGTATTCAAATATCTAGTCGGGTATTTATCTTGGCAACTAAGGGAATTCACAAAAAAAGATAACCCAGGACCTCCCATAGATGTTACCGCTCGGTAAAATTGCCTTGCGTATTCGCATATTCTATCAGAGATGTGTTATACTGACATTTTCCGATACCTTAGTGCGTTGAAAATGAATTTAATAATCTGACTAAAGTTGATCCTATTGTGGAGAAATAAACTTTGCCTTTACGAAATTGTTAAGAATTGCCCTTGTTTTCCAGTTTAATTATTTTTTTAATGTGATCCAGCTACTTACAAAATCGTAACATGGATATTTGAATGTTAAGATAGCACATCTGAAATTATGTACGCAAACTTACATATAAATCAAAGTAAAACTGAAATACGTTTAAGGAATAATTTCACGCGAAACATTTAAAACCGAAGGAAGATACACACACATAAAATAAATAAAAAATAAGTACAAATCTCAAGAACATACCCCGGCACCAAATTTCTTAAACCGGGGCATGTATTCCAAAACCTTGTAACTTGTTCAACTTAAAACATTACATTTAATTACATGTATAATTTTAGAGATATTTAAAACTCCAACTAAAGCATTTTAAACATAATGAATACCTACCATATTAAATATTTATAATTAAGGTTGTGTATAACTAATAGCTCTCAATTAATATTTTTATTTATAAAATAGTTTATTTAATTTACTTGAGTCATTTGTATATAATTGTAATTATAATGTACTAATACTATTATAATTACTTATATTGTTTTATTAATTATTGCTGTTTATATCTAAATGTGTTTTAATTAAATGTTTACTTATAAAGTTTACTTTATTCCATTTTATTATTAATATGTACCTAATACATACATTTATTTTTTTTTCAGAAAATAGAAGTAAGAATTGAAAGATAGCACATGGGTGATTTAAACATGTTAAGGTGCTTCAAAATGGGGGGATCATGAAAAATGTTCAGCCAAAACGATTCACAAGTGTCTGTAGAATATTTATATGATATAATTAAACATTTGAAAATATATTTATTTTCGCCTAAAAATTAAAATATTGCTCTTGTAATATTTGGAAAATCTGCAGTATCTAGTTTGAATTTATGCCAGTTATTACGCACAAAAGTTATATTTTTGCCATGTTTCAAAACTATTCCGGCATGATTATTTAAATGAAAATGTACAGTCTAAAATCATAATTCTAATAAAATTTCGCCACACGTGTGTTTAAAAATGTTCACCTCAAAAATTCAAGTTTAATAGTAACTGAGTTTACGAATAAAGCTCGCATGTCAGACATGTTTTTATTAATCCCTAATTGTTGTGTAAAAGTATTACTTAATCTACTCTCACAAACTCTTGATTTTATAGATTATTTTTTAGAAGTGAAGCATCAGTATACGGTCAGTTATTCTTAATGCACTTTTGAGAGGCAGTACACAATTTTCGAAACGAGTTAATGAACAATTGCATCGTGTGGAGCTTTTTGGAGAACGGAAAAAACTGTGAAAAAATGTTTGCGAGAAAAGCTTTAAAGTTGGGTGTGTCTACTAACAAACATGCGCCTGTCCGGTTCATTGGCTGGCATTTCAAATGCTCCAATTGGTGGGGGGGGGGGACTATAATGTTTGGAATTCATATTATTTTATTGTAAAAATGTATGTTTTTTCTTTTTTTTAATTTTAAGCTTTATCACATTATGGTGATGCTTAATTTTCATTTTGAATGTTCATTTATTCTTCAATGTAAGTTACGATTTAACATGTCTCAGAAAAAAATAAGTTTTTAACTTCTATCATTTTTATGTGCACGTATCTATACATTACTTTATAGGTTTACTCGAACTTAATGTTCCTCACGACAGCTGGATTGATGGGAAAAGTCAAATAGCTGTTCGTTGCATTCCTAACTCACGATAACGGAGTTTTATTTCTTGTTCTTTATCCAAACTGCACTCACTGGCAATATAATGATCGTTATTAAGGTGCAGAAAAGAAATGTAAACCTGTATTACAATTTTTTGTTTTAGTATGTGTTGTGCACATGAAAGTATTTAGGCTTGCATTAGTTCCATCAAGTGTTTTTGTTACACCTGAAGCACTGTAGTGTAGCTAGCAGTATTCACGTTATTTTATGTTCCTTATAGTTGAGTGTTCTTTTTTTCTGCACCTTTCAAACAGGTGGAGCTGCCGAGAGAGCGGGCTTGCACAGCGGCGACAAAATCATCAAGGTAAGAAATCACCGCCTCCTTTTTTGTGTTTTCTTTTAGTAGTTAATGCAATAGCTTGATTAGCTTGGAAAATTGCAAGTGAATTCACTTCCGTGTGTCGTTGCACGGTGATTCCCAAGCACTGTCTTACTGTGTTAGATATCTGTTCTTTATCACTCCTTACAAATATAATGGTTGAGATTGCAAGTGGGTAAGTAATCTACAGGCAAGGGAGCACATGTGATCTGATAAGTAATGAAATTAACAATAATTTTTATTTCTATTTTCTCTCTTTATACGATGGCTGTTTTTTTTTCCTTCAACCTCCGATAGGCTATAAATAAAAGACAAGTTCATAGAAAACAATTATTTTATTACTAAAAGTTTTGTACACGTATGGCTACTTTTCAACATAATCACCAAAAAGATTGAGACATTTATGGTATCTGTGCACAGGCTTTGCAATACCCGCTTCAAAAAGTGCTGCCGCCAATGATTTCAAATGAGCATTGACGTTATTTTGAAGATCTTCGTACATTACAACGTTTGCGGAGAGCCATTCAAAACAAACGGAGAGGAATGCTGACTTCAGGAATTGTGTTGATCCATGACAACGCTCGTCCACATACTGCTGGCACAACCAACGGCTCCTTGAACAATTCCAATGGGACATTTTTGATCATCCACCGTATAGTCCTGACCTGGCACCCAGCTACTTTTACCTTTTCCCTGAACTGAAGACGTATCGTCCTGGAGTATTTTATGGACAATGTTCAGAAATCTGTGGAGCTAACCACAGATTTATACCTATTGTAATTGAATCTACCTCTGCTAATGATTTTATCAACTGAATTTCTAGTTTATATGAAGAATAACATCAGATGACTGAAAAGCAAGTAATGGCTAGGAGGGCAGCACTTTCAAATCAACGCAGATCTTCAAAACAACGTCAATGCTCATTTGAAATAATTGGCGGCAACATTTTTTGAAGCGGGTGTTGCAAAGTTTGTACACAGGTATCTACGATAAATGTCTCAATCTGACCGGTGATTATGTTGAAAAGTAATCATAAGTTTACATAACTTTTAGTAAAAAAGTAATTGTTTTCTAACTTGTCTTTTATTTATAGCATATCGGAGGTAAAAAAAAAAAAATGGCCCTCGTATATAAATGCATATTCTAACTACATACAAATCCATTCATAAAATACACTTGTACGGAGGGCATCTTTGGTTTGTATGTATTCATCAGTAAAATTCATATTATTGACGTAAAAGAGTTCAATATTCACCTTATAATTCACTCTGCTGCTGCTATAAGAGTGAATGGCGTAATTTATTTTATTAAGTTAGCAGTCCATTTGGCTGAGGGAGGGGAGCGTTGTAGGTAACCCTTGATTGCCTAATCCCAAGTGGTACCACTTCCATTCAACTTTCTGAGTAACTTTCCAACGATAGATACTGTTACCCTTTCTAAAATTAAAAGTTATTTATTTCATCATCAAATGGACATTTGGTGTTTGTTTCTATGGTTAGTGATGGCCATGTCGTTGGTTAGCATATTAAAATGCCGCAGTTCTTTGCTACACAATTGAAGAAGGCTGCGTCCCCTGGTGATCGTCGTCTTCACTGTATCGCTTATTGGGTGATTATGGATTAATGGTCCCTGGGTAGTCAAAGAGGTTTTTGGTAGAATTTTGATAAGGAGATTGAGGTCGTAGGATTTATAAAAATACACTGAAGTTAGAGTTAAAACGGGAATTCTTTACTTATAACTTTATAAATCACCTCTTTGTTTTTGATTCACACAATACATCGGCGGTCAAAAGAGTGACTGCAAATTTGGAAACCAAATTTCGTTTTTGGCGATCTTTAAATGTCTTGACCATGGGGACTAAAACACTAAACAAAGATATCAAATGAATCACTGCCTTATCTATCACTGTTGCATTTTGTGCAACAAATCGAGTGTCCAATTTAAAATGTCCTAGTTTTGTTTTGCTATAATAAATTAATAACAGTATAACTACATTTAAGCGAGCTGTATTTAACGAAGAGCTATATTAACCTAAAGGGCGGAGGAAAAAATAAAGAGAAAAACATCTTATGTGTAACATTTACGTGATTTACTTTTACCTATTCTGCAACGAATTATTCATACAAAGTTGTGTTCTTCTGTATACCTCATGCTCATCATGGTAAACATTAGCAGACATGGTTCAACTAGGCTAAAGCGAACAATGAAATCTTTTGATGGCTATTCGCTATATGATGATCTTGAAACTTCATTCTCTTTGCATGATCAGGTTGGAAAATCAAGACTTCCCACTTAAAAAATATATTGAACTCAATAATCAAGAATTCGGAAACAAAAGGAATAAAATATCTCAGATAAATATCTCAGGTGTTTTAACGATATCTACATTTTTGTGTAATAAGTTTCTGTCTATCTTTACCAGTTATGTAAAAGTCACCCAGAATGAGGAAGGCTCCAATTTCGCCTTTCTTTAAGCAGAAAATTGCGCCACTTAACTTTTTTTTTCTGTGTACCTTAACGTCCTTTAACCTGGTTGGTCATATCGGACTAGAAATGCTTGACACTGCGGAAGCCAGGCGGGCGACCTCGCTTCCCCGTAAAGCTAGCGCCCAAGAAAAGGTGCGCACAATGTACTTAACCTTGGAGAATTTAACTGAGTCGATTTATTACGTCCTGAATTGAGAGGCCCTTTCCAAAGCCAAACTGGTTTTGGTTTAAACCTAATATAATCTTATATTCTGTTAATCTTGTATAGTCACTGTTCAAGTATTTTCCTCGTGGTACTTAAACATATTGGTTTCTACGATTTAGATTCTTTGGAAGCTTTATCTTAGCCATTTTTCAAAATGGCTAACTTTGCTTCCTTCGAACACAGTGGAAATCGACCTTAACATGTGCAGTTGTTAAACAATTTAAATAGGTACTCCTAATTCTGTTATCTAAATATACTAATACCTCATTGGCAATGCCATCTAGTCCAACTGTTTCTTTTTATTTAAACTTCTTATTCTAATTTAGATGTCAAACGAATATTACTCTTGAATTATTCATATCAATTTCTTTAAAATGTGTATTTCTTGGTCTGTTGAACAGCCAGCGTTGGAAAGTGGTTCATTTAATAAAAATCTGATGTGTTACACTCACATGACTTTCTCTAGCTCTTCTACAAACTTCTTACATAAGGTTATTCTTCTTTCTGCACCTTGCTAATCGAGATAATCATAGCAGAATGTTCTTACTACTTAGTTCCTTATAAGTAGAAAGAAAATAAAGGAAGCATAGAGTAGGCCATGACTCTGGTAAAAGTTAAGGTTATAAAAGCTGTTCAGTTTTAAGTAATTATAACAAAATAAGCTTACCAGCAGCTTTCAAAATATCTTCAGGTGTTCGTAAACCATATATTTAGTTCCCCTGGTAATTATTCATGTGTTATTTCGTGCTAAACAGTGCAAATAACTTTAAATTTAATTAGCCTGTGAGTAGAGGCTAGAAGCCTACATTGTTGGTCAAATAACCAATACAAGAAACGAAGATGGAAAACTACAGAAGAATTAACACCATTAAAATTCAGTTTCTACAAACTGCACCAAGACCATCGGCACAGGAAATACATCAATGGATCGTAAAGGAAATGGAAATCAACGCAGATCAAGTACACACATTGCAGCTTCATACCAGGGAACGAGCCATATATTTGAAGGTAAACACACCAGTATCATATAATACATTACTAGATAAGCATCGGGGGGAATCAGAATTTTTATATGATTCAGGGGAAATAACTAAAGTGGGAATAGAAGCAGCAGATGCAGGAATAGTAACAGTACGTGTATTCGATGTTCCTCCTGAAATCCCTAATTCAGTTGTAAGATCAGCTCTTAGTAAATACGGCACTATATAGGATGTGAGAAATGAAACTTGGAGCACACAACAAATGCTTCCAGGTGTAAACAATGACATTAAAGCAGTACGCATGGACCTGAAAACTGATATCCCTGTTGCTATTTAGCTTATAGTACATAGTAACATACCCTGGTCAGCCGCAGAGCTGTTTCGTGTGTGGAGATACAAGTCACATGAAACAGAACTGCCCACGGCGAACTTCAACACTAAAATTGCAGCCCCACCATACCTCTAGACTGCTAAGTGATGTAGTAAAAGGCAACGAAGACAACCAAATAAACGCCCCCCTAGGAAATGCAATGCAGGAAAACATTAATGAACAAAATGAAAACGAATTTGAAACCAATTCACAGGTCACCATGGAAACAAACATACAAACTCCATCTAAAAGCAAACCAACAGGGAATAAAAGACCAATTCCAAGTGAATCCTCCAGCAGTACTTGTACTGTGTCTGAGGAAGATCACTCTGAAACCTCAGCTTACAATACTGAGGATGAAGCTCCTGTAATCTCTAATGATTGCAAAAAGAAAAATCCTCCAGCAAAGAGCCCACTTACACCTTAGACGAGCAAATGGAGCCAGTTAAGCATCTGCTAGAGGAATCTCCATCCGACTTTCCACTGAACTACATACAACTTAAAAGCTTGTATGAAAATTCAGTAGGCACATCTGATATACTGAAAGTAGCATATACACATATAGACCATATTCAGGGCCTTGCTGAAATGCATAGAAAGCTTCAGCCCCACTATAAGAATAAATCAATTAAGAACAGAACCACCAGAATTGAAAAAGCTTTAGTCGATAAGTCTAATATAGAACATAGCACTAAACCAACATGATTCAATAGGCAACACTCAAATTCAAATTGTTTTCTAAGTTTATGGGATCTATTTTACTTCAGTGGAATCTAAATGGATTTAAAACCCAGTATGAATTTCTACAGAAGTTAATTTCTATACACCACCCTAAAAAAATATGCTTGCAGGAAACAAATTTTAAAAATAATTCTGCAATAAATATAAGACAATATTCTGTATACAATAGGAACCGAAACACTCCTCTCCGTGCTAGTGGAGGAGTAGCTACCTACGTTTGGAATAATATATAATTCACAAAGAAGTACCAATTACAACAAAATTCGAAGCAGGAGGAGTTACCATTTTACTATGTATTACAATATGTATTTGTAATATCTACATACCAAACAGCCAACCCATTGACCTCCAACATTTGAAGGAATTAACTGATCAGTTACCTAAGCCTTATATTTTGTTAGGCGACTTTAACGCCCACAGTAGCTTATGGGGATGCCCGAATACCGACTCAAGGAGGAAAATTATTGAATCTTTCTTAGAAACAGAAGATGTAGTACTTCTAAATTCGAAGAAGCCTACACATTACAGTATATCCCATAACACCTTCAGCAGCATTGATCTCTGTATATGCTCTCCAGATATAGCTCCAATAATTAATTGGTGAGTTAGTGACGCTCCTTCTGGAAACGATCACTTCGCAATTCTAATTGAAATTGCAACAGGAAGCCTAAACAATTCACATAAAAACAAATGGAACTTGAAACACGCTAACTGGACAGCTTTCAGAGAAACTATCGATGATCATATAACTACACGTATACCTGCAAACCAATTTCATACCACTTCTATTAACAGCATCATTAATGATTTCACTTCATTAATAATTAACTCTGCAGAAAATAATGTAACCAAAACCGCAATACAACTTGATAAGAAATCTGTTCTTTTCTGGAATAACACCTGCAAACTAGCAATTAAAAACAAAAAGCTAGGAAGGTTATTAAAGAGAGCAAAAAAACGTCATGGTTAACATATGTGTCGTACATGACTCACCAAACACCACAACAGATTATATGGGATCGCATAAGAAAGATTAGAGGTGTTTATAAGAATAACGAAATAACAGCGTTGTGTCGAGGTACCACCATTTTAACCGAGTCTCGAGCCATCGCAGATACCTTTTCACAAATATCAAGTGACAGCAACTACGAACAGGAATTCATAACATTCAGAGACAACGTTCCTAGCTTAGATTTTAACAAAATAGATTACCATACAAAACATAGATATAACGACAAAATTACTCTAAAAGAAGTACAAGAACCATTAAAATACTGCAAAAGCAATAGCCCTGGGCCAGATAATATTCCATACGAATTCTTAAAACAACTTTCATCTGATGGAATTTTATATCTATGCGAAATATACAATTATATCTGGTGTGAACAAGTATTCCCAGACCAGTGGCGAAATTCTATAGTAATACCAATCCACAAACCCGATACTGACCGAAGTAAACCAGAAAACTACCGACCGATTGCTTTAATCTGTACAATGTGTAAACTGCTTGAAAAAATAATAAACAAACGCCTAAGGTGGATCCTTGAACAACAAAAATTCTTCAGTACTGAGCAAAGTGGTTTCAGGCAATTTCACTCGACAAATGACACCTTGGTCACACAAGAAACGGAAATATCAGACGCATTCCATAACAGGCAGCATCTACTGGCTGTTGGCTTAGAGATTCATAAAGCCTACGACATGATATGGCGAATGGGCGTTATAAAAACACTAGCAGAACATGGCATCACAGGAAACATGATTCATTTTATCCAGAGCCTTTTAAAGACGCGAACAATACAAGTGCGAGTAAATAATATAATATCAAAAATAGTAAAAATAGAGAATGGAGTCCCCCAAGGTTCTGCTATCAGCGTTACTCTCTTCCTGATAGCAATTAATAGTATTACCTGCCATGTAAAAGCACCAGCTAAATGTTGTCTCTTCGCAGATGATCTCACTATATTTTGCAAAGGTAAAAATATATTAACTACACAATCTATTATTCAGTCCAGAACTACAGCATTGGACCAAGGAAACTGGATTTAAATTCTCAACTTCTAAAAGTAAATGCATATTATTTTCAAAGCAAAGGAAACTCAATTTTCAGCCAAAAATTTACTTAAGTGGTAACATTTTAACAGTTGTAAAAACAATGAAGGTTTTGGGCGTTATATTCGACCAAAAGTTAACATGGGCTCCTCAAATAACTGCCCTCAAACAAAATTGCATAAGACGAATTAGCGATCTTGAAAACAATTGCAGCAAAGAACTGGGGAGCAGATTTTAAAGTCTTACTAAATACTTACAGAAGCATTATTCTATCTAAACTGGATTACGGCAGTATAATATTTAATTCGGCAAAGCCATCTGTATTAAATAAACTCAACACAATTCAGACAACAGCACTTCGAATTATTTTAGGAGCATATCGAACTAGTCCGAGTGCTAGTTTACAAATAGAGGCAAATGAACCGCCCCTTAGTATACGAAGAAAAGAGCTGAGTACGTCTTATGCACTTAATATAGTAGCCTCGCCTAGTTCAAAAATGAAAAACTGTATATTTCCGAAAGAACATTTACAGAAGAAAAATCCCATGGCTTTTGCACAAAGACAGAAACAGTACTTTCAAGAAATACATTTACCATTTTCTAACATTGCTACAATTAATCAAACCACAGACATCCTTCCTTGGAGAATTACACTTCCTGAAATTAATATGGAAATATCTTACCTTGTTAAAAGCCAAACAAATAAACTGATATACCAGCAACTACTGAAAGAACAATGACAGCAATACCCAAATTATATTCGCCTATATACCGATGGATCGCAGACGGAAAACGGGTGTGGTTGTGCTGTGGTTTATCCTGATCACACTGTGCTGTACACATTAACACATTTCTACTCCATATTTAGTTGTGAGTTATATGCCATCAAGAAAGCATTACTGTACTTATTCGAGACAAACAAAACTGAAGCTTACCTAATACACACTGATTCTAAATCCAGCATACAGGCGCTACAAGATCTGTTCTCTATAAATACAGTAGTCCAAGAAATTCAAAAATTATCTACACTTCTAATGAAACAAGGAAGGAAAATAGCCATAATGTGGATACCCTCACATCAGAACATTTTAGGTAATGAGCAGGCAGACTCTGCAGCAAAGGAAGCCACAAGACTCCCAATACATGAAGAGACAGCTACCCCACAAAGATGTTGCAAAATATGCATCCAGAAAACTTTACAACCTCTGGCAAACAGCATGGGCACAATCACCTCCTAGCAAACTACACGAAATTAAACAGAACTCCAGAACATTATATCCACTGCAGAAACTGAGACGGAAAGATCAAGCTGTCATCACCAGGCTACGTATCGGACACACCAAGTTAACCCATTCCCATCTACTGAATAAAACAGACCAACCTAAATGCAACATTTTCCACACTACCGTCACTGTACGCCACTTACTCTCAGAGTGTCCTCAGTATCAACAGCAGCGAGCAGAATGCAAACTACCAGACATCCAAGAAGCACTCAACAAATCATCACACAGCAAAATACTACTTAAATACTTAAAACTAACAAATATGTATAATGAAATATAATATTTCTCATGAAATTGTATTTACCCATGTCAATTTTTTGTAAATGGTACCATTAAAACATGTTGTCGCGATATGACTACTTTGTAAGTTAAAGCGACATAAAATAAATAAATTAAAAAAAAAATAAATAAAGGAATACACTAGGCTAAACCGATAGTCAAATGTTTTAAAAGCTGTCGTTATTCGAGTGTCATTGCAAATCGCTTCTTTGCTTGGCCAGGAGTAGAACAAAAGAAAAACGGACACTTCCTGTCTGAGAAAAGTGTAAGTACTCACGACAGAAACCAAAAACAAGAAATATCTCGGAAACGGTTACCTCCACAACAAAAATGTAAAGGACATAAATCGTGTGTTTTGATCACATCAACATTTTCTGTGGAGTAAGTTTTTGACTATCTCTTACCGTTTAGCAGTTAAGCAAAATTTAGCAAAATTCATCCAGAATAAAGAGCTCTTCAGAGGATATTCCCAGAAAATTCAAGATATATATTTTATTTGGTATGTAAATATCTCTAATATACGGGATTTTAATCAAAATCGTTAGAGCCACTTTTTAAAAAATCAAAATTTTCGAAAAATTTTCCATGTAAAGGGTAGTTGGGGTGGAGGGATTCTCTTGAAAATCTTCGTGTCGCATCCTTGGAAGATACCAAACCTAAATACCAAGTTTGGTATTTAACGATTTTTTCGTTTTTGAGCTATGCTGTCCACAGACACACACACATACAGACAGACAGACAGACAGATACACACACATACACACGGACTTTTTTGGATTCAGGGGGTCCTAATAGGCTAGGCTGATGCGATAGGCACCTCTAACAAAAGGAATTAACAAAAACTGCAGTCTAATGTTTAAAAACTGGCTGCCATATGCTGATCTTTAAATTGCACATTATTTCCATGGCATCCCGAGAAACAACTAAATAACACAGCACTTATAAATTATGAACTGGTGTGAATGAAAAATGCGAAACATTAATAACTGATGCTAAAAGTGAAGGTGTCTGATGTCGCAAAGAAAGTCGTCTGAAATAAATTGTGGCTTTTAGCAGATCTGTTATTTATTGTGTAATATACGCGTTGTAACACACATACACACACACACACACACACATATTTTTAAAATACATTTTCATCAAAATGGTTATTATTTTTGAGAAAATTTAACATTTTAAAAATGGTCCATAAAGTCAAAGTGTAGCATTTTTTGAAGATGTTGAACTTATTAGCATTTATCCCACAGTTATGCAGTTTATAGACACATACCTACATGTCGTATAGGTACGTTTTTAAAAATTATTATTCAGAGAGCCTCAAAACACATTTTTGGAGGATTCTACACTGCGAATTTTTTGCTAAAATACAGTACTTTCTGCACTTGGTATAGCTAGGTGGCAGAGAAAGTAAAAACCGGTTTTCAAGGTTTGTGTAGTAAAAGAGCAGAAAATATACTTTGCATTCTTGTATAATTTTCATTTACATATTCCCTTTTAATTGACGAGCTGTGTACGTTTTCAGGTCTGGTCATAATGCAGTCTCATTTGCTTGTGGTCAATGTGCAAAATAAGTTTTCTGTGAGTCACAAGTTCTTCAGCTATCTTATCCTTATAAGATAAAAGGAGATCTTTACTATCGTGTAATCAATGCGTGTCTGCTGATTAGAATTAAGACCACGTTGTAGTTCAGATATCGTTTCTAAAGTTATCAATTTAGCTTATTTATGAATAGTTTGTATTCTATCCTTCGAGACAATAGAAATATCCGATGTATTGTATCCCCATGACTTTCTCTACTCTTCTACAAACTATTCTTTCATCCACTTCTATTGAGATACTTGTTTCACACTTCGTTGTAGGAATAAGAAGAATTCAGTAGGTTAAGAGATATTGGCAATTATAATAAGCAAGTCGCTATGTTGCTATAAGTCCATGCTTTTTGCATAACCACAAAATATACTTCTCACTTGAAAATTCAAAACATTAAGAAGGAATACTCGGAATTGGTTAATGCAACAAAACTTTTATTTCAAATAAATTGTGCGTTTTAAAGACACATCTACTTCTTCGGTAAGATACTCAAACTAAACAGACTATTTGCAGAAAATTTAAGATATGCATTTCATTTGCCATGCAAGTATCTTAGGCATGATACCTTTAATTTCATAGACACACACACACACACACACACACACACACACACACACACACACACACACAGAGGACCTTTTGTAAAAAATCCATTTTCTGAATTCACATAGTTTTTAAAATTGCGACAATTTCGGTTCGAATTTTGAGGTGGAGTACAATACTTGTTCTACATTACAATAGGCAAGTAGTAGTAAAGGTAAAACTGTGTTATCTTCCCAAGTCTCTTTATCCTCCCGAAAATTTATTTTTTTCATATTGTTCAGATATAGCTACATTACACATTTAGTTATAGACGTATAAGGAGTAACGATAGTCAAACATTTAAGTACCGGAAGCCTTAAAAATCCAAGCATTTCCATGCAATCGCGAGAAACAACTAAATATCGAAAGGATTTTGTATTGGAGAAATCGAACAACTAATAACAGATATCTCGGAAACGGCTTATAGCATGAGAAAAAGTATTGTATAAATATGTGTTGGAGACATCTATAAGTTGTCTATCTCATTTACTAGTGATGAACGATTATACAAAACTTCTTCCCAATGAAGAAAACTGGGCAAGCTACTCCCAGAAAATCGAAGATATACATTTGCCATGTAAAAATCTTTAATTATATGATATTTTAGTCATTTAATTAAACATTTTTAAGAAACTCGAACATTTCGAACAATGGCTTATTTTATTTGGGGGGGGCTTTACTATATTTATGTGATATGATAAAGTAATATATCTTTTAAGAGTAGAATGACTTTTTGGGCTTCATCTGCACAGTACACTAATAAATTTATTGAAAATGACAAGAGCTAATATTATTGTGCGCATTGTTTGACACCAGTTTCTGACGTTTTCGACAGAAACTCTTTATTATCTTATTAAGGGAGACGGTTTTCAGGACGTGGTTTCCCGCTTCATCTTTCCCAGTTGTCCCCTTTCTTTCAAACGGTTTCTATGTCAGTTTCTGGTTGAAAATCTTCGTGGCTACATCTTTGGAAGATCTGATCTTAAATACCAAGTTTGATATTTAACTGAATTTTTGTTTTTAGTTATGCTGTTTACAGATAGAAACATGCGCGCGCGCTCACACACACACACACAAACGGACTCTTTTTACTTTCTCAAGCCCCCTATGTACAATGTACATAGTGGATTGAGGAGATATTGTATTCCACCCAAAAATTTGATTCCCAGATTTCACCGGAAATATACATATGTTTTGGGGTCCACTGAGTCCGCAAAAAGCATTTTTACTTTCTCTACACGTATTATGTACATAATGTTTAGAGAAGGTATTGTATTGCACCCAAAATTCGATACCGATATTTCCTGGAAATACATGTTTTTAGAAAAATGTCCGTATGTGTGAGCTTGTGTGCACGTGCGTGCGTGTGTGTGTGTGTCTGTGGACAGCATAGCTCAAAAACGAAAAGACCATTCAACACCAAACTTGGTATTTAAGTTTGGTATCTTTCAAGGATACGACACGAAGATTTTCAAGAAAATCCCGCCACCCCAACTACCTTTTACATAGAATCTTTTCGAAAATTTTGATTTTCTCAAAAATGGTTCTAACATTTTTGATAAAAATATCGTATATTAAAGATATTTACTTGACAAATGAAATGTTTAGCTTGAATTTTCTGGGAATAGCCTCTGAAGACTACTTTATTCTGGATGAATTTTACGGAATTTTACGTAAACTACTAAACAGTAAGAGACTGACAAAAACTTACTGCACAAAAAATGTAGATCACGTTGAAACACACAATTTATGTCATATGAGTTTGTTTTCATGGAATTGACCATTTCTGAGATATTCCTTTTTGTTGTTTTTAGATTTAAAATATTTAAACTTTTCTTCCACGGAAACTTGTAAGCTCGTGGCCCTTCATAGAAACGGATTTCAACCACAAGGCAACCAGCTTCTAAGAGATTTTACATTCGTTTTAACCTAGTGCATTCACTTATTTCCCTTCTACTTACAAGGAAGGAAGTATTAAGACAATTTCTGCTTATGTTTGTCTCGATTATCGTAAAGTAGACAGAAGAATATGCTTTTTAACAATTTGTTACAGCGATGTAGAGAAAGTCATGTGAGTGGAACACATCAGATTTTTAAGGTTTCAAGTTTCATCTATTACGAAAATCAACATATTAATCATAAACAATATAACTGTTTCACAGTCAATAAAATATTCTCTGAATACTCGGCGACGGCACTAAACCAATGATGTGCACGTCTTCCCTCTTCGATGACGTGTTGGACAGTAAACAAGTTTGGATGAATTTCTCTTTTTATATGGGTTCCTCTGGTGCTTATTTGGTGTTATTTAATCTTACTATCGAGAAACGTTGGTGGTATTTGCACAGTTACTGTGAACTGAAGCATTAATTTAAATAAGTTAGTTGAGTTTTTAATTTTACTTCTGTAGTGACTGAGGTGAAGTTCATATCGCAAATTATGTGTTAGTGTCTGACAGTTATTTTTTTCAGAACTATCCCCGAATTTAACAATTAAATACTAATGTACGATAAATAAAAATATGTACAATACACACAATACGTACAACCATGGAAATGGGAAACATAAACGTTAAATTAAATCATTTTAAGCAATTGCTAAATATTTAGGCAAATACGATTGACTAACGTTGTATAATTAATAAAGTGTCACTTATACTTATAAAACAAATTATTAGTGCTTTAAACTACGAAAATTCAGTACATATCTTAAATATAACTATTAACTAAAATCGTTTGTCATTTTCAGAAACTTAAAAGTGAAAGCATTTAAAGAGAAATTTGTATCGGGAAAATGTTATTTAAAGTACTCGCGTCACATTCTTAGTATTTATCTAACTTTTCGTTTTGGCGTTATAATGCCAACCCTCTATTTAAAAAAATAATAAATAAATAAATAAATTAAAATAAAACGCACGCGCACACATAGAGCTCATTCCAAATGTATGACATTACCGTGACCCTGGGGTCTACACACAGGATTACAAACTCTCCCCACCGCCAATACTCTAAAGGATAATATTGAAGCACTGCAGTGTCATTGTTGTTTTCTATTGAATATATAAATCATTCTGAATTACAAAATAACATGCTTGCGAAGAAGGCTTTGATTTTAGTATAGAATGCTTTAGAGAGAAAATACTAATTACTTCACAGAAAATGTATGTCAAATCGAAAATGCCGCCGATATCACATGCAATGTAGAAGGTCGTTTTAGTAATTAAGACATTAAAAATCAGTGACTAATACATCATAATTAACATTATTTTTCGGTGGTCGCAGGCTATGCATATTTTCCAAAGAGGTTAACTTGGTGGCCTAAGAGGGTGGTAATCTTTATATTCATTACCGTTGGATGTAAGTGTTCTTGTGTATTTTAAGACTTTTTGCATTATGTGTAACCTATATAGTGTTTATGGAATCAAGGAGAAGTTACAAAGATGTAAAACAACACCTGCCTTGTTCATCCAAAAATTACTCGACCGATGATTATTCCACTGCAAATGGCGCACTATTTAGACCCTCCTGTATCACTGTCGAAGGAGGGGGGAGGATTCTATTAAAATATTTTACATAACTGTACAGTGATTTCAGAAAGAACGTTGGGAGGCATATTAAATTAATTTAAATCTACTTTCGAATTTAAAAACCTATCGGTATGACGTCGGATAGCCAGATAATGCAAGGTACATTGAAATGGTGTTAAACATTGAGGGATGACAAGGGATTTAATTCGTTCTTTTTTAAAATTATCACACTGTATGTTGACTGTTGTTTTCCTCATTGTACTGTCTGCCCACGTTTAGTCACAAGCATCTAGTTGTATGTAGCTGTAGTGGAGCCTCCCCACAGTCTAGTGATTAAAACTACCGTTTGCCTCTTAGTATTATAAATACTTCAAAAGTGGTTTATTGGTTATGCTGACCCATCAAGTCCTTATTTGGTCCAGGTACGGGCATCGCGTCAAGCGACTTCCAACCCTCGCATCATGTTTGTTGTTTACAATAAACCAATCTTTTAACTCAGTGATGGAACACTGCTGTACGCTTTTTACTTTCTCTACACATACTATATACATAGTGTATAAAGAAGGTATTGTATTGCACCCAAAAATTCGATACCGAGATTTCACCGGAAATATATGTTTTGGGTCCCCCAGAATCCAAAAAAAGCGTTTTTAGAAAAATATCCCTGTGTGTGTGTGTGTGTGTGTGTGTGTGTGTGTGACTGTGGGCAGTATAATTAAAAAACTTGATATTTAAGTTTGGCATCGTCCAAGGATGCAACACGAAGATTTTCAAAAAGCATCCCCCACCCCAAACTACCCTTTACATAGAAAAAAATTCGAAAATGTTAATTTTCTTAAAAATGGCTCTAACGATTTTGATTAAAGATATTTACCTGACAAATAAAATGTATATCTTAAATTTTCTGGGAATAACCTCTGAAGACTACTTTATTCTGGATCAATTTTACGGAATTTTGTATAACTGCTAAACCGCAAGAGATGGGCAAAAACTTACCACACAACAAATGTAGAGTGCTTTAAAACACACAATTTATGTTATATAATTTTTTTTTCGTGGAGTTGATCGTTTTTTAGATATTTCTTGTTTTTGGTTTCAGCTTGGAAAAACTTGTACTCTTCTCATATAGGAATTTATCAATTCGTGTCCATATAAAGGAGCTTCAGTCACATAGCAACCAGTTTTTGAGTATCACTTTAACCTATGGCACTCCCTTATTTCGCTTCTACTTACAATGAAGCAAGTAATAAATACTATTTCTGCTAATTTTTACTCGATTAGCATGAAGGAAATAGAAGCATAAACGTTTTAAAAATAATTTGTTGCAGATATGTAGAGAAAGTCATGTGAATGGAACATATCAGATCTTTCTAGATATATTCCATAATGATTTGTCGGACATTTAGGGAACAATGGGATATTTCATATGCAGCACACAAGGATGCTGCAATGCACTATAACTACTGTAAAAACTGTAAATATTGAGCATCGTTTGCTGATTTCTCCTGGTATAATAATTATTTCTTCAATTTGATAAGAAGAATGAGCTTTTTTAGTTTCAAAAATTTATTGCATAATAATAATAATAATAATAATAATAATAATAATAAACAACGCACTAAATTTGGTTTGCTATTTAATGCACACCTTGTATTTTCCCAAACAGACATTTCTAACTTTTCAGAACTAAGAATCGTATGAGGGGTCCTAGGTTCAATTGCCCGCTGTGTATCTGATTTTTCTTTAGCCAAGATTATTCTCCCCAGATTATGCAAGTACAAATGCAAATGTTTGTGTGTTTTCTTATGTATAAAACCAATAAACAAAATCAAATAGTTTTACAGTTTGTAATACATAATCAGAGAACACCTGTAGTGTAATGAAAAAAGCGAAATATTTACTACACGTTGCAAATTAAAATTATAGGGTTGTATAAAAAAATGCAACATTTGCACATTAAAACAAATTGCTACGTCTGGCATTATATGAGCAAATATTACTCCGAGTTAAATATGGAACCTTTTCGTTTGCATAGTTCAACGCTTAAACATATACTCTTTAGTAGCTGTCATTATTTGTTCATTGCAGTATGCCTTCATTAGTGAGGTATAATTCTAATTGCACGTACATTTTGTTGGTTTGTTTTTTGCACGTGCATTTTCAAAGTCCCCAATAAAAGTCTTGATTACCTTTTGTTGATATAATAATACGGTCTTTCTACTTTGTGTGACATCTATTACGATACCAAGAATTTTGAAACATGTACGGTCATCTTTAACTTTGCTGATAAATAAAATAGATGCAGTTTATTTTCGTTTGACAATTGCACAAAGTTAACATCATTGCCGATAGGCAATACCGTATGCCTCAAAGATAAACGACCGCCTATATGACCGTTACGTTGGGGTATAAATCGAATTTAAAAATATCTTGTTCCATTCATATGAATTTTTCTCTTATTCTTCAACAAATTATTCTTACAAAAGCTTATTCTGCTATCTACTTCATGCTAATTCAAATAAACATTAGCAGGAAAGGTCTTATTAATTAGTTCCTTCTGAGTAGAAGGGAAATAAGGGCATACACTAGGGTAAAGTGATAATCAAATATTTTAAAAAAGTGATTTCTATTTTATTTAAATTCAGTCCTCATTGCATGACAAGAACTAAAACAAAAGAAAAGGAATGTCAAATTCCCATTTGAGAAAATTAAGAATTTTAGCATTGAAACCCAAAACAAGGAATATCTTGTAAACGTTAAACTCTCAAAAAAGGTATGACATAAATTGCGTGTTTTAGTGAGATTTACATTTTTGTGTAATAAAGCTTTTGTCTATCTCTTACAGTTTATCAGTTATACAAAGTCATCCGGTGAAGAGGACTTCGGGGCCTATTCCCAGTAACTTCAAGATATATATTTTATTTGCGATGTGAACATCTTACATATATGGCATTTTAATCAAAACCATTATATTCATTTTTAAGAAAAACAGGGTAGTTCGGGATGGTGTACTTTTCTCGTTAATCTTCGTGTCGTATCCTTGGAAGATACTGCACTTAATTATCAAGTTTGGTATTTTTTGTGGTGTTTAACGTCTGCTTTTAGTGCTTATGGCATCGCAGGCGATGACACTGATGATCCGTGGAATGAAGATGGAGCACTGGTGGAATACAATGGCGGGGGAAACCGGAGAACACGGAGAAAACCCGCCCCTGCGCCGCTTTGTCCAGCACAATCAAGTTTGATATGATCCCACTTTTTTTTTAGTTATGTTGTTTGCAGACACAAAGATGGATTTCATTAAGATAGATATCTAATTGAAATTAACTAAAAATAATTTGAATACACATCTTATGTACTTATTATTCTGACCCTTTTCTACTTCTCGTGTAGGTTATTATACTTTGTGTAAATAAAGATGTTAATTTATACGAAGAATGCAAATAAATCTTACTTGATACACGCGCGCGATCTTTTTGCCAAAAATGCTTTGTCGTTCCAGTGAAATCCCTGTATGGAACTTTTTGGGGAATGCAATACTTTCTCTACGTATATACTAAGTATAGAAAGTACAAAATAGAACCAAAAGGCAGCATTACGGTAGTGCAGACAGTTCCCTTCCATGGCCCTCTCTCCTGGATGTGACATGAGGTTCGCCCATACCTGATTTAGTCAATAGACCATGATCTTGGTCCAGTTGAAATTGATATCCGCCTCACTCGGATAAAATGTATCTATCAAGGTGTGATTCAATTCACGTGTTTCAAATTATACCTGTTTCAGTCCTCCCCTCTCCCAATGTATTTTCTGCGTATACTCCTGCCTTGATCCGTCAGTGTGAAAGCTATAAAACAGAGATGGACACGTTGGCCGTGGTTCCAGGATCAGGCAGCCTGCGGGGTTCAGTTCCTCTTTGATCAGGTTTACATATGCTAAAGCAAGGTCAGTTTACAAGTTTTGACGTGAAGCATGAAGGTTTCATTCACGCGGACAAGCAGCTTCACTGCTTTCCTGTTTACTTGGCGCTCGATAATACAATCCATCAACATTCGATGTACTCCAACTTCCGGAACATTCAATGTCGAGAAAACCACAGAGCCCAGAAAATACTGAAAAATAGTTTGTGTTTCGCACAGAAACCACCATTTTTCATCTTTAGGGCTGTAGTTTTTGTTTCTGCCATCTATACAATAAAAGACCACGGGTAAAAGAACTTGGCTATAAAACAAATGCTATAATCTTTACAAAATGCGTACTCCAGCAACCTTTTCTTCCTCATTTTTTAACCTATCAATAACCGATAATCCAATTTCCTTTACGGCCAATGTGTGAGTCACTCATTCGGGAGGTCTTGGGTTTAATTTCCATAAGACCGACCATTCTGGCTTTGGGTTTTTTCGTGGTTTTCCAAATTAGTAGCAAATGCTGGTTGATTCTTCTACAATTTTCGTTATTTTTGATTTTTTTTTCAAAAATTAGCTCTTAACGATATCAATTACAATACCTAGATGTTGTTGAAATTAAAAAGCTATGCACCTTAAATTTCCTGTTCAGTTCCTTTATTTGATTGAATTTTCTATGCTTATGAATTACAAAGAAACCAATAAAAATAAACAAAAGCAACTAAAAATGCATATAATTAAAAAACAAAATTTGTGCAAAACGTTTTGTAGTGTTAGCCGTTTCGGAATACTTCATCCCGAGAATCACCAAACGGACATCTTTGAAAGTTTGCGATTCTTGCTAACCCCTCTCCCTCCAAAACGCAAGAGCTTGTGTACAGGAATAAACGTTTAAATGATGTTTCCATATTATGTTGTTATTAAGCACATCTTGTTTACTAAAAATTATTCCCAAGTAAAAGTAGGTATATAATGTAACCTTTCATATGAAAAATACTACTACTAAATAACAGATATAGTGAATGTATTCAAAACAAGAAGCAACATTAAAGACTGGAAAAGTCGCCATTTGCAAATTCATCCTTTGTCTCCTAAATTCAGTTCTACTAGGATAACAGGCAAGGGTTCCTGTCCAACGGGCGGTGGCTTAGAGCAGAAGCAGTTCACAGTAAAGAGCATAAGGGCTCGTCCCCTCCGTTCAACTGTGAACCATAAATACCTCCAAACAGTGTCATATAAATTACATGATTTTAGACGCATGTCTTGAATTTATATACAAAGTGTTACAAAAGGTGTATGTAACGTTTCAAGAAAGCCAAGGAAACTGCTATTTTACGTGGAAAACTCATGTATATTCACTGTTTTTCGTCTGGCGGGCAAATAGTGATTAGAGATGTATAAGATTTCGTCTTGCATGATCAAAATGTGTTTACATTTTAAGGAGTTGTAGAGGAAGTCAACGGCAACAAAAAGTTTAATGTACATATATCAAAATGTATATTATATGTGTAGATGTAACACAATAGGTACTAAATATGTATCACTCACGAAAGGCCAGAAAATATGGTGTGCCATTCAAAATCTACCATTAATGGCATTGTTGTTGTACTGTACAGAAACCAGATTTGTTGGCACAAAAAGTTTCCAGCTACGGGAGCTTAGGATACGTGCAAGATGGAGCATGGTTTGCTACCGAGTTGGTCGCTTGCTATACGTTTGGTAATTACAGAAAGTTTGAGTGTGCTACCCACTACTGAATTAGATATGTCTGAAGCAAAGGTGAGGAAACTGCCGGAAAAGGGTGGTGGAATAAGGTAAGGGCGCCTTTCAGAGCAGTGGCACTTTGCCTGACTTAGTGCTTAAGAGCTTATGAAATGAAATGAGACATTCTATAGTCCACGTCCATAAAAAAGAATACAGATTATTAATTTAAAACAATTATCAAAAACGGTTGAGTGGTTTTTGAGATTACCCCTCGCGCGGAAACACACATATACACCAATTTTCTATCTAATAATGTGTATTTGCAATTTGAATTTTTCGCCGAATTGTTACAACAGTTCATATCTTACAACTACTAGCCAACTATTGGCGTTTCATACACTGAAACACTTACGTACATTACTGTAGGTTCTTAACGTTGGGTTTTTAATCATTTTATTGTCGTCACACACACTCATTCTTACGACATACCTACTTCCAGTCTCTGTGGGTGATAGGGAATAATTCTGGTTAAGAAAAATTACCAGTTGCAATCGGAAATCGAACCTGGGACCTCCATGTGAGAAGTCAGCTCGCTGAACATTTGACCACGGAGCCAGTCATTTTAACTTTTTACAACTCTGAGATAAAGTGTTTTAAACATAATTGGTATGCCCATGATTTTTTCCCAAAATCTTATAAATTCATAAATTGAACATTTATCATGCTATAAAACCCCAATACCTGATGCATAGAATCTAAAAATTCCGGGTTTGGTTATGACCTGTTGCAATTAGAGTGCATTAACGGTTACACGTAACAATTAAGTTATTTGTTTTCTGGGTTACCGTTCGCAGTTACATTACATTAATGGTTACAAGTAACGATTAGCTGTAACTACTTTTCAATACGAACGATATGGATATAGACTTAATTTGTTATTTGATGCAATCTAAAAACAGGTTTCTCTAGCTGTGTCAACACCTTCATTACTGCGGTGGTTTATATCGCATATACATAGGTATACAGTTGGATAGGTAGAGTCAGACTGAAAATTCAATGCCACGGATCTCCCGATCTCTAGCGGGTTGCTCTACCACTGAGCTACCATGGCAACATGCCGGTCTAGCATTGAATTTCTCAACTGACTCGCATGTTTCCCGGTAAACCTCAAGGTGATCTGAAATTATTTTGAGATGATAATCCCAATGGCGACTTACAATGCTGTAAGTACTTTAAGACACAGGATTCATAGTATAGCCAACTACTATGGTATTGGATTAATTGTTTTTTCACACAAGCCGTGCGTAGGACAGGAGCTGGATAGGTATACAGTTGGTACAGGAGGACGTGATGCAGATATAACGATCCCGGACAGGGAGCCAACATGCTAGGGGATGCATAATGCTGATCAGATCCCCGTATCGGTTGCACAGAGCGGAAGCACGTTTTGTGCCCAGCCGCCCATCTCGAGACACTACACACTACCCTATATACACCAAACGCAACATCTGGCAAATTAATTGTTTTTCGAATTGTTTGAAGTAAGCAACAAAGGACAATGGAAGGGGACAGAACTCTAGTTGAAGGAAGTATTTAATACAATCACATTTTTTGGCCTGTCAGAAGCTATTTTTGATAAATGGGTTAATACTTCGCAAGATCACAACTTAATTCTCTTCCTATTTAATGTTAATGCCACAAAAGGCGGTACCATATATTACAGCATTGGTTTAAAGCTTTAGTAGAATGTTAATTATTTATTATTTTTTTTTTTAACTAAAGAAGCAATTACTTTCTTGTCACTGCAAATACGTGTTGCCTGTCTCCTAGCCCTCTGCTTTCGCAATTTTATTCTTTTAAGTGTTTCACATTAACTTACCTTTTGTTCTTCAACTTCAACATTACTTTTCTAAGGATTCTCAACAATATTGTTAGTATCAGCTTGCTGGGTGGCCTTTTCAGTTACGGTTTCACAAATAATTGGGATATTTCCACTATTTGGGCCTATTTGACGGTCTACGTTGAGATATAGAATATTTCTGCATAAGAGGGATAAGCAGAAAACGAAGTAGGAGTAGCTCCTTCTTTTAGTCTCCTAGTTTGTCCTGTTTAGTCCAAATTGTCGGTTGTAAAGTGTTGTGAGCACACAGCAGAAGCTGGAATAGGTTGTCAGTTTTGTCTGCGAATTGCCTTCACCCATGCTTCTCTAAGGTCTTTCCGAGTTGAAAATCTCAATTCACAAACAATACAGAATCGTTCTGTTGATAATGTATAACATACTTCACTAAGTATACCACCGAAAAATACGGTAAATAAGTACACAAACCTGCATATTGAAACATTTTCTTTTTTCTTGTTTTTTTTGCTTCTACTATTCGAGAAACCACAACCAAACACCACACACGCATTCACTGGTTAAAACTTATAGTCCAAATGTACTGCTTAATTGACATTTAATGCCACAAAATTTTATTTTTGGGTGCACATTTAACCCACACAAGGAGTACTCATCTCAAAAGCGTAGAACCTAAATATGTTGGCTTGGCAAAACCGTGCTTCTCCAACCACAATGATAGGACACTTCCGCTCTAATCTCTTCATAACTGTGATGGCATGGGATTAGTATTAGGTACTATTATATGTAGAATGTTCATTACATCGAAAATGTCACGCGGAGGAGAATGATACTGTGTAACTAGCTGAAGTAACCGACACCAATGCACATGCAATGAATGTCGCTTAGATTTGGCAATTGTCTCACTGCTTTAGTATCCGTTAATCCGAGATAATGCAGACTCTCTAAACACACAACCTTTTCCTAAAAATGTGCAATTTTATTCCAAGAGACTCAAAACATGTATTTGAGGTCTGATATAGGGAATGACGGTCATCGCAGTGATATCGCTTCGTAAGGACATAGAAATGTCTATCATGTTCTGCGCTCTGTTCGCGAAGAGATTGAACCATTTCAATAGTAACTTCATTGCTGAGCTGTAAGTTTACGAGGTTAGAAATGATTTTCTGTAGTTGGCAGTTTTCTTATAATTTCGTCCATAAAATCAAAACATCATAAGTAAGTTTCATTGTTTTAAATTTTCTCAATGTTTTTATAAAACGAGTAGCGTATTTTTTGCTGATTATTGGAATAGTTTCTGTTTTGAGAGAGAACACACTATTTCTTGGTTATGAAGCATTTTCTGTAAGTTGTTCGTGAAGGTAATGGCGGTCTGTGATCGTGACCGTCATTCCCTTCAAATTCAATTCAACATTTATTATTATTATTATTATTATTATTATTATTTGTCGTAAGAAAATTCAATCTCCTTGCAATATTAATAACAGTGCTTATGCTGATGCAAAATATCAGCTAAAGACCCTAAAAATAATTTAAATCATTACATTGCAAAGAACCTCGTAGACTATACAGATGATGTAACTAAAATGTGAACAAGAACGGTGTAGGCAATAGCACAATTAAGGCTGATGGTTAGTGCACCTATACGGCAAACATGAGATTCAATAATTTGATTTTCAAGATTTAATTTTCCGTTTTCATAATTTTCATAACTTGTACAGGCACTTTTTTTGTTTAACTTCTCTATTTTATGTTACTGTATCTTAGCGACCGTGATTACCCGCATATGCTGGGAGTAACGGTCAGTGCAATTTAAATTAATTTTGAATTATTAACACTACTTATCAATAACTTAGCATCGTAAATTTATGTGCACAGTAAATACTTCTAATGACAACATAGCAATTTACATAACAAATCCAACCTCTCCTTGGGGTTGGGGCGACCGCCATTCCCTGCATCTCCCCTACGTTTTTTGGGTGGAACGTACCTTGTAGGTATGTGATAGAGAAAGTAATATAAGGGCTCCAAAACATTTAAGAATTTTGCACGCTCTTCGTCCCTCACTTTTTTTTCTTTTTCCCTTCTCAATGAAGATGTTATTTTAGCAATTTCAGCGATAGTCGTCACAGCACATAAAGCGAACGAATAATTGCATACCTCCACTTAAACAGAGAGCTTCAGAAAACCGTTAGCCAAACAACACAATACATTTCTTGCACGAATATGCGACGATGTTTATAAACAACTCAGTGGCAAAATCACTCATAAATACTGAAACGGACTTCGTGTCGAAAAAGCATTAATAATATAACCTAGAATAAAGTAGTAGATAAGTAACACCTATTATTGAGGTAAAATATCTGATATGTTCTATTCCCATTATTTCCTCTATATTGCTGTTACAAATTATTGATAAAAATCTTATTCTTCTATTTACTTTATGTTAATCGAGATAAAATTAGTAGAAATGATCTTATTTCTTGCGTCCTTGTAAGTAGAAGGGAAATGAGTACCATGAGCTAAGCGATAGTCAAATATTTTAAAAGCTGGTTGCTATGTGATTCAAATTCCTTTATTTGTATGGCTAGAATTGACAAATTGCAGTATGAAAAAAAATTCAGGTATTTTAAATTTGAAAGCAATAACAAGAAATATCTCGGATACGGTCAGCTCTACAAAAAACCATATATGACATAGGTAATGTGTTATCACGAGATCTACATTTTTGTGTAATAAGTTTTTGTTTATATTTTACGGTTTAAGATATACATTTTGTTTGTCATATAAATATAAACAATATACGACATTTTAATCAAACCGTGGCCATTTTTTACAAAATAAAAATTTTCAAACATTTTTTCATGTAAAGAGTATTTGGGGGTGGGGGATTTTCTTAAAAATCTTCGTGTCGTATTCTTGGAAGATACTAAATTTAAATACCAACTTTTCGTTTTTGAGCTATGCTGTCTGCAGACAGACAAGAGACAGACACACACTCTGATCTTTTTCTAAAAAATATTTTTTAAGCGGTGGGGGATTCAGGAAGTCTCGAAACATATTTCCGGTGAACTCTCGGTATCGAATTTTTGGGTGCAATACAATACCTTCTCTAGACATTATGCACAGAGTACGTGTAGATGGAAGTAAAAACTATAGAGGGGATTGCTTGGTCACTAAATTATGTTATTATTACTTCTCTGTGTATAAAGTGTGTGACCAATTTTGATGAGTAGCTTGCACTCTAACCGTCCCGTTAGCACATAGGTAACGCACCTGCCTCTACCGCAGTAGGGTTCATGGTGCCAGTGTGGAGTTTCTCCTCCGCTGGAACGAGTGGATGTATGCCAGAAAAATTGGACAATTAATTATCAGTTTGTGCTGAAAATGCTTCTTTTATTATTGAATAAAACGGAGAACGCTTTGCTATAACTTATTTAGAAATATGTTACTGTATGTTATTAAACGGCTTATAATGTAATAATTGTAAAATGAAGGTATCTAGTGGTTTATATTATGTATTATAGATAAATGAATTTCATACTATTTTTTGTAAACCAAAATTATAAAACACATTTATACTTTGGAAACATCTGCCGTTGCAAAAGGGCAAGTGATTTCTCCGCGATGTGGTCTGTTGCTCCATCTTGTTGCATCCTTATCGTTGAAAGTTAAGTTTCTGAGTGAAGGCGCAAATTTTGAGCTATTGGGTATCAGCAATGTCTCGACACTCCTGGGTTGCTGTTTGCTATTAAGTGTAGCACTACCGACGCAAAAAGATCGCCTTATTCCATTATAGGACCCACCAGAGAGTAACCCTAGCGCTCCACAATCTTGTTTCTGTATAACATCAGGTCGTTGAAACCATATTGTCGAAATGTACCTTACTCGAACCCTTCAGTTGCCTTGATGAAGGGCTGCTGACCATTAACACTTGTGGATAGCTAACATTACTAGAAGTAGTCAGGTCTGCGCGGTTTGATTGACCTCTTCTTAGGGGAGGGGTTGCGACTCCTTCAGTTGTCTTGGTTGGGCGCAGTAGACCCCAAGAGCTCGTGGCACTTCTGTGGTATCGGATCTCTTCGTAGGGAAATGTTGCGCTTCCTTCAAATGCATTGGTACGAGCACTGCGAATCCCTACCACCTGTGGCATTTCTGGCATTCCAGAAGGACGCCGGGCCAAAAATCTGAGTCCCTCTCGAAAGGAAGTTGTTTGAATTGGGGACTCGGCGCGTGCTGGCTCCCAAAACCCTTAGGAGATTGGGTATGCCAGGGTGGTCCCCAGGCGGAGTTCTGATACAACTTAAGTCCTCCGGTCCCAGCCTGGAGAGGTGGTGACGGCAAGCTAGAAGGCTGTCGGCTGATCGAGACTCGTCGGTAGTTATAAACTTTGATTTGGCGTGTCTAAGTCCCTGCGAAAGAGAGCGAAGGGCTCTTTAGGAAACCATATATTGACCTAATGAAAATCATTCAGCAGGGCAGTTTCTACTCTTGGTAGAGTTTTGCACATAAGTGTTGATGTTACCTCTCGGAGAACAGTTCCGACATATTCAGTTGCTGTAACGGGAACAAACAATAGAACCCGTGGTACGACGTTACCAGAAGTACGCTGGGCCCTTCCGAAAGCGAATTGTTCGGATTGGTTGGACTTGACGAGGGAGTAGCCTGACATTCTGGGAGATCAGGTATGTCTCAGCGGTGATACCCAGGCGGGATTGTTAGCTACCTCAATGTCCTCCGGTGCTAGCCTGGATAGCAGAAACGATATGCTAATTCACTGGCAACCTATGAGTTGTTGTTTTTTTTTTCCAGTAGTCTTCTTCTTGGGGCTGATGCGCATAATATGGTGTATCCACTTCCGTACTGTCTTAATGGTAAGACCCAGAGAGAGGCTACTCTGCTGGTACAAGAGGGAACTTCAGCTCCATGAGAACTCCCATTCTCTCTGTTGCCAACACAGGAGAGGGGTTCCGATCTCTTCACCTGCCGTGGCATTAGCAGAGATATGCCGGGCCTTATCGTAGTGGAGACCTCGTGTTACTTCGGACATAACTAGAAGTCCGTCGGACCGTTTAATTCTTCCATTGGGGAAGTGCTGTAGGCATTGTATTTCTTAGAATATCAAAAGTACTCTGACAAAACATTTAAGCCCCTCACAGGAATGGTTCGTATTGTGTTGGACTCGACGGGGCAATGGTTCCCGAAACCCATGGGGAATTGAATGATGTGTACGCGGGTTTGTGTCTTGGGTACCAGCATAGAAAGATGGGAGACGGCAGGCTATGACAACTGTATTCCACTTTAAGAGGTTAAGGCGTGTAAGATTGGAAATATTACGGGAGAAGCAGCTGATGGGCCCTTTCCCTGATCTCGATGTTGCGATCAAAGTGAACATATACTATATAAGAAATGTGTCATCGGTTACGATACTGCTTATTCCCCTTGCCGTCGAAGAGACCTATCGTTCATGATAAGTCTCAGTAAAGCTCCTCGTAGACTGCGCTTTGGCGACTCCTGGTGTTAACCTCTGATTCTCCTTTGTTGGTCATGGTTATTGGCAAGTGTTCTGTACAACGACAACTAACAGTGTTTTGATATTAAATCTGTCTCTTCGACTGTTTCTTAACATCAACCTAACTCGGCTCATTCTTACGTACTGTCTAACATCTTTTCTTCTGTTGTGCTAACCATAATTATAGAAATTAACACCAAAATGAATTCACAAACTATTATAAACAGCAAATATACACTCCACTAGACAGCAAATGATAGAATATTTCAATGTTGTTCCTTTCTCCGCATCCTGTACTTTCATTATAGCGTCAAGGTCATACCGCCTTATTAACGGACGCTTTAACATCTAAATGTTTCACGCTTCTAATAAGCATGTTATACTGTAACTGCATAATTTCAATACAACTGTGATTTTACATCTCGACACAAAAAGCAGATTGCGTGTATCGCATCATCTTCTTCATTGCGCGTTATCAACGGTATATGATAGCTTAATATTGAACTGAAATACAGGCACTTACACAGCTACTCACTGTCATCTTGCGCACTTTTTTTAACCGCGGTGTCAAAAACTATATAAATAAATAAGAATATCCTGCGACTTAGCTATAATACCACCGAGTATTATGCACGGTCTTACATATCAAATAATAAAACTCTGGTGTGTTCCATTCACGTGACCTTCTCTACATCTCTGCAAAAATTATTGTTAAAAAGCTAATGCTTTTATTTACTTAATGCTAATCGAGAAAATTTAACAGAAATACTTTTATTGCTTGCTTCCTTGTAAGTAGAAGCGAAATAAGAAGTTGCATAGGTTAAAGTGATAGTCAAAAGCTGGTTGCTATGTGACTGAAGTTTCTTTATTTGTACAGACAGGAGTGACAAATTCCTATATGAGAAAAGTATATTTATTAAAGCTGATAACAAAAAACAAGGAATATCCCAAAAACGACCAACTCCACTAACAAAATATTTATATAACATAAATTGCGTGTTTTAATGGGCTCTACACTTTTGGTGTAGTAGCTTTTTGCCTATCTGTTACGGTTTACCAGTTACGCAAAATTCAGCAAAATCCATTCAGAATAAACATGTCTTCAGAGGCTATTCCCAGATAATTCAAAATAAACATTTTATTTGTCAGGTAAATATCTTTAATATTCGATTATTTTAATCAAAATCGTTAGAGGCATTTTTTATAAAATCAAAATTTTCGAAAAAGTTAAATGTAAAGGGTAGTTTGGGATGGGGGGATTTTTCTCAAAATCTTCGTGTCGCATCCCAGGAAGATACTAAACTTAAATACTAAGTTTGGTATTTTACCGACTTTTTGTTTTTGACTTATCACAGACACACGGACACACACACACACACACTCGCGCGCGCGGATCTTTTTCTGAAAATACTTTTTTTGGTTACAGGGGACCCTAAAACATATTTCCGGTGAAATCTCGGTATTGAATTCTTTGGTAGAGTGTAATACCTTCTCTATACACTATGTACATACTACGTGTAGAGAAAGTAGAAATAAAACTAAAATTAACTATCTTTAAAAAATCTCAGACACATTACATTTAATATTTAAAAGGAACATTTTGCACAATAGAAACAAAACGTTCATGTATTATTGTACGTCAACGACAAAATGTTAAATTTCAAATTATTATTATCTATTATTATTATTATTAGTATCTATTATTATTATTATTATTATTATTATTATTATTACTTAGTTACATGAACAATTTGCTCTCTCACGCAAAGCGTTTAGATGCTTTGGAAACAATTTTATGTTTGACTTAACAATTGACTCAATAAATTTACTCAACTACTGTAACAAATACAATTCTAATGTTAAATGGGGTTTTCAAAATGCTCCCTGTTTATAATCTGGCAGTGGCTAAGTCTTGTTGAAATGTTCAATCACTGCTTGTGGTAAATATCTGATCGTCATTTTTACTTTCTCTAGTACATATGAACACTGTACTCGGTGTATTCCACCCAAAAATTTGATATCGAAATTTCACCGGAAATACACGCTTTGAGGGTCACAGAATCCCCTCCCCCCAAAATAGAAAAAAAGGCCGTGAGAGTAAGTGTGTATGTGTCTCGAGTTTGTGGATTGCTAACTCTAAAATGAAAAGTTGGTCAAATACCAAACTTGGCATTTTAAGTTCAGTATTTTCTAAGGATGCGTCACTAAGATTTTCAGGAAAATACTCCCACCTCACACTATCCTTTCAATGACACATTTTTTGTGCTAAAATGGCTAACGATTTTGATAAAAATGAGATATATTAAAGATGTTTACATGGCAAATAATACTCGCAAATAACCCCTGAATTTCTAGGGAATAGCCCCTGACGTCCTCCATCCTGGGTGACTTTTGCATTACTATGCAAAAATGTAGATCTGGTTAAAACATATAATTTACGTCATATTTAGTTTTTTGTAGCCCCCCCCCCCCCCCCGAGGTATTCCCTGTTATTGGTTTCAATTTTAAAATACTTAAGATTTGAGTATCGCTTTAGCCTAGGTATCCTCTTATTTTCCTTCTATTTATAAAAACTATTAAGATTATTTTTGGAAATGCTTATCTTGATCAGCATTATGTAGTAAAATAACCCTTTGTGAGAGTGAGTTTATTTGCAGAACAGAAAAAATTACGAGAATGAAGCATCAGATTTTGAACTCTTCCACATTCGTTTCAAATTTCTGCATACAAAGTAATGACATTGGGAGATATCTGCTTTCATAGCAACCAAACGTTTTGTATGAAATGTTTTATTTTCTAAAAAATGGCTCTAACGATTTTGATTAGAATACACATGTTTTAATTTGAATGATAAGTAACAGTGTATAACTAAAAGTTTCATTTAGCCACCATTTCTTAAAAGGTTTGATTTTTGTTTAAGCCTAGTATCTTCTTATTGTCTTTGTATCTACAAGGAAAAACTATTTTTGTAACTTTTTAATCGATTAACAGAAAGTAAAAAATGAGACTTTGTAAAATGGTATTCATAAGTTGTATACAGACAAATTACAACGGATAAAGGAAAGTTGTTGTAGCTCTGCGTTTTTCTTAGCTTTCGGATTATTTTGAAATTAGATTCATGTGAAAGATGATTCATTCAGGAAGTATGGTAGCAGCGTCTAAGTTTTTTTAGATGCACATCACCATAGGTGGTGAAATCATCTAATTTATTATATGAATTTCTTTACCCTTTCTTAAGCTATGCTTTAAAGAGCTTATTCTTCTATTTCACAAGGCCTAAATAACACTTATAGCAATGTTTTTATTACATTATTCTTGTAAGCACAACGGGGGGACATACTAGCCTTAAGCGAATGTCAAATCTTTTAAGAGTTGGTCACTATGTAAATTCCGTTATGCGTGTTTGACCAGGAGAAAGCAAACTAATAAGGGATTGCCACTTGGAAAAAGTATGTAAGTATTAGAAAATTGAAGCCAATAGCAAGCAATATATCAAAAATGGCTAACTCGAAAGATAGAGAGAGAGAGAGAGAGAGAGAGAGAGAGAGAGAGAGAGAGAGAGAATGAGAATGTGTTTGACATTTATGTGTATTTAGTTTGTTTCTTGGCATCTCTTGCGGTTTATCAGTTACACAAAAGTCACCCAGAGAGGATTTCATAGGGTATTACCAGACCATTTAAGATATAAATTTACCATTAAAAAGTCTTAAATATGTGACATTTTAATAAAAGTCGTAAGAATCATGTTAAACAAATGCAAAGTATTAAAAATAGTGTTATACGTAAATCTATATGGAGTGAGAGAATTATCTTGAAAATTATTGCATGATGAAGAAGCAATTATCGAGTGACTTTTGATTTTGTTCTTCTCAGACACGGACGCACATCAAAACGTTTCCGGATTCTGGGGTTTTCAAAATGTGTATTATGGTGAAATATCCTTATAAAATTTTTGGGTGGAATACAATACTTCCCGTTATATGTAATAGAAAAATTAAGACTGGGTCATTCAGGCAATTTGTATAAAAATCAGAAAAATGGCATCCATTAGATATGCTATTGATTTTAATTTCCATTCTTTTCTTTTTAAGTAGTTTAATGTCAAAACAAAAAAATGGCGTGTTATTTATGGACGCTCTTTAACTGCTGTGGTTTTCAGCGTCCCATTGTATACTGGGCGTGAAAGACCGCTTAATTTTGCTCAGAGGGCTCTCTATCAGGCTTGAGGTTCTTTTACGTGCCGTAAATCTACGACACGGGACTAACGGCTTTACTCCCCTTCCGAAGGAAGCCATGTTAAGGATTTTACACCCGAAAAAAATTCATCGTCCTCCAACGGGTTTGAACATGCGACCTTGGGTATATAAACTTAGCATGATAACCACTACACCACGAAGGGCGATAGCAGTCTCATGTCCTTTTGCCTGGTAGATCATATAGGATGGAGAATGAAATCGGTCAATTTATGCTCAAATCAGCCCGAAGTCATGGAACTTAAGAGAGAGTTTAGGATAAAAGTTATCCCCGCAAAAAACTTTATACTTTATTCTAACCGAGATTCAAACCCGGGACTTCTTGAAGCGAGGAAAATGCCTCTTTTTGTAACGTTTTCTCGATCCCTATGTTTCCCTGGGGCTTCTGCATCTTCATGTAAACAAACTTTTTTATAGACAGACATCTGTACGAGATTTAATGTACCCGCCCTAATTTTTTTAAAATGTGATTTGTTTATGAAGTATAACGAAAGTTGTATTAATGAAAACCTTCTTGTACCTCCTGTGTTAGGAGAGATGAGATGAGAGCAATATATTTAAGTTGTGTGGGTTTCTAATGATTGATGGAGACAAGATGAATTTGGCATGCTGAATATAAATTGCTTAGAAATCAGGGAGGTAAACATGGCCACCCACTTTTAACTAATGTGCATAAAATTATTCTATTACGCCTCCGTGTGTTAATTCTCATCTGTGTTATTAGAGCCTTCTATTTGTATATTATTTGCTTCATAGCTATCGTTCTTTTTTACTTACTCCGCCGCGTATCTACCTACGTGTAGATATACAATAGAGAAGATATTTCGACCAACCGAAAATTTATTCTGCACATTTCACTGCAAATATATGTTTTGAGGCCTTCTGCATTAATTTTTTGTTGAAAAAATATTGTCTTGCTCATTGTGCGCGCGCGTGTGTGTGTACACAACATAACTTACTAAAGATGAGAGGCAAAATTTTCAAGAAAATTGCTTCATCCCAAATTACACTTTACATGTAAATTTTTTCGAAATGTTGAATATTCTCACAAAACCACACGATTTTTAATAAATACTAGGTTTTATTTATGGACGCTCTATAACTGCTGTGGTTCTCAGCGCCCCCTAAAAGACCGCTTAGAGGTTCTGCGTTGCGCTTACGCATGCTGGATTCGGCTTTGCTATAAGCAAGAATCCTATCTTGATTTGTAAAGACTGCAATTAACGCATCTGAGGCACTAATAGAGTCAGCTGTTGTGCAAGATGTCGAGGCAGGTAGTTGTACAGTGAAATATTCTTGACCTTCCGCTCTACACACACATCAATGCAGCCAAGCCATGATTTTATTCAAACAGACACACTGTAATCCAATTCTTGAATGTCATTTTGTGGCTAAACGACTCATTTTAGCAACAAATTATAAATACACGAGCTCTATCTCATTATTCTAAAGTAAACGATAGAGGAGCGAGCAATCAAACATTTTAACAACTTTATTTTTTATTTATGAACCATGATTATAGAGGAAAATGGTACAGGAACTTGTATTTCTGGTTAACGCTGACGTCTGCGCACTCATACCCTTAACACATTGTATAAATCGACATTTGCAAGTTTGTAACACCATCATTATTTTTTTTTTTTTTGTAGTTGTTTAACGCCTGCTTTGACTACTTGTGGCATCGCAGGCGATGAAACTGGTAATGGAGCACCGGGGGAATCCCGCCCCTGCGCCGCAAATCTCACATGCGGTCGCTTGGGATCGAACACGGGCCGTCTAGGTGAGACGCGAATGGTCTAACCACTCGGTCACGGCGCGGCCCACCATCATTAGGCGAGATGGAAACGAAAGATGTGCTGAAAGACTATTTTGCCGAGAAGACCAGCAACAGAGAAAGCGGGAGTAACAAAAACCTATTCTCATTGGATGAGCAACGCGTTTTAAGGCAGTATTTCAGGAAGGTAGACAGCGACGTTGAAAGAGACGCTACGTTTAATTAAGTTAAAGTCACTTGGTATTTATTGGTTTTATCCTATCCGGACACAGTGTGTAGGAGTTGGAGTTTAAAATATAGAAATCACGTGTATGACTTGCAAATAAGAGGACAACCAATGGAACAGTCTAGTACATTAAAGTGCACCTATATAGGCTGAGAAATTGAGTAGAGGAGAAGCTTTCACATGGCAGGTCCGAAGTCATGAATTCACGCGAAATTTGCCTAAACCGCTCAAATATGCATATAGTTCTCGTCAGCTTTTCAAACATGCTGGAGAAGGCGCTGCAGTTTGTAATGTATACAAAACTTCCTGATTTATTGTAAATGCCAACGTAACTCTAAGATTGTGTAATTGTAAATTGATATGTAATCTATTTTAATGATCGGTCGTGATAAGACCATGTAGTCAAAACGATCTTAAATAAACATAAGAAAGTACTTTTGAAACATAATTTTCCTTCTTTCAAATCATTGATGGTGTGTGAACTTCAGTTAAGGTTATGTACGCACTCTGGCCATTGCATTCACTTTCATTCCGATAAGTGAGGTTCCTCCAAGTCGAGCCAAAGGTCTGATGGGTGCAGGACTCTCTACAGCCCTCATTGCGGACAGCAGTTACACACTACATTTTATCAGTGGCGATGGAGCATAACGCATTATCTCGCAGTTGTGATGACTGCTACATCCGCGACATTCCTGTTGAACTATGGTTAATTGATTTACAAAATTATATTGAGTTAAAGGATGGATATCAAAACAAGAAAAGTATAAAGCATTTCTACACTTTCATTCTACGAGAAAGGTGTTCCAAATTTCCTAATCTCGCAGCAAAAATGTTGTTTAAGTTTTGGACAATTTATATATGTGAGAGACTGTCTTTCTTAATAAAGCTGATAAAATCGTATCATAGAAGTCAATTAAATGATGAACACTCGAAAGAACATTTGCGATTGGGTGGTACACAAACAATAGTCCCACATATTGGAAAGGTGGTTGAATTCACAAAACTGCAAAAGTCGCAGCGAATTCCCGATAGATAGGAAAATTTACCTTCATTGGCGAGTTGTTTTTAAATGCATAACACGAGTTTTACTTAGTTAATTGAATTTTATAGCAATAGTTCTATTTAGTACTACGTTAGGTACCTGTATAATGGTGTAGAAAATATTGCTCTTGTTATGTAAGTAACAGTGAAACTGTAGTTTAATAAAAGTTTCAGTTCAGTTACATCCGTATCCAAAATTGGAAGTTTACACACAAATCCTTGGCTCCGCTATTGTAGTAGTTGCTTTCCTTGCTCGCAGTTGAACATCAGGGCTTTAGGACATTTACTTCTCCACGAGAGGGCAGTCAGTTGAAGTTGCCTGCAGTAAGTGAACAGTCGATATTAAAATGTTGTTCAAGGACTTTATTCAAAATATGCATCCAGAAGAAATAGACGTTTCTAAGTAATAAACGGCTCGTTATAGATTATCAAAACAGGTTGTGTTGAAATTATTGAAGAAACTGAACCGAGAGGGAACACCATACAAACAGAAATCGACCACTCTTACCGATTCAACAGTTCATAACAAGAACTCTCTCCGGGGTCACGAAATTGCCGGATTGAGCTTCGGTGCACCCAGAATATAACTATGACGCGATGGGGGTAGGCGTGGCCTCTACAACTCGCTTCTAAACATGTTGCGCTATTTAGCATTGCTCACTACCCGGCCTCGTTCAGTTCTTGCTAGTAGATAAACCAGTGAACACTGAAAGAGAGCGCAGATTGAAAAACGTTGAAAATACGAAAGGATAGGCGTTCTACGCTGAATAACCTTGTGGATGATTCAAACACATTGAAGGAGAGCCTTTACTTTCTTTATAGTAAAGATGTATCTCGTAATTCACTGCAATGAATTCTTGAACTTGGTTGCTTATTTTCATTTTTTCAAAGCTCTGCGCATTATTATCTTGATTTTTTGTATCAAGCTTTTTACTTTTATTTGTAAAAGTTTAACGCGTTTTTATTTACTAATCATATTATGAAATGGTTGTTTTGTTGTATTACTTATAAATTAGAACGATGAATATAATGTCAATACATGTAATGAGCTTTTGGAAGAGATTATGCCTCAACGTGTGCATTGCGCTAGAAACCCCTCTCATACTCTCTCTCTCTCTCTCTCTCTCTCTCTCTCTCTCTCTCTCTCTCTCTCTCTCTCGCTCGCTGACTGCTCTGTGTGTGCTTCGGAAACCAAAACGCAGCTCTAAAGTTACTTCGGTGTCACTTCACATATTATAAGCTTCGGAAAAAGGCAGTAAAATGTAATTATTTAGCATGACCTTGTGAAACAGAAGCTATACAAGTCTCTTTAAATAGCGGTTTGAAACGTTTAAACCATACGAAGGTAAGAAATGAAGTTTTAAAACATCAAATTTCTTTAATACAAATAGTTTTCTTAAGAAATTTGGTCCCATAGAAATCCAAAGGATCTAAAAGTGATGGAATATGATACGTGTTCCATTCACATGATTTTCTCTACATTTCTGTAACAAGTTATTGTTAATGAGCTTATTTTTCTATCTAGTTAATGCTAATCGGGATAACATTAGTAGAAAGTTGCAAGTTGAAGGGAAATAAAGGAGTATACTAGGCTAAAGCGATAGTCAAAACTTTTAAAGCTGGTTGCTATGTGGTTATAATTTCTTTGAATGGCCAGGAGTTTGACAAATTCCCGTATGAGAAAAGTAAAAATATTTTAAAAATGAAACCAATAACAAGTAATATCTCAGAAACAATCAGCTGCACACACACACACACACACACACTCACACGTATATGACATAAATTATGTATTTTTTTTTTTTTTTTTTTTGTATCTCTTACGGTGTACCAGTTAAGCAAATTTCAGCCAAATTCATCCAGAATAAAGAGGTCTTCAAGGTTATTCACAGAAATGTCAAGATATGATTTTATTTGTCAGGTAAATATCTGTAATATACGATAGTTTAATCAAAATCATTAGAGCCATTTTTGATAAAATCACAATTTTTGAAATGTTTTCCATGTAAACGGCAGATTTCTTGAAAATCTTCATGTCGCATCCTTGGGAGACACTGAACTTAAAATGCCAAATTATATATTTAACGGATTTTTCATTTTTGTGCTATGGTGTTCACACACAGACCTTTTTTGGTTATTATTATTACTATTATTATTATTATTTTGGATTGAGGGCGTCAGAGTAGAAAAGGACGCATTAGATACAGAAATATCCCATTTAGTTACATAGAGGTTTTTAAGGTTAAGACAAGTTTTGTTTTATTTTTTCTCCCCTTCCTACGATATTACATGGTTGAAGGAGATGGCAAACATTGTTACCAACCTTCACAAACGAATCCTCATAGTTTACGAACCGTCTTTTTGATGTGATTGCCGTTGACGTTACAGCAAAATTGACCAAGCGGTAGTTTGACACCTCTCAAGCAAATTCGCGGAGGTTGCTGAAATCCAGCATTCCTTTATTATACAGGCCGATGAAATACCTATCATTAACTGCTTTGTATACTACAGGTTGGAGACCCGCAAGGTTTTTGTTTAGCGTTCTTGAATTCTCATGATTGAAATGGCGAAATGAATTTCATCTTTTTTACTCTGTTTTCTTCTTAGAACTATGAAACTGCAGGGCGTCTATTTTCATTTATTATACCACTTTACAGCTAAGCGTGAAATGAAAACAGAATGAACTTAGCTTCCATGCTGCGATTCGTCAAGTTGCAGTTGGTTTGTTTATTCTGAAGTGCAGATCAAGGAATTTGTTTACTGCGGTCTCCACAACCGTTATCGGCATAAAACTACTTTTCTGGGTTTAATATGACATTTTGTTTGTTTGACGGAGTTAGCTGGTGCTTATATATGGTAGAAATCGTGCCATAAAGTTTATAAAGACTACTCTAGCCCATGAAGCATTCATGAGTTGGACATCACAAATCCTGCCTTCTCTCGCAACCATCTTAGGTTTAAGGAGACTGGAAATGCCTTTTCCTGCCCATGTTAAAATTATAATCTTAGCGTGCCATTTTCTAAGTATTATAACAATGCCGTCTGTGTACGTGACCTATCTCAGTTTCGTTCTGTTATGCGACGGTGAAGTTAGAATGCGAGGCATCGCAGTTGGATGCGTAAACAACACGAAAGAATGGCGAAATCTAATAAAAACTTCCGGGAATGCGACTCTCGATCTTTTTCCAAGATCGGCTTCCAGTATCTTCCATTGGTTTCCAGAAAGTCTGTGACGTCATTTTCTCGCTATAAAAGGAGAAAGAATTGCATGGACTTGGTAGTGTGAATTACACCTACTCGTGAGTGACTGGAGTGTTAGCTCGCAGTGGGGCGCGAGCCATCCATAAACTGTCAACTGTTGAGTGAACCTTTTGCAGGAGGACTTTATTTGTAACTGAGTCAATAGAGACATTTCTTACAGTATCTATTGGTCGTTGTTTGTTGATGTTGATATTCATCATCAACTCTTCATGGATTAGGAGAATTCTCCTGTTCCGGCCTCATATTTCTTCCCATATTTTAACTGGTCTTCCTATTGTTCTGTAGTCTAGAGGCTTATATTTGTATGACTGTAATGGAATGCGAGTTATCCATTCTTTGTAAATGACTTCCATTTTTCTCTATTTATTTGTATCACTTCTTTTAAGGAAAATGTGTCCTAATTATTTCCTTTGTCTTCATTTCTAATATATGTTGTTGATATTTCATCACATATTTGTGAAACCTTATTGATGAAATAGACACAATGATACCAGGTTCTCCTGAGTTACAGCTGTGAACGATTTTAAAAATTGTTTGTCAAATTTTAACGCACATTTATCCGACATTTCAGCAATTAAAATTTAACTAATTAAAATAATTTCTTATTAAAAATTGCAAATTTATTGTTCAAGTTTCATTATTCTAGGTACTATTGCGAAAGAAAAATCTACTTTCGATAACAATGTATTTAAAGCAAACAACACATATGTACAATTCAACAAACTTATAATACACTCCGCCTCCATTTGCATTGCCAACATAGCTTCCATTACCGACACATTTAGCACAAAAAGTCCCAACCTATATCTCATTAAAAAATTAAAAACCTATGCAGCACTGAAATTACGAATGGTATTAATTTTTCCTGATTGCTTTTAAATGACTAGTACCTACTTAAAATAAATTGTAGCACCATTTATAGCAAGTGTAATATATCATTTTAAAAGTAATATTTTGGAGACAGACAAACTGCATTAACCAAATATTTTGGTTTGGCTTACTTTTTTCATTCCCAGTTCCCGTCTTTTTATTACACCTACGTGCACTTGTTTTTATGTAAAGTCCCCAGAATACAGCACTGACGTATCTTCAATATAAATTTAAAATCACAATTTCATTCGGAAATGAAATTTTAGTTCCATTGTGCATTCATTTAAAATTAAGCACTTCATTAAATTATTTATTGCACTATTACAACAACAATAATAATAATAATAATAATAATAATAATAATAATAATATGGGAATGGCTTAGGCCATTCTGGGTTCAAATACCGGAGCCGACCAATCTGTTTTTTTGTGGTGGTGGTGGTGTCACTAAAATAAATACCAGATTTGCTATTTAATACGAGAAAAACAAAAAAGCACGCTGATATGTATTCAGACGACTTTAGCCACTCTTTTAGAACATTAAACTTTCATTAGACCTTTCTCTGTAGGTAGGCTCAAGTCAGTTATTTTATTGCTATGTTATGGTTTTAAAGTTCCTTGTTCCTTGCATGATTACGTACAAAAACGAATATGGATTTACTACTTGAAAATAATATTAGCATTGGAAAGCTCATACAAATAACAAAACATATCTTGGGAATTGGTTAATATCGCATTTTTTTTTTATTTGACGAACTTAAATACTTTAAAGGCCTTTGCATTTTTGTGTAGCAAAAGTTCGTCTTATCTCTTACGGTTTACCAGTTATAGTCATTCGGAATGAACAATTCTCTGGTTATTCCGAGAAGATGTGCATTTTATTTGCCATGTAAATATGTTAAACAGCCCGCTTGGGTAGTGTGGTGGTAGTGTCTGCTTCACATTCAAAAGGTCGTGAGTTCGAATCTCGTTTAGGGTGAGTTGCCGGGATAGGTTTTTTTCGGGGTTTTCCCTTATCTTGAGAAGACGAATGTCGAGTAACTTTAAGCTACATGGATCCCGAGATCATTTGAGCATCATTTCACCAATGTCATTCATCGTCCGATATGACCAACCAGGTTAAAGGACGTTAAGAAAAAAATAAACAAATGGCATTTAATTATGATCGTTAGGGCCATTTGGAGAGAATAAAAAAGTAAGGAAAATGCTTCATGTAAAGAGCAGTTTGTGGTGGGAGCATTATTTTGAAATGTTCGTATCACATCCTTGAATGAACTTGAGGTAGCAGGCCATGCAGATGACGTAACTGTGTAAGATAGCTATATTTCTTGTTCTTGCTAGTATCCATGATCCTTTATTTGCATTGGCATTTGCAAAGGTTGCCCCGTTTTGTGTGTACCCATTTAATCTCTCTGTCACGCACTTTTTATTGTTTTTTGCGGTTAGATACAGTATAAATACATATATTTTAACAATATATATTAAATATAAATTTAAAGTCATAATCTCATTCGGAAATGAAATGTTAGTTCCATTGTGAATTCATTTAAAATTAAACAATTTGTGTACTATTGCAATAATAATAACAACAACAATATCGGAATGGCTGAGGCGGTAACGTTGGGTTCAAATACCGTGGGCCAACATATCTGGTTTTTTTCTGTGGTGGTATCGCTTAGTCGCTAAAATAAATACCAGATTTGATGTTTAATAAGGAGAGAAAAAAAAAACAGTAAAACTGAAAATAGATCTTTGCGAATACGCTGCCATCTAGCCACAAATTGTGAAAGCACATACCGCTTGTCGCGGAGCAAAGTATGTAGTACGGTGTGAAGGGATGAGACCTCGCAGCTGGCTGTATACTGCCAGTATACATGGTGAAAGGGCAGCTATATTCAGGCAGATATATTTCACCGTGACGAAAGCAGTATGGTACGGGAATGGTACCATGAAGGATACCGTTCACCATGTACCGACCACCTTATAGTGGCGGTTCTCCTTCAGCCCAAGTGGTTAGGCCACAGAGGTCTCCGTCTAATTCATCCTCTTCCCATCCATACTTCTTAAATCCATCCATTCAACTTTCCTTGACCTACATCTTCCCTTTCTACCTCTAGCATTTTTGACTACAATCGATCAAAAACCCAAGATTGCCTTTTTCATAGCAAATACTTATTGGAACCTTTGGTCATTTATAGAGAATAAACGTTTATCTGTCCTCTTGCTTCGGACACTACTCCATATATAGATCGTACAATATTTCTGTTTCCTAGCATACTATTTCATTAAACAGCATTTTTCTCAAAACTGCAAAATGTTCAACGTTTCACAGTTTTTGTTTAAATACAACGTCTCAAACACCAATAATAATTTTTCTAAAAATAAATAAGTAATTTATATCTTCTAAAATATTTATCGGAGTTGAGTGAGATTTGGCATCTTAACGTAACAGAATGCAATCACAGTAAAACCTTCAGAAACATCTATACAGAAATAGAGAAATTTGAAATTTCACTCTTTGTTCTTTCTTGCAGTTCGTGCGTGGTGCCTATACCACCTGCTATTGTTTCCAATATGTTCTGCACGATTTGTCTTGTGGTATTCTCCATTTTATCCCGTTTTGAATTCAGGTTAATCGCTCCCAAAAATCCACTTGTACTGCTGATAATCTGTTGGCTTATGACTGCTGCCTGTCCATGTTTTCGAGCCCATGTATGATAGTGTTTTGTGAACATAATAATAATAAGAAGAAACTAATAACTTATTTATAAAATGCAACTCTTATATACAGCTACTTATCGTGAGTATCTAAGCAAAAGCATTTCCCAGATGCTTACAAGATGACACACGTGGCTACAAAAATTCCGCCATAATAATGCTGTAATAAACCTGTTGTGAAAATCCGCAGATATGAATCACATAGCGGTATTGTCTTCAAGTTTTCAGTAATATTTAGTACCAGACATAAAAACTTGTGGAATGCAGCAACACTGTTAGAAAGTCCCTCAGATTTCGTCATCCCTGAAGAACGGTCAGCAAATTCACAAGACAGGAATGTGATGAACGATTGCACCTGAGGCACAAGAATTCGTCTGTATAGGGCACGGGGAACAAAGGTAGAAGCGTAGTGTCAGAGGAGACAGGGTACACAATTTGGTTTTTAAAGACATTTTTAAAAATCTGATATATACATTCGCATGACTTTCTCCCCTATTCTGCAACAAACTGTTCTTCAAAAGTGAGAATTTATTTTTTTCCACAAAAGCTTGGGTAGCATGAGTTGAATAGGCAGAGTTAGACTGAAAAATTCAATGCCATAGCCGGGATTAGAACCCGGAACTTTGAGTACTTAGTACATTGTAAGTCGCCATTGGAGTGTCACCTCACAATAAATTCAGTTTACCGGGAAGCATGCGAGTCAGCTGAGAAATATATAAGGCCGTGTCGGCATGTTGCCATGGTAGCTCAGTGTTAGAGCAACCGGTTGACCGGGAGATCCGTGGTTCAAATCCCGGCTATGGAATTGAATTTTTCGGTCTACTCTACCTATTCTTCAAAAGCTTATTCTCTACTTCATACTAATCAAAATAAACATCAGCAGAAATGGTTGCATATTTTCTTATAGGTTCAGGAAGGAATACGATAGTCAATCTTTTAAGAACTGTTTGCTATGTGAGTGCATACAAATTCTTTTCTATATGCTTGACCGGTTTGGGGGGAAAGGACTATTTCTGTTTGAGAAAAGCATAAGTATTGTGAAATTTTAAACCAAAAGCAAGGAAAATGTCGGAAATGGTTAATTCAAAATGACAATGTATTTGACATAAATTGTATTTTAATAAGAATTTCATTTATCGTGTTGTACGATTTGACCCATCTCTTATGAATTACCAGCTATGCAACCGTCATCCAAGATGAAAGGGACTTCAGAAAATTCCAAATGTACATTTAGTTTGTCATGGCAGAGATACAAAACGTAATTAAGCAAAGGAAGCACGAATATCGATTTTCTGTTTCGGAGCAGTATAAGCATTTTAAAATGGAAACAAATAACAAGGAGTATCCCGAATCGGATATCACTCCCCCCCCCCCTCAATGTATTTGACATAAATTGTGACTTTGAAGAGTCTTACATTCTTTGTGTAGTAATATTTGTTCTGTCTCATACGGTTTACCAGTTTTGCAATACCTAATGAGAACTCCAGGGCCTATTCTCAGGAAATAGATACACGTTTTGTTTGTCATTTAAGTTATCTATTAATTTTTAATCAAAATCTGTACAGCCATTTTTTAGGATTTTCAAAAACAATTCTATTTAATGGTTACTATGGGGCGGAGGGATTTTTCTTAAAAATTTTCTGATACTGAACCTAAATACCAAATATGTTAACCGGCTTTTCGTTTTGAATTTTGTTCACACACATTGATCTTTTTTCTAAAAATTCATATTATGGGTTCAGGGAACCTCAAAAATGTATTCCCAATTCTATTGAATTTTTGGATGGAATACTTACCTTACTATAGGTATGTAGTATAGAATGTGAAAATTTAGTCAATTGTGGTACTTTTTCCCCATTTTTAAATGAAAATGTTAAAAAAATACACTAAACAGGTGGATCATATCCGACGATGACTTATATTTGTGAAATATGCTCAATTAAACTCGATATGCATAGAGCTTAGAGTTACCCAAAATTCATATTTTCAGGATTAATAAAACCCCGATAAATAAAAACCTTATCTAGGTGCTCACCCTACCCGAGATTTGAACTCGGGACCTGTTGAATGAGAGGCAGACCCGCTACGCCTATTCCATGAGTTGCCCAACATTTATTTTTTCAGTATAAAGTAAATCCCATTTTCCAGGTGCTCAGCCTAACCAAGATGTGAACTCGGGACCTGTTGAATGAGAGGCAGACCCGCTATACCATGGATGCAAGCTTAAAAATTTTATTATCACGCTGTTTTCTAAACGTCTTGCAATATATGAACAACGCCAAGAAGACGTAGACAAACGGATAGGTGTCGGGAAGGCTACCTTGGTACTACTGTATATGCTATATTTAGTGCTGGCTCTGCCACTCAGCATGTCCATAAAGTGAGATGACATAAGCTTATTGTTCTAGCCTTTAGGTGTTGTAACAACACCTGAAAACAACTCATTAAACATGTCCATAAGGAGATTCACTGTGAGCGCGATCTGCGCTTTGTTTACATGCCTGGCTTTCAGAAACACTGGTTTAGGAACACTTTCCACACTATTTGCTGGTCCTTCACTTGAATCTTCAGTGGTTAAGTGAAAATGCATGGTTACAAATAATTAGCTGAACCCTTCAAAGATAATGTAATGAGACTTTGTTATCAAAATATGAAATATGCCCGCCTGGGTAGTGTGGTGGTAGCGTGTCAAAAGGTCATGAGTTCGAATCTCGCTTAGGGTAAGTTGCCCGCATCAGGTTTTTTTCAGAGGTTTCCCTTATCCTGAAAAGACGAATGTCGAGTAACTTTAAGCTCCATGGACCCTGAGATCATTTGAGCATCATTTCACCAATTTCATTCATCGTCCGATATGACCAACTAGGTTAAAGGACGTTAAGCTACCAAAAAAAAAAAAAAAAAAAAAAAAAAAAAAAAAAAAAAAAAAATACTGTGTCATTTTTACTTTCTCTATATGTACTTTGTGCCTAGTGTATAGAGAAGGTATTGCACTCTACCCAAAAATTCGATACCGAGATTTCACTGGAAATATATCCTTTAGAGTCTCCTGTATCAAAAAAAAAAAAAATCATTTTCAGAAAAAGGTCCGCGTGTGTGTCTGTGAACATGATAGCTCAAAAACGAAAAGTCGGTGAAATACCAAAATTGGTATTTAGTGTAGTATCTTCCAGGGATACGACACGAGATTTTGAGAAAAATCCCCCCACCCCAAACTACCCTTTACATGGAGATTTTTTTCGAAAATTTTGAATTTCTCTAAAATGGCTCTAACGATTTTGATTAAAATTTCGTATATTCAAGATATTTACCTGACAAATAAAATGTATATCTTGAATTTTCTGGGAATAGCCTCTGAAGACTACTTTATTCTGAAAGAATTTGACAGAATTTTGTATAACTGCTAAACCGTAAGAGATGGACAAAAACTTACAACACAAAAAAGTAGAGCACCTTAAAACACACAATTTATCTTATATACATATACGGCAGCTTTATAAACATTGATAGCACTATTTTTCGAAATTCTGTATAGGTATCTTTTGCTCTCGGCTACCTTAAAACACATGGGGATTCTTGAGACTCTTAGTTAAGTTGTTCTATTGAAACGTATAACAAGGTTTAGACTTATTTTGAAAGTGTTTGTGTTCTAGACTGTCGGGAAAAAAAAAAATCATAATCCTATAAATAATTGTCATTAAGATGCCAAAATCGAATTTAATTTAACTGAACGTTTCTGTGGTGAAGCAGTCGAATGTTTCCTAAATGCTTGGAATGTTTGTTAGCTAAAAAAAAAACAACAAAAAACAACTGATGTTTACATTCATATGACTACCTACTCTGCAACAAACTATTAGTACCAAAGTTTTTGCTTCTGTTTTCTTCATGCTAATCGAGATAAACATTTTGCAGAAATGGTTTTACGGCATATTTCCAAAGATCTTATTCGTTTTTTTTAAAACAAAAAATATTGGCTAAATGAATTTTATACACAAATAACGTAAGTACATATATGGTGATAAGTTCATCAATCGTTATGGAGGAGCTGAGTGTAAATGTTACTAAAAGAATTCATAAAAACCAATTGATGAAGACCTCAAACTGACAGTGGCATCTTGGCTCAGACCTTCAGCGGTGGAAGAGTAACAATTGCATTGCAAAACGGTACCACCTGACAGTAAAACCTTGATAGCAATGACGATTACTTTAGAAATAAAAGAGTAAGGTACTATAACTTTGTAAAATAAATGAAGTTTTATCTTGATATCTGTCGTCATCATTTAGTTATGCCAGATTGTTCGGTTCTTTCTGGATGACCCTCGTATACAATGTGATGTTACCGTTAAAAGGAAATAAAGCATTGGGGAGTCCCGTAGATTTGCAAAACATTCCATCGCACAACAGGGCCATAAAATCCTTACACTTGTAGAATGTAAAATACAGAATAGTGAATGAAGTTCACTAAAAGGTTTTATACTTAGATTGTATTGGGAGTAAATAACAACTGTTTATTTATATATTTATCATGTTATACGAATAATCCACAGATTATGTAGTAACTTTACTAGATTAATTAAAAGGTTTAATAATTGCATTGCAAGCTATACATAAATCACAGATGGTTCATAGAATTGCTGCTGTAGTGAATTGATGTTTATCTTCTGCGCCCCCCCCTCCCCCTCCCATTTAGATATAGAGTTTAAGGCTGTTACCATGTGTGGCATGCTTCCAAATCTCATCTGCCTATAAGTCTCTATATCGAAGACTTTTTTTGGCGGAATTCATTGGAAGTGTTTAATAACTTTCACCTCTCTTGTTGCAGGTTAACGGCATCAACGTGATGCAGTCGACGCACACGGAAGTGGTGGGCCTTATCAAATGTGAGTACCTTTTGTTTTGGGAGTTCATACGTTTACGTGCACCTTTGTGTTTCTCTTACAGTTCCTATAAAAACTTACTTCATGTTAATCAAATAGAAATTGTAGAAAATGTTTTATTGTAAATATGTATAACAAAATGGAGTCCTTGTTTTGTTTATTAGCTATTCCAGCATTGTCCCTTGATATACCTCAAATGAATCTGCAATATTCATAGTGCATAGATTCGCTTTTCTTCGTTCATGTACTGTCGATAAAATGTGCAAACTGCGCTCCTGCCGAGTCGCCGAGCCCATGAGCAAAGGATAGTTTGGATAATAGTAGCAAAGTGTATAAAGCAGTGCGTTTAAACTAATGACTGGGTTCGTGTATTGCAAAAGAAGGGTGACATCACAGACTGCACGTGTGCGTCCACTTGCCTCTAATAAGGGTTGTTTAGGAGGCGTTGGAACAGAATAAACTGCTGTCGAGGTAATGGGCAGATATACGTGGCAGTTTCGTGTCCAATTCTAGAGGGTCAGGCTGCCTCATCTAACTTTGTATTTACCTCTATATTTGGGACGAATAAGTGTCACAGAGTCGTCTCCTTAGCGCGGTGGTAGCGCTGCTGCTTACCAAGCGGGAGACCTGGGTTCGATCCCCAGTGCCGGGATTTTTCCCCCGCTGGGAGACCTGGCCCGGGGTGCACTAGCCTCATAAGGTCCCTGGGGGGCCAATTGAGGAGCTACTTGATGGAGAAGTAGCGGCTCCAGGACATGAGAACCGCATTAACCGGCTGGGGGGGCTCGAGGCGCTGACCACGTCTCACCCTCCAATTCTGCACCCCATCCATGACGTCTGTAATGGACCAAGATGGAGGACGCAGCGGCCGGGCGGTAGGCCACGGTTCTCCGTGAGCTGTCGTGCCACGGAGTCAAGTGGTACAGAGTACGACATCCCTGATGCTGAGTAGCTGATTTAGGCTGTTTATACCATTCACGGTTTATATTCTGTTATTTATAGAAGAATAATCTTCGGTTGATTTATGTCTACGCATGTGTAAGTTAACGTTATAATTTCTTTTTGGTGTTCCATTGCCACTAACTGTTCCACAAACATTCTTTACATTGATTATTCTTTTATCTACCTCATGTTAATCCACATAACCTTTGCTAGAATTGGTCTTACTACTGTCAGCAGAAAGGAAAAAGGGAACTAAGGGAATATACTAGACTAAAGCGATAATCAGATCTTTTAAAAGCCGGACGCTAAGTGAAACCATTGAAATACCGTTCTCTTTGCTTGCTGGGAGTAAGCAAAGAACAGAAGAAAAAAAGATGTCTCCCGTTTGAGAAAAGTTAAGTACCTTAAAACTGAAACCAATAACTTGAAATATCTCGTAAATGATTAACTTATAAATTGTGTGTATTAATGAAATTTTAATAAAAACCGTTAGAGCAATTTTGTATAGCTGCTAAACCGTAAGAGATGGAGAAAAGATTACAAAAAAAAAAAAAAAAAAAAAAAAAAAATGTAGAGCACGTTAAAACACAAAATTTATGTTATATACATTTGTTTCGTGGAGTTGGTCGTTTTTTAGATATTCCTTGTTTTTGGTTTCAGCCTTAAAGAAACTTTACTTTTCTCATACAGGAATTTGTCAACTCCTATTCATACAAACAAAGGAACTTCAATCACATAACATGCAGCTTTTGACTATCATTTTAACCTATGGTACTCCCTTATTTCGCTTCTGCTTACAAGTTATAAGACTATTTTTACTCATTTTTTCTCGATTATCATGATGTAAATAGGAGCATAAGCTTTTTAACAATAATTTGTTGCAGAGATATAGAGAAAGTCATGTGAATGGAACACATAAGATTTTTTTGCTTAGCATTATGCGAGTGAGAAATGAAGTTTTTCTTGCTGTGTCCAGTACAGTTCAACCTACAATGTCTTGCTATAGCTGCAGTTAAGGCATTTAAAAATGACACCTGGAGGCCAATTATACATTTTTTATATATTCATGAACCTTTAAATTATTTTATGGAATAATAATAAAAGTCGTTTTTCTTGTGATTTTACATGAAATTTTATGCATAGATACCCTGCACTGCTAAAGTTAGGGAAACACATATATAAATTCAGGGAAGATCAGGGAAATGGATATAAACTTTCTGTTGAACCCTGATAGTGCATATCTAAACTTTCATGTTATTTAGAATCGGTTGTTGCATGTAGGATTTGCGTCATGTAAAGTTAGGTTTGCTCTCATACTTCACCCTTGTCACTTTCCCTCTTGAGAGATGAAAGAAACGATGCTGACAAAGAGGGCTCTGTATCACAATAATTAAGTACCAAGGGAGTGGTGCTGCTGGGGGAATGGTCCAGGTGTCGGAAGCTGGGGGAGCTCTGTTGTCAAACAAGAGAACAGTTGCCGTCCGATCGCTGTTCTGACCGTCGCGCCGCCACTAATATCGTGGGAGCACACTAATGGGATTTACCTCCCCTCGTCCCGCTCTTCCCAGCTTCCGGGAACACAAATAGGCGTCCAAACAGTCGGTAGCGTCATCGGGGCACACAGTGCTTGTCTGCCAACTTGTGTGAATTTAGAGCACAGTAGGCCGTTAGTAAAGTGGGACTTGTGTTGCCTCTGGTTAAACGTGCAGTTTTCAGGCACTCTTCTCAGATTTGGAATACATCTGGTTCTGAATAATATCAGTGCTTGGGCACCGATGCCATAATCAGTGTTCAGTTTGGATGTGCAGAACCAGGAAAGATCGGTATTTAGTTCTTTTTAATACTCCTGACGTCAACGACTGTTAGGGCTTGCCTGCCATCTGGCATTCTTAGTGCCAGCTTGTTTGTATTTAGAGCATGATCACCTTTTGAGCCTGGCTGAGGGAATACTCCTATGACCTGGGATTCCTCGATCATCAGTGGACTGATCAGTGTCGTCAGACGTTTGTTGTAAACATTATGCAGTGAACTGTCAGTATTATCTCCGGCCATGATTCAGTTTTAGAACGATTTGAGAGCTCTGAACAGTGTTTAAATATTTTCATCATTGTTAGCTAATGTTTGAATATTGCAGAGATTTCAACGAACGAAATAATGGAATGTTTAGTCCGGAGTCAATCTGTCCCCATAGTGTAATTTGTGATTACGGTACAGTTTTCATAAATGTTGGGAATTTTGTGCCTGTAGTGCATAACAAGCAGTTTATGGAACCAAATATTTTCTTCTACTGTTAAAAAAAATTCAGCGTGTTCTTCTGTCTTGTTCGTAGATTCCTCATTTGTAACGAACTTATAAACATCTTGGCTTATTATCATCAAAATCTCAGGGTGATCTGCAGGAGATCTACAAGACGTTCAAGGAATCTTTGGTTGTTCATCAAACGCTATACATGTTTGCAAAAAGTGATCAGTGCTAGTGAACACGCTTAGTGATTAGTGATTGTGCTATCATAATAATTCACTGACAAGTTTCCAAAAAGTTTCATAAGATCTCAACGGCTGTTACTGATTTACATGAAAAACAGGTATGAACTTTTTTCTCATAGTCTTTGATACGGGCCGCATGTGCTGGCAAAATTAGATTGTTTTGGAAAGATAAGTTAAGGACAGCCTTCACTAGCCGATGTTAAACTTAAATGCATTGTTAATTATAACATGGTGTTAACTTCATATAATATTGCCTTACCCTTTTCTTAAGGCCTTTAACATGTGCTAGAAGTTTTAAAACATCTGCGGCATATAAACTGTTGATGCGTAGTTGTATTTAGTTTTCATAATGCATTTAAAAACTTGCAAAAACAGAAATTCTTAAAGCAATACAGACTGTTCCAATGGTTGTAAAAGGAATATCAGAGGGGTTAAAACGTCACCAACAAAAACATGCTTCTTTGTCCTATGCTATTAAGTGTTAGGTACTCGTTTAAGATTTTATGCTACTCACAATGTTTCATTTAAGGTAGATGGTGTTAGAATTCCCAAAATTTCTGTGTGTGGAATGTTTCCAGTGTAATTGCTTCAAATGGCAAACAGTATTTTTGTATTGATCTGTGTGATCTTTAACTTGCTTTTGTTTCAATACAGATAGTGTCAAGCACCAGCTTTTTGGACGTGGCGTTTTTGCGTTCTATATTGGCATAAAATTGTCGTAATAACTTAATCAACCTGGGAGAAATACATAGGTATATTGAAATTAAATTCCTTGTGGATTTTCTCCCACTTTGCATTCTTCTGTTTTAATTTGTCAGTCACCAGCTTTCTTACACCCTATAATGTCTCTATACTTAGTAAACACTTCTATAAACTAGTGCCTTTTCTAATGCTGAAACATTATTTGCCGTTGATACCACTATTGTAACATCAAACAATTAGGAAAACCACCTTAATAATTTGTCAATGAACGTCACACGCGCATCGGAGCTCATTCAGAAGCTGTGCGCCTTCGCAGTTGTCTTTAAAGTTAACAAATTATCAGCTATAAATTCACTGTAAGCAGTTGATGTAACATAACATTAACAAACGAGATGTTAAGAGTATTATTAACATCGGTTTCTGAAACCGCCCCTATGCGAGAAAATCCTTCCTTGGTAATTGTTTCTTTCTGAGTCTATGGTCCCTCTGGCTTATGTTAAAAAGTGCGAATTAGAAAGAGAGGGTAAGGGAGACGTAGTGACTCCCGTGACAACATTGTAGCTGCTCCTGCAACTACAAACGTAGCGCTCTACACCTGTTGGTAGATGGCGGTAGTATAGATATGCGACATGGAAGTGGGGGACACACCGGTGACTGCAGTATTTCCATGATGCGTATACCGGATATTGTTGGCTTTTTCAGATTTCTAGGTTTCCATTCATCAACGAAGAACCTGTGTATAAAACATACCATTTCCCTTGTATACCAGGTGTGATAAAAAAATAACGGGAGTTTTAGTTTTTCCTAAACAATCTTTATCAATGTACATTAATTTTGTGCACTTCAAAATAAACTCCCTCAGATACAATACACTTGTGGCAGCACTTTTTTCAATCTTGGAAGCAACTCTGGAACTCACTTTTTAGTGGTTAAACGACGTCCTTTCATGTTCTCTTCAGCTTCGGGAATAGAAAGAAGTCGCAGGGGGCCAAGTCTGGCGAATAAGGTGGCTGAGGGAGCATAACGTTTCTGGTTTTTGTAAAAAAAAAATCACGAACAAGAGTTGAGGTGTGAGCAGCAGCACTATCCATGAGTGGTTTTGCGAAAATTCTGGTCGTTTTCTTTGGATTCCTTCATGCAAACGGCGCATAACTTCTAGGTACTATTCCTCATCGACTGTATAACATTTGGCAGAACCATTTCTTTCCATCTTCCACATTGTCGTCAGTAATTATTGTGTTAGGACGTCCAGGGGATCGTCGTCAACCCTTTTTGAAACGTCGATACCTATGTCTTATTCATAGTAGATTTGCCAAAAGCCACAGCCAAAATTTCCAACTCTTTACTCCATTTTTCAAGCAAAATATAATACAAATTCGCTGAGCTTTCGAAAAAGCGCGCAACTCTTTTAACTGTCAACAATAAACTTAAGTATTAAAAACAGCTGAAACTGCAAACATACAGCATATTCGCACGTTGGCACGGACATTGTTGTCCAAATTTTCAAAACTCTCCTTATAGCATTTACAATGTTGCTTCCAAGGCACAAGATGCAATAAACTTTGTAAACCTTTCGTAATAGTAAAACGGATCGAAGATTATAAAACTGGCATTCAGTATATATAATGTCTCCTCTGTGCATAGCAAGTGCTTCAGCACATCATCCCAAGCACCTGTTCGTTGCAGCATCAGCTGGTGTGTGAGATATTAAAAGGGTAGACATTGTTATCAGGGCCGTAACAGTATGACCATTGTTACAGACTGTGCCGGAAGAGCATTATGTTTACCTACATAGAGGTGCTAAGCAACCAGATAAACTTTTCAGTGATAATACCTTATCTGCTGCAGTAGCACACAGGAACAGTTATTGTGAGGAACTATCGCCATTTTGGTTCGCTTGTGCGTGTGTGTAAAACATACTTTTTAAGTCTACAATATGAACCTGCAGCCACCATTTCTCTACCCACCGCTTGGTATGTAAAACACATTTATTACTCTAACAGAGAGTTGTTGGACTCAATGTAATACACATACCAGATAAATCTAATGTGTTTGCATTCACATGTTTTTCTTTATTCGCTCTTGTTCTTGTACTTCTTGTTAATCTAGATATATTTTCATGACACATTTCGGTATAAGAAAGAAGGATACAGTAGGCGAAAGCAATGGTTAGATTTTTACTTTCTCTACTACGTATAGTAAGCCAGGGAAGTGTTGTACTCCACTCAAAAATTAGATATCAAGATTTCCTAGAAATACACGTTTTAAGAGCCCATAAATTATTAAAAAAAATAGAAAAAAGTCCACACACGCATAATTGAAAAACGAAAACTAGACAAGAACATTTTGATTTTCTAAAAATTGCTCTAACGATTTTATCAAAATACCACACGATTAAAACATCCATGGCAAATAATATGCATGTGTTAGTCTCTGGAGTCTTCTTCATTCTGGACAACTTTTGCGTAAATGGTAAGCCGTACGAGATAAAAACCAGGACATAGAAAATGTAAATTTTATTAAAACATACAATACTATTTGTGGAGTTAACTATTTCCGAGATATTTGTTATTAGTTTCAGTTTTAAAGTATTTACACATTCCTCAAATGGGATGTTGTTATTTCGTTAACCCCCACCTTTGTTACATCAAAGTCATTAAGAGACCATCTCTTAAAAATGCAAAATAGATAAGCCTAGTGCTCTATTGTACATGCAAGTAAACATAATAACATTTATACAAATGTTTGTGTAGTTGATAGAAGAATCTGTTCTTCTGAAATTCCATCTCTTAATATGACCACGAGAAAAGAAAGAAAAAAAAATATTACTTGAAAATTTACAGGCATTCAAAAAGTCAAACCTATAAAAGATATATTTGTATGTATTCCGAAATCTTGTATTTTTTTAACTTCGTCTATATTTTTTGCGTAGTAAGATTTTGTTTATCTCCTAGGTTTTTGCCAGAGGCTCAATTATAATTTGTAAGTGTGTGAGAAATGTGAATTGAAGTATTAGCTGCCAGACTCGCACTGTAGCATGCGAGTTGCGATGACCTTGCAAGTTAAAGATTTACACTTTCAGTGTTGCCCAATTATATTTATTTCACAAATCATTTTTGTATGCTAGAGAACGAACAAGGCACTCCTCAAACGTAGAGTAGGCGTGTCTACATGCTCACAATACATAGGGTCGTCCTCCGTGTTGCAATGGTTACCATGCTAACTTCATATGTCCAAGGTCGCGGGTTCAAACCCTGTGGAGGACGATGGGTTTTTTTCGGGTGTAAAAAGCCTTTGGTTCCGTATCATAGATTTACGGCACGTAAAAGAACCTCAAGCCTGATAGAGAGGCCTCTGAGCAAAATTAAGCGGTATTTCACGCCCAATTTAGAATGGGACGCTGAGAACCACAGTAGTTAAAGAGCATCCATAAGTAACACGCCATTTTTTTTTTTTTTTTTTTTTTTTTTGCATTACATAGGAATGTATGGTTTACCCACTATGCCCTGCGGATGGAGTTCTAGAAATGTCATTCAAAATAAAGATGTCTTCACAGGTTGGTAACAGAAAATTGAAGATATATATTTAATTTGTCATGCAATTCTTAAACATACAATGGTTTAACAAAACGTTAGGTAGTACTGTTTGCATGTAAACTGTAGTTTAGAGTGAGGGGAATTTCCTTGAAAATGTACGTCCTCGTTTATGGAAGATGCTACATTTAATAAAGTATGGTGTTTAATAGTTTTTTTTTTGTTTTTTTTTTTTAAATTCTTTTTCTGGAATCCTCAAAATATTTTATCTGTTATTATAATAATCAATGATAATTTAGTTCGAAATTGCTATGCAACAAAACCTATACTTTATATTGTAACAAAACACAAAATCAAAACAAAATATAGGTTCAACAAAACGTAAAATACACTTTAATGATGGTAATTTATATCTTAGTTTTCTTGATGATAATGTGCATTAAAACAAATATCTATCATTAATCAAAAGAGTTGATCTCACTTTGGATTCACTCCAAAGAACCCAAGCTTTAATACCTATTTTTCGACTTCTCATAAAAATACGCCAACAAAGAGTTTGGAATAACTAAAATAAACTTTCCTTGACATTTCTGGAAGGATATTAATAGTTGCATGTTGAACTATTTTAAAATGTGTCCTGATGTACCGTGAAAATCACCTACTTTGCTCTTTGTACTTTAAATTCACATATGAAACTGGCATCCAAAATTGCAAAATACAGCAATGTTTGTTGATTTATCGGTATTTTTTTCTCTTTCTTTCTTCTTTCCAAAATCTTTCTCTGGACATATTGTTTCCGCACTATATATTGTAAGTTTAATTAAATATACTAAATATGCAACATATACTCTAAACGTATTGTGGACAATACGTCGCAGAATTAGGTTACGTAACTAGTCTTCTAAATAACTATATTTCTGTTGAAATCTGAATATCGGAAGTTTTGGGTGGAGTGCTTCTGTTTACTTCGTAATAAAGAAATAAGAAGAAAAAATAGTAAAGTTAATTCATTTGGAATGCACCATTAAATATAAAAGTAGCTGTTTAAAACAGAATCGTTTATCTAAAACTTTAAATGTAAGTTATCAACTCTCTCTCTTTCTCACAATAGTTTAAATAATTTATTTATTCATTATCATTAGCCTAAATTAGTGGCGAAGTTTGGAAGATTTTAAACTAGGGCAGTTACAACATGCTGGTGTGATAGGGCAAATATTGGAGGGGAAACATTGTCGATATAGTATCAGCATTCAGAAAGCTTTCTCCACCCACTATCAATCATATTGATGGCTTCTACAAACTTTTAAGAAATGTGATATTCCCATCTATTGCAGAACTAGTTTCATTATTCGGTTCGTTTTGGGTAGAAGGAAGATGGAGGAAACGGAAGTGAATCAAAATAATGTTCGAAATATAACCTACAAATCCTATTCTCACTGTATGATATCCCGAGAAACAATTGCTTGATGATAGTGCTTCATAAAATTACAAAGGGTTGAAAACTTCAAACCATTAGTAACAAATGTCTTGGAAATTGCTAACACCACAAAAAGGTCACTTGAAATAAATTGTGTATCACATTTTGTGTTGTATTTTCCTACCTTTTATGTAAATTATACAAAACCTTCCGGAATGAAGAAAATTGAAGAGGTACATTTTATTTGTAATGGAAATATCTTATATAAGACATTTGAAAGGTTAGAGAATACTTGTGATATCAGAAATGATGAAAGTGTTTGTTAATTTGTCCATAACTATACGTATTACTTAAATGAAATACCGGCCTTGCCCATGGTTTGACATTTTAAGCGTACCGCATTTAGCTTTACATGACAATTGTCCACTAGTCGTGCTTTTCTTCGGACGTATTAAACAATACACTCAAATAATGAGCAATACTCAGGTCACTATAATCAAAGAAACTGAGAAAACAGTATGCAAAAGCACTGTTGAGCGAACCACAAATGTCGCAGTTTGTAATGATGCAGCTGTGATGACTTTGCGGTGACTCGTCGTTATTTACAGAGAAAATCTCAGTTGAGAAGAAATAACGCCAGTTTAAGTAACGCTAATATATCTTGTTTAATCTCAGTAACCAACATACATAAAGCTACAAAACATAAGTATATATATTATTATATATTATTAAGAAGAAAGAAAACCCAATAAAATGAACATATAAAAGAGAAGCGTAAGAAGTGGTACTTCGTCTGGTTTGATGCTATTGCGCTTATTTACGCCCAATTATAATTTTCTGTCATTAAGTTGTGTTTCTGGTTATAAAACATCACAAACTTTCCGTAGAGAAAGAAATTAGGTGGTTACAAAAGCTGAGAAACTACAAGTTATAAGCGAATGTCCGAACATAGGAGTATGATCACAGAATGTGTGAATATTGATATTGACTTATTTACTACTCTGTTACTAATGCTTGATCGCCATAGAACTTTAACTTTCGTAATCAATGCGATTATTCTGATTCATTTTATGTTCTTTTATATCAGTATAAAATAAATAATATGAAGACAACTAAGATGATAATAAAGAATAATATTTTGTCTAGTGTGATGTTAATGCGGTAAGAAATTTGTTAGGCTTTCTACCTGTTACTAAATTACATTTGCATTTTTACAAGCATAATAGCTGTTGTAATTATTTGACTGTTTTATTACTTCACGATAAATCATAATAGATTAAGGAATAATATGTGATTCTCGCTGATACTCTGTTATTTTGTGAGATCGTGAAAGCCTAGGTAAGTAATTCGTTTTCTTATATTGGCATTTATCCAGCTTTTCAGTTATTACGAAATCATTGAGAAAGATATTGGTCTTGCGAGCTTTGTAGGTATTAAATTAAATAATTAATCATTTGAAGTGGGACGAGAATTCGTATTCTAAGCTAGACATTACTTAGTTTATCTGTGTCAAGTTTGGTCGAAATCGATGCAGCGGTGTAGAAGCCCCATAAAGAACATACATGCTCTGGTCTATCCTATAACCGTGTACCATTTACTAAGAGTCCACTAGTGGCGTTACAGCTGTTGCAATCTACCATGATCATGGTGGGTAGACACGTATAAGCTCTGGTCTATTGTGGCACCGTATACCATTTACTACAGGTCACTACTACGTTTTGTTGTAGCCCTATGGAGAGGGACCTTGATTGTAGTGAAGGATAGATATAGATAAGCTCTGGTCTATTACGACACCGTATACCATTTACGATAGTCACTAGAGGCGATGCACGTTTTGTTGTAGCCCTATTGAGAGGGACCTTGACCATAATGAAGGGTAGACACATGTGATCTGGTCTATCACAGCACTGCATACTATTTACTATGGTAAGTAGTGGTGCTATTATTTGGTTGCAATCCAGTGAAGGGGGACAATGGTCATTATGGGTAGGCAAACAGATAAGCCCTTGTCCATCAAAACACTGTATACTATTTATCGGAGGTCATATACATTTTTTGCAGCCCAGTGAAGAGGGACCCTGATCATGAGAGGTGTATCAAATCATTATATACCATTTAGTAGAGATCAGTAATGGTGAGTGGTGCTATATATTTTATTTAAGCTTATCGTCATTTAACCTGGTCATAACGGTCTTTGAATGAAATTGGCGAAGTGATGCTCAAAATATCTTAATCAGCATTCGTCTTCTCAGGATAAGGGAAAATCTCGAGAAAAAAATCCGGGTAACTCACCCTAAGCGAAATTGGAACTCGCGACCTCTTGGATGTGAGGCAGACGCGGTACCCACATATTACCGAGGGCGGGCGCTGTACATTTGTTGCAGCACATTTAAGGGGAACCTTGATGGTGATGAATGATAAACTCACATAAGCAGTGGTCTATCCTTGTAATGCATACTACGCAGACTATAATCTTAAGTTACAATGTAATACAATAAAATTTAGTACTTTGTCATGTCAACATTTTGATTTCTGCCACGTAAAAACGCGTCCTTTGCCTAAAGTCGTAAAAAGGTCCCTGCTCCCACATATTATACCGATATCGTAAAAGTTGGCAAGTGTACAATAAAACCGAGACAGAACTTTATATCTCTAGAAAACACAAAATAACTTTTTTGTCACATCAGATATCCGTTTATTATTGTTTCGATATTTCATTATGCTTTATAGTACTGACACATTCAGTTATACCCTCAATGTCATGGAAAGAGAATGGAATTTCAGCGACAGCATATAGCGACCCGTTTTAAAACATCTCAAACACAAGTTATTTATTTCTCAACATTCAGTAATACCAACGCCTTTTCGGGATACACACTTCTACCAACGTTCCTGTCATTTAAAAAAAGGAGTTGTCAAGCTTTGCAACACACGCCTCTGTTTGATCTCATTTGATCTAAATTTTGTTCCCGCGGGCCATTCCTTCATGTTTTAGGAACAAGGAGTAATCGCAGGGAGCCAGGTCGGGTTGTGCGGCGCAATTAATACAGTTTCGTGGCATCACTCCATATGAAAGGTGGGTCCTGGTGGTGGAGTAGAACTTTGTTCTTTGCCAAATAGGCCCGTGTCTCCAACTTCTTGTCGAATCTGCTCATTAAAATTGTAGAATTGTGCAATAATTGTGTTTCCTTTTCGTGAGTATATTTTTCGAATCCCAAAAAAATCGTCGCCATCACTTTTCCGGCCTTTGCATTCTTGAGCAGATTCACCCGAAGCAGCCCTTTCTTTTGATTTTGATTAAGATTTTTTTTAATTGTTCCTTTAGATGCATGATTATGTCGGCGGCATTTGCCTTTCAAACATATTGCTTAATGGCAATGGTGTTAATTCGTACTTAATGTCATTGGTTGCTATGCATATTTAATTTTAGGAATTATCTCTCCCCCTTTCCCTCATACACATACTTTCACACTTCCAGACTCTGGGAAGGATAGGGAATAATCTGGGCTAGAGAAAAAGCCCTACCACCAGCCGGGAATCGAACCCGGGATCTCTCCCGCAGCAGGTAGTTGTGCACCGACTGAACTGTAAGGCCAGCGCAAACGCCTATCGCTATTCCTTTATACTGTAACTACTCCTGCGGCCGTAATCGCTGAACATTGTAAGCCATAGCCTTAAAGCCTCCATTGCTACTGTGCCACGGTAACTTCTTTTGACATCGTAGCTGTGATTGTTACACACCCACAAATGGACACGTGTTCTTTCGGAAGCTTCTTTGACGTGGAAGCCGTGCATTGTTAAACCTAGCCGAGGTGAATACCGGCGGTGTACTGCACGTGCAGCGTCTTCTGGAAAATTCCAGTGACGTAATTAATAGTCAGCCCTGCCCTACCCAGTGTGCAGTTTCATCGGGAATGCATCGCATGCAACAGTTGAGTGACTTCGACGGGAACTTCGTAGCGAGCTATATTGTCAACGTCGAAAAGAAACTACGTATATGGCAGAATTGTTACGAAAGACAGTTATTCCTGTGCAGATTGTAATGAGTTTGTGGAAAAATAGAATTGTTTTTGAAGAGGAAAAATAGATTTTTTGTTAAATATCTATAAAGAAATGTGTAATGCAACTATTTTCTGCAAAGTTTTATCTCGATTAAAATGATGTAGATAATAGTTTGTGTAGCCACTAATAAACAATCGAGGGTAGTGAAAGTTATATGTGACATATATTGCCTGAACAGCACATTTTGATAGAATACCATATGGTGGAGAAAGTAAAAACTGAGGAGGAGAACGTTTTAAAATATGCAGATTGTATTCGGTAAGCCTCCTTTGATCGACCAAGTTAAAATAATTTTTGTACTTTTTAGAGACGTGGTCGCTGCCTCTTGTTTTTCGAGTTAGTAATTTTCCTGCTGATGCAAGAATCTAATTAATTTTAAATGCAGGAGTTGAACATAGGTGTCAGGTTTTTGGATTCCCTCGGGTAAGGGATACTACTGGGAAGGTCGCATTATCAAAACAACTAGTATTTCAGGGATTCTAATTATGGGGAATTATATCTAGCAGACATGACTTTCTAATGTCGGAAAGGAAGTACCGACATAGTTGTAACCCCAGGTATGCTTGAGTGTGTGCATAGAATTAACATTTAGGGTGTTCACGTCAATTATTAACGTGACCGTGGTTCAAGTCCCGGCTATGGAAATGGAATTTTTCAGTTTGATTCAGTGATAAGTATACCTAATCACTAGTGTTATCGCAAGTGCTTGTTCTATTTTATCAGTATATGCATTTTATACATTAAACGAGATATGCCATAATTTCCCATTATGTACATATATGTAATGAGAAAATCGTTTCGATAAACTACTGATGCATATACTATTATTGTCGCATTTTATTATTACTTTCTCTACAAGTGCTATGTTATCTAGTGTATAGAGAAGGTATTGCACTCCAACAAAAAATTCGATACCGAGATTTCACCGGAAATATACGTTTTAGGGCCCCCTGTATAAAAAAAAAGTATTTTCAGAAAAAGGTCATTGTGTGTGTGTGCGCGCGCGCGCGTCCGTCCATGTGTCTGTGAGCACGATAACTCAAAAACGAAAAGTCGGTAAAATGCCAAACTTGGTATTTAACTTTAGTATATTTCAGGGATGCAACACCCCAAACTACTCTTTACATGGAAAAAAAAATCGAAAATGTTGATCTTCTCAAAAATGGCTGTAACGATTTGGATTAAAATTTCGTATTTTAAGGATATTTACCTGACAAATAAAATGTATGTTTTGACTTTTCTGGGAATAGCCTCTGAAGATTAATCTGGATGAATTTTACGGAATTTTGCATAAATGTTAAACTATAAGAGATGGAAAAAAACCTACCATACAAAAATTTTAGAGCACATTAAAACACACAATTTATGTTATATACATTTTGTTCGTGGAATTTATCATTTTAAAGATATTCATTGTTTTTTGTTGCAGCTTTGAAAAACATACTTTTCTCATACAAGAATTTGTCAACTCCTGTCCATACAAACAAAGGAACTTCAGTCACATAGCAACCAGCTTTTGGCTGTCAGTTTAATCTACGGTACTCCCTTATTCCGCTTCTACTTTCAAAGAAGCATGTAATAGGACTATTTCTGCTAATTTTTTCTCCATTCGAATGAAGTAAATAGAAGCATAAGCTTTTTAATAATAATTTGTTGCAGAGATGTAGAGAAGGTCATGTGAATGGAACACATCAGATCTTTTTTTTTATTGAATTGCGCTATTTATTTCTCTACTTCGTACATAGTACATAGATGAAGTGTTACATTCCACCCAAAAATTCAATATCGAAATTTTACGGAAGTACACGTTTTAGGAACCCCTGAATCCAAAAAAAAAAAAAAAAAAGCGGTTTTAGAAAGTGGTCCGTGTACGCGCGTGTGTATCTAAAACGAAAAGTCCGTTAAATACTAAACTTGGTGTATAAGTTCATCTTCCAAGGATGCCACACAAAGATTTTCAAGAAAATCTCCCAACCCAAACTACCTTTTATATGGAAAATTTGTCAGATTTCTGATTTTCTCAAAAATAGCTCTAACGATTTTTATTTACATGCCGTATATTAAAGATATTTATATGACAAATATAATCTTGAATCTCCTGGGAAATAGGCTCCGAAGACGTCTTCATTCTGGATTATTTTTGCATAACTGTTAAACAGTAAGAGACAGACAAAAACTTATTACGCAGTAATGTAGATCTCGTTAAAACACGCAATTTATGTGGAGATATTCCTTGTGTTATTTATTAGTTTCAATTTTATAATAGTTAAACTTCTTTTCAAACCGGAATTTGACATTCCTGTTTCTATAAAGAGAAACGAATTTGAATATCAATCTCATAGCAACAGCTTTTAAAATATTTAAATATCGCTCTAGTCTAGTGTATCCCTTTGTTTCCCTTGTACTTACGAGATACTAAACTATGACACTTGTGTTAGTGTTTATTTTTATTAGAATTGCGTAGAGAAAAGCATAAGCTTTTGTAAGAATATTTGGTACAGAAAAGGCAGAGAAAGTCATGTGAATGGAACACAACAGCAATTTAACTATTGAAGTTCTTTGGATTTATTGACTATGTATAAAGAACCTTGGAATGATTGAAAGAATATCTGTTTCAACTTGTTTGATTTGTGTTATTTAGGTATATGTGAATTTAAATGCAAAATGGATAATTTTTGAAGAACCAACCGACTTAATGTGTTCTGGTAGAAGAGCTGGTAGTGGTTTGTTACAGATAAAGTCCAAAAGATAATGCGAATGAGCCTACACTAGTTTTAAAAAAAATTACTAAAAATGTTATGGATGTATTCAGCAACTGGCGTCTAGGCTTATTTCGCCGTGGAAACGAAGGAATACAAAACTTTTCTACGATAACAACACAGTCTGAATAACTGGAAAATTATTGTTTTCATTTTTACTTTCTCTACACATTCTTTGCATATAGTAGATAGAGAAGGTATTTATTCCACCCAAAAAGTCAAAGTCGAGATTTAATCGGAAATGTATGTTTTTAGGCCAGTTGAGTCTAAACATTTTTTTTATAAAAAGGCGAGGTGTATGTGTGTGTACAGCATAGCTCTAAAACGAAAAGACTGTTAAATACCAATTTTGGTATTTAAGTTTAGTATCTTCCAAGAAATCGACTCGAAGATGTTCAAGAAATCCCCCACCCCAAACTACCTTTTAGATGGAATATTTTTTAAATTTTTTTTTCTTCAAAATGGCTCTTACGTTCTTGATTAAAATACCGTAAATTAAAAAGTTATGACAAACTTGACAAATAAAATGAATATCTTAAGTTTTCTGGGAATAGCCTCTCAAGACCTCTTTATTCTGGATGCATTTTGTATAATTGGTAAACTATAAGAGGTATGAGACAAAAATTTACTGCAAAAAAAAAAAAAAAATCTGATGTGTACCATTCACATGACTTTCTCCATATCCCTGCAACAAATAATTCTTAAAAAGCTTATACTTCTATTTACTTTATGCTAATCAGAAAAAAAATAGCAGAAATAGTCGTATTACTCGCTTCCTTATAAGAAGAAGCGAAATAAGGGACAACCGTAGGTTAAAGTAATATTCAAAGGCTGGTTGCTATGTCAATGAAGTTCCTTTTTTGTATGGATAGGAGTTGACAAGTTCCTGTATGAGAAAATTATACGTTTTTCATAGCAGAAACCAAAAATAAGGAATGTCACAAATTCGACGAACTCCACGAAAAAAATGTATATAACATAAATTGTGTGTTTTAAAGTGCTCTACATTTTTTGTGTAGTAAGTTTTTGTCATCTCTTACGGTTTAGCAGTCATTCAAAATTTAGTAAAATTCATCCAGAATAAACCACTCTTCAGAGACTATTCCCAGAAAATTCAAGATATACATTTCATTTGTCAGGTAAATATGTTTAATATCCGAAATTTTAATCAAAATCGTTATAGCCATTTTTGAGAAAATCAAAATTTTCGAAAAAAGTTCCATGTAAAGGGTAGTTGGGGGTGGGGGGATTTTTCTCGAAAGCTTCGTGTCGCATCCCTGGAAGATACTAAACTTAAATACCAAGTTTGGTATTTTACCGACTTTTCGTTTTTGAGTTATCGTGTTCACAGACACACACACACACACACACACACACACACACACGGACCTTTTTGTGAAAATGCTTTTTTTTGGATATTGGGGACCCTAAAACATATATTTCCGGTGAAATCTCGGTATCGAATTTTTGGTGGAGTGCAATACTTTCTCTATACACTATGTACATAGTGCGTATGGAGAAAGTAAAAAATGTAATCTCCTTAAAATAAACAATTTATGTCATATACAATTGTTGTTTTTCTGATTGTTGGTAGGGTTAACCGTTTTTTAAATATTCCTACTTAAAATTTTTCGTTTCATCTCTCTTTTGTTTTACTCTTGTCCGTGCAAAGTGAAGCGAATTTCATATAACAACTGACTTTTTAAAAGATTTGACAATTGCTTAAGCTTATGTGGTGTATTACATTATTCCCTTTTACTTAAAAGGAACTAATACAACTTCGTGTGCTAATGTTTATCTCGATTATCATGATGTAGATAAAGAAATAATGTTTTGTTAGATTAGTTTGTAGAGAAGGTCATGTGAGTGGAATACAAGGGATCTTTATAATTTAATTTAATTTTACATCGCTTTACAACGCCGTCACATCACGACGGAGCTGTTCGATAACATACCTCGTTGACGGTATGTGGTGCACAGTAGCCTTTTGGTCTGATCTGAACCATACTGCCTTGGCTTCGCGCCATGCAGATGGTCCGTTAAAATGCCAACCAGTCTAGCTGTTCTCCATCCGTAGACAGATGGCGAAATGCAACTAGCCTTAAAAGGTAGTGACTTAGCTTCACAACAAGCAGATTGGTTTGGGGGTGCCGTCCTCTGCTTGCACTTTCTCACGCTATCTGTAGGTAGATGGCAGCGCAACGAAATTATTATCTATTTTCAATTTTGCTATTGTTCTACACTGAAGGTGGAACGGTGGGTTGGATTAAATGTCCATTCTGATATTTACCTGAAAACAGTCAGATTGGTCGGCTCATGGAGTTTTAAGCCATGTATGGGGGCATCAGACGTTAGCGCCCGAGCGGTATTGTTAATGTGTCTGTCCTTCAGGGAGAGAGTATTAAATTATATAATATCCTCTGCAAAGTGATACGTATCTCCGGTAATACAAAAATTCGATGTGTTCCATTCACACGGGTTTCTCTGACTTTTCTGCAAATAAACTATTAGTACAAAAGATTGTTCTTTTATCTACATCAGTCGCCCTCCATGGTGTAATGGTTACCATACTAACTTCATATACCCGAGGTCGCGGGTTCAAACCCGGCGGAGGACGATGGAGTTTTTCGGTTGTAAAATCCTTAGCATGGCTTCCTTCGGAAGGGAAGTAAAGCCGATGGTCCCGTGTGTTAGATTTACGGCACGTAAAGGAACCTCAAGCCTGATAGAGGGGCCTCTGAGCAAAATTAAGCGGTTTTCACGCCCAATATAGAATGGGACGGTGAAAACTACAGTAGTTAAAGAGCGTCTATAAATAATACGCCATTTATCATTTCCATTTATTTTATCTACATCAAACTAATCAGGATACAGATTATTAGAAATAGTCTAATTATTTGCTTTAGACAGTAGGAAATAAGAGAATACACCAGGCTAAAAGCTGTCCTATGTGATTGTCATTGAAATTCCGTTCTCTTTTCATGGGCAGGAGTAAAGAGATGAAACGGATGAGAGTTGCCCGTTTGAGAAAAGTTTAGGCGTTTTAAAATTGAAACTAATTAGGAAATATCTCTGAAATAAATGTTGTGTTTTAACGAGATCTACATTTTTAAGTATTTGTCTATCTCTTACGGTTTACAATTTATGCAAAAGTCCTTCAGAGTAATGATTTCAGCGACTGTTCCCAGAAATTCAGGATATACACTTTATTTGCCATGTAACATTTTTAACACAACATTTTGATCAAAATCGTTTAGCTTTTAAAAAATCAAAACGTTTGAACGTTCCATATAAAGGGTGGTTTGGGAATGGGGATGGGGGGGGAGGCTATACAATTAACAGACTTTTCGTTTTTGAGCCAAACACACTGACCTTTTATTAAAATGCTTTTTTTAAGGGGTCCTCAAAATGTATTTCCGGTAAATATCGATATCGATGTTCAGGGTCGAGTACTACCTTCTCTACCTACTATGTACATTGTGTATAGGTGGTAGAGAAAGTAAAAAACAAACTTGTGTAAAGTGTTTCACCTCCTAGCCCCTAAGGTAATAACAAAACGTGCAGCATAGCCAAAGACAATTAAAAAGGTATCTGGAATTACGCTTATCATAGATGTAAATTGGTTAATTTAGAGTAGGAGATATTCTATCCCTACCCTTCTCTTCGATCACGTACAAACAGCCAACCCCAGTAGATTCAGCTTGGGAAAACTACTGTTCGGGAAAGGAAGACTGCCGCACCCCTTCCCAAAAAGGAGATTCTAATACATTTGCATAACGGCAGTGAGATACATTTGTGAACTGGCGTCCCCAGCACGAAAGTTTCTGAAAACGATAAACGTTCCAGACATGGCGCACCATAAAATTGGCGGCGAACAAAACACGTGCGACAGACGCTGCTGGCGCCTCCCCGGCTCCTCATGGCCACGTTCCAACACGAGCGTTCTCAAGTGGAAGAAGTGGGTGCCTGCCAAGATTATCTCCAGGAGCGGAGCCTGTTTGAGGGATTAGCAGCACCGTTACACGCGTGCGTGCGTGCGTGCGTGCGTGCGTGCCACTGGTCACCGTCACGCAAGTCAAAACTGTCCACACGTTCAGAAAATACATGTTACATTCACTGGATTTGTCGACTGATTCTTCCTACAAAATATTCTTAAGCACCATGTGCATGATCAAACTTGTTCTTCAAGAGTTTACAAGGAAAAGTGTAAAATGCCTATAAATATATATATATATATATATATATATATATATATATATTAGACAAAATTGGACAAGACTTTGCCAGTCTTGGTAATATCTTAAATGTGTACTTAAGCGCTGTTATTTTGTCAAATTACGCAGGACACATTCATAGATTATCGCACCCTAGCTTTGCGGTATAATGAAGAAAGTTCCTGGACTAAATTCCACAATTTCGGGTCCGCAAGTTGTGATTTTGTCCTACAGTGTCATCCGTGGCCGACGAGTTGATCCCTCGTCACAAGCGCATAGCGGCGAACTCACAAACTAGAAATTCACATCTGATCACAGAAACATCATAACGATGATCTATGCTCCACTTAGGAATTACAGGAAATAACTAACTTTACGGTATAATAACTTGGATGATATATTAAGTAATGACATAGAACTTCCACATACTACTGTTTGCGATATCACATTGCAATTAAGGAATGCAATGGAAATAACATGAATGATTAACTATACTGCGTTACATTCCATTAAAACATTATTGTATAATTCGGAAGTCTGTCAGGGAATTTGTTTATATGCCTTCGCCTTTTCAATCTTGTGGAACCCACAATGTATAGATATGGACCGCTTTCGTGTGATCTTACCAGCTCGCATACTACATCCCTTGCTCGGATAGCCACTTTCGTTTACTTTTCGCTTTCAGCCAAGTTGCAGATTTTGTGATGCACTGTAAATCCATTTCATTGTTAGAAACCATCGAATCTTTGACCGTTTAGAGCATCTCATTTGCTTTCAAGACCTTCAAAGTATTGTAAGCAACTCAACAAGGGAAATTGTAAAGCTGTGACAATTCTTGGAATTTTTTTTTTTTTTTTTGCATTCAATTTATTTTACGTCGCTTTATGTGGTCATATGGTTACGGATCTCTTAGGAGATACCTAGTGGCTCAATGTGTGGCGGAGTTAACCTTCTAAGTCTCAGCCCTGTACTTTACCATCTTGCTACGTTACATGTATACAGAGGCCTTAGTGTTTGGCAACTACTCATATACCTCTGTTTCTATATGTGACAAGCAGATGACTATTTCGATTGTGTCACAGAGACCTTAGCGCCAGGACAATTGTAATTCCACTTCTACATGTGCCGTGCATTTGGCATTAGGGCCATCTAGCTGTTTTCATTACGTGTGGATAGATGGCAGCGTATTCCTTAGTAATTTATTAGCATTAGACTGAAGCAAAAGCTTGCACTGTGATGTTAAACATCGATTTCGGTACTAGCAGTAGAGCAAGGAAACTACGAACAAACAGAACAGTCAGATGGTTGTCCATAAGATTTCAACCTAAGACTACCCCAATTCCGTGCCCATCCCGCTCGGTTGGGAAAAGTTAGCATTGCATTTGGCAACAATCTGATGATATACAGAAACGTTATAAAAGCTTGTTATATCTGCTACTTGTTGATCGAGATTAACGTTGGTTGCACACTAACACGTTTCGTTTTTTTTAATTTATTTATTTAAAGTCGCTTTAACTGCAAGGTTATATCGCGACTTCTCATTAGGGTTACAATATATTAGCTGAATACATTCACAATGCAAATTTAAATAAACATATACAAGGTATGCATAAAAAGTAAACTCAATGCAGTATTTTACAGGTGAGAGAACAGTTATTTTATGTTTGTTGTGAACCATGACAATATTTAGCATTTACTTTAACATTTTGAAATATATATCGAAACAAGAACTTTAGATTAAATTTTATGATTCAATTGGATTACTTGTAAGAAGTTCAAGACCTTGTTGGAGAATTGTAGTTGGTCCAGGGCTGTCGGGAGTTCGTTTGGCACGTTACATGTGGTTCGTTGTTCCTCATAGAGACTGCAGTTGGTAATGAGATGTTTCACTGTTAGCTGACAGTTGCAAATATAACACATCGGTGGGTTTTCTCGAGACAGAAGGTAAGAATGTGTGAGTGATGTATGTCCAATACGCAGACGAGTCAGTACAGTCTGGTCCTTGCGATGAAATGATTTGTAGAGTCGGCGAGAGTGTGTACCTCATGCAATTTGCTGTTGGACAGGGTAGACCATTCTTGTTTCCACTTTTGGATAATGACACCTTGAACAAAGTTGCTGTGGTCTCGGTGAGGAGTCTTGAAATCTGGTAGGCTACATGGATGTTTGGTAGCGTCATCTGCCCTTTCGTTTCCCGGTATCTACATGCGCACGTTTCGTTGTGGCTATAAGAAGAATACGGCAGACAAACTGACATATTTAAAACGCGGGTCGCTATGTGACACCATACTCTTTTACGACCACTAGAAACGAATGACTTAACAGTTATAAAGTCTGTTGCATACGCATGAGTTTTTTACCTACCGTTATACAAATTATTTTTATAGGAGTGTGTTTGTAGACATACCTCAAGATTATTAAGGTTATTTCTATACATAATAAACGAGGCAATAATGTTGCTAATCAATATATTTTGATTCCTATTCTGTAGAAAGTGTTTGAACGCTTAAACAATTGTTCAATTTTTCAGTTAGCTGTTCACACAAATACTCACACGCACGCGTGGGCCTTTGTCTATTTTTTTCCAGTTAAATCTTTATATTAAAATTTTCGGTAGAATGCAATACTTATCTTTTTTACTTACTATGGACGTGATAGAGAAAGTAAATGTGATAACTTTTTAAGGGTTTGAACCTAATGAACATGGCAAGAGGTAAAGAACTTAAGTTTTAATTCTTTCTTCTCTTTATGTTATAGTCAATTTATTATTCTTGTAAGTAATTATAAGGAACAGATTACATGATCATAAAAATACAGAAAGTTATACCTACTTAATTATTCCTAAACACAAGCTCTCTTATGTTTTATCTATTAAGTTCATGTTAACTTATGACTAAGAAATATTAAATGGTATCAGTGTTTTTAAACAAAGAATAAGACATGCATACCTCTATAATCAATAATAACATTATTATTATTATTATTATTACTACTACTTCTATGACCACAGCCTGTGAAGCCTCCTTCATTCTGGATGATTTTCGCATAACTGAAAAACCGAAAGAGATAAACAAAAACTTACTGCACAAAAAAATCTAGATCTCGTCAAAACACACAATTTATGTTCTATACATTTTTGTCGTGAAAGTAACAATTTCTGAAATAGTTCTTGTTATTGGTTTCAATTTTAAAATACTTATACTTTTCTCAAACAGGAAGTCGTCATCTGTTGTTTTACTGAATTGCAATGTGAATCGCATAGCATAAACGTTTAAAAAATGCTATCGCTTTAGTGTAGTGCATTCTTTAAATTGCCATTTATTTAGAGGGAACTAAATAACAAATTTCTGTAAATGTTTATTTCGATTAGTATAAGGTATATAGAAGAATACTTTTTTTGTAAGAACTCGAAGAATAGTTGTTTGCAAAACAGGTACAGAAAGTCATGTGAATGGAATATCAGATTTTTTACTTCTGTTTTGCGATCAGTCACTGTCTCCCTTCAGCATACTTAAATGCGGAACTTCGATTTAACATAATCGTAAAGAATAATTATATTTTAATGATTAATACAAGTCACTTGTTCATAGAAACCAACGAACAGGAAGTGTAATTTGAACCTTAACGTCAAATTCTGTTGCGAGTATTGTGGGCATAAACCGAAAGCGAGGCTAACACGCGCCCCCAACAGCGAAGTTCCCTAAAAGTACTTTGGTAATTTTGATTTTGTCATAAACGAAACCTTTGCTGTTTGTTTCAATTATCTTATATAGTGTATTTCAACATTTGTTGATGTAAGTTTCAACATTTTGGATTCATCGTAAAAAGCCGGCGGACAGACAGAATCCTAAAAAGAGCAGGGCAGGTTTGGTGAAATGCAGTTCAGCTAGGTGCAGAGTTCTCTAAGTATGCTGTATGCTATTTTGTTTTCTGTTCTCGGGAACCAGTCTTAAGAAGGGGAAAGTCAACGAACTCAAGACGTTGTCAACACATCATTCGAAGTCCGACAGCTTCTTCATAGTTTAAATACATTCATGAGGGAAAGATCCGAATTGGAATTGAGCCAATGCACCGCATCTATCAGCTTCTGCAACAGAACTGGGATCACATTTGGTGAACCAAAGACTCACAGCCGTGACAGCAGCTGTATGTACATGCAAGGCCAACACTGATTCATGCTAAGCAGAACTCTTTCCGGTTCTTGACCAGAAACCTTTGAAAAATGCACTGATTATTTGCAAAATCTTGCACAAAGAGAACGGTTCTGCTGGACTGAGGTTTTATGGTCATAAATCCTTGGTGGCAGCTAAAAATAGGCATCTATCTAATAGAATAGAGCAATTTTGGAGGTGACGCTGTATCGAAGAGGCTCCGGGCGGCCGCAATCAAAAGTAAGGACACAGCAAAGTTGGGGTTCTACTGTTTCCAAATTGAGACGTCCTGGGAGTCGGACAGGCAGACAGGATCCAATGCCCATACACCTAGCAACAAGCTGAAGCATTTCCGCATAGAACATTCTTTTTCCCTGTCACGCTGCACCAAAACACCATCGCCGACACCTCCCAACCCTGAAATAGACAAAACGGGGTGAGAGTTGAATGAAATGATTAACAATATGGAGGGACAGTAACTCGGGATATGAGATAAACCACTTCAACATTCGCCTAACAATCCGGGGACACCCCGAAAACCTTGGGTCAGAGAGGACGAAGAATCGAATGCGGGACCTATCGAATGCGAGTCACGACCGTTATCACGACAGATCCTCTCTCGGTATTTACCTAGCAAGAAGAGGAAGTATTGCATTCCGCCCAGAAGTTGCATATGGAGATTTTACTGCAAATATGTTTCGAGGCATCCGGAATTCAAAATAAATAAAAACATGTTTTAGAAAAATGAGAGAGAGAAGAGAGAGAGAGAGAGAGAACAATACGACTCAAAACCAAACATGGTAAAGCTCCATATTGTCAAAGATTTCCAAGAAAATCCTCCTACACTCAACAAACCTTTGTATGGAAAATTTGAGGATTTTTTTAAAATTTATTTTCTCACAAATGACTTAATATTTTGCTTAAAATACCTTACGTTTAAGAAATTAATGTGAAAAATAAAGTGTGTACATTCGATGTTCTGGAAATAGCTAAATCATTCCCAAGAAAGCTTCCCGTAAGTTGTGAACGCTCACATTATAATACATGCACATTCATGTTAACACAGAAATATGTACAACTTACTAACAGGTAATCTTATATAATACCTATATAACACTCCAAAACAGGATTCAGTATTTAATATGTTCTCCTTTTGCTTTACTAAGTTCTTTTACACTGTGTTGTATGGATCTGATTAGCTTTTCACGCATTTCCTTCACTTCATTGTTTCTGAACCAAACTTCTATCAATCTTAAAATTTTGCTTTCCTTCGACATGCAGTCCAATTTTTTCATTCTTCCCTTCAAAATTGTCCACAAATTTTCAATGGAATTTAAATCTGGTGTATTGCCTAGCCAGTCGAGACAATTTATTTTGTTTTCTGAAACATTTATGACAAGGTGCAATGTGTGTTGAAAAATTCCATTATCATTTGGGAAAAACTATTTCAGAGTTGGCACAACCCTTCTTTCCAAAATGACAGGTATTTAGTTGAATTCATCATTCCATCTATTGGTACAAGCGGCTTTGGTCCAGAAATCGAAAAGCAACCCCAAAACATGTGCTCGGAGTATTGAATCTTCTTTAGGTTTTCTCAGTAGAAGTGCATCATCTCTCTTTGTTTTCCTCTTCCTACCACATTTGCGTTTACGCTGAGGAGAAATGTAACCGAAGTATATCTCTTTTGATAATTTTATTTATGCAGCCTATATTGACTCCACACGCTGTGGCTATATCCCTGAGTTATGGAAGTATAATTCCTCGGCTCTACAGCCCTTGGTGAGCTTTGGCCTCCTGCACAATCCTCCTCCACATATCTCTATCTTCTGCTTTACTTTTCCACCCTCTGATTCCAATCTTTCTTAGGTCATCATCTAACCATCTTGTTCTTGGTCTTCCTTTTTTCCTTCTAGCGTACAGTCTTCCTTTCAATATTCTTTTTGGCATTCTATCTTCTGTCATTCTCTCTATGTGTCCTAGCCATCTTATTGTTTGTGCCTTTATAAATTTCACAATATTTTGCTGATTAATTAGTTCTTCTTTCTCATAATTATATTTTATTCTCCATTGGTGTTTATCCTTTACAGGTCCAAAGATTCGTCTATGTATTTTCCTTTCAAATCTTCGTAGTATTTCTTCATCTACAAGAAGTATAATTACTGAGAGTTATAATCTTGCTTTCCTTTTTTGGAGTAATATCCATGATAAGTACCAACCAGAATTATGGATATAATTTTATTCAAATGTTCATTGCACCACAAACAAGCTATTAGAAACCTTCTGAAACAGGTGTTTGCAACTGACTGAAGTTAAAATGTAACAATAATGACTTACGCAAGCAGCTGAGCGAGTTGGAAGCACTCATTGTTATGATAAGGTGTGTTATAAAAATGTAGAAATGAAAAAGAAACGTTCACATTAATTTGCACACTACTGTATTTTAACTTTGTCGTCCTCGTTTTGGGTTATTCTGAAGCAGCTTTTACTCATTTATTGGGATGAGTATTCAAGAATTGTAACACGTTTGACTTGATGATTATAGAGTATGTAGTTTTCTGAAATAGTAAGAAAGCATTGAGTGGGGAGTGGTAAGAGAGACGAATGACACGACCAATGTGCTTGTGTTCACCATGGTAATGTTTCCGCTAGGAGACCTGAGTGAGGTGCTCACCACTCCCTTCATTATCCATGCTAATCAGACCGATCCTAATCCACTGCGCGCCCTTTTTACATCTCGGTCACACTGCAAACATATACTATAGTGGTCGTCTTGTGTTCACAGCTAGACCAGGATGGCTGATTGGCCTTGGGTCACTAAATTGGAATTTTGCGATGTTACTATCGCCGTTTGGGAGATCTTTGTCCAAAAACAAAGCGTTTTTATTGTGCGACCAGTCTCTATTTTCATGATTTTTATATTCTTAGCGTTGTGGAAAACATTGCCATTTAAGAGGACACAGAAGTGCACATTTTGTACAGACATTACTGGTAACTATCAAGTTTCATTC